>OX155897.1:3501450-4959700 GCA_944588485.1 Phosphuga atrata | reverse complement strand
AGAGACGGATCTTAGTAGTTTTCGAGTACTGAGTGGAGTCCCATACCGGTTTTAATTGTCTGAATGTTTGCTGGGCTTTCCTTATCTTCTGGGCTTCAGTTATCAAGCTCCCTAGATAGGAAAACGTTTGCACGTTCTCAACTGGGCAATCATTAATCGTAAACACCATCTTCTTCTTTGTAATTATCTGCATGGACTTGGTTTTACCGATGTTGATTTTCAAATCAATCTTTTCTGCTTCCGTTGAGAGTGCCGAGACGTTTTCTTGGACCTCCTGGTAGTTATGCGCCCTAGCAGGCATATATAGTCCGCATACTCTAAGTCACTGAGCTGTGAGTTTAAAGTCCAGCGTATAACTTTAGAGTTTTTATTAACTTTCTCCAGGATGTGATCTAGAGCTATATGTTGAAAAGCAGGAGCGATAGCAAGACGATGCTGTCTTACTACAGTTTTTGGGGAAACTTTCACTGTTTCTCCCTTCAAGAAACTGAATAGTAGATGGATACCCATAATTACTAACCGTGGAAAGGGGATTTAAGGCAGATACAATACGACATGCTCACGTTTTCATGCGTGGAGCGGTTCCAAGATTCTCGGGAGGTTCAGGGGTGTATCAGAACAAGTAAACCTATGGTGCTGGCTACGTCCTGATAATAAACAAAATGTCTTGTCTGTCTAGTCTTGCCTGTCTAGTCTTGTCTGTCTAGTCTTGTCTGTCTAGTCTTGTCTGTCTAGTCTTGTCTGTCTAGTCTTGTCTGTCTAGTCTTGTCTGTCTAGTCTTGTCTGTCTAGTCTTGTCTGTCTAGTCTTGTCTGTCTAGTCTTGTCTGTCTAGTCTTGTCTGTCTAGTCTTGTCTGTCTAGTCTTGTCTGTCTAGTCTTGTCTGTCTAGTCTTGTCTGTCTAGTCTTGTCTGTCTAGTCTTGTCTGTCTAGTCTTGTCTGTCTAGTCTTGTCTGTCTAGTCTTGTCTGTCTAGTCTTGTCTGTCTAGTCTTGTCTGTCTAGTCTTGTCTGTCTAGTCTTGTCTGTCTAGTCTTGTCTGTCTAGTCTTGTCTGTCTAGTCTTGTCTGTCTAGTCTTGTCTGTCTAGTCTTGTCTGTCTAGTCTTGTCTGTCTAGTCTTGTCTGTCTAGTCTTGTCTGTCTAGTCTTGTCTGTCTAGTCTTGTCTGTCTAGTCTTGTCTGTCTAGTCTTGTCTGTCTAGTCTTGTCTGTCTAGTCTTGTCTGTCTAGTCTTGTCTGTCTAGTCTTGTCTGTCTAGTCTTGTCTGTCTAGTCTTGTCTGTCTAGTCTTGTCTGTCTAGTCTTGTCTGTCTAGTCTTGTCTGTCTAGTCTTGTCTGTCTAGTCTTGTCTGTCTAGTCTTGTCTGTCTAGTCTTGTCTGTCTAGTCTTGTCTGTCTAGTCTTGTCTGTCTAGTCTTGTCTGTCTAGTCTTGTCTGTCTAGTCTTGTCTGTCTAGTCTTGTCTGTCTAGTCTTGTCTGTCTAGTCTTGTCTGTCTAGTCTTGTCTGTCTAGTCTTGTCTGTCTAGTCTTGTCTGTCTAGTCTTGTCTGTCTAGTCTTGTCTGTCTAGTCTTGTCTGTCTAGTCTTGTCTGTCTAGTCTTGTCTGTCTAGTCTTGTCTGTCTAGTCTTGTCTGTCTAGTCTTGTCTGTCTAGTCTTGTCTGTCTAGTCTTGTCTGTCTAGTCTTGTCTGTCTAGTCTTGTCTGTCTAGTCTTGTCTGTCTAGTCTTGTCTGTCTAGTCTTGTCTGTCTAGTCTTGTCTGTCTAGTCTTGTCTGTCTAGTCTTGTCTTGTCTAGTCTTGTCTGTCTAGTCTTGTCTGTCTAGTCTTGTCTGTCTAGTCTTTTCTGTCTAGTCTTGTCTGTCTAGTCTTGTCTGTCTAGTCTTGTCTGTCTAGTCTTGTCTGTCTAGTCTTGTCTGTCTAGTCTTGTCTGTCTAGTCTTGTCTGTCTAGTCTTGTCTGTCTAGTCTTGTCTGTCTAGTCTTGTCTGTCTAGTCTTGTCTGTCTAGTCTTGTCTGTCTAGTCTTGTCTGTCTAGTCTTGTCTGTCTAGTCTTGTCTGTCTAGTCTTGTCTGTCTAGTCTTGTCTGTCTAGTCTTGTCTGTCTAGTCTTGTCTGTCTAGTCTTGTCTGTCTAGTCTTGTCTGTCTAGTCTTGTCTGTCTAGTCTTGTCTGTCTAGTCTTGTCTGTCTAGTCTTGTCTGTCTAGTCTTGTCTGTCTAGTCTTGTCTGTCTAGTCTTGTCTGTCTAGTCTTGTCTGTCTAGTCTTGTCTGTCTAGTCTTGTCTGTCTAGTCTTGTCTGTCTAGTCTTGTCTGTCTAGTCTTGTCTGTCTAGTCTTGTCTGTCTAGTCTTGTCTGTCTAGTCTTGTCTGTCTAGTCTTGTCTGTCTAGTCTTGTCTGTCTAGTCTTGTCTGTCTAGTCTTGTCTGTCTAGTCTTGTCTGTCTAGTCTTGTCTGTCTAGTCTTGTCTGTCTAGTCTTGTCTGTCTAGTCTTGTCTGTCTAGTCTTGTCTGTCTAGTCTTGTCTGTCTAGTCTTGTCTGTCTAGTCTTGTCTGTCTAGTCTTGTCTGTCTAGTCTTGTCTGTCTAGTCTTGTCTGTCTAGTCTTGTCTGTCTAGTCTTGTCTGTCTAGTCTTGTCTGTCTAGTCTTGTCTGTCTAGTCTTGTCTGTCTAGTCTTGTCTGTCTAGTCTTGTCTGTCTAGTCTTGTCTGTCTAGTCTTGTCTGTCTAGTCTTGTCTGTCTAGTCTTGTCTGTCTAGTCTTGTCTGTCTAGTCTTGTCTGTCTAGTCTTGTCTGTCTAGTCTTGTCTGTCTAGTCTTGTCTGTCTAGTCTTGTCTGTCTAGTCTTGTCTGTCTAGTCTTGTCTGTCTAGTCTTGTCTGTCTAGTCTTGTCTGTCTAGTCTTGTCTGTCTAGTCTTGTCTGTCTAGTCTTGTCTGTCTAGTCTTGTCTGTCTAGTCTTGTCTGTCTAGTCTTGTCTGTCTAGTCTTGTCTGTCTAGTCTTGTCTGTCTAGTCTTGTCTGTCTAGTCTTGTCTGTCTAGTCTTGTCTGTCTAGTCTTGTCTGTCTAGTCTTGTCTGTCTAGTCTTGTCTGTCTAGTCTTGTCTGTCTAGTCTTGTCTGTCTAGTCTTGTCTGTCTAGTCTTGTCTGTCTAGTCTTGTCTGTCTAGTCTTGTCTGTCTAGTCTTGTCTGTCTAGTCTTGTCTGTCTAGTCTTGTCTGTCTAGTCTTGTCTGTCTAGTCTTGTCTGTCTAGTCTTGTCTGTCTAGTCTTGTCTGTCTAGTCTTGTCTGTCTAGTCTTGTCTGTCTAGTCTTGTCTGTCTAGTCTTGTCTGTCTAGTCTTGTCTGTCTAGTCTTGTCTGTCTAGTCTTGTCTGTCTAGTCTTGTCTGTCTAGTCTTGTCTGTCTAGTCTTGTCTGTCTAGTCTTGTCTGTCTAGTCTTGTCTGTCTAGTCTTGTCTGTCTAGTCTTGTCTGTCTAGTCTTGTCTGTCTAGTCTTGTCTGTCTAGTCTTGTCTGTCTAGTCTTGTCTGTCTAGTCTTGTCTGTCTAGTCTTGTCTGTCTAGTCTTGTCTGTCTAGTCTTGTCTGTCTAGTCTTGTCTGTCTAGTCTTGTCTGTCTAGTCTTGTCTGTCTAGTCTTGTCTGTCTAGTCTTGTCTGTCTAGTCTTGTCTGTCTAGTCTTGTCTGTCTAGTCTTGTCTGTCTAGTCTTGTCTGTCTAGTCTTGTCTGTCTAGTCTTGTCTGTCTAGTCTTGTCTGTCTAGTCTTGTCTGTCTAGTCTTGTCTGTCTAGTCTTGTCTGTCTAGTCTTGTCTGTCTAGTCTTGTCTGTCTAGTCTTGTCTGTCTAGTCTTGTCTGTCTAGTCTTGTCTGTCTAGTCTTGTCTGTCTAGTCTTGTCTGTCTAGTCTTGTCTGTCTAGTCTTGTCTGTCTAGTCTTGTCTGTCTAGTCTTGTCTGTCTAGTCTTGTCTGTCTAGTCTTGTCTGTCTAGTCTTGTCTGTCTAGTCTTGTCTGTCTAGTCTTGTCTGTCTAGTCTTGTCTGTCTAGTCTTGTCTGTCTAGTCTTGTCTGTCTAGTCTTGTCTGTCTAGTCTTGTCTGTCTAGTCTTGTCTGTCTAGTCTTGTCTGTCTAGTCTTGTCTGTCTAGTCTTGTCTGTCTAGTCTTGTCTGTCTAGTCTTGTCTGTCTAGTCTTGTCTGTCTAGTCTTGTCTGTCTAGTCTTGTCTGTCTAGTCTTGTCTGTCTAGTCTTGTCTGTCTAGTCTTGTCTGTCTAGTCTTGTCTGTCTAGTCTTGTCTGTCTAGTCTTGTCTGTCTAGTCTTGTCTGTCTAGTCTTGTCTGTCTAGTCTTGTCTGTCTAGTCTTGTCTGTCTAGTCTTGTCTGTCTAGTCTTGTCTGTCTAGTCTTGTCTGTCTAGTCTTGTCTGTCTAGTCTTGTCTGTCTAGTCTTGTCTGTCTAGTCTTGTCTGTCTAGTCTTGTCTGTCTAGTCTTGTCTGTCTAGTCTTGTCTGTCTAGTCTTGTCTGTCTAGTCTTGTCTGTCTAGTCTTGTCTGTCTAGTCTTGTCTGTCTAGTCTTGTCTGTCTAGTCTTGTCTGTCTAGTCTTGTCTGTCTAGTCTTGTCTGTCTAGTCTTGTCTGTCTAGTCTTGTCTGTCTAGTCTTGTCTGTCTAGTCTTGTCTGTCTAGTCTTGTCTGTCTAGTCTTGTCTGTCTAGTCTTGTCTGTCTAGTCTTGTCTGTCTAGTCTTGTCTGTCTAGTCTTGTCTGTCTAGTCTTGTCTGTCTAGTCTTGTCTGTCTAGTCTTGTCTGTCTAGTCTTGTCTGTCTAGTCTTGTCTGTCTAGTCTTGTCTGTCTAGTCTTGTCTGTCTAGTCTTGTCTGTCTAGTCTTGTCTGTCTAGTCTTGTCTGTCTAGTCTTGTCTGTCTAGTCTTGTCTGTCTAGTCTTGTCTGTCTAGTCTTGTCTGTCTAGTCTTGTCTGTCTAGTCTTGTCTGTCTAGTCTTGTCTGTCCTGGCAATAACTTCGGTTGATGTGGAACGAAGTTTTTCCATGGACGAAATTGGCCTACGAGCAAACACATAGTTTTCTTTTTGCGAACTTAAATGAAATATTTGTCATTGATTGTAATAAAAAATTAGAATAAATTCTGCGTGTTCGATCAATATCAGTTTTAATCGCAAAGTCTTTTGGAATTTAGCTGTTTTTCTTTTGAAATTACCTAGTTATAAACACCTAGAATTTACCAACTTATTAAAACGGAATATAGCTTGAATATATAAATATATTAAACCTTTCCGTAGCTCTATAATATTATAAGTCTTCTTAAGACTACAAAAAAATCTCATGTTAAAACACAAGAGATATTTGTATGCTATTTACTAGCCATCAGTCCACTTTCGTGGCACTAAACAGGAAGATAAATAAATATAATAATTAACAATTTCTGTTATATTTTTTAATGCTCTAGCATATTTTTGGTTACACTAGTAATTAGCATATTTGTGCAGGCAAAATACCCTACTTTTCGAAAAACATTTTGAAATTTTGCTATAATTCAATGATTTTTTTCTGGATATTTGCAAAAATGAAAATAATTGAATCGTGTGAAAAATTGGAGATGGCAGCGCCAGCGTGCTCTTTGTCACAATCGACCAGTGGAACAGTCCGACACCGCCATTTGCATTGCGCGTTTGTCCGTCTTTTGTTTGTGTGTACATTTCGGCGGATCCAAGTAGGATGGAGGTGAAAACCGATCCGAATCAAGCGGACATCAGCAAACTGTGCAGGACTTGTCTCACCGAAAAGGACGACATGCGACCGGTCTTCGTCCTGGACGAGTCCCTAGGCCAAACAATCCGACTCGCTGAAGTTATTATGGGATTTACTAATTTACAGGTTATATTTTAATGTTTGTTTTATTTACCTTTTTTTTATGATCTTTATGTTAATATATTTTTTTTGCAAAACAATTAGAATTCGAATCAAATTAACCTTGTAATATTTATTTAACGAATTCATTCAAAAATTGCTAATTTAAATTTTTACTCAGATTTACTGGTAAATAAATAAAAATAAATAATTGATAGATTGAGGAGTTACTTGTTGGAAATTAAAACGCAAATTCTTTTTTCGTTCCAAATTTATTTATTAACAATAAATAGTAAATTTAAAATTGATTGTTTTCTGTTTCAAATTTATTGTTAATAAATAAATCTGAAACTAAAAGCAATTTTAATTTTCCATTGAAATAAATAGAATTCATTTTTGAATTATTCATGCAATTTCTATCACCAAGTTTGCAAAGAAATAGTTTTTAACTTTATTAAGTTAACAATTAACACAATATGTTAACATCTTAACAATTGGTTAAAAAATTTGTTTTTAACGTTATTACGTTAACAATTAACACATTACGTTAACATTTTAACAATTGCTTAAAAATATTTTTTTAACGTTATTACGTTAACAATTAACACATTACGTTAACATTTTAACAATTGCTTAAAAATATTTTTTTTAACATTACGTTAACAATTAACACATTACGTTAACATTTTAACAATTGCTTAAAAATATTTTTTTAACGTTATTACGTTAACAATTAACACATTACGTTAACATTTTAACAATTGCTTAAAATTTTTTTTTTTAACGTTATTACGTTAACAATTAACACATTACGTAAACATTTTAACAATTGCTTAAAAATATTTTTTAACGTTATTACGTTAACAATTAACACATTACGTTAACATTTTAACAATTGCTTAAAAATATTTTTTAACGTTATTACGTTAACAATTAACACATTACGTTAACATTTTAACAATTGCTTAAAAATATTTTTTTTAACATTACGTTACCAATTAACACATTACGTTAACATTTTAACAATTGCTTAAAAATATTTTTTAACGTTATTACGTTAACAATTAACACATTACGTTAACATTTTAACAATTGCTTAAAAATATTTTTTTTAACATTACGTTAACAATTAACACATTACGTTAACATTTTAACAATTGCTTAAAAATATTTTTTTAACGTTATTACGTTAACAATTAACACATTACGTTAACATTTTAACAATTGCTTAAAAAATTTTTTTTTAACGTTATTACGTTAACAATTAACACATTACGTAAACATTTTAACAATTGCTTAAAAATATTTTTTAACGTTATTACGTTAACAATTAACACATTACGTTAACATTTTAACAATTGCTTAAAAATATTTTTTAACGTTATTACGTTAACAATTAACACATTACGTTAACATTTTAACAATTGCTTAAAAATATTTTTTTTAACATTACGTTACCAATTAACACATTACGTTAACATTTTAACAATTGCTTAAAAATATTTTTTAACGTTATTACGTTAACAATTAACACATTACGTTAACATTTTAACAATTGCTTAAAAATATTTTTTTTAACATTACGTTAACAATTAACACATTACGTTAACATTTTAACAATTGCTTAAAAATATTTTTTAACGTTATTACGTTAACAATTAACACATTACGTTAACATTTTAACAATTGCTTAAAAATATTTTTTTTAACATTACGTTAACAATTAACACATTACGTTAACATTTTAACAATTGCTTAAAAATATTTTTTAACGTTATTACGTTAACAATTAACACAACACGTTAACATTTTAACAATTGCTTAAAAATATTTTTTTTAACATTACGTTAACAATTAACACATTACGTTAACATTTTAACAATTGCTTAAAAATATTTTTTTAACGTTATTACGTTACCAATTAACACATTACTTTAATATCTTAACAATTGCGTAAAATAATGTTTTTAATTTAATTTTAATTTAACGATTTATTGCTGAACAGTTTATATGACTAATGACAGAGCAAATATAAGATTAGTTACAACTAAACAATAATACATTTAAAAAAAATATTTTTTTTAAATACAAACAAGGTAACACAGGTTGGGCACATAGAACAATGAAACATGAATAAAAATAAAGAATCAACAAAAAAAAAAATAAGTAAGTAAACAATTAATATAAACATTTAACAGGGCATACAAATTCAAAACAAAATAGGATAATATACAAATGTATCCTGAGTACGAGGATTAGAATAAAAGACTAGTCTGCTAGGCTTTTGAGGGCTTTAGTTTTAAATGCCGCGAAGGTCCCAAAAATGTCACACTCGAGGCTAATTGAATTGTACAAAGAGCAAATCTTAAACAGTGCCGGAATCAAGGATATTGAACCGCTATATGGCCGGTTATAAAATGAATCCGTTTGTCTACTCACAACTTTAGGCACTAGGAAATTAAGATTGTTTATAATTTCAGGAGAGTCAATGACGCCATGAATGGCCTTATATCAAAAAACAAGACACGCCAGAGAACGTCGAGACGTTTTTAACGTTATTATGTTAACAATTAACACATTACGTTAACAATGTAAACATATATAAACACATATGTAAACATATTAAAAATTGGTTCAAAAAATTGTTTTTAACGTTATTACGTTAACAATTAACACATTACGTTAATATCTTAACAATTGATTAAAAAATTGTTTTTAACGTTATAACGTTAACAATTAACACCTTACTTTAACATATTAACAATTGGTTAAAAAAATGTTTTTTAACGTTATTACGTTAGCAATTAACACATTACGTTAATATCTTAATTGCTTAAAAAAATTGTTTTTAACGTTATTACGTTAATAATTAACACATTACGTTAATATTTTAACATTTGACTAAAAAAAATGTTTTTAAGGTAATTACGTTAATAATAAACACATTACGTTAACATATTAACAATTGGTTAAAAAAATGGTTTTTAAGGTTATTACGTTAGCAATTAACACATTACGTTAATATCTTCACAATTGGTAAAAAAATTGTTTTTAACGTTATTAGGTTAACAATTAACACATTACTTTAATATCTTATCAATTGCTTAAAAAAATTGTTTTTAACGTTATTACGTTAATAATTAACACATTACGTTAATATTTTAACATTTGACTAAAAAAAATGTTTTTAAGGTAATTACGTTAATAATAAACACATTACGTTAACATATTAACAATTGGTTAAAAAAATGGTTTTTAAGGTTATTATGTTAGCAATTAACACATTACGTTAATATCTTCACAATTGGTAAAAAAATTGTTTTTAACGTTATTAGGTTAACAATTAACACATTACTTTAATATCTTATCAATTGCTTAAAAACATTGTTTTAACGTTATTACGTTAATAATTAACACATTACGTTAATATTTTAACATTTGACTAAAAAAAATGTTTTTAAGGTAATTACGTTAATAATAAACACATTACGTTAACATATTAACAATTGGTTAAAAAAATGGTTTTTAAGGTTATTACGTTAGCAATTAACACATTACGTTAATATCTTAACAATTGGTAAAAAAATTGTTTTTAACGTTATTAGGTTAACAATTAACACATTACTTTAATATCTTATCAATTGCTTTAAAAAATTGTTTTTAACGTTATTACGTTAATAATTAACACATTACGTTAATATTTTAACATTTGACTAAACAAAAATGTTTTTAAGGTAATTAGGTTAACAATTAACACATTACGTTAACATATTAACAATTGGTTAAAAAAATGGTTTTTAACGTTATTACGTTAGCAATTAACACATTACGTTAATATCTTAACAATTTGTTAAAAAATTGTTTTTAACGTTATTAGGTTAACAATTAACACATTACATTAATATCTTAACAATTGCTTAAAAAAATTGTTTTTAACGTTATTACGTTAATAATTAACACATTACGTTAATATTTTAACATTTGACTAAAAAAAATGTTTTTGGTAATTACGTTAATAATTAACACATTACGTTAACATATTAACAATTGGTTAAAAATTTGTTTTTAACGTTATTACGTTAACAATTAACACATTACGTTAACATATTAACAATTGGTTAAAAATTTGTTTTTAACGTTATTACGTTAACAATTAACACATTACGTTAACATATTAACAATTGGTTAAAAATTTGTTTTTAACGTTATTACGTTAACAATTAACACATTACGTTAACATATTAACAATTGGTTTAAAAAATTGTTTTTAACGTTATTATGTTAACAATTAACACATTACGTTAACATATTAACAATTGGTTAAAAAAAATGCTTTTTAACGTTAACTCACCAAACAAATGTAATTGTTTGCATATTTATTTAAACTCATCAGGATTACTCGAAATTTACACAGAGAGAGAGAGAGAATATATTTATTGCATACTTTATACAAAGGGCTATTTATACAAAGGGGTTAGTTCTGAAATTTCAAGGGGCGCAAGAGTTTGGACTTGGAAAAGTTGAAGTGAGCTAGAACCCTTATAGCTTATCTTACTTTATGTAAGATTAAGGTGAAATAAGTTGTAATTTTGCAAGGTTTCTGTTATTGTCGGTTTTAAGCAAATTTCGTAAATTTTCGTTCATTACGAAAATGCTGTGTACTCGATGCAAAATTCGCAATTTTTTTGCCGACAAAATTAAAGTTGCCAAAATTGTTGCTAAGAATGAGATTAAGAAACGTTGCAAATTTCGTAAAATTATCTCCATTTGCCAAAAAGTTACAGCTTTGCGAAACTTGCTAGGCGTTTGAAGATTCGCAAACGCCAAAACTTCTAAGTAGTTTCACCTCCACTACTGCTAATCCCCATCGGCTGCTCTTCCCCAATTCTTACATTCCAGTCTCCTCCTACCAGCAGTTTTTCGTGTTCCCCTTCGTTCAGGCAATCCTCCTCCAATAGCTTATCTACTGACGATGGCCGTGCTGGGAGACCGATCTCGAAGAAAATTTGGTGAAATTGCTAGAACTTTTAAACCCTCGCCCGTCGTCTTAGTGTTAGATTACTTGCCGATGAACTGGGATTGGGTCAGACTACGCTGTTCAAGCAAGTGACAGAAGATTTGAAGATGAGGAAACAGAGTGCCAAATTTGTTCCCAAAGTTCCGAAGGATGAACAGAAGGCATGAACTGGGATTTGGTCAGACTACGTTGTTCAAGCTAGTGACAGAAGATTTGAAGATGAGGAAACTTTGTGCTAAATTTGTTCCAAAAGTTCCGACGAATGAACAGAAGTGGTGACCTGGGATTGGGTCAGACTACGCTGTTCAATCTAGTGACAGAAGATGTGAAGATGAGGAAACTTTGTTCCAAATTTGTCCCAAAATTTCCGACGGATGAACAGAAGGAAGCAGAAGGACGAATGAACGTTTAGAAGTCGATACCAATTTTTTTGGAAGAAGTAGTTACTTGTGATGAGACCTCGTAGACCCGAGAACGATTCACCAAAGCCCAAGAAAACACGCACGAACAAGTTACGTGTGAAAAGTATGCTCAGTGTTTTCTTTAATGCCAAAGGAGTAATCCACAAAGAGTTTGCTCCTGTCTTACCACAAAGAGTTTGCTCCTGCCTTACCACAAAGAGTTTGCTCCTGCCTTACCACAAAGAGTTTACACCTGCCTTACCACAAAGAGTTTGCTCCTGCCTTACCACAAAGAGTTTACACCTGCCTTACCACAAAGAGTTTGCTCCTGCCTTACCACAAAGAGTTTGATCCTGCCTTACCACAAAGAGTTTGATCCTGCCTTACCACAAAGAGTTTGCTTCTTCCTTACCACAAAGAGTTTACTCCTGCCTTACCACAAAGAGTTTGCTCCTGCCTTACCACAAAGAGTTTGCTCCTGCCTTACCACAAAGAGTTTGCTCCTGCCTTACCACAAAGAGTTTGATCCTGCCTTACCACAAAGAGTTTGCTTCTTCCTTACCACAAAGAGTTTACTCTTGCCTTACCACAAAGAGTTTGCTCCTGCCTTACCACAAAGAGTTTGCTCCTGCCTTACCACAAAGAGTTTACACCTGCCTTACCACAAAGAGTTTGCTCCTGCCTTACCACAAAGAGTTTGATCCTGCCTTACCACAAAGAGTTTGATCCTGCCTTACCACAAAGAGTTTGCTTCTTCCTTACCACAAAGATTTTACTTCTGCCTTACCACAAAGAGTTTGCTCCTGCCTTACCACAAAGAGTTTGCTCCTGCCTTACCACAAAGAGTTTGATCCTGCCTTACCACAAAGAGTTTGATCCTGCCTTACCACAAAGAGTTTGCTTCTTCCTTACCACAAAGATTTTACTTCTGCCTTACCACAAAGAGTTTGCTCCTGCCTTACCACAAAGAGTTTGCTCCTGCCTTACCACAAAGAGTTTGCTCCTGCCTTACCACAAAGAGTTTGATCCTGCCTTACCACAAAGAGTTTGCTTCTTCCTTACCACAAAGAGTTTACTCCTGCCTTACCACAAAGAGTTTGCTCCTGCCTTACTACAAAGAGTTTTGCTACTGCCAAGCCATCCTACCGGATCACAGGTCGGTTTTACGCGGACGAGCTCCACCGTTTGAAGGATCGAGTCCGTCGCGTCCGCCCGGACATCAAAGACGATTGGATTCTTCACGACAATGCTCCATCTCACACCTCGCTCGCCGATGGCGAAGTTTTGACCAAGTTCAAAGTGGCCGCAACCACCCTACGGCCCCAGCTCTAGGGTGGTTGTTTCCTGTACCCCTCAGCTGGGGGTCTTGGGTGTGATGCACAATATATGGTCACCGGCGGCCACATAGCCTCTCCACCCCAACACCACACTCGCTTACACGTGGTGCCCCTGTTACGCTGAGCAACCAGGTGGAAGGTTTGGGTAACCAATCCCCGCGAGAAATCAGGTCGGCAAGCTGAAGATTGTAGGGGGGTCTAGGTAGGGCTAGTACCTGGCGTAGCTGGAGAATGACCTCCTAGACTGGGTTACCTACTCTATGGATGGCGGCGACGAATGAGACAGACTCTCAAAAGTACGGCGGCGTTCCTCATCCCTGAAGATTGGGGCTACTGTCTTTGCTACGTAAGTGTACTCACTCTCACTAGTTGTTTCAGCTAACGTTATTTAGTTTAATGTTCGTTAAGTACGTTTGATAGTCGATACCAATATTTTAGCTGAAGTTACTTGTGATGAGACCTGGGTCTACGACTACGATTCACCGCCTTATCTCCAAAGCCAAAGAAAGCACGCATGAACAAGTCACGTGTGAAAAGCATGCTCATTGTTTTCTTTAATGCCAATGGAGTAATCCACAAAGAGTTTGCTCCTGCTGGACCATAAACAGTTTTGCTCCAGGCAAGCGATCCAGTCGGATCACAGGTCAGTTTTACGCTGAAGAGCTCCACCGTTTGAAGGATCGAGTCCGCCCGGAGATCAAAGACGATTGGATTCTTCACCACGACAATGCTCCTTCTCACACGTCGCTCGCCGTCCGCGAAGTTTTGGCCAAGTTCAAATTGGCCGCAACCACCCTACAGCCCCAGCTCTAGGGTGGTTCTTTTCTGTACCCCTCAGCTGGGGGTCTTGGGTGTGATGCGAAATATATGGTTACCAGCGACCACATAGCCTCTTCACCCCAACTCCACACTCGCCTACACGTGGTGCTCCTGTTACGCTGAGCAACCTGGTGGAAGGTTTGGGTAACCAATCCCAGCGAGAAACCAGGTCACCAAGCTGAGGAGTCTTGGGGGTCTAGGTAGGGCTAGTACCTGGCGTAGCTGGAGAATGGCCTCCTAGACTGGGTTACCTACTCTATGGACGGCGGCGGAATGAGACAGGCTCTCAAAAGTACCCCGGCATTCTTCAGCCCTGAAGATTGGGGCTACTATCTTTGCTACTTAAAGGTATTCACTCTCAATAGTTGTGTCAGCTATCTGTCCCACTAGGATCGGAGCCTGTAGCTGCAGCAGACGGGGTATTACGTGCAAGCCCCCTTGTTACTCTGTGCACAGTCCTAACCTAACCAATCCCAGCGGAAAAAGCAGGTCAGCAAGCTGAAGAGTTTTGGGGGGTCTAGGTAGGGCTACTACCTGGCGCAGCTGGGGAATGGCCTCCTAGACTGGGTTACCTATTGTATGGACGGCGGCGGAATGAGACAGGCTCTCAAAAGTACGGCGGCGTTCCTCAGCCCTGAAGATTGGGGCTACTGTCTTTGCTACTTAAGGGTACTCACTCTCACTAGTTGTCTCAGCTATCTGTCCCACTAGGATCGGAGCCTGTACCTGTAGCAGCAGGCGGGGTATTACGTGATATTACGTGCACTATTCTATGGACGGCGGCAGAATGAAACAGGCTGTCAAAAGTACGGCGGCGTTCCTCAGTCCTGAAGATTGGGGCTACTGTCTTTGTTACTTAAGGGTACTCACTCTCACTAGTTGTCTCAGTTATTTAGAATCGGAACGTGTACCTGTAGCAGCAGGCGGGGTATTAAGTGCAAGCCCCCTTGTCACTTTGTGCAGTCACCCTCATTCTTCACGACGACAGCCCCAGCGACTTCTTTTTGTTTCCACGAAGCAAAAGACAAGCACCCACGACCCAGTTGAAGACCTGAGGAGCCATATTAACAAAGCATCCCTACCATCAGGATGCCTACGAGATATGGTCTGGGCAAAGCCGTACATGCACAAAGATAGGAAAATTAGAATCTACAAGACTATCTATCAGACCGATCATGACGTACGGTACAGAAGCCCGCAAAGACACCAAGAAGACGAAACACATGTTAAAAGTGGTCGAAATGAAAACGCTGAGAACAATAGTGGGGAAAACAAGAAGAGATAGAGTAAGAAACAAATATCAGAGAACAATGCGAAATACATGACATTGTGAGATGGGGAAGACAAGGTAAGAGGCAGTGGTTCCTCTTAAGACCTCTCGGGAGACCACCTAAAAGAAGGAGAGATAGTTGGCAATCTACCTCTCAGGAAAAGATGCAGCGGCGGCTCCAGAATTAACAAATCGACAGATCTCCAAGAAGTAGAAGAAGAATCAAAAGACACCTGAAAGGAAAGCGATTCCAGTGGTGTCCAGGTAGATTCGACGAGGTCCCTTGACCTTCTGCGCGAACAGTTCCAGGGGGCGTATGATATATGTTTGGACCGTGTGTCACGAAAATCAATACTTTCAATCGAAATACAGGGCTGGTCTAATCACTTACCTGTTAGGGCTGCTCGTGTCTCCGCCACGTGTGATCGTTCATCCGACGCCTGTTTTAAGGGAGGAAATGGGGATAGTAAGTGGAGGGATACCTTAAAATTGTTGTCTTCCAGACGTTGGATGCCGCTTCAGCCCTTTGGGCTCGTGATCACACCCCGGTTAATTTGACTTGAAACTCGATCGAACTTGGCTTCACGCTTGGATTTCGTTCTACGCGCTTCGCACACTCAAAGCGTACTGCCCGCAAATATATAAATTCGCGACGAAATTGATAAGTTTTCCCCTTTCCTCTTTTCCCTTCTGTTAATTGGTGCCGAAATCGATTCAAATGTGGAATTAAAAATACAGATTTATTAAAATTGGCGCAAACAATATATAACAAAAGAAAAAACGGTGTGATGATGCCCACGGATCATATTCCCAAGACTTTTAGTTTGATGTGCAAAAATGTTAAATAATTTTTTTGTTCTGAGACCAGTCTTGAAACTTAATGAACAAACCCTGTATATATAATTACCTTTATTGGCATAAAAAAACCATAAAAACCCTGTATACACACACTGTATATAGTTGTAACACACCCTGTATATAGTTGTAACACACCTTGTATATAGTTGTAACACACCCTGTATATAGTTGTAACACACCCTGTATATAGTTGTAACACACCCTGTATATAGTTGCAACACACCCTGTATATAGTTGTAACACACCCTGTATATAGTTGTAACACACCCTGTATATAGTTGTAACACACCCTGTATATAGTTGTAACTATTTTTGCTAAAATTTTCTATCAATTTCAGATTGAAACTGGCGATGGTCTTCCACAGCTCCTTTGCATACAATGCGCACATCAAGCTAGTCAATGTTTACAATTCAAGCAACTGTGTGAACAGTCCGACACCAATCTCAGACAATATCTAGGAAAACCCCTAAACCCAAAGCCTTGCAAACAAGAGGAAGGAACTCCAAACAACGACATCTACACCAACTCCTTGCTGTTAGACAATTTCGCTTTGGACGATTCCTCCAACGACAGCGACGACGAAGACGATTACAAATCGGAGTTCGACTCGATGTTGACGCCGACGAAGCCCCTCGATCCCAGCGACGAGAAAGCCATCGCGCAAAGGCAACTGTTAAAAGCCGCGAAAATGCAAAAGAGCAAGTCCGGTAAGAAGAAAATGCTCGCGGCGAAATCCGGCACGAAAATAACTTCGAAGAAGCTGAAACGGAACCAGTGCAACGTTTGTAAAAAGCAGTTCATAAATATGAAATCGTTCAGGAAGCACCTCAGGACGCACATAGAGGACCGACTGTACAAATGCAAGCTCTGTCCCAGAGGCTTCACCGAAGAAAACTATTTGAACAACCACATGCGGACGCACATTCCCGAGGAACAGAAACCGCACGAGTGCAAAATCTGCGAGAAACGCTTCATACACACCACGCTGCTAAACAAACACATGCTGAAACACTCCGGCGAGAAACCGTTCGTTTGCAAGATTTGCAATAAGGGATGTTACGCCGAGAACAGTTTGCTCAAACACATGAAGATCCACGAGAAGAAAGAGGGCGATCCCGCCTTGCTAAAACACGTTTGTGATTATTGTAAAAGTGAGTTTCCCGACGCACAGACGTTAGCCGTTCACATCAAACAACACACCGGAGATCGACCCTTCTTGTGCAACATGTGTGGGAAATGTTTTCCTCAACGGTTCAATCTTGAACTTCATCTCAGAACACATACAGGTAATAAAACTACAATAGATATGTCGATAATCCGACAAACGTTTTACAAGGCCGTGATTATCAAATTCAACGGCTTATAGTGTTGCAATTGTCTGAAAATCCGATCAAATTTTCTTTTGTTTTACATCGATAAAGTCTCTCAGCCTCCTGAGAAGTAAAATTTCGTTGTATGGTGCCCACTGCATAACCATTAGCGTTGATCGCATTTTTATTGCAACCTGTGGAGTAGTTACAATCATTTTGATCATCGTCTTGATCTATCACTTTCTAGTCGTTTACTTCATGGCTGAAGTGTGGTGATCCTACGCTGGCGTTTTATTATGTCATAGCGGAGTTAGCGATCTTCCTCCATTTGCTCCTGTCTGCCGCCGTTCTTATGTTTTCTTGTAGTGGTGTCCCGCTGATCTCTTGCACCTGGTCGATCCAGCGTTTTGCAGAGCGTTCCCAAGGTCGCGTACCTTCAATTTTCCTTTGGATGAACAGGTTTTGGCGATTGTCACCCTTTCCACGATTGACATGTCCAAAGTATTCGTCGATTGAACGGTTGATAGTCTTATGTCAATGTCGAGTTCTTTTCGTATAGATACATTAGTTCTATGCGCTGTCCAAGGGATCCTTAGTAGCCTTCTCCACGTCTACATTTCATTTTTTGCCGATGTACTGCTTTCAGAGTTCACGCTTCGGCTCCATATAGTGCAATAGACCTTTCTACGGTTAGTTCAGCGCTTGCGCGTCCGCCTTGTTTCCAGCAAAGTTTCGGGCGCATTTTTTTATTTTCACTGGTCATACGTCAAAAAAGTTCGGGCACTTTTTGTTCTAAAAATGGCGGAAATTGACGCATGCGCATAAAAAAATTTCAACTATGATAGGAACTATTGTAGATTCTTGAGGAACTATTGTAGATTCTTGAGGAACTATTGTAGATCCTTGATGAACTATTGTAGATTATTGAGGAACTATTGTAGATTCTTGAGGAACTATTGTAGATCCTTGCGGAAGTATTGTAGATCCTTGAGGAACTATTGTACATCCTTGAAAAACTATTGTAGATCCTTGAGGAACTATAGTAGATTCTTGAGGAACTATAGTAGATCTTTGAGGAACTATAGTAGAACCTTGAGGAACTAATGTAGATTCTTGAGGAACTATTGTAGATTCTTGAGAAACTATTGTAGATCCTTGAGGAACTATAGTAGATCCTTGGGGAACTATAGTAGATCTTTGAGGAACTATAGTAGATCCTTCAGGAACTACTGTAGATACTTGAGGAACTATTGTAGATCCTTGGGGAACTATAGTAGATCTTTGAGGAACTATAGTAGATCCTTCAGGGACTACTGTAGATACTTGAGGAACTATTGTAGACCCTTGAGGAACTATTGTACATCCTTGAGAAACTATTGTAGATCCTTGAAGAGAGGAGAGAGTAGATAATAGATCTTTTAGGAACTATAGTAGATCCTTGAGAAACTATTGTAGATCCTTGAAGAGAGGAGAGAGTAGATAATTGATCTTTTAGGAACTATAGTAGATCCTTGAGGAACTAATGTAGATTCTTGAGGAACTATTGTAGATCCTTGAGAAACTATTGTAGATCCTTGAGGAACTATAGTAGATCCTTGGGGAACTATATTTGATCTTTGAGGAACTATAGCAGATCCTTCAGGAACTATTGTAGATCCTTGAGGAACTATTGTAGATTCTTGAGGAACTATTGTAGATCCTTGAGGAAGTATTGTAGACCCTTGAGGAACTATTGTACATCCTTGAGAAAATATTGTAGATCAATGAGGAACTATAGTAGATCCTTGAGGAACTATAGTAGATCCTTGAGGAACTTTAGTAGATCTTTGAGGAACTATAGTAGATCCTTGAGGAACTTTTGTAGTTCCTTGAGGAACTATTGTAGATTCTTGAGGAACTATTATAGATCCTTGAAATATTGTAGTCTTATGCCAATATCGAGTTCTTTAAGTATAGATACATTAGTTCTATGCGTTGTCCAAGGGATCCTTAGTAACCTTCTCCACTTTCACATTTCATTTTATGCCGATCTACTGCTTTCAGAGTCCATGCTTCGGCTCCGTACAGTGCAATAGACCTTTCTACGGTCAGTTAAGCGCATGCGCGTCCGCCTTGTTTCGGGCAAAGTTTCGGGCGCATTTTTTTATTTTCACTGGTTATACGTCAAAAAAGTTCGGGCACTTTTTGTCCGAAACATGACGGAAATTGAAGCATGCGCATAAAAAAATTTCAACTATGATACCTCGGCTCCGTATAGTGCAATAGACCTTTCTACGCGTCCACCTTGTTTCGGGCAAAGTTTCGGGCTCATTTTGTTATTTTCACTGGTTATAAGTTCGGGCACTTTTTGTCCGAAACATGGCGGAAATTGACGCATGCGCATAAAAAAAGTTTCAACTATGAAAAGGTCTATTGGAAACACCAGCGTGTTGACGAGCTTTCGTTTGGTTCTTTCGTGATGTGGTCATCTTTCCATACTTTGGTTATGTCTCGTCATGGCTCTTTTCGCAAGAATTATGCGTCTTCTAATTTCTGTTTCTTAATTTCAGGAGCTTAGATAAATTAGGTTGTCGTTGACGTTTTCTACGTTCATTACATTGGGTGGATTTTCTCTCGTGTTGCCACGATTTACTACCATCAGCTTTGTTTTTTGGCAATTTAGCTTAAGTCCGAATTTTGAGCTTTCTCTCTCGACCCTTCATTGTAGATCCTTGAGAAACTATTGTAGATCCTTGACGAACTATAGTAGATCCTTGGGGAACTATACTTGATCTATAAATTTTGGGGAACTAGATTGGGGAACTATACAGAACTTCGGTCATTTCTTCTTCGTTTTGTGCGATGATTGTGGTATCGTCGGCAAACCGTTGAACTATTGTACATCCTTGAGGAACTATTGTACATCCTTGAGGAACTACATCTTTGAGGAACTATTGTACATCCTTGAGAAACTATTGTAGATCCTAGAGGAACTATAGTAGATCCTTGAGGAACCATAGTATATCTTTGAGGAACTATAGTAGATCCTTGAGGAACTATTGTAGATTCTTGAGGAAGTATTGTAGACCCTTGAGGAACTATTGTAGACCCTTGAGGAGCGATTGTAGACCCTTGAGGAACTATTGTAAACCCTTGAGGAACTATTGTAAACCCTTGAGGAACTATTGTAGACCCTTGAGGAACAATAGTTTAAAAAGTTGTTTATTTTCCTACCGCCAATGACTATTCCGTCTTCCCAGAGCTCCTATTAGTATAAACCAGGCCTGGGTAAATGGCGGCTCACGGGCCACATGCGGCCCACGAAGCATTTTATAAACTACATAAAGAAAAAATAGTTGGTTTTGTGATTGTGTCCTTATAGTGATTGTGACCAAAGTATTATTTCACTGAGATAGCAATCACAAAGTTATCTATGTTTGGACCGTGTCTCACGAAAATCAAATTTTCCAGTTTGAAACAGTCTAATCACTTACCTGTTAGGGTCGCTCGCGTCTCCGCCACGTGTGGATCGTCCTTCCGACGCCTTTTTTTAAGGGAGGAAATGGGGATAATGGGTGGAGGGAGCCCTTAAAATCGGTGTCTTCCAGACGTTGGATGCCGCTTCAGCTTGAAACGCTAAACTTAAAAATGCGTGCACGTGTCGGTCGAGCTTGGTTCGCGCTTCGATTCTCGTCTTTTCGCGACCTCACACTCAACCTCAACCAAAAAAACCTCACACTCCAAGCATACTCTCGAATAATATATATTCGCGAAGTAAAGGTCGATAAACCTTTCCCCTTCTGTTAATCGGTGCCGAAATCGATTCAAATGTTGAATTGAAAATACAGATTTATTAATAATCTCAACATCAGAAATAGACTTTCTTCTTCATCCATACCAGAAGTATAAATTTTTTGAACTAATCTGCGCTTCGGTTGCGACTTCCTCTATAACTTCCGGAGTGGCACTGAGTTCATCCATGAATTTCAAGACAGCAAAACCTAAATCTTTCATGTTGAACTTGTTTTACAATACCTTGACCTTTGTTTTGCTTTGTTTTAATTTGCATGTTGGATTAGAAAACGGCCGGATTACCGAGGGTGTACTATATAAGTATGCCGAAGCTTTTCACATCCTTCCATCTGTTTGCTCTGCTGATGAATTATTTCCGTTCTATTACATATACTTTTGTTGTTCTTGAGCATGTTGATAGTTTGCTCAACTTCAACTTTTAAGATGTCCAGTTCCTGTTCTACTTGTGTGATGTGTGGGAGACGAACTGTTCCCTGACGATGATGACATTCATCGGCGTAATGGTCTTCACAGCACTGTCAACACACCTCTACTACATCGTCGATGTTGGTTATGAGTTTCCCATCCTTGTTTTCTATTTTCCACGTTCTTGGTTTGTACTCTTGACAAAGAGACTACGGCCGGATTACTGAATGTGTCGTCCGTTTAACCAACGGCCGAATTACCGACATTATACTGCATTTTTATAATCGATGTGGCTTTTAGGAGAGCGTCCGTTCATTTGCGAAGTGTGCAAGAACGGCTACGTTTCGAAGGCCAGCTTGAAGATTCACATGCGGACGCATACGAACGAACGTCCGTTCGTCTGCGATTTCTGCGGAAAAGCCTTCAGGCAATCCGGAGACCTCACCAGTCACAAACGTCTCCACGGAACTGAGAAACCCATCGAATGTTCCGTATGCCAGAAAAGGTAACAACAATCATTCATCTTAAATTTCGTTCTTAGGCTTGTCGCACACTGGATCCGCTCCGCTCAGCTTACATCAGTTCCGATCGGGTCCGCTCCTCTCAGCTGCGTCATTTTTCCACATATTGCATCCGCTTTTCCACACACTCAATCCCCTCTCACCTCTCCTACGGTAGAGTTAAATATGTGCTGCTATCCTGGTTGCATAAATGCCTTCTGTGCATATATGAAAACGTTAGTGTTGCGCCTGCGTGAACCATACGCCAGCATCCGACCTCCGGCCTAGTATTCTTTACAAACAGAGGATAAGGAGCGGAACGGATCCAAGCTGAGCTGAGCGGACGCAATATGTGCGTTTCTATTTAAATACACGGGTTTTATATTTTTCTGGGCTGAAAGGCTGAGCTGAGCGGAGACGAGCGGACCCAGTGTGCGACAAGCCTTAAAGTTACGTTTGATCTACACTAGAAGCACTCAACTTTCTAAGAAATATTAATCTGTCGTTCAATGAAAGAAGTGCGAATGTTAATGAAGCGAGACTAGGGAGTAATAGACTTTTTACGGTTAGTTTAGCGCATGCGCGTCCGCGTTGTTTAAAGGGCGGGAATATGAAAGTTTCGGGCACATTTTGTTATTTTCACTGGTTATACGTCTACAAAGTGCCCGAAAACATGAGGCATGGTGTTTCTAAAAAGTGCTCGAAAATATGAGGTGAAAATTGAGGCATGTGCAAAAAATTTCAACTATGAAAAGGTCTATTCAGAGCTTAAATGTTTGCATAGTTGGAATTTTTGTATGCGCATGCCTCAATTTTCACCTCATATTTTCGGGCACTTTTTAGAAACATTATGCCTCATGTTTTCGGGCACTTTTTAAACTATGAAAAGGTCTATTCAGAGCTTACAGGTTTTCATAGTTGAAATTTTTTTATGCGCATGCCTCAATTTTCACCTCATGTTTCCGGGCACTTTTTAGACGTATAACCAGTGAAAATAACAAAATGTGCCCGAAACTTAAAATATTACTGTAAATATTCCTTAACTTAAAATATTCCTGCCCTTTAAACAAGGTGGACGCGCATGCGCTAAACTAACCGTAAAACGGTCTATATTCTGCTTAAGGCTAAATCTATCAAGCTTATCCATAATCGTTTTTAAGGTTTACTACAGTAATGAAATTAAAGTATCACATGCGCAATCACACCGGGGAACGTCCGTACGTCTGCACAGTGTGCGGAAGAGGCTTCACTGTAAACACAATTCTCTTGAGGCATATGCGCGTGCATTCCGGAGAAAGACCGTACGTTTGCGTCACATGCGGAAAAGCGTTTTCACAATCCAGTACGCTCAATACTCACATGAAGGTAAAACTTTGCAGCATTGAATTATTCAAGAACATATTACTAATTAATTATTTAAGGTACATGCTCCGTCTCCGAAATATCAAGTGGTTGAAGCTCCGCCGCAACAAACGCAGCAGCAACAGCAACGATTGCCAAAATTCCACCAAGAAGCCAACAAGTATCACGCACAGACTGACCAAAACAACCGCTTAATGCAACCGGATAATCGGATGCAAATGCAACCGGAGCCTTCAAGGATGATGCAGCAAGACACCAACCGCATGTTGTCCGCCGACGGCTCGAGGATCATCAACGACGGCTCCCGACTTCTCAACGATAATTCCCATTTATTAACCGTAACCGATAACAGACTGAATGAGTATAAATTGAACGACAATACAAAGTTCTTGAACGATAATAGAAACTTATTAACTAGCGATACTACTCGAATCCTAGTAAATGTAACCGAACCGCCAAGATTGTTAGTCAACGATGCTCGTATTCTGACTAATGATAATCGACTGTTAACTAACGATAATAATAGACTTTTGGCGAACGTTAATGAAGATGCAAGACTGCTGGCCAATGTGAATGATAACACGAGGCATTTAGCTGCGGCTGTTCAAAATTCCCGGATATTAGCCGATAAATATCTATCTAATTACGATCCATATCACAGGGGACACTTATAGAAAGCTTTTTAATGTATTCGAATGCAGCTTTACTTCCTTTTGCAATTAAACATTGCATTCTTTAAAGACTTTATTAATTGTAACATATATTGCTAATGGACGCCATACATGTTACGGTCTACCGGAGAGGTTAGGTTTGCCTGCGCAGGTGAACCGTATGCAAAAAACTGCACAGGTCTATTCCCACACACGCTCCGGTCTACCTGCACAGGTAGATCTGTGAACCGTTGTGTGTATGGGGGGCATTAGCTGCATGCATTTTCTTTTACGTTAATCCATCAGTATTTTCATGTATATAAGCGAATTATTTTTTTTTTAATTTGAGAATAGTATTTAAGTTCTTTTATAATGTCTATCAATCGATTTAACGAAATACAAATGATTTTTATAAAAAAAGTTAATGAAGTTGTGTTTTTCCAATCGTTAAAATATAATTAAAAGGCTGCAAATGTTGACGAATCCATCCACAGCAAATTGCAGCTTTGAAATGTCAACTTCCATACTTTTACTTATTGCTATTGCACACCCAACAGGTAAGTTAATAAATTTAGGACAAACTTAACGTCAACATTTATGTATTTGCAGTTGGACAATATCAACTTTTTAGCAGCAGGAACAACGATGGTCTATTTAATATATTTGAGCCAGTCGTGGAGGATATCAGGCCGGAATTGCATGATGCTAAATTGGTTGAAACCCCAGTAGAATGTGGAATAAGAAATGGATATTACTTTAATCGAGTTGTAGGTCGACATACAGCAGAACCAGGTAAATCATTAATCAAGGATTTATTTTTTCTTCTAAAAGTGCGTCATCATTTGGCTATGACGTTGGTCAATATCGCTCTATTCACTGCCACTTTAAACAGAGCTGTTGATGCCATTCAAGTCTATGTTCGTAAATTTTGCAGCCACGATATTCGTCTGCGTCCTGTTGACCTTCGTATTTTACCGTGTAGGATGAGTTGAAGAAGGTGGTATTTTTCACCTTGCATGGGGTATTCCTCATTTTCTGCGCTTAACGTTTAGTAGGTATTCCAGTTGTCCACCGATGCATTGCAGCACCGTGTCGTTTGGCACGTGGTGTATCCACGACATTCTGAGTATGCCGCGATAGCACCACATCTATGCGCCTACATGAGGTATCGGTAAGGGTCTACGCCTTTGCCCCATATAGGAGGGTCGAGAGTACAAAGCATTTTAAAATTCTTATTCTGGTATGGATGTTGAGAGATAGGTGGCACAGTATATTACGATATTTTATCCAGTCTTGGAGGACATCATCTCGGAATTTCGTGAAACCAAATTGGTTGAAACTCCTGTAGAATGTGGAATAAGAAATGGATATCACTTTAGGTTCGAGTTGTAGGTAGGTAGACATACAGCAGAACCAGGTAAATCGTTAATCAAGGATTTCTTTTTTCTTCTAAAAGTGCCTATCATTTGTAGATGTTGGCTATCACGTTGGTCCAAATCGCTCTATTCACTGCCGCTTTAAACAGAGCTGTTGATACCATTCCGGTCTATGTTCACAATATTTGTCTGCACCCTGTTGACCTTCGACCCTCTATTTTCCCCCAGAGGATGAGTTGAAGAAGGTGGTATTTTTCACCATGCATGGGGTATTCCATTTTTCTGCACTTAGTAGGTATTCCAGTTGTCCACCGATGCGTTGCAGTACCGTGTCGTTTGGCACGTGGTGTATCCATGGCATACTGAGTATGCGGCGATAGCACCACATCTCAAATGCATCTATGCTAAGGTGACCAGATTTTTTAAACGCGAAAGCAGCACATAAGCTATTTGATATATGGGGACTATTAAAATAGCGGCCTAGGCGAATTTTTGAAAACTTTCAAGGTCAAACGTTCTAGAATTGAAAGTTAGCGTTCAGTCGCTAAAATGTCCTGGGCAAATGGCGGCCCGCGCCTGCTGCATTAATCTGAGTGCTATGTTTATCACTCTTGAAATGTTTTGTTATTGCTGCTTTGCCACTATTAGCAATACTGAATTGTGGACAAAATGTTCGCTTTGGAAATGCATAAAAAAATCGCAGTTATATTTATTTATTTTTGCAATATCATGCAAAGCAGTACATCTCAGAGAAAGGTAGTACAAATGCAGTGCCTAAAAATTGGACAGTACAAACTATCTCGAAGAAGTTTCTAAAGCAGTATGCCTGGCCACCTTAATCTATGCGCCTACATGAGGTATCGGTAAGGGTCCACGCTTTTGCCCATATAGGAGGATCGAGAGTACATAGCATTTTAATATTCTTATTCTGGTATGGATGTTGAGAGATAGGTGGCACAGTATGTTACGATATTTGAGCCAGTCTTGGAGGACATCATCTCGGAATTTCGTGAAAGTAAATTGGTTGAAACCACTGTAGAATCTTCTTCTTCATGTGCCATCTCCTACTCGGAGGTTAGCTACCAACAAGGCAATCTCCACTTTCGACACTGCCGCTTTGAATAATTCCTTTGAAGTACACTGGAACCAATCTGTAAGATTTTTCAACCAGGAAATCCGGCGTCTTCCCAAACTTCTATTTCCTGCAATCTTCCCCTGCATTATGAGCTGTAATATTTCATACCTTTCTCCTCTCATAGTATGTCCCAGATATTCCAGTTTCCTACATTTAATTGTTTCTATAATTTCTAGCCCCTTTCCCATCCTTCGTAACACCTCCACATTCGTAACTTTGTCGGTCCATGATAGTTTTAGGACTCTTCTGTACACCCTGTAGGATGTGGTATAAGAAATGGATATTACTTTAATCGAGTTGTAGGTAGACATACAGCAGAATCAGGTAAATCTTTAATCAAGGATTTCTTTTATCTTCTAAAAATGCCTATCATTTGTGGATGTTGGCTATCACTTTGGACCAAATCGCTCTATTCAACGCCGCTTTGAACAGAGCTGTCGATGCCATTCAAGTCTATGTTCGTAAATTTTGCAGCCACGATATTCGTCTGCGTCCTGTTGACCTTCGTATGTTCCCCTGTAGGATGTGTTGAAGAAGGTGGTATTTTTCACTTCGCATGGGGTATTCCAATTATCTGCGCTTGACGTTTAGTAGATATTCCATTTGTCCACCGTTTCGTTGCAGTACCGAGTCGTTTGGCACGTAGTGTATCCATGGCATTCTGAGTATGCGGGGATAGCACCATATCTCAAATGCATCTATGCGCCTACATGAGGTATCAGTAAGGGTCCACGCTTTTGCCCCATATAGGAGGGTCGAGAGTACAAAGCGGTCTATATTCACAATATTCGTTTGCGTCCTGCTGATGTTCGACCCTCTATTTTCCTCTGTAGGATGAGTTTAAGAAGGTGGTATTTTTCACCTTGCAAGGGGTATTCCATTTTTCGCTTAGTATGTATTCCTGTTGTCCAACGATGCGTTGCAGTACCGTGCCGTTTGACAAGTGGTATATCCACAGCATTCCGAGTTTGCAGCGATAGCACCACATCCCAAATGCATCTATGCGTCTACATGAGGTATCGGTAAGGATCTACACTTCTACCCCCTATAGGAGGCTCGAGAGTACATACCATTTTAAAATTCTTATTCTGGTATGGATGTTGAGAGATAGGAGACAGTATGTTACGCATCTTGTTAAATGTACCTCTTGCTTATTCGATTCGGCATCTTGTTTCTCGAGAGTGATCTCAGTCCTTATTAAAGGTGCAGCCCAGGCATGTAACTGTCTCGGCTATTGTGAGAGCTACATTGTTAGCGGTAAACTGTAGGTTTTTTTTGTGGCTCCACTGAAGCAGATGGACAGAGAGCAGATGGACCGCCAACGATGGCTTACTGCCTCTGCCCACCTTCGCGTCTTCCCGTAACGGGCACCATATGAGCTTCATTCAATAAAAGTACAACAGTAAATATTAATAATAGTAAAAGTACAAGATGCTATACAATAGCATTTACAATAACTAAAATAAAAAATAAACCTACATTGTTCCCATCCAGGCAACTCCTTAGCCCGCATGACTGTAGTCGGCTTAAGATCGTCCACTCGCTAGCGAGGCCATCCGCCACGGCATCGACCGTGACTTCCCCTTCCAGGGTCGCGCACGCCCACTCCACAGGATGTGAAGTTTATTTTGCAGCCACGATATTCGTCTGCGTCCTGCTGACCTTCGTATTTTCCCCTGTAGCATGAGTTGAAGAAGGTGGTATTTTTCACCTTGCATGGGGTATTCCATTTTTCCAGGCCTGTCGCTTCCTCTCCCAATGCGGAACGCTACGAGAGTGTGTTCCGCGTCGTCGCGCATGCCCTCTCCACAGGATGTGAAGTTTATTATGACCTAGTAATATGTTGTGATCTGATGGTATGTCTGCGTCTGGGTATGTCTTACAAGAGACAACCGCGTTGCGATATCTTCTGTTTATCATCAGAAAGTCGATCTGATTCCTCACGATTCTGTGGTTGTTATCAGCTGGGGATCTCCAAGTGTACGGTCTTCTGGGAGGTAGTTTAAAAAAGGTGTTCATGATTGTGATGTCCATTTCTTGAAAGAATTATATTAATCGCTCTCCTCTTTCATTTCTTACTCCCAGTCCAAAACGACCAACCATATCCTCAACCTTTCCCTGTCCGGTCTTAGCGTTCATGTCGCCTACATTTATGTTAACTCCTTACTTCTTTGCGTGTTTGAGAGCAGTTCTAAGCTGTTCATAGAACTCCTTTATTTCTTGTTCATTGATCTGGGATGCTGGTTATTCAACCAGGTATATCATTAATCAAGGATATACCTGGTTAATTCATCTTCATATGGCGCTACAGCCCAAGTCGGGTCCTGGCCTCCTGTATTTTTGTCCTCCATCCTGTCGTTCCCCACGCTCTTACTCCGAGTAGTTGGTATGCGTCTTCCCGGGTCACTTCCTCCCACTGTTTTCTTGGCCTCCCCACAGGCCGCCTGCCTTGCATTTATGCGTTCAGTGCTCTTAGTGGCAGACGCTTGTCGTCCATCCTGAGCACGTGTCCTGTCCATCTTAGTCTTTGCAATCTGGTGAAAGTAGACATGGGTGGTTCTTGTTATATCTGGTATAGCTCGTTGTTGTACCTTGGCCTTCTGATGTTTCCGACCGTTACCGTCCCTAGAATACTACGTAGCACCTTGCGCTCAAATATGTACATTTTTTCGGTCATAGTACATGTTTCGCTACAATAGCATGCGATGGGCAAAATTATTGTCTTGTATTCATCAGCCTTTCACGTCCCCACTCCTGGGGCACCGGCTTCTTCTCTGCCAAATATCCAACCTCAGCACTAAGATTTGAAAATGGGGACCTAGCGGTTTAGCGTCAAATTTCCAGAGGAGGTGTTAAGGCAGTTGTGACCCCACGGTTGCCTAATCCGCGTTGGGGAATTGAGTGTGATGGGTTGCAACCATTAGTTTTTAATTTTTGCTGCATTTCTGTGTGGGATTCGAACCCACGCTGTCTGACTCAAGAGCCAAGTGCTTAGCTATCTGAGCCACCACCACCTCCACTTGTCTTGTATATTCTAAGCTTATTCTTGCGGTGCACACTATTAGATCTTAATATTTCCGCCATTGCACATTACGCCTTATTTACTGCTAGGACTCGGCGTCCTACTTCTCCGTCTTCAGGACGATCAGGCCCGGATTTAGAGACTGCGTCCTGCTGACCTTCGTATTTTCCCCTGTAGCATGAGTTGAAGAAGGTGGTATTTTTCACCTTGCATGGAGTATTCCATTTTTCCAGGCCCGACGCCAAGGCCTGTCGCTTCCTCTCCCAATGCGGAACGCTACGAGAGTGCGTTCCGCGTAAGAGGCCCCAGGGCCCCTAGGCACTTTTGGGCCCGCCCCCTACTATCCCGAAAATATTTATTATAATACTATTTTCGATAAAGCTTTTTGGAAAGCCAGGCTTTTGAGCTTATGTAAATATTCTACCACCGGGGCCCCTAGGCTGGCTGGGCCCCTAGGCCTAGGCAGCAATCCGGCACCATCTTTGTTGATTTCCACACCCAGATATATACATTTGTTGACATCCTCGATGTTGTCTGGCAAATGTAATTCTGGCCCACACTTTCTTCTTTGTGTTGATGCTGAATCCGATATCTTTGGCAGCTGCTATTAGTTGGTTATAGATCCTCTTCGCTTCGTCATCTCATAATATTTATGTCATCGGCATATGCCGCTAGTTGCAATGTTTTGTTGGCTAGGATGTTATCCCTACCTACACCCAAACGTCTTATAACAAATTCCAGCGCTAGGTTGAAGAGTGTGGGTACACTAGCCCATCCCGTTGTTTCAACCCTTTCGTTATTTTGAGAGGTCCGTGAGTTGGTTTTGGACCCGCACTACGGCTTCAGTTTCACACATTGTGGTTTTTATCATTTTCACCAGCTTTTTCACTGTAAAGATCTGGTCCACCATCGATCTTCCTCTCCTGAAGATATTTCCTGCTTGATATTCTCCTATCAGTTTTTCTGCGTCCCTGGTTAACTGGTCGAGGGATATTAGTGACGATGTCGTTAAATGCTACAAGAGAGTAACACCGATTTCTGATCGTTGAGGAACACCATTTTTGATATCGCTGGAAGTTCCTTCTTTGTGTCTTACTTCTGTTTTTCTTAAAAAGTTTTGGATGAAAGCCAAACATCGACTGTTAATTTTCTGGTCTTTGAGAGCTTTGAGAACTATGTGTCTCCATACCATTTCAAAGACCTTTTCGATGTTTAGAGGTACAGCGCGAACTCTCGATGCAATATAGGACAATGTGGCAAGGACCGTTGGTTATCAATGTTTTGAAGGGGTCCGTGAGTTGGTTTTGGACCCGCACCACGGCTTCAGTTTCACACATTGTGGTTTTTATCATTACCACCGGCCTTTTCACTGTAAAGATCTGGTCCACCGTCCATCTTCCTCCCCTGAAGATATTTCCTGCTTGATATTCTCCTATCAGTTTTTCTGCGTCCCTGGTTAATTGGTCGAGGGATATTAGTGACGATGTCGTTAAATGCTACAAGGAAGAGAGTAACACCGATTTCTGATCGTTCAGGAACACCATTTTTTATATCGCTGGAAGTTTCTTCTTTGTGTCTTACTTCTGTTTTTCTTAAAAAGTTTTAGATGAAAGCCAAACATCGATCGTTAATTTTCTGGTCTTCGAGAGCTTTGAGAACTATGTGTCTCCATACCATTTCAACGACCTTTTCGATGTCTAGATGAAAGATTTGTCTAGATGAAAGATGTCTAGACTTTCGATGTCTGATGTCTAGCGCGAACTCTATCCAATATAGGACAATGTGGCAAGGACCGTTGGCTATTCACCCTTTCGTTATTTTGAAGGGGTCCGTGAATTGGTTTTGGACCCGCACCACGGCTTCAGTTTCACACATTTGGTTTTTATAATTTTCGCCAGCTTTTTCACTGTAAAGATCTGGTCCACCGTCAATTTCCTCTCCTGAAGATATTTCCTGCTTGATATTCTCCTATCAGTTTTTCTGCGTCCCTGGTTAATTGGTCGAGGGATATTAGTGACGATGTCGTTAAATACTACAAGGAAGAGAGTAACACCGATTTCTGATCCTTGAGGAACACCATTTATGATATCGCTGGAAGTTCCTTCTTTGTGTCTTACTTCTGTTTTTCGGTGTCTAGATGAAAGATTTGTCTAGATGAAATATGTCTACACTTTCTATGTCTGATGTCTAGCGCGAACTCACTATCCAATATAGGACAATGTGGCAAGGACCGTTGTTTATTAACCCTTTCGTCGTTCTTAAAAAGTTTTGGATGAAAGCTAAACATCGATCGTTAATTTTCTGGTCTTCGAGAGCTTTGAGAACTATGTGTCTCCATACCATTTCAACGACCTTTTCGATGTCTAGATGAAAGATGTTTAGACTTTCGATGTCTGATGTCTAGCGCGAACTCTATCCAATATAGGACAATGTGGCAAGGACCGTTGGCTATTCACCCTTTCGTTATTTTGAAGGGGTCCGTAAATTGGGTTTGGACCCGCACCACGGCTTCAGTTTCACACATTGTGGTTTTTATCATTTTCGCCAGCTTTTTCACTGTAAAGATCTGGTCCACCGTCAATCTTCCTCTCCTGAAGATATTTCCTGCTTGATATTCTCCTATCAGTTTTTCTGCGTCCCTGGTTAATTGGTTGAGGGATATTAGTGACGATGTCGTTAAATACTACAAGGAAGAGAGTAACACCGATTTCTGATCGTTGAGGAACACCATTTTTGATATCGCTGGAAGTTCCTTCTTTGTGTCTTACTTCTGTTTTTCTTAAAAAGTTTTAGATGAAAGCCAAACATCGATCGTTAATTTTCTGGTCTTCGAGAGCTTTGAGAACTATGTGTCTCCATACCATTTCAATGACCTTTTCGGTGTCTAGATGAAAGATTTGTCTAGATGAAAGATGTCTAGACTTTCTATGTCTGATGTCTAGCGCGAACTCTCTATCCAATATAGGACAATGTGGCAAGGACCGTTGTTTATTAACCCTTTCGTTATTTTGAAGGGGTCCGTGAATTGGTATTGGACCCGCACCACGGCTTCAGTTACACACATTGTGGTTTTTATCATTTCCACCGGCTTTTTCACTGTAAAGATCTGGTCCACCGTCCATCTTCCTCCCCAGAAGATATTTCCTGCTTGATATTCTCCTATCAGTTTTTCTGCGTCCCTGGTTAATTGGTCGAGGGATATTAGTGACGATGTCGTTAAATGCTACAAGGAAGAGAGTAACACCGATTTCTGATCGTTCAGGAACACCATTTTTTTATCGCTGGAAGTTTCTTCTTTGTGTCTTACTTCTGTTTTTCTTAAAAAGTTTTAGATGAAAACCAAACATCGATCGTTAATTTTCTGGTCTTCGAGAGCTTTGAGAACTATGTGTCTCCATACCATTTCAACGACCTTTTCGATGTCTAGATGAAATATTTGTCTAGATGAAAGATGTCTAGACTTTCGATGTCTGATGTCTAGAGCGAACTCTCTATCTAATATAGGTCAATGTGGCAAGGACCGTTGTTTATTAACCCATTCGTTATTTTGAAGGGGTCCGTGAATTGGTTTTGGACCCGCACCACGGCTTCAGTTTCACACATTGTGGTTTTTATCATTTTCACCAGCTTTTTCACTATAAAGATCTGGTCCACCGTCAATCTTCCTCTCCTGAAGACATTTCGTGCTTGATATTCTCCTATTAGTTTTTCTGTGTCGCTGGTTAATTGGTCGAGGGATATTAGTAACGATGTCGTCAAATGCTACAAGGAAGAGACTAGCACTGATTTTTGATCGTTGAGGAACACCATTTTTGATATCGCTGGAAGTTCCTTCTTTGTGTCTTACTTCTGTTTTTCTTAAAAAGTTTTGGATGAAAGCCAAACATCGACTGTTAATTTTCTGGTCTTTGAGAGCTTTGAGAACTATGTGTCTCCATACCATTTCAAAGACCTTTTCGATGTTTAGAGATACAGCGCGAACTCTCGATGCAATATAGGACAATGTGGCAAGGACCGTTGGTTATTAATGTTTTGAAGGGGTCCGTGAGTTGGTTTTGGACCCGCACCACGGCTTCAATTTCACACATTGTGGTTTTTATCATTTTCGCCAGCTTTTTCACTGTAAAGATCTGGTCCACCGTCGATCTTCCTCTCCTGAAGATATTTCCTGCTTGATATTCTCCTATCAGTTTTTCTGCGTCCCTGGTTAACTGGTCGAGGGATATTAGTGACGATGTCGTTAAATGCTAACACTGATTTCTGATCCTTGAGGAACACCATTTACGATATAAGTTCCTTCTTTGTGTATTACTTCCGTTTTTTCTTAAAAGTTTTGGATGAAAGCCAAACACCCACCGTTAATTTTCTGGTCTTCGAGAGCTTTGAGAGCTCTGTGTCTCTACAATAAACAACACCTAGGTGCGTGCAGTATCGCGGCGGACAAAATAATCTAACCAGGGTTAAACCAACGGTCCTTGCCACATTGTCCTATATTGGATCGAGAGTTCGCACTGTATCTCTAGACATCGAAAAGGTCTATGAACTCCATACCATTTCATAGACCTTTTCGATGTCTAGAGATACAGAGCTGTTGATGCCATTCCGGTCTATGTTCACAATATTCGTCTGCGTCCTGCAGACCTTCGACCCTCTATTTTCCCCCAGAGGATGAGTTGAAGAAGGTGGTATTTTTCACCTTGCATGGGGTATTTCATTTTTCTGCGCTTAGTATGTTTTCAGTTGTCCACCAATGCGTTGCAGTACCGTGTCGTTTGGCACGTGGTAATCTCGATCCAATTTAGGTTAGGTTTTTTTTAGAATGTGGGTCCTTGCCGCTGTATCTCTAGACATAGAAAAGGTCTATGAAATGGTATGGAGTTCATAGACCTTTTCGATGTCTAGAGATACAGCGCGAACTCTCGATCCAATATAGGACAATGTGGCAAGGACCGTTGGTTTATCCCCGGTTAGATTAGGTTGTCCGCCGCGATACTGCACGCACCTAGGTGTTGTTTATTGTAAAGAGATTTGAGATTCCAGGTTCGTGAGAAACTCTATGGTTGAGCCAAAATTCCAGAAGCCACTTTGCTCCGATCTATATTTAAGCCACTAGTGTACAATATTTTCCATTAGTTTGCATAGTGTACAGAATCTTTGTGATAAAATATTGATACTTGTGTTGTTTTATTCTAACTTCTAGGTGAATTTCCATGGCAAGTTTCAATCCAAGTGCGACTACCAACTGGTTATAAACATGTTTGTGGTGGAGCAATCGTTCATCAGCAATGGATTATATCCGCGGGTCATTGCGTATATGATGTTGAAGCTACAGCAATGTCGGTCGTTGCAGGAGATTATAATTTATATGAAAATGAAGGTAAGTGATTTCAACACGAGTTAATACCACAAATTTTAGCTTGGTTTGTAGGTTTTGAGCAAAGACGACTCGTTGATAAAATGTTTACGCATAATTTTGATGTAGAAAACTTTGAGAACGATATAAGCCTTATCCGCTTGCTGCATCCGCTGGTTTTTAAAAACGCTTCTATTGCGCCAATTTGTATCCCAAATCCACAAGACATATTTGATGGTAATATGAAAGGTTTTACGATTTACAAAATTTAGAAAACTTTGTTCAAGATTTTGGTACGGTGTGTGGATGGGGAAGTTTAGGTGAAAACAGGGCAGGCACAGATGTTCTACGTCACGTTTCACTACCCATCATCAAGAAATCTATTTGTGATGTTCAGTACAAAAAGATCGGGTTTTCAAGGTTTCTAAACGAATGTCAACTGTGTGCCGGCTATCCAAGAGGTAGAAGAGATGCTTGCCAGGTATGACAAAGTTTAAAAAACATTAAAACTCCAAAAAGTTAAGTGTATAATCTTGATAATCTGGCATCTGGTTAATCCGGTAATGGCATATCCAGTAATCCGGCTCTGGGGAAACAAGTGCCTTTTCCGCTGTCTCACGTCGGATATAAAACTCGCGCACAGCTTAAATAAAGTTTAACCCTTTAACTTGTCTTCCGAATTTTTACAAGAGCTTTGGTGTTATGCTGACAAACGAGGACATAGCTCGAATTCAAGGCACAAGCTCTAGCTCAAATCCAAGGCACAAGCTCGGATTCTGACCAAGTTACTCTACAATTGTCTTCGGAATTTTTACAAGAGCTTTCGTGTTACGCTGATAAACGGTGGCATAGCTCGGCTTTAATCACAAGCGAAGAAAATTTTCATTCCATTTCTGGAATGTTGTCCTCAGCCTAATTTGTTCCACGGATGACGATGAAGCTAACGATGCCTTCAATGTTTGAACTCGGCGAACAGTAGCAAACGGTGACGCGTTTAAAATGCAGTATAATCTCGATAATCCGACACATATGGGACCAGACAACCCCCGGATTATCAGAAAGAGTGATGGGAAGGAAGAGTGCGAGCGGTCTCCAGACTGCCCGATTACTGGACGTGTCGTTCGATTACCCAACGGCCGAATTACCGAAATTATACTGTATGTAAAAGTGTTATCGTTTTCTTTTAATCCTGATAATCCGGCGGTTGCGTCGGATTATCAAGAGTATTTTGTATAAATTTTAACAGTAAATTCGCAAAGAGATTTGAACCATTTGAAAGTTAAAAAAATATGAATTTGTTTTAGGGCGATTCTGGTGGTCCTTTGATTTGTAAGAAAGATAACGATAGATACTATTTATGTGGGATTGTAAGTTGGGGAATAGGATGCGCACGGGCTAGCTTCCCTGGAATATACACCAGAGTAAGTCTGATTACTATTATAAAATTATTTAATTGTACTAAGTAATCATTTTATTAATAGGTAACATGTTTTAGCAACTGGATCAAAAACATACTCAAAACTAAATAATGATTTTATGCAGTCTTATTGCTGTACATCCTTTCTCCTATAACAATAAAAATGATGTAAAGCTTAAAGCGCTACACACCAAATTCTCAAAAGTCCGAGACTCTGCCCTTACGCTCCCAGTCCCCGTACCGGGTCGGTTCAGGTCCCTTGGGTCCACCAACCTCACCTGTCCTCGGGTTTGTCGAGTTTGGAAAGCTCTCCAGAGGCTCCTGTTCTACATAATGATGTCTTGCTTGGTCTTCTAATTGATTAATCGGGGTTTTTTGTAGTTTTTTCTTGAATTCCTGCATTCGTGGAGACAACTTTTTATCATTTGACGATGATGACCTCAGAACAATTTCTAGAAACAATACATGTATCTATTATAATTAACGAGATTGTATTAATATACTACTAGATGAATTGGGAGGTGCCAAACCACAACGTTGTAAGTGCGAACTCTAATACGTTTTATTGCACAAACGCGTTGTACGAGTCGGCGATTACTTGCACTCTTGAAGTACAGGCTCACTGAACATACTATAAATATTGCGAAACAGAAAGTCTTAACGTTGTAAGTGCCTATAGTCCATTTTTTTTAAGAATGCAGTAACTAGAAACCTGATTTACACTATGACGAATGTTCAATCTAGTTACAAAATTTGGCGCTAAATTCAAATATAGTTACTTGAATATAAAATTGGTAATTTACTAATGGTTTCATTGAATATCTTAATATTATTGATTAAATACTCCAAATGGCAACAATAGTAATAAAATACAAACAAATAAATGGAGAAAAATGCTAAACATCTAAATGATACAAACGGATCAGATGATAATTGTGAATTGACATGGCAGCCATTGACAACTAACAGCGGCAAATGTATGTGAAAAGGGGTTGAGATGGAGAAGTAAATATCGTCGATGTGAACTTCTCCTCGATTTAAGCCAATCAGAGAACAAAGTCTAATAAGCCCTATCTTTTCTGTACTGCATTCTTAAAAAAATGAACTATAGTGAGCTGTAAATGTCATTTATTAAGACGGGAGTCTCGAAGGAAAAATATGTTTTTGGAGTACATATCGTCAATACCAGCCTCAGAAAACCATTACAGTCGAAACGACGCGACGAACCCAATAGGAAATATCTCCCAGCAGAGCTTAGTGTGGACAAGTTGTACAAAGGTTTTATGGTGGATCTATCCTAAAAGAGATAAATGGCGAGTATATAAACAATCTGAGATACGCGGACGACACAGCAGTATGCGCAGACAGCCTAGAAAATGTGCAAGAGCTGATGAACAGAAGTCAGTCAAAGGTATGGTCTCACGCTCAATGTCAAAAACGAAATGCATGATAGTATCCAAAAACAGCAACCATGTCGGACAGCTTCGAGTTAACAATGAACTGATTGAGAGAGTCCAAAAATACACGTATCTATGGTCTACATTAAATGAAAAGTGGGACCACTCAATTGAAATCAAATCAATTGAGGATGGAAATGCGAGATCCGCATTCCTGAAAATGGCAAAGGTATTCAAAGCAAATCACCTGGATATACAAACGAACTGACAAACGTCCTGGACTCTGACAGAGGCTACCGAACGGAGACTCGAGGCATTTGAGATTTGGTTACACCGCCGCATACTCAAAACTTCCTGGACAGCACACGTCACCAACCAGCAGGTCCTAGAGAGAATAAGAAAAGGACGAGAGTCTTACTAATAATAAAGACAAAGGAAGTTGGAATACTTTGGCCATATAATGAGGAACAGTCAACGGTACGGTCTATTGCAACTTATACTACAAGGAAGAGTAGATGGAAGAAGAGGGCCAGGAACAAGGAGAATATCGTGGCTAAAAACCCTTCGAAACTGGTTCAACACAACAACAACAAATCTCTTCAGGGCAACAAACAAAGTCCGAATTTCCATGATGATCGCCAATATCCGAAGTGGATAGGCACCAGAAGAAGAAGAAAATTGAAATAGTTACTGACTCAACTGAAGAATTAAAAACCCTTACCAAGGAAAGATTGGATATTGATCACAAACAAGCTGATATGGCAAGAGAATAACACATACCCAGATGTACTATAGTCGTTAGTTTGTCTGCGTCAATATGGGAATTCATTTGGAAGATGAAAGAAATGAAACTGTCGGGCAAAGGGGATCCAACGAAATAGCTTTTTGTTTCTACAAATTAGTGAAACACTACTAGTAGACAAAACCCAATCCTATGGTCAGATAATTGTGGTGGGCAAAACAAGAACAACACTGTACTTGTTATGTTCCTCATTTTGATACCTGACATACCTTTCTCACGAGTGATCCTTATTTTGCTATTATAGAAAAAGCAAAAAGGCGTGCAAAGCAACTTATTCCTAAATACTACATTGAACTAGTTGCGGATACTGGAAAGAAAAATCCATTCTTAGTAGTGGATACTAAAACGTTTTTAGATTGGATCAATCTTGTTAACGATGATTAACAGTAAAAAGCCGCAGATATCTTCGGCTACTATGATTTGAGTAACATCTGAAAACGTTGGTGTAATTTATGCTGCAAGGAAAAATTACAGCGATACGCGCCATGGATCGCAACTTCAGTGCTTGAACCTGGAATCACTACGGCGAGTTTTGAGGGCTTGGAAATCGAGATGAAGAAAAGACCTGTTACCTTTATCCGCTAGAAAAAGACATTAGTGCCGTGTTGCCGTATTTAGCAGAAGAAAATAAATTGTTGTATGAAAACCTTATAAAATAAGTAATCTTAAAAGTTTAAGTCAAGTTTAGCAAGTGCAAGTAAAAATACGCTTACAATGTTATGACTTGCATAATGGCACTTAAAACGTTTTGTTAAAAAAATATTCAAATTATTTCTGTGTTTCAGAAAATTACAAATTCATATTTTGATTGCGTGTATTGAATGCCAGTTTGTTAATAAAAATTGTAATAATTAATTCGTTTTTTATTTAACGTTTAAAACCATTTTTTGTGTACACTGAAAATTTATTTTTTGGCGTTTAAAACGTTATGGTTTGGCACCCCTCAATTATGGTTACGGACTGCTAGTCATCAATCAATACATTTAAATTTTCAAACACAATACAAGAAGTAGTCGGACTCTGCCGGCAATTTTTGTCAATCAGCTAATGACTAGCTTTTGTGACAAACAATCTAAGTAAATCAAAAAATTTGTGACAAAATATTTCCTAAAGGCGAAAGCTACGAAAAACTAAAATTGCCAGCAAGAGTCTACACACGAATTGTAGTTAATAATAGTCGCTCGTCAACCTCGTTAAAAACTGTAAGGGGGAACTCTAATCTCGACACGCGAAAGGTATACGGGGGCTCCGCGTTGATGTTGATGGTTGGTGCCGGATTCTCGACATTTCGGCAAAGTAACAATCGCCATTTTCAATTAAGTTAAGCGTTACCCCGGCTCCACATATTGGGGCCAATGTTTGAGCCAACATAGTGCGTCCAATGTGTGGAGCGACTTTATAACGTTGGGCGCGTACGATGGGGCATCCACCCGCCGAAATGTTGATGCAGATGTATTCGCAATTATCCAGATTTTTTGGTAATTCGAGGTACTCGAAGAAATTACTAGCGTAAAGCGTAATAATGTCACGTAATTTTCCTAATTCTTTGGTAATGCGAAGTACTCGGAGAAATCACAAGCGTAATGCGTAAATCAAAGCGTAATTAAATAATAAAATCTAATTCCATTTACGCGATGAATTCTATCTAATGATAGTCTGCCAAATTTAGTACTGAACAACAAACTTAGGATTTATTTTACGATTGTCTGTGAAAAATTGCCCAAAGTTCTGTATAAGTTGTATACGTTCGTATTTGCCATCAAAGTTTCATATGCCAATCGGCCATCCGTAATGAAATGGTGCAAAGTAGAGATGAGCAAGGGACAAACTTCTCGTTCCCTGTCTGTCCACTGTCCCATCCCATAAACTTAAAATGTTCATCCCATTTTCTTATACATCAAACTTTCTTTTCGATTCAGACTCTCTTAACGATAATTAGTTCGATTTTAATTTTTCCGTAATTTCTTTATCTGACAATGAGTAATCCTTTTTCGTCGCAATCGGATCAACATCGTTATCATTTTCAGGAACAACATCGTTATCACAGAAATCTCCTGGGCTGGACATATTATGGAAAGTGTGCGTATTGGCACGATAATCAATTAATTATGCACGAACTAGATTTACTAGATTATCAAAACTCGTCCCACTCCGTCCCATACAAAATTGTCGTCTCATCCCATCCACTCATCCCATCCCATGGGACGATTGGATGGGACGGGTCGATGTGATCCCATGCTCATATCGATTTCCTGCTTTTGATTTTTCCGTAGACTTTCTTGTGACCGAGTTCTTCAACATTTCAAAAAATCCTGTGGTATTTCCTTTGCTAAATGATTTGAATATTTTTGTCACCAACGATATTTTGTCGCCACAAATCCGTGTCACCAACGATTAGTTCGAAATTCTGCAAGTACTAGAGGTTTTTTTTAATTGCGCTTTGTTTTGTTTCGCAAATTTGAATAGTCAGTTATTTTATATTGTGTAACATCAAAATTATTTTTACTTTACATCGTTTCCTGTTTCTGCAGAAATATATTTTTTGCGGCAGGATTACCATTGTCTTTAAGAGCTTCTCCGGGTGCATCTCTCAGAGCTTCCCAAGTAAGAATTTAGTAGAAGTTCACTGTCCTACTGCGAGGCGGCGCATGACGACGCGCATGATGAGCGCCTGCCTGTGTATTGTTGTCGTAATATGGACGTAATGCGAATATAATTTTTTTAGGGTGTTGGTGGTTTGTTATATGTTTGTGGGTTATTTAAACATTTCAGGGACAGAGTCTAGAATTAATTTTAGATTGGGGGAAGGTCATCTTTCCGGCGCGAAAAGCACGAGGTAGGGAATGAGTAGTTTAATTTTTTCTGCGTATTTCAGCAGGGGGGACTTGAAGATGTCGAGAACTGGGGGTTCTTGGATGATAGTGCGGGAAGCCAGTTTTTCCTGTAGCTTGTGGAGACAGGTACCATAAAAGTCGCAAAGTTCCTCGAGCAACTGACTGGGGAACTAAGAGTGTAGGCGGAATATTCGTCTTTCGAAACTGAGGATGAGTTTGATTTGGTTTTTACTGCAGAGAGCAATGGCAGACATTTGGAGTCGAGACATTTGGAGTTGTAGTCGAGGACAGGGCGGACAAACGTTTGATATGTGTACTCCGCACTTCCGAATGCGGAGGCAGAAGAGAAAGAGAGTTTAGCCTGGACCTCATTTTTTGGAGACAATGTCTGATGTTGGGTACAGGGCTTAGGGACTGAATGAATATCGTGACAAAGTACTTTATCGATGTTTGGGGGTTCAGGGGTCGGTTATAAAGTTTTATTAAGAATTGCTTTTCGACAATACGTTCGAGGGGTTTTTGTGACGGAAATGAATAAGTTGAAATTTTCGAGGATTGATCCGGATGCGCCAGATGCGCCAGTTCATCCAGTGTTCGATTCTATACTCGAGCCGGCGAGAGAATACAGCTGTACTGCGCCGAGGTATGAGGGGCACAAGAGATGCGCAGATTAGTTTGCGTTAAGAATATGCTTCAGTTTTTCAAATACGGAACACAGCGCATTCGAAATAAAGTGGAGATATGCGCAGAATAATGCTAAACTTGTCGTGACAAGATGCATTCTCTCGCCGGTGCGAGTATAGTGTTCGCGCCAATTTTAATAAAATCCTTATTTTAAATCGATTTCGGCCTCGACTAAAAGAAAGGGATCGACGGGTCGACTTGGGCCGAAATCTCGCGATTATCTATTAATCGTGCTGCGAATATATATATATATATATATATATATATATATATATATATATTATTGTTATTATTAGCGTTTGGACCCTATGGGATCACGCAAAGCAAACTTGACTTCATTTTGTAATGTTTTTTCTTTTTTTCCACGCTTTCCTCATTTTTTCTCCGTGGATCCTCTTCCCTTCTTCCGTCTACATTGTTCCGGTCTTCTTGGGCTTCTCATTCTCCGACATCACTTCCCATTTGTTAACCTTTTGTCTGTAAGTCTCTCTATTTTCAATTTCTGTTATGTTTATTTGTGCTTCTTCTAGATCTTTTCTTAATTGGACTATCCATGGAGTTGTCGTCTTGACTCCTTGTATGTATGTGAGGACAAGCTTGGCGATCCTGGTTACTGGTAGTCTGTAGAGGTGTCCATAAAATTTGAGTCTCCTTTTTCTGATGTCTGAAGCGAGGTTGGATATTTTTTCTGTTGTTTTCCTGGAGTGTAGTCTGTATCTGTCTTCTGTTTGTTTTGGGCCTAAAATTTTTCTCACGATTTTCCTTTCTTCTTTAAGAAGATTTTCTAGATCTCTTTTTGTGTGAAGTGTAAGCGTCTCACTCGCATAGAGTGCTTCTGGTTTCACTACAGTGTTGTAGTGTTTAACTTTTGTGTTTATTGACAGGCATTGTTTGTTGTAGATGTCTAGTGTTTTGAAGAAGGCCCTCATCATTTTCTGTTGTCTAGTTTTTTGCGCCATTTTTTCTCCTCCTATAGGTTCTAAAATTTCTCCAAGGTATTTGAAATGCGATACTCTTTTGATTTCACTGTATTTCGTATTCAATTTTTGTATGTTGATTTTTGTGCAAATGAATTCTGTTTTTGTGAAAGAGATTTGTAGTCCAACTTTTTCTGCGCATTCTTTGAGGACTTCTATCTGCTTGATTGCTGTCTCTTCACTCTTCGCAAGTTTTGCTATATCGTCTGCAAAAGCTAGACATGAGATTTCTACTTTGTCTTTAGTCCTTCCTAATTGTGTGGGTTTCCAGCGCTTTTGAGCTTTTAGCTCTTTTTCCCATTCTTTCATCAATTTGTCTAAAGCCAAATTGAAGAGTAGCGGGGAGAGGCCATCTCCTTGTCTGACACCTGTTTTTATCAGAAATGGTTCGGAAATTTCTCCCATGAACTTTACTTTTGATGTCGTATCTGATAGAGTTTGTTTAATGAGTCCTAGTGTTTTCGAGTCCAGTCCTTGGTCTTCCAGGATTTCGAAAAGTGATTGCCTGTCTATGGAGTCATATGCTTTTTTGAAGTCCACAAAGGTGCATATAACTGGTGAATTTCTGATGGCTTTGTGCTTGAGTACTGTTTTTAGTGTGAAGATCTGTTCTGCGCATGAGCGACCTGATCTGAAACCTGCTTGGTATTCCCCTATTTTGTGTTCTAGTTGTTCCTCTGCTCTTTGGAGGAGGCATATGGACATGACCTTGTAGGCGACTTGTAATAGGGAGATACCTCTGTAGTTGTTCACATCAGCTCTGTCCCCCTTTTTATGTAGTGGGTGTATGAGTGCACATTTCCAGTCCTCTGGTAATCAGTTATTTAATTAATCATTAATCATTTAGGTAATCATTTTATATAAATCAGTTTGCCAAATTTCTTGAATAATTTGTGTGAATTCTCGTAGTGAGTTTGATCCTAGATTTTTCAGTAATTCTGCAATGATTCCATCTTCTCCAGATGTTCTGTTGTTCTTGAGCCTTTGAATATGTCTATTGATTTCTTCTTGTGTGGGTGGTGGTGAATCCGGGTGTCTTTCTGCTGTTTTTTCTCTGGGGTATCTTGAGGTGGGTTATTGGCAGTTTAATAGATTAGAAAGATATCTTGATAGTTCTCTGAAGTTTTCTTGATTGGTGAGTGCTAGCTCTCCTGTTTCTCTCCTGAAACATAGGTTTTGGGGTGTGTAGCCTTTGATTTTAACTGCGAATGTTCTATAGAAGTCTCTTATATTGTAGTTCCTGAAGTTTTCCTCTATGGACTTTAACTGTTCTTTTATAAATTTTCTCTTGGTTTGTCTGAAAATTTTTGTGACCTCTCTTGTTGTTCCAATAAATTTCTGTTGTGTTCCTGGTAATTTTTTACTGTTGTAGGTTTGGAATGCCCGTTTTCGTTTTTCTAGTGCTTTCTCACATTCTGAGTCCCACAACGGGTGTTTTGTGTTTTTCTTAAGTGGAATCAGTTCTTTTGCCTTCTGTACGATTTTCCTGTGGAAGTCTGCCCAGTTCTTTGCCTGTTCTTTATCCCATTCTTGTTTTATGTTGGTTTCCTTGATATTTATTTGATATATATTTTGATTTTTCAAAATTTCCTTTATATATATATATATATATATATATATATATATATATATATATATGTATATACACATATATATATATATATATATATATATATATATATATATATATATATATATATATATTTCAGTATGCTTCGAGGGTGGAGAGCGAGACCACGCAAATGGAAGCGCGAACGACCATCGACCGACATTGTGTGTGCACGTATTACAAAGTTTACGTCAAAAACATTCAAGTTTATCGTCAAGTTAAATCTGGATCGGTGGTGCGCTCACGGTCCAAAGGGCTGCAGCGACTTTATACGTCCGGAAGACATCCCGATAGTTATTGGTTTTCTTATTTTCCTCCCTTTAACTAGGCGACGGAAGGACGTTCCACCAAGGTGCGGAGACGCAAGCAACCCTAAGGTAAGTGACGGGACCATCCCGATCTGATTCAACCAGCAAATTAATTTTCGTTAAATACATTCCATTCATATTAGTAATGAATTTGTTCAAGTCAGTTGCCGAAATTGAGGGGTTTCTGTGGCAGGACCAGATGATGGATTCATCTGCGAATTGTTGGATGCGGCAGTAAGAAGTGGACGGTACAGGAATGTCGTCGCAAAATATATTGAATAAAAGGGGGCACAGGGAGGAGCGTAGTGGCACGACCGCTGCGGGTATAAAGGGGAGAGACAGAGAATTTGACGTGGCACGGGCTGTCCGAAAGAAAGCTCTTTACAAGTCGAACTCTACGAACTCTACGGAGTTAAGTTTTGATATCAGGCCGTCGTGCCACACGGTATCGAAGGCAGGGTGTATATCCAGAAAAAGGGCGGAAAAGGGCAGAAAAAGAACTCTATAGCGGAATCTTCGGTATTTAATGTGCTAGAGAGGTTGGACGTTAGGTTGAGGGTAGAATGTTGGGTGGACCGTTTATACATGAATACATTTTGGTGGTCGGGGATAACGTGGTGGTTATCGCAAAAGGAGCGAAGACGTTCTCGAATGTTTCGAAATCTAGATTATTTTCGGGCGATTATTTTCTCGAATGTTTCGGAATCACGATCTACCCAGGTCGATGTTAACAGATTGGAGAGATTTGCTTACTTTGTTGAACCTTTCCAAGATGGCATTGCAAAGTGACATAAAGCAAGTTTCCATCGAGTCTAATGAATTCAGAAGACCTGAAGCCTCAGAGCGCATATATGGTTTTTCATTTGCATCATTGACAATTATCTGAAGAGCTGCCATGATCTCATCTGTTAATTTGACTTTAGTTTCGCCACCAGGGCCCCTAGGCTGGCTGGGCCCCTAGGCCGGGGTCCTGTAGGTCTAGGCAGAAATCCGGCATTGGCTGAACCATGGGTTCATTTTCGTTGTGGGTGGACGGCGGAAACTATGAATATGGTGTTAAAAGTAGGTGTTTGTTTTTGTTTACAGTTTTTCTGAAGAATGGATCGTTAAAGTGTGCGGAGTTTAATTGGTGGATTTTTTCGCGATTTTTGCGCGAAGATGGGTAGCGAAGGCCTGAGCTTTGTTATTTGTGAAAGTTACATTGTTTACTGAGAGCGGGTGCTTGGGGCGATGAAATCGGATGTTGGAAGGACTTCTTGCAAACAAAACTTGCTGTCCTCCTTGGAATCAAGTTTAGATCTAACCACGATTTTTCACGGAAGGCACGCAGTTTTAGTTTGATGAGGGCATTTATAGTTTCCGCAGCCACCCGATGAAGTAATAAACTTGCGTGATCTCCACGTGATTTTCGGGGGATGATTCCCTATCGGTCAGTGCAAACGCTTTTGAAGCGTGGATCACGCAGCCGAAACTTTCAACCAGTCGACCAGTACGGTTTTATGCCACGTGCTCTCGAGTTTACAGTATTTCTGTCTTAGTTAAAATTAGTGATTACATTTTATCAATAAAACAGTCTTTTTCAAGAATTAAAGTTCTTTGAAGTAAAATTTGGCAAAGCAGTGTAAATCATGCTTTTTACGACGTCACTAGGAACTATCACGTGAACGTCGCGTGATCACTGCACGGGGTCGCTGCGGCAAGTATAGACGGTTCCACGATGATTTTATCTTCGCGCTCGTCCCTGTGATGCGTTTATTTATAGATCTCTATAGTCTGGTTTTAGATTATGTGCATTGTGATTCGGGTCAAGCCATAAATAACGCGTCACAAGAATAAGCGCTCAGTATACGTTTAATGCTCATACCGTTCGAACGTATATATCTCTGGAGCATGGCCAATCATCTCGTCCAAACGTCGAGAATCTGGTTCTATTCAGAATCAACCCTCAACATCAACGCGGAATCCCCAAGAAAATAAATCAACACATATTTTTATCGGCAATTAATTCACGTTTGATTGGCTTAGAATCTCAGATTGGAGCTATTTGATTGGAGGATATATAATAAGTTGGATTGTCATTCTAAATCTAGCAATAATGTTGAGTTTAAAAAAACAAAATTTGTTTTTAAAAATCAAAACTTGGATTTATAGGTTAATTAGGATATGATTAAAACTCACCCGCCCAAGGTTTGGGGGCGTAGCGGCTCTGCCTAATGACATGCCTAAGCATGTACATCATGATACTCATCTTGTTTGGGCAATCTGTTTGGAATTTTGCGGTTTAAATGTTTGCGTGATTTTATGACATGTTTGTTATGATTCGAGCAGTGTCACCAACATAACACACTTTTGTTTTAAAGCAGATCATTTCAAAATCCGTTTCTTACAGAAAAGAAAGCAATAGAATTTATAAAATGATTTAAAATTAGACTTTATTTGGGTTTCAATCGAACTTCACTTGAATTATTAACTAATAAATAAAAAAAAAAGTATTTTTTAAACTAAACTAGTGATTATTTTATAGGTTGGTAGTCCTTGACTGTCAAAGTTATTTTCCCATCATTTCGTCGATGACAAATACCATCCAAATTTTCCTGAAATAATCTTAAACTTTCTTTAAAATGTTCAGCAAGAAGAAACAGGAGCGTCCTCGCCGTAACCGCGACGGGAATTTATCGCAGGTAAATCCCACCGACAATTAATCAATCATCAACCCACATAACCAATTTTCCAATTTCCAGTACGGATTATTCGACGTACCCACAGACTTATCACTCGACGCCGACGGAGATGACGAGGGCCTTGGGGGCGACAGTGACCTCGAAGCCGAATTAGCCGCACTGGCAAATGGATCTCAACCTAAACGACCTGTGCGCAAGAAGCCTCAACCCGTCATCAATCTGGACGCAATGATTCAAGACAGTTTAAAAGACATCCCATCCGATGAGGAACTATCAGGAGATGACGACCCTGAATTGCTGAACGAATTAAGTGAAATTACAAGTATGTTTATGTTAATTTAAGATAAAACAAATATATAAACAAAATTAGATATACTGGACGGATGTAGATAATTATATGATATAATAATGAAATTTATATGCTGATATCCACATATAAACAATTCATTAAATAAATAAACTATTAAATAAATATTTGTCTCCATATATAATTTTCATTGCTTGTTCATCATTTTTAGATGTAGAAGCGGAGGAAGTGAACGAACCTCCTCCTCCACGAGCCAACGAAGCTCCCTCAGATATCACCGCATTGTTAGAAGACAGATTGAAAATGTACGAGTTGGCCCAAGCCAATGCAAAATCCGCTGGTGAAAGTGGTCGCGCTAGAAGATTTGCAAGAGGAATAAGTACCCTAAAAGATCTAATAAAGAAAGCTAGAGTGGGTACATCCATCAACAATGACGATATTCCTCCAGTGGTTACCGTAAATGTGCAGAAGAAGGAGGAAGATGGTGATGCAGATGCGGCGGCGATTCCAACGAGAGCTGCACCTGCTTTGCCACCTGAAGCATCATCTGAGAGTGTTAAGGCAGATGATGAGAAGAAAAAGCAGTTGTTGATGTTAAACTCGCGGAAGGAGGAATATAAAGTGGCGGCGTTAAAAGCGAAACGGGAAGGAGATAATGCAACGGCTTTGAGCCATGTTAAACTAATCAAGCAGTTTGATTTAATAATAAAAGCTGTGGAGGATGGGAATGCAGTGGATTTATCTAATATGCCCGGGCCTCCGGTTGATGTGCCAAAAGCCCCAGAAAACGTTCAAATACAAACTCAAAGCAACGAGGAACCACTTGAATCAGTGGAAGATGAGCCAGCTCCAGCATTAATTACGGCTAGTTCAGTTGGTGAGGCTTTACAACAACGATTAGACGTGTATAAAGAGCAAGAAGCTGCGGCTAAAGAGCAAGGAAATTCGAGTAAGGCGAGGAGAATGGGGCGGATTATAAAACAATTTGAGCAAGCTATTAAATTGAATAATCAAGGAAAACCAGTACCGTTCGATGAGTTACCGACACCTCCTGGCTTTGCTCCTATACCAGGAACGGAAGTTGCACCACCACCTGAACCAACACCAACTTCACCAAAAAGTGTGGAAGTTGCTGAACGAGAAGATCCCAAGTTACCAATAGCATCCAGAAATTCCATAATTAAAGGAACAAGAATGGAGAAGCAGCTGGCTCTGCTTAAGAAGAGACAGATGGAGTTCAAAGAAGCTGCATTAAATGCCAAAAAGAAGGGGGAAATTGCACAGGCCAAAGAGTTTTTACGCAGCGCGAAAGGTTTCGATCCGCTTATCGAAGCTGCTGAAGGTGGTCTGCCTGTTGATATAGCCTCACTGCCTGTACCACCCACTGCAAGAGCACAATTAGATACTGAGTAGGTATTACATCTGTTTTTGATATATTTTATTAAAAGTACTATCTTGGCGCACGTTTTTTAGTGCGAATTTTTTTTTGGCGGTATTACCACATAACTTGGGTTATGCACGTAAATATTCAATATCGCTATAATGTGATAACGACAAACTTTCACTCCTCATTTTCAACACATGGCCATATCATATTAGTTGTTGGATTTCTATCCAATCCATAATTATAGTTTGTCGTTTCCAAATACTAGTTTGTCCTAAACACATCCCGGTTTACACTAGACATATTCTAGTCTGACCTTGTCACATCCTAGTTTGTCCTTTCCACATCCTAGTTTGTCATTTCCACATACTAGTTTGTCCTAGCCATATCCCCGTTTGAACTAGACATGTCCTAGTCTGTTCTAGACGCATCTTAGTTTGTCGTTTCACGTCTTAGGTTGTTCTAGACACATCCAGGTTTGAAGTGGACATATCCTAGTCTGTCCTCGACACATCCTAGTTTGTCGTTTCACATCTTAGTTTGTTCTAGACACATTCCAGCTTGAACTAGATATATCCTAGTCTGTCCTAGACACATCCTAGTTTGTCTTTTCACATCTTAGTTTGTTCTAGACACATCCCAGCTTGAACTAGATATATCCTAGTTTGTCCTAGACACATCCTAGTTTGTCGTTTCACATCTTAGTTTGTTCTAGACACATTCCAGCTTGAACTAGATATATCCTAGTCTGTCCTAGACACATCCTAGTTTGTCTTTTCACATCTTAGTTTGTTCTAGACACATCCCAGCTTGAACTAGATATATCCTAGTTTGTCCTAGACACATCCTAGTTTGTCATTTCCACATACTAATTTGTCCTAGACACATCCTGGTTTGAACTAGACATATTCTAGTCTGTCCTGGATGCATCCTAGGTCGTTACCCTTAGTACCCTTGGTCGTTTCACATCCTAGTTTGTCCCAGGCACATCCTGGTTTGAACTAGACATAGCCTAGTCTGTCCTAGACACATCCTAGTTTTTCGTTTCACATCTTAGTTTGTCCTAGACGAATCCCAGATTAAACTAAACATATCCTAGTCTCTCCTAGACACATCCTAGTTTGTCGTTTCACATCTTAGTTTGTCGTAGACACATCATTTTTTGACAGTTGCACCAACTGTAAACTTTAAGCTTTCTAAATCTGCGGTCGATAGCCTTATATGTCCAAAATAAGCCGAGTTATTGCTAAAATTCGAAAATTTTGCAAGATTGATTAAATTGATTAGAAACAGGGTAATTGCGTGTTATTTTTGCAAATTTTTTGACTGTTGTACAAACTGTAAACTTTAAGCTTTCTAAATCTGCGGTCGTTAGCCTTATATGTCCCAAATAAGCCGAGTTATTGCCAGAATTCGAAAATTTTGTAAAATTCTTTAATTTTATTAGTTACAGAGAAATTGCGTAATATTTTTGCAACTTTGTTGATAGCATCACAAACTGTAGACATCAAGCTTTCTAAATCTGCGCTTTATAGCCTTATATGTTCAAAATATGCCGAGTTATTGCCAAAATTCGAAAATCTTGCAAAATTGATTAGAAACATGGAAATTGCATCTAATTTTTGTAACTTTTTTGACAGTAGCACAATCTATAAACTTTTAGCTTTCTAAATGTGCGGTCGATAGCCTTGTATGTCCAAAATAGGCCGAGTTATTGCCAAAATTCGAAGATTTTGTAAAATTGATCAAATTGATAAAAAATAGGGAAATTGCGTTTTTTTGACAGTTTCAAATAATTTTTTACGTTTCTTGTAAACTGTAGACTTCAAATTTTCCAAAGTAATGGTCGTTAGCCTTATTGGTCAAAAATTATCCAAATTGCAGCAAAAATAAACAAGCACTCAATCTTTTCGGTTTTCGGCAGATATCTTCTAAACGCCGTAATGTTTCACAACAATTTTTGCACGTCCAAAAACTGCAAACCTTACGCATTCCAAAACCGTGCCCTATAGCCTTCCACGTCAAAAACTACAGAAATTACAGAGCTTTCTAGAATTCCTATCCAAGTTTTGTCGTATTAAAAATTAACAAATTTGCAACCGCAATTTCGCCAACTTCCCAGAAAATCTATTCATTTATTTTTTTTCTGACTAGCTTCGCATTTTTTCTGCTGCCTTCAATTGTTTTGGTTGCTCGTTCGCGACTCATTCATTTGTTTAGTTTTGCAAAAATGCATATCGTGATGTTATTTGAACTCCCGCGTTTTTCGCATGCAATGACTTCCTAGGCGTCCACAGTTTTTTCGCGATAACTGCGCAAATATGCGAATCCCTGCGAGTTTTTAAACAACATTGAGTTTCTCAGCGAGAATTGCGTTAGACAGTGGAAGAAGTTTTGCCAAAAAGTTTTTGGATTAAATTTTGGGCAAGTTTTTAGACTTTTTAGAAGTTTTTGGCGAAGCGCGATGCGGTTTGCAAATTTGGATTCGGCAGGAAATTTGCGCTAAGAAGCGCAAATTGGATTTTCCAAAATCTTTTTTTCCTGCAAAAAAGTTTAGTGCAAGAGATTTTTGCGATAACTGCTCAAATATCCACCTTGTGAATTTTTAAACAATATTTTGAGTTCCTCAGCGAGAACCACGTTAGACAGTGGAAGAAGTTTTGCCAAAAAGTTTTTGGATTAAATTTTGGGCAAGTTTTTATACTTTTCTCAAATGTTTTTTCAAAATTGGGAGTATTTGGTGGAACGCGATGCGGTTTGCAAATTTGGATTCGGCAGGAAATTTGCGCTAAGAAGCGCAAGTTGGATTTTCCAAAATCTTTTTTCCTGCAAAAAAGTTTAGTGCAAGAGAATTGCGAAGTTTGACCAACCGATAACTTTTTTGGTTTTCGTTCAAAATTTGCAAAAGATAGAATTATTGCGAATTTATTCTAGTTTAAAGTAGGGTTTTGAAATTTTGCAACAAAAAAATCCTGCTAGGTAATTTATCGCAAAATTTGCGGAAATTTCACGATAACTTTTCGAGTTTTTGACGGGGCAGAGTGAACTCTGCAAATTTAGATTATGCAGGAAATTTTCGTTGAGAGACCGTTTTAATAATCCTGCAAATTTTATTTTCCCGCAAAATATGCCAACTTTGCGAAAATTTTCAAAATTTTGACTGGCCACATATCCCGGAATTTCCATCAAATTTTCTGCGTTTCCTGAGAAACTGTTTTAATAAATCTGCAAATTTTATTTTCCTGCAAAATATATCAAGTTTCCGAAAATTTTCAAAATATTGACTTGTTCGTAACTCTCTTAATTTCTGTCAAAAATTCGCAAAAATTGCATCAATTTGTTGCAAATTTTATCAACCATATATTGCATGCTTAAAAATTCCTGCAAAATTCATGCAAACAAAAGAAAAGGAAAACGACACATCCCGGTTTGAAGTAGACATATCCTAGTCTCTCCTAAACACATCCTAGCTTGTCCTTTCACATCTTAGTTTATTCTAGACACATCCCGGTTGGAACTAGACATATCCTAGTCTGTTCTAGACGCATCCTAGTTTGTCGTTTCACGTTTTAGTTTGTTCTAGACACATCCCGGTTTGAACTAGACATATCCTAGACTCTCCTAAACACATCCTAGTTTGTCGTTTCACATCTTAGTTTATTCTAGACACATCCCGCTTGGAACTAGACATATCCTAGTCTGTTCTAGACGCATCCTAGTTTGTCGTTTCACGTTTTAGTTTGCTCTAGACACATCCCGGTTTGAAGTAGACATATCCTAGTCTTTCCTAAACACATCCTAGTTTGTGGTTTCACTTCTTAGTTTGTCGTAGACACATCATTTTTTGACAGTTGCACCAACTGTAAACTTTAAGCTTTCTAAATCTGCGGTCGTTAGCCTTATATGTCCAAAATATGCCGAGTTATTGCCAAAATTTGAAAATTTTGCAAAATTGATAATATCGATTGGAAACAGGGAAATTGTGTCTTATTTTTGCAACTTTTTTGACAGTTGCACAAATTGTAAACTTTAAGCTTTCTAAATCTGCGGTCGATAGCCTTATATATCCAAAATAAGCCGAGTTATTGTTAAAATTCGAAAATGTTGCAAGATTAATTAAATTGATTAGAAACAGGGTAATTGCGTGTTATTTTTGCAAATTTTTTGACAGTTGTACAAACTGTAAACTTTAAGCTTTTTAAATCTGCGGTCGGTAGCCTTATATGTCCAAAATATGCCGAGTTATTGCCAGAATAGGAAAATTTTGTTAAATTCTTTAATTTTATTAGTTACAGAGAAATTGCGTAATATTTTTGCAACTTTGTTGATAGCATCACAAACTGTAGACATCAGGCTTTCTAAATCTGCGCTTTATAGCCTTATATGTCCAAAATATGCCGAGTTATTGCCAAAATTCGAAAATCTTGCAAAATTGATTAGAAACTTGGAAAATGCATCTAATTTTTGCAACTTTTTTGACAGTAGCACAATCTATAAATCGCAAAAATTACAGAAATTACAGAGCTTTTTAGAATCTCCATCCAAGTTTTGTCGTATTTTCGGTCGCCAAAAATTAACAAATTTGCAACCGCAACTTCGCCAACTTCCCAGAAAATCCATTCATTTATTTGTTTTTCTGACTAGGTTCGCATTTTTTTCTGCTGACGTCAATTGTTTTGCACGTTTTATCTGCGCCTCGATGCTTTCATTCATTTGTTTAGTTTTGCCAAAATGCGTATCGTGACGTTATTTTAACTGCCGCGTTTTCCACCTGCAATGACTTCCTAGGCGTCCACAGTTTTTTCGTGATAACTGCTCAAATATCCACCCTGCCAGTTTTTAAACAACATTTTTGAGTTCCTCGGGGAGAATTACGTTAGACAGTGGAAGAAGTTTAGCCAAAAAGTTTTTGGATTAAATTTTGGGCAAATTTTTAGACTTTTGTCAAATGTTTTTTCAAAATTGGGAGTATTTGGTGGAACGCGATGCGGTTTGCAAATTTGGATTCGGCAGGAAATTTGCGCTAAGAAGCGCAAGTTGGATTTTCCAAAATCTTTTTTTCCTGCAAAAAAGTTTAGTGCAAGAGAATTGCGAAGTTTGACCAACCGATACCTTTTTGGTTTTCGTTCAAAATTTGCAAAAGATAGAATTATTGCGAATTTATTCTAGTTTAAAGCAGGGTTTTGAAATTTTGCAACAAAAAATCCTGCTAGGTAATTTATCGCAACATTTGCGGAAATTTCGCGATAACTTTTCGAGTTTTTACGGGGCAGAGTGAACTTTGTAAATTTAGATTATGCAGGAAATTTTCGTTGAGAGACCGTTTTAATAATCCTGCAAATTTTATTTTCCCGCAAAATATGCCAACTTTGCGAAAATTTTCAAAATTTTGACTAGGCCACAAATCCCGGAATTTCCATCAAATTTTCTGCGTTTCCTGAGAAACTGTTTTAATAAATCTGCAAATTTTATTTTCTTGCAAAATATATCAAGTTTGCGAAAATTTTCAAAATATTGATTTGTTCGTAACTCTCTTAATTTCTGTCAAAAATTCGTAATAATTGCATCAATTTGTTGCAAATTTTATCAACCATATATTGCATGCTTAAAAATTCCTGCAAACAAAAGAAAAGGAAAACGACACATCACGGTTTGAACTAGACGTATCCTAGACTCTCCTAAACACATCCTAGTTTGTCGTTTCACATCTTAGTTTATCCTAGACACATCCCGCTTGGAACTAGACATATCCTAGTCTGTTCTAGACGCATCCTAGTTTGTCGTTTCACGTTTTAGTTTGTTCTAGACACATCCAGGTTTGAAGTAGACTTATCCTAGTCTTTCCTAAACACATCCTAGCTTGTCGTTTCAGATCTTAGTTTTTCCTAGACACATCCCAGTTTGAACTAGAGATATCCTAGTCTCTCCTAAACACATCCTAGTTTGTTTTACATTAAAAAAAAATCAATAAAATAAGTAAAATAAACACAATCAAGACCTCGATATTACAAAATTGACGTGAAAGTTGAAATTTTTTTTTTCATTACGAAACCAAAATAAAAATTTAAGAAAACGTTTTAAGGCCAACTCTCATATACGCGACTAACAGCTACGCGACGTCACGCGACATCGCCTGTCAAATAATGGCTACGCGACGTGCCTATTTAAAACAATGTAATCATTATTTGATCGACGATGTCGCACGACGTCGCGTAGCTGAGTGTCGCGCATATGGAAATCGACCTTTAAAATGAGTATAAATTGTGATACTGGAAAGTAATGAGCGTTCTTATGACGAATCCACATTACAAAAGCAAATTTTTGTTTTTGGATGGCCTCTGGATCCTAAACTTGTAAGATACGTCCCCTGGCATTAGTAATAAAAAAGAATATCTGCAACACGGGCGGTATTGTCAATTGCCCTCTCGAATGTGCGCACTCACTTCGTTCGTGCGCCAAATTTCGCTCTCGTGACCAATTGACAACTTACCGCCCTAGTTTCAAAATATACTATTTTGATATTTTTTGTGTGTAGGTATGAATTGGTAATGGCTGATGAATGCACTGAAGATGATACCGGTGTATTAGATGTAATATCAAGATTGGAAAATCAGCTGATAAAACAATTGAAGATGTGTTTGACAACCCGCGATCATCACAAGGCGCTTGGCGACGTCGCCGGCACGAATCGATTTGAGCATTTAGCGATGACCGTCACTAAAGACCTGGATTTGGTGAGGATTGCCAAGAGGAGTAACGGGGTTGCCGTGCCTAAATTCCACCACGAAAGCAGGAATTTCGCGATAGTAAAGAGTTTCACTGAACTAAACGACAACGATGTGGAACTGAGTGTTATAAGAGGGATCAATTATAAATGCGACAATCCTAAGGATATCGATACGTACGTTAAGTTTGAATTTCCTTATCCTCAGGTAAAATAAATTTAGTTGTAGTTGTTTTGAATGGATTGATTAATGTTATTTGTTTTAGGATAACGTTTATAGGGACAGAACGAGTGTTGTTAAAGACACGAACAATCCTGAATACAATGCGGATTATATAATTCCGATCGAGAGGACAGCACGCCCATGTCTCAGGGTTTTTAAACGACACGCGGTTAAGTTTGAAGTTTACTCCAAAGGGTATGTGGTCTTATTAAATTGTGCATGAATTTGCATCCGAATTTTTAATTTAGTTTAGCCGTAGGGTTAGAGACTGCATGTTAATTGATATCGTTTGCGGAATATTTTGAATGTCGTCGTTTCCCTCCTTTCAATTACGGACGCAAATTATTACTGAAAATATCAAATTTCTTGTTTATTTAAATATTTTGGATTTTTGCGAAATATTTTAAATATGTTTTCAATTATACAAACGTGATTCTCTTTTTTAGTTATTTAAAATATTAGCTATAGCCCATTTTTTTTAAGAATGCAGTCAGTAATTGGAACAAAACCTGATTTACACAATGACAAATGTTCAATCGGGTTACAAAATTTGGCGCTAAATTCAAATAAAGTTACTTGAATATAAAATTGGTAATTAATTGATGGTTTGATTGAAAATCAGAGAACAAGGTCTAAGTCCTATCTTCCCTGTACTGTATTCTTAAAAAAAATGGAGTATAGTGGTCATTTTTTGTGTGCAAGGTTTAATCCAACAACCAGTTATTAGAACTATTACGGAAATATCAGATAACTAGTAATTAAAACCAATAACTAGTTATTGGAGCCAATAACCCAACTTGTTGTTAGAGTCAACAATAAATAGTTGCAGGTCTGTTGTGACTGCTAACTCTGCACTGAAAATTTTGCCTAGAAATAACTAAAAATTGGCAAAACATGAGAATGGACGGTGTAATTTATAATCATCTAATATTTCTTTTATAATCAGTTAATAATCATTGCAACATATTTAATTTTCAGCCCTCATTGTTTTCAGCTATAATAATAAGTTTTCTTGGTATCAAGCACACCCAATTTGTGTACGAGCTTTCAAATCGACACATCATTTGCTACACACTTTGCAAATGTTATTGCAGAAATCATATATTCCATTGGACAAAACTAGATTCAACAGATAAAAGTGTTAGGCTTCCCGCGTATTAGGCAGCCTGGCTGTCGGCAGACAGTCTAATACATTAAGGCGTATGGGAGCCCGCACGCTAGGCGGCCATGAATTGCTGGCTGCGGCAGCCATTAGAACACTCCTGGTCATTGGCTGCACGCAGCCAAAGCGAGTGTAGCGAATTTATGTGATGCGCGTCTCCACGCAGCCAGACATATTTTTTGTTCCGAAACTTTAACCTTTAGCCACCGGCGTGGCGTGGTTTTTATTTAGTTTTTATTAGGCGGCAACGAATTCCTTACTGCGGCAACCATTAGAACACGGCAGCTCATTGGCTAAGCGCAGCCAGAGCGAGTGTAGCGAATGTATGTGGTTGGCGTCTCCACGCAGCCAGAAGTATTTTCTGTTCCGAAACTTTAACCTTTAACCACTGGCGTGGTTTTTATTTAGTTTTTATTAGACGGCAACGAATTCCTGACTGCGGCAGCCATTAGAACACGGCAGCTCATTCGCTGCGCGCAGCCAAAGCGAGTGTAGCGAATGTATGTGGTTGGCGACTCCACGTAGCCAGACGTATTTTTTGTTCCGAAACTTTAAGCTTTAGCTACTGGCGTGGATTTTATTTAGTTTTTATTAGGCGGCAACGAATTCCTGACTGCGGCAGCCATTAGAACACGACAACTCATTGGCTGCGCGCAGCCAGAGCGAGTGTAGGGAATGTATGTGCTGGGCGTTTCCACGCAGCCAGACGTATTTTTCGTTCCGAAACTTTAACCTTTAACCACTGGCGTGGTTTTTTTTTTGTTTTTATTAGACGGCAACGAATTCCTGACTGCGGCAGCCATTAGAACACGGCAGCTCATTCGCTGCGCGCAGCCAAAGCGAGTGTAGCGAATGTATGTGGTTGGCGACTCCACGCAGCCAGACGTATTTTTTGTTCCGAAACTTTAAGCTTTAGCTACTGGCGTGGATTTTATTTAGTTTTTATTAGGCGGCAACGAATTCCTGACTGCGGCAGCCATTAGAACACGGCAGCTCATTCGCTGCGCGCAGCCAAAGCGAGTGTAGCGAATGTATGTGGTTGGCGACTCCACGCAGCCAGACGTATTTTTTGTTCCGAAACTTTAAGCTTTAGCTACTGGCGTGGATTTTATTTAGTTTTTATTAGGCGGCAACGAATTCCTGTCTGCGGCAGCCATTAGAACACGACAACTCATTGGCTGCGCGCAGCCAGAGCGAGTGTAGGGAATGTATGTGCTGGGCGTTTCCACGCAGCCAGACGTATTTTTCGTTCCGAAACTTTAACCTTTAACCACTGGCGTGGTTTTTTGTTTGTTTTTATTAGACGGCAACGAATTCCTGACTGCGGCAGCCATTAGAACACGGCAGCTCATTCGCTGCGCGCAGCCAAAGCGAGTGTAGCGAATGTATGTGGTTGGCGACTCCACGCAGCCAGACGTATTTTTTGTTCCGAAACTTTAAGCTTTAGCTACTGGCGTGGATTTTATTTAGTTTTTATTAGGCGGCAACGAATTCCTGACTGCGGCAGCCATTAGTACACGGCAGCTCATTCGCTGCGCGCAGCCAAAGCGAGTGTAGCGAATGTATGTGGTTGGCGACTCCACGCAGCCAGACGTATTTTTTGTTCCGAAACTTTAAGCTTTAGCTACTGGCGTGGATTTTATTTAGTTTTTATTAGGCGGCAACGAATTTCTGACTGCGGCAGCCATTAGAACACGGCAACTCATTGGCTGCGCGCAGCCAGAGCGAGTGTAGGGAATGTATGTGCTGGGCGTTTCCACGCAGCCAGACGTATTTTTCGTTCCGAAACTTTACCCTTTAACCACTGGCGTGTTTTTTTTTGTTTTTATTAGACGGCATCGAATTCCTGACTGCGGCAGCCATTAGAACACGGCAGCTCATTCGCTGCGCGCAGCCAAAGCGAGTGTAGCGAATGTATGTGGTTGGCGACTCCACGCAGCCAGACATATTTTTTGTTCCGAAACTTTAAGCTTTAGCTACTGGCGTGGATTTTATTTAGTTTTTATTAGGCGGCAACGAATTCCTGACTGCGGCAGCCATTAGAACACGGCAGCTCATTCGCTGTGCGCAGCCAAAGCGAGTGTAGCGAATGTATGTGGTTGGCGACTCCACGCAGCCAGACGTATTTTTTGTTCCGAAACTTTAAGCTTTAGCTACTGGCGTGGATTTTATTTAGTTTTTATTAGGCGGCAACGAATTCCTGACTGCGGCAGCCATTAGAACAGGGCAGCTCAGTCGCTGCGCGCAGCCAAAGCGAGTGTAGCGAATGTATGTGGTTGGCGACTCCACGCAGCCAGACGTATTTTTTGTTCCGAAACTTTAAGCTTTAGCTACTGGCGTGGATTTTATTTAGTTTTTATTAGGCGGCAACGAATTCCTGACTGCGGCAGCCATTAGAACACGGCAACTCATTGGCTGCGCGCAGCCAGAGCGAGTGTAGGGAATGTATGTGCTGGGCGTTTCCACGCAGCCAGACGTATTTTTCGTTCCGAAACTTTAACCTTTAACCACCGGCGTGGTTTTTTGTTTGTTTTTATTAGACGGCAACGAATTCCTGACTGCGGCAGCCATTAGAACACGGCAGCTCATTCGCTGCGCGCAGCCAAAGCGAGTGTAGCGAATGTTCGTGGTTGGCGACTCCACGCAGCCAGACGTATTTTTTGTTCCGAAACTTTAAGCTTTAGCTACTGGCGTGGATTTTATTTAGTTTTTATTAGGCGGCAACGAATTCCTGACTGCGGCAGCCATTAGAACACGGCAGCTCATTCGCTGCGCGCAGCCAAAGCGAGTGTAGCGAATGGATGTGGTTGGCGACTCCACGCAGCCAGACGTATTTTTTGTTCCGAAACTTTAAGCTTTAGCTACTGGCGTGGATTTTATTTAGTTTTTATTAGGCGGCAACGAATTCCTGACTGCGGCAGCCATTAGAACACGGCAACTCATTGGCTGCGCGCAGCCAGAGCGAGTGTAGGGAATGTATGTGCTGGGCGTTTCCACGCAGCCAGACGTATTTTTTGTTCCGAAACTTTACCCTTTAACCACTGGCGTGTTTTTTTTTTGTTTTTATTAGACGGCATCGAATTCCTGACTGCGGCAGCCATTAGAACACGGCAGCTCATTCGCTGCGCGCAGCCAAAGCGAGTGTAGCGAATGTATGTGGTTGGCGACTCCACGCAGCCAGACGTATTTTTTGTTCTGAAACTTTAAGCTTTAGCTACTGGCGTGGATTTTATTTAGATTTTATTAGGCGGCAACGAATTCATGACTGCGGCAGCCATTAGAACTCGGCAGCTCATTGGCTGCGCGCAGCCAGAGCGAGTGTAGGGAATGTATGTGCTGGGCGTTTCCACGCAGCCAGATGTATTTTTCGTTCCGAAACTTTAACCTTTAACCACTGGCGTGTTTTTTTTTTGTTTTTATTAGACGGCAACGAATTCCTGACTGCGGCAGCCATTAGAACACGGCAGCTCATTCGCTGCGCGCAGCCAAAGCGAGTGTAGCGAATGTATGTGGTTGGCGACTCCACGCAGCCAGACGTATTTTTTGTTCCGAAACTTTAACCTTTAGACACTGGCGTGGTTTTTATTTTACGTGTGCACTAGAGACTGTGTTACTTTGAGAGGACATTAATGTGATTTTTTTTTAAGAATCAAGAGGTTTTATTGGCGTAGATAATTAATAATTACGTTAAATTCGCATACATTGATAAAACAAACTGAATTATCTAATCTTTCTTAAGGTGCCGTACTCGCTGAGAGCTTAGGCAACCTCTCGCGCATATTTGTGGAACGCATCATCCACTAATATACGGGACCTAGCAGTTTATCGCCGGTTCCGAACGGCACTAGTTGAGAGGTTCACTAGGCAGAATTACTCGTGGTAGTTTTGCCCTTGCTTTCCACCAGGTGGCCACAGCATAGTTCCGTGAAAATTTTGACGGCTTGGCCGGGATTGAACCCGGGATCTCATGTCTAGATGCGTTCACCACTGTCACCACTTTTCACCACCAATTATCTAATATTGTTTATTATTATTATTACATACGTTACAGGACTTTTATCAGATCACGCGATACATTCATGGTTCTTCCTGTTCTTCCAGGATAACATTCTTTCCCTAAAGGCTCTCTTCCTTTCTTCAGTCCACTTTGACCTTTGGGCTTTACGTGCTGTTTTCTCTGACATTACTTCCCACTTCTATACCTTGTGTCTAAATACGATTTTGTCTATTATATCCGCTGGGTCTATCTGTGCTCTTTTCGTATCGATTTTGACTTGTGTCATCTAAGGTGTAGTGGTCTTGAGGATTCTGTTGGTGAGTCTGGTCTATGGAAGTTTGCTGATGTATCTGTAAAATTTTAGTGGACTCTTTCTAATATCCGCTGCAATGTTGGAGAACTTCCCTGTGGTACTGGAGTGAAGCCTATAGCCTTCGTCTGTGAGTTTTGAATAATGATTTTTCTTTCATGGGTGAGCGTGTTCTCAAGATCGGTCTTTGTGTGTAACATCAGTGTTTCACTGGCAAATAGCACCTCAGGTTTGGTTACTGTGTTGTAGCGACGAATTTTGGTGAAGCTGGACAGACATTTCCTTACCCTGTGTTTTGTGTAAGGTTCTCTTCATTTTCAATAATCTAGTCTTCTGCGCGATTTTCTCTCTTCCTGTTGGTTGGATCACTTCACCTAGGTACTTAAAGTGTGTGACCCTGTTGATCTTGCCATAGTTTGTGTTCAAATATTATTACATTTAGTTCAAATATTTATTACAATTAGCATGTTTACTTTCGTGCAGAAGAACTCACTTTTTGAAAGAAGATCTTTAGCCCTACTTTTTTTGCGCACTCTTTGAGTACTTCTATCTGTCTGATTGCTGTGGTTTCGTTGTCTGTGAGTAGTGTCAGATCGTCCGAAGGCTAGAAAGTCGACTTCTGGCTTGTCCTTGGGTTGTCCACGTCGCACTGGCTTCCAGTGACCTTGTATTATCAGCTCCTCCTCCCATTTCTTGATGACCTTATACAGTACTAGGTTGAAGAGGAGCGGTGAGAGTCCATCACCTTGGCGAACGCCTGTCTTGATCTCAAAAGGTTTGGAGATTTCCCCCTTGAACTTCACCTTAGATGTTGTGTCTGTCAGTGTTTGTTTGATCAGTCGCAGTGTCTTGTCGTCCAAATCTTGTTCGTGTAGGATGTTGAACAATGACTGGCGGTCGACGGAGTCATATGTCTTCTAGAAGTCATCGAAGGTGTACATGACTAGATTGTTCCTGAGGGTTTTGATTTTCAGGGTAGTCTTCAGACTGAAGATTTGACTGCCCAGGAGCGACCAGGGCTGAAGCCTGCCTGGTGTTCGCCGATCTTGTGCTCCAGCTGGTCCTGTGTACTTTGGAGTATGCACGCTGAGAATATCTTGTATTAGTGAGATGCCCCTGTATTAGACCTTTTTAAGGTTAGTTAGTGCATGCGCATCTGCCAAGTTTGAAAGGCGGGAATATGAAAGTTTCGGGCTCATATTTAGTTATACGTCAAAAAGTTCGGGCACTTTTTGATGTATAACATGGCGGAAATTGACATTGAATTGACATGCGCACAAAAAAAATTCAACTATGAAAAGGTCGATTGTTTACGCATGTTTGCAAATTTTCGTCGTCTGGTAACTTTTCTGATGTTTATATGTTTGTGACGATCTGTTTGAGTTCTCCATCCTTCGCCAATAAGCAAAGACGCCAGATGTCCAGTTGTTTTTGAGTCTGAGGATGTGCCTGTGAACTTCCTCTTGTGTCAGGGGTGGTGAGTCTGTGTGTCTATCTGTAGGTTCTTTGTCTGGGAAAATTCTAATATAGCTTCTTTAAATGAGACTTATTTTTGACAATTAAAGAAGAGTTGAACATTTTTTTTTTGGCAGAAATTAAGACACCAATTTTCACAAATCTGATCAAACCTCCTTTCTGCATTGAATTTTTTTCACTCAAGTAATATGCGTGTGTAGATTTTCTCTGAAGCTTCAGTGGATACGTGTTGCATCTTCTTTGTTTCAGCTCTTCTTCTTGACCTGGACGGTCAGGCATATCAGATCCCAATACTCGCGTCAAACTCAGACGTAGTTCACGAGGCACTCTTTCATTCAACACTCTTATTTTCATATGTTGCAACACCAAAACCGCCGTGTTAAAAAGAAGATCAATAAAAGCGTGGAGTTCGATCATGCCTAAATGTTCATGTTATGATCTTTCGCAAATTTGGTCCAATATTCCTTCATCTTTTCATTAGTCGACTGGAGTATCTCTTGCAGCATCTCCTCCTCCACGATTTTTTGTCATATAGATAACAAATGAGAGTTATGCCTTCCGCGCATTAGGCAGCTTGGCTGTCGGCAGCCAGTCTAACAAATGAAGATGTATGGCCTGCGCACTAAGCGGTCACGAATTCCTGGCTGCTGCAGTCATTAGAACACGCCTGATTGAACGGCAGCTCATTGGCTGCGCGCAGCCAGAGCGAGTGTAGCGAATGTATGGTTTGCGTCTCCACGCAGCCAGACGTATTCTTTGTCTTAATTCTTTTACTGTTAGGTTTGAAGAATTTGTCGGTATATATAAATCTTTGTTGTGTTGATAGGTTCTACATGGTTTTGTTAGAGGTCTTGGTCTTATAATGTTGTGTTGAGAGGTTCTACCTCGTCTTCTTGGAGGCCCATTTGTTCCGATTATTCTTCTTCTTAAAGTGTCTCTGTGGATGTTGGCTATCACGTTGTTGTCATTCCGATTCATGTTCGTAAATTTCGCAGCGACGATATTCGTCTGCGTACTGACCTTCGAGCTTCTAAGATATGCTGATGATACCGTGACTGATATACGAATATCGGATTGATATAGCATGATTCGACTCATTAAGCTGATTATAATAGCCGGCGCGAGTGGTGTAGTGGTGACGCTCGTGGCCTCATGTTAGCGCTAACTGACGAGTATAGAGGTCCGAGTTCTATCCCCAGCGCCGGCCGCATTTGTTCCAGAAAGACAAATGTGAAAAATGGCAATTAGCGCAATTTACTATAACAACAGGTTTCTGGGCCTAAGTGAATGTGATAGAATACAATAGGCTACCAATAGGCCGCAGTGTTCGAAGGGTCGGCAAACCCGGTAATCACATCGAACCAAACTTTAAAAAAAAGCTGATTATTCTGTGGTCGCTGCATTTAGTTGCGTTCGCCTTTTTGGGAAGCGGGATGAATGTCGACAGCACCCAGTCATTTAGCATTTGACCGCCTTTGTAAATTTTGTTGCAGAGGTTGGTCAGCAGTTTTATATGTTCTGGGTCCAGTAGTTTGAGGACTTCTCCATGAATCTGGTCTGACCCAGGGGCTTTGTTATTATTTAGTCGTTTGATAGCTGATTCTACTTCCTCCTTTGTGATGAAAGGCCCTTCTTTGCCGACCTCTCCTTTTTCTTCTTCTTCCTAGCGTTTGTCCCGCCTGGTGGCAGGGTCCGCTATCAGGATTCGTTGTCTCCATTTCTTTCGGTCTTGAGCCATATCTGGGTGCTTCTCCACCTAAGCATCCTTGTCTCCATGACGCTTAGTCGACGTTCCACCTATTTTATAGTGGGCCAACACTCGGTACCATAGTGTTTGTTCCCGTTGGAACGCGCGGGTGCGGCGGCGGGTGTTCACATTGGCCGCCAGGCGTTTGCGCGGGTGTGACCTGTTGTTAGGTTAGGTTAGGTTAGTATACTAAGCTAAGTTTTGGTTAGTATACTAAGCTGAACAGCACTAATAAACTGTTCTCCATTGAAAGACATGATAGAAACATGCTATCGTTTCTAGTTCGACGTGAACACATCTCACCCGTTTGATATTACCGAGAGCGCGCCAGTCGTTAGCTTGACCGCTACTTAGACCGCAGGTGTGTTTCGTACGTGAACACATTGATATTACGCCATACGTTTGATGTTATGCGAGTCAACGTGTATGAGCACATAGAGTGCGACTGGACGGATAACAGTGCGGTAGATCTTGGATTTAAGGTGGTCTTTCATCCGGCGATCGCAGGTGACACCTGTCGTCGCACGCCATTTCAACCAAGATGCCTGCGTCTTTGTGTTGACCTCGTCAATGATTCTTGCATTGTCAGAGACAGTAGATCCAAGATATGTGAATTTTGTTACACGAGGGAGATCTTCTCCATCAACGCTGATGGTCTCAACTTCTTGGGGATCTAAAGTCATATACTCCGTCTTCCTTTTATTGAGTCGCAGGGCATATTCAGCCAATCGGTCACTCCACATTTGTGTTTGGTGCTGGAGTTCAAGTTTGCTGTTTGCATCATCATGACACATCAGTACACAGAAGCCTCCATTGGATTGGCTTGTGCAGGTCTGATGTGACAGTATCCATTACAAGAATGAACAGCAGAGGCGACAAGGCAGAGCCTTGGTGGACCCATACCATGATGTTGAAATCATTGGTTGCTCCTGCAGCAGCTTGAACATAACTCGTCGGTTTTGTGTATAGAAGCTGCACCCAGTTAACAAGATATTCTGGAATTCCGTGCTCTCGAAGGGCCAGCCAGATTACATCATGAGGCCTTCTCCACGTCTAGAAAAGCGAGATGCAGTGGCTTATTCTTTTCACGATGCTTTTCGACTAGCAATCTTGCTGCGTAGATTACGTTGTACCGCAGTTTTTCACAAACCCAGCTTAGTTCTTTGTGAGTTTTGCTATCTTGCGAATCCTTTTGTCGAGAATGCGTTCGAAGATCTTCATCGCGTGGCTCAGTAGTCTGATTGGGCGATAGTTTGGACACTCAGCAGGGCTTCCTTTCTTCTTGAAGATTGGGGCAGTGATGCTCCGCTGCCAGTGTGTTGGTATCCGACCTTTTTTGATGATCTGGTTGAAGAACTGCGTTAACCATCTTGCTGCATCCCATCGTTGAGAGCGCCAAAACTCTGCTGGAATTTAATCAGGGCCGGTGGCTTTCCCCAGTTTCATCTGTTTCAGAACAGCCTCAACTTCGGCGATCTCGACTTCCTTTATCGACGTCCTTCAACAGGAGAGGTGATTGGAATTGGTGGATGGGGAAATTCCTCGGTCGACATTCTCTTGAAGTAGCTCCGCCAGCGTTCTATCGCCTTCTCCCAGTTGACAAGCAGTTCACCTGTTTCGTTATTGATGCCATAAAAGCGTTGTCTTCCGTTTTGCGGTGCCTTGATTTGATCAGACGGTAGATGTCACGTTCGCCTTCACGAGTGTCAAGTTTTGCGTAGACTTCTTTGCCGACCTCTGCGGGCGTATTATCGATGTTTTCGGCTCCGAAAAGTTCTTCAATGTACTGCTTCCATCTTGTGAGTTTTTTGTCAGTCTCGGTAATTATATTGTCATCCGAGTCCAAGATTATTCCTTTACCCCGTCGTTGATATATGTTGCCTCCTTTATTTTCTTATGAAGGTTAAAGCTGTCGTGTTTTTCTTGTAAGATCTCGATTTCGGCACGTTTTTCCTGTAGCCACCGTTCTTTAGCCTCTTTAATTGCTCTTGGGACTCTTCTGTGTACTCCCTTGTATTCTACATTATCTCTGTTCTCTTCTTTTGTTTAATAAGTAAACCTAAACCTAAGTTCCAAGACAGATTTTGTCATCCACTGTTGTCTCTTTACCATCATATCCTGTCATAGGGTGAGGCTACACGATGCTTACGTATGCCGGAGCGGTGCCGCAACGGTATCCTACATACAAATCACTATGCCATGTCACACGATGCGTTGGGCCGCCGTGCAGCGCCGCACCGTAGGTACGTCGCGTTTGTGACCTGCGAGACGAGGCGGGGTAATGCGAGACGAGGCGCTGCGGCGCCGGAGTGCATCGTGCCGCCACCGCAGTATTGTATCGAACGTGTTTATTTTATAAATATTAATATTTATCTTACTTACGATGAGTACCGATAATATTGATATTGATTCCCTTATATCTTTAGTACAAGAAAGAACTGCATCACGGGATAAAACACACGATGATTTTTAAAATAAGTTGAGTTATTGACGTTGCGGCGCCGCACCGCGGTAAATAGGGGTGCCGCACCTGTGTGTGCCTGTGTGGCACCCTATAGCCCGAGTTAATTGCGGTGCGGTGCACCGCACCAAAAGGTCATCCTTTGCTCGGCTCTGCGAGCAAATAGAGGAAACCTCAGAAGCCAGCCGACTGCGAAAAATGTTATCTAAGGATCCGGCAGTCCAAAGCTTCATACAGAAGCAAGATGGAAACTGGACAACCTCATGTACAGAAACGCTGGAGCTACTCATGGATACACACTTTCCAGACAATGGAATAAGTGTAGTGAACTCCACCATAACTGCTCCACCTCGGTATCTGGCTGACAGAATTGTAGGTGGAGATAAGCTAACCTGGAGCATCAAAAGCTTCAAACCCTTTAAGTCACCTGGACCTGACGGGATCAGTCCAGTTGAGCTGCAAGAGGCCATAGATATAGTTACACCTTGGTTGGAGACTATGTTTAAGGCATGTATAAATCTCTCATACATCCCAAAAATATGGAGAGAGGACGAAGCGGTCTTCATCCCAAAGGGAGGAAAGGCCTCACACACCTCCCCCAAAGACCTGAGACCAATCAGCTTATCATCGTTCCTGCTAAAGACACTTGAAAGACTGATTGACTTGCACATGAAGGAGGCATTACACCCTGAAATGCTGTCAATGTCTCAGCACGCATACACAAAGGGGAAATCCGTGGAAACAGCACTCCACGCCTTGGTAAACCAGATAGAGAGCTCGATGAGGCATAAGGAGTTCACGATGGTTGTCTTCCTCGATATAGAAGGGGCATTTAACAACGTGAAGCCTGAAGCCATAGAATCAGCCTTAACTGGACTAGCCATGGACAATGCTCTATGTCACCTGATCGGAAAAATGCTCCGTGAAAGGAACATTAGGGCCACAATGGGAGAATCCCACATAAGAAGGAAGGTGAGTAGGGGAACCCCACAAGGAGGCGTCCTCTCACCATTGCTTTGGAACATCACGCTAAATGAGCTGCAACCTCCAACTTAGGAAATCCGGCTGCAGGGTCGTCGCCTATGCGGATGACGTAGCAATAGCGGCCTCAGGGAAACACCTCAATACAATGTCGCAACTTGTTGAAGGGGCCCTATCGAAACTAGCGCAATGGTGCAAAAGGTGTGGCGTAGATGTCAACCCGGCGAAAACCGAGCTAGTCGTTTTCACAAGGAAACACAACATCCCAGAATTCAGGCCCCCAATGCTAAAGGGCACTGAACTGGCGATCAAGGAGAGCGCCAAGTACTTAGGTCTCATACTAGACCGAAAGTTATCTTGGAAGCTCAACATAAACGAAAGGGTACGGTAAGCAACGGTGGCGCTGTACTCTTGCAAGAGAGCGGTGGGGAAGTCTTGGGGCCTCAACCCCAAGATTACCTTCTGGCTATACAGAGCCGTAGTTACACCAATACTCTACTACGGCGTTTTCATATGGTGGTCGGCACTTAATAAAAGAGTCCATCAAATGGCGCTTACAAAAGTGCAGAGAATGGCGGCGCTCATGATAACGGGAGCCATGAGAACGACGCCTACAAAAGCCTTGGAGACAATCCTGGACATAGCCCCGGTCGATTTAATGGGCAAGCAACTTGCCATTACCACAGCACTTAGACTGAAGTCAGTGCGAATGTTGACATCGGACTATCGTGGACACGCCGGAATAATCAATGAATTTAAAGGGGTGCCCAAAAACATAGACCGATGTCTAGCAACACCTGCTTTTGGTAACAACTTCTCATACCACATACCCTCTAAAGAGGAGTGGATGGAAAAGAAAGAGGTACCAGCAGGACACACGCAGGTCTTTACAGACGGCTCACGGAGGGAGGACAAAGTAGGCAGCGGAGTTTTCTTCAACGACCTCAACCTCAGAATTACCTTACGCCTGCCGGACTACTGCAGCGTTCTACAGGCGGAGGTAACCGCCATAAAAGGGGCAGCAGAGTGGCTGACGGTAAATGGGGACCCTGGTGAACATATCCACATTTACACCGATAGCCAAGCTGCTCTCCGGGCAGTTACTAGCGTGTGCACCAACTCAGCAGTGGTCTCTGGCTGTCTGAGAAAGCTGAATGAGCTCGCAGCACACACAAACGTGAGACTCACGTGGGTACCAAGCCACAGCGGGATCTCAGGTAACGCAAAAGCGGATGAACTTGCAAAGAACGGCACAAGCCTGCACTCAACCGAAGTATTACAGGATATTGGTATTCCATTTGCCTCGTGCAAGGAGACCATAGCCGAAATAACCTCGAACCTAGCGGAGCGAAGGTGGAGGGATGAAGAAACCTGCGAGGTAACCAGGCAAATATGGCCTCACCGAAACAGGAAAAGAAGCACCAACATCGTCTCTCTAAAAAGAAACGATATCAGACTGGCAGTGGGAGTCATCACGGGACACTGTTCCATTGGCAAGCACGCTGAGAGACTGGGCATAGCGAAGCGGTACTACTGCAGAAGCTGCCTGGACGAGGAGGAAGAGGAGAGTGTTCAGCATTACCTATGCCAATGCCCCTCTCTGACCGCAACACGAATGCTCTTCTTAGGCCGACCTTTCTTGGATGATCTCTCTGACCTCGCATCACTAGATGCGCAGACTCTCATGAGGTTCATCCACGGCTCGAAATGGTTTGACAGAATCCCCTGAGGAGGGTTGTACTGCAAGTACCGTGGTAACACAACGGGCCCATCTGAGGCCTATGTGAGCATTAGCTGCCACTTAAACCTAACCTAACCTAACCGCACAGTTAACACATCGTGTGACCTCGCTCTTAGTTCTTTTTTGTGACGTAAGTTATAGATATTTTTATTTTATTCCACAGATGTTTGTTTCGTGTTTACATATGTTTCGTTTTACATATTGAGAGTATAACATATTTAAAAGTGTAATATTGGCAGTGGAACTTCGTCTTGAGATAATACTTCTTGTCATGAGGCTCTGAGTCACTGTAATCAGTAAAACTGAAGTCACTGTAAAAAGTAAAAAATGAGGGAATCTGTATCATGCCCATGTTGCTCCGAAATAATTGTGTCATCGATATCTTCTGCCGTTGAACCACTCGAGTCCTCACAATTTAGGAATAGGAAGACACAGCTGTCTCAAAATCACTGGTACCAGACACAACCAAACTTCTATTTCTTGAAAAATGTGAGGTATCATCGGTATTGTTAAGGCGTTTTCTTCCGAAAGGACTAGTCGGTTTCATTTTTACTACAGAAAAAAAGACGAAAATATGAGGCAAGTAACTTTTCGAAAAGTTAAAAACTTCTGCCGACACGTACGTGGTGTACGTTTCCGCAGTCGGCACGCGTTTCGGTGAGTGAATTCATTTCGAAATTTGTTGTGGGCCTCTCCGACCCCCAGTATAACATCAGTATTTACGTAAAGTTTTTTACTTTTCGAAAAGTTACCGTGTTACGTTCGCTACCCACGGCCTCTAAGTGACTAAAGTCGAAGGTACTAGAATTAATTTGAAGTGTTGTATGTATCGTGTAGGGGGAGGGGACGAATTCGAAATTACACATTCACTAGGCCTGAGCGCCCCCCACGTCAGCAGTTAAAGGTTAAAGAATTTTTTACGTCGATTGGTTGCTATAACTGGCTTATCAAATATTTCGGCCTTTGTACCCAGGCTACCTAGCGCGCGGGAGGCCTTAGAGTCCTAAATTTAGTAAACCAGATCATTGCTTGAACGGCTTTTTTCAATGTTTTAAGAAGACTTCCATTTCTGACTTACATTTTACGATCAGATATTTTCTGTTTCTGCTTTTTTTTTGTATCCTCTATTCCATTTTGTTCTGACTACACTGGTGATGGTCTCTGTGCAAATTTGTTTAAAGAGAGTTTTTACGCATAAGATCCATAAATTGGGTGTGCTAGCTGTTTTGCTAGCGACTGGGGTTGTTGTTTCAGCGGTTTCTTCAGAGCCGACACTCTCCTGGGCACGGTCACCGTCAAATTGCAGCCTTTGGAGACACAATGTGAGCTACACGATAGCTTCGATGTAAGTAATAAATAATTAATAAAGGGATCGTCCATTAATCACCTAATGCTCGAATGAAGGGGGGAGGGGGTTTGTGAAGAATCATGAAGTATCACATGGGGGATGGGGAGGGATGGGGGGTGATGTGTAGTGAAATATCAGGTAGATTTATTTTTTCGTTGAACTCGCGATTTTTAAACCAAAAAACTCTAGCGCAAGTCGCGCGCCGTTTTTTGGTTTTATACCTGGTGAGGTTTTAGGTTGGGGGGCTAACCTAAAACCTCACCAGGTATAAAACCAAAAAAACGGCGCGCGACTTTCGCTAGAGTTTTTTTGGTTTAAAAATCGCGCGTTCAACGAAAAAATAAATCCACATCCCTTCCCAAAATCACGTGTATTTTTTTGATACAAGTCGTATAAAAAAATACACCTGGTTTTGGGAAGGGACGCTAACCTAAAACCCCACCACGTATCACCGGGTGGAGGGGGGCTTAAAAAGTTGCTAAAAATCGTCACGTGATTAATGGACGACCCCAAACGTAGAGGACTAGACAATTTTAATATTCAACATTTTTTTTTAACATTTAACGTTTATTTAACATTTTAGTTAATGGATGGAAGGAAAAAAGTTGGTGGTAAATTAGAAGTTCGTTTAAGGGTTAGAGATCCACTAGTAAGCAAAGAAGTCCAACAGCTGTCGGAGAGATGGCTAGTGATAGACCATTAAACTGGACGAAATCACATTTACAACAAGTTTACTTCTTTTATATGATTACTATTTGGATATTAAAGCAAAAGTAAAATGTAATCTCCTTCAATTGATATCTGAAGCTTTAGCGGTTATGCTGATTGCAATTAGATTTTACAAGTCTTCTGCGTGCTCGGGGCTTCAGCACGAGTGATTGATAATGTGACGTGTAATACTATTTTTTTATTGGATATTATAAGCTAGTCTATAATGTATTTTAATAGTTATTATTTTATGATAGAGCTTTAACGGTATTGTATATTTATATTAGAGGAGAAATATATTATTTAATTTTATAAATTTTAATATATTTCTGTCTCGTGGAAACGAAACGTTTGAACCTTTCTTATTTTATAGGTTTTTAATAGGAAAGCGGCGAAAAGAACAGTTAACAGCCGCTGACACAACATTGGCGTCGATTACGTAACAACGATTCGTGTAAATATCTGGAGCGGACGAGCGTGGAATGGTTTGTGATACTCAATTTATATAAGGGATGGTTTTTATGTTTTTGCTAATTTGTTCATATTTAAATTCAGGGGAGTTTTTATTTTCGCAAACTACCACGTGGCAGAAATCTAAATTTATTCGAAAAGTTGTATTCAAAGCAACGCTAGAGAAATCTAGAATTAGATTAAGTGGACTAATCCTTAATTTTGTTTTACATTCGATAAATCTAGAACTAGATTAAGTAGACTAATACTTAATCTAGTTTTAGATATGACTTGGTCTAAATTTGTTTATAGATCCACTGTAACTAACTTGTATATAAACGAACTAGATTAACCATTTCACTGCCATGTCAATTATAAGGAATAACACACAGCGCCAATATTTATAAAAAATGTCGGTACTTATGCAACCCCTTTCACATAGATAAGTCACCTATTGATCAAAAGTCACTGAAAAAATAAGGGGGCAAAATACATGATTTTTTTGAATTTAAAAAAAATATATTTATAAACTGTTTAACGACTCGAAATCTAACACAACTGATTTGAAAAAGATTCAAGTGTTTTCTAAAAAACCCATCATTTCCATAATTACACCCATCTGCCGTCTCCGGGGGTGGCTGGGCGAATTTTTAAGCTTTTTCCACTTTTTCACTCGGACAGTTTTCGTCGCAAGGACGTGGTTCCGGTGTCGGTGTGTCCGGAACGTCGCCACACGTCCGACTCACCTCTTAAAATTTTTGGGAAGGGCGAAAAACTCACTTTTTCTTGCAAAAAAATCGTCATTTTTGGTCGCCTAAACTAAACTACGCGATTCGGAAGTCTCATCTAAAATCGTCATACGTGGGTTCGTTCGTCTATTCTTTGGCTTCAAGAATTTGATGCACCGACTATGTCAGAGCGAGGGGGGCGCTGGAGGCGTTGTTTAAGTCGGAGGACCCGGATTCGCAGGAAATTGTGAAGAACGTCGTCCACAAAAGTTGCGCAGCGACGAGAGTGGTGTCGGAGCACGCGTCTCGATTTTTCATTTCATTAAAAAAAAAATCATTTTTCCTGGCCATCTTCGCCGTGACATTTGGGGTCCGTGTGGGGAAGCGTTCTGCCTCAATCGCCAGATCACGGCGGAATCACAAATTTCAATTAATTCTGAGACGATTGACATGTGACGTTTCCCGGATTTCATCTATGGGTCCGCACCACGTGGGTTTTTGAAAAGGTCAAATTCGGCTTTTTTATGCCGCCGCTGGAAGAGGCAGATTTTCGGTGTTTCAACCGCTTCTTCTTGTCGTCTTCTGTGCCTTAACTGCGCATGTCCGTCCGCACGTTGTGCATCCTCTGCTTTAGTCCTCCGTCCTGCCGCGCCCCTTTAGAGGGTCAAAACCCCCCAAAAATTTAAGTTTTTGCGGAAACGGCCCGACGGAAGTGGCGGCAGAGGCGCAAATGGGATTTTACATTTTTGTGATGCTTTGGCTGCGACGTGCAAGAAATTTTTTTTTTTGCCGATGTTGCAATCACTTCCATTGACGCCCTACACTTATGTAAAGGGTTCCAGGTCGCCGATTGGATTCGTTCTCCTACGAACACTTGCCCGCAACTATTCCGGTATGAATTTTTAAACTGCATCGACTTTTTGCGAATCTGCGGCAGTTTAAAGAGAAAAATGCTCAAAAAGTGAAAAAACACCAGAGGCGTTTTGCGATGGTACCTAGAACGCCCGAACCAACTGGCGGATCGGAACGGAACCGGCGCCGTTCGATCGAACATAGAACTTATTAGTTTGTTTGGAAGTTTATTCCAGATTCCGTTGAAGATGGCATCGCGACGCCATAAAACGACGTTTCTTGGACGTCAGGGAAAACTCGCGCAGAATCAATAACTTAAGCTCTGCGGTAACAGTTTTGGGCGATTTCCGCAGAGAATTGATCGTTTTATCTTGCAGTGCAAGCGGCATTGCGCTGCAACGTTTGCAACCGTCGCGACGCCCGACCAAACTCGCCCTATAGCAAGAAACTAATGACGAAAATAAAACGTCCATATTTTTGTAGCCCCCCGGTGAATGTTCTGGATTTTTCAGTGGATTATAGAATGGTCCGTTGGCTTTTCGCACTAATAATTAGATGTCGCGGAATCGCGTCGCGACGCCCACTTATAACTGTTAATCGGCACAGAGAAAAACTTGTATATTAATTTGAGGCACCAGGATGTCGCGTTTTTGACATTCCAAGTTGAGCGGCACGTGGGCCCCGCCGAGAAGCGCATTTTGGTTGCTTCGACCAGGGAGTCGCCCGCCACAGTTCGTAATGTATCGGCTCCCGTTCTCCGGAAGGTGCTGTGTATGGACTCCCGCGCCACTTTTGTATTTAAGGGTTCGCGATCCGAGCTGCCGACGTTGGAAAACATCACCCTTTTTTGCCCGGCTTTTTACATTTACCCCCCTCGCCGCGTCCCCGAATCCGACTTTTGGGCACGGGGCGATGCCGCCCGCCGCTGCGTGTATTTTGGTACCACTCTCGAGTGGTACTCTCGAGATATTTGCCTTTTTTTTCAATACGCCCGCAAATCACCAAGACGTGGTTTATCCAGAAAACTGCCACCTTCACCGTGTAGCCTGGTCTTTTTTCTATCCGGACTCCGAGTTTTGCCGTTCCGCGGGCTGTAGTCTTCGTGGGGATATTTTTTCAAAAAACCTCAAAAAAAAAATGTTGACAAATTTCTTAAAATTTAAATAGTCTCAGCGTTTTATCACTAGATGGCGCTGGTACAAAAAGAAACCCCGGGCTACATCGCCCGGGACGGCGCTGTATGAATTCAGGGCCCCGGGTCACATCTCCCGGAATGGCGGTGAAAGGGTTAATAGACTAATCGGGATTGATTAAACTAAACTAGACTAATTTGTTCACTTATAGATAATTACACTAATTTAGATTGCTTAGATTGATCTAAATTATTTAGATAAATTAGTCTAATTGATATTAAAAATCTGTGTTAATTAGTTTAGTCTAATTAATTTAGACTACACGAAGTTAGACACGATTACACTAGACCGAATTGAACCAGGCTGGCTATGACTAACAAGTCAAGAAAAGACTAGACAAGGTTTGACACGACGAACAAAACAAGACAAGACTTATTTGTATTGATAGACTAATCTTGTTTAATAAAATTGATATAGATTAACGAAACTAACTTTAGATTCATTCAAGTGATCTAGATTAATTAAAATGATCTAGATTAATGGTTTCAATCTAGATATGTAATGAAACGATTAATTTTATTTTATATTCGGTTTACCGAGTTCGGCCGAAGTCGCAGTTCGAATGTTTCAAATGGCGTTCGCGTGGTGTAGTGTCAACTCCTTTAAGTTTTCGAATTTTTTGCGGTGCAGATTGGTGGGCGCCGCTGGGAATTGGGATGCTTGTCTCGGTGAGTTTTTCAGCTTCGTTTTGATCCATTTCACTCGCGCGGGGGATTTTCTTCCGGTTCGCAATTTTCAAATGAGTGGTTGAGATTTTTGGGTTAAAAATTTTCGTTTTGACGGAAGGAGAAAATGGCGGCGGGCGAGCAATCTTGTAATGCAGCGCTTCTCAAACTTTTTTAACCGCGGCCTGGTACGAGGTTTTAAAATTTTTAGCGACTCACCTTACGCCAAAAACCCATTTATTTAGAAAACAAATTTTATTTCTTAATAAAAATCAAGTTATTTGTTCGTTTATTTCGTACACAAAAATTGCAAAATAAATAAAAAAGTATAATAATTAAAAAATTATCAAATAGTAGTTGTATGTATGTTTATTACCTTTACAGGTTTATAAATGAATTCCAAATTTTATACATTTCCACATAAAACAATACATATATAATTAAAAAGACACAGATCATTACTTAGTCAGAGCAAAAGTCAAGTCCAGAATATCTAGCCACAAATACAATAAAACAACAATAAACCCACAATGGAACATGGACGAAATACACAATGCAGAGAAACAACAAAACTATAGAGAACAACTTGAACAAACCTTGAACTCTGAAAGAGAAGACAATGATATAGAACAGCTATGGGAAGCGACTGCCGAAATAATAACCAAGACAGCTGACAAGATCTTTGGAAGGAGTAAGCAGAAGAGAGCAAAAACATGGTATGACGAGGAATGTCGGAAACAACTGGAAAAAAGACAAACAGTAAGAAAGACTTGGATACAACTGCAAACAGACGAATATATATAGAGGAATCTCACTCCTAAACACGGCATATAAAACCCTCTCAAACATCATTCTTAGTAGACTAATCCCTTATGCTGAAAATGTCCTAGGCGAATATCAAGCCGAGTTTAGGGCAAACAGATCAACAATAGATCAACTATTCACGCTGAGACAACTTCTAGAAAAGGGATGGGAGTATAATAAACCCATACACAATCTTTTCATAGACTTTCGACAGGCATATGATAGCGTAGAAAGAAGCCAAGTATGGAATGCCATGGCGGTGTTCTCATTACCAAAGAAACTCATTCGGATGACCAAAGTCTGTATGGAGGGTGGAATATCTAAAGTACGTGTAAATAATAAACTGTCTGGCAGCTTTGAAATCAACAGTGGACTTAAACAGGGTGATGCGTTATCTCCACTACTATTCAACCTTGTATTAGAGAAAGCCATTAGTTCGGCCGAAATAAAAACAGAATTACTATCGGGTCAAGGTCCCAAAGTGTTACTCGCATATGCAGATGACATAGATCTCGTTGGAGACTCCATTCTATCCACGAAAGACATTTTCAACAAGGTGGAAGGAGCAACAAGTGAAGTAGGGCTGAAGATTAATGAAGAGAAAACGAAATATATGTGTATAAATAGAACGACACGAAGAGACAGAATAGGACAAAATATGACGATCAACACCTTTAATTTCGAAAGAGTACAACGTTTTAAGTATCTGGGGGTCGTAATCACAGCGGACAACGATGTTACCGAAGAAATAAAAGACAGAATCCAATCTGCAAACCGCTGTCTATTTGCACTGAATAAGCTCATAAAATCAAAAAATCTCACAAGAAGTTCAAAGATCAAAATCTATAAATCCATCGTCAGACCTGTAATAACATACGGATGCGAAACGTGGACCATGACCAAAGCAAACGAAGAAAAGCTCAGACGCTTTGAACGAAAAATACTTAGAAAAATTTTCGGACCTCACCATGACATCACCACAGACCAGTATAAGATCAGAACCAATATCGAATTAAAAGCACTCTACAACGACACCGATATTGTCCAAGAAATTAAATCACAGCGACTAAGATGGGCAGGCCACGTGCACAGACTGCATAACGAAAGACTTGTAAAACTGGTATGGTAGGAGATTCCCACAGGCAAGAGACCGCTCGGACGTCCCAGAATGCGATGGAGAGATAACATCCAAGCAGATCTCCGGAAAATGAACATTCCATTTGACCCTAGGTTGATGGAAGACCGAACAAATTGGAAAAAAGTTGTACAGTCAGCCAAGACCCATCCAGGGTTGTAGCGCTACGTGATGATGATGATGATATATAATTAAAACTAATATACTATATAAATACAAAGAAAGCTTATACTAATAAAACTAAATAAATCACTAATTCCTATCCTTAAACTGATTAGCAGCTTCCCGCCCCACATATTGTTCTTCTTGGCCCCTAAACTTTCTTCATCCATTCGATCCCTCTTGCATCCTCGTTCAAAATTTCATCTCTACACTCATCTCTCTCTCTCATTTATTGAACAAGTGTTCTATCGTTTCCTTGTTTTCTCCACACATCCTGCATACTCTATTCCTAACCTCCATCTAATATTCATTCTCTCTCTTCATTTCCACATCTGAATCTTGCAATTATCACTATCTCTTTTCTACTCTCTCTTCCTAGATACTTTGGCAATTATTATTTTTTCTTATTTCCCATTGTACCTAGACACCCTAATTCTTGTTCTCCTTTCTAGCACTTGCACATCTCTATCTCTCTGCACTAATTCCTCTGTAATTACTCTACCTCTCTTTCGAAATCTTTCGAGATATGCCTCCATGTCGTTCTAGACCCCCTTTCCTATTTCTTTCCTTTTTTCTTTGAGGCACTTTTGCAAAATTCTCCTCTCTCTATCACTCCCTCCTCAAAACTTATTGCTCTCTTTCCTGCTTTATTCTTATTTTCTATTCTTATTCCATCTCTCTTTGTTTCCTCCATCACTATATAACCTGGTGTATCTCTACCTACTCCTAGCAGCGATTTAAAATATTCTTCTTGCTCCCTTTCCAGCCATTCTTGCTCTCTACATCTCCATATTTCCCCTCCAGACATCATCACGCTTTCCACCAGGCTATCAAACATCATTACTCTCCTGCTGTAGTCATGTCCAAATTTTCCCTCTCCTATTCCCCATACCGCTCCTATTATTTTATTAGCTTTTTTGACTAGCTCTCTCACGTGTGCTGTTTCTGTGTTTCTTTCATTAAACACATATCCTAGGTACTTAAATTCTTCAATTTTCTCCTTCTCCCATCTCATTTTCTCTTCCCCTACCACCCCCTTTTCTAAACACCCTCATCTTGGACTTCTCTACATTCACCGTCAAAATTAACAAATTTTATATTTAAAACTTTAGTGAACGAAGTAAACTTTGTTTAACATATTTTGTCCTTAGTGTGAGGTTGTTTGTCATCATATAACAATTTGTAATTAGGAGGTAATGATGTTAATTGCATTCTCAAATTATTTTTTACATCCAATCTGTTTCGATACTCCTTTTCTGAGTACAACCAGGCTGAGAACGCAGCTTCATTCACACGTATAAGTAGTGATAAAAGGCATTAAAAATTGTATCGCTTTTTTGCTTACGGTTAGATACTTTAATCCACTTGTTATTTTAAAGAATGTCCGGAAAGTAGTCTTCGAAAGATAATCCTATTTATTTGATCTGAAAGATGTAATTGAATTTAAACTGGTAGTGTTTCTAGATGTAAATCTTCTTCATCATATAAACTTAATAAAGACGGAACAAAGCTTGAATATATAAATATACTCAACCCTTCCGGAACTCTATAATACTAATGAGTCTTTTTAGGACTACCAAAAACAAATCTCGTATGAAATTTGTCAGTTATTCTATAGCTTTCTGACAAATTTATAACTGACAAATTTCATACGAGATTTGTTTTTGGTAGTCCTAAAAAGACTCATTAGTATTATAGAGTTCCGGAAGGGTTGAGTATATTTATATATTCAAGCTTTGTTCCGTCTTTATTAAGTTTATCTGATTATCTATAATGTTGTATGGTTTTACCAATTCAAAATTCTTCATCATAGTTTGCATGTTGTTGTCCTCTAACTCCTACGCGGAGCATAGGGCCTCTACAAAGACGTTCCATCTGACTCTATTCTGAGCGAGGCGTTTCACCTCGTTCCACGTTTTTCCTGCGATCTTTAATTCTGCGTCTATGGTCCTCCTCCACGTGTTAGCTGGACGTCCCTTTCTGCGAGAACCCTGCGGGTTTTTGTAAGGCTTGCCTAGTGATGTTTCCTTCGTCTCTCCTCAATACATGGCCCAACCATTTCCACTTGCGGTGTTTTATTTCTTTTTGTATCTCTTGTTGGTTTGTCATAAGTCTACATTGCGTATTGTATCTGGCAAAAAATTGCGCAGTATACTTCGTAGGCATTTGTTTATGAATACCTGAAGCTTATTTACTATTGTTATGGAGATTTTCCATGTTTGGCACCCGTACAGCAAGACGGATTTCACATTTGAGTTGAATATTCTTTGTTTTGTTCGTGTGGAATACAGTCTGGAGGTCCAGACCGGCCTGAGCATACCAAATACCTGTTTGGCCCTTTTTATTCGGTACTAGACATCGGTGGTGGTGCTGCCCTCATTAGTAATTATGCTTCCCAGGTACGTGAATTCATCTATATCCTCTATTTGTTCGTCATAAATGCGGAAGGCGCGGGTATTCTTCGTGGCGGCTCTAAGCGATTTGGTGTTGCCATGTTGTTTTTTAAACCTGCAAACTCGACCGTCTCTCTGCAGAAGCATCCAACTTCTGCAGAGAGACGGTCGAGTTTGCTCTGCATGTCGGCGTGGGTGTGTGCCAAGAAACAGATATCGTCTGCGTAGTCCAGATCTTCCAGGAACGAGTTTAACGTCCATCTAATGCCCTCAATTCTTGACACTACTTTGTCCATTATTGAGTCTAACAGAATGTTAAATAGTAAGGGCGATAGCACGCAGCCCTGTCTGACTCCCGAGCTGATGGTAATGTCGCTGCTCTTAGCAGTTTGGTGTTTTACATAGCAGGTTGCGTCCCGGTATAGTTCCTTTACTAGGTTTATTATCTTTTCCGGTACCCCCTTTTCTTCCAGCGCTTTCCAGACTGCATTATGATAGATGCTATCAAAGGCCCTGCGGAAGTCAACGAAGACCGCGTATAATGTAGACCTCCATTCCATTGACTATTCCATGCTCTATGATGATTCGCATTGTGTTAATTTGATCGACACAGGATCTATTTGGGCGAAAACCCGCTTGTTCCTGACGCAGACTGGGCTCTATGGAGATGGATAGTCGTCGATCCAGTAAAATGTGAGAAATTATTTTATTGATAGTGTTTAAAATTGTAATCCCTCTCCAATTGCCACAGTCTGTAAGATCACCTTTTTTGGGGAGAACGACAATGGCTCCTTCATTCCATTCATGTGGCACATTTTCCGACTCCTATGCATCTACTATTAGCGGGTGGAGCAGTTTTCTTACCACCTTTAGGTCTGCTTTAAGTATTTCTGCCGGAAGGTTTTCTGGGCCAGCGGCCGTGTTGTTCTTAAGGTTCTTTAATGTAGTTCTCACTTCTACTTCACTAAGTGGGTTAGGATTCACGTTCCGGACCGGGAGATTTATTTGATGGTCTTGTGGAGGATGTGGGGGATGTATGCCGTCCTCGGCATCACTTTCTTCCGGGTTCGGCTGTCCGAGTATTTCTTGGAAGTATTCTTGCCATCTTATAAGTTGATCTTCTTTGCTTGTCAGCAATTGTCCCTCTTTATTTTTTATTGGGTGTTCTCTTTTGAGGTTTTTATTAGCGAGTTTTTTTGTTATGAGATAAAGTTCTCTTGTGTTGTTATTTCTTGCTGCAACTTCGGCTTTCGCTGCGAGATCTTCCGCCCATCTACGTTTGTCTTTTCTGGCACTCCGTTTTACCTTGCAGTTTATGTTCCAGTGGTTACGAGTCAGTTCGGCCTTCTCGTGGTTAGAGTTTTGATTGATCAGGGCTTTTGCTGCCTTCCTGTCTTCGATTAGTTTCCATGTTTCCTGCGATATCCACCCATCTCTGTTCCTTTGCTTTCTATCCTAGGTCTTGTCGGCAGTTTCTAGCAATACTTTGTGGACTGCTTTCCATTCTCGACGATCTTCCTCTGTCATGTTAGTGCGTCTTGAAACTGGCTAGTCCTTCGGTTGCTTTAAGCTTGTCTGTATCGAATTTTATGCTAGCAGCTAACGTAATTTTTCTTTTTGGTGTTGCTAACTTTAGTTTAAGCGTGCCAACGACAAGGTAATGGTCGCTGGCCATATTTGCACCTCTTTTGTTTCTCACGTCGCATAGTGATGTTCTCCACTTTTTTTGAATAATAATGTGGTCAATTTGGTTTTTTTGTACGCTGGTCAGGAGATATCCAAGTCTCCTTGTGTACCCTCTTATGCGGGAAGAGCGTGCCGCCAATTATCAGGTTGTGTTCCAAGCACGTATCGACCAGCATTTCCCCATTCTCGTTTACCGATCCGATTCCATGGTTACCCATTGCCTGTTCTAAGTTGGTGCTGTCGGAACCAACTTTGGCATTTAGGTCCCCCATTAGTATGATTATGTCGCCCTTTGTTATGGAGTGTAAGGTGGTAGACAGTTGTTCGTAGAACGTGGCCTTTGCTTCAATTGGGTTTGTCTCTGTTGGTGCGTAACATTGGATGATACTTATTCTTCTAACCCTTGTGTGGAAACGGGCAACAATAATTCTATCGTTCACTGGTCGCTAGGATAGTAGGCTAGTCTTGGCCTTTTTGCTTAGTAGTAGGCCAATTCCGCTCTCATGGTGTTCGCCTTGTGGTTTGCCTGAGTACAGGAACGCTCCGCCGTTCGCTGTATTTTGTTCTCCAAACCCATGCCATCTTACTTCGCTAAGGCCGACGATTTCCAGGTTGTATCCTGTCATTTCGTGGACCACTTGTGCAAGTCTCGATGGTTCCAGTAGGGTTCTAATGTTCCATATTCCTATTCGTGTCCGAGTTTTTGTGTTCGCCACATTCGTCATCTTAGAATCCGTCCGGTTAGTATCTGTAGTGGTTTCGTTAATAAATAGTTTAAGTTGGGCATGTTATTAGTCCACCGCACCCGAGTTTAATGATGGGACTGCCATCCAGCGGCTATCAAACATGCCTGGTTTCGGTAGGTTTCCTTCTGAGAGCTCAGGTGGACAAGCTTTATTCTTCCACCGGATATTTCTGTCCTGTGATTTTATGGTAATCCCGCCAATATTCGGACGTCAGAGCCTCTTTAGTTATCTAGCAGGGTGCACCGCGGGCAGGCGAGGTCGACTTTTGGGTTATCATGATGTTCTCATAACCCCTTACACCCCATCATAGTTTGCATGGGTTTCAATAAATGTATGAAATGTTTCAAAACATTTAAAATTTGCTTTATTAGTTAGACAAATTGATATTAATAATCTGTGTTAATTAGTTTAGTCTAATTAATTTAGACTAGACGAAGATTTGATTATACTAGACCGAATTAAACAAGGCTGACTATGACTAACAAGTCAAGAAAAGACCAGACAAGGTTTGACACGACGAACAAAACAAGACAAGACTTATTTGTAATTTTCAGTTCTGTATCATGCTGAAGATCAATTAACTCATTTTTCAAATCTATAGCTTCATATCTAAAAACAAAAAGTTGAGCTACATTTGCTGTTGTTACTGCCCATGGATTTTGCACTAAGCGAAATGGTTCTTGATACTTCCTGAAGTCACTAAACCTCACATTCATTTCGTCTTTTAGGTTTGTCAACAGCTTTATTAAATCAGAAACATCTTGCTTTTCATCTGGATTTTCATCAGAGTTTTAACTGAAGGAAAGTTGGATTAATTACCCTTTGACAGTTCTTCAATATACATATTTAACTTTTGTTCCTGTGAAAAAACAATACTCATCATTTTCGTTACAATTTTGTTGTAGTCTCCTTGAAATTGAGTCAGTGTTTCAATGACAATACCCATTCAATGCACAATCCTAATTTACGTTTTTAAATTTACGTTCTTATTTATTTCCGTAACAGCCGAGGGCCGCAAAAAATCGTGCCGAGGGCCGCATGCGGCACGCGGGCCGCGTAGTGAGGATCGCTGCTCTAGTTGTACTCCCCAGTTGTTCACTTTGTTACGGAAGGAGTCTTATTATATGTTAATATTATTATTTATTATACAATTGTATCTCGGGGGCGAATTGTTTCGCCGGATTTGGCCTTTAAGTTAGGCTTGGATTTTTTGCGTACAATAAATAGATGTTTTTTTACAAAAAATAGTTGCAAAAATACAAAATTCGGTTTATTCATACAAAAAGAGATTACTTCATCCAAAAAAAGGTTACTTCGTCCAAAATAAAAGGCTTGGATTTTTTGCGTACAATAAATAGATGCTTTTTTACAAATAATATCTGCAAAAATACAAAATTCGGTTTATTCATACAAAAAACGATTACTTCATCCAAAAAAGGTTACTTCGTCCAAAATAAAATATAAACGCCCAATGATCGATTGAATCTTACAAATAATAATAGTTTAGTACAATAATTGATAGATTTGTACAAAATAAAATCAATTCACCCAAAAAAAGGTTTAACTGTACAAAAAAGGTGGATCCATCCAAAATTTGATTGCTCTTTACAAACAATTTTTCTTATACAAAATACAATTATAACTTCACAATAAACGAATTTTACAAACACCGACTTGATTCCCTGAAATTTTATTTCTAACTAATGCGGCGTGTAACGAAAGAGAGAGCGCAAACACATCAGTATTACGACCAGAAGCACTGTATGCCATGGAGTGTCTTTCCTTGAACCGAAGAGGCCTGGTAGAGAAATTGGAAATCAGAGAGAGGAGAATCATCAGGAACATCCTATGCATTCCCGGTAAAGCAAGATGGGGAATTCCGAAGACGACATAACTCTGAGCTCTACGAACATATTGAGAGGCTCTCTGACTGTGCAAGGAAAAGAAGGGTAGCTTTCTATGGCCACGTTGCAAGATTGACTCCAAACCGACTAACCAACAGTCTGTTCACATTCTGGTCAAACAAGAAGGTTCGTACCACTTGGTTGACAGAAACCGAGAAGGATATTAAAGAAGTGGGAATAACAGATCTCCAAAACAGACAGTCTTCTGTGAGATGCATCCTGAAGGAAGTCCGTGGATTTCAGGAAAAACACTGAAGGAAGTTTGTGGATTTCAGGAAAAACCCCGAAGGAAAGGTACCCCCTGGACAGAAGAGGGAAAGAAGCTACACCGGCAGAAGATGCGACAATACTGGGCAAAGATCAAAGCCCAATAGTTGAACAAGCGTGGTTCAAAGTAGGGCTATTGGAAACAAAAAGAAGAAGATAGATGCACTATATATAAGAAGCACTATATATACTATATATAAGCAGATAGAATAATTCAATTTATTTCCGAGCTAATCCACTCATCAATAAGGTGAACAGTTTTTTCCTTTCAGTATTTTTATGCATATAATAAAAGTGTGAAGATTATTAAATACACTCGTAAATTTGCATTTTGCACTTATTAAGTAAAATAAAAAACCTTTTTTGGGTGAATTTCGAATATGTTGAACGATTCAATCGATTATTGTAAGGAAAAATCATAGTTTGTAAGAAAAAATCAATTATTGGATGATTACATTTTATTTTGTATGAATTCACCTTTTTTTGGATGAAGTAATTTATTTTGTACGAAGTAACCGAATTTTGGATTGATTAATTTATTTTTGTATTTATCCAGCTATTTATTGTAGAACTTCATCCATTTATTGTATGTTGAGTTTTGTATACTTCTAATCGAATATTGGATGAATAAATTTTATGCGTTTAAGTTACTAGTCGATCTCCCTGGGTGGAGCTCGACTAGTTGCATAGGATGTTGGAGCGTAAGACGTTGTAATATACTTGCGAAGTATTCATGTTGAAGTAGCAATGTTGCTTTTTGTATTTGGCCGATGGTAATTTTGTTAATTCTTAACTCTTCTAAACGTAATGAAAATGTTTTCGGACTTGCTCCCAGTGTGCCAATCTCCACTGGGATTATCGCCGCTGGTTTGTGCCATAATCGTCGTATTTCTATTTTTAAATCCAGGTATTTTTTGAATTTTTCACACTCTACACTTCTGCTATCGCCTGGTATTGCAATGTCAATGATGGTCACTTTGCTTTGTTCGACTAATTTGATGTCTGGTGGATTTTGTGTGAAAACTTTGACCGTTTGTATGCGAAAGCATACAAAGTCTTGACAACCATTTTGACAAGAGTTTTTGCCCGTTTGTATGCGAAAATCCCATAAAATTTTAACCATCTGGTTTTCAGTGACTTTTTCAGGCTTATGATTCCACCGATTTCTTGTTGTTTCGATGTTATTCTTATTTCTGCAACGCAATTGTGACGCAATTTATAATCAGTCTGCATTTTTTTACAGCACCTGAGTATATGATCCACAGTTTCGTCTGCTTCTTACATAGTCTGCATTTAGAATCTACAATGGATTTATCAATTTTGGCCTCTATAGCATTTGCACGAATGCCTTGTTCTTGAGCAGCCAGGATCATTGACCCTGGTTCTTTTTTTAATAAGCCAGTTGTTAACCACTGCCAAGTTTTTTCAGTGTATATTATATTTTTAATTTTCTTTAGAAACTGACGATGTAAAGCTCTGTTCTCCAACTCCATTATTATTCTTCATCTTCTTTCGAATAGGCCTACTTTGGACCACGCTTGTTTAACTGTTGGGCTTTGATCTTTGCCCAGTAGTGTCGCATCTTCTGCCGGTGTAACTCCTTTCTCTCTTCTGTCCAGGGGGTACCTTTCCTTCGGGGGTTTTCCTGAAATCCAGGGATTTCCTTCAGGGTGCGTCTCACAGACTGTCTGTTTTGGAGATCTGTTATTCCCAGTTCTTTAATATCCTTCTCGGTTTCTGTCAGTAGGGAAAGGATGATGCGTTCTAAAACCACCTCCACCTCTGACATGCGCATGCGCGATGACCTTAGACCCTAACCTAACCTTGACCTTGATCCCTAACCTTGACCTTGACCTTGGAACTTCCGGTTTCGACTTTCCGGTTTCGACTTCCGGTTTCCGGTTTCGACTTCTGGCCGCCATTTTCGGAACTTCCAGATGCGCGGGAAAATTAAAAAAATAGACGCGAGGCGGGGAAATTTAAAATTAGATCCTGTTGAGACAAATGAGGTGTGAAGTTGGTTGCATACATCAACGGGGATAAAATACATGAGACTAGATAGACGGGATTAGATATATGGGGGGCTAGATACATGAGGCTAGATAGACGAGGCTAGATACATGAGACTAGATACATGAAACTAGATACATGGAGCCAGACAGACAAAGCTAAATACATGAGACTAGATAGACGGGGCTAGATACATCAACGGGACTAAATACATGAGACTAGACAGACTAGACTAAACCATTTTAAACCATTTGATGAGAAAAATCAAATCTGGTGTCAGAACGGCTCTAGCATGTGCCTTAAGCGAGATACCGCCCGACCGCCTACCCCACAGTTGATGACGTCATCCGCCGCGGTAGATATTGCTAAACTAATTACCTCGATGCTGATTGGCTGATTAACGAATAAATAATTACAGTTGACCTTTTCCCTCAATTTATTTGTAATGGACAAGACTGGACAGACAAGACTAGACAGACAAGACTAGACGAGACTAGTTAGATGAAGCTAGACAGATGGGGGGGCTAAATACATGAGATTAGACAGACCAAGCTAAATACATGAAACTAGATTAGACTGAACTAAAATATATAAGGGATTGTTTAATTCAAATAAAATATATTTTCGATTGTTTTTCTTATAATTGTTAATAATGTTTATATAATTACTTTCATTTTGTTATCTACTTTTTATTTTGATTTACGGCTTGTTGATTAGACGCAACCGTATGTTTGTCAGTCATAACACCAGGCAAGAATAGAGGAGAGAGGACTAGACTAGACAGACTAGATTAGACAGACACACAAGCGGAGAAAATTCAAAATGAGTTGCGGGTGGGTAACGGACAATCCTGTATGCATACATAATTGATTGCAAACATATTACGGATTGATTCAAATGAGATTATTGGTTTTAGGCCAGACAAGATCGGACAATACCGAACAAGGTCGAACAAGAACGGACAAGACTATACAGACCTTATATTTATCCGAATAATTTCCTATGAGTAAGCGAAATTTCTTATACTTGTCTGTGAACCAGATCGTATTAATGTTTTTCATTTATATAAATACCAAAGAGTTCAAATTTCTGGCATCCACTTTTCATCTACTTGCATCCACTTTTCATTTACTTGCATCCACTTTTCATCTACTTGTATCCACTTTGGACCACGCATGTCACAGGTGGAGGTGGTTTTAGAACGCATCATCTTTCCCTACTTCTGTCAACCAAGTGGTGCGAACCTTGTTTTGCCAGAAGGGGAACAGACGGTTGGTTAGTCGGTTTGGAGGCAATCTTGCAACGTGGCCATAGAAAGCTACACTTCTTTTACGTGCAGAGTCAGAGAGCATCTCAATATGTTCGTAGAGCTCAGAGCTATGCCGTCTTCGGAATTCCCCATTTTCCTTTACTGGGCCTAGGATCTTCCTGAGGATTCTCCTCTCTCTGATTTAAAATTTTTCTATTAGACATATATAGGGCTTCTGGTCATAAGGCTGATGTGTAGTGCTTAAGTTTCAGGTTGCGTGACAGGCATTTCTTATTGTAAGTATTCTTAGTCAGCCGATAGGCTAGTTCTAACTTGCTGACTCTCTTGGATAATGATGCTCTTTCTGATGTTGGGTTCAATCCATTCGCCAAGACTTAAATTTCTCAGTCCTCTTGATGTTTCCCTGTTCTAGTAACATCTCTCTGTTTGCTTCTCTAATGTTGGTGAAGAATTCTGTTTTCTCCAGCGACACTTGAACACCCACTTTGGCAGCCTGTTTTCTGAGGCAGTTTACCTGCATTGTTGCCATCTCAAGAGAATCAGCAAATAGTGCCATGTCATCTGCAAAGCCCAGGCAATCTACAACCAGTCCATCGTTCTTACGTCCCAGGTAGATACCACTCTGAGCACCCAAATTGTTCAGTTCATTGTGTTCCTTGTGCTCTCATAACCTTTTCAAGGACACAGTTGAAGAGAAGTGGGGAAAGTCCATCTCCTTGTCTCACTCCAGTTTTTATTTCGAAGCTTACTGAAATCTCGCCTCTAAATTTAACCTTGGAATGGGTGTTGGTCAAAGTTCCTAGGATTAGTCTGCGGGTTTTGTTGTCTAGTGCTAGTTCCTGGAATACTTTGTTAAGCGTTTCTCTATCGATGGATTCGTAGGCCTTCCTAAAATCAACAAAGGTGACGGTACGGTTTTAAGGTTGAGGATCTGTTCAACACAGGATCGGGTCTTCCTGAAGCCCCCTTGATATTCTCCCAGTCGACTATCCAACTGATTTTCTGCCCTTGTTTGTAATTTTGTAATATACAAGATGATCTTATTTATTACTTCTGAAAGATTTTCTTGAATTTAAACTGGTAGTGTTTCTAGATGTAAATCTTCCTTATCATAGTTTGCATGGGTTTCAATAAATGTATGTTTTTTTTATACAGCGAGGTTCCTACAGCCTTTGCCGCATCCCGCACTTCTTTTTCCACCTCTCCTTATCTCTCCAGCCATCTTCTTCTATGGCTCTATCTTTAATGGTTTCCATAATACCATCTATCCATTTTATTGCTGGTCTACCTCTTCTTCTCCTTGCTCTTGGTATATATTGGAATGCTATTTTTGGCCATCTTTCTCCAGTCATCCTTTGCATGTGTCCATACCACTTTAATTGCCGTGTTTCTATGTCGTCTGTAGTGCCATAGACTCTCTTCGTCTGTCTTCTTATATGTTCATTTCTTACACGATCTAGTTTGGACGTTTGACAAGCTCTTCGTAGAAAGTCCATTTCTACTACTTCTATACTTTTTTTATCTCTTTGTGAAACTTGCCAACATTCTGAACCATATGTTGTTATTGGTTCTACAATAGATTTGTATACCCTCATTTTTGTTTTTAGTTTAATTTCATTTGACCATAGCATTGAATTTAACAAGCAGATAGCCTGTTTGCCTTGTCCAAGTCTATTTTCTATATCCTTTTTTGTTGTTCCTTCTTCTGAGATGATAGTTCCTAAATATTTGTATGCCCTACATTTTTTAATCTTTCTTAACTCCAGTTCTGGGTTTTCTCCTTCTTCCCCGACACGAAGATATTCTGTTTTTGACATATTCATGCTTAAACCCCATTCCGAATACTCTTCTTTCAATTTTCTTAACATATAATCTATATCTCTTTCATCACTTGCTAGTATCACTTGGTCGTCAGCAAATAGCAGGCTTGTCAAACAATGTTCACCTGTTCTTATTCCCATTCTTGCAGTTTTTCTTCTCCAGTTTGTTAGTGCTTCTTGTATGTATATTTTAAATAATGTAGGAGACAGGCTGCAGCCTTGTCTTAATCCTTTCGTTGTACGGAAAGGCCGCGATATAACGTTTCCTATCTTGACTGCACTTTTTGACTCGATATATATATATATTTCTGATTGCCCGACAGTATACACTATTTATCCCAATCCTCGTCAATGCTTCAAAAAGCTTTTTCTAGGGTACCGTATCGAAAGCTTTCTCCAAGTCGATAAATAATAGGTGTGTGGGTAGATTTCTATCTTTCCGCTTTTCTATAAATGTATGTGATGTTTGAAAAGATTTCAAATTTGCTTAATTTATTAGACAAATTGATATTAATAATCTGTGTTAATTAGTTTAGTCTAGTTAATTTAAACTAGACGAAGATTGGATTATACTAGACCGAATTAAACAAGGGTGGTTATGACTAACAAGCCAAGAAAAGACTAGACAAGGTTTGACACGACGAACAAAACAAGATAAGACTTATTTGTATTAATAGACTATCTTGTTTAATAATATATATATATATATATATATATATATATATATATATATATATATATATATATATATATATATATATATATGTAGGTATTACATCTTCAATGAAAAATTATCTTATACATTCAATGACAAATTATATTTCTCTTACGGCAAACGAGAATATACATATATGTAACGCTGATTTGTACATTGACACAGACAAATCATAAAATTCTGTTAAAGAAATAAAATTCGAACACGGGATTGTATTGTATTTTATATTCGGTTTGCCGAGTTCTGCCGAAGTCGCAGTTCGAATGTTTCAAATGGCGATCGCGTGGTGTAGTGTCAATTCGTTTCAATTTTCGAAAAATTTTGCAGTGCAGATTTGTGGGCGCCGCCTGGAATTGGAATGATTGTCTCGGTGAGTTTTTCAGCCTTGTTTCGATCCATTTCACTCGTCCGGGCGATTTTTTTCGGGTTCGCAATTTTCGAAAGAGTGGTTGAGAAGTTTTCGTTTTGACGGAAGGAGAAAATGGCGGCCGTCGAACAATCTTCTAATGAAAATTTCTTTACTGACATCCCGTGTTCGAATTTTATTTCTTTAACAGAATTTTATGATTTGTTTGTGTCAATGTACAAATCAGCGTTACATATATGTATATTCTCGTTTGCCGTAAGAGAAATATAATTTTTCATTGAATGTATAAGATAATTTTTCATTGAAGATGTAATACCTAGATTTCTGCTAAGTATATATAAATTTTACACTTATTTCAAATCGAATTTCTCACACGAAAAAGCAAATCCATTGTTTATGTTATATATGTGTGTAATTTTATGCCCCCATGAAAGGGATTATTATTTTTATTCTATTTTTTTATTTACAGCGTATTTTCCCAATATTGGAAAACGTTAAGCACTTTGACGCAATTCTTGACGTTCTTCTTATTTTGCCAGTATTCTTTCATTCTGTCGGAGAATGCGAATTTTCTTTCCTCAGACCATCTAGGTCTGTAAGGTTTAGGTTTTGCTTGCTCTAGTTCAGGGGTCCTCACTAGGATTTTTTCGAGAGCCGAATTGTTTTTATCAAATTTTCCTGAGGGCCGCAAGTAAAAAATGTAACGAACACATATAACGAAATGATGTAATGAACAGATGTAAATGTCTTTTACTTAGCTCCAGGCATACTTAAATTCGTTAATTCTTTGAAGTTGATGGGTGAAATCTTTCACGGCTCTCTAATATAGCATCCACGTTAGCAGGTTGGGAAGAAACTGAAATTCTTAGAATGTTGTCAACGTTTTCACTCGTTAACCTGGATATTTACTTGTTTTTCATAAACTTTAGCTCACTGAATGTAGATTCACACACATATGTAGATGCAAAACACACTTTTTGAGCAACTTTCTGAGCACAGTCAATTAGGTTAGGGAATTGGTCCTTTTCAACTACTTTCCAACTCATAGTGAGCCTTATCCTTCTTTTTTTCTTTAAAAATAATTTTCAGTTCTGTATCATGCTGAAGATCAATTAACTCATTTTTCAAATCTATAGCTTCATATCTAAAAACAAAAAGTTGAGCTACATTTGCTGTTGTTACTGCCCATGGATTTTGCACTAAGCGAAATGGTTCTTGATACTTCCTGAAGTCACTAAACCTCACATTCATTTCGTCTTTTAGGTTTGTCAACAGCTTTATTAAATCAGAAACATCTTGCTTTTCATCTGGATTTTCATCAGAGTTTTAACTGAAGGAAAGTTGGAATAATTACCCTTTGACAGTTCTTCAATATACATATTTTACTTTTGTTCATGTGAAAAAACAATACTCATTATTTTCGTTACAATTTTGTTGTAGTCTCCTTGCAATTGAGTCAGTGTTTCAGTGACAACACCCATTCAATGCCCAATCCTTATTACCGTTTTTAAATTTACGTTCTTATTTATTTCCGTAACAGCCGAGGGCCGCAAAAAATCGTGCCGAGGGCCGCATGCGGCACGCGGGCCGCGTAGTGAGGATCGCTGCTCTAGTTGGACTTCCCAGTTGTTCACTTTGTTATGGAAGGAGTCTTATTATATGTTAATATTATTATTTATTATACAATTGTATCTCGAGGGCGAATTGTTTCGCCGGATTTAGCATTTAAGTTACTAGTCGGTCTCCCTGGGAGGAGCTCGACTAGTTGCCTAGGACGTTGGAGCGTAGTACGTTGTAATATACTTGCGAAGATTCATGTCAAGGAGCAATGTTGCTTTTTGTATTTGGCCGATGGTGATTTTGTTAATTCTTAACTCTTCTAAACGTAATGAAAATGTTTTCGGACTTGCTCCCAGTGTGCCAATCTCCACTGGGATTATCGCCGCTGGTTTGTGCCATAATCGTCGTATTTATATTTTTAAATCCAGGTATTTTTTGAATTTTTCACACTCTACACTTCTGCTATCGCCTGGTATTGCAATGGCAATGATGGTCACTTTGCTTTGTTCGACTAATTTGATGTCTGGTGGATTTTGTGTCAAAACTTTGACCGTGACAAAGTTTTGACAACCATTTTGACAAGAGTTTTTGCCCATTTGTATGCGAAAATCCCATAAAATTTTAACCATCTGGTTTTCAGTGACTTTTTCAGGCTTGTGATCCCACCGATTTCTTGTTGTTTCGATGTTATTCTTATTTCTGCAACGCAATTGTGACGCAATTTATAATCAGTCTGCATTTTTTTACAGCACCTGAGTATATGATCCACAGTTTCGTCAGCTTCTTACATAGTCTGCATTTAGAATCTACAATGGATTTATCAATTTTGGCCTCTATAGCATTTGTACGAATGGCTGGTTCTTGAGCAGCCAGGATCAATGACCCTGGTTCTTTTTTTAATAAGCCAGTTGTTAACCACTGCCAAGTTTTTTCAGTGTATATTATATTTTTAATTTTCTTTAGAAACTGACGATGTAAAGCTCTGTTCTCCAACTCCATTATTACTCTTCATCTTCTTTCGAATAGGCCTACTTTGGACCACGCTTGTTTAACTGTTGGGCTTTGATCTTTGCCCAGTAGTGTCGCATCTTCTGCCGGTGTAACTCCTTTCTTTCTTCTGTCCAGGGGGTACCTTTCCTTCGGGGGTTTTCCTGAAATCCACGGATTTCCTTCAGGGTGCGCCTCACAGACTGTCTGTTTTTGAGATCTGTTATCCCCAGTTCTTTAATATCCTTCTCGGTTTCTGTCAGTAGGGAAAGATGATGCGTTCTAAAACCACCTCCACCTCTGACATGCGCATGCGCGATGACCTTTGACCACCTAACCTTGACCTTGATCCCTAACCTGACCTTGACCTTGGAATTTCCGGTTTCGACTTTCCGGTTTCGACTTCCGGTTTCGACTTCCGGCCGCCATTTTCGGAACTTCCAGATGCGCGGGAAAATTCAAAAAATAGACGCGAGTCGGGGAAATTAAAAATTAGATCCTGTTGAGACAAATGAGGTGTGAAGTTGGTTGCATACATCAACGGGGCTAAAATACATGAGACTGGATAGACGGGATTAGATACATGGGGGGCTAGATACATGAGGCTAGATAGACGAGGCTAGATACATGAGACTAGATACATGAAACTAGATACATGGAGCCAGACAGACAAAGCTAAATACATGAGACTAGACAGACGGGGCTAAATACATGAGACTAGATAGACGGGGCTAGATACATCAACGGGACTAAATACATGAGACTAGACAGACTAGACTAAACCATTTTAAACCATTTGATGAGAAAAATTAAATCTGCTGTCAGAACGGCTCTAGCATGTGCCTTAAGCGAGATACCGCCCGACCGCCTACCCCACAGTTGATGACATCATCCGCCGCGGCAGATATTGCTAAACTAATTACCTCGATGCTGATTGGCTGATTAACGAATAAATAATTACAGTTGACCTTTTCCCTCAATTTATTTGTAATGGACAAGACTGGACAGACAAGACTAGACAGACAAGACTAGACGAGACTAGTTAGATGAAGCTAGACAGATGGGGGGCTAAATACATGAGATTAGACAGACCAAGCTAAATACATGAAACTAGATTAGACTGAACTAAAATATATAAGGGATTGTTTAATTCAAATAAAATATAGTTTCGATTGTTTTTCTTATAATTGTTAATAATGTTTATATAATTACTTTCATTTTGTTATCTACGTTTTATTTTGATTTACGGCTTGTTGATTAGACGCAACCGTATGTTTGTCAGTCATAACACCAGGCAAGAATAGAGGAGAGAGGACTAGACTAGACAGACTAGATTAGACAGACAGACAAGCGGAGAAAATTCAAAATGAGTTGCGGGTGGGGAACGGACAATCCTGTATGCATACATAATTGATTGCAAACATATTACGGATTGATTCAAATGAGATTATTGGTTTTAGGCCGGACAAGATCGGACAATACCGAACAAGGTCGAACAAGAACGGACAAGACTATACAGACCTTATATTTATCCGAATAATTTCCTATGAGTAAGCGAAATTTCTTAAACTTGTCTGTGAACCAGATCGTATTAATGTTTTTCATTTATATAAATACCAACGAGTTCAATTTTCTGGCATCCACTTTTCATCTACTTGCATCCACTTTTCATTTACTTGCATCCACTTTTCATCTACTTGTATCCACTTTGGACCACGCATGTCAGAGGTGGAGGTGGTTTTAGAACGCATCATCTTTCCCTACTTCTGTCAACCAAGTGGTGCGAACCTTGTTTTGCCAGAAGGTGAACAGACGGTTGGTTAGTCGGTTTGGAGGCAATCTTGCAACGTGGCCATAGAAAGCTACACTTCTTTTACGTGCAGAGTCAGAGAGCATCTCAATATGTTCGTAGAGCTCAGAGCTATGCCGTCTTCGGAATTCCCCATTTTCCTTTACCGGGCCTAGGATCTTCCTGAGGATTCTCCTCTCTCTGATTTCCAATTTCTCTATTAGACATATATAGGGCTTCTGGTCATAAGGCTGATGTGTAGTGCTTAAGTTTCAGGTTGCGTGACAGGCATTTCTTATTGTAAGTATTCTTAGTCAGCCGATAGGCTAGTTCTAACTTGCTGACTCTCTTGGATAATGATGCTCTTTCTGATGTTGGGTTCAATCCATTCGCCAAGATAATTAAATTTCTCAGTCCTCTTGATGTTTCCCTGTTCTAGTAACATCTCTCTGTTTGCTTCTCTAATGTTGGTGAAGAATTCTGTTTTCTCCAGCGACACTTGAAGACCCACTTTGGCAGCCTGTTTTCTGAGGCAGTTTACCTGCATTGTTGCCATCTCAAGAGAATCAGCAAATAGTGCCATGTCATCTGCAAAGCCCAGGCAATCTACAACGAGTCCATCGTTCTTACGTCCCAGGTAGATACCACTCTGAGCACCCAAATTGTTCAGTTCATTGTGTTCCTTGTGCTCTCATAACCTTTTCAAGGACACAGTTGAAGAGAAGTGGGGAAAGTCCATCTCCTTGTCTCACTCCAGTTTTTATTTCGAAGCTTTCTGAAATCTCGCCTCTAAATTTAACCTTGGAATGGGTGTTGGTCAAAGTTCCTAGGATTAGTCTGCGGGTTTTGTTGTCTAGTGCTAGTTCCTGGAATACTTTGTTAAGCGTTTCTCTATCGATGGAATCGTAGGCCTTCCTAAAATCAACAATGGTGACGACCACCTCGCGGTTTCTCATCTTGGAGTATGCAAGTACGGTTTTAAGGTTGAGGATCTGTTCAACACAGGATCGGGTCTTCCTGAAGCCCCTTGGTATTCTCCCAGTCGACTATCCAACTGATTTTCTGCCCTTGTTTGTAATTTTGTAATATACAAGATGATCATATTTATTACTTCTGAAAGATTTTCTTGAATTTAAACTGGTAGTGTTTCTAGATGTAAATCTTCCTTATCATAGTTTGCATGGGTTTCAATAAATGTATGTTTTTTTTTATTCAGCGAGGTTCCTACAGCCTTTGCCGCATCCCGCACTTCTTTTTCCACCTCTCCTTATCTCTCCAGCCATCTTCTTCTATGGCTCTATCTTTAATGGTTTCCATAATACCATCTATCCATTTTATTGCTGGTCTGCCTCTTCTTCTCCTTGCTCTTGGTATATATTGGAATGCTATTTTTGGCCATCTTTCTCCAGTCAGTCATCCTTTGCATGTGTCCATACCACTTTAATTGCCGTGTTTCTATGTCGTCTGTAGTGCCATAGACTCTCTTCGTCTGTCTTCCTATATGTTCATTTCTTACACGATCTAGTTTGGACGTTTGACAAGCTCTTCGTAGAAAGTCCATTTCTACTACTTCTATACTTTTTTTATCTCTTTGTGAAACCTGCCAACATTCTGAACCATAAGTTGTTATTGGTTCTACAATAGATTTGTATACCCTCATTTTTGTTTTTAGTTTAATTTCATTTGACCATAGCATTGAATTTAACAAGCAGATAGCCTTTTTCCCTTGTCCAAGTCTATTTTCTATATCCTTTTTTGTTGTTCCTTCTTCTGAGATGATAGTTCCTAAATATTTGTATGCCCTACATTTTTTAATCTTTCTTAACTCCAGTTCTGGGTCTTCTCCTTCTTCCCCGACACGAAGATATTCTGTTTTTGACATATTCATGCTTAAACCCCATTCCGAATACTCTTCTTTCAATTTTCTTAACATATAATCTATATCTCTTTCATCACTTGCTAGTATCACTTGGTCGTCAGCAAATAGCAGGCTTGTCAAACAATGTTCACCTGTTCTTATTCCCATTCCTGCGGTTTTTCTTCTCCAGTTTGTTAGTGCTTCTTGTATGTATATTTTAAATAATGTAGGAGACAGGCTGCAGCCTTGTCTTAATCCTTTCGTTGTACGGAAAGGCCGCGATATAACGTTTCCTATCTTGACTGCACTTTTTGACTCGACATATATATTTCTGATTGCCCGACAGTATACACTATTTATCCCAATCCTCGTCAATGCTTCAAAAAGCTTTTTCCAGGGTACCGTATCGAAAGCTTTCTCCAAGTCGATAAATAATAGGTGTGTGGGTAGATTTCTATCTTTCCGCTTTTCTATAAATGTGTGTGATGTTTGAAAAGATTTCAAATTTGCTTAATTTATTAGAGAAATTGATATTAATAATCTTTGTTAATTAGTTTAGTCTAGTTAATTTAAACTAGACGAAGATTGGATTATACTAGACCGAATTAAACAAGGGTGGTTATAACTAACAAGTCAAGAAAAGACTAGACAAGGTTTGACACGACGAACAAAACAAGATAAGACTTATTTGTATTAATAGACTATCTTGTTTAATATATATATATATATATATATATATATATATATATATATATATATATATATATATATATATGTAGGTATTAAATCTTCAATGAAAAATTATCTTATACATTCAATGACAAATTATATTTCTCTTACGGCAAACGAGAATATACATATATGTAACGCTGATTTGTACATTGACACAGACAAATCATAAAATTCTGTTAAAGAAATAAAATTCGAACACGGGATTGTATTGTATTTTATATTCGGTTTGCCGAGTTTTGCCGAAGTCGCAGTTCGAATGTTTCAAATGGCGTTCGCGTGGTGTAGTGTCAATTCGTTTAAATTTTCGAAAATTTTTGCAGTGCAGATTTGTGGGCGCCGCTTGGAATTGGAATGATTGTCTCGGTGAGTTTTTCAGCTTTGTTTCGATCCATTTCACTCGTCCGGGCGATTTTTTTCGGGTTCGCAATTTTCGAAAGAGTGGTTGAGAAGTTTTCGTTTTGACGGAAGGAGAAAATGGCGGCCGTCGAACAATCTTCTAATGAAAAATTCTTTACCGACATCCCGTGTTCGAATTTTATTTCTTTCACAGAATTTTATGATTTGTCTGTGTCAATGTACAAACCAGCGTGACATATATGTATATTCTCGTTTGCCGTAAGAGAAATATAATTTTTCATTGAATATATAAGATAATTTTTCATTGAAGATGTAATACCTACATTTCTACTAAGATTCATACATTTTCCACTAATTTCAAATCGAATTTCTCAAACATAAAAGCAAATCCATTGTTTATGTTATATATGTGTGTAATTCTGTGCCCCCATGAAAGGGATTATTATTATTATTTTTTTTTTTATTTACAGCGTATTTTCCCAATATTGGGAAACGTTAAGCACTTTGACGCAATTCTTGACGTTCTTCTTATTTTGCCAGTATTCTTTCATTCTGTCGGAGAATGCGAATTTTCTTTCCTCAGACCATCTAGGTCTGTAAGGTTTAGGTTTTGCTTGCTCTAGTTCAGGGGTCCTCACTAGGATTTTTTCAAGAGCCTAATTGTTTTTATCAAATTTTCCTGAGTGCCGCAAGTAAAAAATTTAACGAACACATATAACGAAATGATGTAATGAACAGATGTAAATGTCTTTTACTTAGCTCCAGGCATACTTAAATTCGTTAATTCTTTGAAGTTGATGGGCGAAATCTTTCACGGCTCCCTAATATAGCATCCACGTTAGCAGGTTGGGAAGAAACTGAAATTCTCAAAATGTTGTCAACGTTTTCACTCGTTAACCTGGATATTTACTTGTTTTTCATAAACTTTAGCTCACTGAATGTAGATTCACACACATATGTAGATGCAAAAACACACTTTTTGAGCGGCTTTCTGAGCACAGTCAATTAGGTTAGGGAATTCGTCGTTTTCAACTACTTTCCAACTCATAGTGAGCCTTATCCTTCTTTTTTTCTTTAAAAATAATTTTCAGTTCTGTATCATGCTGAAGATCAATTAACTCATTTTTCTAATCTATAGCTTCATATCTAAAAACAAAATGTTGAGCTACATTTGCTGTTGTTACTGCCCATGGATTTTGCACTAAGCGAAATGGTTCTTGATACTTCCTGAAGTCACTAAACCTCAAATTCATTTCGTCTTTTAGATTTGTCAACAGCTTTATTAAATCAGAAACATCTTGCTTTTCATCTGGATTTTCATCAGAGTTTTAACTGAAGGAAAGTTGGAATAATTACCCTTTGACAGTTCTTCAATATACATATTTAACTTTTGTTCCTGTGAAAAAACAATACTCATCATTTTCGTTACAATTTTGTTGTAGTCTCCTTGTAATTGAGTCAGTGTTTCAGTGACAACACCCATTCAATGCCCAATCCTAATTTACGTTTTTAAATTTACGTTCTTATTTATTTCCGTAACAGCCGAGGGCCGCAAAAAATCGTGCCGAGGGCCGCATGCGGCACGCGGGCCGCGTAGTGAGGATCGCTGCTCTAGTTGGACTCCCCAGTTGTTCACTTTGTTACGGAAGGAGTCTTATTATATGTTAATATTATTATTTATTATACAATTGTATCTCGGGGGCGAATTGTTTCGCCGGATTTGGCCTTTAAGTTAGGCTTGGATTTTTTGCGTACAATAAATAGATGTTTTTTTACAAAAAATAGTTGCAAAAATACAAAATTCGGTTTATTCATACAAAAAGAGATTACTTCATCCAAAAAAAGGTTACTTCGTCCAAAATAAAAGGCTTGGATTTTTTGCGTACAATAAATAGATGCTTTTTTACAAATAACATCTGGAAAAATACAAAATTCGGTTTATTCATACAAAAAACGATTACTTCATTCCAAAAAAGGTTACTTCGTCAAAAATAAAATATAAACGCCCAATGATCGATTGAATCTTACAAATAATAATGGTTTAGTACAATAATTGATAGATTTGTACAAAATAAAATCAATTCACCCAAAAAAAGGTTTAACTGTACAAAAAAGGTTGATCCATCCAAAATTTGGTTGCTCTTTACAAACAATTTTTCTTATACAAAATACAATTATAACTTCACAATAAACAAATTTTACAAACACCGACTTGATTCCTTGAAATTTTATTTCTAACTAATGCGGCGTGTAACGAAAGAGAGAGCGCAAACACATCAGTATTACGACCAGAAGCACTGTATGCCATGGAGTGTCTTTCCTTGAACCGAAGAGGCCTGGTAGAGAAATTGGAAATCAGAGAGAGGAGAATCATCAGGAACATCCTATGCATTCCCGGTAAAGCAAGATGGGGAATTCCGAAGACGACATAACTCTGAGCTCTACGAACATATTGAGAGGCTCTCTGACTGTGCAAGGAAAAGAAGGGTAGCTTTCTATGGCCACGTTGCAAGATTGACTCCAAACCGACTAACCAACAGTCTGTTCACATTCTGGTCAAACAAGAAGGTTCGTACCACTTGGTTAACAGAAACCGAGAAGGATATTAAAGAAGTGGGAATAACAGATCTCCAAAACAGACAGTCTTCTGTGAGATGCATCCTGAAGGAAGTCCGTGGATTTCAGGAAAAACACTAAACGAAGTCCGTGAATTTCAGGAAAAACCCCGAAGGAAAGGTACCCCCTGGACAGAAGAGGGAAAGAAGCTACACCGGCAGAAGATGCGACAATACTGGGCAAAGATCAAAGCCCAATAGTTGAACAAGCGTGGTTCAAAGTAGGGCTATTGGAAACAAGAAGAAGAAGATAGATGCACTATATATAAGAAGCACTATATATACTATATATAAGCAGATAGAATAATTCAATTTATTTCCGAGCTAATCCACTCATCAATAAGGTGAACAGTTTTTTCCTTTCAGTATTTTTATGCATATAATAAAAGTGTGAAGATTATTAAATACACTCGTAAATTTGCATTTTGCACTTATTAAGTAAAAAAAAAACTTTTTTGGGTGAATTTCGAATATGTTGAACGATTCAATCGATTATTGTAAGGAAAAATCATGGTTTGTAAGAAAAAATCAATTATTGGATGATTACATTTTATTTTGTATGAATTCACCTTTTTTTGGATGAAGTAATTTATTTTGTACGAAGTAACCGAATTTTGGATTGATTAATTTATTTTTGTATTTATCCAGCTATTTATTGTAGAACTTCATCCATTTATTGTATGTTGAGTTTTGTATACTTCTAATCGAATATTGGATGAATAAATTTTATGAGTTTAAGTTACTAGTCGATCTCCCTGGGTGGAGCTCGACTAGTTGCATAGGTCGTTGGAGCGTAAAACGTTGTAATATACTTGCGAAGTATTCATGTTGAAGTAGCAATGTTGCTTTTTGTATTTGGCCGATGGTAATTTTGTTAATTCTTAACTCTTCTAAACGTAATGAAAATGTTTTCGGACTTGCTCCCAGTGTGCCAATCACCACTGGGATTATCGCCGCTGGTTTGTGCCATAATCGTCGTATTTCTATTTTTAAATCCAGGTATTTTTTGAATTTTTCACACTCTACACTTCTGCTATCGCCTGGTATTGCAATGTCAATGATGGTCACTTTGCTTTGTTCGACTAATTTGATGTCTGGTGGATTTTGTGTCAAAACTTTGACCGTTTGTATGCGAAAGCTTACAAAGTTTTGACAACCATTTTGACAAGAGTTTTTGCCCGTTTGTATGCGAAAATCCCATAAAATTTTAAGCATCTGGTTTTCAGTGCCTTTTTCAGGCTTGTGATCCCACCGATTTCTTGTTGTTTCGATGTTATTCTTATTTCTGCTACGCAATTGTGACGCAATTTATAATCAGTCTGCATTTTTTTACAGCACCTGAGTATATGATCCACAGTTTCGTCAGCTTCTTACATAGTCTGCATTTAGAATCTACAATGGATTTATCAATTTTGGCCTCTATAGCATTTGTACGAATGGCTTATTCTTGAGCAGCCAGGATCAATGACCCTGGTTCTTTTTTTAATAAGCCAGTTGTTAACCACTGCCAAGTTTTTTCAGTGTATATTATATTTTTAATTTTCTTTAGAAACTGACGATGTAAAGCTCTGTTCTCCAACTCCATTATTATTCTTCATCTTCTTTCGAATAGGCCTACTCTGAACCACGCTTGTTTAACTGTTGGGCTTTGATCTTTGCCCAGTAGTGTCACATCTTCTGCCGGTGTAACTCCTTTCTTTCTTCTGTCCAGGGGGTACCTTTCCTTCGGGGGTTTTCCTGAAATCCACGGATTTCCTTCAGGGTGCGCCTCACAGACTGTCTGTTTTGGAGATCTGTTATTCCCAGTTCTTTAATATCCTTCTCGGTTTCTGTCAGTAGGGAAAGATGATGCGTTCTAAAACCACCTCCACCTCTGACATGCGCATGCGCGATGACCTTTGACCCCCTAACCTTGACCTTGATCCCTAACCTAACCTTGACCTTGGAACTTCCGGTTTCGACTTTCCGGTTTCGACTTCCGGTTTCCGGTTTCGACTTCCGGCCGCCATTTTCGGAACTTCCAGATGCGCGGGAAAATTCAAAAAATAGACGCGAGGCGGGGAAATTAAAAATTAGATCCTGTTGAGACAAATGAGGTGTGAAGTTGGTTGCATTCATCAACGGGGCTAAAATACATGAGACTAGATAGACGGGATTAGATACATGGGGGGCTAGATACATGAGGCTAGATAGACGAGGCTAGATACATGAGACTAGATACATGAAACTAGATACATGGAGCCAGACAGACAAAGCTAAATACATGAGACTAGACAGACGGGGCTAAATACATGAGACTAGATAGACGGGGCTAGATACATCAACGGGACTAAATACATGAGACTAGACAGACTAAACTAAACCATTTTAAACCATTTGATGAGAAAAATCAAATCTGGTGTCAGAATGGCTCTAGCATGTGCCTTAAGCGAGATACCGCCCGACCGCCTACCCCACAGTTGATGACGTCATCCGCCGCGGCTGATATTGCTAAACTAATTACCTCGATGCTGATTGGCTGATTAACAAATAAATAATTACAGTTGACCTTTTCCCTCAATTTATTTGTAATGGACAAGACTGGACAGACAAGACTAGACAGACAAGACTAGACGAGACTAGTTAGATGAAGCTAGACAGATGGGGGGCTAAATACATGAGATTAGACAGACCAAGCTAAATACATGAAACTAGATTAGACTGAACTAAAATATATAAGGGATTGTTTAATTCAAATAAAATATATTTTCGATTGTTTTTCTTATAATTGTTAATAATGTTTATATAATACTTTCATTTTGTTATCTACTTTTTATTTTGATTTACGGCTTGTTGATTAGACGCAACCGTATGTTTGTCAGTCATAACACCAGGCAAGAATAGAGGAGAGAGGACTAGACTAGACAGACAGACAAGCGGAGAAAATTCAAAATGAGTTGCGGATGGGTAGCGGACAATCCTGTATGCATACATAATTGATTGCAAACATATTACGGATTGATTCAAATGAGATTATTGGTTTTAGGCCGGACAAGATCGGACAATACCGAACAAGGTCGAACAAGAACGGACAAGACTATACAGACCTTATATTTATCCGAATAATTTCCTATGAGTAAGCGAAATTTCTTATACTTGTCTGTGAACCAGATCGTATTAATGTTTTTCATTTATATAAATACCAAAGAGTTCAATTTTCTGGCATCCACTTTTCATCTACTTGCATCCACTTTTCATTTACTTTATTTTTGCATCCACTTTTTACTTTCATCTTTACTTGCATCCACTTTTCATCTACTTGTATCCACTTTGGACCACGCATGTCAGAGGTGGAGGTGGTTTTAGAACGCATCATCTTTCCCTACTTCTGTCAACCAAATGGTGCGAACCTTGTTTTGCCAGAAGGTGAACAGACGGTTGGTTAGTCGGTTTGGAGGCAATCTTGCAACGTGGCCATAGAAAGCTACACATCTTTTACGTGCAGAGTCAGAGAGCATCTCAATATGTTCGTAGAGCTCAGAGCTATGCCGTCTTCGGAATTCCCCATTTTCCTTTACCGGGCCTAGGATCTTCCTGAGGATTCTCCTCTCTCTGATTTCCAATTTCTCTATTAGATATATAGGGCTTCTGGTCATAAGGCTGATGTGTAGTGCTTAAGTTTCAGGTTGCGTGACAGGCATTTCTTATTGTAAGTATTCTTAGTCAGCCGATAGGCTAGTTCTAACTTGCTGACTCTCTTGGATAATGATGCTCTTTCTGATAAGTTGGGTTTAATCCATTCGCCAAGATACTTAAAGTTCTCAGTCCTCTTGATGTTCTAGTAACATCTCTCTGTTTGCTTCTCTAATGTTGGTGAAGAATTCTGTTTTCTCCAGCGACACTTGAAGACCCACTTTAGCAGCCTGTTTTCTGAGGCAGTTTACCTGCATTGTTGCCATCTCAAGAAAATCAGCAAATAGTGCCATGTCATCAGCAAAGGCCAGCCAATCTACAACCAGTCCATCGTTCTTACGTCCCAGGTAGATACCACTCTGAGCACCCAAATTGTTCAGTTCATTGTGTTCCTAGTGCTCTCATAACCTTTTCAAGGACACAGTTGAAGAGAAGTGGGGAAAGTCCATCTCCTTGTCTCACTCCAGTTTTTATTTCGAAGCTTTCTGAAATCTCGCCTCTAAATTTAACCTTGGAATGGGTGTTGCTCAAAGTTCCTAGGATTAGTCTGCGGGTTTTGTTGTCTAGTGCTAGTTCCTGGAATACTTTGTTAAGCGTTTCTCTATCGATGGAATCGTAGGCCTTCCTAAAATCAACAAAGGTGACGACCACCTCGCGGTTTCTCATCTTGGAGTATGCAAGTACGGTTTTAAGGTTGAGGATCTGTTCAACACAGGATCGGGTCTTCCTGAAGCCCCCTTGGTATTCTCCCAGTCGACTATCCAACTGATTTTCTGCCCTTGTTTGTAATTTTGTAATATACAAGATGATCTTTTATTATTTATTACTTCTGAAAGATTTTCTTGAATTTAAACTGGTAGTGTTTCTAGATGTAAATCTTCCTTATCATAGTTTGCATGGGTTTCAATAAATGTATGTTTTTTTTTATACAGCGAGGTTCCTACAGCCTTTGCCGCATCCCGCACTTCTTTTTCCACCTCTCCTTATCTCTCCAGCCATCTTCTTCTATGGCTCTATCTTTAATGGTTTCCATAATACCATCTATCCATTTTATTGCTGGTCTGCCTCTTCTTCTCCTTGCTCTTGGTATATATTGGAATGCTATTTTTGGCCATCTTTCTCCAGTCATCCTTTGCATGTGTCCATACCACTTTAATTGCCGTGTTTCTATGTCGTCTGTAGTGCCATAGACTCTCTTCGTCTGTCTTCTTATATGTTCATTTCTTACACGATCTAGTTTGGACGTTTGACAAGCTCTTCGTAGGAAGTCCATTTCTACTACTTCTATACTTTTTTTATCTCTTTGTGAAACTTGCCAACATTCTGAACCATAAGTTGTTATTGGTTCTACAATAGATTTGTATACCCTCATTTTTGTTTTTAGTTTAATTTCATTTGACCATAGCATTGAATTTAACAAGCAGATAGCCTTTTTCCCTTGTCCAAGTCTATTTTCTATATCATTTTTTGTTGTTCCTTCTTCTGAGATGATAGTTCCTAAATATTTGTATGCCCTACATTTTTTAATCTTTCTTAACTCCTGTTCTGGGTCTTCTCCTTCTTCCCCGACACGAAGATATTCTGTTTTTGACATATTCATGCTTAAACCCCATTCCGAATACTCTTCTTTCAATTTTCTTAACATATAATCTATATCTCTTTCATCACTTGCTAGTATCACTTGGTCGTCAGCAAATAGCAGGCTTGTCAAACAATGTTCACCTGTTCTTATTCCCATTCCTGCAGTTTTTCTTCTCCAGTTTGTTAGTGCTTCTTGTATGTATATTTTATATAATGTAGGAGACAGGCTGCAGCCTTGTCTTAATCCTTTTGTTGTACGGAAAGGCCGCGATATAACGTTTCCTATCTTGACTGCACCTTTTGACTCGATATATATATATTTCTGATTGCCCGACAGTATACACTATTTATCCCAATCCTCGTCAATGCTTCAAAAAGCTTTTTCCAGGGTACCGTATCGAAAGCTTTCTCCAAGTCGATAAATAATAGGTGTGTGGGTAGATTTCTATCTTTCCGCTTTTCTATAAATGTATGTGATGTTTGAAAAGATTTCAAATTTGCTTAATTTCTTAGACAAATTGATATTAATAATCTGTGTTAATTAGTTTAGTCTAGTTAATTTAAACTAGACGAAGATTCGATTATACTAGACCGAATTAAACAAGGGTGGTTATAACTAACAAGTCAAGAACAGACTAGACAAGGTTTGACACGACGAACAAAACAAGATAAGACTTATTTGTATTAATAGACTATCTTGTTTAATAATATATATATATATATATATATATATATATATATATATATATATATATATATATATATATATATATGTAGGTATTACATCTTCAATGAAAAATTATCTTATACATTCAATGACAAATTATATTTCTCTTACGGCAAACGAGAATATACATATATGTAACGCTGATTTGTACATTGGCACAGACAAATCATAAAATTCTGTTAAAGAAATAAAATTCGAACAGGGGATTGTATTGTATTTTATATTCGGTTTGCCGAGTTCTGCCGAAGTCGCAGTTCGAATGTTTCAAATGGCGATCGCGTGGTGTAGTGTCAATTCGTTTCAATTTCGAAAAATTTTGCAGTGCAGATTTGTGGGCTCCGCTTGGAATTGGAATGATTGTCTCGGTGAGTTTTTCAGCTTTGTTTCGATCCATTTCACTCGTCCGGGCGATTTTTTTCGGGTTCGCAATTTTCGAAAGAGTGGTTGAGAAGTTTTCGTTTTGACGGAAGGAGAAAATGGCGGCCGTCGAACAATCTTCTAATGAAAATTTCTTTACCGACATCCCGTGTTCGAATTTTATTTCTTTAACAGAATTTTATGATTTGTTTGTGTCAATGTACAAATCAGCGTTACATATATGTATATTCTCGTTTGCCGTAAGAGAAATATAATTTTTCATTGAATGTATAAGATAATTTTTCATTGAAGATGTAATACCTACATTTCTACTAAGATATATATATAAATTTTACACTTATTTCAAATCGAATTTCTCACACGAAAAAGCAAATCCATTGTTTATGTTATATATGTGTGTAATTTTATGCCCCCATGAAAGGGATTATTATTATTATTTATTTTTTTTATTTACAGCGTATTTTCCCAATATTGAAAAACGTTAAGCACTTTGACGCAATTCTTGACGTTCTTCTTATTTTGCCAGTATTCTTTCATTCTGTTGGAGAATGCCAATTTTCTTTCCTAAGATCATCTAGGTCTGTAAGGTTTAGGTTTTGCTTGCTCTAGTTGGACTTTCCAGTTGTTTTACGGAAGAGAAAGTTGTTTTGCTTGGCTTTGTTACGGAAGGAGTAATATTATTATTTATTATACAATTGTATCTCGGGAGGCGAATTGTTTCGCCGGATTTGGAATTTAAGTTTCTAGCCGATCTCCCTGGGAGGAGTTCGACTAGTTGCCTAGGACGTTGGAGCGTAGGACGTTGTAATATACTTGGGAAGTATTCATGTTGCTTTTTGTATTTGGCCGAAAAATTTTGCCGATGGTAATTTTGTTAATTCTTAATTTTAATGTTACAAAATCTTAATGATTTTAAATATATCAGTAACAAAGTAACAATTTACTTCAGTATAAAAAGATCAAGTAAAAATCTAACTTTTATGGTAGCTAACTCAATATTTTTGAAAAATGGACTTTCAAAGGCCACTTTCAAAATAAATGGCTCATATGATCCACAGTTTCGTCAGCTTCTTTGCCTAGTCTGCATTTAGAATCTACAATGGATTTATCGATTTTGGCCTTTATAGCATTTGCACGAATGGCTTGTTCTTGAGCAGCCAGGATCAATGACTCTTGTTTCTTTTTTTAATATGCCAGTTGTTAACCAAAGCCAAGTTTTTTCGCTGTACATTATATTTTTAATTTTCTTTAGAAACTGACGATGTAAAGCTCAGTTCTGCCAACCCCATTATTATAATAATTATTATTTTATGGACCGTTTATTTTGAAAGAGGTGTAAGTTCATTTAACCCTTTCGCTGCGAATCACTTTTTTGAACTGATGTGCTCAATATTCTGAACCTTACATTAGCCCGTGCGGAATATTTTTATAACTTTGTATTATTTGCAATAATTTGCAAATATTGCCAAATTTTCTAAAACCAAAATCTCTATTCTAAGCAAATTCTGCTTTTTTGTTGATTTGAGTGGACACACTTGGCAAAATTCTTTTATTTTATGTCAAAATTGCACGAAAACGACAAAATAATTTGCAAAAATTGCCAAATTTTCGAAAACCAAAATCTCTATTCGAAGCAAATATTGTTTTTTTTGTTGATTTTAGTGGACACACTTGGCAAAATTCTTTTATTTTCTGTCAAAATTGCACGAAAACGATAAAATAATTTGCAAAAATTGCCAAATTTTTAAAAATCAAAATCTCTATTCGAAGCAAATTTTGTTTTTTGCTTGATTTGAGTGGACAAACTTTGCAAAATTCATTTGTTTTAGTCAAAATTGGACGAAAGTGTCAAAATTGGACGAAAGTGTCAAAATAATTTGCAAAAATTGCCAAATATACTAATAACCAAAATCTCTATTCGAAGCAAAGACTAAGATTGGCAAATGTTGCCAAATAAATTGACAAATAATTGGTAAATATTGCCAAATTAAAAAAAACAAAATCTTTATACGAAACAAAATTTGTTTTAATATTGTTAATTTGAATTGCAAAATTCTATATATATATATATACATATATATATATATATATATATATATATATATATATATATATATATATATATATATATATATTAATATATATATTTATATATATATTTATATATATATATATATATATATATATATATATATATATATATATATATATATATATATATATATATATATATATATTTATTTATTTATTTATATATAAGACAGGCAATCGCCCAATTACATTCTACCTAATCTTATATATTAAAAAAAAAGAAAATAGGTTCGCGGTTAACAGTAGTCGGACAGTATCGATATTCTGACACGACTTATAAAACTAAAGCTGGGTAACGAGAAATCAAATTGGTTTTCATTTGCGACCCTACACATTCTCCACAATGGTGCATAATAGTATGTGTTTGTTCGTGCACGTGGCACCTCGTATATGCGAAGAGTGTTTGACCTTAGGCCGCGAACAGGGGTGTGCACATTGATTTTAGCCTGAAGGTACGCCGAATCAATGTGCTTCCCGATTAAATTAAATAAAAATATAATGTCGAAATACCGTCGGTACGAACGCAGTTAAGTTAGTTAAGTGCATTAGGTCCGCAATTAGGCTATAATCGTGAGATACACGAGGGGACGGCAGGCTTAGTTTCCACGCTATAATGTTTAAAAAACGATGTTGGATTCTTTCTCTAAATCTTAACTATATGACAGTTGTAATGCGGGGACCAGACCGGTGAGGCGTATAGAAGTATAGACCTCACTAGTGACGTATACAATGTTTTCAAAGTATATATATATTTTCAAATTCTACGGTCATTCGGTTTATGAAACCCAGCGTCTGGTTTGCTTACTAACTATATAATCAATGTGTTTTTCGAATTTCAATTTATGATCGAGCACTACACCCAGATCTTTGAATTCTGTGACTTGCGCTAGTGGTTCGCCCTCAATTATGTAATTATTATCCATTCTTGACCTAGTTCGGTAAAAACGCATTGATTTACATTTTGCGATGTTTAGCCGGAGACGTTTTCGAGTACACCAGAATAGTAATGCATCTAGATAAGAATCTATATATATATATATATATATATATATATATATATATATATATATATATATATATATATATATATATATATATATATATATATGTATATATACAGTTGAACTTCCCTAAGTCGAATTGCCATAGACAAAAAATTGGAGTTATAGAAATACATACCTGTAAAATGAGTAAAATACACTATATACAATTTATGCAAAGTAAATACATATGTACATATGTATATATTTATAAACAAATAAGAAATATGTATACATTATTAATATGATGTTATATAATTATAATTAATTAGAAATAATTTTAATTAATATATTATTTTTTGAAAATACTTTTAATTGTTTTCTCCTTGTCGATGATCTTCGATTATATCGTCTATTTTTGGATTATCGATTCTCGGGAGAATAATATCCTGTCGAAATCTTCCTAAGGTGGTCACAGTGGTGTCGTGGTGAACGCATCCGCTCGCTATAACAGATCTCGGGTTCGATCCCTGGACAAACCGTGAAATTTTTCACGAAGCTATGCTGTGGCCACCTCGTGAAAAGCAATGGCAAACTACTTCGAGTAACTCTGCCTAGTAAAACCTCTCAAATAGTGCCGTTCGGAACCGGCGATAAACCGAAGGTCCCGCATATGAGTGTGACGATGCGTTCCACAAATATGCGCGAGGGGTCGCGCACGCTAGAACACTAGTATGTGGCCCCTTAAGAAAAAGAATCTTCCTAAAGCACACCCGCTGGTGAATTCTTAGTTTGAAAACTTTATTCGAGTTTCTGGTGATCATAAAATTTAAAAAATAAAATGTTTAGTAATCTGCCCGAGGATTACACTATCGACGGTTTATTGTAGGCAATATCCGGATTTTGGAAAATACGCGGCAGTTAAAAAATGGGAGTTATAGAGATTATTTTGTATGTAAAATTTTATCATTGTACCAATTTTTACTACGAGTTATGGAAAAATTCGAGTTATGGAAGTTAATTTATATGTAAAATGCTATCTCAACGTATAAATATTCGAGTTGTAGAAAAATTGGAGTTACAAAAGTTCGAGTTATGGAAGTTTGACTGTATATATATAGTTTCAACTACGAGAAGATATTTTTTCACCTGGAATCCACATTTCATCTTCAAATTCACGTTGAAACAACATCATGTTGCGACAACTTCATGTTGTGGCTTCCTATAGCGACAACTTCAAGTTGCAACAACTTAATTTTGAACTTGAATTAGACTACTAACTTTTTTATTTATTACTAATTATTTAAGTATTTAATATCTTAAAAAATGTCAATGTTTTGTTCAATTTAAAATTGGCCAATATAGGAAATTGCATAGTAACTAAGGCTTGTCGCACACTGGGTCCGCTCCGCTCAGCTCACATCAGATACGATCGGGTCCGCTCCTCTCAGCTCCGTCATTTTTCCACACATTGCATCCGCTCAGCTACGTCACTTTTCCACACACTCAATCCCCTCCCACCTCTCCTACGGGAGAGTTAAATATGTGCTGCAATCCTGGTTGCATAAATACCTTAGCATATATGAAAACGATAGTGTTGCGCCTGCGTGAACCATTCGCCAGCATCCGACCTCCGGCCTAGTATTCTTGACAAACAGATGATACGGAGCGGAGTAGAGCGGAACGGGGCCAAGCTGAGCTGAGCGGACCCAGTATGTGCGTTTCTATTTAAATACACGGGTTTTATATTTTTCTGGGATGAAAGGCTGTGCTGAGCTGAGCAGAGCGGACTCAGTGTGCGACAAGCCTAATATGTTTAATTTCAATTTTCTCGAAACAATAAAAAATGGACTTACACCACTTTCAAAATAAACGGTCCATGTTATAAATTTTGCCGCAGTTACCTTCGAAAATGCCTAGCGCTTTACCAACAGGGTTGGAATTTAGGAAATACGTTTTCTCGTATTTTCCGCTGATTTTAAACGGCTTACCACAGATACTACTAGTTTGCACCAATCGGCTTAGCGTCCCAAAATTAGTAGGAAAACATATATCGTATTGCTAGGAAGCTTTCAATTAAAAATTCCCACCGAACCAGCCAACGATCCGCTGGACGGTTCTTACATTTTAATTCACTTCTCGGGCAATTTTCAACCGATTTCCATAAATTTAGTCTCGAAAGATGCGTAAAAAATCGTCTACATTTTTCTGAAAAGTTTGTAATAAGTCAGAGGAAATGTCTAAAAAATCCTGTCTCATGTCCATAGTTCCTAACAACGTTCGCCTTTGTTTCGTGTGTCCAATCCGAGGCGTGTGGTTTGCTTTCTTAATTTTTGTTTTCTTGACAGAATATGGTCGTTAGACTCACGTTTAACCCCCGATCCATATGGATATCTCCCGCTACCGTCGCCCCTGACTTTGCTTTTCATACAAGTTAGCTACGGCATCTAGGGCTAGGTTACTCACGTTTCCAGGTGTTTTTAAGTGGTTTGGGGGAAGCTCTTATTTTTTCGCATACATTCAGAGCGGGCAGCTCGGATGGTTAGTGAAAACCGCCCTAGTTGTTGCCTCCCCGACTGGGAATCGAATCTGGGTCTCTCGCTTGTTAGGCGTGTATGTTAAACTACACTACCAACAAGGACTAGGTTACCAGAGTTAGAGGTGTAGAGGCTTCGTGGAGGTAAGAGATTGGGTAAGAGAGGCTATGCGGCAATCTCTTCCTCTACGGTAGCCATGTGATACGCATCCACTACTCCATTTGAATCCCTGTAGGTTTGGTCAAACTTATACATTTGTTTACAACGCGCATTGCATGAAGACGGAATATATATATATATATATATATATATATATATATATATATATATATATATATATAGCGACGCATCACATATATATATATATATATATATATATATATATATATATATATATAGCGACGCACCGGTGGGTGCCCATTATACTTGCGACGCCTAACGGCGTAGGACTGATACATCTCTAGAGAATGACGAATGCTAGTTTGTCCAGAAATCGGCTGTTTGTAGAGCCAACCCTCAGTCATTTCAACGCGAAATTCCCAAACATAGATAACAAGGTGTATTGGTCTGTCGACATCCTCTTTACAGTTTTGTCTGTATGATCTGAATCTGTCTAGTCTTGTCGGTTCATGTCCTGTAGTTCCTGTCGATATGTAAAATGTATGATATTATGTTGATGCGCACTAATCATTTTTGTTTGCATTTTATTTTAAATTTTAAGCCTTGGTAAACTTGTTTCCTTCGTATTCGTAGGTCACAAAAGGTAAACTTACCAGAGGATTGTAGGTCACTGAAGGAAATTTCAATGTTCGTCGAAAGGGAACTCAAATAAATTTAAATATTAAATTACTTCCCATTTTACCTTCTGCATATTAAAAAAAAATGTTTATGGGGTCATTAATAATTCATAGGATAAAGCAATAAACATTTAACAATTTACAATATGGACAAGAATAATAAGTATAAGATAGCTATAAAGAGAATTTTTTTTTTTTAATCAGTAAAAACCTTCATTACCCTAAGGTGTAAAGGTACTTATTACAATATACTAATTTACCATAACAATAAATCAAATTTACACTGTAAAATAAAATAAAATAAATCAACCCATTTCATGCATAAATAAATTTTGCCCATTCTTTCTTGTTTTTTGCCATCTTCAACCCCTCATTCCAGGATATTCCTCGTTCCTTCAAAGAATCTGCCACTGCTTGGTTCCATGTTTTCCTTGGTCTTCCTCTTTGATTTTTCTGTGTAGATTTAGCTAGCCATACTCTTTTCGTTTGTCTTCCTTCTTCCATCCTTACTAGATGCCCAAACCATTTTAATCGCCTTTTTTCTATGCTTTCCAGGACTGGTTCGACATTAAGTTCTGCTCTAATTGTTTCACTTCTTATTTTGTCTCTTTTAGTAATTCCTTTAGTGCTTCTTAGGTATTTCATTTCTAGCGCCTGTATTTTACTTTTCATTTGACTGCTTAGCACCCAGCTTTCACCACCGTATGTCAGAATTGGTTTGTATATAGTATTGTACACTGTCATTTTCGTTTTCTTCGATATATCTTTGTTTCTTATAAACGTGTTATTAAGTGCATAGAATAGTTTTGTTGTATTTTCAATTCTGATGTTGATTTCAGCCTCTTCCTTTCCGTCATTGTGTATTTACTCCTAAGTATTTATATGTTTCTGTTTGTTCTATATCTTTTCCATCTATTTTTATCGTTATGCTTGGTTCTCTTTTCCCGGTGGTCATTACTTTGGTTTTTGACCTATAAAGAGAAAATAATAAATATATTAGACAATATGATAAGACTAGACAGACATAACGTTGTCCACGTTTACTTTATCTCACTTTTATTGACCTAGGAAGTAATTGGAGATATAAATAAATTGGACTCACAAGATCCATTTTTTTGGTTTAGTTTTGAAATTATCTTAATTTCTCGAATATGACTTTGAAATAAATGTTATTTTCGGTTGACCTTAAAAAAACATAAATTATGTTTTTGTTTACAAAAAAATAAAATCATTTTCCATTGAAATTTTTTATTTCGATAAAGCTATTATATGCTAGGCAATAAAGGATACCGTGAGATAATGATAGGCTAACCAATAAGAGGAAATAAATAATTTCTTTGAAAACGAAGATAAAGGTTTTGTTGCAAATGTTATTGACAAATTACAAACTCATAAATTATCATAATCAGTGAATAATTAGTATTTCCGAGCAAATTAAAATGTGTTTTACGTCCAAAAAATGAGAGATAATTATTAAAAACATGAAAACAGGAAAAAGAAAACCAAATTATTAAATGATTTATGTCTTCTGGTAAAAATAGTTCACAAATGAACTACATACTGGTTGCTTGTGAGTCTTATGACTAACTTTTGCGCAAGAAAACTTTTCGATCACGCGTCGAAGTTGTGAACGCGAACAAAAATACCCAAACAAACTCTAATTAAACTCGCGATAAAAAAATAACACATTCCGGATGCATATAAATTTAATTATGATTAAGATTGCGCCAAATTAAAAATTAAACAACAAAAAAACAAAAATTTAAGACAAACAGCGACATCCCAAAAGACGATACAAATGACGATGCAAAATTATGCTAATAACTTTCTTCAATTATAATTTCTTTAATTATAACTTTCTTTAAATAATATTTGGTAGTTTTTTTATTTTATTTTGGAAGTTTGGAAGTTTATAAAAAATAATTAATGTGTTGTTATGTTTTGGAGTTTGTAGAAGATTATTGGGTAGATATCAAATTTTGTTATTGTTTATTTTTTTTTCTGATGTGAAAATGCTTACACTGCACTTTATACTAGATCTTTTTTTTTTAAATTAAATGTGCCAAGGCATGTCAGCTCAATCAATTTCAAACACTCTATTGCACGCCGCGAAAACGTGCAATTATTAATTGCGGATAGCAACTGATACACTTTTCAAGACTAATTTTGGAAGAAAGATTAATAATGGAAATTTCTAGAAGCCCTCTTTGCTCATCTCTTCATTCTCGTGAAATTGGTCCCCGAATTTTTGAATTTTTTTTTTCGAAAATTTCGATTTTTTTTAGGGTTCTCCCAACATTTCGAATAGTTCCTCTTGTTTGGAAATTGCAATAGTTCCGGTGAATTGCGGGCAGAAATCGAGAAAAACAATTTGGGGGCCAATTTCACGCAGCCCCTTTGTTTCAGGAAAATAGTTCTGATGTAATATTTAAGTTCTTTATAGAAAGTTTTAGAGTTCTCAATGGATATTCTCTATGGAGACTACCGGTGACTGATGAGAGTTCTTATGACGAATCGACACCACCGGCGAAATAATTTAAAAAATTTTCATTTTTGTTAATTTAGAATTGCTAAAACCATACTACATTATAGATAATTATATAAACTTAATAAAGTCGGAACACAGCCTGAATATATAAATATATTCAACCTTTCCGGGGCTCTATAAAACTAATGAGTCTTTTTAGGACTACCAAAAACAAATCTCATGTGAAATTTGTCCGTTATTTTATAGCTTTCAGTTCACCTTCGTGGCACTCAACAAAAACCAGAAAAATAACATTGTTTTTTAAGATCATGTCTTATCGATAACTTAAGTGGATAGCCATCTTTAGACGCATTTAGAGATTTATCTCTCATCAGTACAGCTTTGCTTTTATGAACAACAAGTTTTTGGTAGTTCTAAAAAGACTCATTAGTGTTATCATTAGACATCGGATTATATGAATTTGCATATTTGCATATGCAAATGCATAAAACGCTATTTTTATAGCATTATTGCATATTTTAGTACTTTTTCATTTATAGTGCTTATTTCAGTAGTTAAATGTGTTTTGTCCTAGGCGGGAACGGTGGCGAGTCGAAGCCAATGACATGCCACGCGGGCACCTCACTGTTGTGGTAAATCGCTCGCTGTGTTTGTCCATCCGTGGCCTTACAGCCCTCTGTGGGCCTTAGCCTCCTCCTTTCTTAGCCTCGTTTAGCATTCTTTTCCATCCTTTTCTGTCCGCTGCTGCTCTTTTCCAGTTCCTTATGCCTATTAGTTCTCTTGCGTCTTTTTGTATGTTGTCATGCCATCTTAGTCGAGGTCTGCCTTGTCTCCCGTTGCCTTCCATGTTTCCTTTGTAGATCTTCTGTGGTATTCTTTCTTCTCCCATTCGTTCTACGTGTCCTGCCCATTGCGGTCCTTGTATTTTTATATATGTTACTAGGTCTATTTCTTTATACAGTTGTACCAGTTCGTGATTATACTTTATCCTCCACCCGTCTTCTTCCTGGGTCGGTCCAAATATTCTTCTCAATATTTTTCGCTCGAATTTTAATAATAGGTCCTCATGTTTGGTCGTCATTGTCCACGATTGGCACCCGTAGGTCACTATCGGTCTAATGATGCTTTTGTACACTTTCACTTTGGTTTTTACCCCCACTATTTGCGATTTCATTACACTTTGAACTGCGTAGTATGCTTTATTCCCGGCTATCAGTCTCTGTTGAATTGTTTGTGGTATTAAGTTCTGTTCGTTCAGTGTTGAGCCCAGATATTTAAATTCTCGTACCACTTCAATATTCATATTATCCATGGTTATGTTCTGTCCCAGTCGCGTCCTTGATTTTATGGCCATGTATTTCGTTTTGTCTTCATTCACCAGCAGTTCTATCGGTCTTACCTCTTCTATCAGCTGCATAAATGTTTCTTTCACTGCCAGTACATTCCTTCGCACTATATTCCGATCGTCTGCATATCCTATAACTTGGCATGATTTGTTTATAATGGTGCTGTCAGTTTTTATTCTTGTGCCTCTGATCACTTTCTCGAGGGCTAGGTTAAATCGGATCGGGGCCAGGCCATCTCCTTGTCTTAGTCCTTTGTCTGTTGGGAATTTTTCTGTGAGCTGGTTTTGTATTCTGACCTGATTGAGCGTCTCTTCCATGGGTACTTGTATCATCTTGATTAGCTTCTGTGGTACTTCAAATTCTTTCAGATATAGTGCTTCCCTACTTATACTGTCGTAGGCTTGTCGAAAGTCTACGAGTAGTTGATGGATAGGTATGTCAAATTCCCACGCCTTTTCCATAATTTGTCGTGTTGTAAAAATTTGGTCGGTCGTGGATCTCCCTCTTCTAAATCCTGCTTGATACTCTATTAGATCTTCTGCGTATATCTCCAGTCTTTGGCGTATTATGGATGTTAGGACCTTGTATGCGACATATAGTAGTGAGAGGCCTCTATAGTTGTTGCAGTCTTGTCGGTGGCCTTTCTTGTATATTGGGCAGATTATGGCTATCTTCCACTCCTCAGGTATTTTTTCTGTTTTCCAGATAGTTTTTATTAGCGCATGTATTTTAGTTTCTAGTAGTTCTCCTCCTTGTTTGAGTAGTTCGGCTGGTATTCCGTCTATACCCGGGGCTTTGTTATTTTTTAGTTGTTGTATGGCATCTTTAATTTCTTGTAATTCTGGGTCCAATACTCGTGGTTGCACTGTGCATACGCTCGTTTTTGGTCCTTCGTAGTTGGTTCCTTGTTCTTTGTTTAGTAGTTCTGTGAAGTATTCTTTCCATCGTAATAGGATTTTATTTCTCTCGGTCATTATTTCCCCGTCCTTATTCTTGCACATTTCTATTCTTGGGTGGAATTCGTTTTTGGTGCTGTTCACGGCTTTAAAGAACTTTCTTGTTTCGTTCTGTTATCTTAGTTCTTCTAATTTGTCCAGTTGTTCATTTAGGTCTTTTCTTTTTTCTTTTCTGCATACTGCCTTTGCTCTCGCTCTCAAGATAGCGTATTCTTGTTCCTTAGTTCTTGTTGGCCTTTGTCTTGCTTTATTTCTCTCGTCTATTGCCCTCCTGCACGTCTCGTTCTACCATCGATTGCGCTGTCCTTTGGGTTCTATTCCTATGGTCTCCTACGCTGCTTCTCTTATGCTTTTTTTAAGGTTGTCCCATGTGTTATTTGTTTCCTCGTGCTCTTCTCCTTCTTCTTCTTCATTTATATTTTCTTTAATCTTCTTCTCCAGTGTTTCCACATATCTCTTGCGTTCATATTTGTTCTTTAGGTTCTCTAGATTATATTTTCTTGTTTTTTTCTCCCTTTTGGGCACGTGCTTTATTTATTCTCGTTCTTAATTTTATTTTAACCATAAAGTGGTCTGAGCCTACTGTTGCTCTTCTCATGGTTCTGATATCCACTATGCTTGAGTAGAATCCGGCGTTTATTAGGTCATGGTCTATTTGGTTTAGTGTGCGCCCAGCTGGAGATTTCCAAGTTGCTAGGTAAATGTTCTTGTGTGGAAACGTTGTACTTCTGACTTCTAAGTCTTTTGACGCTGAGAAATCTATGGTTCTAGTTCCATTGCTGTTAGACTCTTCATGTATGCTGTATTTTCCTATCGTTGGCTGGTCGCTGGACGCGACCAGCCAGGCTGGTCGCTTCTTTGCCTATTTTGGCGTTAAAGTCCCCGATCACGAGTTTGATGTCATTCTCTGGTGTTGTGTCGACGTGCCTTTCTAGGGTTGTGTAGAAATCATCCTTTTCATGGTCCTCCTTCTCTTCTGTTGGGGCGTGAACAGAGAATATGGATAAGTTATTAAAACGCATTTTAATTCGGATGTAGCACATCCTCTTGTTAATTGGTTTGAAGGCGATGACGTTTTCTTTAATCTGGTTTCCAACTAAGAATCCCACTCCGAATTCGTGTCTGTTGTTTGTGTCTCCGCAGTAGTACAGGTCTCCGCTGTGTTTGTATACCTACTAAAATCTTGTTTTTGTTGAAATAATATCGCCAGTAACAAAAAAAAAAACAGACTTGCATTACCAATTATCTAGGCCAATTTACGATTGATGGCACAGTGATTTTCTGCAAGGTTTGTGACAAGCGAACACCTTCATCAAAAAATACCAGATCGATCAAGATGTGAGTACTGCTTCCCATATATCTGCAAGATTGTACTAATCAGATAATTCCTGAAGAATCCACGATTCGAAAAAACTACCTGCCAACAATTTACGAAGAAGTGCTATGTGAAATACGCACTGATCTTTGAACAATTTAATATCGATCTCAACCGATGAAACGACAGATTCATGTGGACGTTATATAACGAATTTGATTGATTGAAAATTATCCAAAGAGCCCTCTACTCCCCATTTGGTTGCCTGCAAGGTCCTAGAAAAAACAAATAATTTAACTATCGCCCGATTCATAAATGATTCCATGAAATCACTATTTTTCAATTCTTCTATGGACAAGACCCTGAAAAACTGATTGAACAGAGCAACCACCTTCCGCGTTCACTATCGGAAAAGGTCCTTGGCAAATTAAATGTTGTTCTATATAAAAACGCTTGTCTTGAAGGAATAAAGAGAGTAGATGCATTTATAAAAGGCACCAGCCAAACTCTGCCTGAAGAGGTTTTTGCAGAAATAACGCCAAATTTCAAGTTCTGTCCAGTAACGTCAGTTGGCGTAGAGAGGTCATTTTCAGCCTACAAACTAATATTAAGTGACAAACGTCACAAGTTTGCTCATGAAAATCTATAATAGTATATCAAAGGACGAGTTCAGTAAGCGCGATTTTTCAGTAAGCGCGATTTTCAGCACGCGTCCAAGTTTAGAAAACTTAACTTGGACTGAGCTCTGAATTTCTGTGCCAACCTTGAAAAAAAATAACGCATAACAGCACTCAACGAGCCATAACCGCACGCATATGAGTGCTGTTATGAGTGAATTACAGACTCAAAATAGAAAAAAATATTTTATTTCTTGCTATACAATTAACGGGTCCCTTGATACATAAATAACTATAAATGTATATTGTCACAAGAACTTCAACTGTATATTGTAAAAAATAAGTAAATTCCAATAATAAATAGTATTTTGATTGTGCATATTTGGTGCATATTTCGCCTATTTTTTATGCATATTTCGCCTATTTTTAGGGTTTCGTACCGAAAACGGAACCCTTATAGGATCACTTTGTTGTCCGTCTGTCTGTCTGTCTATCTGTCTGCCTGTCTGTCCATCTGTCTGCCTGTCCGTCTGTCCATCCGTCCGTCTCTCTGTCTGTCAAGACCATTTTTCTCAGGAACGCGTATAGGTAACAAGTTGAAATTTGTATCAAATACTCGGGTCTGCGGTCTCTTTCAGTTGTGAAAAAATCAAACTTGTAAGTCAACACGATCAAAAGATATGACCGTTTATGTTGCATATTTTGCGATTTCACAAGGGAATCAAAACCTATAGGGTACTTTCCGTTGACCCACAATCATGAAATTTGGCAAGAAGCGGTGTCTTACAGCACATATAAAGGGAAAAATCTGAAAACTGTAAATATGTAGTTTAATTACAAGAAAAATGCGAATTTACTATTAGAAACTTATGAAAATACACTGTGTTTCGTGGTATTGTCAGGCACCAGAAGCATATGGGTTGCATACAGTTAGGTCCTCCTAAAGATACCTTACTTACAAGTTTTTACGGAACCCTCGCTGCGCGAGTCACAACTCGCACTTGGCCGGTTTTATTTTTTTGTGCATATTTCGCCCATTTTTAGTGCATATTTGCATGCATACTTTGGCATGTTGATAGTGCATATAATCCGATGTCTAGTTATCATCATCATCACGGCCTTTTGGTGATCCAATCTTGGATGTAGGCCTCTTCCCTCTTCTTCCACTCTCGGCGATCTTCTGCCGTCGAATGTCGTCCATCCAGCGCTTCGGTGGTCTGCCGTGCCCTCGAGTATCTGCTCTGGGGACACCATTCAAGGACTCGTCTCCTCCAGCGGCTCTCGTTCATTCTCGCAATGTGTCCTGCCCATGTCCACTTTTTCCTTACTATGACAGCCATGACGTCTTTCACCTTGGTCTTATTCCGAATCCATACGTCACGTTTCTGGACGCGAAGGGTGGTCCTGTGCTCTCTCAATGCCCCTCTGCGCGACTCGGAACTTCTCGGCGGACTTATGCGTAAGGGCCAGGGAGCAGGGGGGAGGGTGGTCAAGCGCCCCCCCTAAAACCCACCTCGCCGCACAGAAATACCTATAACATTATTAAAACCTCACCCTGCCGTCTTCGGGTGCAAAGAGCACGACAAGGCAGTTCTGAAATTGTACGACAGATGGATACTTCATTTCATAATGCATAACTCATTTCATAATCCTCGAAACAAATATGAGTTGCCCCCCTCCTAGTTCAGATCCTGGGTACGCCCTTGTGAGTACGGGCGTGATACATTGCTCGAAGATTTTCACTTTGAGGTACAGGGATATTTTGCTACGTAGAATCTGCTTATTGGCACCGAACGCTGCCCAAGCCTGCGCGATCCGCCTTTCCACTTCCGCTACCTGGTTCCCAAAGCCCAGTGTAACCTTATGCCCCAAATATATGTACTCGGTTACTTTCTCCACTGGAAGCTGGTAGTATGTGATTTCGGGAATGTTGGTCATACTCTTGGTTTTCCCCATGTTCATTTTAAGTCTTGTCTTCTCGGATTTCACTCTCAAATCCTCCAGCATCGTCATCATCTCTCCAATGCTCTCCGAGACCAGAACCAGGTCATCAACAAACCTCAGATTGGTCATTGTCTCTCCATCAATCGTCAGACTCTTCCCTGCCCATTGCATCTGTTGGAATATACATTCTAGTGCTAGGGTAAACAGCTTCGGTGATATTGTGTCATTTCGAGATTTATCTCTCATCAGTACAGCTTTGCTTTTATGAACAACAAGTTTTTGGTACTCAAAAAAAGACTCATTAGTGTTATCATCATCATTACGGCCTTTAGGTGATCCAATATTGGATGTAGGCCTCTTCCCTCTTCTTCCACTCTTGGCGATCTTGTGCCCGTCTCATCCAGTCTCGATCTCCGTGCCGTCGAATGTCGTCCATCCAGCGTCGTCCATTACTGCGTTATGCCTGGATCCAAGGATATTTTGCCACGTAGAATCTGCTTATTGGCACCGAACGCTGCCTACGTCTTTCCACTTCCGCTACCTGGTTGTGGCGTTGGGTTGTTTCGCTTCCGGTAACCTTATTCCCCAAATATATGTACTCGGTTACTTTCTCTACTGGAAGCTGGTAGTCTCTGATTTCGGGAATGTTGGTCATAATCTTGGTTTTCCCCATGTTCATTTTAAGACCCGTTTTCTCGGATTCCACTCTCAAATCCTCCAGCATCGTCATCATCTCCCCAATGCTCTCCGAGACCAGAACCAGGTCAGCAGCAAACCTCAGATTGATCATTCTCTCTTCATCAATCATCAACCCCTTCCCTGCCCATTGCATCTGTTGCAATATACATTCTAGTGCTAGGGTAGACAGCTTCGGTGATATTGTGTCCCCTTGCCTGACTCCTCCCTAGATGAAATTTGTTGGTTTTCTTGTTCAGGGAGACACAGGCAGTTGCATTCTGATGCAGGTGGTTGAGTATCTGTATGTACCTTTCATCGATACGGCTTCTAATTTGAGCTTGCTCTATGGCCCACCACTGTTAGGAGTCGAACGCTTTCTCGTAGTCGATGAAGACTAGGATAAGTGGTTTCTTGTACACATTGCATTTCTCCATGACTGTTTTGAGAGTTTGAAGGTGGTCATTGGTGCTGAAGCCTGAGCGAAAGTTTGCCTGTTCTCTGGATTGAAAGAATTCTAGCTTCCTGTCAAGTCTGTTAACTAGAACCCGAGGGAAGAGCTTGTAGACATGCGACAGTAGACTGATAGATCTATAGTTTGCCAGCATCTTGATGTCCCCTTTTTTGTGGATTAGGGTGATTACTGCGTTATGCCATGATGCAGGTACTTTCCCTTCCAGGATGCACTTTGTTAGTAGGGTTGCCAGAACTTCACTAAGTACCTTTTCGTTGCTGTTGATCATCTCTGGTAATATGACATCTTCCCCAGGGGCTCTTATATCCTTAAGTTGTTGTATAGCGAGCATTATTTCCTCTGGACTGACATCCGGAATTTCTTCGGATCCGATGTTTTCGACAGGTGGTCGTGTTTGCCCTCGAGCTGTCAGTGGCTGACTCGGTGATACTTTGCTTTCGTACAGTGTTTCATAGAAGTCCTGTACTATTGCAAGCAGCTGCTCCTTGTTTGAAACTACTTCTCCATTCCCGTTGAGAAGATTGAAGATGTGCTTCTAGTCCTCACTCGGCTTCAGCCTTAGAGCTCTTCGGCTACTGTTCTTTTTTAAAGCCTCTTGTATGAGACGGGTGTTATGATCCAACAGATCGATTCGGGTCTTCCTGCGGATTTGCTTTTCCAGGTCTCTGTGCAGTGAGGGAAAAGTGGGTTGTCAAGAATACAGAGACCTGCAAATAGCAAATTTCCGCAGGAAGACCCAAAGCGATATGTTGGAACATAACACCTGTCTCATACAAGAGGCTTTAGAAAAGAACAGCAGCCGAAGAGTTCTAAGGCTGAAGCTGAGTGAGTACAAGAAGCACATCTTCAAGCTTCTCAACGAGAATGGAGAAGTAGTTTCAAACAAGGAGCAGCTGCTTGCGCAAATAGTACAGGACTTCTATGAACAACTCTACGAATGAAAAGTATCACCGAGTCAGCCACTGACAGCTCGAGAGCAAACACTACCACCTGTCGAAAACATCGGATTAGAAGAAATTCGGGATCTTTGTTCCATCATCTTTATAGTCTCTGGTGTTAATTTCGTCGGTTTGTTTGACAGGACACTTGAGGTGATTTCGTCAAGGCTGAGAGTTAATGCTAATCTCATCCACAGTGATGTTGACTAGATGCTCATAGTTGAGTTTTATCTCAACAGCTTTCTTGTACAGAGCTTCGGAAAGGTTAAATATATTCATATATTCAGGCTGTGTTCAGACTTTATTAAGTTTATTTCATTTTTCATTCTTTTTTAGGGTTCCGTACCGAAACCCTTACGGAACCCTTATAGGATCACTTTGTTGTCCGTCCGTCCGTCCGTCCGTCCGTCCGTCCGTCCGTCCGTCCGTTGGTCCATCCGTCCGTCCGTCCGTCCGTCCGTCCGTCCGTCCGTCCGTCCGTCCGTCCTATTTTTCTCAGGAACGCGAAGAGGTAACAAGTTGAAATTTGTATACTCGGGTCTGCGGTCTCTTTCAGCTGTGAAAAAATCAAACTTGTAAGTCAACGCGATCAAAAGATATGACCGTTTATGTCGCATATTTTGCGATTTCACAAGGGAATCAAAACCTATAGGGTACTTCACGTTGACCTAGAATCATGAAATTTGGCAAGAAGCGGTGTCTTACAGCACATGTAAAGGGAAAAATCTGAAAACCGTAAATATGTAGTTTAATTACAAGAAAAATACGAATTTACTATTAGAAACTTATGAAAATACACTAATGTGTTGCGTGGTATTGTCAGGCACCAGAAGCATATGGGTTGCATACAGTTAGGTCCTGCTAAAGATACCTTACTTACAAGTTTGTACGGAACCCTCGGTGCGCGAGTCACAACTCGCACTTGGCCGTTTTTTTTTTTGATGGCCTCTGAACCCAAAACTTGTAAGATACGTCCCCTCGCATAAGTAATCAAAAATATTATCTCAAACACGTGCGGTATTGTCAATTGCGCTGTCCAGCGTAATCGAAAACTTGCCGCACTAGTTTCACAATATACTATTCTCGATTTCTGTCCCAAATACCCCGGAACTATTGCAATTTTCGAGCTAGAATTTTAGAACTATACGATATCTTGCCAGAACTCGGAAGAGAAAAATTCGGGGGCCACCTTCACGCAAATCATTTCATCCACAAAATTTTAGCATCAAGATTTTTTTTGCATCAATATAGCCACAAAATTGGCTGGAATTAAAATATTGACGATTATTGATAGAAATTATCCTAATTAATCTTCAATAGACCTTTTCATAGTTGAAATTTTTTGTGCACTTGTGTGAATTTCCGCCAGTTTGCCCGAACTTTTTGACGTATAACCTTATTATTTGCCCGAAACTTTCACATTCCCGCCTTTCAAACTTGGCGTATGCGTATGCGCTTAACAAACCGTAAAATGGTATATTAGACAAAGAGACAAATTCAATAGACAATACAAAATTCAATATTTAATCAAATTTCGAAATAGGAGGGCATGGTAATAGTATTAGCTTTTAATTCTTTCAAAATATGCAATCCAAAGAAATAAATGGGTAATTTCAGTCTTGCAAATTAGGGCGGTAGACCCAAACAGTTTGTAGAATATTATTATTCTGTCCTAAATGTATGTCCTATATATCACGGGTAATTAGTCTGAGACGTTTTTGACGCAAATACGACAAAGAATAAACAAATTTTCACGCCACGAAAACGTGCACCAACTGTTGGTTAGCAACTGCTCGTATGTTTCGTTCGAATAATTCGATGCAGACATTATTTAGCCCATTGAATTCTAATCACTTCATACCTAGATAAACCAAAACGACATACAATACGGACAATAAACAGACCAAAACTTATCTCATTCATTTGGCCTTGTCTGAATAGTCACGTATGAATAGATTTTATTTTCTGTCTAGATTTGTCTATATAGTACAGACATGACTAGACTTATAGTCTAGTCACGTCTGTAGACATGACTAGACCTATAGTCTAGTCATGTCTGCAGATAGAACTAGACTTATCTGTCTAGACTAGGCAAATAAAACAGGATTAGACAGATAAGACAAGATTGGAGAGATAAAACTAAATAGATAAGATTAATATTTGTGCTTTGCTTTATTTTTGTATTTGTTTTATTCTTAATTTTCTTCAAGAGAAGTAAAAAATTCTTCATCAACTTCTTAAAATAAAAAAAATAAGGCAAAACACAAATATTAAACTTCAAGTTGGTCAAATCCACAAATAAGATAAGGTTAAACTGGTCAGACAAAACTTGTCTAATCTGTCTAGTATTGTTTTAGTTAGTGTTGTGCCCATCTATCTATCTAATGGTGCTACAGTCCTAAGTATGACCTGGACCTCCTCCCTCAGTCCAGTGTTGTGTCCATTGTCTTGCCTATATGAGACTTATGATCCATTATGATCTACTTTAATCATCTCTTATCTAAAAATAGTTAATTTGTTCGTCTGTGTAACGTACAAGTTAATCAAATATCATGTAAATATTTTAAAAGGCTTCCAGTTTGACATTCAATCATGCGTTTGATTCAACGATAAGACGGCGTGTTTCTATGTGGATCACACTCTCCAACGTTAAATATCCGTGATAGTGTAAAGTCCATTGCATTACCTGTTACGCATTACATTGTAAATATTATTAGAAGTTATCAATCGTGATTGTTTTATTAGGCGGTCGTTCAACCACGAATTTAATGTAATTTTGAAAATAGTACAGGGTGTCTATTGTTGCGAACTGGTAATTTGGTATGGTGCTGCTCCAGGATCAGGACAATGGATGAATTAATTACACTCAAATATGTCCTTTATATGTAATTAAACACTACTTATCTACTAATATCTTACAATATGTACAACTAATCGCTAACTTATTACAATAATTACTAACTAACAACAATACACTTAATTCTACGATACTTGTGGTCGAAACCCGGAATTTACTTCGACGAAAATACGGAGGTTCGTTTTCAAAACTCAAATTACTCTCTTGCTAGCTCAATTCTGACTGCCCCTTTTTAACTTCCCCTCTACCTCATCACCTCGGTCTTGGTGTGAGTCCTCCCCTAATCTTTATGGAAAATTTCCAGAACTCATAAAACAAAATCCGCTCGGCGTCTCGGCACGATCCCTAAGTTCGAGCGTCTGCCCGCATGATTTAGATAAGCCAGACTAATGGTCCTAAATAAACAAAAACTAATCGGGTGTCCACTTAGTTTTCTTTGCCGACTCGTGAGAAACTCAAATTCTTTGAAACCAAAATCGCGAGATCACAACACTATAAAAGAATCATCGGGTTTTAAAAAAATATATTTCACAAAGTTTTAAGTATATTGGTGATATTAAAACTGGCGATACAGGGGAAAATGGAAGGAAAAAGACCAAGAGGAAGATCGCCGATGAGGTGGACCGACACTATCAAGGTAACAACAGCACGATAACACGTGAAAATTGCTACAGGGAAAGATGGCGGTATAATATACGAATAGCGACAGCAAAAGAGTAAACCATAATCACGACCTCTCTGGAAACAGAGAAAACGAAGAAGAAGAAGAAGAAGAAGATATTAAATAACACATGAAAATGAAGGGAAAATGTCCATGTTTTAAATTATACCATCACAAATGTTCGATGTGGGTTCCTCGGGTCACCCGACACACGTCTAAACGGTAGGCCAGTTCGGCCCACACACGCTGCAATGTGCCCCCATCGATGCTATTCACAGCAGCAGTAATGCGTTCACTCAGTGTTGATGGCATTGGTGGCACGTAAATCCTATCTTTAATGTACCACCAAAGAAAAAAATCGTAAACCGTAAGATCGGGTGACCTGGGAGGCCAGCTGAGCAATACCAAGTCTTGTACAGCACTTCGCCCAATCCAGCGTTGAGGGAATTCCTCATTTAGATAGCGACGCACTTCATTGTGCCAATGAGGTGGAGCCCCATCTTGTTGGAATCTCTGCCAGTTGTGGAAATAACCAAAACTGCAACATATCGATGTTAGCACAACATATGTTGTGCCCGTCACAGTGTTTTCATTGAAGAAAAATTACTTTTGTTTTGGAGACTGCACAGAAGACATTACATTTTTGGGAATTCCTTTCATGTCCCAAAATGATATAAGCATTTTCCGTGGCCCATATCCGAATGTTGTGACGGTTTTTTCCATTTAAATGAAATGCCGCCTCGTCGCTGAACACTAGACGGTTATCAAATTCGTCATGCTCCATCGCTTCATGCAGTGCAATACAAACATTTGTTCGCTTTACATGGTCGTCGTAAACTTTGCATCATCTGTAGACGATAAGGTTTGAATCGCAATCGCCGTCGCAAAATCTTCCATACAGTTCGATATGGAATACCAAGTTTATACGTACCATGCGAGTTGACTGTTGCGGAGTATGCGTGAAACGTTCTATAACTGCCTCCACTGTTTCATCAGAAACGCTTGGTCTTCCGGTACTTTTACACTTACTAATGGAACCATTGTCCTGGAATTGTCGATACCATCGCATAATGCTCTGGTGATCGGGCGGTTCTGTTCCGTACTGTCCTCGGAATGCACGTTGCACCATAACAACCGATAAACACCTTGCATACTCGAGCACACAAAACGATTTCTGCTGCATACTTGCCATTTCGCAAATCGCAATCGACGTCCTAAAATCTTCCATACAGTTTGATACGGAATACCAACCTACCCTGACATTTTTAATTTTACAGAAAATGTTGGGTCGCAAATGAAAATAGTTTGCGCACCACTGCTCTAACTGCCTCCACGGTCTCATCAGGAACGCAGAGTCCGGTACTTTTACACTTACTAATGGAACCAGTGTCCTGAAATTGTCGGTACCATCGCAGAAAGCTCTGGTAACCTGGCGGTTCTCTTCCGTACCGTCCTCGAAATGCATGTTGCACCATAACAACTCTGCTCAAGAATAAAAATTGCTTAAATTCTGTAAATTTCAGAAATATTTTAATTAATACATATACTAATACTGATATTAAAACGATACAAAGAAGATTAACATGAGACCCCTGCGCAAGAATAAAACTGAGATTGAATTATTTAATACATATACTAATACTAAAATTGATACGATACAGAGAAGATTAGCATGAAACCCCATGCCCACGAATAAATTCATACACGTCGGTTATTGTGTTGAAAATGTCAATTTTTTTATTATAAAAACCCGAATATTTCTTGTCCGGTTTAAGACTTAGAAGCTTCATATTACATTTTCCGCGCTTACTAAAGCTGTGGAAGACGTTTTGCATCAATTAAATCAGGTAAAAAAAAGGAAAAACCCGATTTTCGAAGCTTACCATATTCTTAATTATACCACCAAAACATTGATATTTTCAAAATTAATTTTGTCAAAAAATAATTTGGGAATTTGTTTCAAATTTTGTGAAGATGTTGGTAGAACCGTTCCGAAATATTTAGCAAATTTTTCCAATATTTTAATATTTATTTAGGCAAATATTGCAGTTTTTTTTTTGAATTTCACTTTGAAAATAAAATTAATTTTCTCAAAATCTAATTTGGGGATTTATTTCAACTTTTGTGGAGATGTTGGGAGAACTGTTTGGGAATTACAATCTTCACGTTACATCTATCCAGGGGTCGCGATAAAATTTTACAGAAAATGTTGGGGCGCAAATGAAAATAGTTTGCGCACCACTGCTCTAACTGCCTCCACTGTTTCATCAGGAACGCGTAGTCTTCCGGTACTTTTACGCTTACTAATGGAACCAGTGTCCTGAAATTGTCGATACCATCGCAGAAAGCTCTGGTAACCTGGCGGTTCTCTTCCGCATCGTCCTCGAAATGCATGTTGCACCATAACAACAGATAAACACCTTGCATACTCGAGCACACAAAACGCTTTCTGCTGCATACCCGTCATTTTGCATACTTACTTCGTGCTATCACCTGGACATTAATAGCGAAGTTTGTTAGCGCACGTTTTAAACTTGAACATTTTACCTTTAATTTCAAGTGTAATTTTTTTGTATTCGTTACGGCCAAGTATGGACAACGTTTGACAGTTTTTACATTATTTATTTTGTTCTCACTCTCTGCCAATATCTTTTCATTCTCTCGACCACTTCCTTTTTCTGTTCCTCCGTGTAAGATCTTCCTTCTGCTGTTCCTCCGTTTAAGATCTTCTTTTTCTCACTGCCAATTCCCCTGTCTCCTGGAAACCTGTAAGCTCCTTAATTAGTCGCCTAAATCTCTCTCTCCCCATTATGTCTTCTTTTTTCACCCCCCATCCGTTCCAAGTCCAATCTCACTTCTCGAAACCATTTCGGCTCCGTCTTGACGTATTCAAAAATCCTCTGTGTGAGTCTGGTACTGTTCATCCTCACCAAGTGCCCAGAAAACGGTATTCTCCTTTTTCTTATTAGGGCTACAATTCCTTCTGTCTTCAGGTATAGTTCTTTGTTATGTTTTAGTCTCCTCTCTCCATCCTTGTTATTTGGGCCTATGATTTTTCGGAGCATTTTCCGTTTTCTCCTCCAGATGTCTTCGAGGCCACCTATCCCAATCATGTCTAGTGTTTCTCCTGCATACAGAAATTCAGGTCTGTCAACAGTAACTAGGTATCGGAATTTAGCCCCAAAGGATAAACCATTTTTGTTGTATGTATCCTTCGTAAGTTGATAAGCCATTTCCATTCTTCTCTTTGATGGCATCCTTATCCGACTCATTGTCCTGTAATTTTTCTCCCAAGTACTTAAAACACTGAACTCGCTTTATCTTGGCTTCTCTCAACTCCAAGTCAAGAGGAGCGTCTTTGATGTTGCGTCATCTTCTCAAAAGAAATTTGAAGCCTAGTCTTCTTGGCTATCATCTGGAGTTCATCAGTTCTTTTTATCGCTGTTTCAACACCGTTAGTGAGTATCACAACATCGTCGGCGAATGCCAAACAATCCGTTCTTATACTTTCTTTACATCTTCCTAATCTGAAAGCCTCTTCATCCGAAATTCCCTTCGGCCTTTCTCGAATAACTTTTTCTAAGATGCAGTTCAATATGAGAAATGAAAATAAGAAGTTGGAGGAGAGACGCTCTAGATAGAGAGGAATGGAAGGAAGTAATTGAGCAGGCCAAGGTTGTACATGGACCGTAGTGCCGACAGAAGAAGTTGAATAATATTGGTGATAGCCCGTCGCCTTGTTGTACGCCAGTTTTGATTTCGAAAGGTTGTCTGTGACAACTCCCGCCGTAACTTTATTTTGGAGAAAGTATTGCTAATCGTCTGTTGAATTAGATTCCTCGTCTTGTTGTCCACTCCAAATCGAGAATTAATAATAAGGTTTTTCGGTCAACGGAGTCACAGGCCTTTCGGAAGTCGACAAAGACGGCGACATATCTATTCTGTCCCAACATCTTGTACTTTATGATATTCCACAGGTTGAAGATTTGATCCGCGCAAGATCTCCCTTTCCGAAAGCCTGCCTGGTATTCACCCAATTCAGAATCCAATAATCCTTCTATTCTTGTCAGTAACGCTTTCGAGAAAATCTTGTAAGGAACTGAATCAAGAGAGATGCCTATAATTATTAACGTTCATATTGTCACCCTTTTTACGAAGGGGATGGATCAAAGCCATTTGCCAGTCATCAGGGATCCTCTCAGTTATCTATATGTTCTCAAGTAAACGAGTGAAAGATTTTACGACTTCCCAGTTGTAGGAGTTCAGCGACGCACAGTGGGACGCAATTTAAAAAAGCTGGCCAAAAGTCGAAAAAGTATTTGATTCTGGTGAAAATCTTTACTTGCGGGTTTCGGGGTCGCTGATCACGAATTCGAAGTCAAAATTCAGAAACACAAAATGGCGGATTCAATATTTTTTCTATTTCTTGCGGATCTTGCAAAAATTCGCAAAAGTAAATATATTCCACCCCACTTTCGTTCGCCGGGCACTGTTTTATTGTTGGACCGTCAAATTGCTCTAAATTTTAACTTTTCTAACATTTTCTTTCATTTCCTACTAGGGTATGAATATATCTACTTAACTGTATAAGCATTTAAAAAACTTCGCAAAAATAATTGCATTTGACGACGACTTAAAATGCACTCACTCGACGCAGCACTGTGTTATTGCTCGACCGTCAAATTGCTGTAAATTTTAACTTTTCTCACATTTTCTTTCATTTCCTACTAGGGGATGAATATATCTACTTAACTGTCTAAGCAGTTAAAAAAATTCGCAACAATAATTGCATTTGACGATGATTTAAAATGCACTCACTTGACGCAGCACTGTTTTATTGCTCGACCATCAAATTGCTCTAAATTTTAACTTTTCTAACATTTTCTTTCATTTCTTACTAGGGGATGAATATATCTACTTAACTGTCTAAGCATTTAAAGAAATTTGCAAAAATAATTGCATTTGACGATGACTTAAAATGCATATGAAATGAATGCAATATGAATTGAGCATGTCAATGCATTTCAAATTTAGAGCAATTTGACGGTCGAGCAATAAAACAGTGCTGCGTCGAGTGAGTGCATTTTAAGTCATCGTCAAATGCAATTATTTTTGCGATTTTTGTTAAATGCTTATATAGTTAAGTAGATATATTCATACCCTAGTAGGAAATGAAAGAAAATGTTAGAAAAGTTAAAATTTAGAGCAATTTGACGGTCCAGCAATAAAACAGTGCCCGGCGAACGAAAGTGGGGTGGAATACATTTACTTTTGCGAATTTTTGAAAAAGTTTTTACACATGTCTAGGTACATTTATTCACTAGTGATGTATGAAAGAAAATTTGAGAAAAGTTAAAATTTACTGCAATTTGACGTTCTGGCTATGAAACGGTGCTACGTGGAGCAGCTGCATTTTAAGTTTGGTCGTTAATCAATTGTTTTTTTATATTTAGAAAAATGTTTTATTTTGTAGTAAGGTACATACTCATTCTCTAGTGATATTTGAAAGAAAAATTGAGAAATGTTGAAAATTACTACTACTTTGGATTTTTCTATTAAATGGCAACTGCGTGGAATGCACTTTTTTAAATAATTGCTGTGCGCTTATTATTAGGAATTTTGGAAAAATTCCTGCTTGAGAAATGAAGGTAATACTGTGGTCTAATAGATGGTGGAAATTATGTTGGAAAATTTTGGAAAATAATACACTTTGACGTTCCGCGTTTAAGAAGTGAGTAAATGTGAATATTTGTTGATCTTTAATATGATTATTATGCCTATGTGTAAAAAGAAAATTAATTTTTGTTTTAATATTTTATGAGGTGACTTACTGTGCAACAGTTCTGTGAAGAAAATTTTGAAAAATCCCTATCAATAAGAAAGTTATAGTCTTTTGAAATAAAAATTTTACGCTAAATTTTTATTGCTGAAAGTTATTGCCAGTTTCACACCGGTACCAATTTGTCTAGTTTTAAGTTCTAGTCTATTTTTAATGAAGTTTTCTAAATCTATTTCGTGTAGTTTGTTTTTGCAATTTAAAGTTATTTTAAGAGATATTAATAAAATTGTAACGCAGTCAATATAATGCATGGAGGAATGTCAATGAGGTAGTTACTGTTGTGCAAACATGCTAATTCTTAAGGAAGGTCAGCAATGTTTACGCATATAGAATTATCTGTTTCAAATTTACGATCGACAATTTTTGGAAAAATATCAAAATTAACAGAATATTTTTGTAAAATCATTTTTGTCTGACCTTACCTGGTTGCGTCCAAACTAGTCCGATTGCGTCCAGTTTTATCTGGTCGTGTCCAATCGATTCTCTGCCAAATATTTCAAATTTGCATTTGACAATTTAAGAAAGGACATCCAAATTAGCGGATCGATCGTTCGCGAATATTTCTAAATCATGTTTGTGTGATCTTACCTGTTTGCGTCCAATCTAGACGGACTGTGTCCAGTTTTATCTGGCCGTGTCCAGGCTATTAGCCAAATATTTTGTTTGAAATAATTTAAAATAACCGTTAATGCGATTTTAATTTACAACATTTCTTGTGTTAATTTGAGTAGATTTTTTAAATAAATATTGTTGGTGTGTTTTAGAAAATAATTCATCAAAGGGTTTGAATTTTAGAAGAATTTGCGACAATTTGTTGTTAAAATTCTAAAATTTCTTGGCACTAGCAACCCCACGTTTAAATTTATCTTCCTGAAATACATTATGTAGGTGAACTTTGAGACTCTATGTATAGATGAAACACAATTTCTGAAATTAAAAGAAACGAATGTTTGAAATAAATTAAAAATGGATCAAACTTACAAGAAAAGAATTAATAAATACATAGTATATTTATCTCTAAGTCACTCACGACTTATAACATAAATAAATATAATTACAAGTACGATTTGGTTTCTTGCACTTTCGTGCTATGAGAGACCATGTGGGTTGTTTAAAAATACTATAACCTGATAAATATTAATAATAATGAACATCCAAACTGTATAATAATGAACATCCAGGTAGACACGTTTCTGCCTTTTGGCTTCATCAGGTTTTGGATCAAATTTAAATTATTCATTTTATTAAAGTTTGTTTAAATAAAATAAGAATTGTGGTTTAGATTGTAGATTGTAGATATGGTGGTGACGACTTGTACTGCGACCTTTATAGATCTATTGTACCCCACCCTCCTCCTCCAAGTGTTGGTGTACTTACCCATTTAGAGCGCCTCCTCTAATCCTGATTCCTTTAGGAATCTCAGGATCTGGGTGGGATTCAAGGCCTGCAGCTCCTCTGTGTTCAAGCAGTGAGCCCCAAGGTACATCTGTCTCTTGCGCAGTAATGCTCCGCAGTCTTTGAACAGATGTATGGGGGTTTCCTCTGCTGAGCCACAGAATCTGCATCCATCATCCTCCTCTAGGCCTAGGGCCTTGAGATGTTTCCTAAGTCTGCAGTGTCCCGTCAGGGCTCCTGTCAGAATTCTGAGCTTGTTCCTGCTTAGTTTCAGGCAAGCTTTAGTTCTCTTCTGGTTAAAAGATCCCAGCATCACTTTGGATTGCCTAGCCCTGGAAGTTCTTCCCAGGTTTTCATCTATTTTCCTCTTATTTCTTCATCTAAACTTTTGCGGATGGTGTTCACGCTCATACCGCAAAAGGGTTCCGGACCTATAAAGGGGCTACTGGATCCCTTGTTTGCTAGGTGATCGGCTTCTTCGTTTCCGTCTATACCAGTGTGTCCTGGTACCCAGTATAGCGTTACTTTATTATCCCTGCCAAGCTTGTTCAGCTTCCCCACACAGTCCCATACCAGTTTGGATCTGATGGTGTATGAGCTAATGGCCTTGATGGCTGCTTGGCTATCTGACAGGATAGCAATTCGTTTTTTGCGGTACTTCCTGTCGAGGTTAAACTGTGCACATCTTTCGATTGCGTGTACCTCTGCTTGGAAGATACTTGGGGATGTTCCCATGGATTCGGAGTATCTGGTACGAGGTCCAAACACTCCTGCACCAGTGCCTTCCTTTGTCTTCGAACCATCTGTATACCACTTGATGGCATTTTGCTCTATGTGGTATGCTGAGGATTCGTCGCTCCAATCGGCTTTACTACTACACATTGCTGTGTAGTTTTTCTCGAAGTGGTATTTGCATACCATTTCGTCTTTTGGTACTTCCAGCCAGGGGATCTTGGCAGCGAGGCTGTTTCGGTCTCTGCTCCCGATTATTTTGCCTCTGCCCATTCCTTCCTTGCTGAATCTTCTCAAGCTGTTTCCTCATAGAGGCCAGCTTGATTCTATTTCCCCACGCAACCGCCCCATAAGTGATTGCAGGTCTCACTATCATGGTTTACATCCATCGCAGGATAGTGGGGTTACAACCCCACGTTTTTCCTGCCAGATTTCTGCACACCATTAGGGCGCGTTTGGCTTTACCTACCACTGCCTCAGCGTGTCTATTCCATAGGAGTTTGCTATCTAGTGTGATACCCAGATACCTTATCTCCTGTTGGTATTCTACTGCCTTCCCATCTATGAGTATGGGATGTAGGCAGTTTAGTTTTCTCCTTCTAGTAAATGGTATCACCGTGGTTTTGCTCGGGTTGAGTCTCAATCCCACTGTTTGACACCATCTACTAGTTACTTTGAGGCCTCTCTGAACAATTTCACAGAGCGTTCCCTCAAATTTTCCTCTGGCCATAATGACTATGTCATCGGCGTAACCTTGACATTTTATGTCTAGGTCGTTTAGCCTAACCAGTAGTTCATCAACTACCAGGCTCCACATTAGCGGTGATAGTACACCTCCCTGTGGGCACCCTCGAGTTGTGGAGATCTTAATGGTGTCTTTTCCCACTTGTGTCTCCGCCGTTCTAGTTCTCAGCATTTCTCCCATCCACTTTGAGATAGTGCTGTCGATACTCCTTCTTTCGAGGGCCGCCCTGACAGCCTCGTGTGAGGTGTTGTCAAAAGCTCCCTCTATATCCAAGAAGGCACATATCGCTACTTCCTTTATCTCTAGTGCTGCTTCTATTTCGTTTGTCAGCTGATACAGGGCGGTTTCTGTGGATTTCCCTGCTCTGTAAGCATGCTGACTCCTGTGTAGTGGTGTACCTACCAGCACTATAGTCCTAAGGTAATTATCAATCACCTTCTCCATTGTCTTCAACATAAAAGATGTTAGACTAATGGGTCTAAATGACTTCGGTTGAGTGGTGTCTTTCTTCCCCACCTTCGGTATAAATACCACCTTAGCCCTTCTCCATAGCTCCGGTATATATCCGAGCGCTAAGCTACTTCTAAAGATATTTAGAAGATACGGCATTAGTTCTCTCTCTCCCTTTTGTAGGAAGGCAGGAACTAGTCCGTCCACACCTGGGGCCTTAAAAGGCTGGAAAGTGCCGATAGCCCATCTGATTCGGTTTTCCGTACAGATGGACGCTGCCCTCTTCCAGTCGGCCCGACTTGGTTTCCGTGGTTGCATCAAGCCCTCGGTCTCCCTGTATCCTCTACATCCCGGAAAATGGGTTTCTAGTAGGAGGAGAGCTCTTTGCTCTTCATCCTCCTTGAAGGTCCCATCCGGTTTCTTGAGAGTGGTTATCATTTCCACTCTAACCTTCGCTAGTGCTTTGTGCAGTCTAGCTGCCACCGGCGTGGATTCTATGTTTTCACAGAAGGTCCTAAAGTTTTCCCTTTTTGCCCTTCTGATCTCTTTGTTGTAGGTGGTAAGCACCTCAGAGTATTCTAGCCAATTTCCGTATTGCTTGGCTTTGTTGAAAAGCCTACGTACTTTTGCTCTTAATGTAGACAAATTTTTGTTCCACCATTTTTCGTCCTTATGTTCCTTCACGGTTTTTACCGGGCAGCTGGATTCAAATGCCGTGGTGATTGCTACATTTATTTCTCCTACAGCCTGCTCCAGCACGGTGTAGTGTTTGATACTACCCCGCACTGTCACCTGCTCTAGGTTTTCTTTTAGTTGGGAACTAAACATAGGCTACACAGTTTGTCTGGGGTTTCGAATGGGGGTGTTTTCCTCACTCGCTCCTTCCAGCTCAAACTCTATGATCCTATGATCTGACATTGAGGGCTCACTTGAAACCCTCCACTTTTTAATTAGTTTACTTACGTTAGCGCTACCTACCGTAATATCCAGTACCTCATTTCTGACTTTACGTTACTTTACTTTACGTCACTTTAGTGACAAATGTTGGTGTGTTCCCAACGTTGTACACAATTAAGTTCTCTTTAATGAGGTATTCTAAAAGGTACTCACCCCTCTTATTAGTGTCCGTGCTGCCCCACATCTCATTGTGTGCGTTCGCGTCACATCCCAGGATGAGTGGCAGCCTTCTCCTAATACAGTGTTCCACCAGCTTTTGTACTTCAATGGGTGGTATGCTGTTACCATCGCCAGGGAAGTATGCTGATGCGATCACTACTTCGCGGTGGAGACCCTCGATCTTGATGAGGGCCTGAATCGGTACTAAATCCCGCGTTAAAAATTCTGAAAGACATAAGTAATTTATGCCATTTCTTACCATAATGCAAGTTCTAGGGGAGACCTCACGGCTGTCCCATACCAACTTACATTCCCTGTTGCTAAGGCCTCTGATCTTACCTCCGTAGGTCCAGGGTTCTGGAAGCAGCGCTAGCCCTAGGTGCTGCTTGGTGAACATCCTAGCCATCACAGCTGAAGCTGCTTTGACATGATGGATGTTCACTTGTGCTATTTTGGTGCGCCTGCTGGTCATTCTTGTTTTGTGACAGGAGGCGGCAAGTCCTCCTCTGTCCCTACAAGAACATCTACCTCTGCCTCTGTAGACATGGCTGGACTGCTCATGTCTACGAGTGTGAGGTCAAGGTCGTCTTCCCGGGAATCCGGGCTGACTTCCTTGTTCTCTGTGTCGGTTAGGTCCCGTACACATGGATTATTTTTACTTTTGGAATTCATATAAATCCCACGAGTCGCAAGGGAACTAAAGGTCCACCACATCAGAGCCCCGCTTGATAGTGGTAAGGCTGGATACCCTCTGAGGTCGCCAGGTATCAGAGGGGCTCCGTAAGCGATGGCCGGTTGCCCTTGGCCATCAACCAGTCCTTTTGGCACGGGTCGTATGACACCTTGGGATTAGGGGTTTGGAAGTTCTTGGTTGTTCGCCCTCCGCCGAACGCCCCAACCGGGGTTGTTCCAGTCGTGACGTCCAACGGTACGCGAAACTAAGCCCTCGCACCGCGACAAGGTGACTTCCACGTGAGGGAATTGTGGTTTAAGTATAGTTGAAACTAAATATCTTCCATATTAAATTCATTTTAATTCCATAATTAATTTCATTGCAAGATTATTTATTATGTGCAGTTTTAAATCATAAATCAATTTTAGATATAACTTTATAATTACTAAAATTACCTGAATCGAATACTTTACAATCTTGAGGTTTGGATTCCGCTATTGCATAAAAAAGTGGACTTCACTTCTTCGTGTAGGGTGTGCGTCATTTACCTACGTCATTGTCGTACAATAGATTATTTACCACACGATACCAACTCTAAATATATTGTGTCTTTCTAAAAATTGCCAGTTTTTGGCAACATTCATCAATTTCGCATCATTTCTTAACATATTGTTCCTGTATTATTATTATTTATATTTTAATAAAATTTAAAGATTCAGCTGTAGGCACTAGGTGAAACATTATTAAAATAATAATAAATACACTAGGTATAAGTTTCACAAATGTTTGACATTGTGACATGTAATACATTTGTGAAACTTATACCTAGTGTTTATTATTTATTATTATTTATATTTTAATTGAAAGAAAAAAATCTTTTAAATTTAGTTTTCTTAAGCCACAGAAGAAAATATTGCGGTGATTTTCTTAGAAAATATCGCATTTTAACACACCTACGCACACAATGTGTATTGAAATTCTCACGCCAGTAGTTTACTTATCGCATTCGCAGTCAATTGATTTCTCCGAATTTGCACTTGGATTATTCATCACAACATATTTATACTCTTGTTGTTGCTACCGTGATTTTAATATTGCGTTTGAATTGTTTTGTATATCGGGTTTTAAATTTGTTCGTTAATTTATTAAACACGTAGTTTCACCCAGTTTTTTCACCCAGCCTAATTCAGCTATCCCCCTACATCTACAAAAACATAGCATTAAGTTTACGAAAGGAAGACACGAAATAAAAATAATTGCTATAATGTGCCAATTTGTCAAATTGGTCGCAAATATCGAACTAAATAGTTGAGGCAACATTTTCAAATTACATTTTCACGCTTAACAAGAACACTATAAGGCAGAAATCTGCGAAATTTGAAACAAATTCGTACGTTCGTCTGTCTGTATCGATTAGTTAAACTTGTCGCTAATTTCTGACCGAGGCCGTACCACGGTTTTTTCCCGCTAGCGGTAAACGCTAACCGCGAAACCGCTCGAGAAACACACAGTACGCTATGGGAAAATTCAGTCAATCAAAAACAAGTGAGGCCGCTTGTATTAGCTAACTAGAGTCACAAAATCACGCGATTAAAAACCGCGGCGGTTTAGCCGTAGTTCGGCCTAGGCCTAAATCCGATTTTTCCAAATATAGTTTTATATTATTTTTAGTAGACACAACTGCCAAGGCTTAGTAAGACAAGACCAGAAAATAAAGACAAGAAATATTAGAAAGTTAAAAGCTACGACTTTTTTTTATTGTGGTTTGAGCGCTCTCTTGTCTCTACTAGTCTGCGTGTGAGGTTCTTACTCACTAAACCCCCGTTTTTCACTTGGATTTTTAGTATGCGCCACCCCACTATCGTGCATTGTGCATTCCTTCAGGGTGGGTAGCTCAGACGGTTAGTGCCGCCCTTGTGGAAAATACCTCCTCGGCGGGGAATCGAGCCCCAGCCTCCCGCGTGTTAGGCGGGTATACTGACTATTATACTACCGTGGAGGAGATATATTCAAGACTTGACATTCAAAACTGTAAAACAGACATCACAAGAAATTCAAAACTAGACAGTCAAGATTTAGTGTTAGATATGAAATACAGTATAATTCCGGTAATTTGGCCGTTGGTTAATCGGACGACACGTCCAGTAATCCGGCGGTCTGGAGATCGCTCGCGCTCTTCCCTCCCACCACTTTTCTTATAATCCGGCGGTTGGTTGGTCCCACATTTGTCGGATTATCGAGATTATACTGTAGTTTGGTAAATAATTTTCCATAAAAATATTGAAGCATGAAAATTCAATTTCTTCTTTATTTGTTTTACCCAACTTTGCGGTACTTACATGAAATCAATCATTTTTTATTGTTTTGAGCTTTCCTTTCAGCCCAGTATTGCGTCATCCTTTGAGATCTGGCTTCCCTTTCTTCGGCATAGATGTAGATCGTACTATTTTGTCTGATTTTAATCAAATCCGTTGCTTCTTATCCTTGGTGGTGTTTTTGACTGCTTTGTTCTTGAGCATGGTGTCTGTAATTTGGAGTTCTACGAGGTCTTTCTCAGTTGACTTAAACCAAAGAGGTTTTGTTTTTTATTACGAAAGTGATCGAAGATCTTCTTGGTAAGTCTATTCTAATTCATTCGGAGGATGTACCCATAAAAAACAATTTATTGTGTCCTAGAGTTTTTCAGTCTTCCTGTAAAGAGTTTCGTTCCAAACATGGATTAATTTGTTGTTATGAAATTTGGGGCCAAGGATATTGCGTAATATCTTTCTTTCCTTGACTTTCAGCCTTTCAAGTGGTCCCTGGGTGGTGAGAGACAATGTTTCGGCTGCATATAAGGCTTCTGGTTTAATTACCGTGTTATAATATCTTATCTTGGTATTCCAGGAGGGAGACTTCTTGTTATAAGTCTCCTTCGTAAATTCAACTTTATTTCAATTGCCTTTTTCTCTAGCGCATTCCAGCCGATCCATTCCCCAAGATATTTGAATTCTTTGACGATGTCTATGTATTGGTTGCCCCCCACTTGAAGCTTTTTTGGTGGGTTTTTATGTTCGTCATTATTTGGGTCTTTTCAACTGACACTTTGAGACCTATTTTTAAAGGTTGCCTCTAGAGTTCGAGGATCTGTTCCTTGGCTTCTTCCCATGTCTCAGCTAGTAAGGCCATGTCATCAGCAAAGGCTAAACAATTGACCTTAATGCCTTTGTTTTTAGTTCCTATTCTGATTCCACTGTGGGTCTTCACATTCCACTTTCAGACTACTTTTTCTAGGGCACAGTTAAATAGGCTGTTGTTAAGGCTGTTAAATAGCAGTGGAGAAAGTCCATCTTCTTGCCGTACACCTGTTTTATTCTCAAAAGAGGTGGAGAGTTTCCCCATGAATTTAACTTTGGATAATGTATTAGTTAGTGTTTCTCTGATTAGACTTGTAGTTTTGTTATCGAGGTCTAGTTCTTTCAGGACCGAGAATAGGGATTCCTTATCTATAGAGTTGTTTGCCTTCTGGAAGTCAATGAAAGTATTAACATACGATATAGCCCGTGATTTTTGGTAGTTCATGGAATGTTTGAGGTTGATAATTTGTTCCGGACAGGATCTCTTTTTCCTGAAACCCGCTTGGTATTCCCCAAGATGATGGTCTAGTTGAGGTTCTGCCCTGTGTAGTAGGACTGCGGAATCGCTAAAATATCCAGGTGTAACCTTTGAGAAGAGCCTATCCTTTAATCGCCATATCACCACAGTGGCAGCCAAAGCACTGAAAACTGCAGTAGCGTTGGATAAACTAATGCCCAACGTAGGAGGACCCCGCAATAGTAAGCGAAAACTTCTTTGCTCGGTGGTTCATTCTACAATGCTCTACGCAGCCCCGATTTGGGCAAATGCTTTGAGAAAACATATGATAGACAAAACTTGGTAACCGTTCAAAGGAAAATGGCGCTACGGTTATGCTGTGCTTACCGGACTGTCTCTAGGGTTGCTGCGCTAGTGTTAGCCTGCATACCACCCATAGAACTTATGGTAGAAGAGAGGGTGGAAGTCTACAACGGCAGATCAAACGACGATGTCACACAGGCCGACAAAAAATCACTAGCGAAGGCACGAATGTACCAGGCCTGGCAAAACCAGTAGAGTCTATCCACTAAGGGATGCTGGACGAGAATCCTAATCCCTGATGTAGAGCGTTGGGCAACTAGAAAACACGGCGAAACAATTTTTTACGTCACCCAAGTTTTGAGCGGACATCGCTGTTTCAGGAACTTTCACCATAGCATTGGTACAGCGCGGCGCATACCGTTTTTGAGTGTGACAAACTATTGTTGAACAAATGATCTCGTCTGAGGACTTATGGGCAGATACATCAAGCATGATCCAAGACATCATGAATATATAAATGCTAGACAAGCGGAAAGGGAAAGAAGCTGAACCCCCAATCAAGTGGAAGGGGGATGTAAGGGCAACACTATGCAGCAATATCCTGAAAGTTATGCGAAAAGCGGTCCCAAGATGCTTGTGATATTTCAGAGGGTCCACTTGCTGAGTTAACCGTGAGGTGCTTATTACCACCCAAAAAAAAAGTAGGACTGTGGAGAATATCTTGTATGTTACATCAAAGAGAGATATAAGGACCCTTTGTAGTTGGAGCCTTTCTAATGAAGTGGATGTATAAAGGCTGTTTTCCAGTTACCTTCATGTATCCAAATTTCTTCAAAGATATTTCTGAGATACTGTATTACTGCATTTTCGTTAACATTCTTCCAAAGTTCAGCTGTGATTTGATTTTGTCCCGAAGCCTTAAAATTATTAAGATTTGATATTTTTGAATGGAGTTCCTCAATGGTTGGAGGTTCTGAGTCAGGTTTGGTTGATGTGGATATATGAAAGTCCATCTTTCTATTGGTTCCTAACAGTTAAGGAGATTTTCGAAATATTCTGCCAATACTTTGCAATTGTCTTTGTTGTTATGGGCAGCATTTCCTTCTTTAAGGCCGATTCTCATATACGCGACACTCAGCTACGCGACGTTACGCGACATCGCCTGTCATATAACGATTACATTGTTGTAAATGGGAATGTTCTTACTATGGATACGCGACAGCTACGCCAATTGCCCATTTAAAACAATGTAATCATTATTTGACAGGAGATGTCGCACGACGTCGCGTAGCTGAGTGTCGCGTATGTGGGAATCGACCTTTATCCTGGAGTTGTAGAGTAGAGGGATTCAATTTCTTCTTAAAATTCTTATAAAAGTTTGGTACATTGTTTTTGTGAAAGTCTTCATTAATTTTCATAAGTATGTTATGGTCGTTTTTCTGTGATTGCCACCGGTGCCTTGCTTTCCTTCTTAGTTCAATGAGACCATCGCACTCTTCCGTCCACCATGCATGTGTTTTTGATTTTAGTTAGTGGAGTTTTAATTAATTTTGGTTTTAGTTAAAATTCAATTTAATTAATATCATTTTATTTATAACAACAATATTTACCTTGTCTGTCTCTTTAGATTTTAAGTTTTGTAAAATGTTACAGACGATAATGTTAAATAAATTCAAAAAACATATTTTCCAAAATTTGAAAGGTTAGCACGAAATTTAGCAGAAACATTTAGCAACGCATGAATAAATAAACTGTAAAGTTTAAACGAATTTGCTCCATAAACTTCCGAGAAAATCTCGATTTTCGAATTTTTCGAAAATTTTCGATCGAATCGTTTTATAGAAAATATAAGAGGTTTATCCTCTTTGCAATTGCAAGTATCATACATAGTTTTATTCTGCATTTAAATTAGAATAGCTTAGAAACAGCTGAATTGCAATTTAGATTATTTAAAAAAAAATCGGGCAAAAATCTGAAAGTACCTGCAAAATAACTTACTTATAATAGCTAATTTCAAGCTTCCGTTTCACCAGAATAGAAAAAGATTACTAGTTATTTGTTCTATATTTTGATGTATTATATGTTGATATCTATAACATGTCAAAATTTGCGTATTCGAAATTTAATATTTTCGTAATCAAAGTAAAATTCTGCGTGTTTTGATATACAATATGTAAACATCGGGGAGGTGTCGAAATTCGCGATTTATTTAAAGTTTTTTAAAAGTTTTTGTTTAAATAAATCCCGATTTTCGACACCTCTCCGATATTTACATATTGTATATCAAAACATGCAGAATTTTACTCTGATTACGAAAATATTAAACATTATGCAATTTAGTTTACTATAAGCCAGGTAAACTTAAAAAACTAAACCATGTTCAACGTCCTAAAAACACCTTGTTTTATCGTGAGTCCCAAAAGTCTTGGAATCCACTCTGGCCATGAATTTTTGAAGAAGTAGATCAATTCTTAATTCACACACATAAAATTAAACAAATTATCAAATGTCATCTTTAAGTAGCTGTCAGTGGTCTTGAGGTTATGTCGCATTTTTTTGTGTTAAGTTCAACAATTTCATTAGCTTAACGCCTTTTTAAGTTTAATTAGTAAAATGCCCTCTCATAAATTTAACATTGATTTATTTTATAGTGTTGTGAATTATGAAATTAACAAAGAAGAACAAACATTACAACAGATGTTGAATGTGTTGTCCATTTTCACGAATACACAAATTAATTCGCCGTTTTATGTTATTTCTACCGGTCTTACTCAATTTATTTGATTTAAAAATGTTAACAAAAGAGCAGAAAACTTTTATTGTCGAAAGTTATTTTCATAATGGTAGACGCCTGGAAAATGGTGAATGGGAATACAGTATCGACCCGTGCATTGAAGAATTTAGGCAACGTTTTCCTATGACTGTATTTAATAGGAATCAGTTTAGAAGGCAGGTATTACGATCAGTTGATTGCCTTCGAAGTACTGGTAACATTAACAACAAATCAAGAAGTGGAAGGCTGCGTATTAATAATGAGAATATTATTAACAACATCAGAAATGCAGTCCAAGACGAACCTACCACTTCAATTAGGAGACTAGCTCAACAGCTGAGTTTAAGTCGTACTACCACTCACAGAATTATTCGTCAAGATCTTCACATGAAACCATATAAGTTGCAAATGTACCAAGAACTTTTACCACTCGATTAAAAGACTGGCCTACTGTCGGTGGTTAAATGAAAATATGAACGACGATGTGTTAAATTTAACTTTTTTCACTGATGATGCCTGGTTTCATCTAAACGGATACATTAATTCCCAAAACATGCGCATGTGGAGTTTTGACAATTCACATTTTTTGGAGAGACCCAATTGCATACAATCAAAGTTGGTGTGTGGTTAGCAATGTCAAGACGCATAATTATCGGTCCAATATTTTTCGACGGTAATTTAAAAGATGCCACTTATATAGCCTCTATTTTGCAACAAATTATTAACGAACTTCATGATGATGAACTCCAAAATGTCTTCTTCGAACAAGATTCTGCTAGACCGCACATTGCCCTTGAAAAATTAAATTATCTTAAGGAATTCTTCGACGACAGCCTAATAAGCAAAGACCGATTTCCACCACGTTCTTGTGATCTAACTCCTCTGGACTTTTTTCTTTTTCCATATTTAAAAAATTCTGTATTCAACAGTCCAGTGCATACTGCAGAAGATCTGCGAAACGATGATATGTGCAGACATTTATATAACTGTGAATAATAAGTTATATAACATTTTTACATATTATAAGTGTGGTAAAAACATAGTGAATTTTTCAATTCAATGTAAGTATGAATTACCACTTAGTAACTGTCGCAACCATCCTATTCGTAATAGGAAAATGTGATGAGATAGACAACACAGTATTACAAAATGTTTCGATAACATAAAACGGCGAATTAATTTGTTTATTCGTGAAAATGGACAACACATTCAACATCTGTTGTAATGTTTGTTCTGTAATCTAATCTGTTGTAATTCACTATAAAAGTGTTAAATTTATAAAAAGGCGTTTTATTTATAACTAATGAAATTGTTGAACTTCACACTAAAGACAATGCGTCATATCATAACCTCAAGACCACTGACAGCTACTTAAGAATGACATTTGAAAATTTGTTTAATTTTATGTGTGTGAATTAAGAAATGACCTGCTTCTTCAAATTCAAGTCAAGACTGGGTTCCAAGACTTTTGGGACTCACGGTATTTACAGCGACATTTTAACAGGATAAACGTAGCGGATTTAGGTTTATATTTTCTGAAAGTAAAAAATAGCTTAATATTTTGAAGTATAATTTATTAATATTGTTTGAAACAATAAGATTATATATACTGTTCAAAAACGACGTCCAAATTTAGAAAATTTGTCCGGAACAAGCAATAACTTTGAAACCAACCACTCGATTGCATTGAAACTTCAATCAATATTTGGACCGTTTATTTTGAAAGTGGTGTAAGTCCATTTCTTAAAAAAAATTAGATATTACGCAATTTATGCTTAATTCAGTGTAAACTTTTTATTTATTACTAACACGTATTTAATATCTTAAAAAATGCCAATGTTTTGTTCAATTTAAAATTGGCCAATATAGGAAATTGCATAGCAACTAATATGTTTAACTTCAATTTTCTCGAAACAACAAAAATAGACTTACACCACTTTCAAAATAAACTATCCATTTTTAACTTGATCCATAAGTAATGAGTGTGCAAAGTTTGAATAAAATCCAAACGTAAGTAAATAAAGTAGTAAATGTAAGAAAATCTGAAAAGAGTATTAACAAATAATTTATTAGAATAATTCCAAGCTGTTTTGTTACGTCTGCAATGCATTGCATAAACAACCGCTGCTAACAATGAACATCCTGAAAATGTTGTGGATAGAGAATCAAGCTCAAACCATTCGTTTCACTTAGACCTCTTTGTCGTCCCTTACTATAAATAGTTACATAATTCCTGTTTTTTTATCACGTTGATTTCCGTGTGTAGTTTAGGTCCATTAAAAACACTTCATTCATGGTTCAATGGGGAACTAAACAACAATAAGTGGCACAAACCCGACAAACACTCCCCGATTAAACCTCATTCGATAAGATACTAGATTTTTTTGGAGATATTTATAAACTAATTTATCATTCTAATTGTTACTAAATTTCTTAGTGCCACTTAACGTCTAATCTATTTATTTTTCTTCAAATTTAAATTATTAAATTATTTTATTCAATAGGGAATATGCATCAATTTTATTTGCTTAATACAATTTTTACTTCGTTTTAAAATTGTAAAAAATATAAATACTGTTGAAAGTGTCTCAATTACTTTTTAAAATAATATTTAAAATACCGATTAAGTTTGAACAGTCCCATTTTTCGCGCGCTTCGGATGACGTCGCATAGCACTTTTACATACAGCGTTGTTTACTATTTGCATAGACAGTTGAAGATTTTCAATTTTTTAGCTAACCATTTAATGGACAAAGCTGCGACTTGCGTTTCCGGTTTCAACTTACGTTTCCAGTTTCCCACTTCTGGTTTTTCCCACATGTGAGTGTCTAACCTGTCTATGTAGCCCCACGTGGGAGGTCTATGTAACCCTACGCTGGGTGTGAGGTCTATGTAGTCCCATGTGTGAGGTCTATGTAACCCCAAGCTGGGTGTGAGGTCTATGTAGTCCCACGTGTGAGATCTATGTAACCCCACGCTGGGTGGGAGGTCTCGTTTTGACTTCCCTTTCCGGTTTCCAACATCTGGCCCCATATCCGGTTCCTACACTGTGCGCGGAAAAAATTTAAATTCGGCGCTGGCGGGAAAATGAATAGGAAGCCTGTGCAAAGGGGCAATGGACAAAGTTGCTTATAAAGAACGTGAAAGAATGGGAGGAGAGCCGAGTTATCAGGTAACACAAGTCCTCAGCGGACATGGCTGTTTCCGAGATTACCTCCACAAGATTGGCCAACAGCTTGTGAGAATTTGGCGGCGAAAAGCACAGCGTGGCGCACACCATTTACGATTGTAACAGGTGAGATGCTATGAGAAATCACACGATATAGAACCACGGAACACAATAGAGTTTATGTTAAAATCGAGCAATTGGAACAACATCAACAAAGCACATATTTTTTTGTATGTACACGTTTACCTATATAGATACATATTTTATTCTTTCGGAAATAGAATTGTCCGGAAAATATATAAAATTGTTTGAATATTGGTTTAAATATTGGTTGGAAATTGGTTGAAATATTGGTTAGTAATTGGTTGAAATATTGGTTAATATTGGTTGAATCCTGATAATCCGTTTTTTTTTTGATAATCCGGCGGTTGTCTAGTCCCGTAATGTATCGGATTATCAAGATTATACTGTATAGGATTATCAGCCCAGTCTTCCACGAGCCCTAGAAACTATTAAAACTAAACTTTAAGGACTAGTAAAATCGCGTCTTTTTTGCTTTCTATAAATAGTGAATAATGTAATTAATATATCGGTTGGACAGACTTGTTGCGGATTGTATAAATAGCAACAACCGTTCCACTGACGTCACACGTTTCACGCCGAGTGCACGTGAAGTGCTTACACGACGTGACGGTTTAGAAACCGACGACGCCCGGCGTCCCAATTTCACTATTTCATACTTTTATTATATACACGATCGTGATAATTAGTAATTACTATAAGCATAATTATATTTTGAGCTAAATTAAATAGTAATCGAGATTTTTACAATTTTCTTAGGCAATTGTGTTCATTAGACTGTGGGCTTGCATTATTACATATGTTATTCGATACATTTGCACTTATTTGGACAAACAGAATTAGCTTATGCATAATTAAATGCCTGTTTTTTGTATTGTTGTCTTGTTAGCCCATAGCAAATTTTAGATGCAGCTTTCAAATACTCTGCTAGCAAACCCTCTTGTTCCACATTAAAAATACGCTTATTACCTATATTAGGAGTATGTTTGTAAGCTGATTCCCCTGAAGATTTTAGCTTCTTGACTATTTTAGCTAAATAAGCTCTTGAAACATTAAGGGCAGTTTTATTTATAGACTGGCCTTTCTCGATTACTTCCCTAACAGCTTCCTCTATTGTAGATGCTGCGGGTCTTTACGCATCTTTGGTTTCGCTTTTTCAGATGACATTGTTCTAAAGCAAAAAACAGTCTAATTTTATCAATTATCCCAATAAAATACTTTAATTGTCCATATAATGAATTATATTGAATGATATTAAAAAATAAGCCTTGAAAGAGCCAGTCATGAAAGAGCCGGCTTTTTCATTTCACCGTATCCCGGCTCTTTCATAGCATATCCGTTATATCAAGAAATATAAACTCAAAAACTAGTACGAAATTAAAGCTTCGCCGATAAAATATTTATGTTATTGGAAGGCCTAATATATTCATATAATTATTGTATAATCATATCGTTGTTAGTTATATACCTGTAGCTATCAGAAAGCAAATAAAATGAACTCAAAAACTTACTTTTTATGTAAGAAATCTTCAACACTTCGCACCGGCGCTATTTATTTTCGGTGAACTGTCAATTTTCTGTGGGTAATAGCTGGCCAGTGTTGCTATTTCAAAATAAGAATTTTTGCTTTATTCCTTCAAAAACTTCGGAGTAAATGATAACCGCTCTTTCATGCCACTCTCCACGTTAAAAGTATAGCATTAAAAGTAAAAAAGACTTCCGAGCAAAGCGGCTCTGGCGTCACTAACGCAGCGCCAAAACCGCCGCGACATAGCGATAGTATTATGCACTATGGAAATTTGAGCGCAGCGCCATTGACGCGCTCACCGTCAGTGCGTCAGTGTCGCTGCGCTTGAATGGCGCCTCATATATTTCCATAAATCTATATCGCGGTGGCTTTGACGCTGCGTTAGTGACGCAAGAGCCGCTTCAGCTGCTGTTTGTGGGTAGGCAACATCTCCCACAAACAGCAGCTGAAGCGCCCCTTGATGCGCTTCTTGATCACAAATGAGTTTTTTTCCAAATATAAAAATTTTGTTACAAATTCTCGCTACGTTACCAGTAACCATTTGTAGTGTGGAGCGCAATTGCTCTTCGCTTAAACTAATAAAATCGTACCTTCGTACGACAATGACCCTCGGCAGGTTAACCGGCTTAGCTTCCATGTATATTTACCGAGATATCTCTGCTAATCTACAACCTAACGAAGTCATTGAGGAATTTGCGAAAAGTTATCCGAGAAGACTATAGACTCCATAGCTCCTTCCAAAGAGATTTCTCCCAATAACGTGAGAGGATGAGCTAAATCGTCATGCCTGCTCCACACTCTCGCGGAGTAACTTCGGCGAGGATCCTCGCTGAAGTTATTCGAGGCGAGGATCTACACGGAGGAGGCATCTGCGCTCTCGCCTTACTTCGCGAGGACCTCAGTGCTATGAGCGACACCGTGTTACTTCGCGAGAGTGTTGAACGGGCAATACTCTCCCTTTCTCGTACTCGCGACTCGTGTCTCTTTGACTCGGGTACGAAAAACCGCTTCTGGAGCGAAGTTAGTCAAGGCGAGGCGAGGAAGCACAAGGCGAAAAGGAAGCAACAGATCGAGAATCAAAGAGTGCTCTGCTCTCGAAAAGCGACTCGTCTCGTTCTTACTACACTTTCTACCATCTTATAACAAAGGTTAAGATCTAATACAACAGCCTGCAGTTGCTGAGAAAGCGAAACAGTGATTTCAAATACTTCGGCGGTTACCGTTAAGATAAGACAATGTGGAATAAAAGCTAGAAATCTTGCACTTTTCAATGACGAAAAAGTTCTGTCGATTTCTTCAAGGAACTATACCATAGGGTCAAAGAAATCTTTTAATTGAAGGAACGCATCATGCCTTTCAACCCAGCGTGCATCACTAAGACTTTGCAACTTGACTCTTTTCGTCTGTGGGTGTTTTTTAAAGATAGCTTGTTTGAAAAGTTCCAATCTTTTTGCTGACTCTCGAACAAAACTGGTAACATTATTTACTATTGCCATCATATTGCGAACACTAGATAAGCTGCATGCCTTCACGACAGCTACGTTTTGTTTATGGGCGGCACAGTGCATGTAAGGCGCTAGCGGTTGGATCCCAGGACACGTATTGTAATAAGCCACCGTCCTCTTATGCATGACTGGCAAAGTCATCACAGCAATTTGCCGAGAATACCTCCCTCAAATGTGGCTCGCCGCCTTGTGGCTCACCGCTACGCTTGTGTCTAAGACCTAGACACCAAACACGAGAATACGTAAAGGGAGGAGACCTAGGTCCCAGTTAAGCTGTTGCGCCGAAAACTATGAAAACTTTAAGAACTACCTAAATAAACTGTGAAAATATATTTTCCGATGAGTTCACTTTGATTTGCCACGAAAGAACTCAGATGCTTTTGAGGGGGGGGGGCCCTGGATCCGTCACTGGACCAGATAGATAGCACTAGCCAAACAAGAGTTCTCGGATAAAACTAGGCAGGAGATGCAAACAGTGGTTCCTCAAGCAAGTGTGCAGCCCCAAAGCTTTAGTCAGCTTTCTAATTTCTAATAAAAACTTTTCGTTTTATAGAAAATATATAAGTTTATTCTCTTTGCAATTGCAAGTATCATACATAGTTTTTTTTTTTACTTTGGCCAACTATGGACCGCAAACAACTTTTTGGTTTTTATTCTTTTCTCCTCCCTGAACCTCTACATGCGTTCGCTTCTTTTCTTTCTCTTCTCATAGGAATTTATCCGTTTTGCCCTCCTCATTGTTGGTTTCTCCGGAAATGATTTTATACTGTCCACTCTCCTTCTAAACTCTCTTCTGTTTCCCTTTTCACCTCATCTACCCATTTGGATGTAGTCTGTAACCCCATGATGTAGTTGAAGATCTTTTTGGTCAATCTGCATTTATCCATCCTTAGCCTTTTCGCTACGGGGTGCTTTTCCACAAGTCGTGCCCTATGTACGGGGTGCTGAGGGTAGTGCGGATTCGTCCGCTTCCCGTAGTTAGGTACTTACTCTTTGCGTATAAATACGGTTCCCGTAGTCTGTCTTTCATTTTATTTTCTTAATGGGTAACCAAAATAATACGCAATTCAGTTCTTGGTAGGCTTAGCATACGTCCGGAATTATAAATGAAAGGCTGAACAGTCCTGGTTTATGCGTTTTTTCAAGGGGCTGCAGTGAGTTAGTTTGGGCAAGTAGTTTCTGCAAGTACTTTGGGCCAAAAAAATTGATTACTCTGAAATCAAGTTTTTATGTGTCTATAACATTTTTAGTAGTGTATATGATAATTATAATACAGTGGATAAGTTAATTTCCCATATTAAGTACAAAAAAACGCATACGTATTAATCCGGTTCCCGTACACAGGACACGAAAATATTTTACGGCTTTATCCGGTTCCCCTAGCGAAAGGGTTAGTAGGTGTCCGCTTCCGAGAGGGGAAATCAACAGTAGACGCTATATCAAAAGTCATTGAAGTTGCAAAAAAATCACAAGCGGGCACACAGAGAACTAGAAAGCTATGTGCCCTTATCAATCTTGACGTAAGCAATGCTTTCAACTCAGCTGCCTGGCAAAACATTCTTGAGGAGCTCTCAGCAAGAGGTATCTCACCATACCTGCTACGTTTGGTACGAAGTTACCAGCGTAACAGGAAAGTTGTTCTCCAAGAAACAACAAATTAGTGTAGCGTGATGTCTGTAGTGGGGTGCTCCAGGGCTCTGTTTTGAGACCGACACTATGGAATGTCCTTTACGACGAAGTCCTGACTAAAGCTACCAGAGGGTGTGGACATTGTGGGCTTCGCTGATAACTTGACACTTGTAGTATCGGGGAAGACGGAAATGGAAACTATGTCGAGAGCAAACAGGGCCATTGAACAGTTGGAAAAATGGATGCAACTGGATGAAACTGAAGCTAGCACCAGAAAAGACAGAAACAGACATTCAAAATAAAAGGAGAAAGAATAACCTCAAAGGAATCGCAAAAATATCTAGGTGTGCGGCATGTGCGGGAGTTATACCAATAGAACTCCTGATAAAGGAAAGATCGCAGATCGAAAAACGAATCACAGCGATACAAACACAAGTTTCACAAGAAATAAAACACGCTCACAAAACAGTGATAATGCAAGAGGAGCGCGAAATACCCTCGAAGCATGGCAAATTAGCTGGAATAGTCTCCAAGACAAAGCTCAATGGACCAAAACACTTATACGGAACTTAAAAGCATGGAGCACAAGAAAACACGGAAATATAACATATTAAATGACACAACTCTTTACAGGACACGGCTGCTTCATGGCATATCTGAAGAGAATCAATAAAAGACAAACAGTACAGATTAGACACCTGCAAGTACAAGTAAAGACACCTGCATGTACGACAGAGAAGCAGACATAGCAGAGCATACATTGTTTAAATGCCCACGCTTCGAAAGAGAAAGAACGGAGCTCAGAATAATAATAGGAAAAATAAATAGCGAAAACCTTGTCCAAAAAATGTTAGATAGAAAAGAAAATTGGGAAGCAACGAAAACTTTCATGGAAAAAGTCATGAAACAAAAAGCAACAGACGATAAAGCAGGAGCCAAAGAAAGGACATGAAAGAACAACAAAGAAATAGCCGGCGGCTACCTGAGAATAATGTGGAAAACGGAACCGGGCGGTCGTAGCAGGCAAGGAGGGGTTTTTAGTGGGTATGCCAGGCTGCTGGAGACTCCCACACTACCAGACACGTATGGTGTGCATAAAGCATTTCTCCCTCCAATAATGAAAAAAATGTGCAACCTTTGATAAGAACCTATCCTTTAATTGCCATATCACCACAGTGGCAGCCAAACCACTGAAAACTGCAGCTGCGTTAGATATACTAATGCCCAACGTAGGAGGACCCCTCAGTAGTACGCGAAAACATCACTCCACAATGCACTACCCAGTCCCGATTTGGGCAAATGCTTTGAGAAAACAGGCGATTAGACAAAACTTGGTAACTGTTCAAAGGAAAATGGCGCTAAGAGTATGCTGTGCTTACCGAACTGTTTCTAGGGATGCTGGGTTTCTAGGGATGCCCTAGTGTTAGCCGGCATACCACCCATAGAACTTATGGTAGAAGATAGGGTAGAAGTCTATAATGGCAGATCAAACGGCGATGGACACTGGACCAGAATGCTAATCCCTGATGTGGAGCATTGGGCAACTAGAAAACACGGCGAAATAAATTTTTCACCCAAGTTTTGAGCAGACATGGCTGTTTCAGGAACTTTCTCCATAGCATCGGAAGGGCCATAGATTGCCTCTGTATTTACTGTGGACTCACAGACAGCGCAGCGCATACCATTTTTGAGTGTGACAGGTGGATACTCGAAAGGGATAAATGTAAAAATAAGACCGGACAAACACTAGACCCATCAACTATGGTTGAATATAGATCTCGTCGGAGGACTTATGGGCAGTCATGGGCGTAAATAAGAGGGGGTTTTGGGGGTTCGAACTCCCCCGAAATATCCAAAATATTAAATAAATCCCTTAAATATTGTATTGAAATAAGGAGAGACGAGGAGGGATGAAACTCTTCGAGAGAGTATGGTAAATGCACGGAAAAAAGTACACTTTAAAAATTACAGTTTAAATAAAATAGTAGCAGCGGCCTTCGAATACAAATACAACGAATACAAATTTGTAAAGATCGCAGTCGCACACTGTAATTTTTAAAACTTATTTACTAATAATATCGGAAACTGTAATTTTAACAAAAGCAATTTGTAGTTTTTACAGTTTCAAATTCGCAAGGCCGCTGCTATTATTTGAAACTGTAATTTTTAAAGTGTACTTTTTTCCGTGTGTGGAGCTTATGGATCTTATGTGTCAGTTTTAGAATGTAGAATTGGCGCATTTCTGTTATTGTATTTTCTTCAATTATATTTTCTTTTTATTTAAAATAAGACACTACATGGCGTGCAATCCTTCAGGCTGTACTATTTATAGTGTCTGATTTTGGCCTTGTAGGATAATGCCCATTTGATACTTGTTCTGCGTTAGCTTGTAGGCCAGGTCTAGCTTTCTGGCTCTTCCTTTATTTGCCTCCTTATCTAGATCGTTGGGTTGGATCCATTCCACCATGTATTTAAACTACTCTGTTCTCTTTATCTTCCCATGATTTACCTCCATGTACCTCTCACTTTGGTGCTTGTACTCCATATATTCTGCCTTTTCATGGGTGATTTACAGACCCGTTTTTATTGCGATCATGAAGATATTGCGATCATGAAGACACTCATGCATCTTCTCGGGCGTCTTCTCGGTTATTGGCTAAGATAGCATGGTCATCGGCAAAAGCTAAACATTTAATTTCCAGGTTTTTCCTTTCCCTCCCAAGGCGTATTCCTCTTATTCTTTCCAAATTCAGGGCCTCTTCCCTGGTTTTCATATTTTTACCATTACGATGTTGAAGAGCACTGAGGATAATCCATCTCCCTGTCTGAGTCCTATCTTAATTTCAAACGGATTCTTCTCGGGCGTCTTCTCGGTTATTGGCTAAGATAGCAAGGTCATCGACAAAAGCTAAACATATTATTTCCAGATTTTTCCTTTCCCTCTCAAGGCTTATTCCTCTTATTCTTTCCATATTCAGGGCCTCTTCCCAGGTTTGAATTATTTTTTCAATTACGATGTTGAAGCACTTGGATACACTGGGCACTGGGGATAATTCATCTCTAGACATAGGACGTCTAAGTCCTGTCTTAATTTCAAACGGATCAGCAATTTCCCCGAAGAACTTGATTTTCGAGATGGTATTCGTCAGTGTTTATTTGATGATTTCTCTAGTCTTTTTTGACAACTCTTTCAAGGTACTAAATAATGATTGTCTATCAATTGAGTCGTATGCCTTTTTAAAGTGTACGAATATGATATGACCACAGTGTTCTGGCTCTTTAGAGCTCTTGTTCGCGGAATGCTTTTTAGATTGAATATCTGTTGGCACATGCTCTTCCTTTTCGGATACCAGCTTGGTATTCTCCAACGAGGTGATCAGCCTGTTCTTCCACTCTGCTCAACAAAACTTTAGATAGTATCTTATAAACGATTGGAAGTAGAGAGATCCCCCTGTAATTATTTGTGTCCGTTTGATTACCTTTCTTATGAAGTGGATGTATGAGCGCACATTTCCAGTCATTTGGCATTGATGGTATTGAAGAAGGCATTGTGGCAGAAATATGGAAGATAAGACCAAATACACGAGAAACCAGATTCCAAACCACCAAGTCTAGATGAGATAGGCATTGTGGCAGAAATGTGGAAGATCATAGTAGAGGTCGCTGCAAAATAATCCATCACCTTATAGAAGAAATGTGGAAAACGGGACAGTTTTCCATATTTCTTCTATAAGGTGATGTATTCTTTTTGCAGCGATCTCTCCTATGATCTTCCACATTTCTGCGACAAAGCCATCGTATCCTGGTGCCCCTTTGATTATCAGTTTTATCTCATCTAGACTTGGTGATTTGGAATCTGGGTTCCCGTGGAGTTGGTTCACAGTTTTAATGCGCATTTAATTTAGAATAAACTAGAAAAAGCTGAATTTAGAATTAAGATTAAATTAATCAATCAGAATCAGAAGCAATTTAGATTATTTTTAAAAAAAATTCGGGCAAAAATCCGAAAGTACGTGCAAAATAGATTACTTAAAATTGCTAATTTCAGACTTACGTTTCACCAAAACAGAAGAAGATTATTAGTTATTTGTTCTAAACAAAATTTCGCATCTTTTGATGTTTTGTATGTCAATATTCAGATATAGATAGATAGGACTAGCCAAACAAGATTTCCTCAAGGAAGTGTTTCCTCAAGGAAGTGTTCTTGTCCCAAAGTCAGCTTTCTAATTTCTAATAAAAATTTACAATATTTGTGTATTTGACAAATTTACAATTTTTGTTATTTTAAGTATAAAATAACGAAACATAACATAACCTAATATAACCTAACTTATCCAGACTGTCATTTTTTGTTTTTCGGCAATAACTTTTGAACGGATTCATATTTTTGCGAGTTTTTTTCGCGAAAATTCTCCCAACATCTCCCTTCACATTATTCCAGCAACGTAACCGAACCTCTTCAAACTGTCATATAATGTTTTTCTGAACGGATTGAGAATAATAATAATAATTTGCTTAAAAAAAATAGACGTTGATATAAAAACATGAAAAGACCGATAAGACAGAAGAAAGAAAATGAAATAAAGAAAACTAGGAATACACGGGTTGATAGAAAATAGTAGACAGTAAAGCTACGTACACACGGTATAGAAAACTAGCGTATAGTCTAGCTATTGTTTGACTATAGTTGTGTGACCGCTTCGTATAGTTCAACTATACGAATAGTTTTGGACTATGCGAAGCATTCACACAACTATCGTCAAACTATAGCTGTACTATACGCTAGTTTTCTATACCATGTGTAGTTGTGTGACCGCTTCGTATAGTTCAACTATACGAATAGTTTTGGAGTATACGAAGCGTTCACACAACTATAGTCAAACTATAGCTGTACTATACGCTAGTTTTCTATACCATGTGTAGGTAGCTTTAAACTTGAAGATAAATTTCTAGATTTTCCTCAATTATTTTGTTAATTCGGTTTTGTTTGGAAATATAAAGTTATCTGTTTGAAAGTTTCAGTGATTTTCCTAGAAATTAGTGCGCATTTAGTTCAGAAAATCTCAATAATTAACAGATTACTAATATATTATATGTGCGTCAATTAATCACTTGAGTATGTTTTTGATATTATGTTTGGATTATTCTAAGAAGATTTTGTCAGAATTAAACATTATCTGCAAAAAAATAAGCGAGTTGATATTAAGTTTCAACGTTGATTGACACAGATTGCTGATTTTTTTTTTAAGAAACATTTTGCGTAGAATTATTACATTTTTGTAGTAAAATAGTTTTAATTTTATGAAATAATTTCGACTATTTATAAAACTTTTGACATTTATACGTAGTAAACAGGAGATATATAGATTTGTAATAACATTACAATTAACTCTTGAACTACATGCACTATGAGCTAATAAATTATACAATTGTATGTTTACGTTTATATTTAGAATATTCGCAGTTTGTTAAGGTTAAGACTAATCAAATAATATTTGACCGCTTCTATTTATAATTCCATTTGTAATTTTTGGAAATATTTTAACTAATTTAGACCACATTCATTATCAACACGAAAATATACTTTTATACTTTGATTTACTGCCGTTGTCCTCAAGCTTTTTGAAACTATAAACTTAAATATTATGCAAAGTTTGTAAGACGATAGCATTGTGATTTTAATAGTGGAAATAGTTTTCTACAAGGAATTGTAATAAAATTGTATTATAAATAAGCTTTTTATTACTCATGCGGTTGAAAGTACTATCTTGGCGCACGTTTTTTAATGCGAAAAATGCCATTTTTGGCTGTATTACCATTTGACTTTGGTAACGCACGCAAATATTCAATATCGCTAAGTTACATTAAGAAAAAAACAATTAAATAAATGAAATAAACACAATTAAGACCTCAATATTATAAAAGTTACGTGAAAGTAACATAATTTTGTTTTCATTATAAAATAAAAATTAAAGAAAACATTTTGGATAGCTCCTGGTTCTCCTAGAGCCCCTGGAAATTGTAAGATACGTCCCCTCGCATCAGTAATAAAAAATATTATCCGCAACAAGGGTGGTATTTGCAATTGGTCAAAAGAGCGAAATTGGGCACACGAACGAAGTGAGTGCGCACATTCGCTCGAGAATTACCGCCTCGAATTACCGCTCGAACTTAGCGCCCTAGTTTTTTTTTCCTCTAACCAATGTGGGTCCAGGGGGGTTAGACCTTAAAACACTGCGGCCCATTGGACTATTGTATTTTCCCACATTGTTTCGTTCATGCAAATAGATCCAGTCCCACTATTAGGTCCAGGATTCGATGTGCCATGTTTTTCACGGGAACTCTCTCAGCTGTAATATCAAGCTTGTGTCTCCTACGTGAAATTGCTTCACAGTGGAAGATTATATGGGCGGCGGTTTCGTCCTCCTCATAGCAGAACCTGCATAAAGGTTCATCCTTCCAGATACCCATTTTATGCAGGTGTTCTCGTAGAGGGCAGTGTCCTGTAAGTAGGTCTACCACAATTGCGATCTGCTTCGCCCTACCGCCCTAGTTGCAAAATATACTATTTTAAAATTAATCTGCTCTGCATTGCAAGTAAGCTTGAAACTTCGATCGAAAGTGAAAGCTTTTTCATCATCCACTCGTTTCTAGAGTTTTACCTTCCCATAGAGTCTGTCTATATCCAGGAGTCGTAGGTCTTCCATTGGTTCCACTTTTGATCTGATACTGGCTTAGAATTGGTAAAACCATCCTACTTTATAGATAATCATACAAACATAAAACAATCGGAACACAGCCTGAATATATAAATATATCCAACCTTTCCGGAGCTCTATAAAAATTACTGAGTCTTTTAAGGACTACCAAAACAAATTTCATGTGAAATTTGTCTGTTATTTCATAGCTTTCAGTCCACCATCGTAGCACTCAACAAAAACCATAAAAATAACATTGTGGTGATTAGGGGTTAGATATTTTTAATTTGAGAGCTTAAAAGGGGTTGAGAGATTTGTTTTGGTAGTCCTAAAAGACTCAGTAATTGTTATAGAGCTCCGGAAAGGTTGAATATATTTATGTATTCAGGCTGTGTTCCGATTGTTTTAAGTTTGATACTGGCTTGGTATTCGTATGAATTTTCTTCCACTATTTTGCTATAGCCCCCATTTATTCTTGAAAAACTACGCGTACTACAAACTAATACTATAACCTAACCTATCCAAACTGTCATTTTTTATTTTTCGGCAATAACTTTTGAACGGATTGAGATTTTTGCGAGTTTGTTTCGCGAAAATTCTCACAATATCTCCCTTCGCATTATTCCAGCAACCATCCGAACATAATCTAACCTATCCAAACTGTCATTTTTTTTTTCGGCAATAACTTTTGAACGTATTGAGATGTTTGCGAGTTTGTTACGAAAAAAATCTCACAATATCTCCCTTCACATTATTCCAGTAACAAACCTAATATAACCTAACTTATCCAGACTGTCATTTTTTGTTTTTCAGCAATAAGTTTTGAACGGATTGATATTTTTGCGAGTTTTATTTTTGTTTCGTGAAAATTCTCTTAACATATCCCTACACATTATTCAAGCACCAACCTAACATAACCTGACCTATCCAAACTGTCATTTTTTGTTTTTCGGCAATAACTTTTGAACGGATTGAGATTTTTGAGAATTTTTTCACAAAATTTATCCAAACATCTCCGTTCACATTATTCCTGCAACATATCTGACATAACCTAACCTAACCTCCAAACTGTCATTTTTTGTTTTTCGGCATTAACTTTTGAACGGATTGAGATTTTTGCGATTTTTTTTTGCCAAAATTCTCCCAACATCTCCCTTCACATTATTCCAGCAACGTAACCTAACCTATCCAAACTGTCATATTTTGTTTTTCGGCAATAAATATTGAAAGGATTGAGATTTTTGCGGGTTTTTACGAAAACTACGCGCTTCAACAAGCAATCTACTCCATAAATGAATATGCTACGTTTATAGTTGTGACTATTATAGACAAACTGTATACTTTTGTCTAGTCTGAACACAAATATCAACTCAAATAAGTTTATAATTCAGAATAGATAGTTGACAAACTAAATTATACAAAAATACTCGATATATAAAATTACACAGTCAAGTCTTGCAATACAATACCAGACACATAAGATTGCATATTTCGATCTAACTTCGATCTGCTACAGATTAGAGATGAGCATGGGATCCCATCGTCCCATGGTATGGAATGAGTGGTATGAACGTTGCGTAGGATGGTATGCGACGACAATTTTGTATAGGACGGAGTGGGACGGATTTTGATAATCTAGTTCGTGTAATTGCTTTCAAATATAGAATCTTTTTATTTTCATTTGTACTATTTTATCCTTGAAAATGGTGCAGCTTTGTTTTTAACGATTTTAACGATTAGATTGAAAATAGACAATAATCCAAAATTAACGTTTATCTTGCCAATACGCAAAAAATACATGTCCAGCTCAGGAGATTTCTGGAATAACGATGTGGTTCCTGAAAAAACTTCAGATCCGTTTTCGACGAAAAAGAATTACTCATTGTCGAAAAACCGAATAGAAAGTGCGCTGTATGGGAAAAATTGGATAAACGGGATGGCGCGGCCCAGGATGCGATCGGACGAAAATTTTACGTTTGTGGGATGAGATAGTGGGACGAGAATGTAATGGGATGGGACAGTGACAGGGATACGTCCCACGGGATGGGATCTGGGACGACAAACTCGTCCCATGCTCATCTCTACTGCAGATCTTCTGAAAGGACATAAATGACTTTTCGGAAAGAACAAAATTCTTAGACAAAGATACGCAACGTCTAATTTAGGTAGAAGTTGAGACAAGTTGAAATTATTTGTCTATTTATTTACAAAGGTCGACGCAAAAATTGTTTTAAGGTTTCGGAACACAAAATAAGTCTGGCTGCTACAACAACTGTTTTATAATAACGAGAGAAGCAAGGAAGGCTGTACTAGGATTCACAGCAGTTAGCGACCGAATATGCATGATACGCATGAAAGGAAAATTCCAAACCTTAGTGTAATATGTGCTTACGCACCAAATGAAGAGGGAGAGGATGATGAAAAGGAACACTTCTACATCAAATTACAGAGAACCTTCGAAGAAGTGTCGGAACATGATGCAATAATAGTGTTAGGCGACTTTAATGCGAAGGTAGGAATAGAGGACGCGTACAGAAGTGTAGCGGGAACGCGCTCACTACACGACCAAACAAGTGAGAACGAGAAAAGACTGTGCCACATGGCAGCGGGTTTCAACATGAAAATCATTAGCACATGCTTCCCGCACAATAGAATACACAAAGGCACGCAGGAAATCGAGGGGTTAACCAAATTGACCATGTACTTATCAATAAACGAAGGGCAACAATGATCACAGACGTAAACACTATGAGAGGCGCTAACTGCGACTCTGATCACAATCTCGTACGTGTCTCGGTGAGACAAAGAATTACAGCTATTGTGGGGGGGGTAAGAAACATGTAAAAAAATGGAATACGCAGACCCTAAGAGCGATGGATAAACAAAAACAATATCAAGACCTAATTGAGCTTTCCCTAGAAAGAACGGAAACCGGTGAAAACGTGGACAAGGAATGGAACGCCATAAAAAGTGTCATAATTGAGGTAGCGGAAAAGACAGTCGGGAAGGACAGAAACACTTGTGCAGAAGAGCTCTTAGGGAAAGAAACGAAAGACCGAAGAAGACCTAGACGAAGAAGCCAGAAAAAAGATGCTGCAAACAATGACAAGAGCAAATAGAGCAAAATACGAGGAATTAAGAAGAGCGACAAAAAGAGTGAGTAAACAAAAGAGAAAAAATGAGCTAAACTAACAAGTAGAGGACTTAGATGAATACAACAATAACAACCAGAGCAGAAAGTTCTATAAAGAAATAGCAATGCAAACCAGAGACTTCCAATCGAGAATCAACACCTTTCTCAGTAAGGAAGGAAGTTTACTAAGTGCGGAAAAGGAAGTACTTGAAAGGTGGCGTCAGTACTATAGCGAGCTGTTAACATGTAAGAACGAAGAACATGAAAACAATGGGGAAGACGCAAAATATTATCACGCAGCGCAACCAGAAATCCCGGAACCCACCTATCAAGTAAGAGAGGTAATAGTAAAGCTGAAAAATTAAAAAGCATCAGGAAGTGATACCATAGCAGCAAAAAGCCGTGGAGAGCACTTGTGGACACGAATTAATTGTCATGGTATGGAATACGGAAACCATGCCTAAGGAATGGAAAAAGGCATCATATGCCCAATCCATAAAAAGGGAAATAAGAAGGACTGCGCTAACTACGAGGGATCACTCTTTTAAATATAGCCTACAAGGTGCTGTCAGCAGTAATCTGCAAGAGACTTGCAATATATTCAGAAGAAATATTGGGCGATTACCAGTGTGGATTCCGAAGCAACAGGTCGACTATAGATCAAATTCACACGCAAAGACAAATAATGGAAAAGTGTTATGAGCATAACATAACATTGTATAGCATATATATTGACTACAAACAGGCATTTGATAGTGTCTCCAGAAAAGAGCTAATGAGACAATTACTGGTACTAGGAGTACCCATGAAACTTGGTAGACTTGAACGACTAACACTAACTGAGTCAAGTGCGCAAGTCCTAATAGACTCCAAGCTCACGGGCGACTTTGCAATAGGAACGGGAGTAAGACAGGGCGATGCCTTATCTGCAATGTTGTTCAACCTACTGCTGGAGGCAGTAATCAGAGAGGTGAACGTAACAGGAACCCTAAAAACTAGAGCAGCGCAAGTGGGAGCATACGCTGAAGATATATACATCGCATCAAGAGGTAGGGAGCACCTAAAAGAAATAACAGCGAGACTTTAACAAAAATATGAACCATGCGGACTGATAATAAACGAAAATAAAACAAAGTACATGAGATGTGGTAGGGAGCAAGTGACAGATTTAAGACCAATTCAAGTAAATGGTAGAAACTACGAGGAAGTGACCGAGTTTATCTACCTAGGGGCTAAGATAACGAGCCAAAATAAGATGAGTGAGGAAATCGCTCACGGAATTATGTTAGGGAGGAAAGCATACTTTGCCAACAGGAAACGGCTAGGATCCAAACTACTGAGCAGAAAAGCTAAACTGAAAGTGTACAAAACACTAATCCATCCAATAATCACTTATGCGGGGGAAACATGGACACTATGCAAAAGTGGTGAGAAAGCTTTAAGAGTATGCGAAAGAAATATAATAAGAAAACTATATGGAGGGATACAGGAAGATGAAGGATGGAGAATAAGAACCCATGCAGAAATAGATGGAATACTCGAGGGAAGAGACATTGTGAGGCATGTGAAGGCGCAGAGGCTAAGGTGCTTCGGGTACATCATGCGAATGAAGGACGACCGAACCCCAAAAGCTCTGACGCTATGGTTGCCTGCCGAAAAGAGATCGAGAGGCAGGCCACGAATACGATGGAGAGACGACGTTATTAAAGACTTGAAAGTACTCGAGGTGCGGCAATGGCTCCACACAGTACAGGACAAAAGGATATGGAGGGACGTAGGCCCATAGATGGCTGTAGCGCCAAGGAAGAAGAAGAAGCTACGACAACTGCGTGAAGATTAACGGCAGCTACGTACCTACATTCGCTTGACTCGCTTTGGTTGACGGTCAAATTGCTGCCGCAGCCAGAAATTCGTAGCCGAATAGTGCGCGGGCTCCCTAAATGTTTAAACTAAATGAGTTAAGTTCAAATAACGTCTAGATGTTAGGCAACTACTACTTGCTACAACTACTAATTATGATTACTACTACTCACTAAGAATGTTCGATTGACCAAAACTGGCAACTAGCTGGACTTTACCAAACCGAATTAGACTTAGGGCTCCCGCGCACTAAGCAGCCTGGCTGCGCAGCCAGGCTGCGGCAGCTGGAAAATTTGAGCAGCCAATCGACGTACAAAGTCACAGACGGTAGTCACATACATTCGTTAGACTCGCTTTGGCTTTGGTCAAATTGCTGTCGCAGCCAGAACACACGACTCCCAAAATATTTCAACTAAATGAGTTAAGTTCAAATAACGTCTAGATGTTAGGCAAATACTACTTACTACAACTACTAATTATGACTACTACTACTCACTAAGAATGTTCGATTGACCAAAACTGGTTGTATTTAAATTTAGACAACTTTAATCTAAATGTCTCTACTACTAGTTGTTTTAGTACGTCTTTCGCAAATATACAAAAGATTTCTATAAAGATACAAAAGTCTTTTGCAAACATTCAAAACTTTTCTATATTTTTTTTTCTTCTAAATATAAAAAAAATTGAATAAATATCGTATGATAAGACGAGACATATCATCGTGATGACGTTTTTAATTACACAAAGAAATACTGCATAAATGAACATTAAACGTTGTCAAGCTTGTTTTTAACGTCACCTGAAATGACGACGATGACTCAAAAACGAGCGATTACAAGAAACACGTAGAAGAAAATGTGTCACTCCGCTTCCTGCGCAGTAAATATTAGATTGTTTGAACCAAAACAAAACGCGCTCCAAAAGAAACTATTACTAATTGTTAATCGACTCGGGGATGCTAATGAACCCATTATCTGAACTATAAATATATATTTCGAAAAGTCAACAGAAATGTTTATACTTAGTTTCGTATAATTTTACGTCTATTTTTAATTTCCTCTTAAAATCTGTGTGTAGATATACTTTCAATGCTACTAGCTCATTTTGAAATATATTAATATTTATTTTATGCCGTCATAAAAGTGACTTGTTTTATGACTTAGATTTCAAGGTAAACGAGTCGATTTTTTGCATAAATTTCAAACCCAATTAGTAATAAATAACAATTGCAGTTGAAATTCACAATACTTTGAAGTTTTTTTTTCATACACTTCTAGCTTAAATATTCCTAGTCTAGGTTGCAAATTGTATTTTTCTATTTGGAGTCTATAATTAAAGCATTCATATGGGTTCGCTAATGGATGGCCGAGTGCGATACAATTTTCTCAATATGTATCGGCGATTTTTTTATTTAGAAATGGCATAAAAGCGCGCAAAATAGAAAAAATACTATAAAAAAGTCATTCATAAAGGTCGATTCCTATATGCGCGACACTCAGCTACGCAACGTCGTGCGACATCGCTTGTGTGAGAACGTGTCCATTTAAAACAATGTAATCATTATTTGACAGGCGATGTCGCGCAACGTCGCTTAGTTGAGTGTCGCGTATATGAGAATCGGCCTTAATAGATACTGGGCCACACTGGATAACCATAATAGTATATTAAAGAACGAGTTCAATAATCGCGGGTTTTCAGCACGCGTCCATATTTAGAAAATGACGAGCGTAGCGAGGAGTTTTCTAATGGACAAATGGGAAAGAAACGATTCTCAACTACGCGATGTTGCGCGACATCGCCTGTCAAATAATGATTACATTGTTTTAAATGGACACGTTCTTACTATGGCTACGCGACAGCTGCTACAAGTCGCTATGCCGCGCGCTGTCGCTGGTAATATTTAGTGAGTATTCTTTTGCGTTTTGTCGCTCGACGTCGCATGACGCTTGTCCAGTTTGTTTGTGATTTTAATGACGGATAGTGTCAAAAACGGCGTGTTTTTGAAAATGAGTGCAATGAACGAGGAAAAAGCAGAGGAATTGATCATTCTTGCGACTGATTATGTTGAACTGTATGACTTACAAAATAAAAATTACAGTCATCAACAAAGGAAACATCTAATTTGGAAATAAATTTCTTTAAAATTAGAGAATTAGTAGAATTTCAATTCATCCTCTTCCAATTGTTTGAAGAGGATATGGAATCCTCCTTCTACTAGTCTTGTTCTTAAGATCTGACGCACTCAATATTTTCTTTTCCTTTCTTTTCTTTTAATTTATCATTTTCATAACACATGGCTACGATGAAAAAATAATCGCAACTTGACATTTTGAAAATATAACTTAACCTGATATGTAGAGAAACTGCAGATTTGACACTTGAAACTTTGAAACTGCAGATTTGCATATATGAGAATACCTAGCAGCGACGCGACAATTCGCGTCATCTTGTAGCTGAGTGTCGCGTATATGAGAATCGGCCTTTACACCGCAACTAGTTCTCTAATTGCTGGTATATTGCCAATTTAGAGTTCCTATTACCTTATTGCAATAAGTTTGGAATTGGAAGGTGGTTCAAAGAATGCATTTCTTCCTGGCTCAAGCAGTTAGCTCCGAGGAACACCCTCCTTGCGAAGCTCAATGCTTTATTTCATTTTCACCTCTTCCTGACCTCGTTTTTCTGTTCTCATACCTCAGATTTCGAATTTTCTATTCTGCACTGACGAGCGAAAAATGTAGGTCACTTAAGAAATTGCAACTAAGACTGGTCTGATAAGCAGATGACCCGGATCCGGGCAAAAACAAGTCACCAACCAAAGAGATGACCGCTTTTTGTTGTGCGAAATAGAACATCTTCTGCGGTTATATTACGAAATTGACTTCAAGTAGTTAGAGATGTCAATGTTAGTGAATGGACCGTTAGAAGAAGCCGTCATGCTGGATTTTCTTGTAGAAGGATGGCTACAGGTCCATCATTATCGAATTGCAAGATTTGCTTTTGCCAGAAATCACTTGGCATGGAATAATGATGACTGGAGCAACGTCCTATTTTCAAATGAGTCGCGTTTTTGCCTCACTGGGCCAGACGGACGTCGATGAGTATGTAGAGACCCGGAGTGACAAGCGACTTCCATTTGGCGTTGGCTCGGTTATGGTTTGGGCAGGAAATTCTTTACTGAATTGGTCTTTATACAGAGTGGTTCTCTGACAGCTCACAGATGCATTACGGAGGTTTTAGACGATCATGTTATATCTTCCATGGTTACTATGTTATATCTTCCATGGCTTTATCATTAGGCTCACAAGATCAAGAAAGTTTGGCTACGCTCATGACTGGGTACTCGCGACAAGGCGCAGCTCTATTGGACAGTCAGAGAGGACCCTAATGACAGACCTGGAAGAAGTGGGAAAATATGTTCGCAAACGCAGGCTCCAACCCAATGCTACCAAAACATTGCCAACCTTGCCACCAAAACCTCGCGAGTTTGTTAATTAGGTGAAAACAGGTAACCCTCTATTTTCACCTAAATAACAAAATCGCCAGAAGAGAACTTAACATACAATTCGACCCATACTTACCCACAACAAAATACCAAAATATCTAGGCATAACTCATGATAGAACACTATCTTTTAGAGACCATCTATCGAAAACTGCTGAAAAATCAAAAACAAGAAGCAACATAATTTAAAAACGCTGCGGCACAAATTGTGGAGTATCGGATTCTACTCTGCGCTCGTCTGCGCTGGGCCTTTTCTTTTCAACTGCTGAATACTGCGCTCCAGTTTGGTTAAACAGCCCCATGAGAATGATTGCTGGTGAGACCAGTGAATGAGAACGAGCACCATGAGAATGAGACAAACACCATGAGAATGATTGCTGGTGTCATCAAACTAACTCCCACGCAATGGCTTCCAATCCTAAGCCACATACCCACCCCCTCCCCCAACTTCGACGAACAAATGCTCTTATGGACGAGTACAAAAAGATCGTGGACTTCTGTTCACTCCGGAGGATCGAAGCAAATGCAACTTTTTGTTTACAGATTTTGCAAGCACTTACGCCCTGCACTTACTTAAAGAGCTTCAGGTCGCCGATCGGGTTAGTTCTCTTCAGAACACTTGATCGCAGCTACTCCAGCAAGAATTTTTAATCTGCGATGACTTTTTGCGATTCTGTGGCAGTTTAAAGAGAAAAGTGTGCAGAAAGTGTAAAAAACCAAAGGCGTTATGCGGGGCTCGCGCGGGCGTCCGAACCAATTGACGGATCGGAACGGGACCGACGACGTTTGGTCGGTCATAGAACCTGGTAGTTTGTTTTGGAGTTTAATCCCGATTACGTTGAAGATGGCGTCGCGACGCCATAAAAACGACCTTTTTGTACATCCAGGAAAACTGGCACATAATCGCCAACTGAAACTCTGCGGTAACGATTTCGCGAGAATCCCGTGCAGAATTCAACGTTCTATCGTTTGGTGCAAGCGTCATCGCGCTGCGTCCTTTACTGCCGTCGCGACGCCTGCCGAAATTCCCTGTATTGCAAGAAACTAAGAATGACAGTAAAACTTCCATATTCAGCCCCTTGGTGAATGTTCTGAATTTTTCAGTGGATTGTAGAACGATCCTTTCCGCGCCCACAAGTGGACGTCGCGGAATCGCGTCGCGGCAACCAGTTATAACTGTTAATATACACAGAGAAAAATGTCGATTGAATGTCGATTTGGGGCACCTTGATGTCGCGTTTCTGACATTCCAGTTTCAGTTTACAAGGCACGTGGGCACTGTCTAGACACGCATTTTGGTACCGGCGCCGCGTCGCTGCCACCGCGGAGTCGTCCGCTACAGTTCCAAACGTTTCATAATAATAGAACGATCATATAAGAACAGAAACTTACCCATCCATCAGGACATCGAGGATGCCAACCATAACCGACTTGGGTCTAGACGACCAGCAGAAGGAACGGCAAGGGTAGTTGAGGAACATAGATCAGCGTGTGTTATAGGATGCACTCTCTACTTCCACACTTCCTGCCAGTCATCAAAACTAATAAATGTTGCTTAATGTAACAGCTTGTAGTTCAATGTTATATTGTGGAAATAAATAAATAAAAATAAAATGGGTAGTTGTAAAAGATGAGTTCAATCTCACCAACGCACAAGAGTGGACTGCACAACAAAACAACAACATACCGTGCATCAACCAAAAGCCACCTGGTTTCGACTTACGAACCAAAACATGGTCCACACTTAACAGAATCAGAACTGAACATGGCAGATGTGCATACATCAGACATATACATGTCATATGACATATACATGTCAGGATGGCCGAGCGGTCTAAGGCGCCAGACTTAAGATCAACCATCTTCTCTCTGTGAGTGCGGCGACATCCAAACCATCATACATATCATAGAAGAATGTACCATCATACACCATATACGATCATATAATGGTAGACCTAAGGACTTCCCTGAAGTTTGTTTGTAACCTTTTAAAGGTTCACTTCCTAATGTGTCAGATAGCCATACGATGAATAATAGTATATTAAAGGATGAGTTAGGACAAAAAGACAGCACGGGTCCAAGTTAGGAAAACGACGAGAGTTGCGAGAAGTTTTCTAATGGCCAAGGGCTGACAAACGCCTTACGAACGATTTTTTATAGTATTTTTTCTATTTTTCGCCCTTTTATGCCATTTCTAAATAAAAAACTCGCCGATACATATGGAAAAAATTGTATCGCACGCGGCGAGCCATAACTGCACGCATATGTGTGCTGTTATGAGTCAATTACAGACGCAAAATAGAAAAATAAATAAATAGCTATGGATGAGCGTGGTATTTTCATGCAATATAATGCTAAACCTCACACAGCCAGAGTTGTCAGAGAATATCTGACGAAGTGGGAATTAGGCGGTTTGAATGGCCAGCACTCAGTCCAGGCATGAGTCGGACATATCTGGAATGAGTTGGGACAACGTATCCAAAGCTCCAAGGACTGCTCAGGAGCTAAGAGAGTTGCTATTGCATGAATGGAATTACATTGGCCAAAATTTGATTCTAAATTTCATTGAAAGTATTCCTCGTCGCTATTAACGTTATAAATCATTATTCTTTTTAATTTATGTTAAGTTTGTTTTTCATTTTCTTAGTTTCTCATAACAAAAAATCGAACTACATTTTAAACGTAAATTTGTTGCATTTTCATAACAAATCATAAACCAAAATAGTATATTTTGCAACTAGGGCGGTAAGTTGTCAATTGGTCACGATAGCGAAATTGGGCGCACGAACGAAGTGAGTGCGCACATTCGCTGGACAGGGCAATTGATAATACCGCCCGTGTTGCAGATAATATTTTTCATTACCCATGCGAGGGGACGTATCTTACAAGTTTGGGATCCAGGGGCCATAAAAAAAATATAATCAAAAATGAAGAATTTGCTTTTCCAGTTGTCTCCGGAGGTGTGAATTCGTCGTAAGAACTGTCATCAGTATCGGGTATCACCATAGAATTTACCCTCATTTTAAAACGTTTTCTTTCATTTTTATTTTGTAATGAAACAAAATTTCTGTCACTTCACGGTACCTTTTTAATATTGAGGTTTTCAATGTTTTTTTGAATTTTTCGAATGAATTTATTAAATTGTTTTTTTTAATGTAACTCAGCGATATTGAAGAATATTTGCGTTCTTTACCCAAGTTATGTGGTAATACAGCTAAAAATGGCATTTGTCGCATTAAAAAACGTGCGCCAAGATAGTACTTTTAACGCATGAGTAATAAAAAATAAGTTTTCTAATTCAATACTGAATATTTAATTTAACCTACAGGTTTATTAATTTTTAATATATTTAGCCTTACAAACTGAAATTTCACGAAAACATAAAATTATTTGCAATTTCTTAAGTGACCTAAATTTTCCTCGCCAGTGTATTTGCTTATCTAGTTTTTGTGAAAAGCCCTTGTTATGCGTTCTACACACATGTCCAAACCATTGCAAACCATCAATATTGAATGAATAGAAGTAGATTAAATCAATGTAAACAAACAAGATAATTTTTTTTGTCTCAAAGTCGTTCATCTAAAATTAAAAGCTTTTCGAGGATATTTTATATTATTTTTGTTTGTGTCGGCCCTGGCCCACTATTACACCTAGATTACTCCGCAATCTATCTTATCTTTCCTATTTATTTCTACACAAGAACTAATTCAATTTCTAATATAAATGAATATTATTCATGGTTATTATTAAAAAGATGTATATATTTTTTTGAACCTTATAGGGCCGAATATTTTTTTATCAGAAATAATTAATCAAGCGTGTAATATTTCATTTATTTTTGAATATTAAAATTTTTTAATGCTTTTTTTATACATATATCGATAAAGACCATTTATACATCGATAAAGACCACTGATAATATAAATTATAAATAAACAAGATTTGTAGGCATGAAGTGTTTTTCAAATTGGAAACCTAAAAAAGGTAAAAAACCTTCGATGAATATTTATTTTTAAACATTAAAATATTATATTTATACCGGGTGTGTCAGAACTGTACCGATAAATTTTCAGGGCTGATTCTATGATCTAAAATAAGCATAAAACTCTTGATACAAATAGGGTCAGAAACGCTTAGTTTGCGAGATACTCGACAATAGAAAAAAACGGAAAAACAATTCCGTCTAAGAAAAACGGACAATAAAACATATTGTTAAGCGATTAATTTGTACCAAAAAATAATCGGTGCTTTTTTCCCGTTGCGATAAAACTTTAAAAAATTATCAATTTATCATTGCTTTACGAGAATCATATGTCCACTTTTGGTTTATTGAAAATTGTGCTCATAAATCTACCAAATAGTGCTTCAAAATGTATTCTTTTGAACTAGCAGATATGCATTTAGCTTATGGTGCTGCTAACGGCAACGGCCAAGGATTTATGGAGAACGTTTTCCGAATAGGCAGCAGCCTCATTATGCAACTTTTGCAGCAATTCATCGACGTTTTCGAGAGCGTGGAAAATTTGAAAGTTCTATGGCAAATACAGGACGTGATAGAACGGTTCGTACTGTGGCATTAGAGGAAAATGTCTTGGTGTTGCCAATAATCCTAGAAATAGTGTTCGAACTGTAGCACTTGGACTTGGAACCAGTGCTTCAACAGTATTGCGAGTTCTTCGCGAGCAGCTCTTACACCCTTTTAGAATTCACAAAGTCCCGGCAGTGAATCATTAATTCATTTCCGAGTCCGAGGCACCAGTGCTTACATTCAGGCCCTTCCGTTCCAATAGTTGGCAGCGTCTATCGCCCTGCCATTTTACACAATTAGTTCTTCCATTGTGCATGTCTCTCCCATGTTGAAACATCTGAGAATGATGAGAATGAACATTCACATAGCTCGTCATCCACAGGCATTCCCCATCTCATCCTGTTCGATTTGCAGCGCTTTACTTCTGTCCTTAGTCTGTTCAGTGATTTCCATGTCGCGTATGGTAAAAATTTCCCCGTGGCAGCTCCTATCTGGGTTCGGTCCGCAGGTTTGGGTGTTGCTCTTTCCATAGTTCTATGCGGCTTTGTTTTGGGCATGTCGTATGTTGTAGAAAGCTTTTCCTTGATTTGAGTCGTCGCCTTTCTGGTTGTTGGTCATGTAGAGGGTGCCGCCTATGTCCGATCTGCTTCTGCCGCTCTGTTTCGGATACTACTTTGCGTTTGACGTGTGTTGGGGCAATTCCAGATAGATGATACAGCTTCTTGACAGGTGTCGGTCTCAGGCAGCCTGTTATAATCTTGCACGTCTCGTTTAAGGCCACGTCGACATGTCTTGCGTGAACTGAGTTGTACCACACTGGTGCCGCGTCAGCGGAGAAACGCAGCAAGTGCCGACATACGCAGCACGACAGGCTGCGCTCCCGATGTTGTGCCATTGAGCTTCCGGATGATATTATTCCCAGCACAAACTTTCTCCTTTGTATTCTGTTACGCCCAGGTACTTTGGAGTGTTGCATGTTTCGAGTTCTTGTTCGCTCCATGTAATTTGGAGCTTCTAGCGTGCGTCTTTATTTCTCAGCTGAAATCTACATACCTGGGTTTTGGTGGGGTTCGGCTTTAACTGGTTTGGTCGTAGTACTGTGGCATGTTTTCTAAGGCTGTAATTAGTTTATTCTCGACTTCTTCGAAGCTTCATCGCTGTGCGGCGATGGCTGTGTCATCCGTATAGATGAAGCGACGTATCTGTTGGTCATTTGTGTATACGTTGAAAAGTATACGAGCCAGTACACTTCCCTGTGGTAGAACGTTCCTCTGGTCTCTCCATCGACCGCTTTTTCCATGCGTTTCCAGTGTAACATAGAAGCGCCTGTTCTTCAACAGGGTTTTCACCAGTCCAGCTAGGCGATAGTCCTTGGTGAGACAATACAATTTCTCCACTGCTTTTTGGTGGTTTACGGTATCATATGCCGCTATCTGGTCTATGAAAGCTACACCTGTAATTTGCTTGCGCTCGAAGCCATCTTTAATATGTTATGTGAAGTTTAGAACTTTTGCGCAGCAAGACCTTCCCGGTCTAAACCCTACTTTCTTCTTCTTATCACGCCCTCTCCTGCCGAAGGTTGGCGATCCAAATGGAAATTTTCGCTGTGGAAACTGCAGCACGAAAGATTTCTGCGGACGAACGGTCGAACCATCGCCTCTAATCTTTCAGCCACGAGTTCTAGCGTCTTCCTACTGATCTTTTCCCTTGTACTTTGCCCTCTGTTATGAGGCCTAATATTTCGTATTTATCACCTCCGACCACATGACCCAGGCATTGCATTCTTCTTTCCTTGATGGTGTTCAGTAATTCTTTTTGTTTGTGCATGCGCTAGTACTAGCGAGTACTTCATCAAACCCCTACTTGCTCTGGTATTATGCGTTCGTCTACTTTACCAGATATGCGATTTTTCGAAGACCTTGAAGAGATGATACAGGTCGAAAACTTTTAGGTTGTGCAGGATCCTTTCCCGGTTTCAACAGCGCGACTACTCGAGCCTTCCTCCACATTTTTGGATTTGCAACAGGCAGTGAATTGTAATGACTTTGCTCTACGAGTACAGTTTTGTAGGTGGTTCTTGGAACAGCACACAACAGAATGAACGGTTTTCAGTGTTAATACTTTTTTCCGATAAGGCTGCGTTTGCAAGGGAAGGAATGTTCGATGATAGCCATAACATGCATTTGTTGACTAAAGAAAATCCTCAGTTAATATATGGTAGAGTTTAGCAACACAGATTTTCAATTAATGTTAGGTGTGGGATTGTTGGAAACTCTTTGCTAGGTCCGTTTGTGGTGCAGATTTGCTTAACGGGGGCGGCTTATAGAAATTTTCTTGAAACTGCCCTCGGTAGATTAGATCCGGTCGTTGTACAACTGAGATATGAAATGTGGTTCGGCTTCAACAGCGCGATGACGGTGATGAAGAACAGATGCATGACGGTGCACCAGCACATTTTAGTCGCAAGGCTCGTACATGTCTCGATGCGAGGTATCCTGATAAATCCTGATTAATGGATAGGCAGGAACGGACCGATACCGTAACCAGCCCGCTCCCCAGATCTAAATCCTCTGGATTTTGTTTTATGGAGTCATCTGAAAACCATGGTGTACGAAGTACCCCAGTCAGAGCATTCGAGGAGCTACTGCCCCGTGTAACTGAAGCATGTCGAACAGTTAGAAACATGCCCGCCGTATTTGGACGTCGTTTTTTATTGCAGCGGTGTCGGCTGTGCGTTAACTACGGGGGGTGAAATTTTGAACAATTGTTGTAAATTCTGTTCTTTTTTTTTTTTTAATTTTTGTCTATAAATTCCACCCCATCGTTTATGTTATTGGTCAAACTTTTTTGGTAAAGCGTTTTTGATCCTCTATGTATTAAGAGTTTTATGCTTATTTTGGATCACAGAATCAGTCCTGAAAGTCCTGAACTCCAATGACAGAGTTCTGACTCACCCGGTATATTTTTAAACCTCAAAATATGCTCCGACTTCGTTCAAGTTTGGAAAAACACTTTTATTTTAATCAGTATCTTTATATTTATATAATTTGATGTTAAATTATTTATTATTTATTTGTTGTTTAATTATTTATTGAGATAGATTAATAAAAAAACACGGTTAACAAGAGTAATCAAATAAATTGCTTGTGCAACGTGTTTTGATTGTTTATTGTATGAGAATAGATAATTACATTTTCTGTCTAGTTAAACATGGATGTAAAGCAATTCATTTAGTTGAAACCATAAAAAAACTTTCTATTAGGATTAGTTGTAGGGCATCCAAAAAACCGATGAAATTTCAAAAACCGGTTTTCGGTTTTTCGTAAAGTAAAAAACCGGTTAACCGGTTAAAACCCGGTTTTAAGTATAAAAATAATGAAATTGCGGCTGTAAACTAAATAAAATAAATATTTATTCACCATTTATAAATATTTAATATATATATAAAAAAAAATGTTTTTTTTTTAAATTATTTACGTAAATAATTAAAAAGTGGCACAATATTTATATAAAAATTCAAATAGGATTTAAAATAATTTTTATTAGAGTAGGTATATCAAAAAATACATAATTTTATTATTTTATGATAATGAAAAAGTAACATAAATTATAAAGTTTGTTTTTTAATAAAATAATATTTCAGGAAAATTAACGCATCTAATTGTAAGAGGTCATATTTCATTGACGATCGAAATTTTGTACAGAAATTACCGCCGACCGAAAAAACTCTTTCGCTATCTGTTAAGGTGGGTTGAATCGATTCCAGTGCATTAAATAAGTTTTCGATCACTGTCGATTACCAGCAGGCTGAGTAGGCTGGAGCCTAGGGCGGCAGATTTTGGGCCAATTTTTTTTTTGTCGTACAGAAATTAAAAGGATTCATTTTTACATACCTTAATGTAAATGTTATTAGGTCCTCACAAACAATTCAACGTGTAATATGTTTCACCACGTATTGTTAAAATATTTGTTTCTACAATTTGCCTAGTAGTGGTTGGTCCGAAGCAGGATCGACGGGGCCGAGCTGTTGCCGCGTAGTGGCATTAAGTCTGAGAGAGACAGATATAGAACGGCGATACAAACGAAAAAGCCGCCGAAAAGAAAAGCCGCCTCTGTAGATTGAGTCATGTAATTTCTTATATGATTAATTTTTCTTCCATTGTGTGCCATAGAGGGAAAAATAAAAAGTTCAGAGATCCGAATAACGGAAATTAATGTAAGATTTTGGAACTGTTAACTGAATTCGATCCTTTTTTGGCGAGTCATGTTGAATATTTAAGACTAAGATTTTTATAAGTTCGACACAACGCTGGCAAAAGGTAATGACTGAAATTGGGAAAGAGAAAGAAAGAGAAACGCTAAAGAGAGTAAATTTGACACGTTGGTCAGCTAGAGAGGACGCATGTAGAAGTTGGAGAGTTTCTTGGTACAAAGTTCTTAAAACTGGAATCAAAAGTTGCTAAAAAACATCACGTGATTAATGGACGACCCCTTACGTTTTATTTTATTGTTAGTATAAATAAATCTACAATATAATACTTCATGAATAACCATAGAAAAATAAAATTATTTTCCACTTGAAAAAAAAAAACGACTTTCGGTTCTTCGAAAAAAAAAGTTTTTATCGTTTCGTAAATTTTAACAGAAAACCAGGTTAACCGGGTTCGGTTTTAACCGGTTTGGATGCCCTATGAACCATGAAAATGAACTATGCCCTATGAAACCATGGTGTACGAAACTCCAGTCAGAGCACTTGAGGAGCTACTAGGAACAGTTAGAAACAAGCAAGGAATGGTCAGATACCATGACCGGCCCGGTCCCATTATCTGAATCCCCTGGATATTGTTTTATGGGGTCATTTGAAAACCATGGTGTACGAAATTTTAGTCAGAGCACTTGAAGAGCTACTAGGAACAGTTAGAAACAAGCAAGGAATGGTCAGATACCATGACCGGCCCGCTCCCCATATCTGAATTCCCTGGATACTGTTTTATGGGGTCATCTGAAAACCATGGTGTACAAAACTCCAGTCAGAGCACTTGAGGAGCTGCTACGAACAATTAGAAACAAGCCGGACGTTTTTGGACGCGTTTGTCGTTCTTTTTTGCAGCGGTGTTGGCTGTTCATTGAACAATTTTGGAGAATTTTTGTAAATTGTATATTAATTATACATTAATTTTATCAATAACTTCCACCCCACTTCCACTTGTGTTACTGGTAAAACATTTTTTAAGCGTTTTTTAACCTATATGTAGTTTTATACTTATTTTGGATTATAGTATCAGTCCTGAAAGTTTGTCGTTGGAGTTCTGACACACCCGGTATATTTTTAAACATCTGACCATTCCTTGCTTGTTTCTAACTGTTCCTAGTAGCTCTTCAAGTGCTCTGACTAAAATTTCGTACACCATGGTTTTCAAATGACCCCATAAAACAATATCCAGGGGATTCAGATAATGGAAAATATTCATGTTTGAACAAACACTTTTATTTCAATCAGTACTTTTATATTTATATAAGTACCTAACGTAATCAGTACCTTTCTATTGTTAGTGTTACTGAAAAAGATATGAAAGAAAGAATCAAATACACGGTTAATAAAAGTAATCAACTGTAGTATATTGCGTAACGAGAGTTGTAAGCGGATCAGTTACGCACGACTCGCGTAGCGTGGAGCGCGTAATTCTGCGAGTATTCCGTGCGTAATTCCGCGTAATTGCCTTACAACTCGAGTTATGTACTATACTTTATCTACGACCACACTGATTTGTTTCTGTTTAATAAGAAAAATATGTTTGATGCAACAAATTTATTTTTTGTTTAACTTTTATTTATTTTTTATTATTTAACATTATAATAAATAAACAGTTGTATTTTCATATATAACTGTTACTCGACATTATTTAACTTGAAAGAAATGAAAAGAACTACCTTCCTAATGGTGACATACCTTATTATTTAGTACTTATTTGGGTTAAAATTGAATAAGAGTGTTCATAGATATAGGCAACCTAATGTACGCAATGTCAATTTTTGTTAGTTTCAATTGTGGCACCGGGGCGCTGAACGTACGAGCACGTAATAGCAACTCTACGAATAGTAGGGTTGTAATAGCAACCAATCAACGAATCCTTATCAACTTATCATTAATCGCGGACTGTTACATACGTGTGTGTTATGATGTATTTACATAGTCCACGAACTGAACAATAAAGGGAATTTACAATAGTGGTTGTGGATAAAATTGTTTTTGCAATGTTTTTTGATTGTTTCTTGTATGAGAACAGATAATTACATTTTCTGTCAAGTTAAACATGGATGTAAAGCAATTCATTTAGTTGAAACCATAAGAAACACATTTCTATTAAAATTAGTTGTTTCAATGTTCATGCAGGGTTTCGAATATATTTTTTTTAAATGAAAAATAATTGCGAAATAACAAAATTTGTTGAATTTGTGCAGTTTGAAAATATTTACAGAAACTACTAAACAAAGATTTAATTTGTTTAAAATTTCTGCAGGGTTATTACACGTGTACAGTATTCAGCGTTAATAAATATCTTGCAATCTAACGCGGCAAAGGAAAATATTATTAGAAATTCCTAATATTTTTAGACGCAAATAAATTCCTCAGATATCTCGAAATCTCCGTAAACGTGTTTTCTCTTTGTAAATGAAAATATTTACATTTTTCCTATAGAATTGGTGAAACCATCCCACGTTATAGACAATCATACAAACTTAAAACAAACGGAACACAACCTGAATATATAAATATTTCCAGCCTTTCCGGAGCTCTATAACAATTACTGAGTCTTTTTAGGACTACCAAAACAAATCTCATGTGAAATTTTTCACATAAGATGAGACTTACAAACAGTAGCGTCGGTTGATCGGGCGAATGTCCGGGGCCCACGGACTTGGAGCCCCCCCCCATTTTGCTGAAATTAATTTCAATTTTGTTTTTCTTTTATATTAATACGGGGTCTGTTAGAAAAGTATCCGACCTCTAGCCGGTAAAAAAAAGTGGCATACCTGGAGCGTTCGAAACCTAATCACCCTCAAAGTAGTCTCCTTGGGACTCCACACACTTCTCCCAGCGGTGCCACCATTGTTGGAGGTATACCGAAAATGCCTCTTATCGACTTTAGCTCGGCTGCCGTTGCAGCCATAATGTCCTCTCTTGTCTGAAGTTGCGTTCCTTTCAATGGCCTCTTGACTTTGGGGAATAGCCAGAAGTCGCAGGGGGTCATATCAGGAGAGTACAGAGCCTGTCGAACCAGAGGAGTCTGGTTTTTCGCCAAAAAAATTGTAAACCAAGTTCGGAGAATGTGCTGGAGCATTGTCGTGATGGAGTCGGCAATTTCCTGATGACCACAACTCTAGTCGCTTGCGACGTAGGAGATTCCTCATTTCACTTGTCGTCATTTTACTTGCATTGAAAAACCGACGAGACTACTACACACTACGTCACTCGAACACTGCTCGACAGCAACTGAGGCTATCTACAGGCGGGCAGTGTTACCAACTTCCAAAAATATTTACCCCTAAGCCAAAGTCAAAAACCCCTAAAATTGCCACAATTACTTGAAAATCCCCCTAAAAAAATAATATTCTATAAAAAATAATAAATTAATAATAATTAATATTCTGTAATATTATTTAATATTCTTTATTTATATAATCACTTAATACTTCAAATATAATTTCGTTTTCATCTGGTTACGAGTTTTTGAAATCATACATGTTGACATTAAATAAACTTAACATGTTAGGGGATGGATTAAATGTTATGCAAGATCCACCATTTCGATGCAATGCGAATCGGTCTATCATCTTATTTTGTAACATTTCAATAGATAGTCTATTCCGCAACTTATTTTTCGCAATATTGTAGATGGAGAATGCGCGTTCGACACTTGCGTTTGAAATTGGCACCGTGACAAGTGCCAGTCTGAATTTTGAGACATTTTCAAAACGTTTACAGCCAGCTACGTCACAATCATTATGTTTTTCATTTAATTCCGAAATATTAGTAACGAGAAACTATACTAGATATCGCTAAGTCACCAGGTCAACAATTATATAATTATGATTGGCTAGCTTGAGTTATCCCAGAGCATATATAAACCTTTATTTTTCAATAAAAAATTAATAAATATAAAAAAAACCCTAAAAATACCCCTAAAAATATAAAACCCCTAAAAAATCCCATCCCCCTTATTTACCCCCTAAATTTGGGGGGAAAACCCCTAAGTTGGGAACCCTGCAGGCGAGAAAAAACCACGCATGCGCACGAAGGTTCAAGGTCGGCTCATGCAAGCGCGCTTGATTCAAATCCATCAGGTTTTCAAAATAAAAAATAAGGTCGCATACTTTTCTAACAGACCAGGTATATTATTATATTATATTTCTTCTATACATATGTTCCTTTCTTGTATCTATTAAAAATTAAAAAATGTTTATTCACTTTTTTTCATTTACTTTGTTTATTCACTTTTTTTCATTTCTAGAGGCCCCACCTCAATATATATATATATATATATGCCTGGAGCCTCAAAATCCAAACGACGGCGCTGCTTACAAATTTCACATGAGATTTGTCTTGGTAGTTCTAAAAAGACTCAGTAATTGCTATAGAGCTCCGGAAAGGCTGAATATATTTATATATTCAGGCTGTGTTCCGTTTGTTTTAAGTTTGTATGTTTCCCATAGTTTGGATTTCTTTAACTGTAACTTCTATCTATCACAATTCTAATTAAGTTATTACATGAGAACAATCTAATTGGGTTATTAAAAGAATTCCTTGCAACAATTATATTTTATAGAAATTCAAATTGCCTTAACATATTCAACATTATCTTCCATTTACGTAATTTGTATAATTATCTTTGTTAATGCAAACTACAAATATTACAACTAATTATTCTAACAAATCTAATAATAGCCTTATCATAGTTTTGACTTACAATTAGTGTTTTACTTATTTACTATAGTTATTTAAACTATATTAGGCCAAATGTATGCAAATTCTTAATATATTTTCAAGAAAGGATTAATTTTAATTCTTTTGAGAACTCTTTATTTAACAATATTTGACTTTTACTGACATGGATTTAGTAAAAATGTTAATAAATATAAATGTTAATTAAATAATATTTTAATTATTTTATTAAATAATATTTCCATGAAATAATTAAATAATGAATGAAAAAATTAAGTAACAGTATATTTTGCAACGAGGGCGGTAAGTTGTCAATTGTTCACGAGGGCGAAATTGGGCGCTCGATAGAAGTGAGTGGGCACATTCGCTCGAGAGGACAATTGACAATACCACCCGTGTCGCTGAAAATGTTCCCGGTGCGCGGATGCGCAGCAGTTTTCGTGATATTTTGAAATCAGCGCAGGTAAATTAAGTTTCTGCGCACTTAAGCCTGGTTTACATGGGTATAGTAAGAGTATAGTAGAGTATCTATTAGAGTTCACTCTACTAGCTACTCTACCACTTTTGATTTTTTTTTCGTTTAAACATAGTTGAGTACCAAGTAGAGTTCACTCTACTAGCTGCTCTACTACTTTTGATTTTTTTTTCGTTTAAACAAGTATAGTACAGTAGTGCTATACTATATGAAGCAAAATGGTTGTTAAGAAATTGAAGCACAATTATTTACCTAGAGTTTTAATAGCTCTGATTAGCGAATTTTCGGAAGCGATTGATGAGGAGATAAACAGAGAAGAAAGAATGTGGGTGAGAGAATGGCTCAAAAGAAGAGATTCACTCGGAGCAACATCGCTTCTACTAAAAGAGTTAGCCGTAGAGGTTCAGAATATAAACGATGTTCCTTTCTTGTATCTATTAAAAATTAAAAAATGTTTATTCACTTTTTTTCATTTACTTTGTTTATTCACTTTTTTTCATTTCTAGAGGCCCCACCTCAATATATATATATATATGCCTGGAGCCTCAAAATCCAAACGACGGCGCTGCTTACAAATTTCACATGAGATTTGTCTTGGTAGTTCTAAAAAGACTCAGTAATTGCTATAGAGCTCCGGAAAGGCTGAATATATTTATATATTCAGGCTGTGTTCCGTTTGTTTTAAGTTTGTATGTTTCCCATAGTTTGGATTTCTTTAACTGTAACTTCTATCTATCACAATTCTAATTAAGTTATTACATGAGAACAATCTAATTGGGTTATTAAAAGAATTCCTTGCAACAATTATATTTTATAGAAATTCAAATTGCCTTAACATATTCAACATTATCTTCCATTTACGTAATTTGTATAATTATCTTTGTTAATGCAAACTACAAATATTACAACTAATTATTCTAACAAATCTAATAATAGCCTTATCATAGTTTTGACTTACAATTAGTGTTTTACTTATTTACTATAGTTATTTAAACTATATTAGGCCAAATGTATGCAAATTCTTAATATATTTTCAAGAAAGGATTAATTTTAATTCTTTTCAGAACTCTTTATTTAACAATATTTGACTTTTACTGACATGGATTTAGTAAAAATGTTAATAAATATAAATGTTAATTAAATAATATTTTAATTATTTTATTAAATAATATTTCCATGAAATAATTAAATAATGAATGAAAAAAATAAGTAACAGTATATTTTGCAACGAGGGCGGTAAGTTGTCAATTGTTCACGAGGGCGAAATTGGGCGCTCGATAGAAGTGAGTGGGCACATTCGCTCGAGAGGACAATTGACAATACCACCCGTGTCGCAGAAAATGTTCCCGGTGTTTCGTGATATTTTAAAATCAGCGCAGGTAAATTAAGTTTCTGCGCACTTAAGCCTGGTTTACATGGGTATAGTAATCAGGAGAGTAGAGTATCTATTAGAGTTCACTCTACTAGCTACTCTACCACTTTTGATTTTTTTTTCGTTTAAACATAGTTGAGTACCAAGTAGAGTTCACTCTACTAGCTGCTCTAGTACTTTTGATTTTTTTTTCGTTTAAACAAGTATAGTACAGTAGTGCTATACTATATGAAGCAAAATGGTTGTTAAGAAATTGAAGCACAATTATTTACCTAGAGTTTTAATAGCTCTGATTAGCGAATTTTCGGAAGCGATTGATGAGGAGATAAACAGAGAAGAAAGAATGTTGGTGAGAGAATGGCTCAAAAGAAGAGATTCACTCGGAGCAACATCGCTTCTACTAAAAGAGTTAGCCGTAGAGGTTCAGAATATAAACGATGTCTCAGAATCACACCAGAAAATTTTGAACAGCTGTTGAGCATGGTGAAAGACAAAATTCAATGCGAAGATACGATGATGAGAGATGCTATAAAAGCTGAGTTCATACTACAAGTTACATTGAACTTTCTAGCTACTGGGAAAGAAGCCTTTCACATTTTTTTAGGGTCTCAAGACCTTCTTTTGCCGCGGCCTTTCTCATGTCCTTGTTTCTATAGTGTATACTGCCTAAATTCCACAGACACTCTTGCTCAACATATAAATCAACAAGTTTTATATTTTCATCCTCCCAGAACTTAACCTTTTTTAAAAGAAAATATTGCGCAACAACGTGTATACTGCAATTTAAACTCTACTGGTATTTGCTGTTGTAGTGGAGAAGATCTTTACACGGGTAGAGTGAAGAGGCTAGTGGAGTGGGAGTTGTGGTGGGGGTAAGTAGAGTAGAGTCCACTTTACTGCACGCAGTATAGTACTCTACTATACTAGATACTCTGTACTCTACTCTACTCGGACGTTTTTTGGGAGGTTTCTACGAGTAGAGTTACTCTATTCCCTACTCTACTCTGTCCATTACTATACCCGTGTAAACCAGGCTATTACGAGACGTTGATTTTGTCTTCGAAATTAAGGAAATTTCGGAAGAAAAAAATTAATTAATAAAATATATAAATAGATTATTTATATAGAGATATATAATTCAAAAACAGCATAGAGGAGCTGCTAATAAACCACAAATATTGGAAAAATGTTAATTTAAAACATGTAGAAATGATAATGGAAACACTTGAAGAACGTCACGGAAAAAAAGAGAAAAACAAAAACAGTAATAATCTGATTTTGAGAAAGTTAATGTATTAACCTAAAATGTAATATTGGCTATACGTATTAACTGAACAGCGAATACGTATCAATGAATTCTGTTCCTAAGATCCATAAGCATATGGAAGGAAAAATTAAGTTGCCACAGTATTGGCGATGTCAAAATTATGCTTTTGAATTCACAACTGAATGAAAATTCAACCTTCCATACATTAATTGTAGACGAAAGTACCGATATTTCTATACAAAAGTACTAATTTTGGATTTTATATATCGTGATAATGATATAAATTACAAAACTGTATTTGTTGGTATTTTGACAGTCGAACATTGTGACAGCATTTGTAACAAAAAATTTTAAAAAATATCTTGAACATAACTTAATGTTTACTGGAGATAATGTCACGCTTGGAAAGAAATATAGGGTAGTTGCAAAATGTACCTGTTATGCAGAAAATTTAGTCTGAAAGTGTTTACACAATGTTTCAGCGATCGAATATGAAAAGCGAAAATTTGAAGATTTAGCTCAAGCAACTGCACATGATGCCATAATATTTAAACTAATCAATGAAGAAAGGTAGTTTACCAGATATTTCGCAGATAGTGCAAAAATTACGATGTTCTAATTGACTATTGTCAAGTTATGGAAAATATTGTGCAAAAATTCCGACGGATTCGCAATATCGGGTAGGAATTTTTGGCTATACGTATTAATTGAATAACGAATACGTATCAATGAATTCTGTTCCTAAGATCCATAAGCATATGGAAGGAAAAATTAAGTTGCCACAGTATCTCAAAGTCGTTGCCACAGTAAGTTGCCACAGTATAACAAAGTCATATTAGAAGAGCTCTTTCATCTTTGTACAAATACCCACAGAAAAGTTGTTTTCTTAAACTATTATTGATGCACAGCATGATCAGCATGTTAAGACGAAAATAATAAAATTTAAATCTCAATACCTGGAGACAAAATCCTCTGGAGCAGTCATGTATTCAGTCATTCTTTCAGTCATGTAACAGTCAAACTATTATCAGAAGATCAAAATAATATTGATACTTAAAAAATATATACCTATAATGCAATTTGTCTGACTGGCTTGATTTGACATGTCTGATTTCCCGATGACGATTAACAACAATGGGATGCACTTGATAATGAGATTATTATAAATTCAGGAAAAAAATTGAAATGGAAAATTATGGAAAACCGAATATAATGAATCTTTCCGAAAAATATTCTATAATTATGATAAATATATCAAAGTGATAAAATATGAGATGAATATTCTAAAATTAAATTTACAAAACTGAAGAAGAGTAAACTTGGATTGTTCAAAACATTCGTCGATACGTTAACTTTGTTACTAACCCATTCATAATTTTCTAATCTTGCTATTCTTTACAATATTATGGGTACCTTCCAAGCGTCCAGTGCGGATGGTGAATGGGGAGTTTCAGTCATGTATTCCATTAAAAGAAAATATCGCAACAGACAGCAATATGAAAATCTAATGAGCATAAAATTACATTTATCAAATGGGCAAATAATAAAAACCGAGTTTATAAACAATTAGTTAGTACGAACGTCAGAAGACAATAAAATAATAAATTTTCATTGGAAATATTCAAAACTATTACTTTGCTATTTGATACTGTGGTTTGAATAAATAAAAGTATAAAAAAATTGCGTAATTTATTTTTAGTTTATTTTTTTTGCTCGCACTCGACTTTGGACCGCGCAGCACTAACAAAAATTAGACGGAACACTGGTTGCAGATAATATTCTTTATGACTCATGCGAGGGGACGTATCTTACAAGTTTGGGATCCAGGGGCCATAAAAAACACCGGCCAAGTGCGAGTTGTGACTCGCGCACCGAGGGTTCCGTACAAACTTGTAAGTAAGGTATCTTTAGGAGGACCTAACTGTATGCTACCAATATTACGACAATAACACGCAACACATTAGTGTATTTTCATAAGTTTTTAATAGTAAATTCGCATTTTTCTTGTAGTTAAACTACATATTTAAGGTTTTTAGATTTTTTCCTTTACATGTGCTGTAAGACACCGCTTCTTGCCAAATTTCATGATTCTAGGTCAACGGGAAGTACCCTATAGGTTTTGATTCCCTTGTGAAATCGCAAAATATGCTACATAAACGGTCACATCTTTTGATCGCGTTAACTTACAAGTTTGATTTTTTTCACAGCTGAAAGAGACCGCAGATCCGAGTATTTGATACAAATTTCAACTTGTTATCTCTACGCGTTCCTGAGAAAAATGGTCTTGACAGACAGACAGACGGACGGACAGACGAACAGACAGACAGACGGACAACAAAGTGATCCTATAAGGGTTCTGTTTTCGGTACGGAACCCTAAAAATAGAATAAAAAACGAAGAATTTGATTTTTCAATTGTCTCCGGTGGTGTGTATTCGTCATAAGAACTTTCATCAGTCTCCGATATCGCCATAAAATTTACACTTATTTTAAAATGTTTTCTTCAATTTTTATTTTGTAATGAAACAAAAGTTCTGTCACTTTCACGGCACTTTTTTAAAATTGAGGTTTTTATTAGAGATGCCACGAATAGTGATTTTGGCGAATACCGAATATGCGGCCACGCTCTTGACCGAAGCGCCGAATAATCTGCGCGGCTTTTGCGTAAACTGTGCAACTTTCAATAAATGACTGCGGCAGTTAGTGCGCGGCATGAAAATGACAAATATTTGGTTGCCACTTTTATTAACCCTCGTTTCAAAACCTAGTTTCTTGGGATTAGTTCAAACACAAAGATCAAAACAAAAAATTCTGAAAATGAGTTGTGCTGATGGGTCTTGTAGAACTGATAATGATTTTTCTCCACTTCGTAAGACAATACATATGAATGAAAATGACAAAACCATTGAAATACACGACAGTTTCTGGAATTGTTTTAAGGAAGTCCCTACAGAAAATATGAAGACAGAAAAGTGCTATTACAAATGAGATTCATTTTAAAATTCTAAAAACGGCTCGCCTAGATAGGACAAGAGACTTTTCGTATTAAAAAACGTACGTCAGGAAGTAATTCACGAGCATGAGTAATAAAAAAATTGTTTTCAACACATTTACCTCTGATAAATTTTAAGTATTATTAAATTGTAATGTTTGGTTGGTAAAACATAATCATTTCTGAATAATATTTGTGATTTTTTTTCATGATTTGGTATTCCGTATTCGGCCGAATAGTTAGCAATATTCGGCCGAATACCGAATATTAGAAAAGTGGCCGAATACCGAATATTCGTGGCATATACGTGCGCCAAGATAGTACTTTTAAGGCATGAGTAATAAAAAATATATATTATTATCTAAATTAAATTCAAATTCTTCGTCGTATTGCATTGTCGATGCAGCAGTTCCTTATTTATTTCCTTTTATTACATTCGAAGAATGAATAGATTGCTAATTTTTTTATAATAGAACTTGATACCTGCAGTTTCCGTTGCTATTTTTACAAAAATAAGTAGCAATATTTAATGATCATTAAATTCTTCTTTTTGCACGGAGTATACCTACATACTTATTTTATTTACAATTAATAAATAACTCGCGATAAATAACTCTGAATTTCAGTGCCAACCTTGAAAACATTAACTCATAACAGCACTCGGTGAGCCATAACCGCACGCATATGAGTGCTGTTATGAGTTCATGACAGACGCAAAATAAAAAAAAAAATTTGTATATTGTACCAAGAACTACAAAAAGTACTGTATATTGTAAAAAATTAGTAAATTCCAATAATAAATAGTATTTTGATTTTGCATATTTTATGCATATTTCGCCAATTTTTTGTGCATATTTCGCCCATTTTTAGTGCATATTTGCATGCATATTTTGGCTCATGTTGTGTTGTCATGTTGGTCATGTTGGACCATGTCATGATGGCTATGTTGATGACTCATTTTAAAACGTTTTCTTTAATTTTTATTTTGGAATGAAACAAAATTTCTATCACTTTCCCGTCGCTTTTTTCATATTGAGGTTTTTATTGTGTTTATTTTATTGAATTGTTTTTTTTTAATGTAATTTAGCGATATTGAATATATGCGTGCGTTACCCAAGTTATGTGGTAATACAGCCAAAAATGTCATTTGTCGCACTAAAAAACGTGCGCCAAGATAGTACTTTTAACGCATGAGTAATTAAAAGTATATATTATTATCTAAATTAAATTCAAAATATTCGCCGTAATTCTCGATGCAGCAGTTCCTTATTTATTTGCTTTATTACATTCGAAGAATGAATAGATTACATTCGAAGAATGAATAGCGGTAAGTTGTCAATTGGGTACGAAAGCGAATTTAGGCACATTCGCTCAAGAGGGTAATTGACAATATCGCCCGTGTTGCTGATAATATTTTTTATCACTCATGCGAAGGGATGTATCTTGCAGGTTTGGGGTTTAGTGCCCATTCACAATAAAATAGAATCAAAAATGAAGAATTTGTTTTTTCAATTGTCTCCGGTGTTGTGGATTCGTCATAAGAACTCTCATCAGTCTCCGGTATCACCATAGAATTTACACTCAATTTAAAACGTTTTCTTTAATTTTTATTTTGTAATGAAACAAAATTTCTGTCACAAAAATGTCATTTGTCGCACTAAAAAACGTGCGCCAAGATAGTACTTTTAAGGCATGAGTAATAAAAATGGTAATATATTATTGCTATCTAAATTAAATTAAAATTCTTCGCCGTATTGCAATGTCGATGCAGCAGTTCCTTATTTATTTGCTTTATTACATTCGAAGAATGAATAGATTGCTAATTTTTTTATAATAGAACTTGATACCTGCAGTTTCCGTTGCTATTTTTACAAAAATAAGTCGCAATATTTAATGATCATTAAATTCTTCTTTTTGCACGGAGTATACCTACATACTTATTTTATTTACAATTAATAAATAACTCGCGATGGTTTGTTGCTTCGATTCATTGCTCGTTTTTTCAACGTAGTTTAACTAGGACTACACACGAGAACGATATTTTTCTCGTCTCGTAAAAGCGAGACGAGAACGAGACGAGACCGCATGTGCTCACACTCTCGCGAGAGCAAGAACGTATGTGGTCTCGCTCTCACGAGAACGCATGGGGTCTCGCTCTCACGAGAACGAGAGCGCATGTGGTCTCGTTCTCGCGAGACACGAGAGTCTCGTTTCTGATCTCGGTCGTACTTCTTCTTCAATCTTTGTTTCTAATACGGGCAGCCGTAATATTTTCTTGCATAAATTTGAACTTCTGGCTCGGGCAAGTTACATTTCATTATATAACAATTAAAAGAGTAGATTTCGTAATATGAAATAGATTTCGTAGACAATTTCAAATTATGTTCGTTCTTATTATTAATTTTAAATCGTCAACAAAATAGAAGGTTTATATAAACAGACATTTATAGTGTGTTATCGCTACATTTTCATGTGGATGGAACAAAGCGAAATTAGAAGATATTAATAGTAACCAAATTGAAAATTTATGTAAAGGGACAGTGATTAGTTTACAATAAAATGAATGATTACCTCGTTTTAGACTATCTTAACAATAAGTTCTAGCAAGAACGATATTTGTCGAGATTAGGCGAGACGAGAGAAAAAGCAACGAGAGCGAGACAAGACAAACGGTTACGAGAGCGAGAGCGAGACGAGACTAACGGTTACGAGAGCGAGAGCGAGACGAGACTAACGGTTACGAGAGCGAGAGCGAGACGAGACTAACGGTTCCTAGAGCGAGACTGAGACGAGAGTATTTTTTTACACAACAAACGAGAGCGAGACGATTTTTGAAACTCGTCTCGCGTGAAACCCTACGCACGATCGAAGTGAGTGCGCACATTCGCTCGAGAAGGCAATTGACAATACCGCCTGTGTTGCAGATAATATTTTGTATTACTCATGCGAGGGGACTATCTTACAAGTTTGGGATCCAGGCGCCACAAAAAAAAATAGAATAAAAAATGGAGAATTTGCTTTTTCATTTGTCTCCGGTGGTGTGGATTCGTCATAAGAACTCTCCTCAGTCTCCGGTATTACCATAGAATCTCATCCGTCACCATATCATTCTATGCTGATACCGAAGATTGAGGAGATCGAAGTCTCCGGTATCAGTCGATCAGTCTCGGTATCGCCATAGAGTTTACACTCATTTTAAAACTTCTTCTTTCTAGACTTTTGTATAGGCACGTGTGCCTGTTTCTTTAAGTTCCTCCTTAGTATCTAATCTCCTGTGTCATTTTAAAACATTTTCTTCATTTTTTATTTTGTAATGAAACAAAATTTTTAATATTGAGGTTTTTATTGTGTTTATTTTATTAATTTAATTGCTTTTTTTAAATGTAATTTAGCGAAATTGATTTTTTGCGTGCGTTGTCCAAGTTATGTGGTAATATAGCAAAAAATGTCATTTGCCGCACTAAAAAACGTGCTCCAAGATAGTACTTTTAACGCATGAGTAATAGAAAATATATATTATTATCTAAATTAAATTCAAATTCTTTGCCGTATTGCAAAGTCGATGCAGCAGTTCCTTATTTATTTGCTTTTATTACATTCAAAGAATGAATAGATTGCTATTTTTTTTATAATCGAACTTGATACCTGCAGTTTCCGTTGATATTCTTACAAAAATAAGTCGCAATATTTAATGATCTAAATTCTTCTTTTAGCACCGAGTATACCTACATACTTATTTTATTTACAATTAATAAATAACTCGCCATGGTTTGTTGCTTCAATTTATTGCTTGTTTTTTTCAAGAAAGTTTAACTAACTAATAGGGAAAAAAACAATATTTTGAATACAAATGAGACATTAGAGTTGCACGTAATTGCAATTTTACAAAATGAGAGTTCCACGTATATTTAAGGGGGGAAACCACATTAGGATGTTCAAAAAATCCGATTTTTTTTAATGCATAAATCGTTAGCTGAACAATCCAAGAATACGCTGTCAAAATTTCAAATGGAAATTTGCATTCGTTTAGATTTTATGAGCATAGAACCGAGTGCACATCGAGCGGAGCATTACCTCGTTTATCTAGAAATGACTTTTTTCACATTTGCATGCAATCTAACTCAAAAAGTGTAGAACGGATCATTATGAAAATTGATAGTATGATCCTTTATAAAATTTCGAATTATATGAACCAACTAGTGAGATGATATCATGTTTTTAAGGCTATTTTTCCTTGCATAGTTAGAGAAAATAATCGTGAAAATCGAAGAAAAATTGTTCCAACACCTGCAAAATTTTTAATTTTTTGTTAAAAGTCAAAAAGCCCAAGTTTTTTGCAACCGCCACTTTCTTGCCGAAGAACTTCCAGAGAGCCTTTTTGGCGTACATCCTCGACCTGGAGAAACGCATCACGCCGTTCCCAAAATCGTAGTTCCTTGGCTTGCCTGGCGCTTACCTTTGTGTGGTCCGGCGAGCAGGATGTACACCGTTCCGGGGGTGAGGGTCGACCTAAGGGTACGTTTGTGTTGCTTGAAGCATTTCTTTGATGCTTTGGCTTAATCTTCCCCTGTGTTGGGTAAACACTCCTCTTCTTCTTCAACAGAACTAAGCGAGGTTTGCCGTTCTTGTCGCCGCCAATTGTCTGCGCAATGGTCAGCGCCCAAGAAGCCCAAGTTTTTCGCAACCGCCACCTTCCTGCCGACGAACTTCCAGAGAGCCTTTTTGGCGTACATCCTCGACTTGGAGAAACGCATCACGCAGTTCCCAAAATCGTAGTTCCTTGGCTTGCATGGCGCTTGCCTTGGTGTGGTCCGGCGAGCAGGATGTACACAGTTCCTGGGGTGAGGATCGACCTAAGGGTATGTTTGTGTTGCTTGAAGCATTTCTTTGATGGCCTTGGCTTAATCTTCCCCTGTGTTGGGTAAACACTCCTCCTCTTCTTCAACAGAACTGAGCGAGGTTTGCCGTTCTTATCGCCGCCAATTGGCTTCTCAATGGTCAGCGCCCAAGAAACCCAAGAAGCCCAAGAAAGTTTTTTGCAACCGCCACCTTCTTGCCGACGAACCTTCAGAGAGCCTTTTTGGCGTACATCCTCGACCTGGAGAAACGCATCACGTCGTTCTCAAAATCTCAGTTCCTTGGCTTGCCAATCTTCTTCTGCGGAGCATCCTTTGAAGCCGCTGTGGGCTTTGTCGGTTGGAGCCATTTCTCGTAATCAACAATGGAGTCTGTCTAGTCTTGTCTGTCTAGTCTTGTGTGTCTAGTCTTGTCTATCTAGTCTTGTCGTAAATCATAAATGGAAAACAATTCAAACTTTGTAGTATTGTGCAATGCCAACTTTGTACAAATAATTCTGTAAATTTTCGTACTTTATTCGTAACAATATATGCAATAGATTTTTGTTTGTTTGAAGAAATATAATGAATGTTACCTTTATCCCAAAGGCGATGAGCTTGAGTACGGTTTCACAAAGGAAGAGGAAAGTAAACAGAATGTTCATTGCCGCCAAGGTGTCGGAGAGCACGGGTGGAGAATCGTGGTACTACAACAACTTTCATATGTAGCTACTGCACTACAAGCATTCTGCCTACCTGAGTTTCAACACTTCGGAAAAGTCGGCAGAACCAGAAAATGGTTTTCCTCGTTTCTTTCGATAAAGAAAAGATTGCACATTTATTGACACAGAATTGTTATTTTATTTAAATCTTTTCTTTGTTAAAATTTGTGTGCTGGGACCGTCGATTGAAGTGAGTGTGTATTTTGGGTGTTATCGTGTACCTTTATGCAAGAACTCATGCAAAAAACTACCAAAACATTGTCCAGAAGATAAAGCTAAAACGTTGCCAACTAATTCGATCGAGAGCTATGCGATACGCTGAAAGCACAGTGGTGACATTAGGAAAAAGGAAAAACCTCAGGGAAAACCAGGTAGAAAATAAATAAAAAATGGCCTTGATTTTTAACAAATGGTTTCGTTGAGTTTTGAGTTTTTTGCCTGCATTAAGGTTCATATTCTTAGAAAATGAGTTATTAATGTAAAATCAAAACCTTTTTGATTTCACATGAAAATCGGAATGGCTACACTGCACGCAATTGGAAAGCTATACTTACAACATTCGGCGGACATCACACTGTAACTTTTTTATTTTTGGCTGAAATTATTCAAAAAAAAAAATCACAGAAATTGTTCAAAATATGAATGAAATGATGTCAAAATTTGATTAAATTCTAGTTAATTTATCCCACAAAAAAAAAATCCAAAAAAATCAGTATCAAACAGCCTCCTAGTGGTTTCCCCCAATATTTAAGAAATTTAGGACACTCTCAAGGTGTGTTAGGTTCTAAAAATAGATCATATATTTTCGTAATAGATGTAAATAAGGTGTTTGTGTCTAGGCCAACAAGCCATTTCTGCAACAAGCAGAATTCCAATTCAGTTAGAAACGAAATCTATGCAAAAGTTTAAAGGGAATTAAAAGACTCGTGATATACAAAATTAAATATTTATCTTGTCATATTTATATAAACAAGAACAGAACACAGAAAAAAGACTATACACTATAAAAATAAATAATACATAAAATCACAGATAATTTTACATAAGGTTTTTGTTTTAAAGCTATTATTTCTCTCATTCCCGCTAGAAACGCGATTATTGCTCGTTGAAAACCAACCTATGATGGTAATTCGAAGAATCTTGGAATGTGTTGTATAAATCAGTCGAACGATATGTTTGTTTTAAATTATAATTGGTGCTGGTTGGAGGGGTCGGAGGATCGCGGGCGCAATCCCCAGCCGTTGTCCGGCGACAACCGTCTTGTCTTTCGCGTGCCTTTTCACGTGTTTGGCCAAGTGGTCGGAACGCATGAAACAGCGCTGACAAACCTCGCATTTGAACCTCTTTTCGCCCGTGTGCGTTCTTTTGTGTCTGGAAAGCTCGTCGGATCTTGAGAACATTCGTCCGCAAGGTTCTTCGTTGTCGTTTTTGAAGCTGCAGACGAACGGTCGCTCGCCGGTGTGCGTTCGCTTGTGAGCTTTTAGGTGTGAGGATTTTAAGTATTTCTTGCCACAACCTTCGTAGGTGCATTTGAAATCGCGGGGGCGTTCTGGAGGTGTTTGGGTGAATACTATGATTTGGGCCGGGATGTGGATGTAAGTTTGGGATGGGATCGTGGGTTTTGGAGCGATTGGTTGAAGGAGATTCACGTTTTTGGGCAGGTCGATGATAACGTCTTTTTTCGATTCAGGCGCACGGTTTGGCTGCAGTTTTAACACTGGTCTTGTTTTTCCTAGTTTGAATTTTAAGGTGCGGAGAACGTTTTCTTCTTTTTCCTGTGGTGGAGGCACCGGGGTACAAGCCCCATCTTTTCCCACGTGCATGATAACCGACACAGCTCTGGGGGTTGGCTCTGGCGGCGGAGTGTTCGATATTAGTCTCCTGGCTAACTCGCTGCCCAAACAAATCTTTTTCTTTAATGGTTCCAATAATTCTTCGCATTCTGAATCTGATGGTTGAGGTGTAGGTGGAAGGTAGATTGGAGAAGCCACTCTTTTGTTTACTAGAAACATTGTATTTGTTTCTTCCATCTGTAACAATAAGATAATATTAGTTTAAACAAGAAGTGCAAAATGTTTATTAAAAGTTTTCTTACGTTTTTCAATGGAGGTGTAGAGGGTGGTGAAAGCAGTTGATCCGTTGGTACTTGACTGTACATTTTTAAGTGAAAAATCTTGAAGAGAAATTTTACGCGTGTTTTCGCTACGACTGTCGCAGAGCGTACGTAGAAGTGAAATGAGTGAAAACTGTGGCGCGTCGTGTGTTATTGCGGGAGCATGAGGTGTGTTGACGATGCCCTGGACCGTAGACCAATCGGTTCTGGGGGCTCGTCGTTTTTAGCCAATGCCGGCGCTCGGTATCAGCCGGCCGCGGCGTGATCGCATGCAGGTTGTTCACGTGCACACTGAATGATATTCGCGGTCGCGGCCGTGATGTTTACGTCACACAGCGTGGCTCGACCGAAAAACGTCACCGGCGAGCCCCGCTCAGCGCGTGCGAATCTACGATCGATCTCCCTGTGGGTGTGTGATTATTTTACACAATAACAACAGAAGACGAGCAATCACAACCACAAAAACGCTTCCTTTTTAATTGTTTATTTAATTTCTAATTATCCAAGTTTTAGTTTCTGTTGCTTTTAACGCTTTCCAGTATCTTATAACACACATCTATAAGAGGTGTAATTATATTTAAATTTAAAAAATTACAAGGGATTTTAAAGGAAGCGTAAAATAAAGGAAACAAAGGAAATACAGAACAAAGAATTATGGCATAAACATGCAAGTGTCGTTTGGGTCTGCTTAGCGCAACTAAAGCCTAAACGTCCGAGGTCGATCGACAAAACAAATAACGGTATTCCATTTAAATCAAAATTTGACGAACATATATCTGTTTTTTGACCTTGTGGGTGTTTCTCCGTGACTAATCCAAAAATGTCGTCGTATCTATTTAGTCTAGTCGGACAAGTAATTTTTGATAGTGTAGACTAGACTAGATGAAAAACAAATGCCAGTTTGTTTAGACCACCGTTTCTCAAACTTTTAAACGCGCGACCCAAAATATTTTGGTACTTACGTATTAACGCCACCACCGCTATATATTAATCGAGAGTTCGGTATCTGTCCGCTTCGCGACGGGCAACCTAATGTAACCGGGGTAAAAAAGTATTTTTAATTTAATTTTTTTTTAATTTTGAATAAAATGTTTTATTTTATGATTTATCATAAAAATTTTAGATGTCGATTGGCGGCATTTAAAGATGTAGCGCTGGTGGCGTTAATACGTAAGTACCAATATTTTTTAAAAAATGTCCCAAATGACCCAAAATATTTTGGTACTTACGTATTAACGCCACCGCCGCTATATATTGATCGAGAGTTCGGTATCTGTCCGCTTCGCGGCGGGCAACCTAATGTAACCGGGGTAAAAAAATAAAGTATTTTTAATTTAATTTTTTTTTAATTTTGAATAAAATGTTTTATTTTATGATTTATCATAAAAATTTTAGATGTCGATTGGCGGCATTTAAAGATGTAGCGCTGGTGGCGTTAATACGTAAGTACCAATATTTTTAAAAAAATGAGAGAACGATGGCGAAAAAAACTGGACAAATATCTAGAAAAAATAAGTAAATAAATACTCTGACCGGCGAGAGAATGCAGCTGTACTGCGCCGAGGTACGGGGGGCAAGGGACGCGCCGAGGTACGCGCAGATTAGTTGGAGTTGAGAAATATGCCTCAGTTTTTCACCTAAATACCGCGCACTCGAAATAAAGTGGGGGTATGCGCAGAACAATGCTAAACTCGTCGAGACGAGATGCATTCTCTCGCTGGCCCGAGCATAGTCTATCTCAACTTATTGTCTACTTTTAGATATAGTACCCTGGGTTTTTTTAACTTTTTATGAAGGTCCAAGAAATCCAATAAAATTTTATCCCTATTATATAAGACCTTGTGGTAGTTTTACTACATATAATCAATTTTAGTTGAGATCAACCTCTAAAGTCTTTTGTTATTTAGGTCTTAAACGTGTTAGGTTTTAAACTTTTACGTGTGGGGTGACGCATATTCCATTGCTACCCGAGAACTCAAAGTAAGATCTCCAAATCTGAAAATGACCATGAAAAAGGTGCGAGAAGTGGTGGAGGTTCTCTTCCCGAAGCACCGGAAACTACAGTGGGTTTTACCGGAAGTTAAAGACACTCCTGAATTTTCTATCGAGCAGCTGAACAGGGCCAGCCAACGTCTTCGAAATGGCAGAGCACCAGGAGCCGACAATCTCCCACCAGAAGCTGTAAAGATTGCCGTAAACAGACAACCAAAATTCGTTCTAGAAGTCATGAACAATATAATAGCAGATGGCAGATTCCCCGATAGGTGGAAGATAGCAAGGTTGGTCTTCCCCCGGAAAGGCGAAAAGCCCATACATGAACCAACCTCTTACAGACCAATATGCTTGCTGGATGTCTTCGGGAAACTACTTGAACAACTGCTTCTAGCCAGAATTAAAGCGGAATTGGACAAGGGTAGAGGTCTTTCCGATAGACAATATGGGTTCAGGGAGGGAACGGTCGATGCCGTTCTGAGGGTGACCAAAGTGGAAGAGAAAGCCACAAGCGGCACACGAAGAACACGTAATATGACGGCGCTGATAACCCTAGACATAACAAATGCTTTTAACTCTGCAGCCTGGGAAATGATTATAGAAGAGCTAACTAACAGAAAGTTTACCCCATACCCGTTGCGGCTGGTGCGCAGCTACCTCTCAAATAGGAGAATACAGATGGAATCCGGCGATGAGGTCGTCGAATGCGAAGTAAATAGTGGTGTTCCTCAGGGCTCAGTGTTGGGCCCTACCCTATGGAACATTGTATACGACGGCGTGTTAAGGCTCGTTTTCCCCGCGGGGGTGGAAATAGTAGGATTCGCCGATGACCTAGCTTTAGTTGCAACAGAGAAAACTGAAGAAGAACTAATGAGAAAGGCAAACATCGCCATAAAGCAGGTCTATGAATAGCTAGAGCGAAAAAACTTTAAGCTAGCCCCGGAAAAAACAGAAGCTGTACTTCTCACTGGCAATAGGAAAATAGGACCTATAAAATTCAAAATTTAAAAAGTGTACATCACACCGAAACAAGAAGTCAAGTACCTAGGCATCACTATTGACCAGAAACTGTCTTTCAAAGCACACGTTAAGAAAACTACAGAAAAAGCCCTAAAAATTACATCGGCCCTAGGAAAATAATTGCCTAACACCGGCGGTCCGAAAAGCAGTAAAAGAAGACTGCTGTGCTTTGTGGTTCACTCGACCATTCTCTATGGAGCCCCGGTCTGGGCTAGAGCAATTGAAAAGTGGTACATGAAACAGATGCTCACCTCTGTACAGAGAATGGCCATCAGAGTATGCAGTGCATAAAGGACTATCTCCAGGGAAGCTGTGTTGGTGATTGCTGGCATCGTCCCGATAGAGTGCAAAATCCACGAGATAGTCCAATTATATAAGACAAGGAACTGGGCAAATAGGACAGAAAGACAATAAATTGCAAATAACCAAATACATGAAGACTGGCAAAAGTCACGGAGTATATCCAAAACAGGACATTGGACCAAACTATTGATCCCAAAACTTAAACCTTGGCTAACACGGAACCATGGTGAGATAACTTACCATCTAATGCCCGCCATACACACAACGGTACACATGACAGGTCTACCTGTGCAGGTTTGCCTGCGCAGGTAGACCGGAGCGTGTGTGGGAATAGACCTGTGCAGTTTCTTGTGTACGGTTGACCTACGCAGGCAAACCTGCGCATGTAACCTGTACGGTAGACCGTAACGTCTATGCCGGCCATAACACAGGCCCTCAGCGGCCACGGATGCTTCAGGGAGTATCTACATAGTTTTGGCAGGGCAAGTGACGAAATGTGTGTATACTGCGGCGACGTCGACAGTGCACTTCATACTGTGTTTGAATGCAGTAGGTGGATATCCGAGGAACAGATCGAAGGAGCAGACATTCCTCATCCTAGAGTTGCAAACACTGGTAGACGCGATGCTGAGATCACCAGAGGACTGGACATACAGGGAGACAATGATACGTGACATCCTGACACAAAAGGAACAAGACGAACGGACAAAAATGAACTACAAAAAGGAATACCAAAACTATAGAGCCAATACTATATAGCCAGATTCCCGAACAACTAGGGCAGCAAAAATACCGTCCGGGCTGCTCACCCTGAAGGAATGCGCAAGCGATACCGGGGTGGCGTACATTTTTTAAGTCAAGTTTAAGTAGGGGTTTAGTGAGTGATAGCCTCACACACAGGCTGGTAGAGCTTCCCCCAAACCACATATAAAAAAAAGGTCTTAAACGCAACTGTGATATTTACGCAATGAAAATTCTAATAAGAAATATACTACTTCGGATTTATTGCGCGTAATATTTTTGCAATCGTCAGTTGGTTCCCATAGTCCCATGTCCTCTAACATTCTTATTAGAATATACGTGGTCTGTTAGAAAAGTATCCGACCTTTAGCCGGTAAAAAAAAACTGGCATACCTGGAGCGTTGGAAACCTAATCACCCTCAAAGTAGTCTCCTTGCGATTCCACACACTTCTCCCAGCGTTGCCGCCATTGTTGGAAGCATTCCGAAAAACCCCATTTCAGATTCGACTTTAGCTCGGCTGTCGTTGCAGCCATAATGTCCTCCCTTGTCTGAAATCGCGTTCCTTTTGACCTTGTGTGGTTGGTTCTCGTGACTAATCCAAAAATGTCGTCTTAACTATTTAGTCTAGTCGGACAAGTAATTTTTCATAGTGTAGACTAGACTAGACGAAAAACAAACTGGTATTTAATTGTTTAGACCAGCGTTTCTCAAACTTTTAGACACGCGAGTTAATTAAATAAACACAATTAATTAAGTAATGGTATATTTTGCAACTAGGGCGGTAAGTTGTCAATTGGTCATGAGAGCGAAATTGAGCGGACGAACGAAGTGCGCCTCCCGTAGCTGTACTGCTACCCAAATAATTTTCTAAAAATGAGAATACGATCCAGGTTTTGATGGAAAACTTATTTTAAAAATTGGGACGTCTTTTTGTGTAATTTAAGAATAAGTTTGGATATTTTGTTGTATCCCAAGGAGCAACTCACGTTGTTTTTCAAGTTTGGTTCAAGTTGGTTAATGCGCGAAAAAAAACTAGACAATTATCTAGAAAAATAAGAAAATAAAAACTCTGACCGGCGAGAAAATGCAGCTGTACTGGGCCAAGGTATGAGGGGCAAGGGACGCGCCTAGGTACGCGCAGATTAGTTTGAGTTAAGAAATATGTGTCAGTTTTTCAACTAAACACCGCGCACTCGAAATAAAGTGGGGGTATGCGCAGAAAAATGCTAAACTCGTCGACGAGATGCATTCTCTCGCCGGCCCGATAGAAAAAATAAGAAAATAAATACTCTGGCTGGCGAGAGAATGCAGCTATATTGCGCCTAGGTATGAGGAGCATGGGACGCGCCACGGTACGCGCAGATTAGTTTGAGTTTAGAAAGATGTGTCAGTTTTTCAAATACGGAGAACTAAACACCGCGCACTCGAAATAAAGTGGGGGTATGCGCAGAACCATGCGCAAACTTGTCGGGACGAGATGCATTCTCTCGCCGGCCCGAGTATAGTCTATCTCAACTTATTGTGTAGTTTTAGATATAGTGTCCTGGATTTTTATAACTTCTTATGAAGGTCCAAAAAATCCAATAAAATTTGAACCTTATGACCTCAGGTCCTTTGATCCTTAGGTACTTAAGACCTTGTGGTAGATTGATATGAAGTAATATAATTAATTTTAGTCGAGATCAATCTCTAAAGTCTCAAACGCAACTGTGATATTTATGCAATGAAAATTCTAATAAGAAATACCACGTCGGATTTATTGTGCGTAATATTCTTGCAATCGTCAGTTGGTTCCTATAGTCCCAAGTCCTCGTTATTTTTCACTTCTTATTGCATTCTTATTGCAATATACGTGGTCTGTTAGAAAAGTATCCGACCTTTAGTCGGTAAAAAACCTGGCATACCTTTTATTTTAATTATTTATTATTATCTAAATCTACTAAATCTAATGCGACCATCAACAGTTCCCAAACACTAATTTTCTTCATAGTTTCGCGATTTGCCGTCTAAAACGTAAAGGAAAAAGCGATTTTCATTGGAAAATCCCTGAGTTTCGCAAGGTTCATTCCAAAACCCAATCTGTTTTCCATCGTCCAATGCATCAATTGTACCGAAAATCGAGGGGAAACTGTCCCAACGAGATTTTCAGTTTGCCAAGGTGTGGTCCATAATCCATATAACGATATTTCTGAAAATCTAGTAAAAGCTTCACTTTCCTTACTTCCAAAATTTGGTCAAAAACTTCAAGACAAAAATAGACAAAATCACCAAACGGCTTCAGTTTCTCATGGTCTAGTTCAACGCCATAATAACAGTTTTCCCGAAAATCGAGGAAAAGCTCAAATTTTTGACAAAACCGATTATGGTTAAATTTCCTAGGAAAAATCAAAAATTTTTCGAAACGTAAATTTCTCAAAATCCCAGATTCCTTTTCTTCCATTCCATTTCCTTTTCTTCTAACGATTCGTGTAAGGAACAGAAAACTACCGAAAGTCCTAAACTCGGGCCGGCGAGAGAATGCGACTCTCCTGCGTATGATGGTCAAAGGACGCGCCGAGGTATGAGGGGCAAGGGACGCGCCGCGAAATGTGCGTCAGTTATTCAAATACGGAAAAACTAAACACCGCGCACTCGAAATAAAGTTTAGGTATGCGCTAAACAATGCTAAACTTGTCGAGACGAGATGCATTCTCTCGCCGGCCCCAGTATAGACTCAGCTTTCTTACGGGATAGATTAAAAAAAAAACTTGGTTAACTACGTGGTCTGTTAGTAAAGTATCCGACCTTTAGCCGGTAAGAAAAACTAGCATACCTGGAGCGTTTAGGAAGCTAATCACCCTCAAAGTTGTCTCCTTGGGACTCCACACCCTTCTCCCAGCGGTGCCGCCATTTTTGGAAACATTCCGAAAAGCTTCTTTCGGAATCGACTTTAGGTCGGCTCTCGTTGCAGCCATGATGTCCTCTCTGCAATCGCGTTCCTTTCAATGGCCTCTTGACTTTGGGGAATAGCCAGAAGTCGCAGGGGGCCATATCAGGAGAGTAAGGAGCCTGTGGAACCAGAGGAGTCTGTTTTTTTTTCGCCGCAAAATTGTGAACCAAGTGCGAAGAATGTGCTGGAGCATTGTCGTGGTGGAGTCGTCAATTTCCTGATGACCGTAACTCCAGTCGCTTGCACCGCTCAACATCACGTAGGCGACGTAGGACATCCCTATAGTACTGTTTGGTGATTGTTTGACCCTGTGGTGTGTCAAATGTATCCCAATTTATAATTCGAAACAGCAAAGCTGCACTGATGAGAGATAAATCTCGAAACGCGTCTGCAGATGGTTGTTCACTAATTTAATGTTATTTAATGGTTAATGTTATTTATCTAGAGCCCGTTTAGTGACATGAAAATGTACTGGGGGCTGATAGTAACATGTAAATACCTGTTGTATAATTTAATATCCTGCTTTGCATAAACCAGGGAAATAGTTGTTTCATCATGTGATTTGTTTTGTGGGCTTAATAAGGCTTAATATTATAGAGCTACAAACAGGGTAAATATATGTATATATTCGAGAAAGTCTTCGGTTGCATTTAATTTAACCGAAGAAACAAAATTTTCTCGAATATATACATATATTTACCCTGTTTATAGCTCTATAATACAAATTTTGTGGACGCAGTTCGCTTATTTGAAGGGTTTCAGTTCTGGAAATGGGTTCGTTGGATGTGGGAGAGAAGAATCCCCGCATCTAGAGCCGTCAGTGATATGAAAATGTACTGGGACTAGTAATAACATGCAAATCTCTATCTACATATTAATCTCTATATTCAATTATTATTCAATGCTTGAATACCCGACAAAATCTGTCGGCAACAAATTTGTTTGAACTGTTTTTTAAGAAAGCAGAAGAAAATTCAATTTGAGTATATGTGGTCTGTTAGAAAAGTATCCGACCTTTAGCCGGTAAAAAAACCTGGGCTACCTGGAGCGTTGGAAACCTAATCTCCCTCAAAGTAGTCTCCTTTGGACTCCTTTGGACACTTCTCCCAGCGGTGCGGTCATTGCTGGAAGCATTCCGCAAAAGCCTCTTTCGGAATCGACTTTAGCTCGGCTGTCCTTGCAGCCATAATGTCCTCTCTTGTCTGAAATCGCGTTCCTTTCAATGGCCTCTTGACTTTGGGGAATAGCCAGAAGTCGCAGAGGGGCATATCAGGAGAGTAAGGAGCCTGTCGAACCAGAGGAGTTTCAAAAATTGTGAACGACGTGCGATGAAACTGCTGCAGCATTGTTGTGATGGAGTCGCCAATTTCCACAACTCCAGTCGCAATTTCTCGGATAGTCACACGACGGTCCCGCATCGCCACAGCGTTCACTTTGGCAATGACATGGTCATTTCGGCATGTTGATGGCCGACCAGAGCGTGGCTCGCTTTCCACCGATGTGCGACCGTCTTTAAACCGTTTGTACCACTCCTTAATCTGTGTGATGCCCATAGCATCGTCACCGAAAGCCGTCTGAATCTTCCGAATGGTTTCCATTTGGTTGTCGCCCAGTTTCTGGCAAAATTTCGTTCCGTCATTTACGTTCCGTCATTTTACTTGCATTGAGAAACCGACGAGAGCACTACACACTACGTCACTCGAACACTCGACAGCAACTGAGGCTATCTACAGGCGGGAAAAAACCACGCATGCGCACGAAGGTTCAAGGTCGGCTCATGCAAGCGCGCTTGATTCAAATCCATCAGGTTTTCAAAATAAAAAATAAGGTCGGATACTTTTCTAACGGACCACGTATCTTACAAATAACAATTCGTATATGAACCGATTTCGTATATGAAAATTGTATTAGATTTAGTATTTAGAATAACAGTCCTAAACCAGGGGTCGGCAACCAGCGGCTCGCGAGCCGCATGCGGCTCTTTTATGTAAATTTTGTGGCTCTTGAGCTCGTCCGAAAAATATATTTTTAAGTCAGTAAAGAAACAAATTAAAATTCGATTTATTAAAGTAAAAAATTTTCAAATTTGCATCAAATAACTAAAGAAATTCACCGTTTTTATTTTTAATTTAAAACCATGTTTCTTTAACACGTGACGAGTCGTGTGACATTAACGATACCGTATAAGTTGAATTACCGTATAAGATAGATGTAACCTTCCAAGATATTCACGAGGAATCTGTTACTTTGATTCCGCTCAAAAGACTTATTCTGGAGGTCTATATCTTAATTCAATATTAGAATTTTTGACAAAACATTAAATTAATAGAAATAAACAAATATCTATTGCTAAAGTCATACTCTTTGCACGATATGTAGCAATAGATATGTATCTATAAATTAAGTAAATAGCTATGAAGTAAAAACATAAATAGCCCAATAGCAATAGATATGTACCAATAAATTATGTAAATAGCTATGTGCAGACGCGTTCCGAAATTTATCTCTCATCAGTGCAGCTTTTTTTGAAATTGGAATACACTTGCATCAGCTTAAACACCTTGTGAATGTGCGAGGTTAGGTTTTGATTTGATATTTGTCAAATTTTTGAACTCGCCTGGCATGCACGAGGTGTTCAAGCTAATGTAAGTGTATTCCAATTTATAATGCAAAAAAGCAAAGCTGCACTAATAAGAGATAAATCTCAAAACGTGTCTGCGGATGGCTACTCACTTAATTTAAATAGAAAGAAATGATTTTAAGACATCAAATTACGGACCTGAACACATCTGTGCATCAATTCACTCAATAAAAAATAAGGTCGGATACTTTTCTAACAGACCACGTATCTTACAAATAACAACTGACTTCGTATATGAAAATTGTATTAGATTTAGTATTTCGAATAAAAGTCCTAGACCTGGGGTGGGCAACATCTCGCAAGCCACATGCAGTTCTTTTATGTAAATTGTGTGGCTCTTCAGCTCGTCCAAAAAATATATGTTAAAGATTTTGCAAATTTGCATCAAATAACCAAGAAATTCACCGTTTTTATTTATAATTTAAAACCATGCAGTTTCTTTAACACGTGACGAGTCGTGTGACATTAACGGTACCGTATACGTTGGATTACCGTATAAGATATATGTAACCTTCCAATATATTCACTAATATCTGTTACTTTGATTCCGCTCAAAAGACTTATTCTGGTGGTCTATATCTTAATTCAATATTAGTTTTGATGTTTTGAAGAAAAACATCATGAAACAACATGTTTTGGAGTTTTGACAAAACATTAAATTACTAGAAATAAACAAATATCTATTGCTACATATGGTGCAAATTCACATTCTTTGCACCATATGTAGCAATAAATTAAGTAAATAGCCTTGTGCAGGTGCGTTCCAAAATTTTTCTCTCATCAGTGCAGCTCTGCTTTTTTGAATTATGAATTGGAATACACTTAATCAGCTTAAACACCTCGCGCATGTCTGGCGAGGTTAGGTTTTGATTTGACATTTGTCATATTTGTGACCTCGCCAGGCATGCACGAGGTGTTCAAGCTAGAGACGAGCATTTGACAAGTTTCTCGTTCCAGATCATCTTCCATCCGTCCCATCCCATCACATTTTCGTCTAACTGTCCCATCCCACAAACCTAAAATTTTCGTCCCATCCAATCCCATTAATCCCATCCAGGTCGCGTGGCCCGTCCTATTCATCCCATTTTTCCTATACAGCAGACTTTATTTTCGGTTCACTTCCGATTTTCGGACGATAATTCGTTCAAATTTCACTTTTCTGTAATTATAAGATAAGTAGTTAATTATGCACGAACTAGATTTATTAGATTATCCAAACTCGTCCCACTCTGTCACATACAAATTTGTCGTCCCATCCCACGAAACGTTCATACCACTCATCCCATACCTTGGGACGATGGGATGGGATGGGGTGGGTTAATGGGATCCCATGCTCATCTCTAGGTTAAGCTAATGTAAGTGTATTCCAATTTATAATGCAAAAAGCAAAGCTGCACTAATGAGAGATAAATCTCAAAACGGGTCTGCGGATGGCTAGCCACTTAATTTAAATAGAATGAAATGATTTTAAGACCTCAAATTACGAACCTGATGCAAAAGCACATCTGTGCATCAATTCACTCGTAAAAATTTCACTCATGTTTTTTTTTTTAATTTTATTAAATTGTATGCCTTCATTATTTAGTTTACAATATGTGAAAATAAAAGTATGAAACAATTAGAACATTATTAAATAATCCCTGCGGCTCTTCCGTAAGATTTGTTGATTAATTTTTAAGAAAAATGCTCTATTTAAAACCAGTTGCCGACCCCTGTACTAGACTATATAAAAATAAACAAAGCTGAATTAATTGGAACGCGCACCGCACATTCCGGTTGAATGAAATTTTCAACGTGGTGACGTAGGTCAGTTGTAAATATATAAACAGGTTACAAACAAATTTGCGACCTTAACAATTTGCATTATTAGATCAAGTATTGTTTATTTTAACTCGGAAGTAAACAGAAAAATGAAAACGCAAAACTCAAAGCACTAATATTTAGAATAAGACAAGAGATGAGAGAAGAGAATGAGTCGACAAGACTAAACAAAATTAGACAACGGATGGAATGAGTGGACGAGGTTCGACCAGACTGAGATGTTATTTTTAGTTTAAAGATCACAGAAGACTATCAGAAGACTCACAACTCACTCAAAAGATAAGACACTAGACAAGATAAGACCACAGAACAAGAGAGGAAATCTTGGTATTGAGGCAAGTGAAAGAAAAGCAGATGAAGAAAGGCAAACCTACTTTCTTAGCGTTTGTCGACCTTGAAAAGGCGTTTGACAATGTAAACTCGAATGTTCTGTTCGGCTCATCAGAGAGAGTTAGCACCAATTCAGCGTTCGCCATTCAGCGTTCCAAAATTAGTCTGAAAACATATGAAGACTACACGGGAAAAAGTCCAAAGATACAAAAAAATTGGATGGAAACGCCATCTTGCAGCCAAGTCACATCCCGTGAAGAACCGATGCAAGTTCCCTTTAAAGGTGCTCACAGACCGGAGCGGAAGTTTCGCTGCAGCAAACGGTGCGTTATCGCGGCGGACTGATTGACGTGGCGGCTTATGTACATGTTCAGATCGACAGGCACGATTTCCGCTGTAGTGTAGTGTTTTACCGCGGTAGTGCAGCGTTGCACGACAAGAATGCTGCATGCGCGGTCAGTTTCGCTGTTGCTGTGTTTTGAAATGGCGATTACAGAGAAATTAATTCATAATTTTAGAAAATATCCTATATTCTATGACCTGGATGATGAAAACTATAAAAACATAACGAGAAAGGACAAAATGTATAAGCAGATAGTATTAGAAATGGAAAAAAATATTGAGATTTGAAAATTTTGAAAATTAACTTTTTTGAATTTATGAATCCACAATATATTTCTTTTATTTCTTAAATGAGTTTTAGGTGTTTTAGAAAGTAAAAACAAATAAAAAATAACAATAAATCGACCGATTTTCTTCTTCTGTGGTAAATACTAATATTAGTAGAGCTTTTTCCTCTGAGGAACTCATGACTATACACCTAAAAATCACGTTTTGGTGTGGGCATGACCATTTCGCTGCCGCGCCGCTAGCGAATTTTTCGCAGCGGAAATTTCGCGACGCAAACGCTCCGCGCCGGTCTGAAGGAGCCTTAATAGTGATCACAGAATAGGTAAGCTATGAAAAAAGCGATCCATGTGCACGCGATGAATGTAACACCGATCCAAGTCCTAAAATAATAGGCGTAAAGGCCGGTCCAGACGCTTCGTTTTGCACAACCCTTTTGTCTGCACACTTCAATACGTCGCAGATAATGTTGCGTGTAGATAGGAAAAGTGCGCAGTTTTCAAACCCAGACCGCCAGTACGTGAAGACGGTACAGTTGTGCAGACAAGTCGGCACATGTAGATGTTAGCTCCGTTTTCCGATTCATTTTGTTCCTCAGTTTCATTGTATGTATTTGTTACTTTGAGCGACCATGGCTGACCTTCAGCAATGTTCTCGGGAGTTTCTCACAGAATTTATTACGCTGGACCCATTGAAGCGCTTGCTACTCTTCTTTCCGATGCATCAACTACTAATAGAAAATTGTCCCGTAATACTTCAAAATCGCAGTCTTCAACTCGTAAGAGAAAGGGAGTTCAGCAAATGATGATGGCACAACTGACGTTATGAAGTTGGTGGGAAAGAAACTGGAGTTGCTACAGGCAGAGGATACTTTTCAGGTGTTTGGAAAACATGTGGCTAATAAACTCGGAGAGGTCCCTAGTTCACAAAACGCAATCGCTCAGAAACTAATTTCCGACGTTTAAATCGAAGCGGAGTTGTGTAAGCTTAGTTGATATGACTAGCCAGCGACAAGATGATTTTGGTTTAGTAAATGGACCGAATTGGCGGCAACAGAGTTTGCCCCAACAATTGAAAATGCCACATACTCTTTCTTCACATTTTGGACAAATGATTTTGGTTTAGTAAATGGTCTGCCAACAGAATATGCCCCAACAATTGAGAATGGCACACACTCCTCCTTCACAAGTTGGACAATACCACTTCTTCTCCCAGCAGTCGCAGAATATGCCACATAACTACGTCCCAGAACAACTTGCACACACACAGGAGTATGAAACAATTGGGCAAATTTCGGCAGTTTCATGCATCATCCCACAGCAAGGTGAACAAGACCAACAGACTGTGAGAAGAATTCCAGGAAAAAGTGTTAAAGGACATGAGATTACCGGAGGACCTACAGGAGTGGCGGAGTATCAATAGCAGTGTTATAAAGAAAGCTGGTGAAGGCGTGCTAGGTGTAACATCAGGAAAGGGACCGCCAGAAGATAAGGAGGCATAGTGATGGCATAAGGAGGTCCAAAAAGAGGTAAAAGTGAAGAAAGATGCTAAGAAACAAAGGGATTTAACAGGAAGACAGGAAGAAAGGGAAGCCTATAAGATTGCAAATCAGGCAAAACGAGCTTTGGCAAAAGCAAAGACTGCAGTGGAGGAGGCATATAAAGAGCTGGAGAGAAACCAGGATGACAGACAACTCATAAGATTCGCAAAAGCCAGAGATAAAGCGTCCAAGGACATAATATCAATGAAGCACATGAAGGATGAGTCAGGTTTGGCGGAGTATCAATGGCAGTGTTATAAAGAAAGCTGGTGAAGGCGTGCTAGGTGTAACATCAGGAAAGGGACCGCCAGAAGATACGGAGGCATGGTGGTGGAATAAGGAGGTCCAAAAAGAAGTAAAATTGAAGAAAGATGCTAAGAAACTATGGGATTTAACATGAAGACAGGAAGAAACTTAAGCCTATAAGATTGCAAAGAAGGCAAAACGAGCTGTGGCAAAAGCGAAGACTGATGCAGTGGAGGAGGCATATAAAGAGCTGGAGAGAAACCAGGATGACAGACAACTCATAAGAATTGCAAAAGCCAGAGATAAAGCGTCCAAGGACATAACATCAATGAAGCACATGAAGGATGAGTCAGGTGCAGTGCTACACGATCAAGAGAAAATACTGCTAGAGTACTTTGAAAGACTATTGAATGAAGAAAATCTGAGAGATAAGTACAAAGATGGAGAGGTAAACGAAGGTGTGACCAAAGCATTAAGTAGGGAAGAAGTGGAGTATGCGCTAAAGAAAATGAAAAATGGGAAGACAGTAGGCCCAGACCAAATCCCAACAGAAACGTGGAGAAGCCTGGGAGATCGGGATATTGATATCCTCTGGGATTTATTGAAGAAGATTTGGAACGGAGAAACAATGCCACTTGCGTGGAAAAGTAGTATTCTTGTCCCCATATACAAAGGGAAAGGTGATATCCAAAATTGTGGCAATTATAGAGGTATGCAGCTGATGGCTCACACAATGAAGACATGGGAAAGCATCATTGAGACAAGGTTGTGTTGGGAAACTGAAGTAGGGGAAGAACAGTTTGGATTTATTGCAGGAAGAGGAACAACTAACGCAATATTTGCACTAAGGCAACTGATTGAGAGACACAGGGAGGTTTTACAAATCAGCCTTCCGGCCTTCATTGATTTGGAGAAGGCGTATAACAGACCCAGGCAAGAGATGTGGAGATGTATGAGAAGTAAAGGTGTACCAGAAAAGTATGTGAGACTGGTGAAAGAAATATACGAAGGTGTCATGACACAAGTTAAGAACAGTGTAAGTACAACAACGGAATTCCCAGTGGGAGTAGGACTACACCAGGGATGTGCCCTCAGACCATATCTCTTTGCCCTGGTAATGGATGTGCTAGTCAAGGATGTGAAGAAAGCAGCGCTATAGAGCACGATGTTCGCCGACGACGTTGTACTCTGTGAACTGACCCAAGAGAAACTTCAAGTGAGGCTCGAAGAGTGGAGGAAATCCCTAGAAGAAAGATGAAAGAGGATCAGCATGAGGTGAAAAATGAATATATGTGTATGAAGGAAACTCAACAGCTATGTATTTACCTGCAGGAAGAATAACTGCCAACGACCAAGAAGTTTAAATATCCGGGGTCATATATTCAATGTTCAATGGATCATATAAGAAATGAAGATTTACGAAGAAGAACCGGTGTCACAGATGTAGTTATCCAAATTCACAAACTCAAGTGGAAGTGGTCTGGACATGTGGCACGAATGACGGGCGGGAGATGGGCAAAAGGGCTGCTTGAGTGGAGATCGCGCTTGGATAAAAGAAGTAAGGGAAGACCCCCTGCACGTTGGACAGACGATCTAAAAAGATGTGCAGGCAACTGGATACAGAGAGCTCAAGACAGGAGGAAATGGGCAGAAATGGGGGAGGCGTATGTCCAGCAGTGAACACAGAGAGCTGAATGATGGTGATGACGATATTCAATGTAATGGAGGGCTGGAGTCTGAAATACAACCCAGGGTAAATAGTGAGTGGATGAACTGGAAGAAATTGAATGGAGTACAGTGTGACAAGAAGATCAGCTACAGGAGGAAAGGCTCTACAAATCTACGGTGAGGACTGCTATGCTATAGTGCCGAAACTTGGCCGATTACAAAAGCACATGAGAGAAAGATTGAAGTGGCAGAAATGAGTATGTTGAGGTGGATGCGCGGTGTAGCAAGAAAGGGTAGAATAAGGAATATTTACATTAGAGGAACAGTGAAAGCGGGACCCATAGAAAGAAGTTTCAAGAAAGCTGACTAAGGTGGTTTGGACATGTGCAGAGAAGAGAGGAGGTACGTGGGAAAAAGAGTTGAGAAGCTTGAAATAGAAGAGTCAAGGAAGAGAGGAAGACCTAAAATGAGATGAATAGACAAGGTTGTGAGAGTGAGGACGCATTGGATAGACATTTATGGAGAAGAAGAATCCAACAAAGCAACGCCGACCCTACGACATATAGGAAAAGGCAGAGAAAAAGAAGAAGAAGATAGACTATATTTAATAGACAATATAGACAATATTTAATAGATAATATTAGACATGCCTAAATAAGACTAACAAGGGGGCCCTGTCAACTCGGCATCACCGATTTGGCACAAATTTACAGTATATCTAGGGCTTGACTATAATTAAAAGTGACGCAAGCGGGAGGTCCAGATGGCCAAGCGTTAAAAAAAATGATCCAAACTGACAACTCATAAGCCCGCTATGTTGGCATAAATTTCAATGGCTGGTCAGCGCAGCGGTAAGAGCTCGGGTTCATAGTACGAGGATTAGTCCGTTTGGATCATTTTTTTAACGCTTGGCTTGCATTTATAGTCAAGCCCCACATATACTGTAAATTTGGGCCAACTCGGTGATGACGAGTTGACAAGGCCCCGTTGTAAGCAAACTTATTTCAGAAATATATATTTTTAAAAATAGTTTTTGAATATAACCTTGCTAGTTAATTTTCATCTAAATGGTTTCTTGCTAGAAACCAGAATTTATTTCGCAACGATTTCGCCAATTCGAGACTTGGAGACGACGCTCGTAGTGTTTAAACGCAGAGAGAAAACGGTTATTGGGCCATGCAAAGCGAGTGGCATTGATAACAAAAACAAAGCAAAAATTCCACGCGTTCCAATAACATTATTCCAATATTTTAATTAACCGTTTACACCAAAACAACACACAAAAGACTATTCAAATCAAACAATTTATTTTGATTGCGTTGAATTGTTGGTATCTTGAAATTTAATAGGAAAATGAGAATTTAATTTAGGAAATGCGTACACAAAGGAAATGCTGCAACAAGCGTGAGTTATAAATTGGAACTAGGTCTAGGTCACAACTCATTGCCGTCTGATTTACAAAACAAAGTTTTCTAAAATTTATTTTACACAGAAATCTTAAAATAGTTTACGTTCTGAGTTAATTGCTAACACACAGACAAGACTAGATTATTCTGTAATGAAGTGAAGTAGACTTAATTATTCTATTCACAATTTTCTTGTTGCGAAATTGGTGTGAAATACGCCGCAACGGAGTGAAATGTAAACAAATGCTTCATAAAGTTACTTTATTGCATTTAAATTTGATAATTCTTAAATTGAAGTTAGCGGAGCCATCTATCTTGATTGCTAGAAACTAAATGAAATGAGTAAAGAGGAATAGTCACAGTTGCAGCATGGTTGTGTGGAAACGAGTAAGAGATGGCGCAGTGAAGTGATTTAATGAAAATATCGGTAAATGTAAAAACAGTTGCAGGGGATCGTCCCCTGCAACTGATTTTCCGTTTGTTATGTTCATAAATTCTGTTTAATAACTTCTTTTATCCCAGAAATGAAGAAGACTCTTCGAAGAAAAAAATATGAGAAGAAACATGAATTGTTGTTCATAAAAGCAAAGCTGTACTGATGACAGATAAATCTCGAAACGCGTCTACAGATGGTTATCCAAGTTATCGGAAAGACATGATCTTAAAAAACAATGTTATTTTTCTGGTTTTTTTTGAGTGCCACGAAGGTGAAAACTATAAAATAACTGACAAATTTCACATGAGATTTGTTTTTGGTAGCCCTAAAAAGACTCATTAGTGTTATAGAGCTCCGGAAAGGTTGAACCTTGCGAGTTAATTTTCATCTTTAGTTTATTCTTATAATATCAATGCACTACAGACGTTTAAAAATATTGATATGATCTAAAATAGATTGACTAGAGTTTAAGGAAACAAAATAAATTAGTGTATAAACATATAAGAACCGATTAAAGAGAAATAATTTATTAGTTCTTGAGCTTATGAAATAAACAAGAATCACTCCATATGTAAATCAACATTACATAACGATCAACTGTTGCTTTATTGTAGTTTATGATACAAGTGTGTGAAGAAGGGCTTTTGTGTATGACTTGCAAAGTTTAAAATTTTACTAAAAAAATTTTGTTTTAAAATTTAATCGAGTGCATGATGGGCTTTTTTTGCACTCATTGCGATTAAAGCGATTAAATTTTAAACTTTGCAACTCACAAACACAAAAGCTCTTCTTCACACACTTGTATAATAAACGACTACAAAGCAACAGTTGATCGTTATGTAATGTTGATTGTGTTTGTGAAGAAGGACTTTTATTTATGAGTTGCTAAGTTTACAATTTAATCGTTTTAATCGCGATGAGTGCACGATTGGCTTTTGCGCACTCATTGCGATTAAAGCGATTAAATTTTAAACTTCGTAACTCAGAAACACAAAAGCCCTTCTTCACACACTTGTATAATAAACGACTACAAAGCAACAGTTGATCCGTTATGTAATGTTGATTGTGTGCGTGAAGAAGGACGTTTAAGTATGAATTGCAAAGTTTAAAATTTCATCGTTTTAATCGAAATGAGTACACGATGGGCTTCTGTGCACTCATTGCGATTAAAGCGATTAAATTTTAAACTTCGCAACTCACAAGCCAAAAGTCCTTCTTCACACACTTGTGTAATAAACGACTACAAAGCAACAGTTGCTCGTTGTGTAATGTTGATTGTGTGTGTGAAAAAGGACATTTATGTATGAGTTGCAAAGTTTAAAATTTAATAGTTTTAATGCCAATTAGTGCACGATAGACTTTTGTGCACTCATTGCGATTAAAGCGATTAAATTTTAAACTTCGCAACTCGCAAACACGAAAGCCCTTCTTCACACACTTGTGTAATAAACGACTACAAAGCAACAGTTGATCGTTATGTAATGTTGATTGTGTGTGTGAAGAAGGTCTTTTATGTATGAGTTTGCAAAGTTTAAAATATTATCGTTTTAATCGCAATGATTGCACGATGGGCTTTTGTGCACTCATTGCGATTAAAGCGATTAAATTTTAAACTTCGCAACTCACAAACACAAAAGCCCTTCTTCACACAATTGTATAATAAACGACTACAAAGCAACAGTTGATCGTTATGTAATGTTGATTGTGTGTGTGAAGAAGGTCTTTTATGTATGAGTTTGCAAAGTTTAAAATATTATCGTTTTAATCGCAATGATTGCACGATGGGCTTTTGTGCACTCATTGCGATTAAAGCGATTAAATTTTAAACTTCGCAACTCACAAACCAAAAGCCCTTCTTCACACACTTGTGTAATAAACGACTACAAAGCAACAGTTAATCGTTATGTAATGTTGATTGTGTGTGTGAAGAAGGACTTTTATGTATGAGTTGCAAAGTTTAAAATTTTATCGTTTTAATCGCAATGAGTGCACGATGGGCTTTTGTGCACTCATTGCGATTAAAGCGATTAAATTTTAAACTTCGCAATTCACAAACACAAAGCCCTTCTTCACACACTTGTGTAATAAACGACTACAGAGCAACAGTTGATCGTTATGTAATGTTGATTGTATCACACTTGTATCATACATTATTATATCTACGAAGCATGTTAAAATGCTGTTGAATCTAAGTATAGTATGAATATAAGTAGTGAAAGATGGTATGTTCTAGATCCTCTTCACTCCTCGCCTCCACCTCTACCCCCACCCCTAGTCCCCAGACCACGCCCCCAACCCCCACTTTCACCTCCAAAATCTACCCCCAACACCCCCAGTCCCCGCATTCCCACATTTTTCATCTACTGCATCCACTTTTCATCCACTTGCATCCAATTTTCATCTACTTGCATCCACTTTTCATCTACTGCATCCACTTTTCATCTACTTGCATCCACTTTTCATCTACTTGCATCCAATTTTCATCTACTTGCATCCACTTTTCATCTACTGCATCCACTTTTCATCTACTTGCATCCACTTTTCATCTACTTTCATCCACTTTTAATCTACTTGCATCCACTTTTCATCTACTGCATCCACTTTTCATCTACTTGCATCCACTTTTCATCTACTGAATCCACTTTTCATCTACTTGTATCCACTTTCTATCCATCTGCATCCACTTTCCATCCACTTTATATCCACTTTCCATCCACTTGCATCCACTTTACGTCCACTTTCCATCTATCTGCATCCACTTTCCATCCACTTACATCCACTTTATATCCACTTTCCATCTATCTGCATCCATTTTCCATCCACTTTACATCCACTTGCATTCATTTTACATCCATTTTACATCCACTTTTATTCCACTATTAATCAGCTTTAATCCACTTTTCAATCAGCTTTCAATCAGCTTTCAATAAGCTTTAAACAGCTTTTAATCGGCTTTTAAACAGCTTTTTAATCAGCTTTTTAATTAGCTTCTAATCAGCTTTTTTATCAGATTTAATTGGGGGTGGAAGTGGGGGTTGGGGGCGTGGTCTGGGGGCGGGGACTATGGGTGGGGACTAGGGGTGGGGGTAGTGTTGTGGGCGAGGAGTGAGGAGGATCCAGAACATACCATCTTTCCCTACTCATATAAAATTAATAAAGTCAGAACACGGCCTGAACGTATGAGGCGTTGCGAATACGAAGGGCGAACTCAACATTGTGTCATTTTTTGGCCCGAGAATCCGCAGGTGTAGGTTTCATGTTCAGTTCGTCATAAGTTCATCAAAATCGACATCAGTCTTTGCTGAGTTCGCCCTTCATCCGAAATCGATAAAAACAAATTCAAATGCGTTTTTCTCGAAACCGCCATTTGTTGAGTTCGCCCTTCGTATACGCAACGACTCATATAAACTGCCTAAATATATGGACTGAAAGCCTGAATATATTGACTGAAAGCTATAAAATAACTGACAAATTTCGCATGAGATTTGTTTTGGTAGTCCTAAAAAGGCTCAATAGTGTTATAGAGCTCCGGAAAGGTTGAATATATTTATATATTCAGGCTGTGTTCCGACTTTATTAAGTTGAAAAATGTGATTTTGACCGACAAAATACTTCAAGTCACTTACACAATAAGGTTAGAACGATAAGAGCTTCCGTGGCAAAAATTACTAACTAGTAAAAACGCACAATTACCGGAAATCTATTTGCTTGTTGTTGATGTAATCTAGGTTAATCTAGATTATGTTATGGTTAGGTTAACAGTTAGATAAATCCAGACTGAGAGGCCGAGCCTTCTTGAATCAAAATTAGAAAAATTCATTCAATTTTAATATTCGTCACAAAATTAATTTTACGTCCATGTTTTTTGTTTAGTGACGCAAGTTATTGCCATAGTAAAAACAAACAGAAATCAAAACTACATTTGATTTACACTGGACTTTCACGCACGATTTGGATACTTTTACACACGAGTATAATAATCGTATCCTACACAAACAATAATGTATTTATTAATGTATTCATTTTGGTGTGTGAGTAGATTAAATCAATTATCAATTATAATTTATTTATTTATACGAACGGCGGTGTAAATAAATAAATTGTTTAATAATGGAACTCCAATTGATTTACATTGGACTTTTACGCACGATTTGAATACCTTTACAAACGATTATAATAATGGCATCCTTCACATACAATAATGTATTTATGCTACACACGATTATAATATTTTTCACATACAATAATTTACTTAGTAATTTGTTCATTTTGGTGAACGAGTAGTAAAATTTATGCCATCTTGAATCAAAATTAGAAAAATTCATTCAATTTCAATATTCGTCACAAAATAAATTTTACGTCCATGTTTTGACGCGAGTTATTTCCATAGTAACAACAAACAGAAATCGTTTAATAATGAAACTCCATTTGATTTACATTGGACTTTTACGCACGATTTGGATACTTTTACACACGAGTGTAATAATGTCATCCTTCACAAACAATAATGTATTTATTAATGTATTCATTTTGGTGTGTGAGTAGATTAAATCAATTATCGCCGTTCGTATAAATAAATAAATTGAAAGTAGGAGATTACCACTACGATATCTTCAAATCTGTCAGTAGCTACAATTACACGGAAATCTTCTGTTACTCTTTGGCTACTTTTTTTGGTTTCCTACTTTCAATTCTATTATTAATTTGGTTCAAACCATGACATCTCATTTTAAATAAATAAATTGTTTAATAATGAAACTCCAATTGAATTACATTGGACTTTTACGCACGATTTGAATACTTTTACACACATGTATTTATTCTACACACGATTATAATATTTTTCACGTACAATAATTTATTCAGTAATGTGTTCATTTTGGTGTGCGACTAAATGAAATTTATGACTTCGCAATAATTTTCTTTAATATTAAAATGCGTTTTAAAATTTAATCCGTTGTGATAAAGTTAAGTTTGTAATACCTTTAGTTTTGAGATTAATAGCTTATGAAGTTAATGTTATTTGAAAACAAGGGAGGAAAGTGTCTGGTGCAGATAACACGAAATATAAATACGCTATTTAGTACAAATGTGATTTATGAAAATTAGCGAACGTATATTTTGTTTCTAAATTGTTAAATTGTAGTAAAAATTGTGTTTTAAATATTATAGTTAACGATGTTTAATATCTGAAGGGCACAGGGAAAAACCACACATGTCCACCTGAGTGAAGGTTTTGAATGTTGACTCGAATGATGACATGTATGTGTAAGTCTCCCAAATTAAAATATGCACATCAGTGGAGAAGGCGTTCGTGTCTAGAGCATTTAAATGTTGCGAGGCATATATGTTTATAAAGTCACAAAAGTGATAGTACATGTTGACTCCTAAAATGTTTAGACTATAAATTCTTATAAAATTAAGATATGTCATATTAGACATTAAGTGACCTGACAAAAAGACTATAGTCCATTTTTTTTAAGAATGCAGTACAGAGAAGATAGGGCTTATTTGACCTTGTTCTCTGATTGGCTTAAATCAAGGAGAAGTTTACACCGACAATATATACTTCTCCATCTCAACCTCTTGTCTCTCTTTCTTTTTACATACATTTTCAGCTGTTAGTTGTCAATGGCTGCCGTGTCAATTCACAATTATCATCTGATCTGTTTGTATCATTTAGATTGTTGCGTTTTTCTCCATTTATTTGTTTGTATTTTATTACTATTACTGCCATTTGGAGTATTTAATCAATAATAATAAGATATTCAATGAAACCATTAATAAATTGCCAATTTTATATTCAAGTAACTATATTTGAATTTAGCGCCAAATTTTGTGACTAGATTGAACATTTGTCATAGTGTAAATCAGGTTTCTAGTTACTGAATTCTTAAAAAATGGACTATAGTTTCGTTTTGAGAAAAACGAGATTTAAAGTTAGGACTTACGTTGTTTTCCCCTGGATATCTATTGTATAATGTTAGTTTTATAGACACTAACTTGCTTTTTCCCCAATCTTGTACAGTGGAACGTAAAGTACACTTCAAATACTAACATATGGTTATTATACAGTATTCCGCCTAGTGGCAGGTCCTTGTCTTTGTACGGAGAATTTCTGCCTAAAATGTTCCCTGTCCTCAGCTTCTTCCTTTAGCCTGCAGTATCTCCTCCTTTCTTTCATGTCATCCAGATGTTGAATTCTTCTTCTTCCTCGACCTGCAGTTCCTTTAAACTTCCCTTCAATGACGTCATGTATGAGCCCCTCATGTCTAATTATATGTCCGATCCAGTTGGCCTTCCTCTGGAGAATTGTATTTAGAATAATTCTCTTTTCTCCTACCCTTCTTAGTACCTCCTCGTTTGTCACCCTATCTGCCCACTTGATCTTTTCTATTCTCCTCCAACACCACATTTCAAAACTTTCGAGGTATTTTTCTCCCTTTTCCTCATGGTCCACGTCTCTGCTCCGTACAGTGCAATGCTCCAGATATAGCACTTCTCCAGTTTCTTCCTTAGTTCCAAGCTCTGCTGGTCAGTAGAGTCCTCTTCTTGTTGAATGCAGCTTTGGCCATGGCGATTCTTGCTCGAATTTCCTTTGTCAGCAGGCTTCCCAAGTACTTGCACTGTTTTACATTCTCCAGTTCTTGATTGTCGACTGTTATCTTCAAAGGTTTTTTCCCTTTTTGATATCCTCATCACTTTACATTTTTCCTTGTTAATTTCCATGCCATTTCCAGTTTCCACCAGCCGGTTCATCATGTGTTATAGTTGTCTTTGGTTCTTGGCGAGTACTACCAGGTCATCTGCATATTTGATGGTGTTGATGAGGCGTCCCCCTATCTTGAAATTTCCACATCCTTTCAAAGCTTCTCTCGCCAGCCATTCACCATACAAATTGAAGAGACTAGGCGATAGACAACATCCTTGTCTGACTCCTCTTCTTATTTCTACGCTGTTTGTTTCTCCGTAGTTCAATTGTACTTTTACTCTTTGTCTCATGTACAGATTGCAAATTAGTCTCCGGTCTCTCCAGATGACACCAATCTCCTTAAGAATATTCATCAATTTTGTCCAGTTAACTCTATCGAAGGCCTTCTGCCAATCTACAAAAGACACGCAGACTTATTCGTTAACAGTCAAAACTCTCTCCGACAATATCCTCATCATGCCTATGGCGTCCCTGGTTCCTTTTCTTTTCCTAAATCCAAACTGATCATCTTCTATTACTTCTTCGATTTTATGTTCTATCCGTCCATTGAGTATTTTTGCAATGATCTTCGCCACGTGTGAGATCAAACTAATTGTTCTGTAAATACTACATTTCTTGGCTTGCTGTTTCTTTTCTAGAGCAACCATTGTGACATCTAAAAAGTCTTTAGGCCATTACCCAGTTTCGTAGATTTTGTTGATGAGTTGTGTCAACGCTTTCAAACCTCCATCTCCGATTTCCTTCAGCAAATCCACTGGTATGTCGTCTTCTCCTGTAGCTTTCCTCCTCTTCGTGTCCTTAATTGCCTTCTCTACTTCTGTTTTCAATATGCTGGGCCCTTTTTCATCTTCATCAACCGCCTCCTCTGTCTCTACTTTAATTACTTGCGGACGGTGTTTCTTATCGTAGAGTTCTTTTACGTATTCCTCCCATATTTTTAGCATCTCCCCTTGTTCTGTCTCCATTTGTGCTTTAGAGTTTTCTATTACGAAGTTCCTTACTCACTCCCTCCCAACTCCTTCGTTTTCTGATACATCAGGTCGTACCTTCCTCTCCTTTGTAGTTCCTCTATTTCTTCACTCATTTCTTCTAGGTATTTTTCCTTCGCTTTGTCTGTTTCTCTCTTCAGTGCATTGTTAAGTCTTCTGTATTCCGCTTCGTTCACATTTTTACATTTCCTCCTTTCCTCCATCTTCTCCAGGATCTCATTGGTGATCCAGAGTTTCCTCGCTCTTTTTGCTTCCCTCCCGACTTTACTCTCTAAAGTATTCAACAAGGCCAGTTTAATATTTCTCCACTGTTCTTCTGCACTTGCACTTACATTTTCCTCTCTCAATTCACTAAAGACATTCTCTAAGGATTCTCTTACTGCCTCATTCTTCTCTCTTAGCTTTTCCAAGTCGCATCTCTGCTTTATCTTCCCACACTGTCTGCTCCTCTTCAACCTTGTACTGATGTCTGCAACCAGGAGGTTGTGATCCGAATTTATATCGGCAGCTGGCATAGTCTTGGTGTCTTTCACATTGCCCCTAAACCTCTGCTTTACAAGTATGAAATGCTTCATGCTCTATGCTTCTTCTGCTTTACAAGTATGAAAAAAAACCTATCTGATATCTACTAATGTCACCTGGGCTCTTCCATGTGTATAATCTATTCTTCCTTTTCTTAAACAAAGTGTTCATCACTACCAAATTGTTACGCTGACAGAATTCCACTAGCATCCCTCCTCTATCATTTCTTCTACCTAACCCATATTGTCCCACGATGTTTGCTTCACTACTTTGTCCTACCACACTATTCCAGTCACCCATTATTATGGTGTTTATTTTTCCTCTGCCTTCAGAGTGGATAATGTCCTATTTCATCGTATATTTTCTCCACTTCTTCGTCATCATGATCTGATGTTGGCATGTACACTTGAATTATCAGAATGGCCACTGGTTCTGCACTTATTTTCACAAACATTAGACGATCACTATGAAACACCATTTTGGTCACACTTTGCACTAATTGATTTCCCATCACTATTGCTACTCCACGTTCATGACTTTTTCCACCTGCGTAAAACATTGTGTAATTAGCTGACATTATTTGTGTCAGGTAGCATATGGTGGCACCAGTTTAATATTAGCAAAAAATGGATTTTTTTCCCTGTGCCTTTCATTTGGTTCGATAACCGATTATTTATTGATTTATTGAAATTATTGCTTTCCAAATTCTAACCAATTCAGATTTAAGAAATTATTTAACAATAGATAATTGTTCATGTTTTAATAATTAATTTCAACGTGACAGTTTATTGAAATTTCAAAATTTGGGAACAACTTACATAAATCCTCGAGTTCTAATGTTTAAATAATTTCGGTTCCAATTAAAAATTATTCATCGATCCGAAATGGTGTTAGTTGGATCTTGATAAGCTGTGTGGAAACATTTAATTAAGAGATATTATCTGATTGCTTGGAGCTTGGACTAGCTCTCAGAAATATTTCGTGTCTTTTTGTTGTAACTCGCGGTTTCACACAGTTTAGCCACGTTCTGAGAAAACTATATTTCCTCATTCATTCCCAAGAAATTAATTTTAATAACACAATTCAACATTTTAAATTAATTAATTATTAATATTATTATTGGGCCAGCAAAACTCAGTATATAGTATATTAAAGAACGAGTTCAATAAGCGCGATTTTTAAGCACGCGTCCATGTTTAGAAAACGACGAGCGAAGCGAAGAGGATTTCAATGAAACTTTTACTGAATGTGGGTATCCACGAGAAGTACCCTTTGACCAAATTTGAACCATCCGCCTCCAATGGAGGCGGCGTGGGGAATTATTTTTGCTTCAACGGTTTTTTGCAAATATCTCGTTAAACCTTCAAAATAGAAAATTGTAACCCAAATCTCCATATGTAAGAGGTCGGTGTCTACAAAAAAGTATTATTTGTAAATTTCATTAAATCATTCGGTTAAGCCACAAAAGTAAAAAATATTAAATTAATTTTTTTTTTCAAATTTACATGAGTTTAAATGGTCGGGTCATACATACATTAATTTCAACACCTAGACGCGACCATTTACATTTAAACTCATGTAAATTTGAAAAAAAAATCAAATTTCATATTTTTGATATTTGTGGCTTAACCGAATGAATTAATTAAATTTGCAAATAATACTTTTTTGTAGACAGCGACCTCTTACATATGGAGATAATAATAATAATAATAATTTATTTATTTTTGCCTCTTTGACAGAACGATCAGTATAACGTAGTAATAAGTAACTTAAAAAAATATATATAACTGAAAGAGAAAAATACATTCTGATGCAGAGGAAAAAATGAGATGTAATTCAGATGTGTGCCAAGGCACACCCTGTTCTTCCATTACACCTCGGTACATCAAATTAATAAAGATATATAAATATAATTAAATAAATATAATATCAATTATCGACATAGCTAAATAAAATAGTAAAAGTACCGTTGGAGTAACATAAGTACATGAAGGCAGGACGATTTTGTATAGCAGCTAACATCTCACGGAGATACAGCTAATGGTGAACATTGTTTATTATATAAAACTGCGAAAATATATTTTTAAACTTAGATTTCGAATCGAAGTCGTTGCAGAAGAGTGGAAGGTTGTAAAATTGATTGACAATTGTATAATGAAATGATCTTGCAAATAAACTTGTTTTATAAGCAGGTGGTGATAAGGTGGTGATCCGGGTTACAATTTTCTATTTTGAAGGGTCAACGAGATATTTGCAAAAAACCGTTGCAGCAAAAATAATTCCCCACGTCGCCTCCATTGGAGGCGGAGCGTTCAAATTTGGTCGAAGGATTATATTTGATATGGTTCTTGAAAGACAGGCTTTTGTCAATAGTGATCCCGAGGAGAATTTAGAGAATTCTTAGCCGTAATATCTACACCACTCCCATCACTTTGAAGGATATAGGTGTCAACTTGCTGAGCTGTCACTCAGACAAATACTAGAAAAGACATGGGAAATGAACATCAGCACATACCAGGTCTTCGTAGACTTTAAACAAGCGTATGATACTATCGATAGAAGAACTCTCATGAAGACAATGGAAGAATTCGAGATACCACAAAAGATCATTAAATTGGTAAATTGTACGTTAAAAAAGACTTGGAACCAAGTCGGTATCCAAAAAACGACATCGCACAAGTTTGAAACCATTACAGGTCTGAGACAAGGAGACAGTCTATCACCCATATTATTTAATATCGCGCTCGAAAAAGCTATAAGGAAAGCTCAGATAGAATGAAACGGTACCATCTACAATAAATCCACGCAACTTTTGGGCTATGCTGACGACCTAAACATCATCGGTAGATCGCTAACGGCAATGAAAGATGCTTACGGTAAAATGGAGAAGAGAGCCTAGGAGATAGGTCTGTCAATAAACAAGGATAAAACAAAAGTAATGATGGTAAGACCGGGAGCGCCAGTACACGCAGTAAATAATCTGGATATGGGAGAGTATACTGTAGAAGTCGTCAACAACTTTAAATATCTGGGATCAACCGTCACGGATCAGAACGACGAAGGGGTGGAAGTACAACATAGAATCATGCAAGCCAACAGGGCATACTTCACTCTTAAATCCATCCTTAACTCGAAGCTAGCTAGCAGACAAACGAAGTGTAATATATATAAAGCAATCATACGACCCATCCTCACATATGGAAGCGAAGCATGGACGCTGACCCAAAAATCGGAAAAGATGCTGGAGATTTTTGAGCGAAAGATCCTGAGGAAAATTTATGGGGCAATTAACAGCGAAGAGGGCTGGAGAATTAGGATGAACTTCGAACTATATCAGTTATACAAAAGCCCAGATGTGGTATCCCACATAAAACTAAGCAGGCTAAGATGGGCGGGACATGTGTGCCGGATGGCTCCAACAGCAGTGCCGAGACAAATACTCAGAGTGCCGGAAGGTAGAAGGAAAGCGGGCAGGCCAAGGGCGAGATGGGAGGAAAGTGTGAGAAGGGATGCGAGAGAGATGCTGGGGGTGCGGAACTGGCGGGCGGCGGCAGAGGAAAGGGAACGCTGGAGACAACGTTTGGTGGAGGCCAGGGCTCGCTTCGGGCTGTAGCGCCATTGGAGAGAGAGAGAGAGGTGTCAACTTGCTATTACCCGTTAGAATGAGAGCTTCTGACTTTTCTGGCACTAGGTAGAGGTACTTTGATGCCATCCATTTGGTGATTTGTTCTATGGCTTGCTTTGCTCTAAACATAATTCTCATTTCCGTTTTTCCTACTATGGTAAGTGCCAGATTATCCGCATATTCTGTTATATTGATTCTCTCTGATAGTAGCAGCCTGAGAGCACCGTGATATAGTACATTCCACAGTCTTGGTCCCAGAGCCTATCAGAGAAAATGCGAAGCCTGGGGCAATTCATATTTGGAGGCCTCTCCCACAGCCATTGAAAAGTAAAATCTAAGGGGAAGAAAAAAGTATAGTTTATGTAATGGTTTTCTTCTTCTATAACTCTACAGCCCTAGGTGGGCCTTGGCTTGAGTTACAACATCCTTCCACCTCTCCCTGCTGTTAACCAGTTGCAGCCAGTTTCTCACACCTAAGATCTTTAGGTCGTTACGTGCTCTGCCCCGAGCTCTTCTTTCATTTGGACTCCAGTTCATCAGTAATGTTCGTCAGTAATTTTTGTAATGGTATTAAATATTTATTGAATAAGTAAATTTACTTAACAAATGCTTTTCGCGCTATAGCATCACCAAATTTGGTTATAATTCGGTTGGAATCTTGGAAAGTGAGGCCCTTTAAATTATGAGGAAAATGGCAACTGCCCCTTCTGCCCACCTCCTCTGAGAGGCCCTCGTTGGTCCTATTAAGAACCTTGTGGAGCACCACTGCCGACGTCATAGTCTCGAACATCATTACGCGATCTTTGACATACGTAGCTATGGACCATTTGAAGAAGATATGGTGATATATCTTTTTCCGTTAGTTCCTCTGCGATATGTTAAATACATTTCTAATATCGAGCGTAATAAGTGCATATTCTTTGCGGGCCTTTTTCTTGCCTACCTTTTCCGCTATATTTAAACATACAAGACTAGGCCAGCAAGACCACACAAGTCTAGGCATACAAGTCTGGATAGACAATCCTAGAGCAACAGGGTTGGACAGACTAGACTAGAGAGGACTAGGCAAATAAAATACAAGAAAGTTGAGGGAGGCAGGTAGTGGATACTTCTTGCGGATGGTTCAAATTTGGTCAAAGGGTACTTCTCGTGGATACCCACATTCAGTAAAAGTTTCATTGAACTCCTTCTAGGGTTAATACATTTTCTCGCTATTTTTTAATATTCTGAAATTTTCCGTTCGGTTTTGGTCGGAAATTATTGATGTTGAACTGGTCGGGTCCAGAACGTCCCTTTCGATTGCAAATCAGTATATTAAAGAACGAGTTCAATAAGCGCGATTTTTCAGCACGCGTCCATGTTTAGAAAACTCCTCGCTACGCTCGTCGTTTTCTTAACATGGACGCGTGTTGAAAAATCGCGCTTATTGCGCTTATTGTTCTTTAAACTATTTTTTCTATTTTGCGCCCTTGTAATGCCATTTCTAAATAAAATAATCGCCGATACATATCGAGAAAATGGTACCGCACTCGGCCATTAACGAACCCATATGAGTGCTTTAATGACTTAATTATAGGCGCAAAATAGAAAAACTTAGTTAAGGAGGTTCGAGCGTAACTAATGAGTCAAAATAGTGCTTGAATTTTTTAATATTTTCAATTATCCTAATACTTGTTAAAATTCATTATTTTTATTTATAATAACATAACAAATTTAAAAATTGGTAATTATTATTCATTTAATAAAGTTATTAAATGTCTTCGTTATTTTTTACTTATAAGATACACATACAAACATATAGATAGACAAACATATAGATAGACAGATAGACATAAAAAGATTTGGCAACATCAGTGTTATGAGTCGACTGGTTGTAAAGGTATCAGAATTTTATTTGCCAAAATGTTGGCCGAAAACCTCGAATTACCAAAAAGACAAAAAATTATTGATAATGTAAGTAAAAAGCTGGAGTGTATGCTATCAAATAGTTCCACAGACGTTAAAAAGTTCAAAAAATTTTCATGTTTTTCTTTTTTCTCACAATCAGCTGTTATCGCGACGTTGCCAAACCATCTGTCATGTGAATTACTGTCGATAAACAAGATTAAAAAAAAAAAATTAATTTTAATTATTTAAATAATTACATCCGGAACATCACATTTTTTTAATGTTATCGTGTTTTAATATCATCTAAGTTTATTGTAAGAGGTTTTTTATTCCTTAAAGTTGGGAAATTAATATCGAAAAAAATAAATAAAGACGCGACGGAAGCTTGTCGGCCATAGGAACCTGTGTGTAAGATTCGAAAAAACATTTTTTTTCCGGATAAACTAAACGGAGGATCACTGAAATTTTGAAAGGACATAAATAAAGTATTGATCTAAATGTATAAAAAGTTTCAAAGCATAAACTTGAAAAAAATATTTAACATGGGATTCGCTCGAACCTCCTTAAAGCTCTAACAATGCGACGCTTAGTCTGCGATACTAGATTAATCTAAAACTGTCTATTTAGAAATCAATTGCAGGTTTCTAAATTTTAATTTGAATGTTATTTGAACAATTGTTGAAAGAAGACTCAATTATTGAAACATAATACAGATATAAAATGGTTTTGAGTGTGAGGTGTTTTAGCACCAGGTGTGAGTTTAATTGATTAATAACTAGCCGTAACAGAACTCATTTTGGTATTCTGACATTATACCGGTCAACAGTTAATTATAAATTGATACCTACAATTTATACGCGTTTGTTGCCGCGGGCGTTTCTTTTAATTAAAATGATACAATTAAAAATATTAATACAACAATATGGGAACGTAGCAATTAAATAAAGGAAATTAAGGCTGAGATATGTGAAAGATCTTAACTCACTTGTTTTATTTGATCAAATCTACTAATTTAGGTGTATCGTTGTATTTTTTTTTCGTCGGCCATAAAATTAAACATTGATACGGGGTTTTCAGTTTCTCCCAATTAGAATTCAACAAAACATGCAATTATCTTATTCAACACGTTCATTAAATTAGTTAAAGTTTGATTTAATAATACAACCTCCTCATTCTGCTATTTTCTGTCTAGTTTGGACTATCTATAAATGCTTAATACACATTTTATGTTTAGTCTTGTCTGTCTAGTCTTGTCTCTTTAATCTTGTCTGTCTAGTCTTGTCTGTCCAGTCTTGTGTGCCTTTTTTTTTTTTTTAAAGGAAAGTTTGGTTTTATTTGCAGTTAAAGACAAATTACTAAAAAACATTCCTTTCGCTTCGCACTTTACACTGGAATCCGCTCTCGCATTTCTTCAGTGTAGGGGCTGTCCGTTCTACTTCCTGCTGTCTTTCTCCTTGGTTTCAACAATCTTCCGAACGACGGTATATACTTCTTTCCATGACTTCTCCGATCCTGTTAGCCCCTCCATCACGTTGTACGCATTAAACGAATTTCCAGTGGTATGCGCGAAGTTCGTTCTGTCTTGTGTCCAGTTCGGCCAATTAAAAAGCGTATGGTTTACATCGTGTACCTCACCGCAGTAATTACATCCGTCCGTCTCTGCTCTCCTGCGATCATACAGATATTTCCTGAAACACCCGCGGCCTGACAAAGCTTAAGTTAAGTAATAGTCTGTTTCACCATAGTTCCTCCTTGTCCATTTTTCTATATCTGGAATTAAGAACCAAGTCCATCGTCCATAAGTTGCATTATTCCATTTTTCTTGCCATCTCCTCATCAAATTTTCTCTGGCTTTTACCTTTTTGATCCCGTTATACTTTTCCTGTCTTTCTTTGATTTGGAGTTCTACCGGAGGAATTCCTGCTATAACTCCCACCCCTTCCGCTGATATTGTCCTGTATGCGCAGCATGCTCTGATACACAGCAAACGCACGATTCTAGTAAGACTAATAATTCTTGTTTTAGTTTCTGTAACAATATGCCAGGCTGGTGCTCTATACAATAATTGGGACTGGACCACGCTAAGAAGTAGTTTTCGTTTGGATCCTTTGGGTCCGCCGATATTTGGCAGAAGACTAGCGAGAGCATTTGCCGTATTTTCCGCCTTCTGGGTAATTTTGTTCAGGTGATGCACAAAGGATAACTTGGTGTCCAGCCATACTCCCAGATATTTTACAGCTGTAGTAGGGGTTACCGTAAAACCTTTGGCATTAAAAGTGATCAGGGATGTCGTTCGTTTGGGTGTTAAAAGTACTGCTTTCGTCTTCTCTGGCGCCAGTTGAAGTTGCCGCTGCTCAAGCCAGTTTTGCACTCTTTGTAGCCCCGTATTACCTGTATCCATTAGGATGGATTCTTCTTTTGCGGTTACCACCATCGCCACGTCGTCGGCGAATCCAATTAAGGTTATTCCCCTCGGCATTTCCGTTTTCAGCAGGTCGTCATAGAGTATATTCCACAGGGTGGGGGCCAAGACTGATCCCTGTGGTACACCACTGTTTATCCTTATTTTTTTAAATTTTTCCTTCTGCCTCTATGATGAGCTCTCTTTTCTATAGATATGACACTAAAATATTAATAAGGCTATCCTCTATCTTCCTCTTTCTCAATTCATTTAATATTTGTTGCCACGAGGCACTATTGAAGGCATTCTTCACATCGAGTGTTATTACGGCACACAGTCTCCGGTGTCGAGCTGAGTAGGCACTAGCTTCTCTGACAATTTTATTCACTTTTATTATGGCATCCACTGTCTGTCGACCTTCTCTAAATCCAAACTGATTGTCAGACAGGTCCCCTGTTCGTATAAGTTCTTTTTGGAGTCTAGCTAATATTAATTTTTCGTATAATTTACCCTCTACGTCTAAAAGGCAGATTGGTCTAAAAGATGAAGCATTTTCTAAAGGCATTTTACCCTTCCTTAACAAAACAAGTTTCGCTCGCTTCCACTCTGCTGGGAATTTCGCCTCGGCTGCCAGTTTATTATATACGGCTAATATATAATCCGGTCTTTCCGCTGCAACTCGCTTTACCAATTCTACTGGAATATATCCTGGCCCTGGTGCTTTATTGTTTTTCAATTTTTGGCAGGCTATCTGCAGTTCATCCGATGTGAAGTCGACAAAACTAGCGTCTTTATTACAAATAAAATTTACTTCCTCGTGAGCTGGGAAAAGGTGATCAACTACTTTTTCTACTGTTTCCATATTTAGTTTCAATGAAGGTGTGTGCCCTGTCAGCCTTTTCTTGATCGTTTTGTCGCCATCCCCCCAGACATCATTATCTATATTCTTACAGAGAATTTTCCAGTGTTTTATTTTCGATGCTTTAATAGCGTTTCTCAAAATTTTCTTGCTCTTTGTAAATTCGTCCCATAGGAGCCGGTTAACTTCGGGTAAATTTCTTGCCGCGTTTCTGGTGTAGGTCCTTCTTCTTCGAACACATTCTTTGCGCAGTACAGATATATCCTCCGTCCACCAATATACCGGTGCTCTTCTGGTTTGGGTACTACGTTTTGGCATAGATTTATCGCATAATTTTGCAAGGGTATTGGAAAAGCCTCTTGCAGATGTTGTGTCTTCATTTTCTTCTATTCCGTCTAATGCATGTTGCAGTTTCTGTTGATCCATCTTGCTGACTTGCCATCCTTTACTTGAATTTCTCCTTAAATTATGTGTCTGTTTCCTGGTTGAGATATCAAAAACAATAAAGTTATGATCACTTAGAGATTCTTTTTCACTCACTTCCCATCCGTTAATGCTTGTTCTAACGTCTTCTGTTGTTATTGTCAGGTCTAAAATTGAGGAGCAGTCCTTTCTTTGAAACGTAGGTTTCTGTCCATCATTGAGAATAACTAAATTATTAGCTGCAACCCACTCTGTAATGATTTGGCCCCTTCTGTCCGAGAGATCCATACCCCATTGCGGTGATTTTGCGTTGAAGTCGCCAGCCACAATAGATTTTTCTTTTGTATTTTTAATTTCGCTTCCGATTGCATGCAACATTTCCTCAAGAGATTGTATGTTGTCATTTCCAGAGGAATAACAACTATAAAGAGTAAAATCTGATGTTTTAATATACGTAAACCCGGGGCCATGTCCATGTTTTTTAATTATAAGATCGCAGTCTACTACTTTTATTGCTGTGTCCATTTGTTCGTCGTATAACCAGTCCATTCTGTTTTTAATAGCCTTGCGATTCGGTTCACTAAGAACTAAGATTCCTGCCGCTATGTCTTTGGCGGTAGCAAGCGCTATATCGTGAGCAGGCCGGCTCCTGTTCGTGATAATTTCTAATATTCTTATTTTCTTTATGTTCTTGTCGCCTACCTCCATTGTTCATTGGGCATTTGGAATTTCCTGATTTATGTCCCTCTTGTTTACAGTGAACACAAAATGGCCTATTTGTGCATTCCATTGCTCGGTGCCCATCTTTTCCACACTTTAAGCACATGTGCTCTCTGTCTGGACCTTTACATTGGGTTTTAACATGACCATAATCCCAGCATCTGTAGCATTTAAGTTCTTTTTCTCTTTCTACGATTTTGCAGTTTGTCCATCCAATTTTGATTTTTTCGAGACCAATGAATTTTATGGCGTCAGTTTCAGACATTATAATTGTGACATTCTGTTTGTTTCCATAGGCTGGTCGTAGGGCTCTTACCTCAAATTTTTCTGGCTTAATGGAGGTGGATTTTGTAATAGCCTCTTTGATTTCCGCCTCTGTTACAACCTCATCCATTCCTTTTACATGGATTATTTTTTTGTTTACTCGAAGAGATGTTGTCGCCCCTGGTATTTTCCCATGAATTTCTTTTTTCAGAATTTTGGCTTTATCAGCTCCGTCCTTCAGTGTTAGCAGAAGTTCCCCATTTTTAGTTTTGATTATATCTTCAATTTCTACACCGATTTCACTAGGGTTTACTGTTTGTCTAACTGTTTTAAGCAGATCAGCATATGACTTGCCATTCATTTTAATGAGAAGAGCTTCTTGTGTTCTAGGTTTTTTTGAAGTGTTTGCCAAGGGGTGGTTACTACTAATTTTGTAGTCTTGTGTGCCTAGTATTGTCTGTCTAGTCTTGTCTGTCTAGTCTTGTCTGTCTAGTATTTTTTGTCCAGTCTGGTTTGTTTAGTCTTGTCTGTTTAGTCTTGTCTGTCTAGTCTCGTCTGTCTAGTCTTGTCTGTTTAGTCTTGTCTGTTTAGTTTTGTTTGTTTACTCTTGTCTGTCTCTTCTTGTCTGTCTAGTCTTGTGTGTCTATTCTTGTCTGGCTAGTCTTTTCTCTCTAGCCTTGTCTGTCTAGTCTTGTCTCTGTAGTCGTGTCTGTATAGTCTAGTCTTGTCTGTATAGTCTAGTCTTGTCTATATAGTCTAGTCTATCCAGTCTTGTCTGTCTAGCCTTGTCTGTCTTGTCTTGTTAGCCTAGTATTGTCTGTCTTGTTAAAATCAAAAATCAAATAAAAAAATATTTATTTCATTAATAAAGCTATGTACCTGAAATATAAAAGCTAAATAAAATATGTCAGAAGGAGATACAAATAATTTGCTATTCTTATCAGGCATTAGAATGATTCAAATATTCCTGTACGGTATATGGTTCCAAATTATTGATATGTTCGAAGAGTTTTTGTTTAAAGGTTCTTATGCCTGGAATAATTTTCCTTTGGTAGAGCATTAAACACTTTTATTCCACTATATATGGGGCTTTTGCACTCATCGTCAGTTTGTGATGCGGTGTGTTGTAATACGTGGCCTGTTAGAAAAGTATCCGACCTTATTTTTTATTTTGAATACCTGATGGATTTAAATCAAGCGCGCTTGCATGAGCCGACCTTGAATCTTCGTGCGCATGTGTGATTTTTTTTCGCCTGTAGATAGCGTCAGTTGCTGTCGTTGTATCAGGAAATTGGCGACTCCATTACTACAATGCTCCAGCACATTCTTCGCACTTGATTCACAATTTTTTGGCGAAAAACCAGACTCCTCTGGTTCGACAAGCTCCTTACTCTCCTGATATGGCCCCTGAGACTTCTGGCTATTCAACAAAGTCAAGAGGCCATTGAAAGGAACACGATTTCAGACAAGAGAGGACATTATGGCTGCAACGACAGCCGAGCTAAAGTCGATTCCGAAAAAGGCTTTTTTGGAATGCTTTCAAACATTGGCGGCACCGCTGGGAGAAGTGTGTGGAGTCCCAAGGAGACTACTTTGAATGTGCTTAGGTTTCCAACGCTCCATGTGTGCCAGTTTTTTTACCGGCTAAAGGTCGGATACTTTTCTAACATACCACGGATATCTGTTTTTCTCTGGTGTTTTGGGCTGCTAGGTATATATTAAATTTACTTTTGTTTTTAAACATAAAAACAAGTAGATCGTGAATATAAATACCTGCAACTGTTAAATTTTTTGTTTTTCTAAATATCTCTCTACAAGATTCCCTGCATTTTAGCTTGTAAATTATTCTCATAGCCTGTTTTGTGCTTTAAATAGGTCCCCGCAATCTTTACCACTTCCTCAGCATATAACTCCGAAATGCAGGTGTGTTTGCAAAGTAGACTGTCCTTAGGACTTTTAAGCCCACATAGCCTTGCATAATTCTTAGCGCATATATTGCTTTATTTAATTTTGGCAGCTCGCTAGCAAAATGGGCGATATGGTCAAATTCAAATTCAAAGGTTGTCTGTCCAGTTTTGTCTGTCTGATTTTGTCTGTCTAGTCTTGTCCGTCTGATCTTGTCTGTCTAGTCAAAATCAAATCAAATCAAAATAATTTAATCAACTGTAAGTTACAAGATTACTTTAGGCTATGTCTATATACAATTGCATATCAAGCACATACTTCTTCTTTTATAACCACATAGGATCAGTTTAGTCAGTCGATTAACTAAGTCTCTTTGAAGGGATTGTCTTGCGGTACTTCCTGCACTTTTTCATACGTTCTGATATTCGTGCTTGTTCTTCAATTGAAAATTTCCATGTTGTGAATTTCTTCTTTCTGAGTGGGAAGTGGAGATTTGTGCCCTTGATTTTGTGGTTTAGTTTTTGACTGTGATGTCTTCTGGTGTATGCCCAATTTCTTTTTGATCCTCTCTTATTTCTCTGATCCATCTGCACCCTGTTGTGGTATTTTTGGAGTTGAGATTGTATTCTAGCAGTTGTTTCAGAAGTCTCGAATCCGGCATTCTTATTATTTGCCCAAAGAACCCCAGTCTCCTTTTACGCATAGTATCACTAATGGATTCTAGCTCTTTGTACACGACTTTGTTGGGCACTATCCGCCACTGTCCGTCTTTCTAGTATTTTTCATTGATGCACGTTCTTCCAATTCTTCTCTCGATCTTCTGAAGTTTGTCGGTCTTTAATTGATCATTTAAGTGAAATAGCGTTTCTGCTCCATATGTGGCTTTAGGTTTTATAACTGTCTTGTAGTGTTTTATTTTTGCATTTATGGATAGGCACTTTTTTCTGTAGATGTCCCAAAGTAGGGAAAGTTCCTATGTTCTAGGCCACTTCTCACTCCTCGCCCCCCACCACTACCCCCACTACTACCCCACTACTACCCCCACCCCTAGATCCCGCTTCAGACCACCCCCCACCACTACCCCTTGCTCCAGAAAAACTTCTTAACACTATTTTTTGCAATTGCAAGAAAGGTTGTAGTGCCAAATGTGGCTGTAAAAAAGTAGGGTTGCAGTGTTCTCCAGCGTGTACCAATTGCCAAGGTGTCTCTTGCTCAAATGTTCAATTAAATACAAGAGAGGAAGATTCATGTGATTTTGATGAAGAGACAACTGATTCATCTTCATTTGAACAATTTCTAAGCGTTCATCAACAGGAAGAAGAAGAAGAAGAACAAGAAGAAATTGAAGAAAACATGATTGTTGAAGTTGAATATGAAGAGTATGAGTCAGATTAAAGTAATAAAAAAAAGTTAGAACGACAGTTAAACTCAGTAACCCATATCAATAATCTTCATACTATTAAATAATTATTGTTCCTGAAAATAACGTCATAAAGGTTCGTGGAATAGGCCTACCGGGGATACTACGTTAAAAAAAACGCGCCGAGTACACTACCTCACAGATGGTGTGGAAATGTGTGCATATTATGTAGAACGTGATTCTTACAAGCGCAATATCTGGGAAATAGTGGGTCTTAGAGAAAAAATCATAAGGACCATTTTTATAGAGAATTTTAAGATCTACAACTTTGCTCTAAAGTACTTTTTCGATAAAACTTACCGTTTTCGAGAAAAATCCAAAAAAAGCTAAAATTTTGACGTTGGGCCCCGAATAAGTCCCTAAGCTCACATGGGACTGATGGGGACTTTTGACACTTTATTCCTTGTGGTAAACCTAAGGTCTCTACGAAGATTTGGCTCTGTCGGAATTTTCTTTATTTCAATTGTCTAAAATGACCGGACTATTAGGGATTTCCCTTTTGTTTTTTCGCGATGTTCCTAAAATGGTTTGTTTGTGTTGAACTAACATCGTATGTGCCATCGGTACAGACGTAAACCAATTATCAACTGTTAAATTCCGAAAACTTCTGTATTTGAGTAATTCAACAGGCATTCCTGTGCTACATTGTTTTTTCCTACTCTAAAGCAAATGTACCTGGCTCTGACAAATTACTCGATTGTAGATAATTGACGTATTTAAATGATGCAGGGTCGAGAATAACGTGGTAGGGAAATCCCTAAAGAATGTATTGTCAAAGCAAAAGCTGGATCTTCAATATTTCTGTATGTCTCCAAGAAAACATTTTTATTCTACTCACATAAAAACAACAAAAAAGTATGCCATTCTAGTGTTAATTATAAGAAAGACTTGTAAAATTCACTTTGTTTTTTCCCACACTTATATTATGTAAAAATATTATATAACTTATTATTCACAGTTATATAAATTTCTACACATATCACGACTCGAGTTTCGACGTTTGACGGTCATTTTCAAGTGACTTAACAAATTGATAAAGTTGAATATATACCCTTATAGTTTTGGTGGGGTGGGGGGGCGGTGTTTGTCCGAAGATGAGGACTTATCTGTTTGAGATTGGGTGAGATTAAAAAGTTGGGAAAAGATTAGGTCAGTTTGCTCGTTTAGGAGATTAACTGAGGGATTACGGGTTTTTTTTTAAATTTCTAATGACTCTAGGAGATTTAGTTTCGGGCCTTTGTTGCAATTATGCAAGATTTTTAGATTATCTATTTCTGGGAATTTATGATTGAATTCGAGACAATGGTTTGAAAAAGTGTCTTTTTTCAGACGAAAAGTACCGTCAAACGTCGAAACTCGAGTCGTGATATGTGTAGAAATTTATATAACTGTGAATAATAAGTTATATAATATTTTTACATAATATAAGTGTGGTTAAAAACAAAGTGAATTTTTCAATTCAATGTAAGTATGGATTACCACGTAGTAACTGTCGCAACCATCCTATTCATAAAATCAGCCTGTACGGCAACCCAGACAAAATTGTACAACAAATTGATGAAAAAATACCGTCGTTTCACAGGATATCTGGTTCAATTCAGAATGCCTTCGGTCCAAAGTCGTACCCAACTATGTAAATATTAAAACCCGCTCCACGTCTTCGGCCGCAATAGCAGCCATAAAGTCTGCCCAAAACAGTTGGATTAGATCCGAAATAAAAAATCTTCATCGGAGGAGAGATGTTATTCAACATTATCTCAAGATATTGCATTCAGAGTTGACATTTAAATTACATCCAGTAGAATTCACGATCTTTGATGACTTTGTTCGTGACAATGTAAGTAGGGTCAACCACCTAAAATATTTAAATTTAAAAAAGAAACTATCCGTTCTCGTAAAGAACAAAAAGTCCGAACCTCAAAAAGTAATGTCCAAACCGAATCTAGTGTCTAAATTCATCAACTTCTCAAAAGTTATCTTCAGTCCTATTGAACAATCTTTTCTTTCCGAAAACCCCAACTACACCCCATTCATCAATAACAAATCCGATAAATCCACAATAATTGTAGAGTCAGAAATCGCGCTAAAAAAAGTGCAAGAACCTCTTATACCCCGAGCCAAAATAGCCGATCATATAAAATCGTACGCCCGTAATTCTACCACAGACTCCGCAGTGATCAAATCGATAAAAACTAAAATTGAGTCCAATTCTTTAGTCCTTACAAAAGCCGATAAATCCAATTCGATAGTCGTCCTGGAAAGAGAACAGTACATTAATAAAATGAACTCTTTCATTTCAACAGAAAAACTAACTCCCTTGAAAAAGGATCCTACACAAAAATTCCAATTTCAAATTAGAAGTCTCTTAAAAAATATTACAACTTTGTTCTCCGAATTTGAGAAATTTGAAATCATAAATCAGAATCCCACAAATCCCAGACTCTATGGTTTCATTAAAACTCACAAACCCGATTCTCCCATTAGACCAGTTGTCTCCTATATTAACAGTGTAGCAAGAGTTTTGGCAATTAAACTGAATACTCTTTTCAAAAAATACACCAAATTTACCCCAAAATATTCTGTAAAAAATTCACTCGCCCTTTCGGAACTCCTCAAACAAATAACAACCCCAATAAACTCCAAACTCGTATCTTTTGACGTCAGTAGTATGTTTTCTAATATACCTACTAAAGAGTGTCTCGAAATCATACAAAATTTAATTGATAAAGCTAATTGTCATCATCTTATAAAATCTGAACTTTATGAAGCCCTGGAAACATGTGTTAATCAAAATTACTTCAAATTTAATAACACTTACTATCAGCAAACATCAGGTCTAGCAATTGGATCGCCATTAAGTCCCCTTTTAGACGATCTATTCATGTCAACTATCGAAGAAAAAATCTTCAAACTAGATTTCTCCAAAAAACATATTTCATTTTGGTATAGATATGTCGATGACGTAATAGCGTGTTTTAGTGGTACAACACGTTAATTAGACCAATTTCTCAACCTAATAAACAACGTTCATCCCAAAATTAAATTCACCATCGAGGTAGAAACAGACAACAAAATAAACTTCTTAGACCTTACTCTGATTCACAAAAACAACAAAATAGAATTTGATATATACAGAAAACCCACCAGTGTTAACCCACCAGTGTTAAGCCTATCATTCATATTATCATTATCATTCATATTTTGGCAAAACAAGCGAACACATCGCAAATGTCCTTCGAAAGCAAAATCTTCAAGTAGCATTTAAACCCTCCTCTAAGTTGTCCAACATATTGTTTAATGCCAAAGATAAAATCGATCCCATTAAAAAATCCGGCGTATACGAAATTAATTGTTCCGAATGCAATAGCGTGTACATAGGGCAGACAGGACGAAGTTTTTCAACACGGTTTTCAGAACATTCTCGCGCTTTTCGTCTGAAAAAAGACACTAGTTCTTTTTCAAACCATTGTCTCGAGTTCAATCATAAATTCCCAGAAATAGATAATATAAAAATCTTGCATAATAGCAACAAAGCCCCGAAACTAAATCTCCTAGAGTCATTAGAAATTTTCAAAAAAACCCGTAATCCCTCAGTTAATCTCCTAAATGAGCAAACTGACCTAATCTTTTCCCAACTTTTTAATCTCACCCAATCTCAAACAGATAAGTCCTCATCTTCGGACAAACACCGCCTCCCCTCCCCACCAAAACTATAAGGGTATATATTCAACTTTATCAATTTGTTAAGTCACTTGAAAATGACCGTCAAACGTCGAAACTCGAGTCGTGATATGTGTAGAAATTTATATAACTGTGAATAATAAGTTATATAATATTTTTACATAATATAAGTGTGGTAAAAAACAAAGTGAATTTTTCAATTCAATGTAAGTATGGATTGCCACGTAGTAACTGTCGCAACCATCCTATTCATAGAAAGACTTGTATTTTTTACAAATTTTATCCAGCGGCAATTCAAATATACAACATCCATTCAAACTGTACTGACGGACGGCCTATCATGAATTGTTTCGTAGCGCTCTTTCATGGGGTCACTATGGGGTCACTCTCCCCATGTCACTAAAGTTTTTAAACTACCACGTAAATGTATAAGAATTATGGCGGGATTGCCATTCAGTGATGATTGCCGAAAATTATTCAAAAAGTATAAAATATTAACAGTTCCTTGTGTCTTCATCTTGTATAACTTACTGTATATGCACGTGCACGTCTGCGAGTATGACCAATTTGATCACAACTACTGCACGCGATACAAACAGCTAGTTAAGCCCAATTTTCTAAGATTTAGTAGATCTAACAGCAGTACAGGTTACCACTGTTTCAAGCTATATAATTCGCCACTGAGAAATGGCAAAAGTATAGAATAGACCTTTTTACGGTTAGTTAAGCTATGCGCGTAACTAACCGTGCGCTTAACTAGCGTCCGCCTTGTTTCAAAGGCGGGAATATGAAATTTTCGGGCACATTTTGTTATTTTCTTTCTTGTCTGTTTAGTCTTGTCTGTTTAGTCTTGTCTGTCTAGTTTTGACTGTCTAGTTTTGACTGTCTAGTCTCGTGTGTCTAGTCTTGTCTGTCCTTTCACATAAAAAATTTAATCGATTTTAAACAATCGGTCCCGTGAAGTCTTTCCTATAACAGTAACAAACAAACAATACATTTTTTAATATATTTGTTTTATTTTAGGGACAATTAACACACAACACGACACGACAATTTTAGAGGAAAGAAAAATGCCTGGGCCGGAAAAATGAAGAATCTTGCTGTAAGTTTTACCTAGTAACTAATATTTACTTAGTTTTAGTTTGCCTGTAGATATTTTCACATCTTTCAAAATCACGTTTATAGCTGTATTTTTGTTTAGATTGTGATATTTTTTTTGTCACCCCAATGCAAAACTTTGACGAATTCCATTACTTCATTTCATTTTTATTATGGGAAAAGTATGAAATTCTACAATATATCTTGAATTGTAATCAGCTCTTTGAGATTTTTATTTGCATAGGTCATGGCATAACGGGCGATAACGCACAAATTAAATTTCAAAGTAGATTTAATTAAAATTGCAACATGAAAATTGTTATGTAAAAAATCCTTCCAAAATTTAATAAGATTAGTAAAATATTTAAAATGAAATGTCATGGTTTGAACCAAATTAATAATAGAATTGAAAGTAGGAGATTATCACTACGATATCTTCAAATCTATCAGTAGCTGGAATTACACGGATATCTTGTGTTACTCTTTGGCACACCCCATCACGCATCTTACCCAACTACAGAGAGTACCATCAATATCGTACTTGGGTGTAAACCTCAATGACCAATGGGATCATAGTCGTGAAGTAAAGATCAACTCTCTATGTTCTACACGTCTACACTACTACTCTAGGCACGTTCTACATTTAACCAAATGAAGAATGTTTTGTGTAACATGCGCTTGAACCTCCATCTTCGAACACGCATACTTAGATGCTACGTCTTCTCTAAGCTTTTGTATGGAGTGGAGGCATGGACACTCTCCGAGGCAACTAGTAAGCGACTGGAGGCCTTCGAAGCATGGTGCTATCGTCGAATGCTTCGCGTTTCCTGGACCCACCATGTTAGCAACGAAACCATACTCCTACGCATGCAGAAGGACAGAGAACTGCTCACAACAGTCAAACACAGAAAACTGTCATACTTTGACCATATCATGAGAAACAGCAACAGATATAGGCTACTTCAACTCATCATGCAGGGAAAAATCGAGGGGAAGAGGTCACAGGGAAGACGACGGATCTCCTGGTTGAAGAATCTGCGACAATGGACCGGAAGAACATCGGTTGACTTGTTCAGATCGGCTGTGGATCGAATCCGATGGGCCATATTGATCGCCAACGTCCACTGAGGATATGGCACAATAAGAAGAAGAATCACGCATCTTGAGCGGGGTGTGCCAAAGAAAAACAGAAGATATCCGTGTAATTCCAGCTACTCACAGATTTGAAGATATCGTAATGATTAGGGCCCGGATTTATATGTAAATACATATTTTTTATAAAAATTATTTGCGGTCTTATTTTGTTTTCCACACAAATTATGACATTTGCAACGAGAAAATGTAATCTTTATTTCCAAATATCAAAATTTGTGTAGAAAACAAAATAAAAACCGAAAATAATTTGAATTAAAAATACGTATTTACATATAAATCCGGGCCCTAGTAATGATAATCTTCTACTTTCAATTCTGTTATTAAAATGAATCATTCGCCAAGGAAAAATTGGTTTTGTAACTAAATTACAGCGTTGTTTTGTTTCGGGTAAAAATAAGAAATGCCCTAGTAGAAATTCAAACTGGGGACCTGATCGGGCGTAGAATGAAGTCCCAGATATAGTATGTAATGCACAATGTTGATGGCGATTGGCCCGATCGGGTAAATTGTGGAGCATCATTTTAATTACGCGACTGGAATAGTTATTTACATTAGAGTGTGGAAACTTTGATTTTACAACGCGACAGCTCGTTTGGGGACCGAGCCCGAAGGGCGAGTTCCCCATTATCCACTTATATGGTTGATGGATAATCAACTTATATGGTTGATGGATAAAGTTGATGATAATCAACTTATATGGTTGATGGATTTTTAAAAACTGAAGGGTTAGAATGTAAAAATTGCTGTGGAGTATGCACGGATGGTGCAAAAGCGATGACGGGTCAAAATATTGGTTTAATCATTTTTTCAAGCTTTTCATTGTGATCATATAACTTTTACACATTGAAAATTGGCAAATAATACAGCTCTGAAATCACCTAACTGCAGCCGGTCCCAAGCCCGGATAAAAGAGGAGGGTTGAGCGGAGGGTTAACTACCCACCCTCGGAAAAAAGAAACTAGTTATGAAAACTGCAACTTTGCCTCGGAACCGGACAGACAAACACAAAAAACGACAAATGCAATGTAAAAGGACCATGAATATTGGAACTTGGAATGTCCAGAGTTGGTACATACCTGGAGCTGCTATAAATGCTGTGGAACAACTGGAAAACATAGGAATGGATATAACAGCCGTCCAAGAAATAAGATGGCCAGACGATGGAAATATAAAAATAAGTAAATCCACCATCTTCTTTAGCGGTAACAAAAACGGAAGACATGAATTTGGAACGGGCTTTGTGATTAGAGACAACCTAGTACAGAATATACTAAATTTTAAACCTATAAATGAAAGGATATGCTACATACGAATGAAGGGAGAGCGATACAACATTTCGATTATCTCAGCGCATGCACCAACGGAAGAGAAGGATGAAGATATCAAGGATGACTTCTACGATGCCCTAGAAAGAGAGATAGATACGATGCCCAAACAGGATATGCGCATACTCTGCGGGGACTTTAATGCTAAAATAGGCAAAGAGCCCAGCCTATACCCCACAATAGGTAAACACAGCCTACACAATATATCCAACGACAATGGCTTAAGACTCACAGAAACTGCAGCAGCTAATAATATGCTAATAAAGTCAACCATGTTTCCGCATAAAGACATCCATAAGCAAACCTGGGTCTCAAACGACCATATTACACGCAACCAAATTGACCACATCATTGTAGATGCCCGTCATGGCAACAATATTATAGACGTAAGAAGCCTGAGAGGAATAGACGGAGACACAGATCATTACTTAGTCAGAGCAAAAGTCAAGTCCAGAATATCTAGCCACAAATACAATAAAACAACAATAAACCCACAATGGAACATGGACGAAATACACAATGCAGAGAAACAACAAAACTATAGAGAACAACTTGAACAAACCTTGAACTATGAAAGAGAAGACAATGATATAGAACAGCTATGGGAAGCGACTGCCGAAATAATAACCAAGACAGCTGACAAGATCTTTGGAAGGAGTAAGCAGAAGCGGGCAAAAACATGGTATGACGAGGAATGTCGGAAACAACTGGAAAAAAGACAAACAGTAAGAAAGACTTGGATACAACTGCAAACAGACCAAAGTAAAAAGGAATATGACGACTGTCGAAAAGAAACAAGAAAAATAATACGCACAAAGAAAAGAAACTACGAACAACAAAAATATGAAACTATGGAGAGAGACCGGCCCAAACCAGGCTCCAGAGAATTCTACAAAGCAATTTCCTCTGAGAAAAGAGGGCATAGAGCCAATTCCATCCACACACTGAGAGACAACCAAGGCCGTATGATAATCGACGGTAAAGAAATAACTGAAGAATGGAAAAAGTATTTTAGAGACCTTCTAAACATCATACAGGAAGAACAGCACAAAGAAGAGATCTATATCACAGCGGACATGCCCGTCAAAAATCCTTCCTTTGAAGAAACCCAAAAGGCCTTAAATAAGCTGAAAAATCACAAAGCGCCGGGTACGGACGAGATACCAGCAGAACTTCTGAAATATGGGGGAGACGCACTACATCGCCAAATCCACCAGCTAATAACGCACATATGGTTAGAAGAAAGGATACCAGCACGATGGAAGGAAAACATAATAGTGCCCATCCACAAAAAAGGGGACAAAACAAAATGCGCGAATTATAGAGGAATGTCACTCCTAAACACGGCATATAAAACCCTCTCAAACATCATTCTTAGTAGACTAATCCCTTATGCTGAAAATGTCCTAGGCGAATATCAAGCCGGGTTTAGGGCAAATAGATCAACAATAGATCAACTATTCACGCTGAGACAACTTCTAGAAAAGGGATGGGAGTATAACAAACCCATACACAATCTTTTCATAGACTTTCGACAGGCATATGATAGCGTAGAAAGAAGCCAAGTATGGAATGCCATGGCGGAGTTCTCAATACCAAAGAAACTCATTCGGATGACCAAAGTCTGTATGGAGGGTGGAATATCTAAAGTACGTGTAAATAATAAACTGTCTGGCAGCTTGGAAATCAACAGTGGACTTAAACAGGGTGATGCGTTCTCTCCACTACTATTCAACCTTGTATTAGAGAAAGCCATGAGGTCGGCCGAAATAAAAACAGAATTGCTATCGGGTCAAGGTCCCAAAGTGTTACTCGCATGCAGATGACATAGATCTCGTTGGAGACTCCATTCTATCCACGAAAGACATTTTCAACAAGGTGGAAGGAGCAATAAGTGAGGTAGGGCTGAAGATTAATGAAGAGAAAACGAAATATATGTGTATAAATAGAACGACACGAAGAGACAGAATAGGACAAAATATGACGATCAACACCTTTAATTTCGAAAGAGTACAACGTTTTAAGTATCTGGGGGCCGTAATCACAGCGGACAACGATGTTACCGAAGAAATAAAAGACAGAATCCAATCTGCAAACCGCTGTCTATTTGCACTGAATAAGCTCATAAAATCAAAAAATCTCACAAGAGGTTCAAAGATCAAAATCTATAAATCCATCGTCACACCTGTAATAACATACGGATGCGAAACGTGGACCATGACCAAAGCAAACGAAGAAAAGCTCAGACGCTTTGAACGAAAAATACTTAGAAAAATTCATCATGACATCACCACAGACCAGTATAAGATCAGAACCAATATCGAATTAAAAGCACTCTACAACGACACCGATATTGTCCAAGAAATTAAATCACAGCGACTAAGATGGGCAGGCCACGTACACATACTGCATAACGAAAGACTTGTAAAACTGGTATGGGAGGAGATTCCCACAGGAAAGAGACCGCTCGGACGTCCCAGAATGCGATGGAGAGATAACATCCAAGCAGATCTCCGGAAAATGAACATTCCATCTGACCCTAGGTTGATGGAAGACCGAACAAATTGGAAAAAAGTTGTACAGTCAGCCAAGACCCACCCAGGGTTGTAGCGCTACGTGATGATGATGATATAACTTTTACGCACTGAAACGCAAAAACCGGCCAAGTGCGAGTTGTGACTCGCGCACCGAGGGTTCTGTACAAACTTGTAAGTAAGGTATTTTTTTTGTGGAGGACGTAGCAAGCACATTCAGTTAACTTGACAAGTGGCCGTCCTGAAATCACGACCATCTTAGTACCGCTGCAAGCATAAACTCAAGATGTCGCTGTCGTACGATGGAATTCTACTCTATGTTTTATTACCGTACATCCCCCATTCACTATTATTTAGGGGTTCTGGAACTTCACTATTTATTTTTACTGCTCAATTTTGAGTCTGCATCCTATTCCACCCAAATCGACAATTACTCCCAACAACAAAAAATATTTCTTAGAAAAAAAAGAAGGTTTTTCATTCTAGAAAACACTTTAAAATTCAAGAATTTCCTCTTGTTAGAATCAAATTATTTCAACTAAGTATTTTAATTCCGCGCCCAAATTCTTCGCGCCGCCAAGCGGCCAAGTTCCAGCATACAAAGAGAACAAAGAAAGTAACGGAAACAGCACAGAGCGCGCGTAAACTGCGCCCGCAGATTGAAGCAGGCGCCGCCATGCGGCCATTATTTCAACTAGGCACGGGTGCAAATTAGTCTATGCTGCTAAACTCGCCTCAGGTCCATTTTCGAATTGCCCCCCTTAACAATCAAATTGCCCCCCTATGGGGCGTGGGCCCCACGTTGTGAAACACCGTTCTAAACTGTTCCAAATTAAAGCTTTCCTGTTTTACCAAATCGACCAAATGATCATGTTTGATTTAACGGACTTATCGACGTATTGTCTTTTAAATTAAAGGCTGATTCTCATATACGCGACACTCAGCTACGCGACGTCACGCGACATCGCCTGTCAAATAATGATTACATTGTTTTAAATGGGCACGTTCTCACTATGGCTACGCGACGTGCCCATTTAAAGGCCTAATCTCATATACGCGACACTCAGCTACGCGACGTCACGCGGCATCGCCTGTCAAATAATGATTACATTGTTTTAAATGGGCACGCTCTCACTATGGCTACACGACGTGCCCATTTAAAACGATGTAATCTTTATTTGACAGGCGATGTCGCTCGACGTCGCATAGCCGAGTGTCGCACATATGGGAATCGACCTTAAAGGTTTAAAATTGAATTGATAATTGTGCAATTGTATCACGAGCACTCATTTCCGACTAAATTTGATTTAATGGACTTTTGCTAGCTTGGCGAGCGCTTTCTTCGCTATTGCGCTTTGTACGTTTAATCTAAACCAGGGCTTCTTAAACTATGGGTCGCGACCCCATATGGGGTCGCTTAGCGAAAACTTGGGGTCGCGAGATTTTAATGTAAAATAATTTTGTTTGGACCGTATCTCACGAATATCAAATTTTGTTAATTTTTAAAGGGCTGGTCTGATCACTTACCTTTTAGGGTTGATCGCGTCTCCGCCTCGTGTGGACCGTCCTTCCGGCGCCTATTTCAAGGGAGGAAATAAGGATAATAGGTGGAGGGATTCCCTTAAAATTGTTGTATTCCAGACGTTTGTGGTCGCTGCAGCCCTTTGGCTCGTAATTACACCCCCTTGTTAACTTAAAACTATTGAATTTAGCTGCCTGCACGTGTTGATCGCCCTGGGTTCGCGCTTAAACCCGTGTCTTTTCGCTTCTAACACTCTAAACATACTACGGGAAAGATATAAATTTGCGGCGTAAGTAATAAAATCGCGAGATATCGGTCCAGGTCGATACACCTTTTCCCGATGCCGAAATCGATTTAAATTTCGAATTAAAATATAGATTTATTAAAATTGGCGCGAGCAAATTTTAATGTAAAATATTTAAGTGAGAGTTTGAAAATGTCGCAAAAAATCGCGTAAAAGACAGATATTGTTGATAAGTAACATATAAGTTGATGAATTTTTAAAAACTGAAGGGTTAGAATGTAAAAATTGCTGTGGAGTATGCACGTATGGTGCAAAAGCGATGACGGGTCAAAATATTGGTTTAATCATTTTTTCAAGCTTTTCATTGTGATCATATAACTTTTACGCACTGCCTTAGGAGGCCCTCGCAGCAAAAAAAAAACCGGCCAAGTGCGAGTTGTGACTCTCGCACCGAGGGTTCCGTACAAACTTGTAAGTAAGGTAACTTTTTTTTGTGGAGGACGTAGCAAGCACATTCAGTTAACTTGACAAGTGGCCCTCCTGAAATCACGACTATCTTGTAAGCTGCAAGCATAACCTCTAGATGTCGCTGTCGTACGATGGAATTCTACCCTATATTTTATTACCATACATCCCCCATTCACGATGAGTATTTAGGGGTTTTGGAACTTCACTATTTATTTTTACTGCTCAATATTGCCTCTGCATCCGCCGTTGTTAGTTCTTAACATAACCGAGGAGGATCTAACTGTATGCAACCCATATGCTTCTGGTGCCTGACAATACCACGCAACACATTAGTGTATTTTCATAAGTTTCTAATAGTAAATTCGCATTTTTCTTGAAATTAAACTACATATTTACGGTTTTCAGATTTTTTCCTTTACATGTGCTGTAAGACACCGCTTCTTGCCAAGTTTCATGATTCTAGGTCAACGGGAAGTACCCTATAGGTTTTGATTCCCTTGTGAAATCGCAAAATATGCGACATAAACGGTCATATCTTTTGAACGCGTTGACTTACAAGTTTGGTTTTTTCACAGCTGAAAGAGACCGCTGACCCGAGTATTTGATACAAATTTCAACTTGTTACCTCTACGCGTTCCTGAGAAAAATGGTCTTAACAGACAGACAGACGGACAGACAGACAGACGGACAACATATACGGGTTCCGTTTTCGGTACGGAACCCTAAAAATTTCACCAGAATCGAGCTAAGTGATTCAAGATGCTGTTAAGTTTATAAATTTTACTTTATAATTTACGGTTGCACTCGAATATATTCGTACGGACTAAGACTCGAATATATACCATTATTGCAAAAATGCTTTTATAATAAATTTATGAGAATTTTACATGGATTAATAGACATTATCTCCTTCTTCGTTTTGTTGAAACATAAGCATAGAAAATGCATTTAACAGACCTCGAAAATAGCGCACTTTCAGATTTTCGCGAACAACTTTTCGCAAAATGATCACAAAAGCGTAAATCTTTTTGCAAATTGTTGACAATAAAGTGCGGATCAAAACTATGTATCAAACTTGTTATTACTAGTAAATACACACTCGCCCAGAATGCGGAATTAACTGCTTACGGTTATTTTTTTCTTAAACCTCGCAATGCACCCAAAACGCGCTACAGACATGTTTTTTTCCCAAGAACCCATTCCTGGATTGTTTCCAAACATTGCACACTAAACACTGAAACCATGAAGAAGATAAAACTAAATTTTGAGCGGAATCGAACCGATGGTTTTAAAATTATCAACAATATGTTGCTATTTCGACAGTCATTTCCAACGAGATCTCCAGACTTAGTTTTCAATAGCTGCTAATAGCTTGTACATGAAAATTTCGAAGATTACTTGGGCTCTTAGAAAATGTGAAATTAGTTGGGCTGCGTTGTTTTGTCTTTAAAGCATCGCTAAAAATGTAACAGCATGTTTTTGGTACATGAAATCTGTGCGGTTTGTCGCATTTTCTCGAGTTAATGCAAATTAAATCACACAACTGTTGATATATTCGTAATGTGCACAAAATTCTGCGTATTTTGATATATAACATGTGTACATTGGTAAGGTACCGAAAGTCGAGATTGTTTAAGACCCCCCCGTTCTTCGAAATCGAATTTCGATAGTTCATGAATATTGGCATATAATATATCAAAAGACGCGGAATTTTACGTAGATTAATAGACATTATTCCTTTCTCATTTTGTTAAAACATAAGCATAGAAAACGCATTTTCTCGACTTATTGCAAATTGAATTACACAACTGTTGATATATTCGTAATGTGCACAAAATTCTGCGTATTTTGATATGTAACATGTGTACATTCGTAAGGTATCAAAAATCTAGATTGTTTAAGATACCCCCCCCCCCCCCCCCCTACGTTCTTTGAAATCGCGAATTTCGATAGTTCATGAATATTGGCATATAATATATAAGAAGACGCGGAATTACACGTAGATTAATAGGCATTATTTCCTTTTTCATTTTGCTGAAACATAAGCATAGAAAATGCATTTAACAGACCTCGAAAATTGCGCAAAATGATCACAACTTAGCAAATCTTCTTGCGAATTGTTCAAAATGAAGTGCGGATTAAGGCTATGTATGAAACTTGCTATTACTTGTAACTACACACTCGCGAATAATGCGGAATTAACTGGATATGGTTATTTTTGATCTTAAACCTCGCCATGCCCCCAAAATGCGTTACAAACATTTTTGTTTCAAGAACGCATACGTGAATTGTTTCAAAATTTTGCACACTTAATAATGACACCACTAAGAAGATACAACTAAATTTTGAGCGATATAGAATCAAAGGTTTTAAAATTATCAACAATATGTTGCTATTTCGACAGTCATTTCCAACGAGTTCTCCTGACTTAGTTTTAAACAGGTGCTAATAGCCTGTATATGAAAACTTGGAGCCTATCTTGGGCTCTTAGAAAATGTGAAATTAGTTAGGCTGCGTTGTTTTGTTTCTAAAACATTGCTGAAAATGTAACAGCATATTTTTGGTACATAATATCTGTGCGGTTTTTCGCATTTTCTCGACTTATTGCAAATTAAATTACGCAACTGTTGATATATTCGTAATGTGCACAAAATTCTGCGTATTTTGATATATAACATGTGTACATTGGTAAGGTACCGAAAATGGAGATTGTTTAAGACCCCCCTTTCTTCGAAATCGCGAATTTCAATAGTAAACGAATATTGGCATGTAATATATCAAAAGACGCAGAATTTTACGTAGATTAATAGACATTATTTCCTCCTTCGTTTTGTTGAAACATAAGCATAGAAAATGCATTTAACACACCTCAAAAATAGCGCACTTTCAGATTTTCACCAATAACTTTTCTCAGAATGATCACAATTGCGTAAATCTTCTTGAAAATTTTTCAAAATGAAGTGCGGATCAAAACTATGTATCAAACTTGTTATTACTAGTAAATACACACTCGCCGAGAATGCGGAATTAACTGCTTACGGTTATTTTTTATCTTAAGCCTCGCAATGCACCCAAAACGCGCTACAAACATGTTTTTTCTCAAGAACCCATTCGTGAAATGTTTCCACACATTGCGCTCTTAACAATTACACCATGAAGAAGATAAAACTAAATTCTGAGCGAAATCGAACCGATGGTTTTAAAATTATCAACAATATGTTGCTATTTCGACAGTCATTTCCAACGAGATCTCCTGACTTAGTTTTCAATAGCTGCTAATAGCTTGTACATGAAAATTTCGAGGGTTACTTGGGCTCTTAGAAAATGTGAAATTAGTTGGGCTGCGTTGTTTTGTCTTTAAAACATCGCTGAAAATGTAACAGCATGTTTTTGGTACATGAAATCTGTGCGGTTTTTCGCATTTTCTCGACTTAATGCAAATTAAATCACACAACTGTTGATATATTCGTAATGTGCTCAAAATTCTGCGTATTTTGATATATAACATGTGTACATTGGCAAGGTACCGAAAGTCGAGATTGTTTAAGATCCTCCCCCCCCCCCCCCACTTTCTTTGAAATCGCGAATTTCGATAGTTTATGAATATTGGCATATAATATATCAGAAGCCGCGGAATTTTACGTAGATTAATAGGCATTATTTCCTTTTTCATTTTGCTGAAACATAAGCATAGAAAATGCATTTAACAGACCTCGAAAATTGCGCACTTTCAGATTTTTACCAATAACATTTCTCAAAATGATCACAACTTAGCAAATCTTCTTACGAATTGTTCAAAATGAAGTGCGGATTAAGGCTATGTATGAAACTTGCTATTACTTGTAACTACACACTCGCGAATAATGCGGAATTAACTGGATATGGTTATTTTTGATCTTAAACCTCGCCATGCACCCAAAATGCGTAACAAACATTTTTGTTTCAAGAACGCATACGTGAATTGTTTCAAAATTTTGCACACTTAATAATGACACCACTAAGAAGATAAAACTAAATTTTGAGCGAAATAGAATCAAAGGTTTTAAAATTATCAACAATATGTTGCTATTTCGACAGTCATTTCCAACGAGTTCTCCTGACTTAATTTTAAACAGCTGCTAATAGCCTGTATATGAAAACTTGGAGCCTATCTTGGGCTCTTAGAAAATGTGAAATTAGTTAGGCTGCGTTGTTTTGTTTCTAAAACATTGCTGAAAATGTAACAGCATATTTTTGGTACATAATATCTGTGCGGTTTTTCGCATTTTCTCGACTTATTGCAAATTAAATTACACAACTGTTGATATATTCGTAATGTGCACAAAATTCTGCGTATTTTGATATATAACATGTGTACATTGGTAAGGTACCGAAAATGGAGATTGTTTAAGACCGCCCCTTTCTTCGAAATCGCGAATTTCAATAGTAAACGAATATTGGCATGTAATATATCAAAAGACGCAGAATTTTACGTAGATTAATAGACATTATTTCCTCCTTCGTTTTGTTGAAACATAAGCATAGAAAATGCATTTAACAGACCTCAAAAATAGCGCACTTTCAGATTTTCACCAATAACTTTTCTCAGAATGATCACAATTGCGTAAATCTTCTTGAAAATTTTTGAAAATGAAGTGCGGATCAAAACTATGTATCAAACTTGTTATTACTAGTAAATACACACTCGCCGAGAATGTGGAATTAACTGCTTACGGTTATTTTTTATCTTAAACCTCGCAATGCACCCAAAACGCGCTACAAACATGTTTTTTCTCAAGAACCCATTCCTTAAATTGTTTTTCTCACATTGCACACTTAACAATTACACCATGAAGAAGATAAAACTAAATTCTGAGCGAAATCGAACCGATGGTTTTAAAATTATCAACAATATGTTGCTATTTCGACAGTCATTTCCAACGAGATCTCCTGACTTAGTTTTCAATAGCTGCTAATAGCTTGTACATGAAAATTTCGAGGGTTACTTGGGCTCTTAGAAAATGTGAAATTAGTTGGGCTGCGTTGTTTTGTCTTTAAAACATCGCTGAAAATGTAACAGCATGTTTTTGGTACATGAAATCTGTGCGGTTTTTCGCATTTTCTCGACTTAATGCAAATTAAATTACACAACTGTTGATATATTTGTAATGTGCACAAAATTCGGCGTATTTTGATATATAACATGTGTACATTGGTAAGGTACCGAAAATCGAGATTGTTTAAGACCCCCCGTTCTTCGAAATCGCGAATTTCGATAGTTCATGAATATTGGCATATAATATATCAAAAGACGAGGAATATTACGTAGATTAATAGACATTATTTCCTTCTTCATTTTGTTGAAACATAAGCATAGAAAATGCATTTAACAGATTCGAAAAATAGCGCACACTCAGATTTTCGCCAATAACTTTCCTCAAAATGATCACAACTGCGTAAATCTTCTTGCAAATTGTTCAAAATGAAGCGCGGATCAAAACTGTGTATGAAACTTGTTATTACTGGTATATACACACTCGCCGAAAATGCGGAATTAAATGGATACGGTTATTTTTGATCTTAAACCTCGCAATGCACCCAAAAAGCGTTACAAACATGTTTTTTTCAAGAACGCATTCATGAATTATTTCCAAACTTTGCACACTTAACATTGACACCACGAAGAATATAAAACTAAATTTTGAGCGTAATCGAATCGATGGTTTTAGAATTATCAACAATATGTTGCTATTTTGACAGTCATTTCTAACCAGTTCTCCTGACTTAGTTTTCAACAAGTGCTAATAGCCTGTACATGAAAACGTCGAGGTTTTCTTGGGCTCTTAGAAAATGTGAAATTAGTTCGGCCGCGTTGTTTTGTTTCTAAAACATTGCTGAAAAGTAACAGAGTGTTTTTTCTTACATAAATTTACATAAATTTTAAATTTTTTAAATTTAGTTTTACAATTTTTTGTGCAATTTTTAATTTCATATTTTTTAGGTTGCGAAAAAATCACAATCATAAATGGGGTCGTGTATGAAAAAAATTTAAGAAGCCCTGATCTAAACTATTAAATAATTTCTTTAATAAGTTATATATTCTTTGAAAATAGTTGGAAAACATTAACATATGTTTTAAAATGATCATAAATCCATTAGTCTATTCATTAATTAATGGTCGCTTTAGATTTATAGAACGATTATAGCTTTATATTTTCCATATTACTATGGTTTTAACATTCGTTGTCCAGTTAGAAGAAGGATAGTTAAAGTAAACTTTGTCGGACACAAATTGGCATCAACAGTTGCCATTAGTATCAATATTTTCATGTGCGTACTTAAACCGTGACGATTCCGCAGATAAACAAAGGTTTACAGAGGCCGGTGCTGTGCGTGTTTCGATCCGAACAATTGTTGAAACACACACGGACAACAATAAAAATAATAAAACAAAGTTGGTCGAGGCGTGCGCGCGATTGTTTCCACCACTTCGGCGGCGTTATCCTGCGAGCGGCAAGTGTGACTCACTGTTGCCAGTCGCGCACAAGCTGCAACCTGCTACTCATCGCGCGCAAGAATTCGATTCAAACACGTGCGTTCCCTTGTCAAAACATTCCACCCTCGACACAAAACGAAAAAGTAATTTTCTTTAAGATAAATAAAGGACTTTTTTTGTGTTATTTCTTTCTGTGAAGTGTTTTTTGTGTTTATTTAATTTTTGGTATAAATATTTTGTTGTGTTTTGTTAATTTGCAATGTCGGTTTATGTGACTGTGTCGGCTTTTGATAGGTAGATTCTGTTTTGTTTGTTTTGTTTACTTATTTTCGTACCAGAGCTGTGGACTTGTAAAAATATGTCTCGACGGAAACAGAGCAACCCAAAACCGCTAAAAAGTAGGTAGAACTTTTATTTTTTCCCAACAAATTATGAAACTAAATGTATTGTTTTAAATTATTATTTTAAAATGTATATGTGCGCTGATATAGATATCTACACAGGCACATTATATATTGTTATCGGACTATGATAACAATATAATGTCCAATGTTATCAACAATTTTATCAGTAATCGCTATACGGCTTTTTATGCTTGTTTATACTTTGTCCATTTGGTGTTTTATGTACGTTTAAAATGTATGATTTAAAATTTTGTAAAACTTTCTACAATATTCGGGACGTTCCTTATTTCGTAATAACAGATAAGAAACGTTTGCAATCGGAACGGAATAATCAGCATCCAGGAAATCACCCGCGCTCGCATATTTTATCTGTGCATACGCTTTATTATTATTATTTGCATTGTTATACGGCAAATATCTAAAATGTTGTAATCGGATGGATATCGTCTACGAATGTGTGTAGGTACAGCGCGCCGGGATGCAACTACGGTGCGTAATCTCGGATCTATTTTATATACCCTTTGGCCTTGCATACCCGATGATCATACACTATGCGAAGTGAAAGTTTTTTTTTTAATTTTTATTTGTTTGTAATAAAATTTATTTGTTTAATTTGAATTGAACAATTAAGTTTCCTCGGAAACATGCCTAGCAAAAGATACGAGAATATATGATGAATTATATTTTTGAAGAAAATTTCATGCTCGTGAAATTTTGTACTTGAATAATGATTTCATTTACTTGCACAACTAGAGGGTTATGTTAGGTTAGGTTTGTTTAGGTTAGGTTAGGTCAGGTTAGGTTCATCTACAGCAGGCATGAGCAACTTGACCGCGGCCGCGACCGCGACCGCTCTAGGCCGAAATCCACGCACTCAAACAATTATTGAATCAGTTTACTTAGTAGGTAATAGTTAAGCGCAGTTTACACTAATCCACTTCGAAAATCAACGGAGTTTGACTTTCAAAAGTCTAAAATATTCCAACAGATTAGACAAAAATATTACAACAGACTAGTAAGTGTCTAATCCACAATATGGACTTGGCTGATCTTCTATAGACTTGATGGTTCTTGCAAAGACTAGCTTCATGTACTATAGACTTGCTTAATCTAGTACATACTTGCTTAATATAGTATATACTTGCTTAATCTAGTACATACTGACTTAATCTAGTATATACTTGTTTAATCTAGTACATACTTGCTTAATCTGGTACATACTTGTTTAATATAGCACATACTTGCTTAATCTAGTACATACTTGCTTAATGTAGTATATACTTGCATAATCTAGTACTTGTTTAATCCAGTACATACTTGCTTAATCTAGTATAGACATGTCTAGTCTAACAAGATTTGCTTAGTCTTGAACAGATCGTGTAGTAATATCCAGTCAACGATAGTCTAGTTCTGTCTGGTCTTTCTAAAGCTATGAGCAGACTTACAAAACCATGTCTTATCTAGCTTTGTCTAGGCTTATATTCTTAGTTTGGTCCAAGTTTGTTTAGTCCTGATCAATCTCGTTCTGTCTAGATTGGAGTAGTCTTGTCTAGTTCTGTCTAGACTAACTCAGTTCGGTCTAGACTAATAAAGTTGTGTCTATATCAACCCAGTTCTGTCTAGACTAATCCAGTTGTGTCTAGACCAACCCAGTTCTGTCTAGACTAATCCAGTTTTGTCTAGATCAACGCAATTCTGTCTAGACTTTATTAGATTTGTCTAGTTCTGTCTAGGTCAAACTAGTTCGTCTAGACTTGATTAGTCTTGTCTAGTTCAGGCTCCCGCGGGCTACATACAGTATCTGTGACGGCTTCCCAGTGCAATGAAAAACTACTCTTCTGCCCAAAAATTTAATAAACGGGACCAATATGACCGCCTTATGTTCCCTCCTGTACTGGAACAAATAATGGTAATATGGGCATGGTTCCAAAAAAGGTTGCTCATGCCTCGATATTAAAATCGTCCGAAAAATGAACGGAAACATTTCTTAGTTTCAGTTCATTTTTCGGACGAAATTTTTATTTATTTTCTCGATTTTTTTTAAACCTTGTCTTGTCTAGTTGTGTCTAGTCCCGTCTAGTCTTGTTTAATCCTGTCTAGTTTTGGATAGTCTTATCTAGATCTGAATCTAGTTCAGTTTCTAGTTTTATCTACTCCTGTATCTAGTTCTATCTAGTTTTGTATCTAGTTCTATCTAATTACGATTTACTAATCGAGTAAGGTGCCGTCCCTGAACAAAAAGTGGGTCTAAAAATGTCGATTTTTTTAAATTACGAAAAATTGCCAAAAAAATGCGGTTTTCGTCTTGTCTTATATTTAGCTCTATCTAGTTCTGTATCTAGCTCTATCTAGTTATGTATCTAGTTCTGTCTAGACTCCTTATCGAGTCTATATTTACGTCTTGTCCTAATTCTAGTTCTTTATCTTGCTCTATCTAGTTATGTATCTCGCGCTATCTAGTTCTGTATCTAGTTCTTTATCTAGTTCTGTCTAGACCAGTGGTGGCGAACCTTTGGCACGCGTGCCATAGCTGACACATAGCTGGATTTCGTCAAGCAGATCTCGAAGTAAAGATTTTTTTACGAGGTCCAAGCGTTATTTTCGTACTACAAATTCCTTACTATCAAAGTTGAAGAAGTTTTTGAACCAGAAATTTACTCTGTTGAAGTTATCATTGTCAAATGAGGGGGAGGTGGATGGGCTAAAAGACTTTTCGAAATGTTCGGAGAAGATGAGTGCTTTTTCGGAGTCTGTGGAGTGGAGTCGGCTGATGAAAGAGATATCAAGGATGTGGAAAAATAGGCGAAATTTTATTAATTTTATGGCAGTATGTCCTAGTTTTGTCTTTTTCGATTTCTTTAAAAACTGAGAGTTATTTATCAGTCCGGAGTTGGCAAATCACTATATGTATATCTCTGTTCAGTCTAGTCATTTCTGTTTTCGTTGTCTTCTGTGTATTTGCAGGTCCTGTAGAATTTACGTTTCTTTTTGATTGTAGTTAGGATGTACAGGGGTACTTTTGACTAGTGAAAATTGTATCTGAATTTGGGGTGAACTTAGACATTAAATCTCTTATATTTAATTGCAATTCATCTATGCTATTGAGGCAAGGGTTCATAATTTGTACATATTTTAGGATGCCGGAGCCGAGTTTTTAACACCTAACCACCTGACATACGTCTCTCAGACCCAAAGTAGCAGTAATTTTCTCACTTGAGACGTATCGCAGGTGGTTAAGGGTCAAACTTCTATTAAACAAATGTAAAGTAATCTTAGTTTACTTCTTCTTGGATACACCGACAGTGCGACCGCGATGGCCAGTTGTCGTGGTGTGTTGATAGCGTACACGGAGACCCAAGTGACGCATTCAACGAACAATTCATACGTTCAAGATCTTTACGAAGTTTACTGTCCAAATTTGATGAAGTCAAGACTTTATTTGTATTAATAGACCTTTACAGAGTTGAAATTTTTTTGTGCGCATGCGTCAATTTTTGCCAAGTTTTCGGGCACTTTTTTTACGTATAACCAGTGAAATTAACAAAATGTGCCCAAAACTTTCGTATTCCCGCCTTTCAAACAAAACTTTAACTAACCGTTAAAAGGTCTATTATATCCACTGGTCTGTTGAGGAACCAATCGGGGATTTTGTATTGGCGAGGGTTGGTCATGATGGTGATGATCTCCTTTTCGACTTCCTCTTCAGAGCATTTACCAGCTCTCTTATCTAGGTTTTTAATATAATTATATTATTATATATTTTAAATCAATATGTCGTCGGCCTTCTTTGGGACAATGTTTGCATAACGTTTGCCCACGCCTTTTATGGCGGTCACGGCGAACATCACCTTGCGTTTGCCATCAATGTTCATTCCCATGATACGAAGAATGTGTTGAAACTTCTCAGGAATTACGAGAGATATTTTGGCAACGACTCCGGACGAAAAAAAAGACTTAAGGAATATTGGTAAAATTGAGGTTGATATTGGCGATATATTGAACATGCGGAGGGGTGCAATTAAGAAGGAAAGAAAAAATGATTGCCAAGTCGTCGGAGCCAATACCTTTCTCGTTACTTGCTTAGACGTAGCTAAAGGCTCACACAATGTATCTCGAGCGCCGTGTGTTAAAGAGTAACATAAGATTTCCGTGTTCCTCCCTTGATTTAATTAGTGGAGCTGAACCGAGGTGGATGGTGTTGTCATTTTTCATTCTTGAGTTAGTTTCAACCATATGACTATACAAGCCATTATCAAATTGAGCAGTAGTATTTGCTTCCGTACTAATTAAGTCATTCTCTTTCTTACGGATGATTGTGTGTCGTATTTCCACAGCCTTATCATGGGTCCCATGTGCAACGTTAGATAACCAGGCACGATTTGTTGTGCAATTTTCCGTCGTATGCACGATATGGGATTCCTTTGTTTGGTTTGTATGCGATACTACAAATGGTCCGTTGACGAGGAATTTGTAGCAAAACTCACGAACAAATATGAGGTTTCTCGTTTTACCCAAGGAGTGAAGTTACACAAATTATATCTATCTTGTGTTACTTTAGTACACAAACCTCTAGCTTTCTGCCCCTGACATATTAGGTAAGATGGCTTAAAATGCACCCTCTCGAAGCAGTGCCGTTTTATTATCCTGGACGGACAAATTGCAGTCAATTTTAACTTTTCCCACATTTTTCTTCGTTTCCTACTTTTTTTAGTTTTTTTCTTTGGGGGGCGCGAAGGAATCACGAACATCCTGGAACCGCTCTTTACACAGAATTAACCTCAATGATATCGCCGCCCTGTTATTGGCATCTATATTGGTTACTTGCCCTGCCAAAACTATGTAGATTCTCCTTGAAGCATCCGTTGTCGCTGAGTGCCTGTGTCAGATGATAAGTGATCTCTCCATGGTTTCGTGTTATCCAGGGTTTCTGTATTAGAATCAATAGTCTTGTCCAATGTCCTGTTTTGGATACGCTCCATGACTTTTGCTTCCATTTGATTGCTATATTTTTGCTATCTGCCCTTGTTCTTGTCTAATATAATTGAACTCTCTAATGGATTTTGCACTCTATCGGGCCGATGCCAGCAAGCACCAAGACAGCCTCCCTGGAGATAGTCCTCTACGCACTGCATACTCTGGTGGCCATTTTTCTCTGTACAGATGCGAGCATCTATTTCATGTACGCCTTTTTAACTTTAGCATAGATCAGGGTTCCATAGATAATAGTCGAGTGAACCACAGAGCAAAGAAGCCTTCTTTTACTGTTTCTCGGGCCGCCGGTGTTAGACAATAGTTTTCCTAGGGTCGATGCAATTTTTAAGGTTTTTTCTGCGGTTTTTTTAGGTGTGCTTTGAAAGATAGTTTCTGGTCAATAATCATGCCTAGATACTTGACTTCTTGTTTCGGTGTGATGTTCACTATTTTAATTTTAAATTTTATAGATTCTATCTCCCTGTTGCGAGAAGTGCGGCTCCTGTTTTTTCAGGGGCCAGCTTAAGGTTTTTTCGCTCTAGCCATTTATCGACCTGCTTTATGGTGATGTTTTTCTCATTAGTTCTTCTTCAGTTTTCCCTGTTGCAACTATAGCTAGGTCATCGGCGAATCCTACTATTTCCACCCCAGTGGGGAAAACGAGCCTTAAGACGTCGTCGTATGGTATGTTCCACAGTATAGGGCCCATAACCGAGCCCAGTGGAATACCATTATTTACTTTCGACGGCGTTCGACGACCTCAAGGCCGGATTGCATCTGAATTCTCATATTTGAAAAGTAGGTGCGCAATAGCCGCAACAGGTATGGGGTAGAGTCTCTGTCAGTTAGCTCTTCCATAATCTTTCCCGGGCTGTAGAATTAAGAGCATTTTTTATGTCTAGGGTTATCAGCGCTGTCATCTTATGTGTCCTCCGTATGCCGCTTGCGGCTTTCTCTGCCATTCATTTCCTACTAGGAGATTGAATTAACTACCTAAAAACGAGCAGAAATAATTGCATTTCGCGATGACTTAAAATGCACCCTCCATTGGTGCATTTTAACCTTTCACGTTACTTGCTTTGACATAGCGAAACGATCACACAATGCATCTAGCGCCGTGTGCTAAAGAGTAACAGAAGATTTCCGGGCTCCTCCTTGATTTAATTAGTGGAGCTGTCCCGAGGTGGATGGTGTTGTCATTTTTCATTCTTGGATATTTGGAATATTCAAACAAATTACAAATATTTGAAGCTATTTAAAAAATAACAAATTTTGTCCAAATCTTGGAAAGTGTTACAAGTTTTATATAAATTATATAAATTGTTTATTTAATTAAATAAATTTTATCGAAATCTTTGAAACTGTGATTTCACGAAATATTTATATTTAAGTTTCAAAAACAATATCAAATTCACTTTTTTCAGATATATTAAATTTGATGAAATAAAACAAAATTTGAAATTGAAAGAAATGTTTTTACGATAAAAATTCCATTTAAATTTTGCTCTAATTTCCCGATTTCACATATTTTTTCCTGGAAAATGTTGTGAATATTTTATAAAAATATTTTCTTAAATTTTTTTTCTGATTTTCTGGTTATTTCTGAAATTCTGCAAATGATCCAAAAAAATGTGTATGCTGATACTTCATTAAAAACCTTTAATTATAGAAAAACATGTTTAAATATAATACTTCGAATCGGTCAATTAAAAAAAAAAACGAGGTTTCATTTGCATTTTTTGATAATTCATTTCAAAATTCCATATATTTTTATTACCCAAATTAATATTGTTTAAAATGCTTTTTTACAATTTATTCTGAGACAGAGAATATATTTACACTCACGCATGCCTTCTAAAATTGTTAAACTATCTTTTCTAAAATAAATTTTTAATTAATATATTGTAAAAAGAATTTACGATTTAATGTGTCAGTGCACCAGATGTAGCTCATACATAAAATAACTGAAGGATTAATATCTAAAAGACAAAGAGCACGATCTAATGTTGTCTAACAATAGTACGGACAATCTTCAGTCACTTTTGGCACATGAGTTCAAGATACTCCATGTGAGCCGTTTCGCTGCGTCAAAGCAAGCGACTATGAAACGGTCAAGACCTATAGTGTCAGGGCCTGCAGTCAAAAAACTAAAAAGCGACTAAAAACTGGATGTTAACTTAACTATTGGTAGATTATCCCGGTACGTCCGATTCAATTGAATTGTGTGCCAAAGCTTCTACGCTTGATGATTCCTAGATATTTGTAGATAGAGCGCGAGACAAACCAAACAAATGGTTTCGTGTCAGAATTTTGCATAACGTTACTTTTACAGTCAGCACTAACCGGATCAATGTTTATTGACAACTCGGAGCCTTGTTAATAATTTTTTAAGTTTCTCAATCTACTTTTGTGCAACATCAATGGTGTAAAATATAAGACGTGTTCAAAATCCGTTGATTGGTTTTGCCCGTAATTGCAAAAGGCGCAAAAAAAATTTCAAATTTAAAAAAATCACCAAAGCCGTATTTACAAAGCGACAATTATGAAATTTGTGAGATTTCGCAAGAATATCAAATCATACCAAGTTTCATCAAAATCCGTCGAAAGGTTTGTCCGTAATTGCGAAAAAATTCACAAAAGCCGTATTTACAAAGCTACAATTTTGAAATTTGGGAATTTGTGCGATCTCGTAAGAATATCCAATCATACCACGTTTTATCAAAATCCGTCGATTGGTTTTTGCCCGTAATTTCAAAAGGCGTACAAAAATTAAAAAAATTCACAAAACGGTTACAAAGCTACAATTTTGAAATTTGGCAATTGATGGGACCATGTAAGAATACCAAATCATATCACGTTTTATCAAAATCCGTGGATTGGTTTGCCTGTAATTGCAAAAGTTGCACAAAAATTTCCAAATTGCACCAAAGCCGTATTTACAAAGCTACAATTTTCAAATTTGGTAATTTGTGATATCTTATAAGAATATCAATTCATACCAACTTTCATTAAAATCCGCCGATTAGTTTGTCCGTAATTGCAAAAGACGCACAAGAATTTACAAATTTCAAAAATTCACGAAAGCCGTATTTACAAAGCTAAAATTTTGAAATTTGGGAATGTAAGAATATCAAATGATACCACGTTTTATCAAAATCGGTCGATTGGTTTGCCCGTAATTTCAAAAGGCGCACAAACACGCTAAATATTCACGCTAATACGGTAACTGATTTTCACTATCACATTGTACAACTAGACCTGGCACGGCAGCATTTCAAAACGTGAAAATTGGCACGCGGCCGGAAAAAGGTTCGCCACCCCTGGTCTAGATTCCTTATCGAGTCTTGGCTTACGTCTTGTCCTATATTTAGTTCTTTAGCTAGCTCTATTTAGTTCTGTATCTAGCTCTATCTAGTTCTGTATCTTCATCTAGTTCTGTCAAGACTTTTTATCGAGTTTAGGTTTGCTTCTTGTCCTATAACTAGTTATTTATCTAGCTCTATCTAGTTCTGTATCTTGCTCTATCTAGTTCTTTATCTAGTTCTGTCCAGACTCCTTATCGAGTCTTGTCTAATTTTTGTTAAATTGAATTATTATTGTGATTGTTATTATTTATAATAAGTGTGGAATAGTTTTGGTGAAATAAAGTGGAGTTGATATAGAGGGTTCAATACCCGATTGAGAGATTAGTTTATTTCAGTTTATCGCATAGCGTTTGTAATTATTTCATTAAAACACTAAAACGTTTATATTACAATATTGAAATAAGTCTGAAAAACTTGTTCACTGTTAACTACATATAATTGATAACGCTTTAGTTTTTTTCGGTAATTGGAAACTAGTGATAATGTTTTTGTGGTAATTGGAAGAACTTTTTTTTTAATTAGAAATTATTTTTGTTACTTACGTATTAACGCCACTACCATTATATATTGGATCGAGAGTTCGGGCTGCCGCGCGTATGTTGTCTTGATTTAAGGTGCTCACAGACCGGCGCGAAAGTTTCGTTGCTGCGACATCGCGGCGGACCGATTGATACGGCGGCTTATGTACATGTTCAGACCAACAAACGCCGAAAATCGCGCTTGTCGGTCTGAATATGTACATAAGCCGCCGTATCTGTCCGCTTCGCGGCGGGCAACCTAATCTAACCGTGGTTAAAAAATAAAGTATTTTGAGTTTTAAATATGTTTTAATTTTAAATAAAATGTTAATAAATGATATATCAAAAAAATTTTAGGTGTAGATTTAAAAATGTAGTGGTGGTGGCGTTAATACGTAAGTACCTTATTTATATTCACACGTCATATTAACATAAGTTGAGTGATTCCAACAGCTAAAGTACGTAAGCGTCAGAAAAAGGCTGCTTTGGATGCTGCGAGCGGCAGAAAAAGGCTGCCGCCCACAGCATCGGGCGGCAGAAAAGTTTCGCAAAATTTTTGCGCAATTTTTATGAAAATTTCATTAAAATATTCCTGAATCAACGCACTATATATTAGTACTATATATTAGTATATATAGAGTAGTACAGAGCGATGAATTAAAGTAATTTTTGTCGCATCAAAATTTTGGATAAATTTCGCAATTTCTTTCATAAAACAAAAAATAGTTGCGCGATTTTCAAGAAAATTTCAGTCAAATGTTCCGGAATCTACGCACTATAAACTAGTTTAGTCTGCGTAGTTAATGCTTTGTTGAATTGACTAGTACATAGCGATGAATTTAACTAGTTTTTGTCGCAACAAGATATTGGACTAATTTCGCAATTTCCTTCACAAAACAAAAAATAATCGCACGATTTTCATGAAATTTTCAATAAAATATTCCAGAATCTACGCACTATACACTGCTTTAGTCTGCGTTGTTAATGCTTTGCTGAATTGAGTAGTACAGAGCGATGAATTAAACTAGTTTTTGTCGCGTCATGATTTTGGACAATACTAAGCTTGTACATTTCCTTCATAAAACAAAAACCAATCGCGTGATTTTAACGTAAATTGCAGTAAAATATTCCTGAATCTGCGCATTATAAACTATAGTCAATTTTTTTAAGAATGCAGTACAGATCGAGAATGCAGACCGATATTAAAAAACTACTACATAAGTTAATTGTAACATTTATATTATCATTTACTTACAATAATATTTAAATGTGATTTAATTATTTTTCATTTTTTTTTCTTCAGTGCCGTACTAATCATAAATTACATAGAATTAAAATTAGTTTAACTTATTTGTATTTCGGAATTCTATAAATTAATATTTAGTCATTATTATTATTATTTTTTTGATAAGTGAATTTTTTCGCGGATAGAAAAAATTGTCCGGGGACTAGCAAAATTTCTCCGCGGACCACTGGTGGTCCGCCGGACCAGCGGTTGAGAATAGCTGCTCTAGACGATGAAGCCGACATCTTTGGTCTAGTCTCATCTTCTCTGGACTAGACTAAAGTTATCAAATCTCATCCGAAGTATTTTAATTTATTTATTTCCAAAAGATTTATCTATTATTTATTAAACATTTTAATTTTGCTAGTTCCTTTAAAATATTTTTTCTCCAATTTCCAACAAATTTTAGCCTTGTTTTTTTCTATAGAATTTATTTGCAATCCTGAAACTTAATCAAACTCACATTTAATAGACAAAAAATTATATGCCAAGGACGCAATAAAGATTTGCAGAGATTTATTACATTTTACCTTTTTTTATAAATCAAAGATCAGAGAGATAAAACCAAGTGAAAGAATAATCCGATAATATTATACAAATAATTGTGTATTTCAGCTAGGTATTTTGTTTGTGGATCGTTGAAGAGTGGAACAGAGTCTTAATATAATGGTTCGTGGAAATAATTACAAAGTTGATACGTTTTGATTGATTGGTGATTAAGGAAATTATTATGTGCCCAAATAAATTACGTTATCGGGTTCGTGGATCTGTAATGGTCTACAAGACTGATCCAAATTTATATTTCTTGCCTTACCTATTTGTTCAATCTCCACTTTTATATTCGGGCTGAATGTACATCGATTAATTTTCAAGACAAGAAAACAAATACACAAGTTTAAATTCCAATTCATTATTAAATCATTAAAATAGTTCTTATATAGTTTTTCTCAGTTGATATATAATAAATAGATAGTAAGATATATAAAAAATAGTATATTTTGTAACTAGGGCGGAAAGTTGTCAATTTCACGCGAGAGAGAAATTTAACTCACGAACAAAGTGAGTGCGCACATTCACTCGAGAGGACAATTGACAACAACGACCGTGTTACCAACAATATTTTTTATTACTCATGCGAGGGGATGTATCTTACAAGTTTTGGGATCCAGGGGCCATCCAAAAAAATGGAATCAATAATGAAGAATTTGCTTTTTCAATTGTCTCCGGTGGTGTGGATTCGCCATAACAACTCTCCTCAGTATCCGGTATCGTTATAGAATTTTCACTCATGTTAAAACGTTTTCTTTAATCTGTATTATTATTTTGTAATGAAAAACAATTGTGTCACTTTTTTAATATCGAGGTCTTGATTGTATTCATTTTCTTCTTCTTCTTGTTTCGAATATGCCTACATTGGACCACGCTTGTTGTGATTGAACCACGCCAGTTGACTATCCAACTGATTTTCTGCCGTTGTTTGTAACGCCTAAAGTCAATAAAGTTCTTTATTATTTACATATTTATATTTGTTTATGTTATTTGAACAATGTGTGAAATTTCCAATGGTTAGTTCTATAAAACCGTGATGACATATTCTGCCATGCTCTGCTTCATTTAGTATTTAATTTCACATTATATCGTAAAATTATCACAGCAAAATTTGCAAACAAATTTTATTTAAAAAGATTTTTATTGCCTCGAAATTACACATTTCAAAATTATTGTTGTCGCATACAAACAGGAAGCACAAGCGTCGACGGGTTTTAGTTCAAAAATGAGCTACTTCTATGAGTCGATCAGATTAAAAAAGCTGTCATTAATACAGATTTCAAATTTAAATTCTGTGCACGACGCGAATTAATAACATTCAAATTAAATCTAATTTATTTTACATTTATGTTAATGTGTTTTATATCCACATTTCTCTAGTTTAATTCCTTAATATATCAAAGATTTGTACATTAATTCCCCACCATTACAAGATTAATATAATGTATCCCATTTTAATTTTATTTTGTCTGGAAATAGCGTTTCTCATTTTATTTTGTTCACAAAAAATAATTATCCCTCATTTAAGGGATGAGAAGTAAGGGCGAAACAAGGATTATAAAACATTTTTTATTATTCATTCGATAAAAGTACTTTCTTGTCGCACGTTTTTTAGTACGGCAAATGCCATTTTTGGTTGTATTACCACATAACTTGGGTAACGCACGCAAATATTCAATATATACATTATTTCCCCACCATAACAAAATTAATATAATTTATCCAATTTTAATTTGGAAATAACTTTTTCATTTCATTTCGTTTACAAAATTTAATTATCGCACGCAAATATTCAATATGTACATTAATTCCCCACCATAACAAGATTAATATAATTTATCCAATTTCAATTTTATTTCGACTGGAAATAACTTTTTCATTTCATTTTGTTTACAAAATTCAATTATCCCTCATTTAAGGGATGAGATGTAAGGGCGAAACAAAGATTATAAAACATTTTTTCTTACTCATGCGTTAAAAGTACTATATTTGCGCACGTTTTTTAGTGCGATAAATGCCATTTTTGGTTGTATTGCCACATAACTTGGGTAACGCACGCAAATATTCAATACAAGTTACATTAAAAAAAACAATTAAATATATAAAATAAACACAATCAAGACTTCAATATTTAAAAAGTGACGTGAAAGTGACAGAAATTTTTGTCCATTACAAAATAAATCGTCGATACATATTGAGAAAATTGTATCGCACTTGGCGAGCCATAACCACACGCATATGAGTGTTATTATGAGTCTGTTACAGACGCAAATTAATAACATTCAAATTAAATCTAATTTATTTTACATTTATGTTAATGTGTTTTATATCCACATTTCTCTAGTTTAATTCCTTAATATATCAAAGATTTGTGCATTAATTCCCCTCTATTACAAGATTAATATAATGTATCCCATTTTAATTTTATTTTGTCTGGAAATAACGTTTCTCATTTTATTTTGTTTACAATATTTAATTATTTCTCGAAGGGATGAAAAGTAAGGGCGAAATAAAGATTTTAAAACATTTTTTATTACTCATGCGTTTAAAGTACTATCTTGCCGCACGTTTTTTAGTGCGACAAATGCCATTTTTGGTTGTATTACCACATAACTTATATATCAAAGATTTGTACATTAATTCCCCATCATAACAAGATTAATATAATTTATCCAATTTTAATTTTATTTCGTCTGGAAATAACTTTTTCATTTCATTTTGTTTACAAAATTCAATTATCCCTCATTTAAGGGATGAGAAGTAAGGGCGAAACAAAGATTATAAAACATTTTTTGTTACTCATGCGTTAAAAGTACTATATTTGCGCACGTTTTTTAGTGCGACAAATGCCATTTTTGGTTGTATTACCACATAACTTGGGTAACGCACGCAAATATTCAATACAAGTTACATTAAAAAAAAACAATTAAATAAATAAAATAAACACAATCAGGACTTCAATATTAAAAGTGACGTGAAAGTGACAGAATTTTTTTTCCATTACAAAATAAAATTAAAGAAAACGTTTTAAAATGAGTGTAAATTCTGTGGTGACACGGGAGACTGATGAGAGTTCTTCTGACTAATCCACACCACCGGAGACAAATGCAAATTCTTCATTTATGATTTTATTGTTTTGAATGGCTGCTGGATCCCAAACTTGTAAGATACGTCCCCTCGCATGAGTAATAATGGTATATTAACCCCTTAACGTACAATGACGTCTCTAAGACGTCAAGTATATGTCATAAGATCACATGTATATGGACACGTCAGCGCGCATTTTATTCGTATGTCAAGGAGTTAAAGGGCGAGTTCAGTAAGCGCGATTTTACAGCACGCGTCCAAATTTGGAAAACGACGAGCGTAGCGAGGAGTTTTCTAATTGACAAGTGCTGAAAACGCCTTTTGAATGAGTTTTTAGTTTTTGTTGTTCTATTTTGTGCCTTTTTATGCCATTTATAAAGAAAAAAATCGTCGATACATATTGAGAAAATTGTATCGCACTCGGCGAGCCATAACCACACGCATATGAGTGTTATTATGAGTCTGTTACAGACGCAAAGTAGAAAAAAAATGCAACACGGCAATGCAATGCAAGGCATGCAATTGCAATGCAAGGCATGCAAGTACAAATATCTGCAACACGGGCGGTAAATTGTCAATTACCCTCTCGAAGGAATGTGAGCCCAATTTCGCACTCGTGCCCAATTGACAACTTGTCGCCCTAGTTGCAAAATATACCATTTTATATATCTATTATAAAACCTGCAATAACGTTTAAATTCTTTTCTGAAATTATCTCATTTATTTTATAAATTATTTATTTTTTAAACTTAGTCTAACTCTTAGACTAGTTTTATGTACTTCTCACTAGTTTTGTCTGTTTAGTCTTGTTCTGTGTATATGTTAGCGTGAGTGACCGAAATTGGAGAATGCCGACTTTCACCGGTGAATGTCAACACATACCAAATACGTCGGTGAAAGATCGAATATTTCATTAAGACATTAAGACACAGATATTCTCTGGCGGAGGTCCAAAATGGAGATGCCGACAGAGAGGCGAATGGCTCTCGCTCTCGCCAAATCCTTTGTTCTGCTGGGAGTCAATCAGCTTTATCAGTCTTATGTTGCAATAAATAAGATTTGAATCACATAATTAACCCTTTCACTGCCATGTCAATTTTAAGGAATAACACACAGCGCCAGTATTTATAAAAATGCCCGTGGTTATGCAACCCCTTTCACATTGATCACGAATTGATCAAAATCGGAAAAATAGCGCGCCTCTACAATCCTTTGCTCTTCTAAAACTAGGCGCCCGACGGCGGCGCCGGTTACACTGTCGCAAAACTATAGATTCAATCTAAGGAACAGCGTCGAAAAATCGTGATTCCGCCGCGGTACGTTGAACGCAGACGGCGGCAAAGTTGAAGGTGTACTTTTATAGTACACGCAGCACATTTAAGGCTCCTTCAGACTGGCGCGGAGCGTATGCGTCGCGAAATTTCCGCAACGAAAATATCGCTAACGGCGCGGCAGCGAAATGGCAATGCCCACATCATAACGCGATTTTTACGTGTATATAGTAGTCATGATGTCCTCAGTGCAAGAAGCTATGCTATTTTATGCATTGATTGCATAAGAGGAAATATGTTATGTTGTACTTATTTTGAATTTCTAAAACACAAAACTCATTTCAGAATTAAACATGGGTTCATAAAATCAATGTGATTAAAGAGATCACCATTTCAAAATACAGCGACAGCGAAACTAACCGCGCATGCAGCGTCCTTGTCGTGCAACGCTGCACTACCGCGACTCTGACGGAAATCGCGATTTCTGGTCTGAAATTGTACATAAGCCGCCGTGTTAGTCGGTCCGCCGCGATATCGCACCGGTTGTGGCAGCGAAACTTCCGCTCCGGTCTGTGAGCACCTTTATGGAGATATTTCCGCATCGGAGGGTGCTACAGAAATGCCGATCAGTTTTTTAAATTCCCGCATATATCCTGCGCGATGCGAATACAAATTTTCGCCGATGACCGTCGAATTCGCAAATTGTCGGCCAAAGAGGCAGTTGCGTATTTTTTTCAGCATTTCGGACGCACCGGGTGAAGGTAGTGACGCAGAAAGCTGCGAGCGGTACCGAAATACGCATATCTACGGGCGGCATCGCCTCGTGCCGCAAAAGTTGGATTCCGCGCGGTGAAAAAAATTGTGCAAAAAACAGTGATATTTTCCAACGTTGGCAGTTCGACGGGGGCGGCTCGAATTAAGAAGTCGTAAATGCAAAAGAGGCGCGGGCGTTCTTTCCAAAACGAACGCGTGCAATTTCGAGTCGCTGCGCCAAGAAACGGCGAAACTGTAGCGGTCAGATTGACCGGACCTTCCGGCGAAGGAAAGCCGATTTTTTTAGAACTGTGGCGGGCGACTCCGTTGTCTGACGTTTAAGTTTTTCTCTGTGCAGATTAACAATTATAAGTAGGCGCCGCGAGGCGATTCCGCGACGTCCAATTATGAGTGCGGAAAGCCAAAAACACTATTCTACAATCCATTGAAAAAGTTCTGGATTTTTTCAGCAGATTGTAGAATGGTATTGTGGCTTTCCGCACATATAATTGGACGTCGGGAATTCGCGTCGCGACGCCCACTTATAACTATTAAGGCTCCTTCAGACCGGCGCGGAGCGTTTGCGTCGCGAAATTTACGCAGCAAAAAATTCGCTAGCGGCGCGGCAGCGAAATGGTCATGCCCACACCAAAACGCGATTTTTAGGTGTATAGTCATGAGTTCCTCAAAGGAAGAAGCTCTGCTAATATTTGTATTGCAAACTGTACAGTTTTGCCAAAACAGTCTTTACATTTTTGGTTGTAATATCAAAACGAAAACAGCTATAAAAATGGTTTTAACAGATTATTAAAGCTTAATAAATCTACAAAAATCTGATATATAACTTCTTTGTCTCACTGCAAAAACAAATGAATTACAAGTTTTGCCAAAAATATGGATTCTAAAACTGACCTTATATTTTTGATTGTAACTGCAAAACCAAAAAAGCTGAAATGGTTTCAACAGATTATCAAAGCTTAATAAATTTGCAAAAAAATGATATATAACTTCTTTGTCTCACTGCAAAAACATATGAATTGCAGTTTTGCCAAAATAAAATGAATTCCAAAACTGTCCTTATATTTTTTTGCTGTAACTGCAAAACCACAAAAGCTACAAAAATGTTTTTAACAGATTATTAAAGCTTAATAAATTTGCAAAAATCTGATATACAACTTCTTTGTCTCACCGCAAAATCAAATGAATTACAGTTTTGCCAAAAAAAAAAACAATGGATTCCAAAACTAACTTTACATTTTTGGTTGTTACTTCAAAACCAAAGAAGCTACAAAAATGGTTTTAACAGATTATTGAAGCTTAATAAATTTGCAAAAAATTGATATAACTTCTTTGTCTCACTGCAAAAAAACAAATGGATTATAGTTTTGCAAAAAATAAATTATTCCAAAACAACAGAAGAAGAAAATCGGTCAGTTTGTTATTTTTTATTTATTTTTGACTTCTAAAACACCTAAAACTCATTTAAGAAATAAACGAAAAATAATGTGGGTTCATAAAATCTACAAACTTAATTTTCAACATTTTCAAATGTCGGGTTTTTCTTCCAATTCTAAAGGTGCTCACAGACCGGAGCGGAAGTTTCGCTGCCGTGACCGCTGCGATATCGCGGCGGACCGATTGATACAGCGGCTTATCTATATGTTCAGACCAACAAGCGCGATTTTCGGTGCTTGTTGGTCTGAACATGTACATAAGCCGCCGTATCAATCGGTCCGTCGCGATATCGCAACGGTCGCAGCAACGAAACTTTCGCGCCTGTCTGTGAGCACCTTTATACTATCTGCGTACAAATTTTGTCTTTTCGCGTTCTATTTTTATAGTTTTCTTCATCCAGGTCATACAATATAGGATTTTTTCTAAAATTATGAATCAACTTATGTCTAATCGCCATTTTAAAACACGGCGACAGCGAAACTGACCGCGCATGCAGCGTTCTTGTCGTTCAACGCTGCACTACCGCGACTATGGCGGAAATCGTGCCTGTTGATCTGAACATTTGCATAAGCCGCCTCGTCAATCGGTCCGCCGCGATAACGCACCGGTCGCGGTAGCGAAACATCCGCGCCGGTCTGTGAGATCCTTTAATCCGAACAGCGAAAAACTTGTTGAAAAACTTGAATGGATTGGGTTACCAAGATGTCGAGTTTTTGAAATTCCAGCAGGTGGGCCCCGCCAAGCTGCGCATTTTGGTACCGGCGCCGCGGTATTCACCGTGGTATTTCACCTTTACCCTCGTCATTTGTTTCCTGCAATACGGCGAGTTTCCACGGGCGTCTTGACGGACGCTTTTTTTTAACTTTTCGCGCAATTTTCTCTTTAAACTGCCGCAGATTCGCAAAAAGTCATCATAGCTTAAAAATTCTTACCGGAATAGTTGCGGGCAACTGTTCTGAAGAGAAGGAACCCAACCGGCGACCTGAAGCCCGTTAACCCAGATATGCCTGACGTCCTACATATAGGACAATTGTTAATTAAACATTGTTATATCAGGTTTATCTGGGTTAAATAAATGTAGGAGTCTAAGTGTCTTAATAAACGTAGGTTCTTGTAGCCAAAGAATAGAGGAACGACCCCACGCACGGGGTCGTTCGATAACGCTTCTTGATCGCGTCATATAGGCCTCCAAAAATGATGATTTTTTTGCTAGAAAAAATGTGAGTTTTTCGTGAGTTTGTCTCAAAAATTTTAAATAAAAATGTCGAAAAGTGAGACGACAGTCGGATGGACGGCGACGTTCCGGATAAAACGGCGCTGGAACTACGTCCGTGCGACGAAAACTGTCCGAGTTTTGTGTGAAAAAGTGAAAAACCTAGAAAAATTCGCCCAGCCGCCCCCGGAGTCGGCAGGGCGATGAAATTATTAAAAAAAAATCTGATTCTTTTGCAAATTGGTTGTGGGAGATTTCCATTCGTTGCGTAATATTAAAGGTAGACTTTCGAGCAAAGCGGCTCAGGCGTCATTTACAGCGATACTGACGCGACCACATAGCGATAGTATTATGCACTATGGAAACGTATGATGCGCCATTCGAGCGCAGCGACACTAATTCGCTCAGCGTCAGTGCGTCAGTGTCGCTGCGCTCGAATTGTGCCTTCATAGTGCATATGTATAGCGCATCCATAGTGCATGCGATAGTATCGCTATGTCGTCGCGTGAGTATCGCTGCGTTAGTGACGCCAGAGCCGCTTTGCTCGGAAGTCTACCTTTAAGTATTTTTTATAAAATTTATAAAAAATCGCGATTTCTCTCCCCTTTTAAGTTCAGTGACGGCTAGTTAGTCGCTTTATAATCCAGCGCAAAACTAGATGGCGCTGGTAGAAAAAGAAATCTAGGGATACATCGCCCGGGACGACGCTGTATAAATTCATGGCCCCGGGTCACATCTCCCGGAATGGCGGTGAACGGGTTAACTAATTTTTTATTACTATTATTTTCGTTTCTCATTTAGAATGTACTGTGGGTTTTAAATTATTGGTCACTCTTCTCAGAGCGGCGAAAAAGTAACGTTACGCTTGTGACGTTTTATATCGACTGAATTACGGAAAAAAAATATAAATCTCCGAGATGTTCAACATTCACCATTAGTGCATGGCGAATGTCGATATTCACCGGTGCAAGTCAGAAAAAAAACCCGACCAAGCGCGAGTTGTGACTCGCGCACCGAGGGTTCCGTACAAACTTGTAAGTAAGGTATCTTTTTTTTGTGGAGGACGTAGCAAGCACATTCAGTTAACTTGACAAGTGGCCCTCCTGAAATCACGACCATCTTAGTACCGCTGCAAGCATAACCTCAAGATGTCGCTGTCGTACGATGGAATTCTACCCTATGTTTTATTACCATACATCCCCCATTCACTATGAGTGTTTAGGGGTTCTGGTACTTCACTATTTGTTTTTACTGCTCAATTTTGCCTGTATACCTATATACAGTTATTTTTTTTAAATAACGCGAATATTTTTAAACTTTTAAAAAGAAAACTTTATTTTAGTATTACACTTATTCACTAACTTATATTAAGATCTAACTATTTCTAGATCTAATATAAACTAATATATTACCTATTTCTAGATCTATTTCGATACTCTTAGCATGCAGTTGTTCAATTGACTGCTTTTGGGCAATTGACTACCAAAAAATATAGGGCGTACGTGATTTAAGTATATGTAGATTATAAAGAAAAAATAGACGAAATATAATATATACAGGATGTTACGGGACTTGATTATGTCGCATGTCGGTTATAAACAAGCAAAATTTAGACATCATATCTACCCTGTATATATTATGTATATAGAGCGTACGTGACGAAATGCATAACGAATATAAACAGAAAATTCAGAATAAACAGCTTGGTGCCGACACGTACTTTTTAACCTTCAGACCTAACCGAGGAGGACCTAAGTGTATGCAACTCATATGCTTCTGCTGCCTGACAATACCACGAAACATATTAGTGTATTTTCATAAGTTTCTAATAGTAAACTCGCATTTTTCTTGTAATTAAACTACATATTTACGGTTTTCAGATTTTTCCCTTTACATGTGCTGTAAGACACCGCTTCTTGCCAAATTTCATGAGTCTAGTTCAACGGGAAGTCCCCTATAGCAGCGTTTCTCAACCTTTTTTGGCCCACGGACCAGTAAAATTTAAAAAAAAGATTCGCGGACCAGTGATATTTCTTTGACAAAATTTTACTAGGTATTAAAGAACTACTACACAAAGGGGAATTAAAGTCATTTATCACAAAATATCGCGAAATAACACGTAGCATGAGTAACTTTTATGAAGTTACTTTGATGAAATTTATGACAGTATGTGTGCCAAAATTAAAACCAAATGTAGCGAGTTTCAGGAGAAAGATTCGGGTTGGTCACTAAGGGAGATTTCCCATTTAGAAATTAATATCAATAAATATAAACCAATACGTGGGTCGTCATTTATTGAACTGCCAAAAGAGATTAGGGATCGGAAAGCTTGTATCAATGTTCAGAATGTAGACGAATTTTGTTTTTTATGGAGCATTGTATCCGCATTACATCCCACGAATGTGAGTTCTGATCGCCCGGCATCATATCCCTACTTTTCTTCAATTTTAAAATATTAGAGTTTCCGCTTAGAATCAAAGACATTCCTAAATTTGAACAGATGAATAATATTAGTATTAACGTTTATAGCTTGGAGTTTAATTTTAAATCTAAACAACATGACGTAGTAGGACCAATTTACCATACTAATGCGACTAGGGAAAGACATGTAAATTTATTATATTTGGAAGAAGGTGTTAAAGGTCATTATTTTTATATTAAAAATATTTCACGGCTTGTAAGAAGTCAAATCTCGGAAGATTGTAGAAAAAAATATTTATGTGACGGCTGTTTAACCTTTTTTTCAAATGAATTCGCGTTTAATCAACATAAATTGAATGACTGCAGCAAAATTTACACCATTATGCCGACGGAAGACCTTGTAAAACATAAGAAAGGTGATATGATGCCGGGGAATATATTAAAATTTCAAAATTTCGATAGAAAAATGCGTATACCCTTTGTAGTATACGCAGATTTTGAATCTATTTTAAAACCTGTTGATACATGCTCACCGAACCCTGACAATAGCTATACTTATCAGACACATATCCATGTACCATACAGTTTCGCCTATAATATAAAATGTTCATTCGATTACTCATTGAGTAAATTTTTCACTTATTCCGGGGAAGATTGCCCGAAATTGTTTTGTTAGAGCCTCTATGCATATGTTAAGGAATTATACAGGGAACATTTAAGCGTTATACTTCCGATGATTAAATTAATTGCAGATGAGCAAAATTCCTACGATACGGCCACTTCTTGTCACATATGTAATTAATTATTACAAGTAGCAGACAAAGTCGCCGATCACGATCATTTAGCGGGTAAATTTCGGGGAGCCGCCCACTCAAATTGTAATTTGAATTATAAAATACCTAAAATGATCCCGGTATTTTTCCATAACATGTCGAATTATGATGTTCATTTATTTATTTTAAAGAATTTGGATCTGACGAGGAAAAAATTGATATCATCCCCCAAAATAAGGAAAAATATATATCCATCACCAAAAATCTACCTGTTGGTAGAACTACTACAAGTTAATTGTAACATTTTTATTATCATTTACTTACAATAATATTTAAATGTAAAGATATGTAATTATTTTTCTTTTTTTTTCTTCAGTGCCGTACTAATCATAAATTACATAGAATTAAAATTAGTTTAAGATATTTGTATTTCGTAATTTTATAAATTAAAATTTAGTTTTTATAAGTAAATTTATTTCGCGGATAGAAAAAATTGTCTGCGGACCAGTAAAGTTTCTCCGCGGACCACTGGTGGTCCGCCGGACCAGCGGTTGAGAATAGCTGCCCTATAGGTTTTGATTCCCTTGTGAAATCGCAAAATATGCAACATAAACGGTCATATCTTTTGATCGCGTTGACTTACAAGTTTGATTTTATCACAGCTGAAAGAGACCACAGACCCGAGTATTTGATACAAATTTCAACTTGTTACCTTTACGCGTTCCTGAGAAAAATGGTCTTGACAAACAGACAGACGGACAACAACGTGATCCTGTAAGGGTTCCGTTTTCGGTACGGAACCCTAAAAAGGGTATTTAGCAAATATTTTGGACATACTCCAAGCGAATATGTGAATGTTGACATTCACCGGTGAAAGTCGACATTCCCCAAATTTCGGTCTTTCACGGTAACATATATAGGGGGGAGTTGGTAAAATCGTACCACTTGTTACCACTTGTTAAAATTGTTATTAAGCGATATTTGCGGGTGGTACGATTTAAGTGACCGGTACGATTTTGAAAACGCTCCCCTATGGTTTTATGGAAACAGTTTGTTTAATACATACAAAATAGATGATTGGAATTAATGATACGAGATGAAGTCGTCTAGTCCTTTAATACGTTGTTAGAAATTTAAATTTTCCTCGCATGTTTTGAATGTGTAATCACTTCAATGTTTTAATTTCGATTTTATTTTAATATTTCCGATTTAATTAAATTGGAGCTATTTAGTTTCCAATGACAGAATTGTTAGTCTCTAATGATAAGATTAGCCTTATTGCGATAAGATTTAGTCTCTAATGACAAGATTTTCAGTTTGTAATGACTAGATCTTTAGAAAGACAATACTGAGCAGATAAGATTAAACGTAGTCAAGTTGAGATAATGAAACTGCCAAGTAGATAAGTCCAAACGTGATATCGGAATCTTAATCTATTATTAATTAGACTAAAACGTTTTCTATCCGATTCATATATTAATGTTTACAAAGTGTAAAAGTTCGGTATTGTTTTCATGTTGACACTATTAGTTTTGGTTTGTCCGGCTTTTATAAACACATTCCGTTCGGCGTAAATATTTGTAATTATTCGTGTTTTATTGTTGTATAATTAAAACGCAATTTAGTCTCTGCATAGCTATACGCAGATATTTGATATGTGTACTTTTCGTGTTTCCTAATCTATTTTTGGGTTATCGAAATCAAACGAAAAATTATTATTAAACTTATTTACATAAAAAAGTCGAATCTGTGTTCGTTATCTAGTTTCTAGTGTAGATAAATGCGGACGCAGTCGGTTTATAAATATTATGATTTTGAAGTTATTTAATCTATATTTACATTTTCAGTTCGAACTTTGTTTCAAGTATTTAATGTATATACATTATCTTTATCAAGATAATAAATTACACATTAAGTGCTCGGGTATTTCCACTCCGCCCGAAATTTTTTACATAGATATACGACTTTTTCTTTGTTATCTATGATAATTAATAATGCAGATGTCTGGTTCTCTCAATATCATTTATCTAAATTCCGTTCGTTTTAATTATGTTAATGATATTAATTATTATATGTTGATTCAGAAACTTACTCTCAAACATCTTTATTCTGGGCTTTTAGTTCATCTAACACTGTTCTCCTCCATGTTTGAGCCGGTCTTCCTCGTCGTCTCGTTCCTTGGGGATTCCAGTCTAGTGCTGCCCTTGCAATGTCGTCTGGTTTTCTTCTTAGAATGTGGCCGATCCATCCCCATTTTCTTTTCTTAATGTCGTGCTCTATTGTTTCTTCTCCGCATCGTTTAAGAAGTTGCTCATTAGTAATTTTCTGTGGCCAGAAGATTCTGAGGATGATTCGTAGACATTTGTTGGCGAAAACCTGAAGTTTATGGTTTGTGGCATTAGTGTTTTTCCAGGTCTCACATCCATATAAGAGGATTGCTTTGACGTTTGTTCTATATAAACGCCGCTTGCTCTTTGTTTTTATGATGTTGGACCTCCATATTGTGTTTAGTTGCCTGAATGCCATCTGTGCTTTTTGAATGCTGTTTAGAATGTCTAGGTCTGTTCCGCCCGTCTCGGTGAGAATGCTTCCTAGATACTGAAACTTTTCTACATTCTCAATTGGTTGGTCGTTTATTTGAAACGGTGCGTCGTTATTTGTGTGCATTCGCATCGCTTTTGTTTTTGAGACATTTATTTTCAACCCTATCTTCTGTGCCATGTCTGATAGTAGGGTGAGTTGCCTTTGCATACTTTCATAGGTATGCGAAAAAAGGCAAATGTCGTCTGCGTATTCGAGATCTTTGAGATTAGAGTAAAGAGACCATCGAATACCATCGTTTGGTCTGCAAGACTTTTCCAGGATAAAGTCAAGAGCAATGTTAAAAAGCAAGGGAGAGAGCACACATCCTTGCTTCACTCCTGATCTCACCGGAAAAAGGTTGCTATGTGCTCCGCTATGCAGGATACTATATGATACGTCATGGTACAGTTCTCTAATCGTGTCGATGATTTTTGTTGGCACGCCTCTTGTCCGTAGTATCTTCCATATAGCAGAGTGGGATAGGCTGTCAAAAGCACGTTCAAAGTCGATGAAAACAAGATATAGTGGCGATCGCCATTCAACGGATTGTTCTATAATTATTCTTGTTGAATTTATGTGGTCTATGCATGAGCGGTTTGGGCGGAAGCCTGCTTGGTTTGGACGCAGTATGGGTTCGAATGCTTCTGCCAGCCTATGTTGGATTACACTTGCAATAATTTTGTTTATGGTGTTTAACAGCGTTATTCCTCTCCAATTTTTGCATTGCGTTAGGTCTCCTTTCTTTGGCAGTTTGATAATGAGACCATGTTTCATTTCTGCTGGAATTTCTTGGTTTGTCCAGATCCTTTTTATTATTTTTGCAAGTAGACGTGCAATCCATTTAGGGTCTACCTTGATTAGTTCGGCAGGTATGTTGTCTACCCCTGCCGCTTTGTTGTTTTTCAGCTGCTTGATGGTATTTAGTATTTCTGTTTTTGAAGGCGCGTCTATTTTTATATTCAGCTGTTCATTTACATTGTCTTCTGGAGCTATCTCAAGTTCGTCTTGCGTGGATGAGCTGAGCATATCAGCAAAGTATTCCTTCCACCTATCGAGCTGAGTTTCTGGGGTGGTCAGTGGGCGGTTGTCTTTGCTTCTAACTATATTTATGGTCTTTGTGTGCTTTTTGGAGAGCTTGTTTGTCAGTGTGTAAAGAGTCCTCGAGTTGTTATTTTTGGCTGCTTCTTCTGCTTGCTCACATATCAGGTCAATCCATATTCGCTTGTCTTTTTTGGCAGATGCTTTAATTTGTTTGCATAGTTGTGTATATCTCCAGATTGCATCATTTTTTGTCATCGAAGTTTTGCACTGAAGTACCAGTTTCTTCGCATCCTTTCTGTCTTGTATAAGTTGCCATGTTTGGTCTGAGATCCAGTCTTTTCGATTTCTTTCCTTTGTGCCAAGGGTTGTTTTGGCCGATTCGAGTAGTGTCTTGGCTAAGCCATCCCAAGATGTTATGGGATTTTGGTCCGCATTTTCATGCAGGTTTGTTAGGAAAACTTTTTTCCAGTTTGGTTGGCGCAGTTTGTGTAGGTTGAACTTTATTCTCTTTGATTGTTCAGGTTTCTTTGGGACGGCCAGTTTGATTCTGAACGTGCCGAGCAGAAGGTGGTGGTCGCTGGCAATGTCTGCACCCCTTTTGTTTCTGACATCAAGTAGGGATCTCCGCCATGTTTTCGATATGGCAATATGGTCAATTTGGTTTTGGGTTTTCTTGTCGGGGGATATTCATGTGACTTTGTGGATTTGCTTGTGTGGGAACACTGTTCCACCTATAACTAGGTCTGATGTTGAACAGAGTTTCGTGAATAGTTAACCGTTTTCGTTTCTTTCCCCACATCCTTCTTTACCCATGATGTCTTCTAGGTTTCTGTTATTTGTCCCGACCTTAGCGTTGAGATCACCCATGAGTATGGTGATATCACCTCTGTTTATCTTCCTTAACGTACTTTCAAGGATATCGTAGAAATTTTCTTTTTCCTCAGCACTCGCACTGTTTGTGGGTGCATAGCATTGTACAAAGGTGATATTTCTGTATTTAGTGTGGAACCTTGCTGTAATTATTCTGTCATCAATGGGGTCCCATGAAATTAGGCTCTTTCTGGCTTTTTTAGCAATTATGAAACCAACGCCTCTTTCATGAGACCCAGTTTCTTTGCCACTGTACAGGAAAAGCTCCCCAGATTGTAAGTTGAGCTCCCCCTTGCCAAGCCAGCGAACTTCTGATAAGCCTAAAATTGAGATGTTGTAGTTATTTAATTCTCTCACCGCTTGATGCAGTTTTGATGCTTCGTATAGAGTTTTTACGTTCCAGCATCCAAAACGTAACTTTTCCTTAGGTGTAGCCAGTGTTGTCTTCGTTTTGTCCGTCCGGATTTGTGTTGTAGAGGTTTCATTAATAGCATCGTTTAGGCCAAGCAGGTTATTAGCCCACTGTGGCCGTAGTTTGGTGCTGGGGCTGCCAGCTATAGCTTCCAAACCAGCCTCCTGTTTACAGGATTTAAATCAGCCGCCCATTCTGGGTCAGACGCTGTTGCAGCAGCCCAATCTGGAACAGACGCTGCGGATTTGTAGCCGCTCATACTGAGTGCAGACGCTACATTTGTAGGTTTTGGTCCGCCCCGGGTATTTGATTTCCCCGGTACCACCTATATCTAGGAGGCATCCCCCTATCCGCCACCTGGGGAGGCGCCCGATGGAGGACCTACAACCCCACACGGGGGTAAAAATAATTATCAATTGGTTCTTAAACTTTTTTTGCAAGTAATTACTATTTGTTAATAAACTGAACCAAGACTAAAAACCTAATAACTTTTGGAATTTTGCCTTCATGACAAAAATAAAATGAAATCATCCGTGTGATTCCACCAAAACTAAAAACGTTTGATTTTATAAATCCAAATTTCCGTGAAATTTAGATTTGGAAATTTAGTTATTTAGATGATTTGTAAAATTTTGCATAAAACAATCGTTTTTGTTAGTAAAAATTTATCATTATTTGCAAAGTTCTTCTTCTTCTTCTTCCTAGCGTTTGTACCGCCTGGTGGCAGCTTCCGCTGTGAGTAATTACTATTTCTTAATAAACTGAACCAAGACTAAAAACCTAATAATTTCAGGAATTTTGCCTTCATCGACAAAATTAAAATGAAATCATCCGTGCGATTCCACCAAAACGAAAAACGTTTGGTTTTATAAATCCAAATTTCCGTGAAATTTAGATTTGGAAATTTAGTTATTTAGATGATTTGTAAAATTTTGCATAAAACAAACGTTTTTGTTAGCAAAAATTTATCATTATTTGCAAAGTTCTTCTTCTTCTTCTTCCTAGCATTTGTCCCGCCTGGTGGCAGGGTCCGCTGTGAGAATTCGTTGTCTCCGTTTCTTTCGATCTTGAGCCATATCTAGGTGTAAATGTGCAGTCTTCAGGGCATTATAGATCGTATCAACCCACCTCTGCCTTGGTCGTCCCTTGGACCTCTTTTCCGTGACTTCCAGTTTATATGGTTTAGCCGTCGCCGCCCATGTGACGGTAACCCTTGCACACTTTTCATGTTGACCGGGCCTTGCCTACACGCGTTGCTTTCAGGGGACGCACTAACCTTAGTTCCGAGTCTATGAGACAACATTTCCATAAGGATGTGACGTTGAGTTTTGCGGTCGGCTTGTCACAAAGCCTATCACCAAGCATTTTAGAGCTACTGCCAGCAGCAAAATTGTCAAGTTAAGGAATATAATTTCGTAAGTATATTTAAACATGTGCTTTTGCGGAAATTAAAAATAATGTGATATAATTTGAATTCAACGTAATTTTGTTTTGTTTGTTGCTATTTGAACATTGCGTTCCTATTCATTTATTCGCGACGTTCGCCATTGTTTAATAATTTATTTAATTTTAACATTTATAAACAATTGTATTGTGTATAATTGTTATGTTAATTACGGTGGAATGCGAGATCTTTGTCGCAAATACCGTTCTTCTCAATTACTAAAAAAAAGCTTTCGTTCCAATGGAGAATTAATTGTTGGGTGGAATTGCACGGACGCACAGTGGCCTGGATTGTCGAAAAGGTGATTGACAAAAATCGACAAATATTTTTGAAGAAAAACTGGACAAAAATATAATGCCTCGTCTTATATATCCGAACTTCTGGTTACAGAGGTTATTTTTGTCGCTGAACACGAATATGTTATCAAAACTTTCAAAAACAAAATGGCGAATGTAATATGGCGGATGTTTCTTCGAAAAAAAATAAATTTCACTTCCTCGCCGGCTACCGTTTGATTTCAAAAATCAACATATTTTTTTAAAATTTTGGTTGTAGGTGTTGTTTACGTCGCTGATAACGAATCTGTTATTAAAATGTTCAAAAACAAAATGGCGGCTTTAATGTGGCGGCCAATTTTTCGAAAAACTCATTCATTTTTTATAAAATTTCGCACCTGGGCGTTCATAATCTCGCTGATTATGAATGTGTTCTAAAAATTTTATAAAACAAAATGGCGGACCAAATATGACGGATAATTTTTCGAAATCATTTCGGAATGAAATTGCGTATTTAGAAATTTTTCATGTCGTTGATCTGGTATCAATTATCAGGGTTCCAAAAAAAAAATGGCGGCTCCAATATGGCAGACAATTTTTTGAAAAAGTTGCTCATTAAGGGTTGTACTGTACCAAATTAAATATGGCGGCCAATTTTTCGATTTTTTTTACAAAATTTCGCACCTAGGGGCTCATAATCTCGCTGATTACGAAGGTGTTATCAAAATTTTATAAAACAAAATGGCGAACCAAATAGGGCTGATCATTTTTTTAAATCTTATCAGATTGAAATTGCGTATTTATAAGTTTTACATGTTGTTTATGATCAGCTATCAATTATCAGGATTACAAAAAACAAAATGGCGGGTCCAATATGGCAGACAATTTCGTGAAAAACTTGCGCATTAAGGGTTATTCACACTGTACCAAATACGTATAGGCAGGTTGGGTTAGGTTATGTTAGGTTCGATGATTACGAATGAGTTATAAAAATTTTATAAAACAAAATGGCGGATCAAATATGGCGGATAATTTTTTGAAATCTTATCCGATTGAAATTGCGTATTTAACAGTTTTTCATGTCGTTGGTCAGCTATCAATTAACAGGATTACAAAAAATAAAATGGCGGGTCCAGTATGGCAGAAAATTTTGTGAAAAACTTGCTCATCAAAGGTTATTCGCACTGTACCAAATACGTATAGGCAGGTCATGTTAGGTTAGGTTCGCTGATTACGAATGAGTTATCAAAATTTTATAAAACAAAATTGCGGATCAAATATGGCGAATAATTTTTCGAAATCTTATCAGATTGAAATTGCATATTTAGAAGTTTTTCATTTCGTTGATCAGCTATAAATTATCGGGATTACAAAAAACAAAATGGCGGGTCCAATAAGGCAGAAAATTTCGTGAAAAACTCGCGCTTTAAGGGTTATTCACACTGTACCAAATACGTATATGCAGGTTAGGTTAAGTTAGGTTCGCTGATTACGAATCAGTTATCAGAATTTTATAAAACAAAATGGAGGATCAAATATGGCGGCTAATTTTTCGAAATCTTATCAGATTGAAATTGCGTATTTAAAAGTTTTTCATGTCGTTGATTGGCTATCAATTATCAGGATTTCAAAAAACAAAATGGCGGGTCCAATATGGCAGACAATTTCGTGAAAAACTTGCGCATTAAGGGTTATTCACACTGTACCAAATACGTATAGGCAGGTTGGGTTAGGTTATGTTAGGTTCGATGATTACGAATGAGTTATCAAAATTTTATGAAACAAAATGGCGGATCAAATATGGCGGATAATTTTTCCAAAATCTTATCTGATTGAAATTGCGTATTTAGCAGTTTTTCATGTCGTTGAGCAGCTATCAATTAACAGGATTACAAAAAAGAAAATGGCGGGTCCAATATGGCAGAAAATTTTGTGAAAAACTTGCGCATGAAAGGTTATTCGCACTGTACCAAATACGTATAGGCAGGTCATGTTAGGTTAGGTTCGCTGATTACGAATGAGTTATCAAAATTTTATAAAACAAAATGGCGGATCAAATATGGCGGATAATTTTTCGAAATCTTATCAGATTAAAATTGCGTATTTACAAGTTTTTCCTATCGTTATCATTTATCAAGGTATCATTTATCAGAGTTCCAAAAACAAAATGGCGGCTCTAATATGGCGGACAAATTTTGGAATAAACTTGCTCATTAAGGGTTTTTCACGCTGTACCAAATACTTACAGGCAGGTTTCGGCATGCAATTCGCTAAAATTCTGAATTCATATATTATTACCTACACAATAAACATGAAACTAGTCCGGGATGTATTGGGCGAGTCATTATTTTTACAGTTTTGTGTCAATACAGTATTTAGAAAAAGGTTTCCCCTCGCAGTTGGCAGTCCTTTTCTTGAATAAGCATATACTGTTATTTAATAATGTCAACACATTCAGGATCACCCCTCAATAAGCAGAGTTTATATCACACACTTCAACGAAAATTTGGCAGCGGTTACGCGGAGAACGTGTTTCTAGAAATTCTGATAATAGATTCGTAATCGACGACGTAAAAAAACTCTATATACGTCATTTTCTTAAAATTGGATGAGTATTTCAGCCCACTGTGCGTCCAGGCTAAGTCGAAAAACGGCCTAACTCGCACCCCGTATAGAAGAAAGACTCGACTAAACGCTGAATGTGTCACTTTTCTGAATAGACCGCGTCTTGGTGGTTGGTTGGCATGTTGTGTATGTTATTTTGGAAAAATCAAACGGCAACTGGCGAGGAAGTGAAATTTATTTTTTCGAAGAAACACCCGCCATTTTTGTTTTTGGAATTATACACATATTCGTGTTCAGCGACAAAAATAACCACAGTAACCAGAGTTTCGGATATACGTGGTCTGTTAGAAAAGTATCCGACATTTAGCCGGTAAAAAAAAACTGGCAAACCTGGAACTCTAGAAGCTCCCAAGTAGTCTCCTTGGGACTCCACACACTTCTCCCAGCGGTGCCGCCATTGTTGGAGGCATTCCGAAAAAACCTCTTTCGGAATCGACTTTAGCTCGGCTGTCGTTGCAGCCATAATGTCCTCTTTTGTCTAAAATTGCGTTCCTTTCAATGGCCTCTTGACTTTGGGGAATAGCCAGAAGTCGCAGAGGGCCATATCAGGAGAGTAAGGAGCTTGTTGAACCAGAGGAGTCTGGTTTTTCGAGTTAATGAAAGTTTGTTTATAACAATTATTATAGTGAAAAATACAAAATAAGAAAATATGAAAGAATTTTAAAAGGAAAATAGGAAGAAAAGAATTAAGGAGAATATACTATGTTCTCTAATTCACAAATTGACTAATAACATAAGTAAATATAATAATTAGTACGGTGTAGCTCCTGCATTTTACTGCTAAGAGAGACCACGTGGGTCGCTAGAAAATGACATAATCTGAAAAATAAAAATTTTTAAGAACATCCATAGAGGCGTTTGCTACGTTCTGCATAGGTGCGACTGCTTTTTGGCTTATATATGTTTAGTATTATCATCTAATCTCAAATTGAATCAAAATTAAATGTACAACTACAACTTACTCAGTGTGTCGTGTTCTTAGAAGAAATGAATCAGCATTTCTGCATTGGAAAATAGGATGAAATTCTGGAGTTGCAAATTTTCCGGTTCAAAATACTGCTAGAGCTACTTTTTTCGAAGGCAAAGAAGATTTGCAAAATTTTTTGAATGTCTTTGCAAAGAATATTTTGTTCCTCTGGTCAGGATATAAATTTAAAATCCGACCATGAACAGTTCCCAAACACTAATTTTCTTCCTAGTTTCGCGATTTGCCGTCTAAAATACCAGAGAATAAGAATATGCGAAATTTTTTACCACATAATTGTCCATAAAGGACAAACTAAACACCGCGCACTCGAAATAAAGTGGGGGTATGATCAATGCTCAACTCGTCGAGACGAGGTGCATTTTCTCGCCGGCCCCGCATAGAGTCTTTCCTACGGGATAGATTAACAAAAAACTTGGTTAACTACCTGGTCTGTTAGTAAAGTACCCGACCATCAGCCGGTAAAAAAAAACTGGCATACCTAGAAAGTTGGAAACCTAATCACCCTGAAAATAGTCTCCTTGGGACTCCACGCATTTCTCCCAGCGGTGCCACCATTGTTGGAAGCATTCCGAAAAAGCCTCTTTCGGAATCGGCTTTAGCTCGCCTGTCGTTGCAGCCATAATGTCCCCTCTTGTCTGAAATCACGTTCCTTTCAATATCCTCTTGACTTTCGGGAATAGCCAGAAGTCGCAGGGGGGCATATCAGGAGAGTAAGGAGTCTGTCGAACCAGAGGAGTCTGGTTTTTCGCCAAAAAATTGTGAACCATGTGCGAGGAATGTGTTGGAGCATTGTCGTGATGGAGCCGCCAATTTCCTGATGACCACAACTCCAGTCGCAATTTCTCGGATAGTCACACGACGGTCCCGCATCACCACAGCGTTCACTTTGGCAATGACATGGTCATATCGACATGTCGATGGACGACCAGAGCGTGGCTCGCTTTTCACCGATGTGCGACCGTCTTTAAACCGGTTGTATCACTCCTTAATAGGTGTGATGCCCATAGTATCGTCACCGAAAGCCGTCAGAATCTTCCGAATGGTTTTCACCTGGTTGTCGCCCAGTTTCTATCAAAATTTGATGCAGTAGCGCTGCTCCAGTCGTTCCGTTATTTTACTTGCATTAAAAAACCGATGAGAGCACTATACACTACATCACTCGAAACAACTCACAGCAACTCACGCTATCTACATGCGGGAAAAAATTCACGCATGCGCACGAAGGTTCAAGGTCGGCTCATGCAAGCGCGTTTGATTCAAATTCATCAGGTTTTCAAAATAAAAAATAAGGTCGGATACTTTTCTAACAGACCACGTACTTTGGTTTTAAATTGACTACGTAGCGTAGTCGGCTTAAAAATTTTAAATTTAAAAAAAAAAACGTATTAATACGACAACGGACTGCCATGTGTTAAATTACTGTTCAATCTACAAAAAAAATTGTTTCTTACCGTTGATTTTGAAAAATCGTGATTTTGGCAGACAACATACTTCAAATCACTGACACAATAAGGTTAGAAAGTTCAGTGCCTCCGTGGAAAAAATTGCTAACTAGTAAAAACGTACAGTAATAGGAACACTATTTGGTCGTTGTCGACGTAATCTAGGTTAACCTAGATTTACTATAGGTTAGGTTATGGTTAGGTTAAGTTATATTAGAGCTAGATAAATCCAGACTGAGAGACCGAGACTCTTGATTCAAAATAAGAAAAATTAATTCAATTTTTCAAAATAAAAAAAATTTATTCAAATATACAATTGTGAAAATTTATTTTCACCACGTCTGTGTTTTTTGTTCAGTGACGCGAGCCATAGTAACAACAAATCGAAATCGTTTAATAATGAAACTCCGTTTCTTTTACATTGGACTTTTACGCACGATTTGGAAACTTTTACACACGATTATAATAATGGCATTCTTTACATACAATTATTTACTTATTAATGTGTTCATTTTGGTGTGCGAATCTATTCCAAACGTTATTGTGCCAGTTGATGAGTTTATGTATAAAAGATGGAAAACAATAAAAGGAAAATAGCAAGTGTGTTATTTATATAATTCAATTAATGATATAATTCAAGCGTTTCTTGTTTCACAATGGTAATAATATGTCTGGAAGGTGTTAATGGTGGGCGGCGGTTGTTAAAATACGTGCGATACCTCTCGCATTGCGCTTCCAGTTTACGTGTTTTGTTCTGTGCACAGAGAAGAGCGGCGTGTTGAAGCGAGAGAGAGCGCGAGGGAGTTAATTAATTTGAAAATTCTGCTCGCCGGTAATTATCCCGGCGGAGTTCACCTCGACAAATATAGGTATAAATAAATTCCTGTTTCTAGTTAGTTAGTCGGTTACGTGTGTATCTGATGGGCCTACGCTCCATCGACGATCCTTTGTGTCCAGGTGCGCACGAAACACAATGCTAACGTGTGTGTCTGTCTGCCGCGTACGTGAAACTATTTTAATAGATCCGAACACCGTTTAACACTTTAACCTCACAAATTGCGACAAGATAACAGGTGGGTCTTTAACGCTTGTCTACACACTCGCACACATATTGAGTGCGGTACGCGTCGGACTAGCTTCTAGTCCTCCTTCCGGTTCTCCCCCAACAGTTAACAGCTTTATTACATTTACGACGAGATATCACTAAATCGCTTTATTTAAGCGAATCTCCTTGTAACGACAATAACAATTGTCATCCTCTACATTCCATTCCACATTTAGTAAAATTAAATTAAAAGTTTTTGAAGTAAAATTTGTTTAGGCTCAGATCGGAAATGACGGAAATACGTTGGATGAGGGAAATAAGGTTAGGTTAAGTCGTATTCACATAGATGTCGTTTTTCAACAGTTGCAACAGTTGGACACTTTTCAACTACTAACTACTCTTACGCGTGATTTGAGATTAACTTGGACTTTTTTCTGGCGGAAATAACTTTAAGTCTATATTCTGCTTAGTAATTTAATAAAAATATTATGGCTCTAATATTTTTATTAAATTTAGATTGAGAGGCCGAGACTTCTTGATTCAAAATAAGAAAAATTAATTCAATTTTAACCTACGTCAGAAATTATATTTACGTAATTATGTTTTCTTTTTTTTGTATTTTTCATTATAAAAAAACTTTTATTGATTCTTAAAAAAGAGGGTTTTTAGCGATGTTTTTAGCAACTTTGTAATCCACCGTCTATATAGCGTTAATAGGGAGCCAAAGTTTTTACTAGGATGTCTATATCTGAGAAACGAAAAATGTTACAGATATGAAACTTCGTATTAATATTAGCTTTTAAAAATAACTTGGCACGTGTTTCACCACTTTTTTGAAAATCTTCCATGTATCAACACAAATATTGTCTGCATTAAGTATCGACACCGCCTGGATTGGTACAAGAAATCGTTTATTAATCAACGGACGTGTGAGGAGCTTCAAACTCGGTACTATTCATGTGTATATGTCGTAGTCTTTTCGCAAAATCCGTCATTTCATGAAATACCTAGGCACTTCCAGAAACGTCGACGTTTAGTGAAAAACGAGGGGTCATCCACTCCCTGAAATGTGGCAATGTATTCGCAATTATCCTGATTTTTTTGGTAATTCGAGGCACTCGGAGAAATTACTAGCGTAATGCGTAATGTCACGTAATTATTCTTTGCTAATGTGAAGTACTGGAAAAAATCACAAGCGTAATAATGTCAGATAATTTTTGAAATGCTGAGGTACTGCAAAGTAATGCCACGCAAAGGAAAGAAATTTGAAATATTTACCTTTAAATAATTAATTTCTAATGCACAGAACGTTGTATATTTGTACGAAGTATATTTACTTGTTATTACTGTGTGCAATCTCTATGATAAGAATAACACGTGTGTTGAATTTCTATACATTTATTGAAATTGTATTGAAATATAACAAAATTACAATACTCTAAACCAGCGTTTCTCAACCTTTTTTGGCCCACGGACCAGTAAAATTAAAAAAAAAAGATTCGCGGACCAGTGATATTTTTTTAACAAAATTTTACTAGGTATTAAAGAACTACTACACAAAGGTGAATTAAAGTCATTTAACACAAAATATCGCGAAATAACACGCAGCATGAGTAACTTTGATGAAATTTATGACAGTATGTGTGCCAAAATTAAAACCAAATGTAGCGAGTTTCAGGAGAATGATTCGGGTTGGTCACCAAGGGAGATTTCCCATTTAGAAATTAATATCAATAAATATAAACCAATACGTGGGTCGTCATTTATTGAACTGCCAAAAGAGATTAGGGATCGGAAAGCTTGTATCGATGTTCAGAATGTAGACGAATTTTGTTTTTTATGGAGCATTGTATCCGCATTACACCCCACGAATGTGAGTTCTGATCGCCTGGCATCATATCCCTACTTTTCTTTAATTTTAAAATATGGCAGATTAGAGTTTCCGCTTAGAATCCAAGACATTCCTAAATTTGAACAGATGAATAATATTAGTATTAACGTTTATAGCTTGGAGTTTAATTTTAAATCTAAACAACATGACGAAGTAGGACCAATTTACCATACTAATGCGACTAGGGAAAGACATGTAAATTTATTATATTTGGAAGAAGGGGTTAAAGGTCATTATGTTTATATTAAAAATATTTCACGGCTTGTAAGAAGTCAAATCTCGGTAGATTGTAGAAAAAAATATTTATGTGACGGCTGTTTAAGCTTTTTTTCAAATGAATTCGCGTTTAATCAACATAAATTGAATGACTGCAGCAAAATTTTCACTATTATGCCGACGGAAGACCTTGTAAAACATAAGAGAGGTGATATGATCCCGGGGAATATATTAAAATTTCAAAATTTCGATAGAAAAATGCAGGGTATACGCATTGTTGTATACGCAGATTTTGAATCAATTTTAAAACCTGTTGATACATGCTCACCGAACCCTGACAATAGCTATACTAATCAGATACATATCCATGTACTATACAGTTTCGCCTATAATATAAAATGTTAATTCGATGACTCATTGAGTAAATTTTTCACTTATACCGGGGAAGATTGCCCGAAATTGTTTTGTCAGAACCTCTATGCAGATGTTAAGGAATTATACAGGGAACGTTTAAGCGTTATACTTCCGATGATTAAATTAACTGCAGATGAGCAACATTCCTACGATACGGCCACTTCTTGTCACATATGTAATAAATTATTACAAGTAACAGACAAAGTCGCCGATCACGATCATTTAACGGGTAAATTTCGGGGAGCCGCCCATTCAAATTGTAATTTGAATTATAAAATACCTAAAATGATCCCGGTATTTTTCCATAACATGTCGAATTATGATGTTCATTTATTTATTAAAGAATTTGGATCTGACGAGGAAAAAATTGATATCATCCCCAAAAATAAGGAAAAATATATATCCATCACCAGAAATCTACCTATTGGTAGAACTACTACAAGTTAATTGTAACATTTTTATTATCATTTACTTACAATAATATTTAAATGTAAAGATATGTAATTTTTTTTTCTTCAGTGCCGCACTAATCATAAATTACATAGAATTAAAATTAGTTTAAGATATTTGTATTTCGTAATTTTATAAATTAAAATTTAGTTATTTTTTTTTAAGTAAATTTTTTTCGCGGATAGAAAAAATTGTCTGCGGACCAGAAAAATTTCTCCGCGGACCACTGGTGGTCCGCCGGACCAGCGGTTGAGAATAGCTGCTCTAAACTAATTCTTCACATTTTTGTATTGCTTATCAATATTTAAACATATGTCACAGTCCTGTGAAGTTAGCAACCGAATTTGCAAAAATATGATATTACATCAGAGTTCCTGGTAGATATGAAATTGTTCTAAAGAGTACTAAAAATTGGAAAATACCGAAAATGAGCTAGCAACACTTTTAAGAAAAAATGTGCGTTTTTGACATATTATTGCACCACGGCCATACTTCTGGAGTACTTGATCAATTTTGCAAAAAGTTCTGCAAAAATAAAATTAAAAAAATTTAAAATTGCAAAAACAGTTCTTTTCGCGGATCTGAATAGCTAATCCTTAGAGTTCTATCCAAGATCCCTTTGACATTTTTTGATGAAAACCTTGGTTCAAAAGATATTTTCAATAATAAGGGACCCATGGTTTTGAAGGAAAATTAAAAAAAATCGCCCAATAGTTATGTTTGCAGTTCTTGATGAGCTCCTAGAGTTCTTTCGAAAATCTTTTCAACTTTTTTACCTTTACAATAAAATTTCGATTTTTACAATTATAAGGATTTTTGATAGAACTCTAAGAATTCTACCGAAAACTGCAAACAGAACTATTACGCGAAATTTTGCACCTTAGCACTCTAGCACTTAAGTACTCTCGAACTCTTTGATATCTATCAGGAACTCCGATGTAATATTATATTTTTGCAAATTCGGTAGGTAACTTCATAGGACTATATATTACTCTTAGATGTTAAAATTGTATTATTAATTTTATACTACCTAATTTTAAATCAATTTCACTTTATTTCAAATGGCATCGGTTCCTTTGAATTATGAGGAGTTTAGTAGGAGCTCACTGTCCTATTGCAGCACGGCGCATTACGAGGCGCATGATGAGCCCATGCGGGTGTAGTGGGGAGCTAATGTGACCGTAATGAGGCCGTAATACGAATATAATGTGAACGTAATTCAGGGAATTCAAGGAATGCAAGAGTACTTTGTGTACTGTGGTGTAATTCTTACGTAATGCTAAAGAATGCAAAGTAATGTGCGGTAATGCATCTAAATATTAACATGTATTGCAAAAATGGATGGCCCCTCGGTGAAAAATATTAAAATTCCATTTTTAGCATTTTTTGAAATTACATTTCCAGCCTAGGTAGTTCATGAAATGACCACTCGGCGCCTTCATCTCGTACTTAAAGCCGAGTTTCACAATCAGATGCACAATACAGTTTGATTCTTCCTGTAATGCCTAGCGTGTTGTGGGACGTTCCATAATAAAGAAAAATATCGTAAATATTATGAAAAACAGCCCTAGATAGTTATTTAAAGTTAACCTCAAAATATTTAATTTAATATTTAACTCGGCTTTAAGCTCAAGATGCCGGCGCCGAGTGGTGATTTCATGAACTACCTAGGCGGGATATGCAATTTTAATATGTTTCACTAAACGTAGACGTTTCTTGTAGTGCCTAGGTATTTCATGAAATGACGCATTTTGCGAAAAGACTACGACATATACACGCGCAACTTATTTCTCACAAGAACTAGCAACACATGCCGAACCTCGCGGATGTGCAATCTGTAAATGCTTTAATACTTAATTAGTCATCGTTGTTTTAAAGAAGTAATCCAAAACGCTTTCAGGTATCTTAAATTACAAGACGAAACCCTACCATACTAAAAAAAAAGAAACATCAATCAGTCGCTTCTGTTCCACAACGTTAAAACCCAATTAAAACTTGTCAACGACAATAAAAAACAAGAAACAATTATTCACTCCACATTTCTTTCTTTTTTTTTAATTACCAATTTAAAACTATGTCGCACACTCGCCCGACGTGATTTCGATGGGCGCGTACGAAGGTAGAGCCCCCCCGATCGATACTTTTTCACGCGTTATCGAAAATCGATCTCGACGCGTTCTGTATAACAAACCAGAAAATAAAAATGTATAAATTAATTAATCGTTGGTTCAACGACCGTTCTGATCACTGTCACATCATGTGACCGATTACCATTCTTGATTATTGGTCTGTGTGTGTGTGTGTGTGTTGATTTCTTGCCCTCGGACCGTCCACATATATGTGAACTGATAACGAAACTCTGATCCGCATCTATCTGGAAATTATTATACGGTCGACATGCGATCGTTAAAACGCACATTGTTGGAAACGTTTTTTAAATATTATTATTTTATTGCTTTCAAGCTTTTATGGGAGAAAATAGTGTTTATCTGGGTTTACGTGGAATATACTTATATGGAATATTGATTTACTGTATGATAATACCGTCGAAGAAGGCTACACGGATATAGACTACTTATGGAAGAATAAAAGTTTGTGATAATCAACGCTTTAATGACTACATTAGTTTTTAACGTTTCTTTAGACTTTCTAATCTACGTCTATTTTTAGGATATCTTCGTATTTTAAATATTTACATTTTATTTAAATAAAAATAATCACTTATTACAAAAAACAAACTACAAATTAAACAAACAATTTTTTTTAAAATATTCTTTCAATTTTAAAACACATAATGTAACTAATCAAGATTTTAATAATAACGCTTTAATCAGATTATAAATGCTAAATCGAGACTTGACTGCAACATATTAGATTTGACTACTCCCGAATAGACATACTAGACTAAGTGTTTAAGCTAATGTAAGTGTATTCCAATTTATAACTCAAAAAAGCAAAGCTGTACTGATGAGAGATAGATCCGGAAACGCGTCTGCCAATGGTTATTCGCTTAATTTAAAAAAAAAATGATCTTAAAAACAATGTTATTTGTCTAGTGCTTTTAGTGACATGAAAATGTACTGGGACTAGTAATAACATGCAAAAGTCTGTCGTATAATGCAATATCTTGTGTTCTATTAGTCACTACTTCCTGTTTCAAGATGGGATGTGTCATAGTAATAAGACTCAATATTATTGAGTTTAATATTGTTTATGATCTTAATAAGCCTTAATATTATAGAGCTACGAACAGGTTGAATAAATTTATGTATTCAAGCTATATTTCGTCTTTAATATAAAGTAATATTAGTTTATTTTATAACTAAATTAAAAAAATTGTTAAGTTAAGTTAATTAATTAAATAATCAATTAAATATGTATGATTTTATATAACGTGAGTCCCAAAGGTCTTGAAATCCACTATTGCCATGAATTTGAAGGAGTAGGTCATTTCTTAATTCCACACATAAAATTAAACAAATTATCAAATGTCATTTTTAAGTAGCTGTCAGTGGTCTTGAGGTTATGTCTCATTGTTTAAGTTCAACAATTTCATTAGTTATAAATAAAACGCCTTCTCATAAATTTAACACATATTGTTGTGAATTATAAAATTAACAAAGAAGAACAAACCTTACAACAGATGTTGAATGTGTTGTCCATTTTCACGAATACACAAATTAATCCTAAATGACCTACTTTTTCAAATTTATGGAAAGACTTTTGGGACTCACGTTATAATTAGTAGTGACTCAATATTTAACTTGAAACCTACTTTAACAAACGTTTTATTGTCAATTGTATTATCTTTTCTTAATTTAATTCACTTATTGTCTGGTTAGTCTACATAATCTTATCTTTTCCCATGTTTTCCTGCCTAGTCTATTGTATATTTAGTATCTTTATTGTTCGCTAGGTAGTCTTGACTATTTTAGTATTGTAGACGAGTGGGTTTTAGATTCAGTATTTTCAAACAATAAGTAACTAACAAGGGGATTAGATGTAGATTACATGGGAAGATACCAAAAATTTAGATAGGAAGTTCGACAGGAAACTGAGGCAAGTATAAGTAGTTAAGAAATTTGATAAATATTGTACTAAAAGCAAACCGGAACTGACACGTGTATATTCTAGACATTTAATAGCTAGTAAGTACACTTCACTTAATGGAGAGTTTAAATACAAAAAAGTGAGTGTGTGTAACGTTTACGCTCCGTTGAATTAAAACTTCTTTGGTGGTTGTGGAGGTATTACTAAAAAGATAAAACTTAAAATAAATATGTCTTACTAAAATTTAATTTTATTTATTGATAATAATATTGAACATTTAACAATAAAAAACTTTCTTTTATTTACTTTATTGTATTCTGTACGGTAAATACGTGCGTAAAAGTTCAACGTAAATCAAACGGAGTTTCATTATTAAACGATTTAGGTTTGTTGTTACTATGGCAACAACTCGTGACACTAAACAAAAAACATAGGCGTGGTGAAAAGTATATTACCTAACAAAAGTTGTTAGAAGCATATTACGTACGAGCGGAACAGTTACGCACGACCCGAGTAGCGGGGATTACGTAATTTCGCGAGTACGTAACTGCCTTACAACTCGAGTCACGTAAGGATCTCATTACTCTCGGTAACTAAAAATTTTGTCCAAAGCCCTTTTTAATCGTGGCTACCCTCAACTAGATCCGCAGATTGGTGAATACCAACGTGGTGGGTTTCGGAAAGGCCGAACGTGTTCAGAGCAAATTATCAATTTGAAGAACTCAATGTCTTACATTCTTAAAATGTCGTAAAAAACGTAAAAAAAAAATCAAATTTCTCTCTTGCACTTTTAACTTTATTACATTGTAGATTGTAGATATGGTGGTGACGACTTGTACTGCCACCTTTATAGATCTATTGTATCCCACCCTCCTCCTCCAAGTGTTGGTGTACTTACCCATTTAGAGCGCCTCCTCTAATCCTGATTCCTTTAGGAATTTCAGGATCTGGGTGGGATTCAAGGCCTGCAGCTCCTCTGTATTCAAGCAGCGAGCCCCAAGGTACATCTGTCTCTTGCGGAGTAATGCGCCTCAGTCTTTGAACAGATGTATGGGGGTTTCCTCTGATGAGCCACAGAATCTGCATCCGTCATCCTCCTCTAGGCCTAGGGCCTTGAGATGTTTCCTAAATCTGCAGTGTCCCGTCAGGACTCCTGTCAGAATTCTAAGATTGTTCCTGCTTAGTTTCAGGCAAGCTTTTATTCTCTTCTGGTTAAAAGATCCCAGCATCACTTTGGATTGCCTCAGCCCTGGTTCTTTCCAGGTTTTCATCCATTTTCCTCTTGCTTCTTCATCTAAACTTTTGTGGATGGTGTTCAAACTCATGCCGCAAAAGTGTTCCGGGCCTATAGAGGGGCTACTGAATCCCTTGTTTGCTAGGTGATCGCCTTGTCCGTTTCCGTCTATACCAGTGTGTCCTGGTACCCAGTATAGCGTTACTTTATTATCTACGCCAAGCTTGTTCAGCTTCCCCACACAGTCCCATACCAGTTTGGATCTGATGGAGTATGAGCTAATGGCCTTGATAGCTGCTTGGCTGTCTGACAGGATAGCACTTCGTTTTTTGCGATAATTCCTGTCGAGGTTAAACTATACACATCTTTCGATTGCGTGTACCTCTGCTTGGAAGATACTTGGGGATGTTCCATGGATTCGAAGTACCTGGTACGAGCTCCAAACACTCCTGCACCAGTACCTTCCTTTGTCTTCAAACCATCTGTATACCACTTGATGGCATTTTCCTCTATACTGAGGATTCCTCGCTCCAATCGGCTTTCCTACTACACATTGCCGTGTAGTTTTTTCTCGAAGTGGTATTTGCATACCATTTCGTCTTTTGGTACTTCCAGCCAGGGGATCTTGGCAGCGAGGCTGTTTCGGTCTCTGCTCCTGATTATTTTACCTCTGCCTATTACTTCCTTGCTGAACCTTACGATCGCCGATCTGGCGGCGCTCTCCACCACAAGGTGCAGCGGAGTTAGATCCAGCAGCAGCTCCAATGCTGCTGTCGGACACGGCCCCATCGTCCCCGTGATGCAGACACACGCCAGTCTTTGAATCTTCTCAAGCTGTTTCCTTATAGAGGCCAGCTTGATTCTACTTCTCCACGCAACTGCCCCATAAGTGATTGCAGGTGTCACTATCATGGTGTACATCCATCGCAGGATAGTGTGGTTACAACCCCACGTTTTTGCACACCATTAGGGCGCGTTTGACTTTACCCACCGCTGCCTCAGCGTGTCTATTCCATAGGAGTTTGCTATCTAGTGTGATACCCAGATACCTTATCTCCTGTTGCTGTTCTACTGCCTTCCCATCTATGAGTATGGGATGTAGGCAGTTTAGTTTTCTCCTTCTAGTGAATGGTATCACTGTGGTTTTGCTCGGGTTGAGTCTCAGTCCCACTGTTTGACACCATCTACTAGTTACTTTGAGGCCTCTCTTAACAATTTCACAGAGCGTTCCCTCAAATTTTCCTCTGGCCATTATGACTATGTCATCGGCGTAACCTTAACATTTGATGTCTAGGTCGTTTAGTCTAACCAGTAGTTCATCAACTACCAGGCTCCACATTTCCGGTGATAGTAAACCTCCCTGTGGGCATCCACGAGTTGTGGAGATCTTAATGGTGTCTCTTCCCACTTGTGTATCAGCTGTTCTAGTTCTCAGCATTTCTCCCATCCACTTTTAGATAGTGCTGTCGATATTCCTTCTTTCGAGGGCCGCCTTGGCAGCCTCGTGTAAGGTGTTGTCAAAAGCTTTAACTTTATTTAAAGTATCTTTAAAGTATTATCTATTTGTATTTTGATGATTAGCGTCGCCGCGTCAAAGGACCGCTATGTGAAGAACGCTGAAAACTAAACGATTGGATATTATTGCTTTGTTACTTACATAACTTTGCTTACACAGAGTAGGTGCTTGTATAATCCATACTTTAACAAGTCGTCTCTTGATTTCATTGTATTCTGCTTTTATTATTTGATTTACTTAGCAGTCCCCGACCAACGCGGCGACGCTCATCATCAAAATTTTAATAGGTGCTTCTAATGAAGTTAAAAGGGCAAGAGAGAATTTTTTTAAAAACTTTTTAGAGTTTTTTTTTATATCGGAGTTACTTAAAATTTTATTTAATTATGCGGTCTTTTTTCTTTTCTTCAATAATTTGTTTGTAAATACGTGATTAATGTTACCCCTTTGAAATTTCGTTCGCAAATACGTGATATGTGGGGATTGTTTAAAAAAAGATTAAGTTTTGTCAAGTAGTAATTGGGCTGATGGCCATCAAACGCGTGAACAGATCTTCATAAATTATAGCTAAGAACCTCCTCGATACCGTCAGATTTCAAAAACAAAAAACCGCACCAAAATTGGTCTATTTGTTTAGGATCTACAATACCATAAACAGACGGACAGACTGACAGGCAGATACTTCAAACCTATAACACCCCTCTTTTTGTGCCGGGGTTAATAAATTGACGTATCACTACGTCGTCGACTTCAAAATTTCAAATAAAAAGCGTATTAATGCGTCAACGGACTGCTTTATGTCTCTCCCTAGAAACGAAATTTCTAAAGATATAATTGATGGAACCATCCTACGTTATAGAAAATCATACAAACTTAAAACAAACGGAACACAGCCTGAATATATAAATATATTCAGCCTTTCCGGAGCTCTATAACAATTTGTTTCTAAAAAGACTCAATAATTGTTATAGAGCTCCGGAAAGGCTGAATATATTTATATATTCAGGCTGTGTTTGTTTCAAGTTTTTTTTTAAGTTTTAAGATAATTTCTAAAAATTATCCTTCGCTCTTTCCAAATTTTGCGACAAGATATATTTAGTTAAATGTATTTGTCATATAAATAATTAATAAAATAGAAAATATTAACTGCATTGAATGTATAATGCCTTTATAAATATTTATATTTATCTACTTGACGTTGGATACATCAAACAGTATCGTTATTATTATAAAACGGTGTAAATATCATAAACAAATATTGATATGGAAATATGTGCATTATAAATGTAACAATACCATACAAAAGCCGATCTCATCGATATATATATATATATATATATATATTTAAATAAGCCACGTATAAGCTGCAGTCTATTTATCAGCGAAGTGACATTTACATTCTACATTTTACTTGCATTATGTTATTGTAATTGTTTGTGTAACGCGTTCGGTTCTGTTATCGGAACGGAAAGCAGATATATCGATGATATTAAAATGTATTTACCCGACTATAGTTGCAGATTTAATGCATCATCCAGTTATAGTTCATATTACCTCGAAACGGTCCGTTATTTTGCCTGAATACTATTTTAATTACGATTTAACAAACGTTGATTTTTAAAACAATCATGTTCGTTGTTGGACTAATTATGAGAACATTTTCCTTATGATATATGTTTGGAGCGTGTCTCACGAAAATCAAAGTTTCCAGTTTTAAAAACAGGGCTGGTCTAATGACTTACCTGTTAGGGCTGCTCGCGTCTCCGCCACGTGTGATCGTCCTTCCGGCGCCTTTTCTAAGGAAGGAAATGGGGATAATAAGTTGAGGGATTTCCTTAAAATTGTTGTCTTCCAAACGTTGGATGCCGCTTCAGCCCTTTGGGCTCGTGATTACACCCCTGGTTAACTCGACTTATAACGATAAACCTAAAGATGCGGGCACGTGTCGGTAGAGCCTCGTTCGCGCTTCGATTCTTGTCTATACGCTTCACGCACTCGAAGCATACTCTCCGAATATATAAATTCGCGAAGTAAATTGATAAGTAAATCGCGCAATTTTAGCCCAGGTCGATACACCTTTCCCCTTCTGTTAATCGGTGCCGAAATCGAATCAAATGTTGAATTGAAAATACAGATTTATTAAAATTGGCGTGAACAAAAAAGTTATAAATGCAGGGTGTCGGCACATGCCAACTCCCTGCTGCATTGGCACATGCCACATGATTTCTGAAAAACCGCTTTGTTTCGAAGATATAGGGTGAAACAAAATTTGAGATATATTCCATATTTCTTGAAATCATTAATGTAAATAAAAGTATGACGCATGCCAATGAGTTTAAAATGAGTTTTACGCCAATGAGTTTTCAAGTACAAAAAGTTAATGAGTTTATCAAGTACAAAAAATTGTTGACGGTAACTTGGAACGGCTGTTTTATCTACTAACGTACAAGTGGATTTCATTTGAATATGTCTCGTCAGTGATCATCACCTGTATCGGTGTAACACTGGATGGTGTTATTTTTGACTTTATGTTTTATATACGCGAGGCAGCTTACAGAAAAGACAAGCGCCGGATTACTGAACGTTTGAAAATCTAATTCAGCTAAGTCCTTTCCCGCCTGTTTGTACCAATTGTACCTTGTTGCCGTTTTCTGCAAAAAACGTATCGATTTTATGTGTTAACCTAGTTTAGTCCATTCTGTCCAAATGTCTCAACAATTCCTTCTCCCTTCTCATATGGAGAAGGATCCCTTCTCATATGGATTGTGATTTTCACCATCATCAGCTTTGGCTCCACTACCCATTATGGGTCTTGGCCTCCTCTAGAATTTTGTTCGATTCCAATCTATTCCGGGCCTTAGTTTTCCATCCGTCACCTTCATTGCTATTAGATTCTCCTGCACTTGGTTCAGATATCTTGTTTTTGGATTAACCAACCGCCGGATTATAACAAAGAGCGTCACAAGACCGTACTGTATTATCTATTTATAAATCTTCTGTATATCATTCCATTTATTTTCTCATCGAATAGTCTGTATCAGTGGTGGCGAACCTATGGCACGCGTGTCACAGCTGACACGTAGGAAAATTTTATTGGCACGCGAACTATATCTCTCGCGTTACTTCTTAAACTCAAATCTTCTACTTTTCTAAAAAAATAAAACTTCTAAAAATTATCTCAATCTACCATTGTGCAACATTAAAGGTGTAAAATAAGACGTGTAAACTGATTTTCACAATCAGAAATGTTCATTCATTGTAAAAGTTATGTGGCACGTCAGCATTTCAAAATGTGAAAAGCATTTCAAAATGTGAAAATGTGAAAAGCATTTCAAAATGTGAAAATGTGAAAAGCATTTCAAATTGTGAAAAGCATTTCAAAATGTGAAAATGTGAAAAGCATTTCAAAATGTGAAAAGCATTTCCAATTGTGAAAATGTGAAAAGCATTTCGAAATGTGAAAAGCATTTCAAAATGTGAAAAGCATTTCAAAATGTGAAAATGTGAAAAGCATTTCAAAATGTGAAAAGCATTTCAAAATGTGAAAAGCATTTCAAAATGTGAAAATGTGAAAAGCATTTCAAATTGTGAAAAGCATTTCAAAATATGAAAAACATTTCAAAATGTGAAAAGCATTTCAAAATGTGAAAATGTGAAAAGCATTTCAAATTGTGAAAAGCATTTCAAAATGTGAAAATGTGAAAAGCATTTCAAATTGTGAAAATGTGAAAAGCATTTCAAAATGTGAAAAGCATTTCAAAATGTGAAAAGCATTTCAAAATGTGAAAATGTGAAAAGCATTTCAAATTGTGAAAATGTGAAAAGCATTTCAAAATGTGAAAAGCATTTCAAAATGTGAAAATGTGAAAAGCATTTCAAAATGTGAAAAGCATTTCGAAATGTGAAAAGCATTTCAAAATGTGAAAAGCATTTCAAAATGTGAAAATGTGAAAAGCATTTCAAAATGTGAAAATGTTAAAAGCATTTCAAATTGTGAAAAGCATTTCAAAATGTGAAAATGTGAAAAGCATTTCAAATTGTGAAAATGTGAAAAGCATTTCAAAATGTGAAAAGCATTTCAAAATGTGAAAAGCATTTCAAAATGTGAAAATGTGAAAAGCATTTTAAATTGTGAAAATGTGAATAGCATTTCAAAATGTGAAAAGCATTTCAAAATGTGAAAAGCATTTCAAAATGTGAAAATGTGAAAAGCATTTCAAAATGTGAAAATGTGAAAAGCATTTCAAATTGTGAAAATGTGAAAAGCATTTCAAAATGTGAAAAGCATTTCAAAATGTGAAAATGTGAAAAGCATTTCAAAATGTGAAAAGCATTTCAAAATGTGAAAAGCATTTCAAAATGTGAAAATGTGAAAAGCATTTGAAAATGTGAAAAGCATTTCAAAATGTGAAAATGTGAAAAGCATTTCAAAATGTGAAAAGCATTTCAAAATGTGAAAATGTGAAAAGCATTTGAAAATGTGAAAAGCATTTCAAAATGTGAAAAGCATTTCAAATTGTGAAAATGTGAAAAGCATTTCAAAATGTGAAAAGCATTTCAAAATGTGAAAATGTGAAAAGCATTTCAAAATGTGAAAAGCATTTGGAAATGTGAAAAGCATTTCAAAATGTGAAAAGCATTTCAAAATGTGAAAATGTGAAAAGCATTTCAAAATGTGAAAATGTTAAAAGCATTTCAAAATGTGAAAATGTGAAAAGCATTTCAAAATGTGAAAATGTGAAAAGCATTTCAAAATGTGAAAAGCATTTCAAAATGTGAAAATGTGAAAAGCATTTCAAAATGTGAAAAGCATTTCAAAATGTGAAAAGCATTTCAAAATGTGAAAAGCATTTCAAATTGTGAAAATGTGAAAAGCATTTCAAAATGTGAAAAGCATTTGGAAATGTGAAAAGCATTTCAAAATGTGAAAAGCATTTCAAAATGTGAAAATGTGAAAAGCATTTCAAAATGTGAAAATGTTAAAAGCATTTCAAAATGTGAAAATGTGAAAAGCATTTCAAAATGTGAAAATGTGAAAAGCATTTCAAAATGTGAAAATGTGAAAAGCATTTCAAAATGTGAAAATGTGAAAAGCATTTCAAAATGTGAAAAGCATTTCAAAATGTGAAAATGTGAAAAGCATTTCAAAATGTGAAAATGTTAAAAGCATTTCAAATTGTGAAAAGCATTTCAAAATGTGAAAATGTGAAAAGCATTTCAAATTGTGAAAATGTGAAAAGCATTTCAAAATGTGAAAAGCATTTCAAAATGTGAAAAGCATTTCAAAATGTGAAAATGTGAAAAGCATTTTAAATTGTGAAAATGTGAATAGCATTTCAAAATGTGAAAAGCATTTCAAAATGTGAAAAGCATTTCAAAATGTGAAAATGTGAAAAGCATTTCAAAATGTGAAAATGTGAAAAGCATTTCAAATTGTGAAAATGTGAAAAGCATTTCAAAATGTGAAAAGCATTTCAAAATGTGAAAATGTGAAAAGCATTTCAAAATGTGAAAAGCATTTCAAAATGTGAAAAGCATTTCAAAATGTGAAAATGTGAAAAGCATTTCAAAATGTGAAAATGTGAAAAGCATTTCAAATTGTGAAAATGTGAAAAGCATTTCAAAATGTGAAAAGCATTTCAAAATGTGAAAATGTGAAAAGCATTTCAAAATGTGAAAAGCATTTCAAAATGTGAAAAGCATTTCAAAATGTGAAAATGTGAAAAGCATTTGAAAATGTGAAAAGCATTTCAAAATGTGAAAATGTGAAAAGCATTTCAAAATGTGAAAAGCATTTCAAAATGTGAAAATGTGAAAAGCATTTGAAAATGTGAAAAGCATTTCAAAATGTGAAAAGCATTTCAAATTGTGAAAATGTGAAAAGCATTTCAAAATGTGAAAAGCATTTCAAAATGTGAAAATGTGAAAAGCATTTCAAAATGTGAAAAGCATTTGGAAATGTGAAAAGCATTTCAAAATGTGAAAAGCATTTCAAAATGTGAAAATGTGAAAAGCATTTCAAAATGTGAAAATGTTAAAAGCATTTCAAATTGTGAAAAGCATTTCAAAATGTGAAAATGTGAAAAGCATTTCAAATTGTGAAAATGTGAAAAGGATTTCAAAATGTGAAAAGCATTTCAAAATGTGAAAAGCATTTCAAAATGTGAAAATGTAAAATGCATTTTAAATTGTGAAAATGTGAATAGCATTTCAAAATGTGAAAAGCATTTCAAAATGTGAAAAGCATTTCAAAATGTGAAAATGTGAAAAGCATTTCAAAATGTGAAAAGCATTTCCAATTGTGAAAATGTGAAAAGCATTTCAAAATGTGAAAAGCATTTCAAAATGTGAAAAGCATTTCAAATTGTGAAAATGTGAAAAGCATTTCAAAATGTGAAAAGCATTACAAAATGTGAAAAGCATTTCAAAATGTGAAAATGTGAAAAGCATTTCAAAATGTGAAAATGTGAAAAGCATTTCAAATTGTGAAAATGTGAAAAGCATTTCAAAATGTGAAAAGCATTTCAAAATGTGAAAAGCATTTCAAAATATGAAAATGTGAAAAGCATTTTAAATTGTGAAAATGTGAATAGCATTTCAAAATGTGAAAAGCATTTCAAAATGTGAAAAGCATTTCAAAATGTGAAAATGTGAAAAGCATTTCAAAATGTGAAAAGCATTTCAAAATGTGAAAATGTGAAAAACATTTCAAAATGTGAAAAGCATTTCCAATTGTGAAAATGTGAAAAGCATTTCAAAATGTGAAAAGCATTTCAAAATGTGAAAAGCATTTCAAATTGTGAAAATGTGAAAAGCATTTCAAAATGTGAAAAGCATTTCAAAATGTGAAAATGTGAAAAGCATTTCAAAATGTGAAAATGTGAAAAGCATTTCAAATTGTGAAAATGTGAAAAGCATTTCAAAATGTGAAAAGCATTTCAAAATGTGAAAATGTGAAAAGCATTTCAAAATGTGAAAATGTGAAAAGCATTTCAAATTGTGAAAATGTGAAAAGCATTTCAAAATGTGAAAAGCATTTCAAAATGTGAAAATGTGAAAAGCATTTCAAAATGTGAAAATGTGAAAAGCAATTCAAATTGTGAAAATGTGAAAAGCATTTCAAAATGTGAAAAGCATTTCAAAATGTGAAAAGCATTTTAAAATGTGAAAAGCATTTCAAAATGTGAAAAGCATTTCAAAATGTGAAAATGTGAAAAGCATTACAAAATGTGAAAAGCATTTCAAAATGTGAAAATGTGAAAAGCATTTCAAAATGTGAAAAGCATTTCAAATTGTGAAAATGTGAAAAGCATTTCAAAATGTGAAAAGCATTACAAAATGTGAAAAGCATTTCAAAATGTGAAAATGTGAAAAGCATTTCAAAATGTGAAAAGCATTTCAAATTGTGAAAATGTGAAAAGCATTTCAAAATGTGAAAAGCATTTCAAAATGTGAAAAGCATTTTAAAATGTGAAAAGCATTTCAAAATGTGAAAAGCATTTCAAATTGTGAAAATGTGAAAAGCATTACAAAATGTGAAAAGCATTTCAAAATGTGAAAATGTGAAAAGCATTTCAAAATGTGAAAATGTGAAAAGCATTTCAAATTGTGAAAATGTGAAAAGCATTTCAAAATGTGAAAAGCATTTCAAAATGTGAAAATGTGAAAAGCATTTCAAAATGTGAAAATGTGAAAAGCATTTCAAATTGTGAAAATGTGAAAAGCATTTCAAAATGTGAAAAGCATTTCAAAATGTGAAAAGCATTTTAAAATGTGAAAAGCATTTCAAAATGTGAAAAGCATTTCAAAATGTGAAAATGTGAAAAGCATTTCAAAATGTGAAAATGTGAAAAGCATTTCAAATTGTGAAAATGTGAAAAGCATTTCAAAATGTAAAAAGCATTTCAAAATGTGAAAAGCATTTCAAAATGTGAAAAGCATTTCAAAATGTGAAAATGTGAAAAGCATTTCAAAATGTGAAAAGCATTTCAAAATGTGAAAATGTGAAAAGCATTTGAAAATGTGAAAAGCATTTCAAAATGTGAAAAGCATTTCAAAATGTGAAAAGCATTTCAAAATGTGAAAAGCATTTCAAAATGTGAAAATGTGAAAAGCATTTCAAAATGTGAAAAGCATTTCAAAATGTGAAAATGTGAAAAGCATTTGAAAATGTGAAAAGCATTTCAAAATGTGAAAATGTGAAAAGCATTTCAAAATGTGAAAATGTGAAAAGCATTTGAAAATGTGAAAAGCATTTCAAAATGTGAAAAGCATTTCAAAATGTGAAAAGCATTTCAAAATGTGAAAATGTGAAAAGCATTTCAAAATGTGAAAAGCATTTCAAAATGTGAAAATGTGAAAAGCATTTGAAAATGTGAAAAGCATTTCAAAATGTGAAAATGTGAAAAGCATTTCAAAATGTGAAAATGTGAAAAGCATTTCAAAATGTGAAAATGTGAAAAGCATTTTAAAATGTGAAAAGCATTTCAAAATGTGAAAAGCATTTCAAAATGTGAAAATGTGAAAAGCATTTCAAAATGTGAAAATGTGAAAAGCATTTCAAATTGTGAAAATGTGAAAAGCATTTCAAAATGTGAAAAGCATTTCAAAATGTGAAAAGCATTTTAAAATGTGAAAAGCATTTCAAAATGTGAAAAGCATTTCAAAATGTGAAAATGTGAAAAGCATTTCAAAATGTGAAAATGTGAAAAGCATTTCAAATTGTGAAAATGTGAAAAGCATTTCAAAATGTGAAAAGCATTTCAAAATGTGAAAAGCATTTCAAAATGTGAAAAGCATTTCAAAATGTGAAAATGTGAAAAGCATTTCAAAATGTGAAAAGCATTTCAAAATGTGAAAAGCATTTGAAAATGTGAAAAGCATTTCAAAATGTGAAAAGCATTTCAAAATGTGAAAAGCATTTCAAAATGTGAAAATGTGAAAAGCATTTCAAAATGTGAAAAGCATTTCAAAATGTGAAAAGCATTTGAAAATGTGAAAAGCATTTCAAAATGTGAAAAGCATTTCAAAATGTGAAAAGCATTTCAAAATGTGAAAATGTGAAAAGCATTTCAAAATGTGAAAAGCATTTCAAAATGTGAAAATGTGAAAAGCATTTGAAAATGTGAAAAGCATTTCAAAATGTGAAAATGTGAAAAGCATTTCAAAATGTGAAAATGTGAAAAGCATTTGAAAATGTGAAAAGCATTTCAAAATGTGAAAATGTGGAAAGCATTTCAAAATGTGAAAATGTGAAAAGCATTTCAAAATGTGAAAATGTGAAAAGCATTTCAAAATGTGAAAAAAATTTGGCACGCGGCCGGAAAAATGTTAAGCCACCCCTGGTCTATATTATCGATTATCAATTATAGAACCTGGCGTTTCAAAGAAATTATCAATTCAAATTTGTCGACGATGTTTACAAACCAAAATCGGTGAAATCAATCTTGTTTTTTTGAATTGTTGATATTCGCTAGATTTAATACGTCCAGGTTTAATTAAACAATTTCTAAAGAAGATTGATGGATTAATAATATGCATAAGTAAATATAATTTATGTAAATACTACGTTATATAAAACTGATATTTAAATGAATCCAGATACAGAAATATGTTGCATAAATGAATGATTATTAGTTAGAATTCAAGTGAGTGTATCGGCCGATCTAACAATAAGTAAATCTGTTTGAATGGTCAGTAATTTCGTTTCAAAATTTATTTAAGTTAAAAAAGAAAGTTCTTTTCTTCAAAGATTATAATTTCTAGGAAATAACCTAACCTATGACCTAACCTAACCTATGGCCCGCGTGTCACAGCTGACATGTAGAAAAAAATATTGGCACGCGAGAGAAATAGTTATTTTTGTTCAAAGAATTCTCAATCTAGTATAATCTTAGATAACCTAACCTATGGCACGCGTGTCACAGCTGACACGCAGAAAAAAATATTGGCACGCGAGAGAAATAGTTATTTTTGTTAAAAAATTTCTCAATCTAACATAATCTTAGATAACCTAACCTAACCTATGGCACGCGTGTCACAGCTGACACGTAGAAGAAAAATATTGGCACGCGAGAGAAATAGTGATTTTTGTTAAAAAAATTCTCAATCTAGTATAATCCTGGATAATAAGGCACGCGTGTTACAGCTGACACGTAGAAAAAAATATTGGCACGCGATAGAAGTAGTTATTTTTGTGAAAATTCTCTTTGTAAAAAATTCTCGTTTTATGCGACATCAAAGGTGGAAAATATGAGACGGCTTATGTTCAGGCTAATACGATAACTGATTTTCTCAATAAAAAATGTTTTGTTATTTTTCATTCATTGCGTTACCTGGCACGTTGGCATTTGAAACTGTAAACTTTAACTGTAAAACTGAAACTGTAAATTTTAAAAATTGGCACGCGGCTATAAAAGGGCTTGCCACCCTTGTTATGGGCAGACAAGACTATAGACAGACAAGATTAGACAGACAAAACTAGATAGACAAAATTAGACAGACAAGGTTTTCGTTTGGCAAGAATGACATTATCTAACGCCCTCTTCAGATTTTTTCCCGTAATTGTTTATTTGAACATTCGGGACCCGCAATTTTAGAAAATAAAAATACCTTGCACAGAAATTTGGATGTGCACGTATTTATTGTTATAAAATAAAATTTATTTTTGGTTTATATTAGTTTAACCTAACCTAACCCAACATTTTTTGGATAAGTATGCCAATTTTGATCACATGTCAGATTGTGATCAAAATTGGTTTTGACAGACAAAAAATGAAATTTTGCGAGACTTCCAAAACTTTGACACGCTTTCACAGCGAAATCAATTGAGGTAATCGCAAACTTTTTTCGGATTATTAATTTAGACGATCTAAAGAATGTTTGCCGTGATTTTAATAAAAATCCAAAAAGGTTGTAAATTTTGATATTTTGGTTTACCTCATTGTTGGGAACCGAATGCACAAGAAAAAGTGCATTTTCTCGCCCCCCGTTTGTTCATTAAACTTCGCAACCAACGCACTTAAGCCTTTCTCACACGTGTATCATACATTATTTTATCTACGAAGAATGTTAAAATACTCTTGAATCTACAATATATTAATTGTTTCTTACCGATATTGAACAATTGCAATTTTGAAAGACAAAATACTTCAAATCACAAACACAATAAAGTTACAACGCTTCCGTGGCAAAAATTGCAGTTTTTTATTTTGGCAATAACTTTCGGGATTTTGATTAAAAAAGTTAAGTATGTGAACATAAAGTTGTTATGCCTAAGGGCTAAAAAGTGTCTAAAAAGACAAAAACTAACGCGTCATGTGGTTTTCACATACAAATTTGCACAAAAATATAAGTTTTTTTGAAGATATTTCCAGAACGAATAAGGCCATCGCCAGTTTTTTTTAACAGATTATTATTCCTCATAACAACATTTTTTAAATAAGTGTGCCAATTTTTATCAAAATCTGACATTTGGTTTGGTTTTGACAGACAAAATATGAAATTTTGCGAAACTTCCAAGACTTTGATACGCTATCACATTGAAATCAAATGAAGTAATCGCTATTTCTTTTCGGATTATTAATTTAGGCGATCTAAAGAATCTTCTTCTTCTTCTTTAATCCATAGCCGGCGCATGGAGAGGTGGTCGACCTCGTAGCCAGTACGCTGCTGTTGGTGCCGCTAGATTCCGTGCTCCATTCACTATACGCTTCCATGCTAATCGATCAGTTGCAACGGTTCTTGCCTCAGCTGTTGTTATTCGCTGGTTTTTTAAATCGTTCTCTACGTGTTTCAACCATGTGGTCTTCGGTGCTTGTTTTTGTGTTCTCCAATCAAGAGGTCGTTTTTTCCATAGGAGTTTGTGCGGTACTCGATTGTCGCCCATCCTACAGATGTGGCCGAACCATCGTAATCGGCGTTTTTGAATTTCCTCAACAATCGGTGTCTGTTGGTCGCACCTTTCTCTGATTGTCTCATTTCGGAGGTGGTTGAGGAGTGAGACGCAGAGAATCTGTCTCAGGCATCGCATTTGGAAGGCCTCGAGCTTGTTAAGGTCTGGTTTGAGTAATGTCCATGTTTCCGATCCATAAAGAAGAATTGGGAGGATCAGCGTCCGGTATAGGCGTATTTTGGTTTTGATGGTAATATTCGTCCGCTTCCATATGCACCACTTGAGTGAAGCAAACGTTGCTGTTGCCTGGCCTATCCGGCTGTGAACTTCGGCTGTCGAAGCTACTTTCTTCTCCACAACCAGTGATCCCAAATATTTGAACTGTGGTACCTGCTCGATTGTGGTTCCATCGAGGTAAACTCTGGCTTCAGATCCATCCGTTGGTCTTATCCGCATTGATTCTCAGTCCGTATGACTGGGCAATGCGGGAAATGTCATACAAGGTGTCTGTTGCTTCGGCATCTGTGTTGGCGAAAACCGCACTGTCATCGGCGAACATCAGATCGGTTAGGAAGTTTTTGTCATCATATCGAACTCCGCGTCGCCCATCAAACGCTTTTCGCATAATCGTGTCGATCACAATGTTAAAAAGGAGCGGCGAGGCCACGTCTCCTTGCCGGACTCCGGTTCGAATCGGGAATTCCTCAGACATGTCGTTTCGGATACGAACATTGCTGGTTGAGCCGTCGTACGATGCTTGAAGAAGTTGAATGATTTTCAGTGGCACGTGTTCGATCTGCAGGGCTTCCCACAAGCTTGTCCAATCGATGCAATCAAAAGCAGATTTGAAATCGATGAAGACGATGACAGTTTGCCACATCGAATTCTTTCTTCCATTAGCTGACGGAGAGCAAATATCTGATCGATGCATCCTCGATGTGGTCGAAATCCAGCTTGTTCTTCCCGGCTTGTTTGCTCTCGATGTTTCTGTAGTCTTGATTGTATGATTTTCATAAATACTTTGCCGACGATCGAGAGGAGGCTAATACCACGGTAATTCTTGCATTCCCGACTGTCGCCTTTCTTCAAAATAGGCACAACAATCGCTTTCTTCCACACGGATGGAACACAATCTGAATGCCATATATGCACTGTGAGAACGTGAAGTTGATGTAATAAGACGTCTCCCCCGGCTTTGATCATTTCGGCAGTTACTTGATCTCCTCCCGGCGCTTTACCATTTTTCAGGGATTTTATTGCCGTCTTCACCTCATTGATTGTTGGTTCAGTATCGGGAAACTGATTTATCGGCTGCTCAATAATCGGCAGTTCGGGTGCTGGACCTACTGGCGGATTGTGGTTGTACAGCTGATGAAAGAATTGTCTCCACCGCTGTAGACGTTCCTGAGGAGAGGTCACGAAAGTTCCATCCAATTTTTTTATATTGTCATTTGTTGATGTTGTTTTGCCACTTAACCGTCGGATTGTCTGGTACAGCGTCCGGTACTCATGCCTTGACGCTGCTTCTTCCATGTCAGCCGCGATGTTATTCCAGTAAGCTTCCCTTTCCAATTTCATTTTCTGTCGAACTTCTTTGTTCAATCGTCGGTATTGTTTGAAATCGACGTGTTTCATTTGCTTCCGCTGGTCGACTAGATTGAGACAGTCGTCCGAGATCCATTGCTGCGTCCGTCGACGGATGGGCGGACACAGCTCCGTTGCACACCCCACAATAGTCTCAAAAAGTTGTTTTTCTTCTATGTTGATATCGACTGGTATCGTGAGTGCTGCAAATTTGTTGGATAATGCGATTTGAAATTTTCGGCAGGTTTCAGGGTCTCGCAGACAGGCCCAGTTCCTCTTGGCTGATGGTGGTGCCTTTTTCTTTGCTCTTTGTAATTTCAATTGTAGTTTCACTCGGACAAGATAATGGTCTGATCCACAGTCGGGTCAACGCATCGCACGTACATCTTTGAGCGTCGATCGGAATCTGGTGTTGACCAAAATGTAGTCCAACATCGCCGAATCGTTGCCGGATGGATTTCGGCACGTGAGTTGATGTTTGAGGGGGTGACTAAAGATGCTGTTGCCGATGATCAAGTTGTCTTACGCTGCAAATGATAAGAGGCGTAATCCGTTGTCATTTATTTCCCCGTATCCGAATTTTCCCATCGTTTCTTCCCAACCGGTTCGATCTGCACCCGTATGTGCATTAAAGTCGCCCATAAGTACGATTAATTCGGTTTGGGGTATTGTATCCAGTGTGTGTTGAAAATGGGCATAAAATTCATCCTTGTTTGTGTCCGGGCTGGTCTCAGTTGGGGCGTAGACGGATACGATATGGGTCTTAATCGTTCCATCAATAGTGATAACCGCCAGACGCTCGGTTATCGGTTGGAATGCGATAACACTGGCAGAGGCCCGTGGATCAAACATAAAGCCAACGCCCGCTTCTCGTTTGTCGCCACCAGAATAGAATAGCGTCATCGTCTCTTCGATTGATGGTGGGTCAACCTTCATTGTCCCAGATCCTGTGAGCCGCAGTTCTGATAATGCACAGATCGATATTTTGCATTTCAATAATTCCTTGGCGATAATTGCCTTTTGACCAACGTGATGTCCCGTTCGCACATTCCATGCGGCGATTCGTATTTCTGATTTCGGTGTGATTAACCTGAGTCTTTGGCCAGTAGTCCACTTCTCACCAGCATCCCTGGTTCCCAAAGCTGGCGCATCGGCTGCCCCGGATGCGGTAGCATTAATTCGTAAGTGGTTAAGTCGTGTATCCATGCGGTTTCTTGCCTAGTTTCTTCAGTTTCCCGATTCTGGTCGGCGCGGCAGGCCGACCACCCTCCTCCTTTCACACCCTGGGCTTGGGACCAGACGACGGCGGAGACGACGGTGTATTAGGTCGAAAAAGGAGGGAGAGCAAAAAATACGTTTATGTCACTTTGACATAAACGACTTTTTTCATAAACGATCTAAAGAATACTTGTCGTGATTTTAATAAAAATCCAAAAACGTTATAAATTTTGATATTTTGATTTACCTCATTGTTGGGAACCCAATGCACAAAAAAATGTACATTTGTTCGCCATCCGCTCGCTCTTTAAACCTCGCTACTCATGCACAAAAGCATTTCACACACGTGTGTCATACATTATTTTATCTACGAACCAAGTTAAAATACTCTTGAATCTACAATATAATAATTGTTTCTTACCTATACTGACAAATTATAATTTGAAAAACCGAAATACTTTCACAAATCACTTTCACAATAAAGTTATAACGCTCAACGCTTCCGTGGCAAAAATTACAGTTTTTTATTTTGGTAATAGCTTTCGGGATTTTGATAAAAAAGTAAAGTATGTGAACATAAAGTTGTTATGGTTAATGGCTAAAAAGCGCCTGAAAAGACAAAAACCAATGCATCGTGTAGATTTGACAGACAAATTTGCACAAAAATAAACTAATTTTAAATTAAAAAATGGCATCACATTTAAGAATCAAGCAGGTGGGACATTATTAATACCGCCGTGCCACAAAGGAATAAAACAAATAGCTAACAAACAAATGTCAATTATAGAGACAATATTTTATTTTATATATAAGCCGACAAGAAATGTAACAAATTTAACTAATCTGCTAATTTAACTAATCGTAAGTGACGTGAACAAAGTTGACATCATTTGCATAACTAATCTTTCTATAAAATCTGTTTGAATGCTCAAGAATTTTCGTTCTCTCAGTTTAAAAATTTGTAGTTTAATTTAAAAAAGAGCATCGTGGAATAGCAACAAATAATGTGTATAGGTTTTAACATCGAATCGTTTTTTTTCCCTTGAGATAACCACTTAATCAAAACTAAATTTTAATTAAAATAAACGCCGGAGATAGTGAGAGCACTATGCGGTCGTAAAACAACGACGTCAGTGTGTTTGGGTGCAGATGATCTGAAGGACTCCGATGCGGCTCGATAACGACGCACTTTGTTTTCTATTTCGGTATCGCGCCGAACATTCGGAATAGAACCCATCTACAGATTAAACTTTACAAGAATAGACAATGGCTAGGACCTTTGACGAACAACGGAAAATAGTGCATGCAGCTAAAAAAAAAACTAAAATAGAAACGTTCAAAATAAAATAAGAAATATGTTATCTACTAACACACATTAATAAATGCATTATTGTATGTGAAGGATGCCATAATTATAATCGTGTGTAAAAGTACCCCAAACGTGCGTAAAAGTCCAATATAAATCAAATGGAGTTTCATTATTAAACGATTTTTGCTTGTTGTTACTATGGCAACAACTTGCGTTCAAGAGTATTTTAACATGCTTTGTAGATAAAATAAGGTATTACACACGTGTGTGAAAGGCTATTGTGCACTAATTCCGATTAAACCACTAGCCTTTGGCTCGTGGTTAAAACTTCGCAACTCATGCACAAAAGCCCTTCTTCACACACTTGTATCATAAACTGCTATTGTACAACCTTTAAGTAATACTAAATATTTTGTATAACTCTCGACGAGCTATAACCGCACTCATATGAGTGCTGTTATGAGTTCATTACAGACGCAAAATAGAATAAAATATTTGTGGTGAAATGGGAGCTTGAGGTTTTATAATGATTGTGTTTACAAATGTTAATAAACAATCGATAATAAACAGGACGAGTTTTAGAAATGCCTTACATTTCGGCAAATATTACAATAACCTGTTTTAAACTTTCGCGCCAAATTCAAAGCTTACGGTTGGCGAATGATGACTTCTAGTTTAATTTGCATATAACTAGATACTAAATAGGATAGGGGTTGGAGAATTCGGGCAAACGTTTCAAAAGTGTTGTTCTTAAACTATCATGAGTTTTTTTCGTAACATATTTGCACTTTTCTAGTGTAAACATGCCTTCTGTATTCACTCTTCCATTTTAAAAACAGAGTTGTTACTCTAGTAGCTCGCGTTTCTAGCTCGCGCTAGTAGCTCGCGCTAGTAACTCGCGCTAGTAGCTCGCGCTAGTAGCTCGCTCTCTAGTAGCTCGCACAGAGCTACTCTAGTTGCCGGCGCGAGTGGTGTACTGGTGACGCTCGTGGCCTCATGTTATAGCGCTAACTGAGGAGTATAGAGGCCTATTCCCAGCGCCGGCCGCATTTGTTCCAGAAAGACAAATGTGGAAAATGGAAATTAGCGCAATTTACTATAACAACAGGTTTTCTTTGCCTAAGTGAATGTGATAGAATACAATAGGCTACCAATTGGTAGCCAATACTCTACCAATTCGAAGGGTCGGCAAACCCGGTAATCACATCGAACCAAACTTAAAAAAAAATACACAAGATTTTTTCCATAAACAATGTGAATTTAGATCTATATAGAGCAGGGCTGTCCAAGCTTTTTGTATTGGCTATCTACTTTTTTGTATAGATTGTTGCCAAGATCGACCAAAACGCGTAGCGTGCCACCGGAGGGTCTGTGGTCATGGAGTGCACCAAACCAAATATGGAATTTTTTATCTTTTAAATTTGCTTTTAACAGTATTATAGTTGCTGCAAAGCTCTTATCGGGCTTATCATGTCTAATACATTTCTGCCTTTACACTGTAGTTCAAGAGTAATTAAGTAAGTACAGAGAAACGTGAGAAGACTAAAGAACGACACAAAATCACGCCGCGATCGACCGGTAGATCGCAAACGACTGGTTGGACAGCCCTGATATAGAATGTTGACTTATCATCACTATTCATCATATAAGATCATCATTTTGTTATTTAATTAATCAATTAATTAAAACTCTTGCTTTAAAATGTTTAAAAGATCAAAATGTAATTGAAGAATACAATAGATAGGATGTGTTTCGACGACGACTGTCTAGCAAATAATTTCGGATTAATAGTATATTTTGCAACTAGGGCGGAAAGTTGTCAATTGGTCACGAGAGCGAAATTGGGCGCACGAACGCAGTGGGTGCACACATACGCTCGAGAGGGCAATTGAGAAAACCGCCCGTGTTGCAAATAATATTTTTGTTACTCATGCGAGGGGACGTATCTTACAAAATTGGGGGCCATCCAAAGAAAATGAAGAATTTGCTTTTTCAATTCCTTCCGGCAGTGTGGATTCGTCATAAGAACTCCCTGGTATCAACATAGGATTTACACTCATTTGAAAACGTTTACTTTAATTTTAATTTTGTAACGAAACAAAATTTCTATCACTTTCACGTCACTTTTTTAATATTGAGGTCTTTATTGTGTTTATTTTATTGTTTTTTTTTAATGTAACTTAGCGATATTGAATATTTGTGTGCGTTACCAAAGTTATGTGTCAAAGTTATGTGACGCAAAGCATGCGTCGCACTAAAAAACGTGCGCCAAGATAGTACTTTTAACGCATGAGTAATAAAAAATATGGAAATAAATCTTTGATTGTAATAAATTAAATTAAAAAGAATTAGAAAGTTTTTGTTTTTTGTTTTTAAAATAAGACAAGACTAGACTAGATAAGAATAAGACAAGACTAGACTAAATAAAAATAAGACAAGACTAGACTAGATAAAAACATGACAAGACTAGATAAAAATAAGACTAGACTAGATAAAAATAAGACAAGACTAGACTAGATAAGAATAAGACAAGACTAGACTAATTAAAAATAAGACAAGACTAGACTAGATAAAAACATGACAAGACTAGATTAAAATAAGACTAGACCAGTTAAAAATAAGGCAAGACTAGACTAGATAAGAATAAGACAAGACTAGACTAAATAAAAATAAGACAAGACTAGACTAGATAAAAACATGACAAGACTAGATAAAGACAAGACTAGACTAGATAAAAATAAGACAAGACTAGACTAGATAAGAATAAGACAAGACTAGACTAAATAAAAATAAGACAAGACTAGACTAAATAAAAATAAGACAAGACTAGACTAGATAAAAACATGACAAGACTAGATAAAGACAAGACTAGACTAGATAAAAATAAGACAAGACTAGACTAGATAAGAATAAGACAAGACTAGACTAAATAAAAATAAGACAAGACTAGACTAAATAAAAATAAGACAAGACTAGACTAGATAAAAACATGACAAGACTAGATAAAGACAAGACTAGACTAGATAAAAATAAGACAAGACTAGACTAGATAAGAATAAGACAAGACTAGACTAAATAAAAATAAGACAAGACTAGACTAAATAAAAATAAGACAAGACTAGACTAGATAAAAACATGACAAGACTAGATAAAGACAAGACTAGACTAGATAAAAATAAGACAAGACTAGACTAGATAAGAATAAGACAAGACTAGACTAAATAAAAATAAGACAAGACTAGACTAGATAAAAACATGACAAGACTAGATAAAAATAAGACTAGACTAGATAAAAATAAGACAAGACTAGACTAGATAAGAATAAGACAAGACTAGACTAATTAAAAATAAGACAAGGCTAGACTAGATAAAAACATGATAAGACTAGATAAAAATAAGACTAGACCAGTTCAAAATAAGGCAAGACTAGACTAGATAAGAATAAGACAAGACTAGACTAAATAAAAATAAGACAAGACTAGACTAGATAAAAACATGACAAGACTAGATAAAAATAAGACAACACTAGACTAGATAAGAATAAGACAAGACTAGACTAATTAAAAATAAGACAAGGCTAGACTAGATAAAAACATGACAAGACTAGATAAAAATAAGACTAGACCAGTTAAAAATAAGGCAAGACTAGACTAGATAAGAATAAGACAAGACTAGACTAAATAAAAATAAGACAAGACTAGACTAGATAAAAACATGACAAGACTAGATAAAGACAAGACTAGACTAGATAAAAATAAGACAAGACTAGACTAGATAAGAATAAGACAAGACTAGACTAAATAAAAATAAGACAAGACTAGACTAAATAAAAATATAAGACAAGACTAGACTAGATAAAAACATGACAAGACTAGATAAAGACAAGACTAGACTAGATAAAAATAAGACAAGACTAGACTAGATAAGAATAAGACAAGACTAGACTAAATAAAAATAAGACAAGACTAGACTAGATAAAAACATGACAAGACTAGATAAAAATAAGACTAGACTAGATAAAAATAAGACAAGACTAGACTAGATAAGAATAAGACAAGACTAGACTAATTAAAAATAAGACAAGGCTAGACTAGATAAAAACATGACAAGACTAGATAAAAATAAGACTAGACCAGTTAAAAATAAGGCAAGACTAGACTAGATAAAAATAAGACAAGACTAGACTAGATAAGAATAAGACAAGACTAAACTAAATAAAAATAAGACAAGACTAGACTAGATAAAAACATGACAAGACTAGATAAAGACAAGACTAGACTAGATAAAAATAAGACAAGACTAGACTAGATAAGAATAAGACTAGACTAGATAAAAATAAGACGAGACTCGATTATATAAAAATAAGAATAGACTAGATAAGAATAAGACAAGACTAGACTAGATAAATATAAGATAAGACTAGATTACATAAAAATAAAACAAAACTAGACTAAATAAAAATAAGACAATACTAGACTAGATCAAAATAAGACAAGAGTAGACTAGATAAGAACAAGACAATTGAAAAAGAAAATCTGTTACTTCACGTCACTTTCTTAATATTGAGGTCTGTATTGTGTTTATTTTATTTATTTAATTGTTTTTTTTGTGTAACTTAGCGATATTGAATATTTGCGTGCGTTACCCAAGTTATGTGGTAATACAAGCAAAAATGGCATTTGTCACACTAAAAAACGTGCGCCAAGATAGTACTTTTAACGCATGAGTATTTAAAAAAAACCGGCCAAGTGCGAGTTGTGACTCGCGCACCGAGGGTTCCGTACAAACTTGTAAGTAAGGTATCTTTAGGAGGACCTAACTGTATGCATCCCATATGCTTCTGGTCCCCTACAAAACCACGCAACACATTAGTGTATTTAATAAGTTTTAATAAGTTTCTAATAGTAAATTCGCATTTTTCTTGTAATTAAACTACATATTTACGGTTTTCAGATTTTTCCCTTTACATGTGCTGTAAGACACCGCTTTTTGCCAAATTTCATGATTCTAAGTCAACGGGAAGTACACTATAGGTTTTGATTCCCTTGTGAAATCGGAAAATATGCCACATAAACGGTCATAACGTTTGATCGCGTTGACTTACAAGTTTGATTTTTTCACAGCTGAAAGAGACCGCAGACCCGAGTATTTGATACAAATTTCAACTTGTTACCTCTACGCGTTCCTGAGAAAAATGGTCTTGACAGACAGACGGACAACAAAGTGATCCTACAAGGATTCCGTTTTCGGTACGGAACCCTAAAAATGGCATTTGTCGCACTAAAAAACGTGCGCCAAGATAGTACTTTTAACGCATGAGTAATAAAAAATAATGAAAGAAATCTTTAATTGTAATAAATTAAATTAAAAAGAATTGGAAAGTTTTATCGCAACGGGTAATATTTCATTACTTGTTTTTTTTTGTTTAATTTATTTCGGCAATGCAAGAAAAAACAGTTGCAGATTGTATTGGAAAGTACGTATAGTTCGAAATGAAATAATTTCTTAAAAAGCAATAACCGTTTATCAAAATTAACCCATAACAGACAACATTTCGCACTTATTGCTTCCCGATTAAATCTACAATGCGTTTAACATCCATAAAAAATCCCCATTAAAGATTTAATTCGTCCGTAAAGATTAAAACGCGGCATTTCGGGCGGCTGGTACTTGTTCCACTTGTTCCACTGCCTGTGCATGTGTACACAATAGAATGTGTACACACGCACAAACAAGGCCTGGAGCCCGCGGCGTGTCGGTTTGTCGCCGAGGCAACTTGTTGCCTGTCACCCCTTCCCACGTTACGCCTGTCCAAACAACACGCGCTCGGTTACAGCTATTCAATAACTTTTACAAGTTCTATTTAAATGCCTGCGCGCATGAATGGAGCTTTTCGTCCACTATTTTTATACCTCCTGTCACGTATCACCATTTACTCGTTTTTTCTCTCTCCTCCTCTCCTTTTATTTATTCTCTTAAGCGCTCTCGGTAGCACTTCACCAGCTTTCAAGTTAATTTATTAATTCGTTCGAGTCGTTCACAATTAATAAAATCCACACGGGAAACTAAACTACGCACACATAATTTATAAATGCGCTATGAAATGAAGACATTTTAAATTATGGATTATGTATTAAATTTCACTGTACTTAGACTTGTTTATGCGGTTGTATATACTTCTCCTTCCGTCGTTATCCCTTTCACTGCCATGTCAATTTGAAGGAATAACACACAGCGCCAGTATTTACAAAAATGTCGATAGTTTCGCATTGATAACCTATTGATCAAAAGCGGAAAATAGCGCTCCTCTATAATCCTTTGCTAAAAATTCTTGCCGGAATAGCTGCGGGCAAGTGTTCTGAAGAGAGCGAACTCAACCGGCGACATGAAGCCCTTTAAATAAGTGTAGAGCGTCCTTGGAAGTGATTGCAAAATCGACAAAAAAAAGTTGCATTTTCTCTTGCACTAGGTGAGCAGGACTGCGAGCAAGGGATCTAAAAATCGTGGCGCGACGGCAGCTAAAGCGTCCGGGAAGAATTTTCGAGATCCGACGCAAATTGTGCCTCGAAGGTAAAAAAATCGTGATTTTAGGTTTCGGTTTGGTGCGTCCGAAGCTGAGTGGGTTGAGTCGAGAAAATGGCACCACTCGACGGGGCCCTCGGTTCTACACCAGAAAAATGTACAATCCCGTTTTACGTTTCCACATAAACCTCGATTTTCGGGGGGGTTTGACCCCCTAGAGGGGCGCGGCAGGACGTAGGATGAAACCCGGGAATGTTGTGCATCCCCGGGTTTCATCCTACATCCTGCCGCGAACGGGCATTCGCAGTTAAAACATCGAAGACGCGCGGTTAAACCAGCGAAGATCTGCTGCCTCCGACGGCATAAAAAAGCCGAATTTGACCTTTTCAAAAACCAACGTGGTGCGATCCTCCAGGTGTATTTCGAGAAACGCTACACGTCAGTAGTCTCAGAATTGATCGAAATTTACGATTCAGTCGTGACCTGGAAATATAGACCGCACGCATACCCACACGGACCCCAAAGGTTTGCAATACAAAAATTACCACTTTTACGGAGGTCACGGTCAAGTTGCTCGGGGAAAATGAAATTTGCGAGAGAATTCCGGTAGAAAACTTCGACACCACTCTGCGCGACTTTTTTCGGCCACGTTATTCACATTTTTCTGCGAATCCGGGTCCTCCTACTCAAACGGCCGAACGGCGGCGGTGCATCAGATTCTTGTAGCCAAAGAATAGAAAAACGACCCCACGCACGGCGATTTTCGATAAAGCTTCCTGATCGTGTCATTTAGGCGTCCAAAAATGACGTTTTTTTTTGTAAGAAAATGTTTTTCATTTTTTTAATTTTTTCAAAAACGAGTTTTTAGCACGTCCCAGAAATTTTGAGTAAAAATGTCGAAAAGTGAGGCGACAGTCGGATGGACGGCGAGGTTCCGGAACCACACCCGTGCGACGAAAACTGTCCGAGTTGTGTGTGAAAAAGTGGAAAAACTGGAAAAATTCTCCCAGCCGCCCCCGGACACCCGGCAGGTCGGTGAAATTATTTTTTGAAAATACCTGATTCTTTTGCAAATCAGTTGTGCGAGATTTCCAGTCGTTGCGTAATATTTAAATATTTTTTTTTTAAATTAAAAAAAATCGCGGCTTCCCTCTCCCTTTAAGTTCAGTGACGGCTCGTTACTCGTTTAGTAATCAAGGGAAAAACTAGATGGCGCTGGTGAAAAAAGAAACCCCGGGCTACATCGCACGGGACGGCGCTGTATAAATTCGGGATCCCGGGTCACATCTCCCGGAATGGCGATGAAAGGGTTAAATTATAATATTTAACATTTCAGGATTTAAAATAAATTCATGTTTTTGTTCCAAAATTACTGAAATCAACAAAATCACAAAAATCTTTTCATTTATGTGACAAAGCTTTTTTTGGACTTTTGTTAATTTCGGGGAAGAGCCCCGGGATCAATGAAATTTCCCTTGATGCAATGATTTCATACCATAAAACCCACTGAACTTCTACAAAGTAGAAACTTGGATGTTCTTGCATGGTTAAGAATTTTCTTAAGTGTTTAATACAATTGACTTTCTTGGCGAAAGATTGTTATTAATAGACCTTTTCATAGCTGAATTTTTTTGTGTGCATGCGTCAATTTCCGCCTGTTACGTCAAAAATACGTCAAAATTGTCAGAACTTTTTGACGTATAACCTTAATATTTGCTCGAAACTTTCATATTCCCGCCTTCCAAACTTGACAGATGCGCATGCGCTTAACTAACTGTAAAAAGGTCTATTGTAATATGGCACGATAAGTGTTCAATGTGGATGCCTAAAAATTTGTTGAAAGTTTTAAATTAAATTTTTCTTTCTTCTTCTTCTTCTTCTTTGGAATAGGGCTACTTAGGACCGGACCACGCTTGTTCAACTGTTGAGCTTTGACCTTTGTCCAGTATTGTAGCATCTTTTGCCGGTGTAACTCCTTTCTCTGTCCTGTCCAGGGGGTGCCTTTCCTCCGGGGTTTTTCCTGAAATCCAAAAATTCTAAAATTCATAAATTTTTCTTTGTTGATATAACATCCATCTTGTTCTAATGATTCAGGTAAGTTAAAACAGGTGTTTGGACAATTCTTGGACAGTAGCTTTACTAAAATTACGCTAACGTTTCGACCCACATTGGGTTTTTCTCAACGCTAATTTCTTTAGAAATAATTTGATTTTTACATTTTTAAATTGTCAATTGGCGTAATTTCAATAAAGCTACTGTCCAAGAATTGTCCAAACACCTGTTTAAACTTACCTGAATCATCAAATTTTTCTGTTTGAATAAAATGTTCTTAGCATATTCACATCTCTTTATGTTTCAAATGTCATAAATTCTGTTTTCACCTTATTGAGGTACAGTTTGCTGAGAACCAGTTTATTAAAGCTTGTCTATTTACCTCTAATTGCGAATCTTCTAGGGTGTTTTGAGATATTTGGAAACTGGCATCATCAGACAATAAAGTGGAATAGGCTTTATTTGTGTGCGGGAGTAAATAAGCCAAATATAGAATAAATAGAGTCGGCCCTAGAACGATTCCTTGAGGGACACACGTAGACGACGTCATTTTTGAGGATTTGATATAAGTAGAATTTAAAAGTATTTGTGCGTATTATATTCGATTTTTTAAGTAGAATTGTAGCCACACACCCGCTGTTCCTGTTGTTCCAAATCTATATAGTTCATCGACTAGATGGGTATGATCAACACAGTCAAAAGCTTTGCTTAGATTGCAGAATATGCCTATAGGAATTTTTACTTTATCAACTGCGAGAATTTTATTTATTATACAAGGAATAGCTGTGGTGGTTCATTTGCCACATTGAAAACCATGTTGTTCAGCATGCGCAGTTGAACAGTAGCGGTGAGAGTCCATCACCTTGGTGTAATCCTGTTTTGGTCTCCGATAATTTATCCCTCAACTTCACTTTTGACTTGGAGTTTGTGAGGGTCAGTTTTCTCATGTTTATTAATTTGGGGTGTAGTCCAAGTTGCCTTATTAGACGCCACAAATTGGGCAACTCTTTGGCCATTATTGTTGGACTCATCATGCATGCGATGTTTACCAAAAACGCTAGCGTAGGCATTTTCTTTACCCAATTTGGCGTTATAGTCGCCTAGTACTATAGCTGCGTCATGTCTCAGTATTTTATGGCAGACTTATTGAAGTGCTGCGTAAAAAACGTCTTTGGTTTCCTCTTCTGCGTCCTCTGTGGGCGCGTATACGTTCACAAAGGTTATATTGTGGTATTTTCCCTTTAGTCTTAGGGTGCATATTGTATCTGATACCGGGGTAAAGGCTAGAATCGATTTTTTTAATTGTTTGGATACTATATATCACTCCTTTCATCGTTTCCTGAGAAATACATAGAGAAATTTCTCTTGTGAATTTCGCCGTTACCCTTCCATCTTATCTCTTGTAGGGCTACGAGATCAATTTTGTATCTCAGTATCTCATCCGCTAGGCTATCCATAGCCCCTGCTTTCAGAAGCGTACATACATTCCATGTAGCAAATCTTGGTCTGATTCCGTCAATCTTATCCTTATTTCCCTGCGATGGTCGTCTTCGTGTGGACAGTCCAGTTTCTTTCGTTGTAGTCTTCGCAACATTAATGTTTTCACGAGGACGGGTAGTTAGTCTTCTCGACCTCAACCCCCTTTTCGGAGGGCCATTTCGCCTGTTCCCGTCAGCCCACACATCTACCTCGCTCCATACGGATTTTCACCGCATCTTGCGAGGTTTCTGTGTTGTTACCAGGGGTCACCTTAAGTGGAGATGGGAACCAGACTTGGATAGGAGAGGCAATGCGACGTGCCTCATTCGAGTCAACTACCCCCTTTTACCCCCAGAAAATATACAACTAGCAGCCAGTAGGAAGAAGGAAAAGAGGCAGGCCAAGGAAAAGATGGATGGAAGACGTGGAGGAAAGTCTAATAATGATGGGAGTAAGGGATTGGAGAGAGAAAGCCGGTGAAAGGACAGAATGGAAGAAGATTTTTTTAGAGGCAAAAACCCACCGCGGGTTATAAAGCCAACAGAAGAAGAAGAAGATGTCTAAGGTGCCTTAGAATTTTTAGTAGGGATTCCCTGTGGATGCAATCATATGCTTTCTGGAAGTCTATAAATGTAATCACTATATCTCTATTTCTCTTCCTGTTGTAATCCATTATTAGCTTGAGACTCATGATCTGGTCAGGACAACTCATCCAGGGTCTGAAACCTCTTTGGTATTCTCCTATTTCCTTCTCAACTTGTAATCTGATTATATTAAGGATCATTCTTGAAAGGATTTTGTATGTTACGAGAAGGATTTGTAAAATAAGGTTCGCATGATTTTTAATAATAGACAGATTTTTGTTCTTAAAGTTATACACCATTTTAAAGCTTAAAATGTATGCTATTTTTCTACATAATCGCTGTTTCTGTTCAAACACTTTTGCAGACGATGCTCCAGTTTTTCTATCTCCATGTTATAGAATTTTGCCGCCAATCCTGGAAATTCCAATCCTGGTATTGGAAGTCTCAGAAATACGGAAAGCAAGTTCGTTATCTTTAAGCTCCTCGCAAGAGGAGGATACAAGAAGATCCTCCGATCTTCAAGCAACATCCTCTCAACTTTTTCGACAATTCCATCTGAAACTGAAGGCCTTCCGCTCCGTCTTGATCGTGAATTTCCGTGCGGCCTTCCTCGGCCTGAACTCTCTGCACCATTTGCGAATATTTTCAACAGATATGCAATTTTCCCCATAAACTTCGATTAACTGACGATGAATGTCAATAGGTGAAATCCGTTTTGCACTTAAAAAACGTATCACAGCGCGAATTCGCATCTGGCGGTAACAGCGATAGGAAGCTCCATCTTCGAAGGCTGCTAGGCCGGCACCTGAGCGATGTAGCGTGGCGGGAGAGGTGGGAATAGAAAGAGGGAGAATTGACAGTGTAAGACAGTGTTTTCCATTTCTCCCAGTACGTCGGATTATTTATCACAGGCATGGGGAACCTTATTTTACGAATACCCCTCGTTTGTCTATGAGTGAAAGTCGCCTGTAGTTGTTACGGTCTGCTTTTGGTGTACTTTTGGTGTACTGAGTGAATGATGGCTGTGGTCCAGTGTTCTGGTAGATTTTGTTGAATCCATATGTTGACAAGTTGTTGATGAAGAGCAATTTTTGTTGATCTTCCTGCATATTTCTAGATCTCTACAAAGGTCTGATCTTCTCCCGGTGCTTTGTAATTTTTCATCTCATCCAGTGCTTGGTAGACTTTTATTGTTGGGAGGTTGATGTTTTATGGTGGTGTTATTATTGGAGTGTAGATGTCTAAGTTAAGGAGTTCTAAGTTTGTTAGTTCTTTGCAATTTATGAGTTTTTTGAAGTATTTGGTAACGATTCTTGCATTGTCCGTATTGTTATGGGCCAAATTACTTTGTTCATCCTTCATTAATAGCGTTGGAGGTTTATATTTCTGAAGTTGTTTTCTGAATGTTTTGTAGTAATCTCTCGATTGTTTTGTTGAATTGTTCTTCAATTAATTTCAATGTATCCTTATGATGTTGTCTTTTGGTTATCCTTAAAGTCTGCGTGGTTTTTTTTCTTTGTTTTACTAAATTTTAGAAAGTGATATCTGATTTTTGAGATTGGTGAAACAGCCACGCTTGATGTATTTTCTCTATTGCCTTGTCACATTCCCTATTCCACCACTAATGCTTTTTACGGGGTTTTCTTGGGGATACTTCCGCCGCAATTTGTTTAAGCTTGTTAACTAGTTCTTCAAGTTTATCTGTAATTTGTATTTTTCCTGTGTTAGACTATTATACTGCATTCAAATTTTTGTGACCCCTTGGCAGCATTTAATTGTCTGTTAATAGATATTTATTATACAAGCGGATAAAATTAAGCTTTAACTAGCGGATTGTTAAATTCGCGAGTATAATCCGCGAGTATAATTCGCGAGTATAATTCGCGAGTATAATGCGCGAGTATAATACGCGAGTATAATTCGCGATTATAATTTGCGATATGATTAATATGTATTATTTAAATATTTAATTTCTTATAAGAAAAATTAAATAGTGTAGTAATTACTTATTTACAGGAGAATTAGTACTAATTATGGTTTAGTTCGTTTACATCAGTGTTTCACAACCTTTTTTGTGCCATGCCCCACCTAAGCCTTTTTAAAAATCTTATACCCCCCTTGTCTTAGCATTCTTCGCAGCAAATTTCGCATATATATATATATATATATATATATATATATATATATATATATATATATATATATATATATATATATATACATAATTTGCGACTGGCCATTCAGATGCAAAGAACTGCGTTGTTTAGGGAGATTTAAAAGCGTCCGGGGGTTTTTTGACGACGCCAAAAACCCAGTTGGTATTTTGGTCTCGTCAAACGAATTTATACTATGTATTGGCCGCAATTATTTCAGAATCTGTTTTTTCTTTAAATTTTGGTACCGAAAGCTATCTTTGCATTTGAATGGCTCGGAGCAAAAGGGATAAACTTGTGTCGAGTCCATTTTCGAATTGCCCCCCTTTACAATCAAATTGCCCCCCTGTGGGGCGTGGGCGCCACTTTGGGAAACACCGGTTTACATCAACTTGAGTGTATGTAGTATAGATTCTTCAGTAAGATTTAAGTAAAGATTTTCAGGAGTAAGGTTGCTATTTTAATGAATAGTTAGATAAATAAATCTCGAGTAAGTAAATAGTGTACAATTTATCAGGTAGTTGCGTTTAAAAGGATTTGTAAGTAATTTCGAACAATCCAGTTCGGTGAATTTATGGCCGTGTCGAAGTACACGATTATATTCCCCCCAATCAGAATGCGTGTAGTGATGTTGTAAATGGTCGTAAGGCATTCAATAAGTGACATCGCCGCGCGTTCGCCTTTTATAAACACCTTTTATAAACACCAATCGAACTAGTCGCTTCTTATCGGTTTGTCTGTTTTTGTCGGGAGACCCAAGTTCAGCGGTTTCGAAACGAAAAATTCAACGGCGATAAATGAATTTGACCTTCTGGCAACACGATTTGTAGATTAATTTTTTCTGGAAGATAATAAAATAGTGTGTTTATAAATGTTCTTGATAGAGTCGGTGGTTATCTGTCGCTTGGCCGAACGAATGCTTCACCAGACATAAGATTTATTTTATATATCTGCGGATAATATCTTTTTGCTCATTATTTACTTTTTTCTCTACCTCATTATTTATATTTATTCTAAAAAAATTCAAAAAAAATTATAATTTTTAAAACAAAACCTGAAATGTATAAATTAGACGTTAATGTTCCATTTGACAAACTCGGTAATTATTTATTATCTTTTATTTAGTTTGCCAACGCTATATAATTACTTTACAATATTTACAGTTGCTACATGTAATTGATGTTATTAATGTAATATTCTAGGACCTAATTATTGATTGCAATCATTTATTGCAAACTATTATAACTCGTGTATTAATTTGAAAATTAAGTAATTCATCGTAATTATAAACTTTTAGTGCAAGTTTTATCATATCCCAGTGAAATGTTAGTGGTTTCGCAGAATTCTACAAATTAGTTGTTTATTAGTATATTACGTGACGAGAGTTGTAAGAAGCATATTACGCACGACTAGCGAAGCGGGGAGTGCGTAATTCCGCGAGTACGTAATTGACTTATAACTCGAATTATGTACTATTCTTTATCTACGAGCACACTAATTTGTTTCTGTTTTATAAGAAAAATATGTTTGATGTAACAAATTTATTTCTTTTTAGGTTATGTTTATTTAATTATCATTATTTAACATTATAATAAACAGACAGTTGTATTTTCATATATAACTGTTACTCGACATTATTTAACTTGAAAGAAATGAAAAGAAATACTGAATAGGTAAAACCATACAACATTATAGATAATCAGATAAACTTAATAAAGACGGAACAAAGCTTGAATATATAAATATACTCAACCTTTCCGGAATTCTATAATACTAATGAGTCTTTTTAGGACTACCAAAAACAAATCTCGTATGAAATTTGTCAGTTATTCTATAGCTTTCAGTCCACCTTCGTGGCACTCAACAAAAACCATGGAAGCATGAATAAACCAGGAATAACTGACAAATTTCATACGAGATTTGTTTTTGGTAGTCCTAAAAAGACTCATTAGTATTATAGAGTTCCGGAAAAGTTGAGTATATTTATATATTCAAGCTTTGTTCCGTCTTTATTAAGTTTATCTGATTATCTATAATGTTGTATGGTTTTACCAATTCAAAATTTATCATTTATATCAATAACCTGCTAAGTTCATGTCTCTCTCACAAAATGTCAAAATTAAAAACATCTAACCCTAATCAACACATGGGTTTTCAAGTGAGTGATTTATAAAATATTGTTCATGGAAGCAAAGCTGTGCTGATGAGAGATAAATCTCGAAACGCGTCCACAGATGGCTATCCACTCAAGGTATCGGAAAGACATGATCTTAAAAATCAATGTTATTTTTATGGCTTTTGTTGAGTGCCACGAAGGTGGACTGAAAGCTATAGAATAACTGACAAATTTCATACGAGATTTGTTTTTGGTAGTCCTAAAAAGACTCATTAGTATTATAGAGTTCCGGAAAGGTCGAAAAGAAATACATTCTTAATGGTTACATACACTATTATTTAGTACTTCTTTGGGTTAAACTGGAAAAATAGTTCTCATCGATATAAGCAACACAATGTACGCTATGTCAATTTCCTTTAATTTTAAATTTTTCTGGTCCCTGAACATATGAGCACGTAGTAGCAGCTCTCAACCAATCAACAAATCGTAAACCAAACGCACGCGTGTGTTGTCAATCATAACTTATCATTAATCGCGGGCTGTTACATACGTGTGTGTTATGATGTATTTACATAGTTCACTGTACAATGATGGGCATTTACAATATTGGTCGTAGTCGAAGGAATCCAGATAAAATTAGTTACACTTATTATTATTAATAAATAGCAAGGAATTATTCAAACGTAATCTTTGATGAATGAATTTGTTTGTAGGAATTAAAAAAGGCTGTCTATAAAAGTTTTGATGTTCCAGGAGTTGATTCGATTGCAATTCAAATACCTTTTTTATTAATTTTAATTGGTTATTTATTTTAATTGGCGAGATAATAATAAGCAGCGCTAATTTATATATACGCATGGATATTTTTCCCGCAGTCATAGAACTAAGATTAATTGCGTATGCAGGAATGAATTATTTCAGACAGAATCTGATAACTTAATTTAGATACAGGATACGGTGTGATAACGTTACATGGCCTTTTATACAGCCTTATAAATTAATGCCCACGACTTATAACCAAATACAGCGAGACAATTTGTGATCTAAGATACGCCCGAACAATAAAAATAACGAAACCTTACTCCGATTTGCCGCTCGATTTTTTCTCGTCTGCTTTTATTTTATTTTGATGTAGATTTTTCGATTGTTGTGAAGATACGGGGAGCCTCCAGAAATCTTTACGATTAGCATAAGTTTTTATTGATTGGTCGCCTTAATTCAGCAGCGAGAAAGTTTTCTGTTGCTTATTTACATTCGAAATTTCTAATTAGATTGCGACCATCAATTAAATTTATGCCCGAAATTAAACGGACCTGCATAGTGCCTCATGGAAGTCCATAAATTACATTCGGGTTCCAAGTCGCCTCATAAATTTATTAACGAAACTCAATTAGTTTCAGAATGAATTTCATTAGACTGAATAAATAAGATGCACTAGCTAATTCAGCGATCAGGTTACAAACTCTTCATTAAATTTGCATAATTAATTTTCAAGCAAACACTTATTACGAGACCTTTTACCCGCGATTAACTCAGTATAATTAACAATCATAATAATAACCCAATAAAAAGTAATTAGTTAAAACCAAATATATCATAAAATATTTTGTCAAAATCAAAAAGTGAAGACAGATTGATTTTTTGTTTCTCAATGTAACAAATTGTAACGAGTCGGATAGACCTTTTCATAGTTGAAATTTTTTCGTGCGCATGTGTCAATTTCCGCCATGTTATACGTTAAAAAGTTCGGGCACTTTATAATTAAATATGTGCTCGAAACTTTCATATTCCCGCCTTTTAAACTTGGTGGATGCGCATGCGCTTAACTAGCCGTAAAAAGGTCTATTAGATTGTATTGAATTTAAGTGATAACTTTCCGAGGAAGTTAAAATGAATCTTTCAAATTTGAAACAAAACAAAAATCGATTAGTTTTACCGAAAGTTTGAGAGGTTTATTTAAATGTAAGAACCATCATCATTGGTCTTCTGCTATGTGCAGGTTCCATTCCACCTCCTCCACTCAACTTTAGCCATTGCCTTACTCTTCCTATCCACCTATCCTTTTCCTTCTTTCAGATAGTCTACCATTTTCACTCTTCTTCTACCTCTCTTTCCTACAACCCCCCACAGTTCCCTCTATTACCTCTCTCCACAAACAATTCCCTCTCAACACATGCCCAAACCACAATCTCTTTCCTTTCAAAATAGTTTGCTATAAAGATCTTCCTTCCCTTATTCTTTCCAAAACCTGCTCATTTCTGATCTTGTCTGTCCAATTTATCCCTAGCATTTTTCTCCACATCCACATCTCCATAGCCCTCCATATCCTTTTCCTATCCTTCTTTAAAATTGTCCATGTCTCACAACATAACACTCCATACAAAGATCTTTGCTATCCTTTTTCTTAGTTTTAGATCGGGCTTGCTACATACACATTATCCCACTTTTCTCTATAAAAGTTTCTTTGGCCATTCCTATTCGTGTTTTTATTTCTTTCGAGCTTCTCCAATCATTCGTTACAGTGGTACCTAGATATTTATAGTAGTCAACCTGTTTCAGAATTTCACCTTTCACGTCACTTGCATATCTTCAGCTTCCCCGATCCTCAAAACCTTCGTCTTTTTCTGATTTATCACTAATCCGTATTCCCTTTCCATATCTTCGAGTTGTTTGACTAATACCTTAAGATCTGCTGTACTTTCTGCGAACAGGAGTGTGTCATCAGCAAACCGTACGGATGCAACTCTCCTTATTTACGAATTTATTACCTTTCAAACATTCCGACAGCATGGATTCTGCGTATATTGAACAAGGTGATGGATAAAGGACTTTCCTTCTCACACCCTGGCCCAGATCAAACCAATGCGTAAGATTGTCACCGACTCTCAAAGCTACCTGCTGTCCCAAATACAATTCGCTTATCAACCTTCTGCCCTTTCAGTTTTTTTTTTCCTGAGCCTCTACAATAAGTGTCTTGACGGGGGAGTTTTTCCGAGCTGCTGGAAAGAACAACTTATTAAAATAAAACCAGGAAGATAAACCAGGAAATACCGCTAAAGACTTTAGGTCAATTAGTTTACTCTCTGTAGCTGGCAAAATATTGGACACGCTACTAATCTCTAGAATAGAATACCATTTCCAAACTAACGATCTCCTTAGCTTAAACCAATTTGGTTTCCGTAAGGGTGTTGGAACAGTGGACGCCATAAACAAAGTAATTAGCTTCGTGAAAGAAAGCAAGTCTAGAAAGCAATACTATTATCGCATTAGACATTACTGGAGCATTTTATAACGCCTGGTGGCCATTGATACACAGACTAATTATCAACAAATGCCCTAACAACCTAATTAACCTAGCACGCGACTATTTTAACAGACGCAGAGCCATAATACCCGAGCCAGGAATAATAATCCAGATATCCGTAAACAAAGGTTGCCCTCAGGGCTCTAAATCAGGTCCTACATACTGGAAAATCCTGTACAATACAATTTTCGAAATTGACCTCCCAGAGGGTACTAACATAGTGGCATATGCCGATGATACTATGTTACTCGTATCCAGTGACACAATAAAGGAACTGAGGTACAAAACGAATCAGGCATTGGAGGCATTGCAATCATGGGCAACTGACTCTAAACCTAATTTCAATGCTTCGAAAACAGAAGCAGTTTTTTTCTTCAGATCCCCGACACAAAGACGACCAGGTTTTAGCCTTGGAGGACACAAAATCAAATGCAAGGATCACATCAGATATTTAGGGATCATTATCGACAAGTGTCTCAACTTTAAACCTCATATTAAACAAGCCTGTATTACCTCCAAACAATACTGCTCAAAATTGAGGCTGGTGTCGAGGAAGGAATGGGGGTTGGGGAAAGCCAAAATAGCACTAATTTATAGTGGGGCAATTGAACCAGGCCTCCTATATGGCGCCTCTATCTGGCACAGAGCCAGCGGAGTCCGGGAAAAATTCAAACTACTCGGGGTACAGCGGTGCATATTCGCTTAAAGGTGCTCACAGACTGGCGCGAAAGTTTCGTTGCCGCGACCGCTGCGATATCGCGGCGGACCGATTGATACGGCGGCTTATGTACATGTTCAGACCAACAAGTGCCGAAAATCGCGCATATTGGTCTGAGCATGTACATAAGCCGCCGTATCAATCGGTCCGCCGCGATATCGCAGCGGTCGCGGCAACGAAACTTTCGCGCCGGTTTGTGAGATCCTTAAAAGCAGCAAGAGCTTACCGCACGGTATCAACAGAGGCGGCTTGCGTAAACTCGGGGCTTCTTGCCGTCGACATAAGACTGAAAGAAGTTGCGTTAGATGGATCAAAGCAGTCAATAGATGAGGCCACACTAATAGATATTGGCATTGACGTGTCTCCAAATCTAATGGAACAGAGAATATGTATGTCCCACATTAAACATCCGGCGAAATTTATACCAATACATCACGGTTTAATGCACAACTACACTTCAAGAGTTTCAATCTATACCGATGGTTCTAAATCCGAAGTTGGCGTAGGAGCAGCATTTGTGGTATATGTTGCAGATGTCGAGATGCACTATGAGATTATGAAATTAGAAAAGTACTGTTCCATTTTCCAGGCGGAACTCCTTGCCATCAACAGGGCACTAAGATACTTGAGATTGGAGCATAAATCAATCCCTGAATGTTCAATCCTCTCGGACAGCAGAGCCGATCGAGTATAGTGTCCATCTGGACGGAGTGGTGGCCACATAAGTTATGCTTATGAATAAACAAATAAGATGTCCTTTCAGTTCTGTTTGTCCGAATCTCCATTAATTTTTCCCACAAGACATAATCAAATGCTTCTACCAAGTTGACAAAACACAAACTTAGATCTTTTTCAATGAACCTTGCACCTATCGTTCTTCACATCCAATCGCATCTCCTGTTCCCATTCCTCTTCTAAATCCGAACTGCTCATCCGCTACGTGTTCTTCCATTATCCTCTCGAGCCTTCTATTTTACACTCGTAATAATATTTTCGCCACATGTCCTACTAGGCTGATGGTTCTGTGCTAACTGCACTTTTTTGTGTCTATTTTTTTAGCCAGAGGTATCACCAGCGTCTTCAAGGAGTCTTTTGGCCTGACTCATATATATCATTACATAAAGATGTTAATTCACTCATTCCTCTTTCCTGAAGACACCTCGATATCTCTACTGGAATTCCATCACCCCAGCAACTCTGCCTGCTTTCATATCCTTCTTTGATTTTTCTGCTTCTGCGATCATAATGCCGGAACCCATATTGTCTGAACAGACGTCTTATCTTTCCCATTCCAGTACCCTTGGCTTTTCATCCGTTTTATACAGGTCTTCTTCTTGTATTCTTCCAATCTATTAAGGATTTTTTTCTTGTCTTTCAACATTTTCCGTTCTTGTATTCTACTTGATTACTACAAACTGTTCTTGTTGTTCTATCCCAGATAATCTATTTTATTTTGTTGTAAAGAATGTCATGACTGCCTAATTCTCAGTTCTTCCATTCAATTACAAAGGTTTTCCAGTCACTTTTTCCTAGTTTCATCAGTTTCTTTACTTAACTCCGTGTTTTGCTTTCGATATGTTCTCTTTCCTTTATCTGTACATATGTTTCTGTATCTGTTTCTCTCGTCCATCTTTGCTATCATTACCTGATCTATCCAAGCCTTTTTTGATCTATACCTTTTCAACTTAAAATTGGAAACGAACAACTTCAAATTGGGAACAAACACTTTCAAATTGGGAACAAACAACTTCAAATTGGGAACAAACAATTTCAAATTGGGAACAATCAACTTCAAATTGGGAACAAACACTTTCAAATTGGGAACAAACAACTTCAAATTGGGAACAAACAATTTCAAATTGAGAACATACAACTTCAAAATGAGAATAAACAATTACGGAAAGAGCATATACGGAAAAATAAATAAAATTAATTCATTCGAGACCGATTGCACACCGTGTGTGCAATTGATTTCCGAGGCCATAAGACGGCCTGCACCATGAGTGCAATCATCAGTTATTCTGAGTAAACTAGTCGTCGAAATAAGATTTTTCTTGAACTAATGAAATCTGTACCGGAATGCCATCCACCCTAGCAACTCTGCCTGCTTTCATATCCTTCTTTGATTTTTCTGCTTCTGCGATCGTAATGCCGGAACCCATATTGTCTGAACAGACGGAGTCTTATCTTTCCAATTCCAGTACCCTTGGCTTTTCATCCGTAAAGTACAGGAAAACAAAATTTGGCATTGGTTTTACTGTGCACAAAAAAATCTAAAATTTATCTAAAGCCTTTCTTACATGTAAAAATGATGTATTTTCATCTTACCTTACATTGCACACATGGTGTTCAATCCGCTTCTCGCAATAAAAATTTTCCGAGGAGCGAGCTGCACACCCGGTGTGCAATGATGAAAGGGACCGTGTTCGAAAAAATCGTCGCGTCGTCTCGAAAGGGTTAAGAGACGTAAATATGCTCAGAAACTTTTACAATATCAAGCCGAAAATATTTCTATAATTTATATGGATGAGACAAATTTTAATTTATTTATATCAAGAAGAAAGGGGCGATCAAAGAAAGGAACTCGTTGCTCATATATTTCTGCTAACTGTAGAGGAGCCAACATTTATGTCATCGGATGTATAGGGAATATAGGGTTGATTTATCATTCGATTAGAAGAGGAGCAATCAAGAGAACAGAAGCAAATGAATTTATGCGACATTGCTTCCGTAATGCCGAAAATACGTATTCGTCAAAAGTTATATTGGTAATTGATAATGCTTCTTGCCATAATTCAATTGAAAAAGTTTTTCATGAAGATACATTTAATACTGAGTCTTGGTCCATACAGTCCAATGTATAATGTAATCGAACATGCATGGTCAGCCTTAAAAGCCGATGTTTAAAGACATATGGCCGTTCAAATTCCAAATATTCTTTCCGGAGAGGACAGAGCAAATATTACTCAAGCCGAGTATCTGCGGCTTAATGCAATTTTAATTGATAATTTACTGAACATGACAGTGGCTAAATGCGCCAGATACGTTGCACATATTGAAAGGCTGACATTTTAACTGATTCTTTAAATGTGATGAACGCTAATTTTTTATTATTATTAATAGGTTATTTAAGTAAATTCTTTCCCTTCTTTATAATTTAATGAAAAAATATATCAAGAAACATAATGTAATATTGAAAATAAAAGTTTTTTAACATTAAATTGTGTATTTGCTTTTCCAATTTAAAATTGTTTGTTCATAGTTTGAAATTGTTTGTTTCCAATTTGAAATAGTACGTTGCCAATTTGAAATTGTTTGTTCCCAATTTGAAATTGTTTGTTCCCAATTTGAAATTGTTTGTTCCCAATTTGATATTTTTTGTTCCCAATTTGAAATTGTTTGTTCCCAAATTGACAATATTTGTTCCCAATTTGATATTTTTTGTTCCCAATTTGAAATTGTTTGTTCCCAATTTGAAATTATTTGTTCTCAATTTGAAATTATTTGTTCCCAATTTGAAATTGTTTGTTCCCAAATTGACAATATTTGTTCCCAATTTGATATTTTTTGTTCCCAATTTGAAATTGTTTGTTCCCAATTTGAAATTATTTGTTCTCAATTTGAAATTATTTGTTCTCAATTTGAAATTATTTGTTCCCAATTTGAAATTGTTTGTTCCCAAATTGACAATATTTGTTCCCAATTTGATATTTTTTGTTCCCAATTTGAAATTGTTTGTTCCCAATTTGAAATTATTTGTTCTCAATTTGAAATTATTTGTTCCCAATTTGAAATTGTTTATTCCCAAATTGACAATATTTGTTCCCAATTTGATATTTTTTGTTCCCAATTTGAAATTTTTCGTTCCCAATTTAAAATTGCTTGTTTCTAATTTGCAATTGTTTGTTCACTATTTCATTTTTTTTTCCCAATTTGAAATTGTTTGTTCCCAATATGACATTATTTGTTCCCAATTTTATATTTTTGTTCCCAATTTGAAATTGTTTGTTCCTAATTTGACATTATTTGTTCCCAATTTGAAATTTTTTGTTCCCAATTTGAAATTGTTCGTTCCCAATTTGACAATATTTGTTCCCAATTTGATATTTTTTGTTCCCAATTTGAAATTGTTCGTTCCCAATTTGACAATATTTGTTCCCAATTTGATATTTTTTGTTCCCAATTTGAAATTGTTCGTTCCCAATTTGACAATATTTGTTCCCAATTTGATATTTTTTGTTCCCAATTTGAAATTGTTTGTTCCCAATTTGAAATTATTTGTTCCCAATTTGAAATTATTTGTTCTCAATTTGAAATTATTTGTTCCCAATTTGAAATTGTTTGTTCCCAAATTGACAATATTTGTTCCCAATTTGATATTTTTTGTTCCCAATTTGAAATTGTTTGTTCCCAATTTGAAATTATTTGTTCTCAATTTGAAATTATTTGTTCTCAATTTGAAATTATTTGTTCCCAATTTGAAATTGTTTATTCCCAAATTGACAATATTTGTTCCCAATTTGATATTTTTTGTTCCCAATTTGAAATTTTTCGTTCCCAATTCAAAATTGCTTGTTTCTAATTTGCAATTGTTTGTTCACTATTTCATTTTTTTTTCCCAATTTGAAATTGTTTGTTCCCAATTTGACATTATTTGTTCCCAATTTTATATTTTTGTTCCCAATTTGAAATTGTTTGTTCCTAATTTGACATTATTTGTTCCCAATTTGAAATTTTTTGTTCCCAATTTGAAATTGTTCGTTCCCAATTTGACAATATTTGTTCCCAATTTGATATTTTTTGTTCCCAATTTGAAATTGTTTGTTCCCAATTTGAAATTATTTGTTCCCAATTTGAAATTATTTGTTCTCAATTTGAAATTATTTGTTCCCAATTTGAAATTGTTTGTTCCCAAATTGACAATATTTGTTCCCAATTTGATATTTTTTGTTCCCAATTTGAAATTGTTTGTTCCCAATTTGAAATTATTTGTTCTCAATTTGAAATTATTTGTTCTCATTTTGAAATTATTTGTTCCCAATTTGAAATTGTTTGTTCCCAAATTGACAATATTTGTTCCCAATTTGATATTTTTTGTTCCCACTTTGAAATTGTTTGTTCCCAATTTGAAATTATTTGTTCTCAATTTGAAATTATTTGTTCTCAATTTGAAATTATTTGTTCCCAATTTGAAATTGTTTGTTCCCAAATTGACAATATTTGTTCCCAATTTGATATTTTTTGTTCCCAATTTGAAATTGTTTGTTCCCAATTTGAAATTATTTGTTCTCAATTTGAAATTAGTTGTTCTCAATTTGAAATTATTTGTTCCCAATTTGAAATTGTTTGTTTCCAAATTGACAATATTTGTTCCCAATTTGATATTTTTTGTTCCCAATTTGAAATTGTTTGTTCCCAATTTGAAATTATTTGTTCTCAATTTGAAATTAGTTGTTCTCAATTTGAAATTATTTGTTCCCAATTTGAAATTGTTTGTTCCCAAATTGACAATATTTGTTCCCAATTTGATATTTTTTGTTCCCAATTTGAAATTGTTTGTTCCCAATTTGAAATTATTTGTTCTCAATTGGAAATTATTTGTTCTCAATTTGAAATTATTTGTTCCCAATTTGAAATTGTTTATTCCCAAATTGACAATATTTGTTCCCAATTTGATATTTTTTGTTCCCAATTTGAAATTTTTCGTTCCCAATTTAAAATTGCTTGTTTCTAATTTGCAATTGTTTGTTCACTATTTCATTTTTTTTCCCCAATTTGAAATTGTTTGTTCCCAATTTGACATTATTTGTTCCCAATTTGATATTTTTGTTCCCAATTTGAAATTGTTTGTTCCTAATTTGACATTATTTGTTCCCAATTTGAAATTTTTTGTTCCCAATTTGAAATTGTTCGTTCCCAATTTGACAATATTTGTTCCCAATTTGATATTTTTTGTTCCCAATTTGAAATTGTTTGTTCCCAATTTGACAATATTTGTTCCCAATTTGATATTTTTGTTCCCAATTTGAAATAGTTTGTTCCTAATTTGAAATCGTTTGTTCACAATTTCATATTTTTGGTTCCCGATTTGAAATTGTTTGTTCCCAATTTGATATTTTTTGTTCCCAATTTGAAATTGTTCGTTCCCAATTTGACAATATTTGTTCCCAATTTGATATTTTTGTTCCCAATTTGAAATTGTTTGTTCCTAATTTGACATTATTTGTTCCCAATTTGAAATTTTTTGTTTCCAATTTGAAATTGTTCGTTCCCAATTTGACATTATTTGTTCCCAATTTGATATTTTTTGTTCCCAATTTGAAATTGTTCGTTCCCAATTTGACAATATTTGTTCCCAATTTGATATTTTTTGTTCCCAATTTGAAATTGTTTGTTCCCAATTTGACAATATTTGTTCCCAATTTGATATTTTTGTTCCCAATTTGAAATAGTTTGTTCCTAATTTGAAATCGTTTGTTCACAATTTCATATTTTTGGTTCCCAATTTGAAATTGTTTGTTCCCAATTTGAAATTATTTGTTCCCAATTTGAAATTGTTTGTTCCCAATTTGACAATATTTGTTCCCAATTTGATATTTTTGTTCCCAATTTGAAATAGTTTGTTCCTAATTTGAAATCGTTTGTTCACAATTTCATATTTTTGGTTCCCAATTTGAAATTGTTTGTTCCCAATTTGATATTTTTTGTTCCCAATTTGAAATTGTTCGTTCCCAATTTGACAATATTTGTTCCCAATTTGATATTTTTGTTCCCAATTTGAAATTGTTTGTTCCTAATTTGACATTATTTGTTCCCAATTTGAAATTTTTTGTTCCCAATTTGAAATTGTTCGTTCCCAATTTGACATTATTTGTTCCCAATTTGATATTTTTTGTTCCCAATTTGAAATTGTTCGTTCCCAATTTGACAATATTTGTTCCCAATTTGATATTTTTGTTCCCAATTTGAAATTGTTTGTTCCTAATTTGACATTATTTGTTCCCAATTTGAAATTTTTTGTTCCCAATTTGAAATTGTTCGTTCCCAATTTGACATTATTTGTTCCCAATTTGATATTTTTTGTTCCCAATTTGAAATTGTTCGTTCCCAATTTGACAATATTTGTTCCCAATTTGATATTTTTTGTTCCCAATTTGAAATTGTTTGTTCCCAATTTGACAATATTTGTTCCCAATTTGATATTTTTGTTCCCAATTTGAAATAGTTTGTTCCTAATTTGAAATCGTTTGTTCACAATTTCATATTTTTGGTTCCCAATTTGAAATTGTTTGTTCCCAATTTGAAATTATTTGTTCCCAATTTGAAATTGTTTGTTCCCAATTTGACAATATTTGTTCCCAATTTGATATTTTTGTTCCCAATTTGAAATAGTTTGTTCCTAATTTGAAATCGTTTGTTCACAATTTCATATTTTTGGTTCCCAATTTGAAATTGTTTGTTCCCAATTTGATATTTTTTGTTCCCAATTTGAAATTGTTCGTTCCCAATTTGACAATATTTGTTCCCAATTTGATATTTTTGTTCCCAATTTGAAATTGTTTGTTCCTAATTTGACATTATTTGTTCCCAATTTGAAATTTTTTGTTCCCAATTTGAAATTGTTCGTTCCCAATTTGACATTATTTGTTCCCAATTTGATATTTTTTGTTCCCAATTTGAAATTGTTCGTTCCCAATTTGACAATATTTGTTCCCAATTTGATATTTTTTGTTCCCAATTTGAAATTGTTTGTTCCCAATTTGACAATATTTGTTCCCAATTTGATATTTTTGTTCCCAATTTGAAATAGTTTGTTCCTAATTTGAAATCGTTTGTTCACAATTTCATATTTTTGGTTCCCAATTTGAAATTGTTTGTTCCCAATTTGATATTTTTTGTTCCCAATTTGAAATTGTTCGTTCCCAATTTGACAATATTTGTTCCCAATTTGATATTTTTGTTCCCAATTTGAAATTGTTTGTTCCTAATTTGACATTATTTGTTCCCAATTTGAAATTTTTTGTTCCCAATTTGAAATTGTTCGTTCCCAATTTGACATTATTTGTTCCCAATTTGATATTTTTTGTTCCCAATTTGAAATTGTTTGTTCCCAATTTGACAATATTTGTTCCCAATTTGATATTTTTTGTTCCCAATTTGAAATTGTTCGTTCCCAATTTGAAATTGTTTGTTCTTAATTTGAAATTGTTTGTTCACAATTTCATATTTTTGGTTCCCAATTTGAAATTATTTGTTCCCAATTTGACATTATTTGTTCCCTTTTTTTTCCCAATTTGAAATTATTTGTTCCCAATTTGACAATATTTGTTCCCAATTTGATATTGTTTGTTCCCACTTTGAAATTATTTGTTCTCAATTTGAAATTATTTGCTCCCAATTTGAAATTGTTTATTCACAATTTGACAATATTTGTTCCCAATTTGATATTTTTTGTTCCCAATTTGATATTTTTTGTTCCCAATTTGAAATTGTTTGTTCCTAATTTGACATTATTTGTTCCCAATTTGAATTTTTTGTTCCCAATTTGAAATTGTTTGTTCCCAATTTGACAATATTTGTTCCCAATTTGAAATTTTTCGTTCCCAATTTGAAATTGTTTGTTCCTAATTTGAAATTGTTTGTTCACAATTTCATATTTTTTGTTCCCAATTTGAAATTGTTTGTTCCCAATTTGACATTATTTGTTCCCAATTTGAAATTTTTTGTTCCCAATTTGAAATTGTTTGTTCCCAATTGGACAATATTTGTTCCCAATTTGATATTGTTTGTTCCCAATTTGAAATTGTTTGTGCTCAATGTGAAATTATTTGTTCCCAATTTGAAATTGTTTGTTCGGAATTTTAGGTTTAAAAAGTTTTTAAAGGTATTCCTTCCTTATAACCAATCTTCTGTTCAGCTGTTTTTATTACTCCCATTTTAATTCTGTTCGATTTTCCCTCAACATCTTCCTCATCTTTTAACGGCTTAAGATTCATTATCTCTTCATCCATCAACTTTCCCATCTCTTCTTTGTCCATACTTTTTGACTTACCATAAGTTCCATTTTCTTTCTTTCCGTGCTCGTTTCAAGTCTGATTTCCGCGATAAGCAGAACATGATGACTGTATATATCCGCACCTGGTAATCCACACGCTCGCTTCACTCCGTTTCTGAATCTTTTTTCTACTAGCATGAAATCAATTTGACTTCTATAACGATCTCCTGGCTATTTCCAAGTGTACAGTCTCCTTTTATGGTTTTTAAACCATGTTTTGGTAACCATCATTTTTGTTTCTTTGCGCAAATCTACCAGTCTATCGCCTCTCTCATTCCTCTTTCCAATTCCGTACTTGCCAACTATTCCTTCTTCTCTTCCAACTCCTACAACAGCTATGAAAATCCCACAATAGGATTTTACAACCGCTCCCTTGCTTCTTCATTATATCCTCAATCTTTGAATGCACATCTTCTACCACCTCGTCCTCGTAGTCTGTAGTTAGCATGTATAATTGAACGACTACTATACCCTTTGGAACCGCTCTACATCACTCTATCACAGCCATAAATCACTTTGATTACACATCTAGAAAGTTTCTTACTCACAAGCAATCCTACCCCGCTCTTAATGAAAGAACAGGAACTCCTAATGAAAGAACAGGTTTACTTTAATAAGAAGTATCATACATAGTTTTAATCCGTATTTCATTTTGAACAATTTGCAAAAAGATTTACGCAGTTCTGAGCGTTGCGAAAAAAGGCGATTATTGGCGATTATATGAAATTGCGCTATTTTGGATGTCTAGTTAAATGCATTGTTTATGCTTACGCTTTACCAAAACAGAAAAGGAAATAGTTTTTCTTAATCTTCATATAGATTCCGCGTCTTTTGATATATTACATGTCAATATTCCTGACTTGTCGAAAATCGTGATTTTGAACAGCATTAATACCGATTCTCATATACGCGACACTCTCAATCACTCTCAAACGTCATAAATAAATCGCCACCTTAAAGGTCGATTCCCATATGCGCGACACTCAGCTACGCGACATCGCCTGTCAAATAATGATTACATTGTTTTAAACGGGCACGTTCTCACTATGGCTACGCAACAGCTACGCGATGTGCCCATTTAAAACAATGTAATCATTATTTGACCGGCGACGTCGCGCGACGTCGCGTAGCTGAGTGTCGCGCATATGGGAATCGGCCTTTAAGGTGGCTATTTCTTTATGGCGTTGACACAATAAAGATTCTCATATACGCGACGTCGTGCGACATCACCTGTCAAATAATGATTACATGGGCACGTTCTCACTATGGCTACGCGACAGCTGCTACAAGTCGCTATGCCGCGCGCTGTCGCTGGGATTATTTCATGAGCATTCTTTTACGTTTTGTCGCTCGACGTCGCATGACGTTTGTCCAGTTTGTTTGTGATTTTAATGACGGATTGTGTCAAAAACGGTGTGTTTTTGAAAATGAGTCTAATTAACGACGAAAAAGCAGAGGAATTATTATCGCTCTTGTGGCTGATTATGTTGAACTCTATGAGTTACAAAATAAAAATTACAGTAATCAACAAAAGAAAAGATCTTATTTGGAAACAAATTACTTTAAAATTAGATGAAACTCGTAATTAGAGACTCGTAAATAATTGTTTGAAAGTATGTAATTCTCCTTCTACTAGCCTTGTTCTTACGATATTTTTTTCCCTCTTCTTTTCTTTTAATTTCTCATTTTCATAACACATGGCTACGACCAAAAAAATCATCATCGGAGCTTGACATTTTGAAAATATAACTTAACCTCAAATGTAGAGAAACTGCAGATTTGACACTTGCAGCAAAGAATCGCGTAGCTGAGTATCGCATATATGAGAATACCTAGCAGCGACGCGACGATTCGCGACACTTCATCGCTCGACGTCGCGTAGCCGAGTGTCGCGTATGTGAGAATGGGCCTTTAAGCGACCATCTCGCGCCGTTGTAAATCTCCTTCTGTCTGTACCAGGTCGTCTACGAAAGGATTCAGTCTCCCCATAACGTTGGAACACACTTCGAACCGCAGGGCGTGTCATATCTAGTTGACATTTTGAAAATATAACTTAACCTGAAATGTAGAGAAGCTGACACTTGCAGCAAAGAATCGCGTAGCTGAGTATCGCATATATAAGAATACCTAGCAGCGACGCGACAATTCGCGACACTTCATCGCTCGACGTCGCGTAGCTGAGTGTCGCGTATATGAGAATCGGCCTTAAAGCGACCATCTCGCGCCGTTGTAAATCTCCTTCTGTCTGTACCAGGTCGTCTATGAAAGGATTCAGTCTCCCCATAACGTTGGAACACACTTCGAACCGCGGGGCGTGTCATATCTAGTTGTGGAGCAACAGCTCGCTGGCTAACAATAAGTCCAATTTCGATGAAAACAAAGAATTGGTGTATTTTTGCGGTGTATTGTGCATTAAACTAACTCTTGAAAACCAATCGAATTATGAAAAACGAATAGTTTGCAAATTTCAATTGCAAAGGCAATAATTACAATCTTTCACAAGTTTGTTATTCTCGTTTTAACCACCACATAAATACAGTAGAACTTCCATAATTCGAACTTCTGTAACTATAATTTTTCTATAACTCGAATATTTTTAGAAATTCATACGTATAGATAGCATTTTATTTATAAATTAACTTCCATAACTCAAATTTTCCTTAACTCGAATTTTTCTATAAGCCGTAGTAAAAATTTGTACAATGGTAAAATTTTACAAACAAAATAATCTCTATAACTCCAATTTTTTAACCGACGCGTATTTTCCAAAATTTATGATATCGGATATTGGCACCATAAAGCGTCGATAGTGTAATCCTCAGGTAGATTACCAAACATTTTATTTTTCATATTTTATGATCTAAAAACTCGAGGCAAAACAAAGAATTTACCAACGGGTGTGCTTTAGGAAGATTACGACAGGATATTATTCTCCCGAGAATCGGTAATCCAAAAAGAGACGATATAATCGAAGATCACCCACAGTGTTCCTCAAGTGTAAAATTATTTTTAATTATTATAAATATATACATATGTATTTAATTTGAATAAATTGTGTATAGTGTATTTTACTCATTTTATAGTTATGTATTTCTATAACTCCAATTTTTTTTCATGAACTATGGTAATTCGACCTAGGGATGTTCGACTGTACGTTTGTTTTTGTTTACCGGTTGCTAAGCCTATAAACGATTATCATTCTTGATAAATTTAAACTCATACTAAATTGTCTTTCAAGCGGCATATTTCTTTATTTCATTTCATACATAGTTTCTAAAAAAATAGTTCAAGTTGAAAGTTTACAGTGGGCCGATTTCTATGCACGCAAGTTTTTTAGAATACACAGAAAACTAAAGAGACAGAAATGTATAGCAAGTCTTGTTATCTCGTCAGTTAAAACTAGTTTTCATGGATTCGATCTTTTCTTTCTAAATCCTAGGCCGCACTACGGTTTTTCCCGCTAACCGCGAAACCGCTCGAGAAGCACACAGTACGCTATGGGAAAAATCAGTCGGGGTAAAAAACCGCAAGTGACGCCGCTTGTATTAGCTTACTTGAGGCACAGAATCACGCGATTAAAAACCGCGGCGGTTTAGCCGTAGTGCGGCCTAGGCCTTACTTTGTCTATATAGTCTGTTTTCTCAGATTTGTATGTTGTCCACCTTTATTAGTCTTCCATCAAAATATATTTGTAGAATGATGTATAGATAACTTGTGAAGAAAAATGGAATTTCTCGCAATATAAAATGGAATGTTGAAAGAACGGCTGGGGAATTTCGTTGCAAAGAAATACGTTTTTAATGTGGCGTATACGGTAACCTTTATTGTGTATCCTAGAAAGAATTCTTTTCCAATATTAATTTAGATTGTGATCGGCGCGCGGTGTATTAATTCATCATGATTAAATATAGCGGAGAGAAAGAAAGAGAAGAAAAAGCGTTTCTTATCTCGCACTTTACAAGCACGGGTGGGTGTGCGGTCCCACGCCCATTTCAGATTACTTATTGTGATCGACGATTAGATACGAATTTAGTCAGTGTAATAATAATAATAAAAATAATAATATTCGTTTGTTTTGTCCGTGGTTTCTTTTTCGAGCTTTTCGAGTACGTTCCACGTACGTATTCACACCTTCCTGTCTTGTAAACGTTACGACTCGTTGGAATTAACTACGCCTATAAAATCGGTTATCTGTCTTTATTGATCTTCATTATATTCCTTGTTGCTTTTCGATGAAGTCTAATTAATATTATTTATTCCACAGATGAAAACACTTTCAAATATTTTGACATAATTATAATACTTTATGTAATTATATAATTACGTGTCAGGATTAAACACACTAAACAGCGTAGAGTAGATGGATTAGACCAGGTCTGGGAAAATGGCGGCCCGTGGGCTACATGCGGCCCGCGTCGACCTTATATGCGGCCCGTGTCGACCTTATATGCGGCCCGCATCGACCTTATATGCGGCCCGCGTCGACCTTATATGCGGCCCGCGTCGACCTTATATGCGCCCCGCGTCGACCTTATATACGGCCCGCGTCGACCTTATATGCGGCCCGCGTCGACCTTATATGCGGCCCGCGTCGACCTTATATGCGGCCCGCGTCGACCTTATATACGGCCCGCGTCGACCTTATATGCGGCCCGTGTCGACCTTATATGCGGCCCGCGTCGACCTTATATGCGGCCCGCGTCGACCTTATATGCGGCCCGCGTCGACTTATATGCGGCCCGCGTCGACCTTATATGCGGCCCGCGTCGACCTTTTATGCGGCCCGCGAAGCATTTTATAAACTACTTTATTTGCATATTAGGTTTACCAGATGTTTGCCTGATGTTTACTTATTATCTACTACTATATTATAGACACTGCACATTTACGGATGTTCTCTGAAAATATTTCGTTTAACAAGTAATCCACCTAATCTAACGAGAAAACCTAACAATATTGTTCTGCCTAGCCTAGTCTATATGATATAACTATTAAATTAGAAAAAAAAATACTGCGGCCCGCGCTCAAATTTTCTTACGTAATGTGGCCCGGCACCCCTGGATTAGACGGACAAACAACATACGGCTCGCGTACACCTAACCCGTCATCGGCCGAAGTTTGCTCGTCCGACGACGGCCGAACTCAATACAAGTGTTTGATTGAATCAAACACTTGTAAAAGAAAGAGAGCGCGTACACAACGAGAGACGACGGCGCGTACACGACCGTCATCGTCCGATGACGCTCGGAAACAGCCGATCAACAGTCGAGGCCGAACTTGTTGGGATTTCTCGCCACTCTGCCGACGTCTACAGTGCAAATTGAGTATATTTATAGTTAAATTGTGTTGTTATCTACCTAAACGAAAACCTAAACTTTCAAGTGTAAGCATATGCACGTCCGAATTACTCGTCCGGTTAGTCCGGGTAGACATAATCGGTTTTGGTGTACGCGAGCCGTGAGTCTTAAGTGTTTCATCAATACAAAACAAAATGAAACGAAACGAAAAGTTGGAATAATCTTGTTGTTCACATTATGTTTATCGAAGAAATATTAAATCCAATTTCTTTAATTATTAGTTAAGATAAATCTCTTTGATTCGGATTAGTCATCGTAACTTGTATATATTTGTTTCTTTTTCGTTTGGGTTTGATAAGGAACGTACTTTATGGAGTAAATTAAATTAAGATTATGCCGATAGTAATATTTGCCTCAATAGAAATTTATGTGAGTCGAATCATTAATTCAGTATCTGGACGAACAATCTAATTAAGCTTTAATTAACTTTAATAGTGCGTTTTTTTTTATAACTCATTCCGATTACTATCTCCTCGTGGCGTATTGGTAAAATGGGAAATTATTTTTACTGTCCATTATTAGCTCCATTCCTATTTATTTATTTAATACATTCGATCCCAATCATTTCCCAGAATTGATTGATTCATTCCACAAACGAGATAACATAGACAACTTAACATAGATAACTGTATAGATAAAACTAGACTTTAATGTATTCAAACCTGGGATATATCTTTCGTCTGGATAAGTCTAAACAAGTTCTGATAAAATTAAATATCATTTCAAACTCCAAAGTCTGCCTTCTTCTACTTCTCGTCTGCCTAGTCTTGTCTGTCTACCTCAGAAGCTACCTAAGCTGTCGAAGTATTATACTGCTAGGAAACCAAAAAAAAAAAGAAGGGCGACAAGGGCGAAAGAAGTCAATAGAGACGTCCCACAGGGTTTGATACTAGGTCCCATGCTGGGGAACATTCTATATGACGAAGTACATACAGGGCACACCAGGTTAACGAATGTTCCCCAAGCACCAGAAACTACAGTAGGTTTTACCGGAAGTTAAAGACACTCCTGAATTTTCTATTGAGGAGCTGAACAGGGCCAGCCAACGTCTTCGAAATAGCAGAGCACCAGGACCCGAAAATCTTCCACCAGTAGCTGTAAAGATTGCCGTAAACAGACAACCAAAATTCGTTCTAGAAGTCATGAACAATATAATAGCAGATGGCAGATGCCCGGATAGGTGGAAGATAGCAAGGTTGTTCCTCCTCCGGAAAGGTGAAAAGCCCATACACGAACTTACAGACCAATATGCTTGCTGGATGTACTCGTGAAACTACTTGAACTACTGCTTCTAGCCAGAACTAAAGCGGAATTTGACAATATATACGAAGAACACGTAAGATGACGGCGCTGATAACCCTAGACATAAAAAATGCTTTTAACTCTGCAGCCTGGGAAATGATTATGGAAGAGCTAACTAACAGAAAGTTTACCTCATACCTGTTGCGACTGGTGCGCAGCTACCTCTCAAATAGGAGAATACAGATGGAATCCGGCGATGAGGTCGTCGAATGCGAAGTAAATAGTGGTCTTCCTCAGGGTTCAGTGTTGGGCCCTACCCTATGGAACATTTTATACGATGGCGTGTTAAGGCTCGCTTTCCCTTCGGGGGTGGAAATAGTAGGATTCGCCGATGATCTAGCTTTAGTTGCAACAGGGAAAACTGAAGAAGAACTAATGAGAAAGGCAAACATCGCCATATAGCAGGTCTATGAATGGCTAGAGCGAAAAAACCTTAAGCTAGCCCCTGAAAAAACAGAAGCTGTACTTCTCACTGGCAATAGGAAAATAGGACCTATAAAATAAAAAATAAAAAATGTGGACATTACACCGAAACAAGAAGTCAAGTACCTAGGCATCACTATTGACCAGAAACTGTCTTTCAAAGCACACGTTAAGAAAACTACAGAAAAAGCCCTAAAAATTACATCGGCCCTAGGAAAATTATTGCCTAACACCGGCGGTCCGAAAAGCAGTAAAAGAAGGCTGCTGCGCTCTGTGGTTCACTCGACCATTTTCTATGGAGCCCCGGTCTGGGCTAGAGCTATTGAAAAGGGGTACATGAAACAGATGCTCACCTCTGTACAGAGGAAAATGGCCATCAGAGTATGCAGTGCATACAGGACTATCTCCAGGGAAGCTGTGTTAGTGATTGCTGGCATCGTCCCGATAGAGTGCAAAATCCACCAGATAGTCCAATTATATAAGACAAGGAACTGGGGAAATAGGACAGAAAGACAAAAAATTGCAAATAACCAAATACATGAAGACTGGCAAAAGTCATGGAGTATATCCAAAAGATGACATTGCACCAAACTATTGATCCCAAAACTTAAACCTTTGCTAACACGGAACCATGGTGAGATAACTTACCATCTAACAAAGGCCCTCACCGGCCACGGATGCTTCAGGGAGTATCTAAATAGTTTTGGCAGGGCAAGAATGTGTGTATACTGCGGCGACGTGGACAGTGCACTTCATAATGTGTTCGAATGCAGTAGGTGGATAACCGAGAGGGACAGATGGAAGGAGCAGACAGACCTCATCCTAGAGGTGCAAACACTGGTAGACGCGATGCTGAGATCACCAGAGGACTAGACATACACGGAGACAATGATACGTGACATCCTGACACAAAAAAAAACAAGACGAACGGACGAAAATCAACCACAAAACGGAATACCAAAACTATAGAGCCAATATTATATAGCCAGATTCCCGAACAACTAGGGCGCCAAAAAAACCGTCCGGGCTGCTCACCCTGAAGGAATGCGCAGGCGATACCGGGGTGGCGTACTTTTTTAAGCCAAGTGGAAGTAAGGGTTTAGTGAGTGATAGCCTCACACACAAGTTGGTAGAGCTTCCCCCAAACCACATATATAAAAAAAGGTTAACGAATGTAATATCAGAGCCATACCTCAATATTGAGGGAGATTCAATGCCGAAAAGGCTATCATTAGATCTATTCTTAAACACGTAAACTACGTAGGATAGACGGTCAGGAAATAATCACGTCTCTAGGTAGACTGGACTGGTATACAGACGGCTCCAAAATGACAGTGGAACTGGCGCAGTCTACGGACCGTCCCTGAAGTACAGCTATCTGTGCCCAAATGTGATCATATAGCATAGCGGAAATAAACGCCATCGCGAGCCGTAACACGTAGGAGACACGAGCTTAACATTACAGCAAATGAGATCCCCGTGAAAAACATGGTGCATAACTTCCACAACTAACACCGGGGCTGGATCCACTCGCATGAAGAGAACATTATGGGGAAATACAATAGACCATAAGGCCGCATTGTTTTTAGGGCTTTCAGCCCTTGACCCACATTGGTTGAAAAAAAAAGGGTTAATGCGAACGGCAAATCAAGCAACAGAAATGGTCAGTGTGTCGATGCATGCGAAGAACCCGAGTCTTCTCCCGAAAATCTCCCGAAAAAAACCGAGGTGAAATTTAAAGTGAAAGAGGAAATAATAACACCGAAAGAATATCTAGAATACCTCGAAGTAGTGATTGAAAAAATACTCAGTTCCGTAGACCCGTCCATGTTGTATGGAGCTCTAATATGGGCCAAAGAACTAGAGATAAAACGAAATCTCCATCAAGTCGCCACCGTTCAGCGGAAAATGGCTGACGTACATGTAGCGCTTACCAGATGTCAGGCCCAAGTCAACTCGAGAATACCCCCATAGACCTGCTCGCAAAAGAGCGAAAAAAGCTGCACGATATAAACTATAGCTAGCAGAAAAAACAACTGACCAGACAAGAGCTTATCGAGGAATGGCTAATAAAATGGCAGCTAAACGACAAGGGTCAGTGGAGCCAAGTGCTAATCCCAAAATTAACGCAAGATCATTCACGAGCATATCAATTAAATAGAAAACACAGTTTTTAGTTTTAGATTAGATTGGTTTAGACCCCAAAGATTAGATTGTTTTTTTTATTGAATCATTAAGTACATATATGGTTATTTATGGAATAACACGTCGGGCAAATGGCCTCCACAGCTTTGCTGGCGCTTACGTATTCTGTTCGCGCCAATTTTAATAAATCTGTATTTTCAATTCAACATTTGAATCGATTTCGACACCGATTAACAGAAGGGCAAAGGTGTATCGACCTGGGCCGAAATCCCGCGATTCACTTATCAATTTACTTCGCGAATTTATATTATTCGGAGAGTATGCTTCGAGTGTAAGAAGCGTAAAGACAAGAATCGAAGCGCGAACCAAGTTGCACGCATTTTTAAGTTTATCATTTCAAGTCAAGTTAACCAGGGGTGTAATCACGAGCCCAACGGACTGAAGCGGCATCCAACGTCTGGAAGACACCAATTTTAAGGGCTCCCTCCACCCATTATCCCGATTTCCTCCCTTAAAAAAGTCGCCGGAAGGAGGATCCACACGTGGCGGAGACGCGAGCGACCCTAACAATTAAGTGATTAGACTAGCCCTGTTTCAAACGGGAAAATTTGATTTTCGTGAGACACGGTCCAAACATATTCGTTTGTCGAAATTTTCCAGGACCATTCTGCATAAATGTGGCTTTTTCGTCGTGGAATTTTTGACATAGACCTTTGACTTCAAATAACCCCATGAAAAGAACTCTAATGGTGTTAAATCAAGCGATTCAATTTTGATCACCGATTAATTTTGGGGGCCAATTCTGATCACCGAAACGAGAAAGCAAACGACCAGGAAATGTCCCATGCAGTAATTGAAATATTTCACGGGCTGTACGGCATGTGGCCCCGTCTTGTTGAAACTACATGTTAGCCGCATCAATATCATTCAATTTTCGCAGAACGAACTGTGTTATCATGTCGCGATATTGAGCACCAGTAACAGTCACTGCTTGACCAAATTCTCCAAAAAGTATGGTCCAATGATGCCTCCAACCCAAAATTCGCACCAAACAGTGACACGTTATGGATGTATTGGTTTTTCGACAATAATATGTGGGTTTTCCGAACTCCAAATACAGCAATTTTGGCGATTAACAAAACCATCAAGGTGAAAATGTGCTTCATCGCTTAGGATGATTTTGTTCGAAAAATCAGAATCCACTTGTTGATGTTCAATAATCTATTCAACGAAATCTCTTCGCTGTGCATGGTCATTAGGTTTCAGTTGATAATTAAATTTTGTAAGTATGGAGACACAGATCGGTTGTGAGTATACGCTGTTGAGAGCTTGAATTGATGAGAGAGCTATCGAATTGATGTTCCGCAATGTTCACCAACACTTTCACGCACTTGTTCGATATTGACATTTGAACGGCTTGTTTTTGGACGACTAGTGTGTTTGGTTGTTGAGTCTCCAACTGATCCAGTCTCCCTAATTTTTTCCATTAATCTCTTCACAGTTGACGAAGTTAAAAAGCTATTCCGACCACATTTTGTATTAAATTTTCGAACTGTGGTCGCCAAACTTTTAAAAATATTCTTCAATTATGAAAACACGTTCTTGTATCGTGTAACGCTCCATTTATATTAACCCTAAACACTTAGCTATCAAATTATTTATTTTGCAAGGTTGCTAACAATTTACTGCACAAATGGCGGCAAATTCAAATCCTGCGTTTATTTTTGGACACCCTTTATAAATCCGGTAGAAACTTGTTCCTACCTTCCTACTCCTTCCTATTCAGGTACTGACTGACAATGGTAGCTTTAGGGATTATCTCTTCAACATTGTCAGGGCAACAGACGATCTATGTCTTTACTGCGGGGAAACAGATAGCGTAAATCACGCTTTCTCTGATTGTTGGAGGTGGTAAACTAAAGGAAAAAAGTCATGGAAGAAGAAGAAATCGTGAAAAGCAGTCAAAAAAGTCATGGAAGAACCTATTAGCTCCCGAACAATAATCCCATACATGTTACGCCAGCACTATGTCTAGTCTTATCTGTTTAATCGGCAAAAACACGATGAGGACTTTCATACGTTATCAGTTTTGATAAAATGTTTTAACCAATAAAACGGTCTAAGATAAATTCGCCACGCCTACATAAATGCCATATAAAAATCATAAAAGCTAATCTATAGCAAAGAGAGGCCTTGTCGAGGGGAGGTATACCTTCCCGTGGAACATGCGTTGTTGAATGTTCTTTAATAATGCCCGATCATTTTTGGATATTCTAAAGTAGGTAGGGTAAGTGTTTGTTCACGTTAGAACGCACGGGCGCGGAGGCGGGTGCGGGCGCGGAAGACGTGGCGAGTTCGTGTTCACATTGGCCGCCAAGTGACCTGTTGTCAGGTTAGGTTATGTTAGGTTAGCATACTAACATAAGTTTAAGTTTTGGTTAGTATACTATGTTGAAGAGCACTAATAAACTTTCTGTATCGAAATACATGATGAAAACATGCTATCGTTTCTAGCGATAAGTTCGTACTGGTTGAACTTACAGACGTAAGTTCAGTAAAGAACACACACAAACATCTCACGCGCGCCAGTCGTTAGCTTGGCCGCTACTTAGACCGCACGTGCGTTTCGTACGTGAACACTTCGATATTACGCCAGATGTTTGATATTTCGTGACCGCGCCCGCCACCGCGCCCGCGAGTCAACGGATGAGCACTAAGTAGTGAATACCAGTCATCTCTACCAAAGAAGAAATTCTTCTTCTTCAAGTAGCACTTACACACCTATTTGGGTCTTGGCTGCAAGCACAATTTGCCACCAACGACTTCTATCTAGCATTGCATCCTGTTCATTTTCATTCAAGAACAAATTCTGGACAACATTTAACGATTGAAGAACAAGAGAACCTCGGGAAACGATGCCATCGGATTGTATTCGCTCGTATTCACTTATGATAATATTTTATAAGTCAATACGAGTCACCTTCACCAAAGAAGAAATTTTAGACAATATTAAACGATTAAAGGACAACGGAACCTCGGGAAGCGATGGGATTGTGGCAGAACTCCTCAAGAACCTAGGTCCAAATTCACCAAATGAACTTCACCACAAATTATAATAAATCTGGAAGAACGAGAAACTCCCCAAAGACTGGAAATGTGCTCTGATTCACCCGTTCGACAAAAAAAGGAGACAAAACAGATGTAAATAACTACGGGGGATTCTGCTTCCTTGAAGTGGGCTGCAAACTTTTCTCTACATGCCTGTTTAAAAGAATACAAGAACAACTCGAGCATAAGATACGAATACGAAAACGAAGACGAATATCAAGCTGGAATGCGTTCTCATAGATCGTGCACTGAGCAGATTTTCAACCTAAAAACCGCTCTAAAATTTTGGGCCCTCAGAAACCTCTCAATCGTCTTTGCCTTCTTAGATTTCAAGAAGGCGACCATCCTTGTTCAGCATACTAAAAGAACAAGGACTTGACTCCAAAACACTAAAATTGGCCTGAAAAACAGACCCTTACTGATACGAAATTAAGAGTAAAATTCATGGGAGAAATCTCAGACGAATTCCTGATAGAAACTGGTGTCCGGCAAGGAGATGGACTGTCATCCATCCTCTTCAACCTTGTCCTAGGTAAGGTGGTGAGATAATGGGAAAAAGAACTGAAAGCAAAAAATAGCTGGAACCCAATAAACATTGGGACACAGAAAAACAAGCTCGAAATTCCATGCTTAGCCTTCGCAGATGACCTGGCGCTTCCGTCCAGCGATCAAGTCATAGCAATAAAGCAAATTTCAACTCTCTAATAATGTGCTAAAAATGCTATAGATCTCCATCCAGAAAACAGAATTTTTCGCTTCGAAACTAGACGTCTCAAAAGTCTAAATACGAAATATGGACAGATCAACAAAGTTCCTCACTTCAAATACCTGGGTGACATCGTGGAACCAACTGGGAAGGAAAAAATTAAAATGTATAATCTCGGAAGAGAAAATGGGAGAAGAAGAGAAATTTACAACAAAAAATGTGAATGGCCTGTATTTAACGAACAATTAATTTGGTGGTTGAATCAAATCGGGATGGTCCCATCACTTACCTTGGGGTTGCTCGCGTCTCCGCTCCGTGGTGCAACGTCTTTCCGTCGCCTATTTAAAGGGAAGAAAATGGGAAAAAACAATAAATATCGGAATATCGATGGAGGGATACCCTTAAATTGTGTCGTTCCAGACGAGAAAAGCCGCTGCAGCCCTTTGGACCGTGATCGCACCACCCGTTGTAGATTTAACTTGACATTTATAAATATGTAATCCGTGCCCAATCTCGGTCGACGTTGTTCGCCCTTTGATTTGCGTGGTCTCGCTTTCCGCGCTCGAAACATCCTGCCGGAAATTTAAATTCGCGGCGTGATTAATAAATAATCGCGACATTTCGGCCCAGGTCGACACACCTGTCCCCTTCTTTCAATAGAGGCCGCAAATCGATTTAAATTTCGATTGAAAATATGAATTTATTAAAATTGGCGCGAACGAAACGTATGTCTCTCCATGTTAAGATTAAACATTACAATACTGTAATAAAACCTGAAGCCCTATATGGAGGAGAAACTCTCGCGCTTATTAAAAAAGGCGAGCTCGAAAATATCCGGAAGATGCTTCATCATCAGCCTTTATGTCCCACTGCCGGGCACCGGCCTCTTCTCTGCGACATATCCAACCTTAGTACTAAGATTTGAATATGGGGGACCTACAGTTTAAAGTCGAATCCGAATGACAAATCGGAAGATGGTTGCAGCTTGCAATCACGAAAATCCAAAGAAAAATTATCTAATATTGCGGCAGACTTCAGGAAAAGAAGGTTAAAATTGTATGGACATGTTAAGAGACTTCCTGACATCTGGTTAACCCACCAAATTCTCGAAAGAGTTGACAAACTAAAGAATTTCCCTTGCACACAACAAGTAAAAGCAGACATGAGAAATGTTCAAATCCTACCAGAAGAAATTTTGGACCGACACATATACACAGAAAAAATTGACAAGTGGGAAGGTGACCCAGAGAATAAAGTACCAAAAAGATGAGGTATCAAGTGGACGGAAGAAAGGAAGAGAATCTCTAAAGACTTTACCTTGGACACAACAAGTAGAAGCAGACATGAGGAATGTTCAAATCCAACTATACACATATACAGAGGAAAAATTGACAAGTGGGAAGTTTACCCAGAGAATGAAGTACCAAAAAGATCAGGTATCAAGTGGACGGAAGAAAGGAAGAGAATCTCTAAAGGCTTTACCTTAGACACAACAAGTAAAAGCAGATATGAGAAATGTTCAAATCCAACCAGAAGAAATTTTGGACCGACACATATACAGAGGAAAAATTAACAAATGGGAATTTGTTCCAGAGAATGAAGTACCAAAAAGATCAGGTATCAAATGGACGGAAGAAAGGAAGATGATCTTTAGTGAACAGATGAAAGCATCCTGGATCCTATGCAAGCGAAATCATAAATTAAGCTTCTTGTGTTCCTCAAGGACAAGTAGTTTAAACATTTGAGGTACTAATCTTGAGGACAAAGCTCGAGTATAATAATAATAATAATAACAACCTCCGCCTGTCTCTCTCAGTGGTCCAGAAGTACACACGGGACGTTGGCATGGAGCTGGGGTTGGATAAGTGCGCAGTGATGCACCTTAGGAGAGGACGATCATCGGAGTTCCCTGACGATATGCAGCTCACCGATGGAAGCATCTTGAAACTTCTAGATGCTGGAGAGACCTATAGATATCTGGGCATTCAGCAGCACTATGCTCATGATGCCCCCTGGGTGAAAGAGGCTCTCCGCGGCAAATACAGACACCTTGTCCGGAAGATTTGGTCTTCCGAATTATCCGGACAGAATAATGTGTCTGCCACCAATATGCTTGCCGTTCCAGTCCTGCTCTACGCCTTCGGAGTAGTGAAGTTGACAGTCGATGAGTTGCGTCAACTTGACAGGGATTCCCGTAAAACGATGCACATCCACCGAGGAGTGCATCCGAGATCGTCCGTTCCTCGGATGTACCTCTCACATCATCCAGAGCCTGTGCCTGGAGTGTATGCATGGCAGAGTAGTTTTGGGTTTTACTTTTAAGATCTTAAGGAGCTCGGACCCGGTCCTGTCTCTCGTGAGGGATCACGAACATATGGTGCGAACGGGGGCATTTATTTTCAAAGCTGCAAGCAGGGCTGCTGAAGAACTTGGTCTCCAATTAAAAATTAGACGAGGAGGCGGATGAGGTGGCAACCCTGAGTTAATCACCGAGTTGCAGACGAATCGTCTAAGAGCCCAAATTAGGACCGCCGAACAGGACATGTTGTTCGGGCGGCATGTCGACAGACTGATGCACGTTGTCTTTTATAAACACATCGATGCAAGAGGTCTGTCGACAAGGCTGACCTTCGGTTATCTCAGGTCAGCCGGGCTCACAGCGAAGACCAACGGATTTATTGCGGCCTGTCAAGATGGTGTTATCAACACCTTGGTCTATCGTCGCCGCGTGATGGGTGTACAGGTCCCTGATACCACCTGCAGGGCTTGTCGCAAAGCGCCGGAGACGCTAATGCACTTGTTGTCGGCTTGCCCGACAAAAGCTGTCTCGGCGTACATCCATCGACATAACGCAGCACTGCGAGTGCTCTATTACCATCTTAGGCACTCTTATGAGATGGACCAGGAACCTGTGCCGCCTTACTCGCGGGGAGATATTGAGTCCGTTGTCGAGAATGAGAGATGCCAATTTTTTGAAGAGATGCCAAACTATCCATTTCCGACGGTCAGGCTTATTCGTGCCAACAAGCCTGATATTGTCCTCCTCGACAAAGAGAGCAAGACTATGTTCGTTATCGAGTTTTCCGCTCCAGCGTATCAGAACATAGTCCTGAAAGAGGAGTAAAAACGTACTAAATATCAAGACCTCATTTTCGAGCTCCGCACGCTTTACCCTGGCCATGATGTCATGCTGGTTGTCTTAATTATCGGTGTTCTATCTAGAATCCGTTCCACACTGTTTTCGGAGTTAAAAATCATTCCGGCATGTAGAAGGTCCGTGGTAGTTTTGGCAGGTCGAATGCAGAAAGCTGTCATCCTGGGATCTCTTCGTCTGCTAAGGGCACACGACTTTGGTACCTACAGCTGCTTACCGACCGGTGGGGAGGAGCAAATGTAGAAACATTCTTGGACACTGGCGCGGCTGCTGCGAAGGTTCGGAGCTCGCAGCAGTCCCGACCAGAATTTTATTAAAAATAATAATAATAATAATAATAATAATAATAATAAGTGAATAAGTTTACTTATTCTATTCTTTATTAAATAAATTTGTATGAAATTAGTAACACAGACATTGTAACATTGTGCAAATTAGAACGTTTATATTTGTATTTCGTCCGGCGAGATATTTCTCACGAGAAAAAAGAAACTATTTAAATTGTTAACGGGCAATAATATCGCGATAGCAATTGTGACTGATTGCACGGCGACGTGCAACAGAATTCGCGAATTCCAGCGATACCCTCGCATTAACATCCCGCCATTTAAACATTCCACTTTCCACCGAAAAAAAGTACAAAAACAAATACTTTCCTAAACTATTTCACATCGTCTACATTCCTCGCATATTATTTGCATTTCAACACGGCCCACCATCTTAGATTTCTAATAGTCGGCGATATTTAGAATGTCTGTCTGCACAGAATTTATTGCCAGGCATGGTGTAAGTACTGTGATTTATTGATATCGCACTACTTTTAATTATACCGAAGGTGAAAAGGTCACAATCGAGACATTACAACCGCAGGGTGGGATTTCAACGCCACACAGATACAAACTGTTATTACATAAAATTTATAGATAATATATAGTTATTATAAAATTTCTTTCGAATTACGTCATTGTTATATAATTTACGGAAAATAATACCACACAGACACCGGCTAGTTTAACCCGATTACATTGCTAATCTAGTCTATATAGTTACATGGAATTATATATAATTATATTTATTGCGTTATGTTTACTTGGAATGATATCCCCGACTGGTTTAATAACCTCTGTTTCTAGTATTTGGTAGACTGTAGCCTCTCATGAGCTAACTCAGATAGATTGCATTGCTAAATTTAGTCTGTAATTATATCTAATGATGTGTATTTAGTGTAAATTGATCGAATCGAGACTAGAATGCTAGGTGGCGCAAAAGTTGTCATCAGATTTTCTTAGCTTATGAGTTTGCAAGTTTCAATGAAAACAAATATCTAGGTCATCGACTATTCTAAGCATTCGAAATTTGGGCACTTTTTATTGCATTTTCAAAGGTATTATGAAGAATTTGAGCTTTTTTTAGAAAAGCTAATACTTGTTGAGAGGATTTTCGAAAGTTTAGGCTCAATTTCAATGAGTTTCAGCATAGCGAGAAGTTGCTAATGGAGTCAGGTATGGCGTCAGGCACTTTTCTACAGACTTTTTGATTTAGTTTCGGCGGCTTTTCTTTTCGGTGACTTTTTCGTTTGTATCGCCGCTCTATATCTGTCTATCTCTGACTCAATGCCACTACGCGGCGTATGCCCCAAAAACCGACAAGTTTTGGTGATATAAACAAACATTATAGAGCAGGGATTTCCTTACTTATTTATAACGTGCCCCCTTTGGAAGAAACAATATGCGCGCCCCCCTGCCCAGATAATATAATTTTAGGTTACTAGATAGTAAAATTGGATTAAAATATGAAAATGGATTTTAAGAATTTTTTCTTAAGTTAACCTATAGAGTAGGGCATCTAAACCGGTTAAAACCGAACCCGGTTAACCGGGTTTCTGTTAAAATTTACGAAACCGTAAACCCGTTTTTTTTTTCGAAAAACCGAAAGTCGGTTTTTATTTATTTTATTTTTTTCTTCAGGTGGAAAATTATTTTATTTTGCTATGGTTATTCATGAAGTATTATATTGTAGATTTATTTGTACTAAAATAAAGCGTAAGGGGTCGTCCAATAATCACGTGATGTTTTTTAGCAACGTTTTAACATTGCATGACTCAATCAACAGAGGTGGCTTTTCTTTTCGGCGGCTTTTCTTTTCGGCGGCTTTTTCGTTTGTATCGCCGCTATATATCTGTCTCTCTCAGACTCAATGCCACTACTCGGCGTATGCCCGTAACAGTTCGGCCCCGTCGATCCTGCTTCGGACCAACCACTACTAGGCCCCTGAAAAACCCTGTTTTAACCGGTCAACCGGTTTTTTACTTTACGAAAAACCGAAAACCGGTTTTTGAAATTTCATCGGTTTTTTCTATGCCCTACTATACAGTGTTATAAATCATAGGAAAGGGCATGCAAAGCTCAATTAGGAAAGATTCTACAGCAATTCAAAGTTGTTGTTCCCTGTTTTTGGGAACCATTTATAAGAACTTGTAATTCAAAACAACTCTTAACAGCTCTTAACAGCTCTGTAATTCAAAAACGAGTTGTGACATATCAGTCAAATTTCAAATTTTTCCAACTCTATACTAATAGTACACCTGTGCCAAATTTCATGAAACTCTGAGATCATGAACCCTGTTTAAACCCTTTGTTGAGATGTAGAATGACCCTATCAAAGATTACACAGATAGAATACACAGATAGAATACACAGATAGAATACGCAGATAGAATACAAAGATTACACAGATAGATAACAACTGTTTAAACATTAAAGTTTTTTTATTGCTTACTAGTATATGCGGATCAAATAGTTGAATAGGGTGGAAAAGTTGATGAGGGCGAAACGGTTGAAAATGTAGATGGAATAGTTGTACGGGTGGAATAGTATGTAGAATCTTCAGGATTTTATAGTTGGACAAAATAAATATTTTAAATATGAAATCCTTCATTAATAAAAAAATCCTGTCCCAAGGCTATCGACCGTGAAGATACCAAAATAATAATTTCAATATTAAAATCAACGATCTATACAGAACTGATAGAATTTTTCATATATCTCTTACAATTTTCAAGCTATTTGAATTTATTTCCATCAGTCCCGCTTTGATTTTGTAGGGCTGCTGCCAACGATTGATAAAATATTTTGCAAAATTGACACTGCAATCTCATCGTTGATTTAAAAAATTCGCCTTAATAGGTTCCACTCCAGTGGAACAATAAAATTGTACACATTTGTAGAGAAAGGACCTCTCTACAAATGTGTACAATTTAATTGTTCCACCTGGAGTGGAACCTATTATGGCATTTTTTTAGTGAACCCATATTCTTACCCATAGGGAAATTTCAAAATAATCAAAAATTTCAATGAAAAACACCTTCGCCGGGGACGCCCTGTGGAATAATTTTCCCTTCAAAGGTTTTATACAAATATCGCGTCAATGCTTAAAAATATGTAATTGAAAATTGAACCATTATATGTAGGACGTATGTACCTACAAAAAATTATTCATTGGGAGTTTTGCAAAATTGTTTGGTTTGGTCAAAAAAGTGCAAAATGTGATTTTTTTCATTGGGTTTGCAAATATGTTGTAAAGCAGAAGAGGATATCCTTAGCAAAAGACCTTCCTTAAAATCCCTCCTTGTAGATTGTAGATTGTATCCAAAACAATATTTGATCCAGTTTTTCGAAATGCTTGCTCTTGCAGTGTTTCCGACAGGGCATCTACGTTAACATAGAATGGATCCATCGATAAACATCGTCATCACACGACTTAAGGAAGTAACGGTTGAACTCATCAGTAAGGAGCTGTGAATGATTTGATATTTTTGTGCTGGTTTCAGCATCCTCAGAAACCTCTTTATAATGCGTTTCTTCCGAAATTTGGGAAAACAAGAGTAATTAGCTAGCTGGCTCTGCTAATACCATACGATCCCAAAAGTTGCAACTTTTCAGTAAAAGTCGTGATGACATATCAATCTCAAAGATAAATTAAATTTGGGCCTCCGCACCGAAATTTCAAGTTTAAAGACTTCAACGAATCAAATATATCGGATAAATAAGCTAACCTTACTTGGACACTTGGGCTTTTAAATCCATTGTACAACTCGCTTTCTTCTTCTTCTTCTTCTTCTGGGTAGCACTACAACCCTTGGTGGGTCATGGCTGCGTTAACGATTTGCCTCCATCGGTCCCGCTCCATCAGGGCCTACTTCCAGTCATATACCTGCATAGTCTCTAGATCTTAAAAAAAACCGACCAAGTGCGAGTTGTGACTCGCGCACCGAGGGTTCCGTACAAACTTGTAAGTAAGGTATCTTTAGGAGGACCTAACTGTATGCAACCCATATGCTTCTGGTGCCTGACAATACCACGCAGCACATTAGTGTATTTTCATAAGTTTCTAATAGTAAATTCGCATTTTTATTGTAATTAAACTACATGTTTACAGTTTTCAGATTTTTCCCTTTATATGTGCTATAAGACACCGCTTCTTGCCAAATTTCACGATTCTAGGTCAACGGGAAGTACCCTATAGGTTTTGATTCCCTTGTGAAATCGCCTGACAATCGTGATTTTTTTTTTATCAACCCACCAAGAGTTGTAGTGCTACCCAGAAGAAGAAGAAGAAGAAGAAGAAAGCGAGTTGTACAATGGATTTGCTTTTAAATCAAGTGTTCAAGTAACGTTGGCTTATTTATCCGATATATTTGATTCGTTGAACTCTTTAAACTTGAAATTTCGGTGCGGAGGCCCAAATTTAATTTATCTTTGAGATTGATATGTCATCACGACTTTTACTGAGAAGTTGCAACTTTTGGGATATTCAAAAAATATGCGACATAGACGGTCATATCTTTTGATCGCGTTGACTTACAAGTTTGATTTTTTCACAGCTGAAAGAGACCGCAGACCCGAGTATTTGATACAAATTTCAACTTGTTACCTCTACGCGTTCCTGAGAAAAATGGTCTTGACAGACAGACAGACATACGGACAACAAAGTGATCCTATAAGGGTTCCGTTTTCGGTACGGAACCCTAAAAACAACTCGCTTTGGTTTTTCTAAACATTGCGTTACTTTGTCGCGATGTTCAAATAGTGACACGGTCAAAAAATAAGGTCTTTAACTAAACTGGCGATCCAGTGATGAGTGATGAACTACTTCTGTATCTTCTTCTTAGGGTGCCTTCTCTCTACGGAGGTTAGCTATCATCGGGGTAATACGGTATATTATCGGGGTAATACGGTATATACGGGGTATTTTGGATTTTGTAGCTCTCAATAAGGGATCGTCCATTAATCACGCGAGGGGGGGGGAAGGGGTTTATGAAAAATCACGAAACATCACGAGGGGGTGTGTTTGTAGTGAGATATCACGTGTATTTATTATTTCATTGAAAGCGCGATTTTTAAACCGAAAAGCGGCTCGCTGCTAGTCCCAGTAGAAGTGTGTGATTTTGGCGCCGAATACATGCGTAAATCGTTGCCGCTTATGTTTTATCTCAAAACAATGTCTTTACTAGGAGACAGTGCTGAATTTACTGATAGGCTGAGTAGGCTGGAGCCTAAGGCAGGAGATTTTAGGTGCGGCAAATTTGCGGCTAACATATTTTTTGTCGTACAGAAATTGAAAAGATTCATTTTTATATACCTTAATGGTATGCTAGCGTCGTTTTTCTGGCGAAGCCCTAGAGGCCCCAAAATTTGCGAGAGGCATTTAGGCTCTCGTACTGGAAGTCGGTCGTCTAAATAAAGTATTAAGCGAGCCGAAATTGTGTGGGGATAACACAATTAGAGATATTACAACGTAGAGTGTTTTCAATCTGTGGCGCCGCTAATCAACACGGAGAGCAGGGGGTATAAAGATAAAGTCATGTCGTCTGATAGTGAAAGTCGGGAGCGCAACCCATTTATGGGCAAAATTATGTAGCCCATTAGCCGCGATCAAAAAGGAAAAAGGAGGACAGCCCAATTAACAGTCTGTCTCAACGTTCAACGTTGGAGGATATTTTCCAGGAATTGAACGCGGTGACAAAACAAATAGAAGCTGTAAACGAGAGTCCCATGGGATGGGATGAGTGGTATGAACATTGCGTGGGATGGGATCGGATGGGACAACAAATTTGTATGGGACGTAGAACGATCAACGTTGGAGGATATTTTCCAGGAATTGAACGCGGTGAGAAATCAACTAGGAGCTGTAAACGAGAGCCTAAAGGAGGAGAGGACGGAAAATAACAAATGGAAAAAGGAAGTGATGGAAAAACTAAATGAAATCAAAATGGAAAATGAGAAAACTAAAGAGCGGATGAATAAGATCGAAGAGGAGCTGGAATACATTAAAAACCAAGTTAAGGAGGATAAAGCCGCATGGGAGATAAAAGGTGTAGAGGTGCAGAAAACCATGGAGAAAATCGACAAAGCCGAAGAGGACAAGAATAAAAGGGAAAGAAAAAACAATATAGTAATTAAGGGAATCAAAGAAGGTGATAAATGGGAAGATGAAGTCAAAAGCTTAATTACCGAGAAGCTTAATGTAGTCCCAACGTATAGGGAAATGTTTAGAATGGGGAAGGAGATAGGTGGAAGGGATAGAGCAATCATACCTTAATGTAAATGTTATTAGGTCCACACAAACAATTCAACATGTAATATGTTTCTCCACATAATGTTAAATTATTTTTTTCTACAATTTGCGTAGTAGTGTCCGAAGCAGAATCGACGGGGCCAATCTGTTAGGAGCATACGCCGCGTAGTGGCATTGAGTCTGAGAGAGACAGATATAGAGTGGCGATACAAACGAAAAAGCCGCCGAAAAGAAAAACCGCCGAAAAGAAAAGTCGCCGAAAAAAAAGCCGCCGAAAAGAAAAGCCGCCGAAAAGAAAAGCCGCCGAAAAGAAAAGCCGCCTCTGTTGATTGAGTCATGCAATTATATGTATTCATTTTTCTTCGGTTGTGTGCTATAGAGGGAAAAAGGAAAAGTTCAGTGATCCGAATTGTGATTCTTTTTTAGCGAGTCATGTTGAATATCTAAGACTTATAAAAAAAAGTAATAAAATTTTTATATTTAAAACTTTTTAATTCTTATAAATTCGACACAACGCAAGCTAAAAGTTAATGGCTGAAATTGAGAAAGAGAAAATTGGGAAAGATTAAAAAGTTGCAAAAAAACATCACTTGATTAATGGACGACCCCTTAGTGGATTGAGCTACATTTAAACCAGTCTCTTAGGTTTTTCAGCCAGGATATTCATCTTCTTCCTATTGATCTTTTCCCGCTTATTTTCCCCTGTATTATCGGCCCTAATATTTCAAATTTTTGGCCTCACATACTGTGTCTTAGGTACTCCAGTTTTCCCTTCTGGATTGTGAACGTTAGTCCTGTTTCTGTTCTCATTCGGTTTAATACTTCTATATTCGTTATCTTATCGGTCCACGGAATCTTCAGCATTCGTCGATATACCCAGAGTAGAGATGAGCATGGGATCCCATCTTCCCATCCCATACCATCGTCCCATGGGATGGGATGAGTGGTATGAACATTGCGTGGGATGGGATCGGATGGGACAACAAATTTGTATGGGACGTAGTGGGACGAGTTTTTATAATCTAGAAAAGCTAGTTCGTCCATAATTAATCACTCATCGTGCCAATACGCATATTTTCCATAATATGTCCAGCCCAGGAGATTTCTGTGATAACGATGTAGTTCCTGACGATGAAGTCTCACGATCCGTTTACGACGAAAACGGTTTATCTGACAGTGAAGATAAAGAAATTACAGAAAAATTAAATTTGAACGAATTATCGTTAAGAAAGTCTGAACCGAAACGGAGAATCTGCTGTATGTGAGAAATGGGATGAACGGGACCGGCCACGCGACCGGGATGGGATGGGACGAAAATTTTAGGTTTGTGGGATGGGAAAGTGGGACGAAAATGTGATGGGATGGGACAATGGCAGGGATCCGTCCCACAGGATGGGATCTGGAACGAGAAACTCCTCCAATGCTCAACTCTAACCCAGAGCTCAAATGCTTCAATTTTCTTCATCTTTTGTTTTTTCAACGTCCACGCTTATGAGCCGTACATTAGTAATGGGAACATATAACAGCACACAGTATCTTCAGCATTCGTCGATATACCCAGACCTCAAATGCTTCAATTTTCTTCATGTTTTGTTTTTTCAACGTCCACGCTTCTGCGCCGTACATTAGTAATGGGAATATATAACAGCACACAGTGCGTAGCCTTGTTAATAGATCTCTGTAGACTTCTGTATACTTTTTACAAAATGCCACTTATTTAGTTTTCGAACATTTGAAGCTTGAATTAAGACTCAAACTTATTCTACGATTGAAGATCTTATCAGCCAGATCAAAATTTGTTTGCAATTATTTGACTTTCAGTGTATTCTAAAAGACCAAGTTTATATCCTTCGTTTAAAAACACGAAGAACTGAAATCGAATGAAATTTATTTGAACGTATCTGATATCTCCTCGGTGAACTCTTCAGCGGAGCTTGGAATCTGCTGGGATATAAACAAATCTAACTGAAGTAAAACGAAACGCTGGTGTTAAAAAAAGATCTGAGCACCTGACGTGTGAACCATAAAGATGGTTCCGTGATAGCTGTACCGTATGTTTCCTCTTTCTTTTCCGTGTATATATAGAGATAATAATTATTGCAAAGCAAATATTTTTATTGTTCCAATGGATTGGCTATCGGTGAAACATCGGCGTTATCCCATATGATGTGAAAAGGCGGGAAATGATTTGAAAGTCGTGCCGTGAAGGCGTGGCCGTTACTTCATGAAGTCGGGTCCGAACGTGCGTCTTGTTAACTTTTTGATTTATTAACAAGCTCGTAACCTTATTAAAGATTGTACGTATCGATTCCACTCGGAGATATTCCAGTTATTAGCTTTGATTTCTATCTGCTGGGGCTTTTTACCCGAGTCTGTATAGACTGCATGTGTTTTATGCGTCGGGACCGTGTGCTTTTTTTTATATTCCTCTCTCTCGTTCCTTTTTTATCTACGTTTTGCAGTCCCTCTTCGACACGCGGACATTGTATAAATACATGATGATATATACTCGATATCGGGTTGTGGGTGGATGCCAAGAGTATCGAACGTGAGATACATACGGATAACGTTTTGGAAAAATGTCTATAAAATGCAACATTTATCTTTGCTATCGAGCGCGCCTTTTAACCTTGCATTATATATATGCACACAGATCATGTGCGATTTTTCATTGCTGCCGCCTCTTTTTTTACCGCAATTTTTTGTTATCAATAAACTCACTTCGGAAACGTGTTACAATCGGATGTTACCGATTTCAATATTTGTTTTTTTGCACACAGACAACAGCTTTAAATTTTAAAATATATACGAAATATATATGAGAGCTAGCTTTACATATATGTGTTAGGTTTTTTTGGTTTCGGATGCGTTTCGTCCTTCAGCAAGGATTTGGGGAAAGATTTAAATTTTGTAGTTGTGTAGGTATAAAATGATTTATTTTATTATTTCAGCCCCGAAATTAAGAACTGCAATTTCATAATATCAGTTTATCATACAAGTATGTACAAAAGCCCTTCTTCACACACTTGTATCATACATTATTTGAATATACGTCAGAAAATTTATTCGCACTACGTCTATGTTTTTTCTTTAGTGACGCGAGTTGTTGCCATAGTAATAACAAACAGAAATCGTTTAATATTGAAACTCCATTTCATTTGCACTGGACTTTTACGCACGATTTCGATAATTTTACACACGGTTATAATACTGGAATCCTTCACATACAATTATTTACTTATTAATGTGTAACAAACTACAATTGCATAATAGTAGTTTATGATACAAGTGTGCACAAAAGCACTTCTTCACACACTTGTCTCATACATTATTTCCACCGAAAAAAAAGTACAAAACAAATATGTTCCTTCGCCCAAACTATTTCACATCGTCTACATTCCTCGCATATTATTTGCATTTCAACACGGCCTACCATCCTTCAGCAAGGATTTGGGGAAGGATTTAAATTTTGTAATTGTGTGGGTATAAAACGATCTTGCTTATTTATTTTATTATTTAAGCCCTTAAATTAAAAACTGCAATTTCATAATAGTTTATGATATATGTGTGCACAAAAGCCCTTCTTCACACACTTGTATCATACATTATTTTAATATACGTCAGATAAAATTTATTTTCACTACGTCTATGTTTTTTCTTTACTGACGCGAGTTGTTGCCATAGTATATATGGACATAGTATATATAACGTTACATATTGTTACATAGTATATATAACAGAAATCGTTTAATAATGAAATTCCTTTTCATTTTCATTAGACTTTTACGCACGAGATGGATAATTTTACACACGATTATAATACTGGAATCCTTCACATACAATAATTTACTTATTAATGTGTAACGAACTACAATTGCATAATAGTAGTTTATGATGCAATTGTGCACAAAAGCCATTCTTCACACACTTGTAACAAAGTAGTACATCATTTAATATACGTCAGAAAATTTATTTTCGCTACGTCTATGTTTTTCTTTAGTGACGCGAGTTGTTGCCATAGTAGTAACAAACAGAAATCGTTTAATAATGAAACTCCATTTCATTTGCATTGTACTTTTACGCACGATTTTGATACTTTTACCCACGATTATAATACTGGAATCCTTCACATAAAAATATTTACTTATTAATTTGTAACAAACTACAATTGCATAATAGTAGTTTATGATGCAAGTGTGCACGAAAGCCCTTCTTCACACACTTGTTTTATACATTATTTAATAATCGTCAGAAATTTTTTGTCGCTACGTCTACATTTTTTCTTTAGTGACGCGAGTTGTTGCCATAGTAATATCTAACAGAAATCGTTGAATAATGAAACTCCATTTCATTTGCATTGAACTTTTAACGTACGGTTTTGATAATTTTACACACGATTATAATACTGGAATCCTTTACATACAATTATTTACTTATTAATGTGTATCAAACTACAATTGCATAATAGTAGTTTATGATACAAGTGTGCACAAAAGCACTTCTTCACACACTTGTATCATACATTATTTCCACCGAAAAAAGCACAAAACAAATACTTTCCTTCGCACAAACTATTTCACATCATCTACATTCCTCGCAAATTATTTGCATTTCAACACGGCTCACCATCTTTCAGCAAGGATTTGAGGAAGGATTTAAATTTTGTAATTGTGTGGGTATAAAACGATCTTGCTTATTTATTTTATTATTTAAGCCCTTAAATTAAGAACTGAAATTTCATAATTGTGGTTTATGATACAAGTGTGCGCAAAAGCACTTCTTCACACACTTGTATCATACATCATTTAATATACGTCAGAATTTTTTTTCGCTACGTCTATGTTTTTTCTCTAGTGACGCTAGTTATTGCCATAGTAATAACAAACAGAAATCGTTTAATAATGAAACTCCATTTCATTTGCGTTGGACTTTTGCGCACGATTTGGATAATTTTACACACGATTATTATACTGCAAACCTTCACATACAATAATTTACTTATTTATGTGTAACAAACTACAATTGCATACATATTAGTAGTTTATGATGCAAGTGTGCACAAAAGCGCTTCTTCACGCACTTGTGTTATACATTATTTAATATACGTCAGAAAATTTATTTCCGCTAAGTCTATGTGTTTTCTTTAGTGACGCGAGTTCTTGCCATAGTAATAACAAACAGAAATCGTTTAATAATAAAACTCCATTTCATTTGCATTGGACTTTTACGCACGATTTGGATAATTTTACACACGATTGTAATATTGGAATTCTTCACATACAATAATTTACTTATTAATGTGTAACTACAATTGCATAATAGTAGTTTATGATACAAGTGTGCACAAAAGCAATTCTTCACGCACTTGTCTCATACAATATTTCCACCGAAAAAAAGTTTAAAACAAATAATTTCCTTTGCCCAAACTATTTCACAGCGTCTACATTCCTTGCATATTATTTGCATTTCAACACGGCCAACCATCCTTCAGCAAGAATTTGGGGAAAGATTTAAATTTTGTAATTGTGTGGGTATAAAATGTCCTTGCTTATTTATTTTATTATTTAAGCCGTTACATTAAGAACTGCAATTTCCTAATAGTAGTTTATGATACAAGTGTGCACAAAAGCCATTCTTCACACACTAGTATCATACATTATTTCAATATATGTCAGAATTTTGTTTTTTTGTTTTAGTGACGCGAGTTGTTGACAAAGCATATCAAACATAAATCGTTTAATAATGAAACTTCATTTTATTTTCATTGGACTTTTACGCTCGATATGGATAATTTTACACACGATTATAATAATGGAATCCTTCACATGCAATAATTTACTCATTAATGTGTAAGAAACTACAATTGCGTAATAATAGTTTATGATGTAAGTGTGCAGAAAAGCCCTTCTTCGCACACTTATATCATACATTATTTAATATACTTCAGAAAATGTATTTTCACTGCGTCTATGTTTTTTCTTTAGTCACGCGAGTTGTTGCCATAGTAATAACACACAGAAATCGTTTAATAATGAAACTCCATTTCATTTGCATTGGACTTTTACGCACGATTTGGATAATTTTATACACGATTATAATACTCGAATCCTTCACATACAATTATTTACTTATTAATGTGTAACAAACTACAATTGCATAATAGTAGTTTATGATGCAAGTGTACACAAAAGCCCTTCTTCACACACTTGTATCAAACATTATTTGAATATACGTCATAAAATTTATTCTCACTACGTCTATGTTTTTTCTTTAGTGACGCGAGTTATTGCCATAGTAATAACAAACAGAAATCGCTTAATAATGACAATCCATTTCATTTGCATTGGACTTTTACTCACGATATGGATAATTTTATACACGTTTATAATAATGGAATCCTTAACATATAATAATTTACTTATTAATGTGTATTAAACTACAATTGCGTAATAGTAGTTTATGATGCAAGTGTGCACAAATGCATTTCTTCACACACTTGTATCATACATTATTTTAATATATTTCAGAAAATTTATTTTTACTATGTCTATTTGTTTTCTTTAGTGACGCAAGTTGTTGCCATAGTAATAACAAACAGAAATCGTTTAATAATGAAACTCCATATCATTTGCATTGGACTTTAACGCACGATTAGGATAATTTTACACACAATTATAATAATAGCATCCTTCAAAAACTATAATTTCAAACACTTATAATTTCAAACAGAAATCGTTTAATAATGAACCTCCATTTCATTTGCATTGGACTTTTATCGCACGAAATGGATAATTTTACATATGATTATAATACTGGAATCCTTCACATACAATAATTTACTTATTACTGTATAACAAACTACAATTGCATAATAGTAGTTTATGATGCAGGTATGCACAAAAGCGCTTCTTCACACACTTGTATTATATATTATTTAATTTACGTCAGACAATTTATTTTTGCTGCGTCTATTTTTTTCTTTAGTGACGCGAGTTGTTGCCATAGTAGTAACAAAAAGAAATCGTTTAATAATTAAACTCCATTTCATTTGCATTGTACTTTTACGCACGATTTGGATAATTTTATACACGATTATAATAATGGAATCTTTCACATAGAATAATTTACTTATTGATGTGTAACAAACTACAATTGCGTAATAGTTGTTTATGATGCAAGTGTGCACAAAAGCATTTCTTCACACATTTGTATCATACATTATTTTAATATACATCAGAAAATTTATTTTCACTACGTCTATGTGTTTTCTTTAGTGACGCGAGTTGTTGCCATGGTAATAACAAACAGAAATCGTTTAATATTGAAACTCCATATCATTTGCATGGGACTTTTACGCACGATTTGGATACTTTTACACACGATTATAATAATGAAATCCTTCACAAACTATAATTTTAAACACTTATAATTTCAAACAGAAATCGTTTTATAATGAAACTCCATTTCATTTGCATTGGACTTTTAACGCACGATAAGGATAATTTTACACATGATTGTAATACTGGAATACTTCACTTGCAAAAATTTGCTTATTAATGTGTAACAAACTACAATTGCATAATAGTAGTTTATGATGCAAGTGTGCACAAAAGCGCTTCTTCACACATTTGTATCATACATTATTTTAATGTACTTCAGCAAATTTATTATCACTACTTCTATGTGTTTTCTTTAGTGACGCGAGTTCTTGCCACAGTAATAACAAACAGAAATCGTTTAATAATGAAACTCCATATCATTTGCATGGGACTTTTACGCACGATCTGGATACTTTTACACACGATTATTATAATAAAATCCTTCACATACAATAATTATTTACTTATTAATGTCTAACAAATTATAATTGCATAATAGTAGTTTATGATACAAGTGTGCACAAAAACCCTTTTTCACACACTTGTATCACACATTATTTTAATATACAGTCAGAAAATTTATTTTCACTGCGTCCATGAAATTCTATTTTATTTACATTGGACTTTTACGCACGATTTGGAGACTTTTACACACGATTATAATAATGGCATCCTTCACACACAGTAATTTACTTATTAATGTTTTCCTTTTGGTGTGCGAGTAAATAAATATACGTTTTTAGCTATTTCAGTATAATGTATATTAGTAGTATTTGATAGAAATTTTATAATCTATAATTGGCAAAAAAATATTCAAGAATTATCTGTGATGATCTACAAATGTAAAATACATTTAAAAAATCTATCCAACACTCATATTTTCAGAAGATTCGTCTTCCTTGTTCAAATATTTTTAAATCATCCGTGCGATTCCACTCAACGTTCCCAAACAGAAAAGTCAATTTTGCACAAAATTTTCATGGAAAACTTCGTCTAAAATCTATCCAAAACTCATATTTTCAGAAGATTCTTCTTCTTTGTTCAAATATTTCTAAATCATCCGTGCGATTCCACTCAAAGTTTCCAAACATCAATTTTACAATTTTCAAAAATTTTCATGAAAAACTTCCTGATTCTATCTTTTTGAGATACAATAAATTTGACCCATAAAACCAGACAAAAGTCAGATATTAATTTTAGACCGACAAAGGCTGAATTACTAGACTAGAAAGTCTAGTAATTTGAACCGCAAAGCAGATGAAATAGATTAAGTTCTTAATTGAATCTATTTAAAAAATTCACAAGAATTTATATCAACAATAACAACGTTAAATTTTTTCGTTTTTAATTAGCATTTTTGTCGTTTCTTTGTTGTGATTCCTGAATATAGTAGTAAGAGATTTTGCTTGTACAAACATCTTGTAAGTGGATCTAGTTAAGACTATCTGAAACAGATCCTGTTGCTAGAAATGTTTGAATCAAACTCATTAAGATCACCACACGATAACTACATCCGCAAATTTAACCAGTTGTTGCACAAAAATAAACCATTTATTAATAAACAAGTCGTCGTTTCGAATGAAATTTCATTTAAAAACACCGTTTCCATCAAATATGCAGAATAAAAGTAGATTAGCTCGGTATAAAATTAATTGTTTTTTCTATTTTTATTTTCTGTGAAAAAAGTAACGTTTATTTACCGGCAAATAAATGAACGTTGAACACGGTGTAAGTTAATAATAAAAAAACAACTCGAGCTACAAATCATTGTTACATATTGAAACGCAAAGTTCCGAACGCGAACGTGATTTCAAATATATCTGAGCGTGCAATTTAATTTCTGATTAGAATTGGCGTCCGTTTAAGAAACTTTTCCTTTCATTTCACAAACTGCTCGTGGAATCCGGATTTATCTCAATTGCGAAAAATTTCAATTTTATCAATGACTGAAATCATGATATGCTAGGAATTTGTAAATTATAATAGAAGAGACGTTTTTGGGACATTGCAGATTAATAAGATAGATTCACGAAGTTTTCCATGAAAATTTGGTGCTAAATTGAATTTTTGTTTGGGAACTTTGAGTGGAATCGCACAGATGATTTAAAAATATTTGAACATGGAAGACGAATCTTCTGAAAATATGAGTTTTGGATAGATTTTAGACGAAGTTTTCCATGAAAATTTGGTGCAAAATTGATTTTTTTGTTTGGGGAACTTTGAGTGGAATCGCACGGATGATGTAAAATATTTGAACATGGAAGACGAAGCTTCTGAAAATATGAGTTTTGGATAGATTTTAGACGAAGTTTTCCATGAAAATTTGGTGCAAAATTGAATTTTTTGTTTGGGAACTTTGAGTGGAATCGCACGGATGATTTAAAAATATTTGAACATGGAAGACGAATCTTCTGAAAATATGAGTTTTGGATAGATTTTAGACAAAGTTTTCTATGAAAATTTGGTGCAAAATTGATTTTTTTTGTTTGGGAACTTTGAGTGGAATCGCACGGATGATGGAAAATATTTGAACATGGAAGACGAAGCTTCTGAAAATATGAGTTTTGGATAGATTTTAGACGAAGTTTTCCATGAAAATTTGGTGCAAAATTGACTTCTTTGTTTGGGAACTTTGAGTGGAATCGCACGGATGATTTAAAATATTTGAAGAAGGAAGACGAATCTTCTGAAAATATGAGTTTTGGATAGATTTTAGACGAAGTTTTCCATGAAAATTTGGTGCAAAATTGATTTTTTTTGTTCGGAACTTTGAGTGGAATCGCACGGACGATGGAAAATATTTGAACATGGAAAACGAAGCTTCTGAAAATATGAGTTTTGGATAGATTTTAGACGAAGTTTTCCATGAAAATTTGGTGCAAAATTGACTTTTTTGTGTGGGAACTTTGAGTGGAATCGCACGGATGATTTAAAAATATTGGAACAAGGAAGACGAATCTTCTGAAAATATGAGTTTTGGATAGATTTTAGACAAAGTTTTCTATGAAAATTTGGTGCAAAATTGATTTTTTTTGTTTGGGAACTTTGAGTGGAATCGCACGGATGATGGAAAATATTTGAACATGGAAGACGAAGCTTCTGAAAATATGAGTTTTGGATAGATTTTAGACGAAGTTTTCCATGAAAATTTGGTGCAAAATTGACTTCTTTGTTTGGGAACTTTGAGTGGAATCGCACGGATGATTTAAAAATATTTGAACATGGAAGACGAAGCTTCTGAAAATATGAGTTTTGGATAGATTTTATACGAAGTTTTCCATGAAAATTTGGTGCAAAATTGATTTTTTTGTTTGGGAACTTTGAGTGGAATCGCACGAATGATTTAAAAATATTTGAAGAAAGAAGACGATGCTTCTGAAAATATGAGTTTTAGATAGATTTTAGCCGATTTTTACTTATGTTGGATGGAATCAAATTTGGTCAAGAATATATAAATCACAAATAAATCAAAATTTTTAAAAAGAGTAGAATTTTCTAGCAAACACGGTTAATAAATCAAATGTGATTTAGCAATTTAATTTCAATGTTTGAAGATAAATGGTAGGTGGTTATCTGTTGTTGTGACCATCAGCAGTTTAAAATGAGACATAGTGTGTAGGGAAAGAGTTAAAATGCAGACAAGTGGTACAATGTTAGCGTATGTGAATGTGTGTGTGTCCGCCCACACCGAAGGGTCGGGGAGAACAAAACGACGTACAAAACGTCGCACGAGTTCCGCAAACGGGGTAATTTGTATTCGGCGAGGTGATATATGAATAAGAGACTGTATAGTAATCACGGCCCTCGTGTGACACTGCAACGATTTACAGGAATGTTTCTTACTTGTTTACTGGACACATCGAATGCATTCGTTAACCGTGTATGTTTGTCCCTCAATGATTTACTTGCCGCAATTCTCATTATTCACTCGTACTTTATGGCTGTCTTTCGTTTCACTCTTTGATTTATGCATTTTAGATCTGATTAAGAGATATTCTAATGTATAAATTATTGTTCGCCATATTTAATGCGCAGGTGTTTATAATAATGCATTGTGTATCATAAACCGCACGGACGAGACCGAGACCTTGTAAAAATTTTGATTATAATTATGGTGTAAACGAGCCTTTGTCTGCACCACCAAAGTGAAACATTACCGACAACGGTTATTTACTACCTATATCCGCTATTGTTCTTATTATATTGTTACCATTTTATATGGATCTTATCGGGTACTTTTGCGCCCGTAATTATTGCGTTCAGCTCTTTCGATTACAATTTTTCACTCTCCTTTGATTTATTATTTACCACATTATTTTTACCATACATCACGATAAACTCATCACATACATTATATTTATATCTTCTAAATACCATCCATTCTTTACCATTTTCATTTTAACAATTAAGAACTAATTAATATCCCTCTCTTTTTCAAACAAAATTTTCCATTCATCTGATACATTATATTTTGTAACTAGGGCGAAAGGTTGTCAATTTTTCGCGAGAGCGACATTGTGCGCACGAACGAAGTTAGTGAGTGCGCACATTCGCTCGAGACTTTCGCTTCGCTTCAATTTTTATTATTATTTTGTAACGAAAAAAAATTCTGACAATTCACGTCAGTTTTTTAATATCGCGGTCTTGATTGTGTTCATTTTAATTTTATTTATTTGTTTATTTTAATGTAAACTAGCGATATTGATAATTTGCGCGCACGTTATGTGGAAAAACAACAAGACATTTCTTATATTAAATAATTGTAAATTAATAAATAATTGTAATAATTGTAAATACGTCAGGAAGTACTTTTAGCGCATGAGTAATAAAAAATAACATACTGCTTATCACAGAGACTTCTAGTATTTACCAATCGATTCAGCATCTCAAAATTAGTCAGAAAACTTGTATCATATTCCTAGGAGCTTTTAATTAGAAAATACCATTGAACCAGCCATCGATCCGTTGGAGGACTCTTACATTTTAATTCTCTTCTCGGGCAATTTTCAACCGATTTCCACAAATTATTCTGCAGGAAAAACTTGCTATAAGTCGGACAGAATGGCTGAAAATTGTAAAATCTTGGCCATTTTGAGCATTTGAACGAAATAAACTGGAAACTCGCATTCAGCACTTCCACTTCCTTCGAAATATTAATTTGATTGCCTTCCAATAATTTGAAAAAAAGGACCTAAAATTTTCCAAAAAAGTCGCCAAAAAAATCCATCGTTTTGATCAGAAAAAGTGTGTTTTCGGTTTTTCACGAACCGAAAATTTTCGGCACCTTGAAACTAGATGACAAGAGGAGCAAATCGATGTGTAAATTATTTGGAAAGATTCCATTTTTTATTGAGAAATTCTAAATTGAAATTTTTGAGAATTTCGACTTCACAAGTCCATTTCTCGAGAACGGTTACATATAATTTCAAACGTATGGGGCGTAGTCTTCGGGAGGTCATCCCGCTACGGGCCCACTTAGATTTTCCTAAAAATATCAAGCAGTTTCCCAGTTCGGTGCTCGGGCGGCCAAATTTTGCCAAATTTCGCTCGATTTTGCCGATTGCATCAAGTCATATCTCGCGAACGGAAGCGGCTAACAAAATGCAATTTGTATATTTACAACCAGCAAGGAAGACACTTTCAGACACGCAGTGAAATTTTCCATTTACTTGAAAAATGATTATTATAAGGAAATACATTTTCTCGCATTTTCCGATGTGATACCTTTTGAACAGATTATTATAGAGACTTCTAATTTTAAACAATCGATTCAGCAGCCGAGTATTAGTTGGAAAACAAATATTTTCTCAAAAAAAAAAAAAAAAAAACAGAACACAAGTATTCATTGGAAGATTTTAATGAAATTTACAGAATTTGATCATGAAAATGAACTGCAGATGATCAAAAAATGAACTTGAAAAACAAATGAATAAAAATTAATAATTTATCGGCTTCTACGATTTCCCAAGCACTCATTAACACATCGATGCATGCTAGAAATCAGGCTATCAATATCGGCTTGGGGTATTTCATTCCAAACTTCGTTAATTTGACCTCTCAGTTCCATTAGGTAGCAAGAACCCCGAAAAACAGCGTGCCAAATAGGCTATTAGACTTCCAACTACAGAGAGGACGAAAAAGAGGCAGGCCAAAACTCAGATGGGAAGACGGAGTAGATTGTAGATTTGTTGGTGACGACTTGTACTGCGACCTTTATAGATCTATTGTACCCCACCCTCTTCCTCTAAGCGTTGGTATATTTACCCATTTAGAGCGCCTCCTCCTGAGTCCTGATTCCTCTAGGAATTTCAGGGTCTGGTTGAGATTCAAGGACTGCAACTCCTCTGCGTTGAAGCAGTGGACCCCAAGGTACATTTCTCTCTTGCGGAGCAGTGCTCCGCAGTCTATGAGCAAATATATGGGGATTTCCTCTGCTGAACCACATAATCTGCATCTGTCATCTTCCTCTAGGCCTAGGGTCTTGAGGTGTTTTCAAAGTCTGCAGTGTCCTCTCATGACTCCTGTCATAATTCAAAGCTTGTTATTGTTAAGACGAAGTAATAGAAGACCCATCAAAGTTAGGACTTCGAGGTTGGAGATGCCTAGCAAACAAGGACTGGACACAGGGCTGTAGCGCCACAGATGATGATGAAGTATCATTACAGTGTTAGCGGGACGCTGTAAGTTACTTATTCTAACACCTACCATATTCCAGACATGTTCTATTGGCGATAGATCTGGAGAAGGAGAAGGCCAAGGTAACAAATTGATTTCGGCACTATCAAGAAACTGTCTTATAATGGCTGCTGTGTGAGGCTGAGCGTGATCTGGTTGAAAAATGGGGTTCTGCAAGGCATTTACATAGGGCACTAACACTGGCTGTAAAATCTTGTCAATATACCGAATCGCGTTAAGACTTGCTTCTAAAAAAACTGGAGGAGACCGACTACCATACGCTATCGCCCTCCGAACCATAACTCCCTGTGTAAGGGTCCTATGTCTTTCAACAGCAAATTGTAAAATTCAAGGACGGTACACTCAACGTTATTTACTGGTAAACAATGGAAAACAATAAATATATATATATATATATATATATATATATATATATATATATATATATATATATATATATATATATATATATATATATCGTTACGAGAGCACGGGACCCTCATTGTTACTAGCCCAAATGGTATTTACCTGTAAACAATGGAAAACAACAAATATCCATCTCGTTACGAGAGCACGGGAAACACGATTCCTCATCGTCACGAGCCGAGAGTCACCCAACAAAGACGTTACACTCAACGGTATTTATTGGTAAACAACATATATCCATCATCGTTACGAGCTTTGAAAGAATTCGCTACCGGTGATGCTGAGGTTGGCGCTGCAGGACCGGGGGTGGGAGAACAACTGACGCCACACACTTAGTACATTCGGTTAACTCCAGAATGGCCGTATCAAAGTTGGCTCAAATTTCACATCTAATTCCAACTCATTATTCGCATTTCGTTTTCATCATACTCAGACAAATAAGAATGAAATCAAATGTGTTCTTCCAACAAATGAGAACTGAAATGACTACAAAAAACAAAATGCAGAGCAATTGTGACAAATGTGAAATAACGAAGCAATAACGCGGCACGTGAGGGCTTCAACAAACACTAGAAACCGGATATGAGGTCGCAAACCCAACCTTGACCGACCGCTCACACGTCTTAAACCCAAAAAGCCGGTTCGAAGGACCAAATGATTGGTCGCAAGCCGGCCGAGACAAAGCGTGCAAAAACTCGTTAGAAACGTGTTAGAATCAAAATCCGCAAATTGACAACGTTATTCCAGCCGACATATGTGAAGCAATAACGCGGCACGTGATGGCTTCAACAAAAACCGTATATTAGGTTGCAAATCCAACCTCGACCGGCAGCTCAACACGTGTTCAACCCAAAAATCTGGTTCAAGAATCCGGTTTGAAGGACTAAATGATTGGTAGCAAGCCGGCCGAGACAAAACGTGCAAAAACTCGTTAGAAACGTGTTGGAATCAAAATCCTCAAATTGACAAAGTTATTCCAGCCGACATATGTGAAGCAATAACGCGGCACGTGATGGCTTCAACAAACACCGTATATGAGGTTGCAAATCCAACCTCGACCGGCAGCTCACATGTGTTCAACCCAAACATCCGGCTCAAAAATCCGGTTCGAAGGACCAAATGATTGGACTGTATTTAACGACAATTTAAATTTTTATTTTATTTAAAAATAATTTATTTAAAAATATGGGACAACAAATCGGGGTGATTTTGCCACTTATCTTCTAGTTACAAAATGTCTTCCTTTCCTGCTCTGTTGAAACGATCCTCGAAAAGTTCCCATCAACATAAGTGAGCGTGGTCGCAAGCCGGCCGAGACAAAACGTGCAAAAACGCCGGCCGTGCTTCTCTCGCTGCTAATCACACTATATGTGTGGGTTTTTTACCTAATTCTTTTTCTAATCGCCACGCGATTTTTAATTCGATGCGCGCAATCAACACCTAAAATAATTAATCGCGCTGGCGACAATCGTACGCTCTCTTTCTATGGGCTGAAAAACCATAAAAAAACGGCCCGAACACGGGGTCGACGTCTCATTGTTCTGCCACCATCATGAGCCCATAAACAGAACCGAGACTCATAGCTGAAGATAATGTTGCCTTTCCCTGCACCAATCAAGTCTTGCTCTGCGATGCTGCTGAATAAGTGGTAGATATAATTGTGGACGGTAGGATCTAATACCAAAACTGTGGATTCTTCTGTAAACAGTAGCATGGATACTCTTTGGCCATTTAGAGCCAACCAGTCATTTCCCAATGCCCGCGACATTGAAAATCTGTCACTTAAAGTTGTAAGACCATCAATAAATAAAAACCGGCCAAGTGCGAGTTGTGACTCGCGCACCGAGGGTTCCGTACAAACTTGTAAGTAAGGTATCTTTTTTTTGCGGAGGACGTAGCAAGCACATTTAGTTTACTTGACAAGTGGCCCTCCTGAAATCACGACCATCTTAGTGCCGCTGCAAGCATAACCTCAAGATGTCGCTGTCGTACGATGGAATTCTACCCTATATTTTATTACCATACATCCCCAATTCACTATGAGTGTTTAGGGGTTCTGGAACTTCACTATTTGTTTTTACTGCTCAATTTTGCCGGTATACCTATATAGTCTGTATAAAGGTATACAGGGTATTTTTTTTTAAATAACGCGAATATTTTTAAACTTATAAAAAGAAAACTTTATTTTACACTTATTCACTAACTTATATAAAGATCTAACTATTTCTAGATCTAATATAAACTAATATATTAACTATTTCTAGATCTATTTCGATACACTTATCATTCAGTTGTTCAATTGACTGCTTTTGGGCAATTGACTACCAAAAAATATAGGGCGTGCGTGATTTAGAGTATATGTAGATTCTAAACAAAAGTTAGACGAAATATAATATATACAGGATGTTACGGGACTTGAATATGTCGCATGTCGGTTATAAACAAGCCAAATTTAGACATAATATATACCCTGTATATTTTATGTATATAGAGCGTATGTGATGAAATGCACAACGAATATAAACAAAGAAAAATCAGAATAAACAGCTTGGTGCCGACACATACTTTTAAACCTTCGGACCTAACTGAGGAGGACATAACCGAGGAGGACCTAACTGTATGCAGCCCATATGCTTCTAGTACCTGACAATACCACGCAACACATTAGTGTATTTTCATAAGTTTCTAATAGTAAATTCGCATTTTTCTTGTAATTAAACTACAAATATACGGTTTATAGATTTTTTCCTTTACATGTGCTGTAAGACACCGCTTGTTGCCAAATTTTATAATTCTAGGTCAACGGGAAGTACCCTATAGGTTTTGATTCCCTTGTGAAATCGCAAAATATGCGACATAAACGGTCATATCTTTTGATCGCGTTGACTTACAAGTTTGATTTTTTCACAGCTGAAAGAGACCGCAGACCCGAGTATTTGATACAAATTTCAACTTGTTACCTCTACGCGTTCCTGAGAAAAATGGTCTTGACAGACAGACAAACGGACAGACAGACAGACAGACAGACGGAGAACAATGTGATCCTATAAGGGTTCCGTTTTCGGTATGGAACCTTAAAAATACCATTGAACCAATAAATCATAATCGCAAAAATCTTAGGTAACGTTATATATTCTCCCGAATCACACCTACCGCATACCGCGTTAAGGAAAGTTCCAAAAAGTTTTTTGAGTCCAATGCTTATTGGGGTATTAAAAAGTATTATAAAAGTATATGATGGGTGTCCAGCCCCTTTCGAAGCGAAAAAAAAAATTATTTGTTATCTCTCATTGTTTGGGAATCGTCTCGGCGTGTCTGGCGCACCTTACGTTATCAGCGGGGATCTCGGGCAAACGGTCGTCGGTGTGTGGGGGGAGTATGGGTTCGCTGTGGTTGCCGCGGGGGGGTCGGCGGGGCGTCCGCGGGCGGATCGCAAGAGCCGTATTCAATATTTTTATCAGATTTGCGTATTCTCACGTTCTCGGAGCGAGTGTTCGCGATAAGTCCATGGTTCGGTTATCTATTGCTGTTTGTTTGTTGAAATTAATTCCAAGCACAGTCGCGAGATCGCTCATTAATCAGCCGGGCAGATGTTGATGGCCCGTGCAGCGCACCATCACCACAACGCACACATATAAACACGCACTTTGTATACACTGAAGCTTTTAAATACTGCAAATGTTATTTAGCATTGCCCGCTCTTCTACAATAAATTCTTCACTTCAAATCTATTTATTCCTTTTCTAGACATTAATTACTTACTATTTATATCGGCACAACAAACCAAACTCTTATGAAATATTAAAGAATGTTATTGGATAAACCGTGTTATAAATGATTCGTCATCAAACACTAGTCGAATAATCTAAATTTTAGAGAAACTAATCTTTTCTATCAAAAAATTATTTGGAAAGAATTAATCAAATATAAGTGATAATTATTGATACAAACATGATATCATTTGGATCTCCTTCAAACTATTTGTCATATTTATTATTTCAACAGATTAAAAAGCGAAATGCTAACTGAACCGATTACAAAAATAAAACGGAATCATTAATATTGAACCATCCAATCGCAAAAAAAATATTGAAGAATCGCTGACATCAAGTTTAAAATTGCCCTCGCTGCACAAATACGACAATCTCTGGAATAACTTAATAACAACCGTGCACAAATTTCTATAATTATACCAGGACATTATTCCTGGTAAATCGAAATAATTGAAGTAAATAGTTTCCTCTTACTCATGATAATCGTTCGTTTTAACGGCCACCGATAAGACCACAAGCCCGTTTTAATTGACAAATTTTCTTGGTAGCCAAGCTGCGATACTTCTACCTACATGTATGCCCAAACAAAAACTTATCTCCGGAAATTTGCATGAATAATTGATCGCAAAATATCGACGTGCCAACTCACCTTCCAAAGAAATAATATAATTAGTTTGAGAATTAAATGAACACTCAAAGTTAAACTCAAGTTAAGCTCAACATCTATATTGTACATTCTATGATAGATCCTATTAATGAACCTTGAGGAACCACCCAGGGATTTATTTGTAATAAATCGATTAAAACGTTTTATTACAAAATTTATTTGTAATAAATCGATTAAAGACGAAACAAACAAGACTTTCTTGGTAGTTAAGTTCTGCTTATTTTAAGCTTGCTTGTAACATAAATTGTATCAGTGGAAATTTACATAAATAATTGATTTAAAAGGTTGCCGTATGGCGAAATAAGTACGTAATTACGTAATTGTCGATGGGTTATGCGCTTTTTTAGGAGAGCAAATTGCACTGCAAATATAAGGATTATAAAATCGAAAAACGTGTTTGCAGTTTACGAAACACTTGTTAAGGTTGCCAACGTATTCCAGTCCATCGATGTTATCTCTATTAGTAGGATAAGTACTAATATAGACTGGAATTAGTTGTATTTTTATAGGGAAATTTAAATTGATTATAATTAATTGTTTTTGGTGTACGTAGAATGTTAAAAGCGCTTCACACGGGAGTCTCGTTTCTGATTTCCTTCCGAGCAGCCGTTACATTTTCTTCATAAATTTGAACCCGAGCAACCCGAACTTGCCCGAGCCCAGAACGAGCATAACATTTTATTCATAAATTTAAACCCGAGCAACCCGAATTTGCACGAGCCCAGAACGAGCATAACATTTTATTCATAAATTTGAACCCGAGCAACGACGAGATCTAAAAACGAGACTCTCATGTAAAGCCCTAAATGTTACTCAAATAATATTTGTCCGATTAATTCGTTTAACAATTTGTAAAATCGTGGTTTTCGTAATGGTTTTCAACAGAATCTATGATATCACCAAAAGCGATAAGCAAATTTGATGAATAATTGAGTACATTTATAAAACGAGATAAAAGATTCGAAGCCGGACACCCAAAGTTCAGGATTCGATAACGGACTGATTATCAATTTCCTGAACTGATAATGCACACGACCACAATTGTATTATATTTTCTTGAAAAATCATCTAGTCATAAATCACACAAAAAATTGGCTATTATCTTCACCGGTCATAATTTCATTCCTTCCTTGAAAAAAAATTGATCTATTGTTTTCAACTTGCCTCAGAGATAAATTCGAGTAATTTGAAATCATTTTTTTATTTTTATTGATATTAGTTTGCAGTGGGAATTTGCTATTGTCCGCCCGAACCGCGGGCTTGAAACAAAAAATACCAGCTTTGGAAGTTATAATTACAATTATTACAATAAAACTAACAACAACAAACAATAATTGGACCGTCATTTGTTTATTCATATATAATATGATTTTTTTTACTTCGAATTGAGCCTCTATGGACTACGTGGTAACAAACAACCAATTTCATTTTAGTGTCTTGGTCTTGTTCTTGTTCCAGTTTACATCGAATTGAGCCTCTATGGACTACGTGGTAACAACCAATTTCATTTTACAATTAGTGTCCAGGTCTTGTTCTTGTTTCAGATTTGACTTCCTGCCAGTATCTTCTTAGCCCACCAAGAAGTGCCTGTGTATGCTCTTCGGAAAAAGGTCCTTTGAACGTTGATGCTATTTTAAAACCTTGGTAGTTGTTCACCAATCTTTTAAATTTGTTCCTATCATTAACGTTTCTCTCTGAGATACCAATCTGCCTAAGATCATTTTCACATTTTCCGAACCATCTCCACCTTTTCTTAGGTGCGATGAAACTCCATATTCTTTTTGTTTCTAAAAGTACAATATTCTCTTCTTAATGGATGCTGTAATAGGTTCTGTATTGCTCTAGAAGTCCTCATTTGCTCTCATTGGCCGTTGTCCATCAACCCATAACCCATCTGTTACCTAGGATTTTCCTGAATATCCTACGTTCTCGTTTTTCCAGCCGCTCAGCTTGACTTTGCATATTCATGATCAATGTTTCGGACGCATATAAGCCCTCAGGCTTTAAAACTGTATTATAAAGACTTTTTCTTATAGGTATTAGTAGGGAAAGATCCTATCTTCTAATCCCTCCTCACTCCTCAACTCGCACCACTACCGTAGACCCCGCCCCCGACCCCAACCCCCACTTCCACCCCAAAACTCCACCGCCCAACTCTCTGACCCTGCCCCCAGCCCCTACTTCCAAAATTGAAATTAAAATTAATGTGTTTATCCTACGTGACCGTAGAAATAAAAACTGTTTCTTGGAATTAATGTGTTTATTCTACTTGACCATAGAAATAAACTCTGTTTCTAGGAATTAATTTGTTTATCCTACGTGATCGTAGAAATAAACATTGCTTCTTTGAATTAATGTGCTTATCCTATTACCGTTGAGTCAGCATTTTCCTGAACGTGACCGTAGAAATAAACACTGTGTCTTTGAATTAATGTGTTTATCCTATTAAGAGTTTGACCTAGTTTTTGATCCGTGCAAGTGAATCGTGAGAAAGTTAAAACCGTCGAGTCAGCATTTACCTGTTTCAACTTGTCTGTAAACGTGACAGCTGACTCGACAGTTCCTTACACGTGTTTATCAAAACGAGGTAAAATTCTGTATATGATAAACAGATTAATTCCAAGAAACTGACAGTCTACGATCACGTTTACAGACAAGTTGAAACAGGAAAATGTGATGTGAAAAATGTGAAAATTAAGTGATATGAAGGTCTTTCATAGTGGGAAATTGATAATATCGTCCTGTCAGTCTCGCCAGTGTAGCAATTTTAAATGCACACACAAATCTTCCTCGAGCTGGCTCGAAGCTGGTTCCTTGCGTGTTGTAATTCGCAATGTTCGCGATAGTTGTGCGCGTTAATACTACTATTAGTGCGGTTTGTTTGTGACGTAGCAATGTGGCTACAATTGCCATAGAAATGTGTTTTGGGTACAGGAGGTTACCAATGCAATGATGTCAGTAGGAGAGTAAGACATGGGTACTTATGCAGTACCTGTACATAGTACAAAAACAACTAACAATCTGTAAGATAAAAGATTGCATGTTGTGGAATGTGGCATCGTGCTGACAATGGCGCTCTGCTTTGCACCTGATTTTAGGGCCTTACAGATCCGTGTTGAAACATCTATCCAACTTTTTTAGGGGGTTTAAAACATGCTCTTTCTAATGGAATAGGTTTCAGAAAGTTTCTGGATGTCTCTTTTTTGCCAAATCGGTTTGAAAATACCCTATTATTGGCCACATTACATAAATCACAAACTTTACACTCAATTTGTAAGCTTACATGAGTAACTAGGAAGTTCAAACTGCACATTGGAAAACACAGTTATACAGAGACACTATGTGCAAAGTATCAAGCCTGTAGCTTAACTACAGCCATAGTTGTGGAAACCTAAATTTTACATTTTTTTTTTAAGTAAAATTTTAGGCCAACTTTGAAGCACTTTACACTTTTTGGGTGCAATGCATAAAAGGTTTGATTAATTTCATTGAATAAAGCCCATAAAGTTGTACAATTTGGCAAAATTTCATGCATTTTGAAAAACTTGTGAATGAGTTATTGGGATTCAAAGTTGTTGAAATCTCGCTGGCATACTGTCGCGGGTTCCAGTATGGAGTCAAACAAAGGACTGTAGCTCCATGAATCCACCAGTGAACCTAAAATTTTAAGAAAGTTCATTTTGGACACAGGTAGTCCTTCACAAAAAAATTCAGCCAAATCCGTGCTGGTCGCGCGGGGCACTTTTTTAAAATTAGACCACTTAACATGGAATGACCCTCGAGTAAGTCGTTTTGTGTTAATTCGTCCATTCCGAGGCTGTTGTACAGGTTCCTCAACTTGCTATTTTTGCTGGGGAAGGGTAGTTAGCCCTTCGCCCACCCTGCTCTTTTATCCGGGCTTGGGACCAGCTGCTTTGGTCATTGGGCTACTCAATCTACCCAATTGGGCTACTCAATCTACCCAATCTACCTCTTTCCTCCGCAGTCAGAGTTAGTTAAGAAACAAAAAGTCCGCTGAACGGTTAAAATTTTGATTTATCGGGGTTAAAAAATAAATCAATTTGCGCAGATTTAAATGAAAATTTGAGATTTCCAAAATTGCCATATATTTAAAAAAAAATGTTCAAACTTTGCAAAAATGTAAATAATACAACGAAGAACTGAGATCTTCGTTCCTGACGAGGGTCCCCTGCCCACTTAAATTTTTTTTAAAGAAGACCTATAGTCAGAAAATCAATTTTAAGGCAACAATTTTATGCTGATTTCACGATATGCTATAACTTTTGAACGAGAAATTTTCCTAAAAAATGCAACAAATTTTGCTGCTTCTGTCCACAAAGAAATTTGCGTTTTCAGTTTCTTTTAAATTCTAGTTAAACAAAGTTGTTACGTTTCCATGCACAATTCCAATACACACGTTGGAATTGCTCACATACACTTTTCTGTTTAGTATTATCTTGGAGCTATTCTAATTAGATTTTATCATCTAGTTGCACCCACGTTGAGCATTAATTTCGCGAATTTCGCTACACACTGCAACGTTATCAGCCAATGGAAATAATAATATAAAAGTAACAGTTCAGCACATATCCACCGAAGAGGAAAAAAAAACTTGTTGCAATTAAGAGCAAACGTAATAAACGGTGGAAGAAATGTAGTTTTTGATTTAATATCGAGATAGTCGTAGTTTAATAAGACGGTTCGTGTATTTGTTGTTATTAGAGCACGGGCAGAGAATTATCTGCTCAAAAATCGCATATACAGTGGGAGTGTTGAAACTTATCCTTTTTTTATACAGAATTTTTTTTTCGTTCCTTCGTCGATTTCATTCTTAGGCCTGATAGGTGTGAAGGCGTGTCCGCTGACTTTCACATATACGAACTTGCTCCTCACGTCTTCGCTATAGACTTTATTAATTATTATTATTTTCTGAAATTAATTTCACCGTCACCGTTTCTTTTCTCTCACAACAAAATCACAAAATAAAATCAAATTTTTAAACTGATCTTATTTATCTAATTAAAATTGTTAATAGCGATAGCAAAATACTAGATTTATCTGTAGCATGTAATCGAAGTAACCTCTTGACTGCAGCGCCTTCTCTGAAAGAAACAGGCTGCATAATGATACAGAGAACGTATACGCCTTTCGTATACAGTATAATCTCGGATGAATTCGGTATAATCGGATGAATTGTTCAGTAATCCGGCGGTCAGAAGACCGTTCGCGGTCTTTCCTCCCACCACTCTTTCTTATAACCTGGCGGTTGTCTGGTCCCATATTTGTCGGATTATCGAGATTATACTGTATATTGTTAGACTTGTGAGGACGTATATATACGCCGTTTGTGGACAAAGAGTTGATATAGAAAAAACTAAGGGTGTAAAGATTTATGTTTTTCCATAAAATCAAATTTCATTTTTCTATCTTTCATTTAATTTTTGCAATAAAAAGCGGTAAAAAAATTAACTAGCTGAAAGTAGTAATTCACCCTGAACTAGACAAACCGGATTTGATTTGTTTCCTCGTTTTATTAGATCAATTCCAAGATATCTTATGCAGTGTTCTGGTAGCTTAATGAGCAACATAGGGGAGTTTATTTTCGAAACGATTTTTCTTAAAGAGGTTTTTAATTAAAACCAGTTTTCTTCCTTTTTTACACGAAGGGAAAAATTAACACATAATTACAGCTAAAAAAAATTGCTTCGGTAATAATTTCAGGAGATAACATTAATGGAATTTTGTTTTAGTTTTTTCCTTGTAATAACAAAATAAGTTGATGTGTCCTCGTTATTTTGTTTTTTATTAATTTACTTTATTTATTTTATGTTAATTTGTCGTTTACTTTTGATTATTCAGCTCGCTAATTAAATCGCTTTTTTCGAAGGTCATTCGTTTTGAGTTAATATTTATGTTACTAAATTTACTATGTTATTATTACAAAGATAATTATGCATTTCTTAAATCACTTTCAAATTTCTACCTAGATTAGTATCAATGTCAAGAGCCTTAAATTAAATGGTACTTACGTATTAACGCCACCACCGCTATATATTAGATCGAGAGTTCGGTTTTTTTTTGGACAAAGATTATATTTTGTATAAAAAACAGCTTTTTTAATGAAAACAGGGTGAGATGGCGCACCGAGGGAAGTAGAAATTTGTGTAGGAAAAGGACATTTTTGGCATAAGAATCTATGATTTATAACAAAATAAAAATCTAAGATTTATAACAAATTATATGTAGCGGCAGAAGGACCTTATGGTCGATAGCCATTTGTTCCTTTTGGTGACAACAAAGAATATATTTAGTATAAAAAAATATCATTTTTTTAATGAAAACAGGGTGAGATGGCGCACCAAGTCAATTTGAAATTTGTGTAGGAAAATGGACTTTTTGGTGTAAGAATCTATGATTTATAACAAATTATATTTAGTGGCAAAAAGAACTTTCAGCCGATAGCTACTTGTTCCTTGAAGTGACAACAAAGATTGTATTTAGCATCCAAAATAGCATTTTTTTAATGAAAACAGGGTGAGATGGCGCACCGAGGGAATTAGAAATTTGTGTTGGAAAAAGGACATTTTTGGTATTAGAATCTATGATTTATAACAAATTATATTTAGCGGCAGTAAGACGTTTCGGTCGATAGCCATTTGCTCCTTTTAGTGACAACAGAGATTATATTTAGTATTATAAATAGCATTGTTTTAATGAAAACAGGGTGAGTTGGCGCACCGAGGGAATTAGAAATGTGTGTAGGAAAAAGGAAAATTTTGGAATAAGAATCTATGATTTATAACAAATTATATTTAGCGGCAAAGAGACCTTATGGTCGATAGCCATTTGTTCCTTTTGGTGACCACAAAGATTATATTTAGTTTAAAAAATAGCATTTTTTGTAATGAAAACAGGGTGAGATGGCGCACTGAGAGAATTTGAAATTTGTGTTGGAAAAAGGACATTTTTGGTATAAGAATCTATGATTTATAACAAAATAAAAATCTATAATTTATAACAAATTATATTTAGAGGCAGAAAGACCTTATGGTCGATAGCCATTTGTTTCTTTTGGTGACAACAAAGATTATATTTAGTATCAAAAAAGCATTTTTTTAATGAACACAGGGTGAGATGGCGCACCGAGGAAATTAGAAATGTGTGTAGGAAAAAGGACAATTTTGGAATAAGAATCTATGATTTATAACAAATTATATTTAGCGGCAAAGAGACCTTATGGTCGATAGCCATTTGTTCCTTTTGGTGACCACAAAGATTATATTTAGTTTAAAAAATAGCATTTTTTGTAATGAAAACAGGGTGAGATGGCGCACTGAGAGAATTTGAAATTTGTGTAGGAAAAAGGACATTTTTGGTATAAGAATCTATGATTTATAACAAAATAAAAATCTATGATTTATAACAAATTATATTTAGCGACACAAAGACCTTATGGTCTATAGCCATTTGTTCCGTTTTGTGATAACAAAGATTATATTTAGTATCAAAAATAGCATTTTTAGGGTTCCGTACCGGAAACGGACCCTTATAGGATCAGTTTGTTGTCCGTCTGTCTGTCTGTCCGTCTGTCTGTCTGTTATTTTTCTCAGAAACGCGTAAAGGTAACAAGTTGAAATTTGTATCAAATACTCGGGTCTGCGGTATCTTTCAACTGTGAAAAATTAAACTTGTAAGTCAACGCGATCAAAAGATATGACCGTTTATGTCGCATATTTTGCGATTTCACAAAGGAATCAAAATCCTATAGGGTACTTCCCCTTGACCTAGAATCATGAAATTTGGCAAGAAGCGGTATCTTACAGCACATGTAAAGGGAAAAATCTGAAAACCGTAAATATGTAGTTCAATTACAAGAAAAATGCGAATTTACTATTAGAAACTTATGAAAATACACTAATGTGTTGCGAGGTATTGTCAGGCACCAGAAGCATATGGGTTGCATACAGTTAGGTCCTCCTAAAGTTACCTTACTTACAAGTTTGTACGGAACCCCCGGCCCGCGAGTCACAATTCGCACTTGGCTGTTTTTTTGGTATAAGATTCTATGATTTATAACAAATTATATTTAGCGACAGAAAGACCTTATGGTCGATAGCCATTTGTTCCTTTTAGTGACAACACAGATTATATTTAGTATAAAAATAGCATTGTTTTAATGAAAACAGGGTGAGATGGCGCACCGAGGGAATTAGAAATTTGTGTAGGAAAAAGGACATTTCTGGTATAAGAATCTATGATTTATAACAAATTATGGTACTTACGTATTAACGCCACCACCGCTATATATTAGATCGAGAGTTCGCGCGTATGTTTTGATTTATCTGTCAGCTTCGCGGCGGGCAACCTAATCTAACCGGGGTTAAAAAATAAAGTGTTTTGAGATTTAAAAATGTTTTAATTTTGAATAAAATATTTTATTTTATGATTTATCATAAATAGTTGAGGCGTAGATTAGCGGCATTTAAAAATGTAGCGGTGGTGGCGTTAATACGTAAGTACTAATTAACCCCTTGACATACGAATAAAATGACGTTGACGTTTCCATATACATGTGATCTTATCAGATATACATGACGTCTTAGAGACGTCATTGTATGTCGTGGTGTCGGGGTTAAATTTATAAAATATGATTACTAACTAGACAGCTTAGTGAAACAAGACATCTCATACTCTAATACTCATACAATCAAACTCATATATGAGTAAACAGAAAAAACGTGTACAAAAGAAAATGAAATTGAAAACAGATTTTCTCTTGGTGAGTGTTGATTTGGTAGAAATGCCTCGTAGAAGTACATCGAGTTAGAGCGGAGTGTATTAAAACCGGCGACGATAAATCATTCTGAAATATCTTAGGCTCATTACTATCGTGATGTAATATTAATATGAGTTGTGTGCTCAATATTCCGTCCGCGCCGCTAGTTCGGAGCGCCCCCGCTGTGCACCGTGACGGCGCTGGTGTCGACAAGATTAATAGCCGCTTTTGATACAATGCTCGTACTTTATGACGTTTCCCGTTTCGCGTCAACAGGACATTTGTCACCATCAGGTTCACGTGCGCTAGTATATAGACGCACTTTCTACACACAGATGACAGAAACCGTTACTAATCAACGATGGACGCGTACCTCCCTCCCCATTCTTCAGATTTAAATTTATTATAATACTTTCCTGTATTTTATGGACAGTGATTAATTTAAATTGTTTCCTTTTCCTCGTGGGATACAAACCCAATCTCGTTTTGTGTAACTGGGTACTCAATTATGTGCCAGAAAAGAAAAATTAGCGAGTTTCTTTTCTATATTTAACGTTATTACAAATTTAGTACGAAGAACGTATTTATCAAAAGTTTATGGAATGCGTTACAACTGTTATGTCCAGAATGTTCGCATTAATCGAAATATCAAAACTAAAGGGTCAAGATTCTAGATGTGCGTTTAGTATTTAGATATGAAATAGTTTGAGAAGAAATTTCCTATAAAAGTATTGTAACATGAAATAGTTATTTACATTAGAGTGCGGAAAAGTTGATTTTACAACGCGACAGCCATTAGCTGGAGCATTGTAAAATCATTTACGCACGTAATTTGTATAAATTTTTTTGGCCGACAATTATTATATTATTAATTATTTAAGAAACACATAAATTTAGATTTACAATATTGGAAATTATTTAATTTTTTAATGTTGGTACAATTAACTGAATAATAAAGTCGGTAAATTTTCACAAACTGTGACATTTTTACTAATTCAAATTTATTTACTACATAATATGTCATTTTTCCACGTGTCAGACGCACAGTGAAATTTAAAAAATCACATTTTCTACATTATCGTGACAAATATGATGTAATGTAGCGTTTTCTAAATCAGATTTTATTGTCTTATACTTAATTTATTTTATCTACGACCACAATTGTAAATGGCCATTATTTTACAGTTCGTAGACTATGTAAATACATCGTACCAAACACGTATGTAACAATCCGCGATTAATGTTATGAAATAATTCACCCCAGAACGTTTGGTTTACGATTCGTTGATTGGTTGAGAGCTGCACGTTGTTACTATTTTTAAATATAGTACTCCGTGATTTGCAATAGGATTAAACATAAACGGAGATTAATAATTGAGTCATTAATAGACACGTTGAGATTAATAATTCTGACGCATATCACGATGTTAATGTGGTTCTTCCAGTACTCTCGAAGAGTGAGGTTTTTGTTCTCTGTTACCTCAAAGCAGCGCCGGAACAGCTGCTTAGTGTACAGCTTTTTAAAATAAGAATATTTTTCTTTATAAACTTGATTTTCTTTATAAACTTGAACTCTTCGAGGATGTTCGGTGGGTGAACAGGAGCATTGTGGAAGACGAGAAGAGCTTGCATGGGTGGATTGTTTTCCTGTAGATATTTCTTAACAGAAGGGTCAAAAACCAGGTTTACCCATGCCTTCCGGTTTGCCCTCCAGATAACTTGCAGTTTTTCTAATTAAAATCCTATGTGACTTAAAGGCTCTGGGATTTTCCGAATGGTATACAAGCAGAGAGGAAACGAAAACTAAGTGACCGGAATTCCTAGAAGAGTAGGTCTCAGCTGGGCGGCTTTTAGCAAACTCGGATTCATTCTTAGAGCTAGGAACACCCCCAAAAACCTCAAAAGAAAAGTTTTCGAGTCGTGTATTCTACTAGTCCTTACGTATGGCCTCTCCCGCCAATCCCGCTAACATGCAAAGCAGTTAATAAAATTAAAGTCACACAACGAGTGATGGAAAGGGCTATGCTGGGGATTAGATTACGAAATAAAGTTCTAAATGCGAAAATCAGAAGATGAACGCAATTAACAGATGTTAGCGAAAGAGAAGCGCAGCTAAAATGGAGATGGGTTGGCCATATTGCAAGGCAGAGCACAGAAAGGTGGACATACAAATTAACAGCTTGGCGGCCAGAAGAGTGCAAAAGAAATGCTGGCAGACCTTAAAAAAGACGATGAGTTGATGTCTTGATGACTTGCGTGATGACATCCAGAAGATTGCTGGGAAAAACTGGATGAGGACAGGAATGGAAAAATATGGAAGAGCGCCAGGACATTCAGGAGTGGATGAGAACAGACTGATAAGAAGAAGAGAAAGATACAAGCAGAAGCATTGCATTGTCGCATAGTGCAAGAGTTAATATATCCTTCATGGGTTTTTGGCCTGGTATTATCTTCTCCTCTGCCGTTATGTAAGTCTTACTCGGCATCTTCTTCCAGAAAAGCCCTGTTTCGTGACAGTTGAGTAGTTGCTGGGGGATGTATCCATTGGCTTCTATCAGTACGGAAAAAGTTTTGAGATAATCCTCAGATGCCTTCAAATCCGAACTTGCTGCCTCACTATGCCTGACAGCGGAGTGAATACCGATCCTTTTCCTAAAGTTGTCAAACCAGCCTCGGCTGGCTTTAAACGAATCTTACGATGCCTCGTCCGTGGAAGTGCGCGGGATCTGATTCGGCAAATCGTTCGTGCCTTCTCGCATATGAGGCCCTGTCTTTTAAGCTGCTTCAAACCATCAGCAGTTTCCCCATCTTTTCATGGATAGAGCTTAGGATCCGGAGCTTAGATATTATTGTAACGCCCTTAGCTGGCTTTATACGCTTTATCGACTCTTTCTGTTTAAGCACAGTGCATATCGTTGAAGTCCTGCCTCCTGCCTCACCAAGTCAGCTACCCGCACACCTCGCTCATTTTTTTTTCTATGATTTAACGCTTCAATTCAATGGACATCATCTTCTTTTCAGCGCTGACCTTTCCACTCACTTTCTTCGGTCCCATGGTTTTTAAAAGAAGTTTGGTTTTTGATAAAGTATGATAAAGTATGAAGTTAGGTAGTATGAAGGTAGTATGAAGTTTGATAAAGTATGCAAATGCACAAAAAGCGCAAAGCCTTAGAAAAACTTAGCAAAGATGCTTCTACAGCGAGGTAAACAAGCACATTGGGGAAATACGTGGGATAATGCGCGAGAGCATACATTAATTTCAACACCTAGTTCAACATCATGAATTCCGACCAAAACCGAAAATTTCAAAATATTAAAAAATAAAATGTATTATCCCTAAAAGCTTTGTTAGGAGAACCAATAGGTATAAACATAAACGGAGAGGTAATAAATAACATCAGATATGCCGACGATACGGTATTATTGGCAGGTAGCGAAGCAGAACTACAACACATACTAGAAAGAGTAAACCACCAATGTGAAGCTTATGGACTTCAAATGAATCTTTCAAAAACTAAGTGTATGGTAGTTTCTAAGGCACATAACCAACAAGTGCAACTAAATATCAACAATACCATAATTGAAAGAGTAGATTCCTACAAATATCTTGGAACCGTGCTAGACAAAACAAGCGACCAGGCAGGTGAGATACGAAGAAGGGTGTAGATAGCAAGATCAGCGTTTATGAAAATGAAAAAGTTTATTTGTAACAGAGACACTAATATAGAATTACGAATTAGAATACTACGCTGTTATGTGTTCTCTACCCTGCTATACGGAGTTGAAGCCTGGACCCTAAAGAAACCTGAACTAAAACGGTTGGAAGCGTTCGAGATGTGGTGTTATCGCAGAATGTTTAGAATATCCTGGAAAGATAAAGTCACCAACAAACAGGTACTTGAAAAGGTAAAAAAGGAATGCGAAGTCGTGCTGACCATTAAGAAAAGGAAACTGGAGTATCTAGGCCATGTCATGAGAGGCCCCAAATATAGTCTTCCAAGACTTATTATGCAGGGAAAAATTAAAGGAACCAGGAGTATTGGTAGGCGTAGAGTATCCTGGCTGAAGAACCTGCGTGAGTGGTTCAGCTGTAGCAGCACGGAACTGTTCAGAGCAGCGGTGAACAGGATAAGGTCATGATGGTGTCCAACCTCCGGTAGGAGAAGGACTGCAAGAAGAAGAAGTGATTTGCAAACGATCATTAAACGTCACATAATTCACGTAGAAGCTGTCATTCATTTCGTTTTCGTCATTCGTTTCGTTTTTTCCTACAGTATATGTGTTACCTTCGCTTAGCTATGCATTCCATTTACGACGAATAGCTTCCATCATCCACTTATTGAAAGAAAAGGTTGAAGCAGATTGGTCAATCCAACTGGAATAATAATCAGATACGGCTGTATTTGTCGCATTTTCTTCTGAATGGAAGGCATCCAATAACACTGAAACGAATGGAGCAACCAAGGCGGTTTTCGTGCACTACCTGAACGATGCCCCCAAACGCATCAATGGTACCACCAATGTTGACTCATGTGCCATAAGTGCTAATCCATCCAGCCCCTTTGTTATTCCTTCTGAAATTTTCTGGGTGGTGTTCATACTCTTACCAGAAAAGAGTTCCGGATATACAAATGGATTAACAAGTCGCTTGTTTGCTAGGTGATCGGCTTCTAAATTTTCCTCTATTCCAGTATGTTTTGGTAACTGGTATCTTCTTCTTCATATGGCGCTACAGCCCAAATCGAACTCCTATATTTTTGCCCTCCATTCTTTCCTGTCCTTTGCTGTTTTTCTCCACGCTCTTACTTATAGTAGTTGGTATCCGTCTTCCCGGGTCATTTTCTCCCACTGTTTTCTTGGCCTCCATACCGGCCGCCTGACTTAAATTTTTGCGTTCAGTGCTCTTAGTGGCAGACGGTTGCCGTCCATCCTAAACACTTGTCCCGCCCATCTTTGTCTGATGAATTGAGAAATCGGTGGTTCTTGGTATATTGGTGGTCTCTACTATAGCGTTACTTTACTATCGCTGCCAAGCTTTCCCACACAGTCCCTGAGTGTCTCATCGATGAAAATAAATAGTAGTCGGAAGGTGCCAAGTCTGGTGACTACGACGGGTGGGGTAGCAGCTGCCAGCCAAGTGCTTTGACTTGGCCCCTTCCGACTACCATTTGTTTTCATCGATGAGACACTCAGGGACTGTGTGGGAAAGCTTGGCAGCGAATGTAAAGTAACGCTATACTACAGACCACCAATATACCAAGAACCACCGATTTCTACATTCATCAGACTGCAAAGACTAAGATGGGCGGGACAAGTGTTTAGGATGGACGACAACCGTCTGCCACTAAGATCACTGAACGCAAAAATTTAAGTCAGGCGGCCGGTATGGAGGCCAAGAAAACAGTGGGAGAAAATGACCCGGGAAGACGGATACCAACCAAACGGATCCTGATCCGGTTTTGCCTTGTGTGTAGGCGCATTGTCGTGTTACAAAATTATTTTGCTTGTCTTCTGGCTCATTTTGGTCGTTTTTGGATCAATCATCATCATCGGCACTACAGCCCAAATCGGGCCTTGACCTCCTCCCACAGCCTACACTTGTGCTTGGTGTCTTGATCTTAGACTTATGTACAGTTTTTAACGTGGTTGGCGAAAGCCACTATTCGGGGAGGTTTCGAGGCAGATTTTTACTGTGATGACTTTAAGCCATCTTCAGTAGAACGGTGGCTTATTTTTACCATGTCCAGGATTTGAACGCGGGACTTGCAGCTCTGAAGTCTGACACCTTGACCACTAGGCCACCACCGCCTCTTTTCGATGAATGCCTGGTTCAAATTGATCATTTGTTGTCTGTAGCGATTAGTATTAACAGTTTCACCAGTCTAAAGTTAAACACTTGTCCCGTCCATCTTAGTCTTTGCAGTCTGATGAATGTAGAAATCGGTGGTTCTTGGTATATTGGTGGTCTCTACTATAGCGTTACTTTACTATCGCTGCCAAGCTTTCCCACACAGTCCCTGAGTGTCTCATCGATGAAAATAAATAGTAGTCGGAAGGTGCCAAGTCTGGTGACTACGACGGGTGGGGTAGCAGCTGCCAGCCAAGTGCTTTGACTTGGCCCCTTCCGACTACCATTTGTTTTCATCGATGAGACACGCAGGGACTGTGTGGGAAAGCTTGGCAGCGAAAGTAAAGTAACGCTATACTACAGACCACCAATATACCAAGAACCACCGATTTCTACATTCATCAGACTGCAAATACTAAGATGGGCGGGACAAGTGTTTAGGATGGACGACAACCGTCTGCCACTAAGATCACTGAACGCAAAAATTCAAGTTAGGCGGCCGGTATGGAGGCCAAGAAAACAGTGGGAGAAAATGACCCGGGAAGACGGATACCAACCAGGCGGATCCTGATCCAGTTTTGCCTTGTGTGCAGGCGCATTGTCGTGTTACAAAATTATTTTGCCTGTCTTCCGGCTCATTTTGGTCGTTTTTGGATCAATCATCATCGTCGGCACTACAGCCCAAATCGGGCCTAGGCCTCCTCCCACAGCCTACACTTGTGCTTGGTGTCTTGATCTTAGACTTATGTACAGTTTTTAACGTGGTTGGCGAGAGCCACTATTCGGGGAGGTTTCGAGGCAGATTTTTACTTTGATGACTTTGCCAGAGCCATCTACCGTAGAACGGTGGCTTATTTTTACCATGTCCAGGATTTGAACGCGGGACTTGCGGCTCTGAAGTCTGACACCTTGACTACTAGGCCACCACCGCCTCTTTTCGATGAATGCCTGGTTCAAATTGATCATTTGTTGTCTGTAGCGATTAGTATTAACAGTCCATCTTCGTCTTTGCAGTCTGATGAATGTAGAAATCTGTGGTTCTTGGTATATTGGTGGTCTGTACTATAGCGTTACTTTACTTTCGCTGCCAAGCTTTCCCACACAGTCGCTGAGTGTCTCATCGATAAAAACAAATGGTAGTCGGAAGGGGCCAAGTCTGGTCACTACGGCGGGTGGGGTAGCAGCTGCCAGCCAAGTGCTTTGACTTGGCCCCTTTCGACTACCATTTGTTTTCATCGATGAGACACTCAGGGACTGTGTGGGAAAGCTTGGCAGCGAAAGTAAAGTAACGCTATACTACAGACCACCAATATACCAAGAACCACCGATTTCTACATTCATCAAACTGCAAAGACTAAGATGGGCGGGACAAGTGTTTACGATGGACGACAACCGTCTGCCACTAAGATCACTGAACGCAAAAATTCAAGTCAGGCGGCCGGTATGGAGGCCAAGAAAACAGTGGGAGAAAATGACCCGGGAAGACGGATCCTGATCCGGTTTTGCCTTGTGTGCAGGCACATTGTCGTGTTACAAAATTATTTTGCCTGTCTTCTGGCTCATTTTGGTCGTTTTTGGATCAATCATCATCATCGGCACTAAAGCCCAAATCGGGCCTTGGCCTCCTCCCACAGCCTACACTTGTGCTTGGTGTCTTGATCTTAGACTTATGTACAGTTTTTAACGTGGTTGGCGAGAGCCACTATTCGGCGAGGTTTCGAGGCAGATTTTTACTGTGCTGACTTTGAGCCATCTACAGTAGAACGGTGGCTTATTTTTACCATGTCCAAGATTTGAACGCGGGACTTGCGGCTCTGAAGTCTGACACCTTGACTACTAGGCCACCACCGCCTCTTTTCGATGAATGCCTGGTTCAAATTGATCATTTGTTGTCTGTAGCGATTAGTATTAACAGTTTCACCAGGAAGTCTTCCACGTTCTTCATTTCTTACATCAAAATCATTATCTCTAAACCGTTGAAACCATCTTTTGCATGTTGCTTCTGATAGAGCACGATAACCATATGCCTCGACAAGCATTCAATGGGACTCTGCAGCACTTTTCTTCAAATGAAAATAAAATTTAATTCTTTCCGCAAATCATCACTTTGTTGTCCAAAATTCGACTTTTTTATTTTTGTTTGTGCAATGACGATGTATATTACGACAACCACCTTCTCAGATGTCCCAACATGGGAGAGGCATGCACGATCGAGGACTTTCTTCTTCTTATCACGCCCTCTCCTGCCGAAGGTTGGCGATCCAAATGGCAAATTTAGCTCTGGAAAACGCAAGTACGAAAGATTTCTGCAGACTAGCGGTCGAACCATCTCCTCAAATCTTTCAGCCATGAGTTCTTCCTACTTATCTTTTCTCTAGTACATTGCGCTCTATTATGAGGCGTAGGCAACATGGGTATTCTTCGCACACCCTCCCCACTTAAGGGGTGCCCCGGACTGAGAGCGATTTTATCGTTTTTGTCGATTTTTTTGGAAAGTAATTTACAGTAAGGGTTCCGTTCCTTTTCTGTACCGCAGTGGGAAAACCGTTTTTGCTGATTCAGTAGCGCTTTTCCGTGTTCGGTACTATACCGTTTCAAAGTCATTCTTCTCGCGCTTTAGCCAGATTTTGGTGAAACTGCTGCCTTTTACCAGTGCAGCCGTCCATTCTGGGACATACGCTGCGTGGGAATCTTCTTAGCTTCACCTCAATCTCTTCGAGACCTTGCCGGCATGGGTGCCCCAACCGGTAGCTACGCTACCGCCGGAATCGTTTCCTGGATATTAGGTTACTGAGCCCTCTCAGCAACGACAAGGTGATTATTCCCCCAGAGAGGGATCGAGGAAATAATTGTTGCAAATGACGATAGACGCTGGTAACTATTGGAAAAGGTCTGAATGTAAACACCGGTGTCTCGGACTCGGAAATAAATGAACGATTCATGTCACTAACAACACTAGACAAATAACATTGTTTTTTAAGTTAATGTTATTATGTTCATGTTATTATTAATGTAGTTAATATTATGTCTAGTGCTGTTAATAACATGAAAAAGGGCTAGTAATAACATGCAAATGTCTGTTGAATAATTCAATATCCTGTGTGATATTAGCCAGGAAGTTTGTGTTCTCGTCTTTAATAGGTTTGTATAATCCCTATTAAATTAAACATTGTTATTATTATGTAATATCTAAGTTAACTAGTGAGATCTAGTAGATCTCACTAGTAATATCTAGTGAGAAAATTTGCAAGAAAACTGTCCAACTACTAGCGCAATATTTAGACAAACCACTATAAATTCTAAGGTGATTATTGGAGAGCTTTTTTATATTATCTACATTAAATTGAAAGAAACGGAACACAGCCTGAATATATAAATATATTCAGCCTTTCCGGAGCTCTATAACAATTACTCCGGAATTGCTCCGGAAAGGCTGATTCTTCTTCCTTTTTGTAAGGCATCTGCCTTGTTCTCTAATAAATTTGTAGCTGGTATGATGAATTCCAGCTTTCATACCAACGCACAGTGGGGCCGAATGCATGATTTCTTGGCAAAAATTATTTGAGCTAATTTTTGACTATAAAATGATGAAGTACAACACTTCTTAATAATAATACAAAGTGTAATATGTATTTGTTTCTGAATTATATACATGTATATTTCAAGAACTAACATATTAACATTTATGAAGAATCATCAGAGTTTGTATCAATGATATATTAATAGTCTGTATCAATTTTTTTTGTGGACAACTGGTTAGTGATCTGTTTTCACACAGATTAGTTACAAAACTCATTGGTTTTTATGTTTTGCGTTTATTGGTTTTACGTTGTAACTTATGGGTGGACGTCCTGGTGGTCTCCTGGATCTTGGGAGACCATCCCTTGCAATTTTCGGCAATCTGTTGTCGTCCATCCGTTCAACATGATCTCTCCATTCGCGACGTCTGTTTCGGGACCATCTCACTATGTCTTGGATATCGCAAAGTTCTCAGATGTCTTCGTTTATTTAGCGGTCCCTTCGTGTGTAGCCTGCTATGGATCTTAGAGACCTCATCTCTGCTGTACGGATAATCCTTTTTGTTGTGGAGTTTTCGGCTCTTGAAGTTTATATGATTATCTATAACGTGGGATGGTTTTACCAATTCTAAATTATCAGTTCAATCAATAACCTGCTAAGTTCATGTCTCTCTCACAAAATGTCAATATTAAAAACATCTAACCCTGAACACCAAATGGGTTTTCAAGTGAGTGGTTTACAAAATATTGTTCATGGAAGCAAAGCTGTGCTGATGAGAGGTAAATCTCGAAACGCGTCCACAGATGGCGCTATCCACTTAAGGATAAGTGGATAGCCATCTTACATTTATGTGGATAGCCATCTTCTTCTCTTCTCTTTCTTATATAATAGCCTAGTCTATCTAATCTTATCTGTCTCATATTTACAGTTTAATTATAAGTGTTGCTTAGTCTTAAGATGTCTTAGTCTTAGCCTATCTAGTATAAATATAATTAATAAAGATAAATAAATAACATTATATAATTTAAATGTAAATGCGATAAATTAAAGAATCTAGGAAGAGGTATATAATTAAATTTTTCAAATTAACAAAATATAAATCGATAAAAAATATAATCAGCAGATAGTAGACAAGATAGTCGATAGAAAAACCGTTTAGTTTCTATTTAATATTCAACCGACAATCAAATCTGTAATCTTGTGAAACTTATTTATTTATTTTTAAATGCAACGTTTCTTTTCTCCTCTTGTAAATACTTTGAATTGAGTAATACTTGAGAGAGGAAGGATTTCTCAACAAAATTAAACCGCAATTTTTATTATACGCTTATTTGAATATATTAATTATGCAATTAAGTAAATAATAAAAGGCGTACGCGTATGGTCGTATAAAACGAGTAATTTTCTGTTGAAAGCATTACGACGAAAAAAGAAATAAACGAAGTTCCCAAAGAAGGAAAGATTGTGGAATGAGTTTTACCTATTTGCTTATCACATTGAATAATTTATACCATTAATGCGCGAGATTAAATTCCAGCTGTCCTTGTGGTTATCAAATCATATCTGGCGACCGGTCGTCCATATTACGAGCCTTCTAAAACGCTAACAAGAAAGGAGAAAAAAGTGGCGCGAGATATTTATTAGATTCGCGATAGGCATATGCGAGACCGTATCTGTCATTTATCGGGGAATATGCAAATGCGATCGCGTGTATGCTCGGCTCTCGGCATTTTTTTACACCTACATCCACTACGGCCATATTACAATATTTAAACTATTTCTTTTTATTATTTTTATTTTTATTTTCGTCGCGATAAAAAGTATTGAGAAATTTTTCTTTCCTTTGCACAGTTCATGGGTTAGATTGTGTCTACATTTAAATGTCTTTTAATGGGAATGTTATATCACGGGGAATATCTCAATGGGAAAGTCATATCAAAATTGATTGAAATCTTCACAAAAAGAGCAGTGTGGAACTTTAGTTTTAAAACTCGGAATCTATGTAAGAGTTGGAAGAACAGGGAACCGATCTAGACTCGGATTCTTTGTGCTTAATGCCTTGCGCTAAATGCTTTTTGTGCTTAATTCAAAGCCTTGTGCTTTGTGTAATAATTTTCCACTTGAGGCTTGTCTGCGTGGAACTGTGGTTCTCGCCAGACGACGTATTGCCCTCAATATTATTGTCTCGAACAGCTTCTCATACTTGATTTTTATATTGTGGAAAATCTCCTTAATCTGTCTCGGAATGTCTCAGTCTTCTGTTTGGGTCAGTTTGGAACTAATATGGACAGCGATAGGTCGCCGGGCGACAACCGCAGTTCCAAGCAGACAGGCCTCAAGTACAAAATTATTGTTATCGCTTAGTTATTCTTTTAAATGAAGTTAACTCTTCAGTTTGGTGGCCAAAAGGTCGATAGTTTCTTTAACGGCGGGATTGACGGATCGAGCGGTAGAAGATTTGGGTCGTGAAGTTTTGACGAAGACAACGTTGTTCCTTTAACAGATGCATATATCAGACATAAACTGTCTATATTACAAACTGTACATACGACAAATTGTTTATATGACAAACCGTTTATACTACAAACTGTCTGTTCTGCCCATACGACAAACTGTCTGTGTAACCAAAAGATATATGAGTTTCCATACGAAACCAGTATCATATTGAAAGTATTTCGCCTCCATACGAGACACTAGACGCCAGAATGTGGTGATTCATTCTCACTCAAGTATTTTTTTGTGCAAAAACAACATGTACAAAAAAGTGTCTATATGACAAACTGTTTACAAGAAAAATTATTTATACAAGAAACTTTCCATACAATAAACTGTATGCACAATATATATATATATATATATATATATATATATATATATATATATATATATATATATATATATATATATATATATATATATATATATATATAGTGTTATATATTGTTATTGTATTGAAACACCATAATGCACCATAAATTTGATATAGAACTGCTCCCAAAGATACCAGGAAAAAAGTGGACGGACCAACTTGAATCACCACACTCTAGCGTCTAGTGTCTCGTATGGAGGCCAAATACTTTCAATATGATACTGGTTTCGTATGGAAATTCATATATCTTTTGGTTATACAGACAATTTGTCGTATGGGCAGTTTGTCGTATAAACAGTTTGTCATATAGACAGTTTGTCGTATGTACAGTTCGTCATATAGACAGTTTTTTGTACATTTTGTTTTTGCAGAAAAAACATACTTGAGTGAGAATGAATCACCACACTCTAGCGTCTAGTGTCTCGTATGGAGGCGAAATACTTTCAATATGATACTGGTTTCGTATGGAAATTCATATATCTTTTGGTTATACAGACAGTTTGTCGTATGGGCAGTTTGTCGTATAAACAGTTTGTCATATAGACAGTTTGTCGTATGTACAGTTTGTCATATAGAGAGTTTTTTGTACATTTTGTTTTTGCACAAAAAACATACTTGAGTGAGAATGAATCACCACACTCTAGCGTCTAGTGTCTCGTATGGAGGCGAAATACTTTCAATATGATACTGGTTTGGTATGGAAACTCATATATCTTTTGATTATACAGACAGTTTGTCGTATGGGCAGTTTGTCGTATAAACAGTTTGTCATATAGACAGTTTGTCGTATGTACAGTTTGTCATATAGAGAGTTTTTTGTACATTTTGTTTTTGCACAAAAAACATACTTGAGTGAGAATGAATCACACACTCTAGCGTCTAGTGTCTCGTGTGGAGGCGAAATACTTTCAATATGATACTGGTTTCGTATGGAAACTCATGTATCTTTTGGTTATACACAGTTTGTCGTATGGGCAGTTTGTCGTATAAACAGTTTGTCATATAGACAGTTTGTCGTATGTACAGTTTGTCATATAGATAGTTTTTTGTACATTTTGTTTTTGCACAAAAAACATACTTGAGTGAGAATGAATCACCACACTCTAGCGTCTAGTGTCTCGTATGGAGGCGAAATACTTTCAATATGATACTGGTTTCGTATGGAAACTCATATATCTTTTGGTTATACAGACAGTTTGTCGTATGGGCAGTTTGTCGTATAAACAGTTTGTCATATAGACAGTTTGTCGTATGTACAGTCATATAGATAGTTTTTTGTACATTTTGTTTTTGCACAAAAAACATACTTGAGTGAGAATGAATCACCACACTCTAGCGTCTAGTGTCTCGTATGGAGGCGAAATACTTTCAATATGATACTGGTTTCGTATGGAAACCCATATATCTTTTGGTGTCCCGTATGGAGGCGAAATACTTTCAATATGATACTGATTTCGTATGGAAATTCATATATCTTTTGGTTATACAGACAGTTTGTCGTATGGGCAGTTTGTCGTATAAACAGTTTGTCATATAGACAGTTTGTCGTATGTACAGTCATATAGAGAGTTTTTTGTACATTTTGTTTTTGCACAAAAAACATACTTGAGTGAGAATGAATCACCACACTCTAGCGTCTAGTGTCTCGTATGGAGGCGAAATACTTTCAATATGATACTGGTTTCGTATGGAAACTCATATATCTTTTGGTTATACAGACAGTTTGTCGTATGGGCAGTTTGTCGTATAAACAGTTTGTCATATAGACAGTTTGTCGTATGTACAGTCATATAGATAGTTTTTTGTACATTTTGTTTTTGCACAAAAAACATACTTGAGTGAGAATGAATCACCACACTCTAGCGTCTAGTGTCTCGTATGGAGGCGAAATACTTTCAATATGATACTGGTTTCGTATGGAAACCCATATATCTTTTGGTTATACAGACAGTTTGTCGTATGGGCAGTTTGTCGTATAAACAGTTTGTCATATAGACAGTTTGTCGTACGTACAGTTTGTCATATAGATAGTTTTTTGTACATTTTGTTTTTGCACAAAAAACATACTTGAGTGAGAATGAATCACCACACTCTAGCGTCTAGTGTCTCGTATGGAGGCGAAATACTTTCAATATGATACTGGTTTCGTATGGAAACTCATATATCTTTTGGTTATACAGACAGTTTGTCGTATGGGCAGTTTGTCGTATAAACAGTTTGTCATATAGACAGTTTGTCGTATGTACAGTTTGTCATATAGAGAGTTTTTTGTACATTTTGTTTTTGCACAAAAACATACTTGAGTGAGAATGAATCACCACACTCTAGCGTCTAGTGTCTCGTATGGAGGCGAAATACTTTCAATATGATACTGGTTTCGTATGGAAACTCATATATCTTTTGGTTATACAGACAGTTTGTCGTATGGGCAGTTTGTCGTATAAACAGTTTGTCATATAGACAGTTTGTCGTATGTACAGTTTGTCATATAGACAGTTTTTTGTACATGTTGTTTTTGTACAAAAAATATACTTAAGTGTGAATGAATCACCACACTTAAGCAATTTTAAAGTAAGTGTCTCGTATGGAGACTAAATACTTTTCATGTAACATTTATTATGTCATATTATCACATTTATTTACACACGCGGGAGTCTTGTGATCCTTGTCACTTTCTTCTGATTTTTCAAATTTGGAAAAAAAATCAGATAACAATATCGAAAAGCAAGGAAAAAGCTCTTGTTCAAATTGAATTTCGGACTGGAGATGAGCATGGGATCCTATCGACCCATCCCGTCCCATCGTCCCATGGGGTGGGATGGTCGGCAGGAGTGGTGTAGTGGTGACACTCGTGGTCTCATGTTAGAGCGCTAACTAACCAGTCTGGAGCTCCCGAGCTCGATCCCCAGTGTCGACCTCATTTGTTCCAGAAGACAAATGTGCAATTAGCGCAATTTATAATAACAACTAGGTTTCTCGGCCTATAAGTGAAAAATGTGGGCAAAATACAATAGGTCACTAGGTCGCAGTTTTGAAGGGTTAATACCCGCTATTCACATTGGATCAAACATAGGAAAAATGGGATGAATGGGACGGGCCACGCGACCGGGATGGGATGGTATAAATGGGATAGGATTGCACGAAAATTTTAGGTTTGTGGGATGGGACAGTGGGACGATAATGTGATGGGATGGGACAGTGACAGGAATCCGTCCCACGGGATAGGATCTGTAACGAGAAACTCGTCCCATGCTCATCTCTATTTCGGACGTGAAATTTCTTTTCACGAAAGAAATTTTCTGAAAATTATTTTGCAAATATACTAAAGTTTTGCAAACTATTTTTGCAAATAATGCAAAACCTACAATTTAATAACTAAAAAAAATGGATCTTAATCGATAGCCTTTTATAAAAGTTTTTTTTGTCTTTTTTATTGATGTTTTTATAAATATTGGATAAAAACTTCTACGTTTATGTTTAGTGACTCGGGTTGCCATAGTAACAACAAACAGAAATCGTTTAATAATGAAACTCCATTTGATTTACATTGAACGTTTATGCACGATTTGGATAATTTTACGCGATTAACGATTATAATAATTTCTTCCTTCACCTACAATAATTTACTTGTGTTCATTTTGGTGTACGAGTAGAGAAATAATATTATGCAAGTTACCAATAAAATCGAGAACGCGAAAATTGATTCTAATCGGAATTGTCTAGGAATAAAATAAACAGGAAACGGTTCCTATAAACGGAACAGCTTTACGACTTTAATAAAATTACTTATAAAATGTTAAACAAAATGAGTATTTTATCTTAGACTATTCCTCGCTTATCTATTAACCGTATAAAACGATATCTACATTGTAAGCACACAAAAGCAAACTTTATATAATACAATCTTTGTCCTAAAATTCCCTTTCAAAAACCAATCATTTTCTAGAGAAAGTCTAGTTTATGTCTAGCATAACTTTGTCTAGTCTTAATAAATAGGTTAGTTGCGTCCGATCTTCATCAACATCAGTAGTGCTACCGCCCTACAGGGCCTCGACTTTCTCCAGCCTCGTCCGCCATCCTTTCCGGTCTCTGGCACGGACCTTCACCAATCAGCTGCACCAATTGTTCTGGCATCCTCAGGAACCACGTCTTTTCATCTCAGCCTTGGTCTACCTCTGCCTTTACTACCAGTTAGTATGGCCTCAAAGTTTCTTCGTCTTGGCACATTGTTGTCATAGCGTGCTACATGTCCTGCCCATTTTAACCTGCCAATCTTGATTGTTGTTATTATGTCTCTGTTTCCTGACCCTATTGAATAAACGACATAATCGAAAGTATAAGTTGCGACTGATACTACGTGGTAATATATGTAATGAAATAGACTAGCTCTAATTGAGAAACCCAAAAACGTAGAAGATGCTGAGATAAAATACCGCCCGGTCTGCCTCCTGGACAGTGCGGGGAAGCTAGTAGAACATCTTATCACCAGAAGATTAATGACGGAAATAAAAGAAAAAAGACATATCAAATCGACAGTATGGTTTCAGAGAAGGACGTTCAACAATTCACGCCGTGAAGAGAGTATGCGATATTGCAACAAACGAAATGAAGAAGACACGGAAAACCAGAAAGCTATGCGTCTTTGTCACGCTTGATATAAAGAATGCTTTCAACTCCGCCAACTGGAACTTAATAAAAAAGGAACTACTAGAAAGAAACAGCTCAGCCTGCCTAAGAAAGATCATAGTAAGCTACCTAACTGACAGACAGCAGCTAGAAGACGGCGTTGCAATTACATTGACATGTGGTGTACCCCAAGGCTCTGTACTGGGCCCCCGTACTGGAAACGTTCTTCAGCTGCCCGCAGTGGAACGATGTACGCAATCGATCGGAATACCTAATTCGTTAAAAACTAACACCCGCGAACTTAGTGCCCGAAATGTTGAGCAGCGAAGTAGGGTGGAATATATCTCTGGAACTTGTTATACGACGGCATTCTAGACCTAGATTTTCCCGATGGCGTGGAAATAATTGCTTTCGCCGACGACCTAGCTGTAGTCTCTAGAGCTAAATCGAGAGAAGATTTAATGTACAACACCAACGAGGCGATACATAGGATCTCCATATGGCTAGAAAAGAACAAACAAAAGAACAAAAAGGCAGAGGGAGACCACGGCCGAGGTGGAAAGACGACGTTTCTGATGCCAGAAAAATTGGTGCAGCTGAGTGGAAGGTCCGTTCAACTCGCCACGGAAAAAACCGAAGCGGTGATGCTCTCTGGTAGAAAGAGGTACGGGGAGATACAGTTCGAGGTGGGAGGTACAATAATACTACCAACCAAGGACGTAAAATATCTTGGTGTCGTAATGGATAAGAGCCTCACCTTTGGCTATCACATAACGCATGTTGCTAAAAAGCCCAAAGAGCGGCTCTGTCTCTTTCCAGACTCATGCCGCGTGAAAATGGGCCAACCAAAAGGAAAATTCAAAAGACTCTTAGAAACCGTAGCCAAGTCTATCATTCTTTATGCCGCCCCTGTGTGGATGGAGGCCTGTAGATACCAGAAATATAGATATAAATTACTCCGCGTACAGAGAACTCTTGCAATCCGCGTCTGCAGAAGTTGCAGAACTGCAGCAACAGAATCATTACTTGTCTTAGGAAGAGTAATTCCGCTCGATTTACTCGCTAAAGAAAGGGGAGAAACGTTCGGCTTGAACCTGGAGCGGAGGGAAGATACCATGGAAAGGTGGGAAAGCATGGAAACAAACCCGTGGACGCATAGGTTAATACCAAAAATTAAAGACTGGTACTCTAGGGAGCATGGAGAACTATCATTCCACCTCTCGCAAATGCTCACCGGCCACGGTTGCTTTGTGGCCTACAAGAAGAGAATAGGGAAGAACCAAACAGCAGAATGTACTTACTGTGGTGCTGAGGAAAACACAGCAGAGCACACGTTCTTCCGCTGCCCGCAGTGGAACGATGTACGCAATCGAGCGGAATACCTAATTCGTAAAAAACTAACACCCGAGAACTTAGTGCCCAAAATGTTGAGCAGCGAAGTAGGGTGGAATATAATCGAAAAAATGGTGCAAGAAATCCTATTAAAGAAAGAACTGGACGAATAACGAATAACGAAAGATGCCAACGAATAGACATTTCTCTCCACCATGAAGTAATGCCGCAAGGCGATCCCGTGGTAGAGCGAATGGTAAAGGAAAGAGGAGGTGCTTTTTAGTGGGTAGGACCGGTGGTACCATCATGCCGGGTGAGTTCCACACTCCTCGAGGCATTTCTGTTCTGAGGGTCGTACGTAAAGGTATTTCCCCCCTCTCAAAAAAAAATAAAATCTGCGGATTCTGGAGTAAGACCTGGTATGTATTAGGTTCTGCATTCGGTTCTGTGTTTTCTTGGTAGTCTTTTGACGATCTCGATGAAAGCATCACAGTTTTCAGGCTTTGCTTCCAAGGAGGTGACCTCGTGGTCCAGGTCAGCTGCAAGCTCATTTCTCCTTGCGTTCCGGAAATTAAATCGCCTTTTGAAGGGAAGACTTTCAGGCCTCACTGCTGCATAGATTACACATGTGTTGGGGCGTTGCTGTGTTTTGGGGAGTGGCTGTTCTACGTGTTTTGTAAATAGGGGCAGAAGTTTGTCAGAGACAAAAATGTTATCCGGGTTATAGCCTCTTCTCCAGCGACCGCTGTTGGAAGACGGAGGCAGCGTGTCATGTATCAAGTGTAATTTTGTGTGCTCTGCCCAGTTCTGCAGTTCAGCTCCATTTTCATTGTGTGACATGAAAATGTACTGCGACTAGTTATAACATGCAAATCTCTGTTGTATAATTCAATATACTGTGTAACCTGTGAGATATCAGCCAGGAAGTAGTTGTTTCAACATGAGATTTGTTCGTAGTCTTGTAGATAGTAGTTTTGGTGGTGCCGACTTGTACTGCGACCTTCGTAGATCTATTGTACCTCACCCTCTTGCTCTAAACGTTGATATACTTACCGCCTACTCCAGTCCTGATTCCTTTAGGAACCCTCTTCTAGGCTTTGGGAATACCCAGTCTTTTTAGACTCAGCGAGTCCGAGTCTGATTTTTCGGGTCCGGGTCTAATCTGTCTCGCAATTTAAACAAAAACACGAAAGGATTTTTCATGTTCACGCGTATAAGCAAGCGATACTGTACCAACTTGTCGATTAAGTTAAGTGGGACTTAGATAAACAAGGGATTTGGAGAATGGTATGCTAAATAGGTAAATAAAACAAAACTCCACAAGAGGTTAAGAGCGGAAGGCAAATGGATGAATTCCCTTCTAAATTGTCTAAAGTTAATTCAACTTGTCCGTATTCTTCGACATCATAGACGCTCTCGTCAGAATAATAGATTTCATCTTGATCGTCATCAATACCATCTTCGTCTTGCAAGCCGGTAATATTTTTCTTTTTATATACTACATCACTGCTTCCCAAACTTTTTGATGTCGCGGCTCCCCTGAAACTCATATCGATTTATATCGATAAACCACGGCCCCCTATTTTTTTTAGAATTGGGTTACGTAAAAAAAAAATTTGCTTTGTGTGCATATATATGTTGTGTATACATATATATGTATACTACTTCTCAAAGAAGTTAATTGATTCTGTTAAATGATTTTTCTATTTTGCGTCTGTAAAGGACTAATAACAGCACTCATATGCGTGCTGTTATGGCTCACCGAGTGCTGTTATGAGTTAATTTTTCAAGGTTGGCACTAAAAGTCAGATCTGTCAGTGTCAAATTTTCGCTACGAGCGTCCCAGGTAGGCACTGAAATTCAGAGCTGTCAGTGTCAAATTTTCGGCGAGAGTTTTGAGGTTATGTGATCGCGAAAATGTGCTCCTCGCTTCGCCCGTCGTTTTCCAAACTTGGACGCATGCTGAAAAATCGCGCTTACTGAACTCGTCCTTTAATGTGCTATTACGATATTTGTTTTAAGTTCTGTTAACAACGACATTAATTTGTTATTTTCTTCAAGAAATTCGTGCAAGAAAATAAACATGTGTTTCCTTGTCCAAAGCCCTTGGTCCATACGTACATTTTTTTTTTGAAAGCCTTGTAGCTTATTGTTAAGAATCAGTAAATTAGTACTTCTTCTCTGAAGAGAAAGATTCAGTTCAATAATCTTTTCGAAAAAATCATGAGAAATCGGGCTAAATCTGGTTTATTCTCTAGGAGAAATATCCTAATTTCGTCATTATTCCTATCATATCATTCGTCGTAGTTTCAATATTTTAACGGAATATATGATTTTAATTGAAGTATGTGCATATTTAACAGTTAAACTTATTTAACGAAGATATTTAAGTGTTATATTCGCGGCCCCCTTGTGGGTAAGCCCCAGCCCCTTAGGGGGTCGCGGCCCACCACTTTGGGAAGCTCTGTACTACATCACAAACAGATAAGTGTATAGTGTGACTCAACAAAGACTAGAAGATTCTCGTCCTAATTTTATCATTACACTTGCACCGTCGCCGGATGAAGCAACTATATGTTTTTTACTAATTCGTTCTACTTTTTCGACTAATTGTATAGCAGTACATGAGTTAAAAATTCTCAACAAACCCAGATTATACATTTCAGAGTCAATTTCATGCAAATTGATATTTCGATATATTCATTTTCATACTCGTCTATTCACCAAGTGTAATGCTAAATAGTCGATGTTCTTTACGACGCGGTATACTAGACAATGCCAAACAATCAAGACCCGAGATTCTTCGAGTCTTAAATCGGGTACCGGGTATTTATCCTTGGACTCGTCGAGTCCGGGTCCGGGTACTTGGTCCCGTAAAAATCTACCCTCTTCCTCTAAACGTTGGTATACTTACCCATTTAGAGCGTATCCTCTAGTCCTGATTCCTTTAAGAAGTTCACGATCTGGGTGGGATTCAAGGACTGCAACTCCTCTGCGTTCAAGTAGTGGGCCCCAAGATACATTTGTCTCACCGTAGTATTAATAAGACTTAATATTATAGAGCTACGAACAGGTTAAATATATTTATATATTCAAGCTATATTTCGTCTTTAATAAGATTGTATGATTGTGTGTATAATTAGTGTGGTTTCACCATAAATTCAATAAAGAGGGATTAATTGGCTAATTATTGTTTTTATTTTACAGGTAAGTTCCAGATGCTAATAAGGTTTTAATCAAAGTCGTTGAGCAGTTGGTAAGTTTTAATTTCTTTAAAGGCAGAATGTTTTTGAGTTGAGGAAAATATTTGCGAAATTTGATTGAAATCCTAAAAAAAAAACCCGGCCATGTGCGAGTTGTGACTCGCGCACCGAGGGTTCCGTACAAACTTGTAAGTAAGGTATCTTTTTTTGTGGAGGACGTAGCAAGCACATTCAGTTAACTTGACAAGTGGTCCTCCTGAAATCACGACCATTTTAGTACCGCTGCAAGCATAACCTCGAGATGTCGCTGTCGAATGATGGAATTCTACCCTATATTTTATTACCATACATCCCCCATTCACTATGAGTGTTTAGGGGTTCTGGAACTTTACTATTTGTTTTTACTGTTTAATTTTGCCTGTATACCTATATACCCTGTATAAAGGTATACAGGGTATTTTTTTTTAAAAACGCGAGTATTTTTAAACTTATAAAAAGAAAACTTTATTTTAGTATTACACTTATTCACTAACTTTTATTAAGATCTAACTATTTCTAGATCTAATATAAACTAATATATTAACTATTTCTAGATCTATTTCGATACTCTTAACATTCAGTTGTTCAATTCACTGCCTTTGGGCAATTGACTGCCAAAAAATATAGGGCGTACATGATTTAAATATATGTAGATTATAAAGAAAAATTAGACGAAATATAATATATACAGGATGTTACGGGACTTGAGTATGTCGCATGTCGGTTACAAACAAGCAAAATTTAGACATAATATATACCCTATATATACATAATATAGAGCGTACGTAATAAAATGCATAACGAATATAAACAAAGAAAATTTAGAATAAACAGCTTGGTGCCGACACATACTTTTTAACCTTCGGACATAACCGAGGAGGACCTAACTGTATGCAACCCATATGCTTCTGCTGCGTGACAATACCACGCAACACATTAGTGTATTTTCATAAGTTCCTAATAGTAAATTCGCATTTTTCTTGTAATTAAACTACATATTTACGGTTTTCAGATTTTTCCCTTAACATGTGCTGTAAGACACCGCTTTTTGCCAAATTTCATGATTCTAGGTCAACGGGAAGTACCCTATAGGTTTTGATTCCCTTGTGAAATCGCAAAATATGCGACATAAACGGTCATATCTTTTGACCCCGTTGACTTACAAGTTTGATTTTTCCACAGCTGAAAGAGACCGCAGACCCGAGTATTTGGTACAAATTTCAACTTGTTACCTCTACGCGTTCCTGAGAAAAATGGTCTTGACAGACTGACAGACAGACGGATAAGTGATTCTATACGGGTTCCGTTTTCGGTACGGAACCCTAAAAAGAGCAAGAGCTGCGTGGAAAATCAAATTTGGAAAAAAATTCAGATAACAATATCGAAAAGTAAGGATTTTTTCAAATTTAATTTCGGACGTGAAATTTCTTTTCACAAAAGAAATTTTCTGAAAATAATTCCTTTTTTTGCAAATATTGTAAAACCTACAATTTAATAACCAATCAAATATTGATCTTAATCGATAGCCTGTTATAAAAATTTTGTTTTTTTTTGTTTCTTTTATTGATCTTTTTAACAATATTAGATAAAAACGTCTTCAATAACTTTAGATTTAGAAATTCTTCAACTTTATATATGTCGTAGTCTTTTCGCAAAATCCGTCATTTCATAAAATACCTAAGCACTTCTAAAAACGTTGACGTTTAGTGAAAAATATTAAAATTGAATTTCCCGCCTAGGTAGTTCATGAAAGTTGATCAGTTCATTTTTGACATATGAGATTCGACATTTCCAACGACAAATTCGATGTTTGAAGTTTTACTTTTCCGATGACATATCAAATTTGACGTTTGACATTTCCAATGGCATATCAAATTTGACATTTCCAATGACAAATTTGATGTTTGAAATTTGACATTTCCTATGACATATCACATTTTACGTTCAAAATTTTACATTTCCAATGATATATCACATTTGATGTTGGAAATTTGACATTTCCTATGACATATCACATTTTACGTTTGCAATTTGACATTTCTAATGACATATCTATTTTGAAGTTTGAGATTTGATATTTGCAACGACATATTTGTTGTTTGAAATTTGACTTTTCCGATGACATATCAAATTTGACGTTTGACATTTCCAATGGCACATCAAAGTTAACATTTTTAATGACAAATTTGTTGTTTGAAATTTGACATTTCCTATGACATATCACATTTTACGTTCAAAATTTTACATTTCCAATGATATATCACATTTGATGTTGGAAATTTGACATTTCCTATGACATATCACATTTTACGTTTGAAATTTGACATTTCTAATGACATATCTATTTTGAAGTTTGAGATTTGATATTTGCAACGACAAATTTGTTGTTTGAAATTTGACTTTTCCGTTGACATATCAAATTTGACGTTTGACATTTCCAATGGCACATCAAATTTAACATTTTTAATGACAAATTTGATGTTTGAAATTTGACATTTCCTATGATATATCACATTTTACGTTGACATTTCCAATGATATATCACATTTGACGTTGGAAATTTGACATTTCCAATGACACATCATATTTGACGTTTGTAATCTGACATTTCCAATGACATATTAAATTTAACATTTGTGTTATATTCCCTGTTTTGTCGTCTGTGGCTAAATGTAAAAGCTGTGCGAAGGTTTATAACCCCCGCAGGATTCCCCAAACGGTCTCAGCTGTCAAAGTCGACTTCTATTGTTTTTCTTGCGTGATATTAAAGTCGTCTGGAAAATGTCAAAAACGTCATTACTAAACAACTGCAGGTCTCTTTGCGTTACATTGCTTGTCCATGTCGGGTGGAGGAAACTCGTCCATGTCGGGTGTCCTGCTGCTCGCAGGAACGCCAACCACATAAAAGCTCCAAACAATTGGCGTCGTCCCATAAACACGTTGGCTCTTGGACGCCAAGGGTTTCTAGATAAAGGCCGCGACGTTCCAGGTGATTGGATCAGTCGATGATTCGCGAATATCTGATCAACGCGTCGTCCAAAATTTGACACACTTCTCCAATCACCTAAAATTGCAACCAAAAATTTTTAGAAAAATGCGTTCGTTCGTTCGTTTGTTCGTTAGACCAAATTTCAATGAATAATTTCGCATAGTTCTAGACAAGCCAGATTAGCCAAATTTTGAACAGACTAAGATAAGGGTTACTAAGATTAATCTTTACAAAAGTTTAGCAAAAGCCGTCTATTTGTTCGCATGTGCCGCAAATTTGCAAATTAACAGAATTAGACCAAATATCAACAAGTAATTTCGCCTAGTTCTAGACAAGTTAGATTAGTCAAATTTTGCACAGACTAAGAAAAGGCTTCAAAGTTAATCTTTAGAAAAGTTTACCAAAATCCGTCCGTTGGTTCGCCGGTGCCTGAGTTACAAAAAAATCTAAAATTCAAAATATTAGTAGAGATAGTGAAGTTGGACTTGTCAAATTTAGCACAGACTTAGATACGGCCTCAATGATAATCGGTGCAAAATTTTTGCAAAATCCGTTTGCTTTTTCGCCTGTGCCGCTAATTTGAAAATTAACAGAATTTGAACAAATTTCAACGAATAATTTCGCGTAGTTCTAGACAAGTTAGATTAGCCAAATTTTGCACAGACTAAGATAAGGCTTCAGCGTCAATATATGCAAAATTTTAGCAAAATCCGTCTATGGCATTACACGAAAAATCAAACTGCATTGTGCGTCTGATAGTGGAACTCGGCTTTAAGCTCGAGATGCCGGGTCAAGTGGTCATTTCATGAACTATCTAGGCGGGAAATGCGGGAAATGCTTAAAAGAAATGGACTATAGTCTTGTCTTGGTTTGATCTTCTTTAGTCTTGTTTAAATCGGTTAATAGGATTTACTAATCAATAATACTATTTACTAATCGAGTTGGTATAAACAAATAATGGGTTTGTACCAATTCTATAGCACTTGAAATGAATTAATAAGTTTAATTTATATTAAATTTGCAAAATCCATTTATCTTCTAAATTCTCAAGTTTGTTGAGAATTTTCTTTGGAAACAAAAAGCAGTCAAATAATTAACATAATCTGAAACAAGTTGTTCAGTAGGAAATTATCGATGAATATTTTCTCCGTCACACCGAACGTACATTGAGTTGATGGTTTTCACGCCGCTAGAAATTCATCATTAATCAGACGAAGAGCAGACAGCGGGATATTACATCTCTTTGCAGATGCCGGATCCCTCCGTCGACAGATCGTAAACGAAATGGGAACGAATCTGCATATTTATAACAAAATCATAAAGCGACGCTCGACGTAAAAGCACGAGTTGCATTACAAACGGACGCGTCGCCCCCGACCGCCTCTTACATATTGGATATTGCACAACTCACCCTCAGACGTTGCACATTTCGTGAAGTTATTTACGACTTGATGATGAGTGTTTTGGGGAATTTTCGAATCGAGCTGATTTGCATTTCGATCAATTACTGTTAATCCCGTGGAATTTTAATAGATTCAACACCATTATTCAAAATTTATACGTTAAATCGAGTTATGGTAATTTTATATTATTCATAATTTTCTATCAATAAATTATTTATAGCTAGTTTTTGAATCGTTGCTAAACTATCTATTATATCGGGTGTTCTACGGGAAGGTATACTTATTTTACTTATATTGTTTATGAATGTAATTTAATGTAATTTAAAAATTTCATTTTTGGTCTATTGGATTGTAAAGTTACCTTTGAGTAGGGCTTCACACGAGACAAGATAGGGCGAGAGTTTCAAAAATCTCGTCTCGCTCTCGTTTGTTGTGTAAAAAAATACTTTCGTCTCAGTCTCGCTCTCGCTCTGGGAAACGTTAGTCCCGTCTCGCTCTCACTCTCGTTACCGTTAGTCTCGTCTCGCTCTCGCTCTCGTAACCGTTAGTCTCGTCTCGTTCTCGTTACCGTTTTTCTCGTCTCGTCTACTCTCGCCAAATATCGTTCTTGCTAGAACTTATTGTTAAGATACTCCATCCACTCGCTCTCGCTCCAGGAACCGTTAGTCTCGTCTCGCTCTTGCTCTCGTAACCGTTAGTCTCGTCTCGCTCTCGCTCTCGTAACCGTTAGTCTCGTCTCGCTCTCGTTACCGTTTGTCTCGTCCAGTCTAATCTCGCCAAATATCGTTCTTGCTAGAACTTATTGTTAAGATACTCCAAAACTAGGTAATCATTCATTTTATTGTAAACTAATCACTGTCTCTTTACATAATATTTCTATTTGGGTACTTACTATTAATATCTTCTAATTTCGCTTTGTTCCATTCACATGAAAATGTAGCGATAACACACCATAAATGTCTGTTTATAAAAATCTTCTATTTTGTTGACGATTTAAAATTAATAATAAAAACGAATATAATTTGAAATTGTCTACGACATCTATTTCATATTACGATATCTACTCTTTTAATTGTTATATAATGAAATGTAACTTGCCCGAGGCCGCAGTTCAAATTTATGCAAGAAAATATTACGGCTGCCCGTACTAGAATCAAAGATTGAAGAAGAAGTATGACTGGGATCAGAAACAAGACTCTCGTGTGACGCTCGCGTGAACGAGACTCTCGCGAGAACGAGACCACATGCGGTCACGTCTCGTTCTCGTGTCGCTTTTACGAGACGAGGCGAGACGAGACGAGAAAAATATCGTTCTCGTGTGAAGCCCTACCTTTGAGATCGTGTACACGTCAAGCGAAACTAAATTTTTACACATAATGTTGCAAAGTACGGCTGTTATGCGGTAAAGTCACTTTACCGCATAGTAGTTAATATTTAGGAAAATTCATTGAAAAAATTCAGATAACAATATCGAAAAGTTAGGAAAAAACTCTTTTTCAAATTGAATTTTGGGCGTGAAATTTCTTTTGATAAAAGCAATTTTCTGAAAAAAAATTTTTGTGAAAATTTTGCAAAACCTACAATTTAATAACTAATAAACTATTGATCTTTATCGATAGTCTTTTATAAGCATTTTAGTTTTTGTTTTCTATTTTATTGTTCTTTTTATAAATACTGGAAAAAGAAAGACTTTAATAACGTAAGGTTTACAACTTATGATTGAAAACACACACGTGCGTTTGGTTTACGATTTTGTTGATTGGCTACTACTACGTGCTCATGCGTTCAGCGCCCCCCGTGCCACTATTAAAACTAACGGAAAAACTTTACATTTATGACATTTATATAAAATAATTTCCCAATGATTGTTTATCATGAAGAAACTTTATTCACTACTTATTATCTTCAAATTACAGAATCGTATTTAATGATACGAGTATGTGAAGAAGGGCTTTTGCGCACGATTTAAAGCAGGAGCCGAAGGCGAGCTGAAATTTATTTAGAATATTTTCCCAGAGATTGTTTATCGTGAAGAAACTTTATTCACTACTTATTATCTCCAAATTACAAAATAGTAGTTTATGATACGAGTGTGTGAAGAAGGGCTTTTGCGCACGTGTTGCGAAGTTTAAAGCACGAGCCGAAGGCGAGCGCTTTAATCACAATGAGAGCACAAAATCCTTTCACATACGAGTATCATAGACCAGTCGTGCGCAAACCGTGGGTCGCGACCCCCCGAGGGGGTTGAGACGGACCCACGGAGAGACATTTTAGGGGTCACCTAATTCAAAGAAAATTATTTACAAGTAAAATAGTGAAATCATATTATTTATAAAAATAGAATTATGCTTTTTGGGAAACCATTTTCTGTTTCAATACCTAATTTAGAGCTGAGCTGTAGCAATACTTTTGGCGCTCTTGGGAAATAATTTTTAAAGTATCGTAGCAGGCAGCAATTGTATAAAGGTCTCCGCACGCCAATCCGTCAGTGCGTTGCAGTTCGTTCTCATACGTGCGAGCGCTGAAATGTATGTACTGCACACACCAATGCGTTAAACGACTTGCATATTTAGTTGATTTTTTTAATTTTTATTTTTAAAATAAAATTTTTATTTTTAGAAGGAAATCTTTAAGTTATTTTGATCAAATATATTATACCTATTTGTGTCTTTGTATTATGTTATTATGTTGTTAAAAACGGCCCATCATATTGAAAACAGAAGTAGAGAAGGCAATTAAGGACATGAAGAGGAGAAAAGCTACAGGAGAAGACGACATACCAGTGGATTTGCTGAAGGAAATCGGAGATGGAGGTTTGAAAGCGTTGACACAACTCATCAACAAAATCTACGAAACTGGGGAATGGCCTAAAGACTTTTTAGATGTGACAATGGTTGCTCTAGAAAAGAAACAGCAAGCCAAGAAATGTAGTGATTACAGAACAATTAGTTTGATCTCACACGTTGTGAAGATCATTGCAAAAATACTCAATGGAAGGATAGAACATAAAATCGAAGAAGTAATGGAAGATGATCAGTTTGAATATAGGAAAAGAAAATGAACCAGGGACGCCATAGGCATGATGAGGATATTGTCGGAGAGAGTTTTGACTGTTAACGAAGAAGTCTGCGTGTGTTTTGTAGATTGGCAGAAGACCTTCGATAGAGGTAACTGGACAAAATTGATGAATATTCTTAAGGAGATTGGTGTCAACTGGAGAGACCGGAGACTAATTTGCAATCTGTACATGAGACAAAGAGTAAAAGTACAATTGAACTACGGAGAAACAAACAGCGTAGAAATAGGAAGAGGAGTCAGACAAGGATGTTGTCTATCGCCGAGTCTCTTCAATTTGTATGGTGAATGGCTGGCGAGAGAAGCTTTGGAAGGATGTGGAAATTTCAAGATAGGGGGACGCCTCATCAACACCATCAAATATGCGGATGGCCTGGTAGTACTCGCCAAGAACCAAAGACAACTACAACACATGATGAACCGACTGGTGGAAACTGGAAGGAAATATGGCATTGAAATTAACAAGGAAAAATGTAAAGTGATGAGGGTATCAAAAAGGGAAAAACCTTTAAAGATAACAGTCGACAATCAAGAACTGGAGAATGTAAAACAGTGCAAGTACTTGGGAAGCCTGCTGACAAAGGATGCATACTGCACAAATGAAATTCGAGCAAGAATCGCCAATGCCAAAGCTGCATTCAACAAGAACTACTGACCAGCAAGTTGAGCTTGGAACTAAGGAAGAAACTGGTGAAGTGCTACATCTGGAGCATTGCACTGTACGGAGCAGAGACGTGGACCATGAGGAAAATGGAGAAAAAATTCCACGAAAGTTTTGAAATGTGGTGTTGGAGGAGAATAGAAAAGATCAAGTGGACAGATAGGGTGACGAGGAGGTACTAAGAAGGGTAGGAGAAAAGAGAATTATTCTAAATACAATTCTCCAGAGGAAGGCCAACTGGATCGGACATATAATTAGACATGAGGGGCTCATACATGACGTAATTGAAAGGAAGATTAAAGGAACTGCAGGACGAGGAAGAAGAAGAATACAACATCTGGATGACATGAAAGAAAGGAGGAGATACAGCAGGCTAAAGGAAGAAGCTGAGGACAGGGAACATTGGAGGCAGAAATTCTAGATACAAAGACAAGGACCTGCCACTAGGCAGAATACTGTATAATATAATTATGTTATTGTTCAAATTGTATTTTATAATGTATTTTTATCGTGAACTAATTATTTTACAATTTTTTTGACACAGATGTGCTTAATAAGGCATGGCCATAATTTTGTGTTAGCACAAATAAGGTACAAACAACGTTTCCAAAATATCGCAATTAATTGTTTATGTGAGGTACGTTTTTGAAGAAGACAAATCGGAAGATCTTTTTAAAAACTTAACGATTTGAATTTTAGTTTACAGGGAAAGAGTACAAACATTTTATTATTGAGCAGAACAATTGAGAATTAAAAAGCAATACAGACATACAGACAAATCCCAGAAAAACTTTCACTTCACCTACGTTAACCATTAAAACACGTCTACTGTCGATCCAGGGGTCGCGACAAAATTTATACAAAATGAAAATCGCCAATGAAAAAAGTTTGCACACCACTGTCATAGACTACTATTCTGTAATTTCGAGAATATTTTACGTTGCTCAACTATTTATTATATCGGGTGTTCTACTGGAAGGTATACTTCTTGAACATGCGTATAATCGTGAATAAAGTTTTTTTATTATACTTATTATCTCCAAATTACAGAATTAAGTAATTTATGATACAAGTGTGTGAAGAAGGGCTTTTGCGCACGTGTTGCGAAGTTTAAAGCAGGAGCCGAAGGCGAGCGCATTAGTCACAAGGAGAGCACAAAATCCTTTCACACACGAGTATCATAAACTACTATTTTGCAATTTATAGAAAATTTCACGTTGCTAAACTATCTATTATATCGGGTGTTCTACGGGAAGGTATACTTATTGAAAATGCGTATAATCGTAGTCATCAGATTTTACTTATATTGTTTTTGAATGTAATTTAACCTTTATTGGACGAATGTTACATATATGTAACATTTAAAATACGTTACTTAATATGTAAAATACGTTTGCTATCGATCAGAAAATCAGTACGATACAGGGAGGACGTATGTAATTTAAAAATTTAATTTTCGGTCTCCTGAATTGCAAAGCGAGCTTTGACATCGTGTACTCGTCAAGCGAAACTTGATTTTTACACATAATGTTGCAAAGTACGGCTACCATGCGGTAAAGTCACGCTTACGCATAGTAACCGTACTTATTTTTCCAATTTTGTAAATAATTTAAATGTATTTGTTTCTTAAATAATAATTATCGGCCAAAAAATTTTATACAAATTTCGATTTTAGAAGCCGACGAGCTCGGCCTAGTACTTAGGAGAGCGAGTTCTCCAAACAAGCTGTGTAAAATCAACTTTTCCGCACTCTAATATAAATAAGCATTACCTAATTTTTTTTCGACCACATTATCTACGACCACTATTGTAAATGCCCATTATTGTACAGTTCGTGGACTATATAAATACATCATAACACACACATATGTAACAGTCCGCGATTTATGATAAGAGATATTGTGATTGATAACACACACGTGCGTTTGGTTTATGATTCGTTGATTGGTTGAGAGCTGCACCATATGCTCATATGCTCAGCGCCCCCCTTACCACAATTCAAATTAACGGAAACTGACATTGCGTACATTGGGTTGCCTATATCTACGAGCACTCTTATTCCAGTTTAACCCAAACAAGAACTTATTCCAGTTTTAACAGAAACAAATTAGTGTGGTCGTAGTATGGTTGTACATAACTCGAGTTGTAAGGCAATTACGTACATGCGGAATATAAGTAACTGTTCCGCTCGTACGTAATATGCTTCTTACAAGTTTCGTTACGTATTATACCATAACGAAAGACTATTGAACACGGGATCTTTCTCCCTTTACTTAATTAATGCGGATAATCTATAAACAAATTGCATATCTAAATATTAATACACCTTGCAAATCGCAAATTTTATTATCGTAAACTAAAGCACAATTCTATCAAATTGTCGTTGAAGTTTGGGTTATCGTTGCCCACATTCGAACTATCCACTAAATCTGCGTCTATATAGTTTAACTGTTAAACTAGTTTATTATGGTTTAATTCTCCGAACATAAAACTCATCTGCAACTTGTTTTAATTCCATTCTCGAAACGTTTATTGTTCGGTAAATTATCTGGAAAATGTTATCTCCGCACTTTTGAGGTATTTACGAAAGATTCGGTCGTAACTAGATTTATCTTCTCTGCCAATTAAAATACAGGGTGTTAAGTAAACACGCGACAAAAATTCAAAGGCAAAGGGGTTATTCCTTGACCTATTCTAAGAATATTTATATCGATGATTTCTGAAAAACTCTTTATTTTGAAGATACTGGGTGAACAAGATTTGCGACAGCAACAACATTTTATTATCAAAAAGTAGTACATCTAGTTTTTGATAATAAAATGTTATTAAAGCTGCTCATACTACAATACATGTTCGAAATGAATGTACTTCAGCATGGATATTAGCATTCAATCTTCTATTCATTGAGAACTATGCCCCAACTCTCCAGGCTGAGGACAACGTTAAAGAAGTCTTGTATAATCTACTTGGCTCAACGCTGGATAATATCACAAGCAGTGAGAGTGTTGTACTTCTTGGTGATATCAATACACGAGTTGGCCAGAACTTTGAGGCATGACCAGGAGTTATTGGAAGGTACAGTATTGGCGAGATGAACGAAAATGGAGAATTGCTATTAAAACTTTGTGCATCGCACAACTTTATTACAAATACTCCGTTTCAACTAAAATATATCTACAAAGGCACCTGGAGGCACCCAAGATCTACCCATTGGCATGCCCTCGGCCACATTATTGTGAGACAGCGATTCGGAAGTTTGTACATTCGAACAGAGTCTAGAGGGCAGCTGAATGTGACACCGACTGCTCTTGTGTAAGCTAGCAGTTCAACTCAAGTACATTAACAGATCATCTACAGCCAGAATGATACAACCACGATATGATATCACGAAATTAAAATCCCCTGACACCAAAACAAACTTTGACAATGATGTCCAGACGCAGCTACAAGTTCACCCTCGGCCAAGTGACAATTCAGTGGAAAACAATTGGGATACCATCAGTGTCTTAACGCCGGAACTGATAAGGTGCTTGGTCCTGCTTCCAAGATTGGTTTAATGAGAATACTAATGAAATTGAAGCTGCAATCAGGGAAAACAATGAGCTTTTCAAGCGTACTTTGCGTAAACCTAATGATACAAATCAGAGAATCGAATACCAAAGAGCTAAGGCCCTTGTACGCTTAACCCTCCAAATCAAGAACAATTGGTTCCATCATAAAGCCAAAGAATTCCAAGAGTTGGCCACCATAAATATCGTTTATGGGCCCACTTGCAATCAGAGCAGTCGCATAAAGAACAAGGAAGGGGTTTTATTGAGGCAGGACTCTGATATAGCAGAACGTTGGAGAGAGTACTACCAAGAGATTCTGAACACTACTTCAACTGTGAATCTATAAGCTGTCCCCAACATCCTGTTTGGGAGGAGCTAGCTCTCTACCCAACATCTGATGAGATTCGCATAGCTACCCTACAGCTTAAGAACAACCCAATATCCTGTGAAATCAAAATCCCTCAACCAAACTCCCCCAATATTCTGTGAGTGAGGAGCTAGATCTCTACACAACACCTAATCAGATTCGCATAGCTACCCTACAGCTTAAGAACAACCCAATATCCTGTGAAATCAAAATCCCTCAACCAAACTCCCCCAATATTCTGTGAGTGAGGAGCTAGATCTCTACACAACACCTGATCAGATTCGCATAGCTACCCTACAGCTTAAGAACAACCCAATATCCTGTGAAATCAAAATACCTGAAACCAAAATCCCCTAATATCCTGTGAGGGAGGAGCTAGCTCTCTACACAACATCTGATGAGATTCGCATGGCTACCCTAAAGCACCCTCTAATGTCAATATATTCAAGAAGAAAGGGGACAGATCAGATTGCATCAATTACCGTGGCATGTCCATATTCTGTGCAGCTGGTAAGATGCTGGCAAGGGTCTACAACCGTCTACAGTCTGCTTTAAAGTTAATCCTAAAGAAAAGTCCATCTGGTTTCTTCCCGCACAGAGGGACAACAGATATGATCTTCACACTTCGACAGCGCCAGGAAAAAGTCAGGCAGCAGCATTCTTCTATGTTTGCTATTTTTGTGGATCTACGGAAGGCATTCGACTTCGGCCATGCGGGAAATACTCTTAAGATTTGGCTGTTCTGCAAAACTAGTGAATATAATTGCCGATCTTCATATGGACAACGAGGCACAAGTTATTGCAGGTGGCGATATCAGCGGCTCTTTCTAATGGCGTAAGGCAAGGCTGCGTATTAGCACCTCTTCTTTTCAATATTTTGATGACTGCGTTTCTCTTATGCTTGGACTGAATACTTCAGGACCGTGGTATTGACATGCGATATCGCTTCGAAAATTGATTACATAACCTTGCACGTCTTAATGTCCAGAAAAATGTACGCAAGAGATCCCCCACTGAGCTACAATATGCAGATAACCTTGTCATTTTGCTCAACATAGCAGAAGAAACGCAACGTACGATGGACACATTCTCAAGTGTATATGGCCCTCTTGGGATGGAGGTAAACACGTCCAAAACCAAACTCCTTATTATTAGCTTTCATCCACCAGCAGCATCAGCCACACGTGGATATATATATATATATATATATATATATATATATATATATATATATATATATATATATATATCTATATATATATATCTATATATATATATATCTATATATATATATATATATATATATATATATATATATATATATATATATATATATATATATATATATATCTAGAATCCCTATCGAGACTATTGAACAATTCAACTAGCTGGGAAGTCTAGTAACAGCGATTTGCGAACTGGATGTCGAAAATAGCCATCGTCTACGGTGTGCCTCACATGCCTTCTTTAAACTCCGGGAGAGAGTCTTTGGTTGTAGTGACCTGACCATACACACGGAAGTCCTAGTTTTCAAAGCAGTTGTCTTATCCACCTTACTATATGGTAGTGAGTGCTGGATTGTCTACAAAAAGCACGTTAAGGCGCTGGAGAAATTCCAAATAAGACAAGGAAGTTAAATGGTATGATTTCATCTCCAACAAAGAAATTCGGGAAAGAGCCAACTGCGAACACCTTGGCGCACAATCAACTGCACTGGCCAGGGCATGTGTGTCGGATGTCCGATGATCGGCTCCCAAAACAAATTCTCTTTGGTGAGCGATTCCATGGTCTGCGATATCCTGGTGGCCAGCTGAAGAGGTATAAAGATGTCATTCACTCCGTGGTAAAGAAGGCCGGAATAGAGGACACCTGGGAATCTTTGTGTCAAGACAGAGGCTCATTGCGCAACATCTGCCATAATAATTCCGGCATATTCCCTACACGCAAAACACCACCACAAGATCAGGCGGCATCGAGACATTTGTATGTTCTCAATGCCAATGATCTCTGGAGCCACCAACGGGCGGAGGCGGCGATGGCAATGAGGGAAGGATCTTCAGCAACGAAGAAATCCCGATGAGGATGAATCTTTCTGGCCCTCCAAATTTCGTTTCAATGTTCCTGTTTCACGAAGACGTCGATGAATGTTTTCGAAGATTTGTTGGTCGGCGATATTACGGCTAGGAAACCGTTCAATGTAGAATCGTGTAGCTTGTAGTCAATTGCCATCAGAAAATCCATACATGAAGAGCATGTCAGTCATCTCGGCATTCTTGTACATGGTAGAGGACTTCACAAACTAGCCAAACGTCAATAAATGTAAACAACTGTGACCGATACAGGTGGTGATCAATGATGAGACGTTTTCAAATGAAATCCACTTGTACGTTAGTAGATAAAACAGCCGTTCCAAGTTATCGTCAACAATTTTTTGTACTTGAACAAGTCATTTATTTTGTGTACTTGATAAACTCATTGGCGTTCGCCATACTTTTATTTACATTACTGTTTTCAACAAATATCTAAATACTCCCAAAACATAGGGGTCTTTCAGAAATTCTTAGAATACCCCAAGGAATAACCCTTAGAATTTTTGCCGCATGTTTACCTAACACCTTGTATATTGGATTTATATTTGACTCCAAAATTAAAAATTTGCTCGGAAAACGTTCCAGAGCATAAAAGAAACAAGACTATATGAAAAGATCATTCAAATTGCATTTGGGCTCCTATTAATACAATTATCACAATATAAATTGCACCAGGAAATTGTTGCAAAAAATACAATTATTATTTGAAAAACCAGAAACTACTACAAGAATTTTAAACTCCAAAACTATAAAGCCCACAACCTCTGCTTCTCACGTCCAGACGGAACACTAGCAACAGCTGATACAGAAAATTTTGAATTAATTTCAGAGTACTTAAAGGCCTCCTAAATTGCGATAATGCTAAATAACAACTCACTTTTCAGAAAACTACAGATAATCCAAACTCGGAACCTCCTAACTGTGACCGATACGGGTGGTGATCACTGATGAGACGTTTTCAAATGAAATCCACTTGTACGTAGTAGATAAAACAGCCGTTCCAAGTTATCGTCAACAATTTTTTGTACTTGAACAAGTCATTTATTTTGTGAGGACTGAAAAACAACAAAGCGCCAGGAAAAGACAGATTAATTGCTGAAATGTTAAAATTAGGTGGTAACAAAGTAGCTAGAAATATTCAAGAAATCGAACAGAATATTTGGAGAACTGAGAAGATTTCTGAGGAATGTAAATGTGCATTAATACACTCACTTCACAAGAAAGGGGATAAACTAGATATAAATAATTACAGAGGAATTTCTTTAATATCAGTCGTCTATAAAATTGGCCCTTCTTAAGAAGTCCCTTCTTAATAGATTGGAAGAACAGACCGACAGCTTAATTGGAGAATACTAGAGAGGATTTCGAAAAGGAAGATCTTGTGTAGAACAAATCCTAAACTTAAAAACGGTTCTATAAATTCTAAAAACCATACAAACAGTAATTGCCTTTGTTGACTCCATCGACAGACAAACACTTTTCAACATATTAGAGCAATTTGTTGACATAAAAAAAAATATTGATTCAACAAACTCTATCAGTTAATCAGTTATCAAACCAGAAACCTTTATGCATCTGAGACAATTATCATTGGTAGGCGATCGCAAATAAAGAACATCAAATTCTACAGAAATTTTTAAATTTGAATCTAAATTGTTCAAGATACAGCTTTGAAATTAGAATTCCGGGTGAGATGGCGTAAATATTTTATGAAAATATTTCAGCAATGATTAAGGTTGCAGATTCAAATTCTACAGAAGTTTTTAATTTGAATCTGAATTGTACAAGATACAGCCTTGATATTAAAATTCCGGGTGATATGGCGCAAATGGCGAGAAACATTTCTCAGGAAGATTTTTTGAACCAAATTGTATAAATGGAATTTGGATAAAAAGAAACCACAAAAACTACATCAGCATGGAGAAAAAATTACAGATACTTTCAGGAAAAGACGATTCAAATTATATGGTCACCTATGCATATTGAGTGATCACAGGCTAATAAAGAGAGTTTTAAATCTACAAGATATTGGAGCCTAGAAGTAATTGGAAAATTGTTATCACCCAAGAAATGATTCACAACAGGACAAAATTTAGGAATACTATCAACAATCACAAATTCCCAGAAAAACCAAAACGTCAAGCTACAAGATGGACAGAAGAACGGAAAAAGAAACACGCTGAGCGGATGAAGAGATTTTGGAAAGAGAAGAAATAAGTTTAAACGCGCTACTCAGTAGGGCACAACGAATAGTTAGTTTGAGTTATCAAGCTATCAGCGGCGTTCGGCTGTCGGTTGGGCAACAGGTAAAACATTTACAATCCGGCAATTACACCAGAAATAGAAATAGATTACAAAGTAGCTGAAATAGCACATTCCGTGTTTACGGCGGCAGAAAAAAACGATTTACATTACGCAACATGTTTAGTGAGTATAAATGCGGCGTTACGGATCATTTCGCTCCTTCTCGATTACACTCCAGTGCATTTCTTTTATCTGCGTGGAAATTTGTTATTTTTCCCTTGCAGAATTATTTATTATTGTTTTTTCGCGTCCCAGGGAAATTCATTATAGAATCGTGTGAACATTCTTAAGCTAATTATAAATAAAAGTTTTATATAAAGTTATTTAAAATATCTGTTATCTGGAGTGAAATTTACATGTTTTGTTAAAATTTATGAATCTTTCTCCCGTTATGCGTATTTACATTTTAATACAAACTAGGAAGCAACAATTTGACGCTAATTTTATTTACTGCTTCACTCATTATCTTCATAACAACTAATTAAATCATCTAATCTAATATGCAAACAATATCATTGAGATACAGAATTTAGTCTAAAATTTATATTTATTTTGTTATACCAAGTATAAATAAGTTAGTCTAAATCTAATATTAAAGCTGTAAGCTTGAACAATTTGGATTTAAGTGAAGAATTTGAGTCGTGGCTGAAATATTTTCTTAAGATATTTGCGCCATCTCACCCGGAATTCTAACTTCAAGGCTCTATCTTGCACAATTTACAATCAAATTAAAAATTTCTACAGAATTTGAATCTTTAACCCTTTCACTGCCATGTCAATTATAAGGAATAACACACAGCGCTAATATTTATGAAAATTCCGGTAGTTATGCAACCCCTTTCACACAGATAAGTCACCTATTGATCAAAAGTCACTAAAAACATAAGGTGGCAAAAAACATGATTTTTTGGAATTTAAAAAAATATTATAAACTGCTTAACGGCTCGAAATCTATTACAACTGATTTGCAAAAGATAAGAATTTTCTAAAAATAATTTCACCCATCTGCCATTTTTAAGCTTTTTTCACTCGGACAGTTTTCGTCTCACGGACGTGGTTCCGGTGTCGGTGTGTCCGAAACGTCGCCACATGTCCGACTGTCACTTCACTTTTCGATAATTTTGCTTAAAATTTTTGAGTGCGAAAAACTCACTTTTTCTTGCAAAATATTCATCATTTTTGGTCGCCTAAACTAAACTACGCGATTCGGAAGTCTCATCGAAAATCGCCATACGTGGGTTGGTTCGTCTATTCTTTGGCTTCAAGAATTTAATGCACCGACTATGTTAGAGCGAGAGGGCCGCCGGAGGCGGTGTTTTATTCGGAGAACCCGGATTCGCAGGAAAATTTGAAAAACGTCGTCCACAAAAGTCACGCAGCTTTGCGTCTAGAAATTTTCTACAGGAATCCTTGCGTGAATTTCATTTTTCCTGGCCATCTTCGCCGTGACCTCCGTAAAACTGGTAATTTTTGTAAAGCAAACATTTGGGGTCCGTGTGGGGAAGCTATCGGCCTGAATCGCCAGATCACAGCAGAATCACAAATTTTGATCAATTCTGATACGACTGACATGTGGCGTTTCCCTGATTTCACCTGGGGGTCCGCACCACGTGGGTTTTTGGAAAGGTCAAATTCGTTTTTTTTATGCCGCCGGAAGAGGCAGATTTTTGGTGTTTTAACCGCTTCTTCTTGTCGTATTCTATGCTTTAACTGCGAATGTCTGTCCGCACGTTGAGCGTCCTCAGCTTTCGTCATCCTGCCGTCGTCCTGCCGCGCCCCTTCAGAGGGTCAAAACCACTCAAAAATTGAGATTTTTGCGGAAAAAGCCAGACGGAAGTGGCGGCAGCGGCGCAAATGGGATTATACATTTTTCTGGTGTCAATCTAGACCCCCGTTGAGCGGTGCCGTTTTCGCGACTCAACTCCCCCAGGTTCGGACGCACCAGACCGAAACCTAAAATCACGAATAAGGTATAATAACCTTTGAGGCGCATTTTTCGTCGGATCCCAAAAATTCTTCCCTGATGCTTTGGCAGCCGCCGCGCCGCGTTTTTAGAGCCCTTGCTCGCCGTCCTGCGACGTCTCATTCACCTGGTGCAAGAAAATGCAACTTTTTTGCCGATTTTGCAATCACTTCTACTGACGCCCTACACTTTCGTAAAGGGTTCCAGGTCGCCAATTGGGTTCATTCTCCTCCGAACACTTGCCCGCAACTATTCCGGTAAGAATTTTTGAACTGCAACGACTTTTTGCCAATCTGCGGCAGTTTATAGAGAAAAATGCGCAAAAAGTGAAAAAACAACAGAGTCGTTTTGCGGTGGTACCTAGAACGTCCGAACCAATTGGCGGATCGGAACGGGACCGGCGCCGTTCGATCGGGCATAAAACTTATTAGTTTGTTTGGGAGTTTATTCCTGATTCCATTGAAGCTGGCATCGCGACGCCATAAAACGACGTTTCTTGGACGTCCGGGAAAACTCGCGCAGAATCACCAACTTAAGCTCGCGCAGAATCACCAACTTAAGCTCTGCAGTAACGGGTTTTAGCGATTTTTGCATAGAATTGAACGTTTTATCTTTTAGTGCAAGCGGCATTGCGCTGCATCGTTTGCAACCGTCGCGACGCCCACCCAAAACTTATGACGAAAGTAAAACGTCTATATTTTTGTATCCCCCCGCTGAATGTTCTGGATGTTTCAGTTGGCTTTTCTCACCAATAATTATATGTCGCGGAATCGCGTCGCGACGCCCACTTATAACTGATAATTGGCACAGAAAAAAACTTGAATGTTAATTTGGGGCACCAGGATGTCGCGTTTTTTGACATTCCAAGTTGATCGGCACGTGGGCTCGGTACCGGCACTTGGTACCGGCGCTACGTCGCTGCGACTACAGAGTCGCCCACCACAGTTCGAAATGTATCGGCTCCCGTTTGCCGGAATGTGCGGTCAGTCTAACCGCTGCAGTTTCGCCGTTGCTGTGCGCAGGGACTCCAAAATGCGCACGTTCGAATCGTAACGGATTCCCGCTCCACTTTTGTATTTAAGGGTTCGCGATCCGAGCGGTTCCCGTCGAGCTGCCGACGTTGAAAAAAAATCACCCTTTTTTTTTACATTTACACGGTTTTTTTACATTTACCCCCCTCACCGCGTCCCCGAATCCGACTTTTGCGGCACGGGGCGATGCCGCCCGCCGCTGCGCGTATTTTGGTACCACTCTCGGCTTTTTGTGTCGCTCCGAGTGCGCCGAGTTTTGGACGAACAAATACGTGGAGATTTTTCGCCTTTTTTTTTCAACACGCTTGCAAATCACCAAGACGCGGTTTATCCAGAAAACTGACACCTTCACCGTGTAACCTGGTCTTTTTTCGATCTGTACTGCGAGTTTTGCCGTTCCGCGGCCTGTAGTCTGCGCGGGGAGATTTTTTAAGTCGGGACTATGGAATTTTTCCACCATTTTTTTGACAAATTTTACTCTTTAAATAACCTCGGCGTTTTCTCATTAGATGGCGCTGATACAAAAAGAAACCCCGGGCTACATCGCCCGGGACGGCGCTATATGAATTCAGGGCCCCGGGTCACACCTCCCGGAATGGCGGTGAAAGGGTTAATCATATTCATGGCTGAAATATTTTCATAAAATATTTGCGCCATCTCACCCGGTATTCTAATATCAAGGCTGTATCTTGAATAATTTAGACTCAAATTCAAAATTTCTGGAGAATCTGAACAATAATTTCATAAAATATTTGCGCCATCTCACCCGGAATTCTTATATCATGGTTGTATCTTGAACAATTTAGATTCAGATTAAAAACTTCTGGAGAATTAGAATCTTTTATCATATTCACATATCATGAATCATATTCACATATCATTCATCGTTGACCGATTTATGACTCTACCACCGACCACGCTTATGGTCGATGGAGAAGTTCCAGTACCTTAACACTATCATCACCAGCAAGGGAAACTGCGAGTCTGAAATAAGTATAGGCATGGCTAAAGCGGCAATGACTCAACTTAGTAAGATATGGATGGACAGTAACATAACTAATAGGACAAAGCTACACCTAGTCCGTACCCTCCTGTTTTCCATTTTTCTTTATGGTGCAGAGACGCGGACGCTGAAAGCGGCAGACAGACAGAAGATGGACGACTTTGAGATGTGGTGTTGGCGCCGCTTGCTGAGGATACCCTGAACAGCTGGCCGCACAAACGTCTATGTCTTGAAAGAACTGAAGATTGAGGGGCGCAACGTCTGTCTCAGGTTTGCCTGCACAAGGTCTTGAAATACCTTGGCCATATTGCTCGCAGGGACAATGACAATCTTGAACGACTGATGGTGACAGAGAAGGTTGAGGGCAATAGACCTAGAGGCCGTAGTCCCAAGAGATAGTCCCATCAGGTATCCGAACAGCTGGAGATACCTGTGAACGTTGCACTGCATCGGGCCTCTGACCGCAACCGATGGAGGCGTGCAGTTGAATGTCTACGGAGTCCCAATCCTCAGCAGTGAGCGAACGGCGAAGAAGAGAAGAAAAGAGAATCATATTCTTTACTGAAATATTTTCATAAAATATTTTCGCCATCTCACCCGGAATTCTAATAGCAAGGCTGTATCTTAAACAATTTAGATTCAAATTAAAAATTTCTAGAGAATTTGAATCTTTAATCATAATGTTCAAATTGACAACGATTTATACTGTCACATAGACAATGGCTACTCAAAATTGAAAAGTGATAATAACATCCACTTTGGGACTGCTTTACTAATTAAATCAAGGGAGGGACACGGAAATCTTCTGTTACTCTTTAGCACACAGCGCTCAAGATGCAGCGTGTGAGCCTTTCGCTACGTCAAAGACCTTTCTCGTTACTTGCTTTGACGTAGCGAAAGGCTCACGCAATGCATCTTGAGCGCTCTGTGCTAAAGACTAACAGAAGATTTGCGTGTCTCTCCCTTGATTTAATTAGTAAAGCTGTCCCAAAGTGGATGTTATTATCACTTTTCAATTTTAATCATAATCATTGCTGAAATATTTTCTTAAAATATTTGCTCCATCTCACCCGGAATTCTAACATCAAAGCTGTATCTTGAACAATTTAGATACAAATTAAAAATTTCTGGAGAATTTTAATCGTCAACCATTATCATTGCTGATAATCTAAATTGTTCAAGATGCAGCTTTGAAATTAGAATTCCGTGTGAGAGTGCGTAAATATTTTATGAAAATATTTCAGCAATTATTATGGTTGAAAGAGAAGATTCAAACTCCAGAAATTTTTAATTTGAATCTAAATTGTTTAAGATACAGCCTTGCTATTAGAATTCCGGGTGAGATGGCGAAAATATTTTATGAAAATATTTCAGCAAAGAATATGATTCTCTCTTCTTCTCTTCTTCGCCGTTCGCTCACTGCTGAAGATTGGGACTCCGTAGACATTCAACTTCACGCCTCCATCGATTGCGGTCAGAGGCCCGATGCAGTGCAACGTTCACAGGTATCTCCAGCTGTTCGGATACCTGATGGGACCATCTCTTGGGACTACGGCCTCTAGGTCTATTGCCCTCAGCCTTCTCTGTCACCATCAGTCGTTCAAGATTGTCATTGTCCCTGCCAGCAATGGTATTACAAGAATGGCCAAGGTATTACAAGACCTTGTGCAGGCAAACCTGAGACAGACGTTGCGCCCCTCAATCTTCTGTTCTTTCAAGACAGAGACGTTTGTGCGGCGAGCTGTTCAGGGCATCCTCAGCAAGCGGCGCCAACACCACATCTCAAAGTCGTCTAGCTTCTGTCTGTCTGCCGCTTTCAGCGTCCACGTCTCTGCACCATAAAGAAAAATGGAAAACAGGAGGGTACGGACTAGGTGTAGCTTTGTCCTATTAGTTATGTTACTGTCCATGTGGTTGCTCGACCACGCTTGACCATGTGGTCGCTCGTGTAGTCGCGTTACTAAAACTTGGCAAGGTACCGACTGACCCTAAGAACTTCAGGCCCGTGTCCCTTCTGTGCCAACTCTTCAAACTGCTGGAATGACTGATTCTAAACCGTACAGCGGAGATTTTGGATGCCAAGATTATCGAACAGCAGGCCGGCTTTCGTGCAGGGAAATCATGCTGTGGCCAAATCCTCAACCTAACTCAACACATAGAGGATGGTTTTTAGAGAAAGAAGATTACTAGAGTGACGTTCATCGATTTGACCGCCTCTTATGATACTGTCCACCACAGGAGACTGTTAAGAAAGCTTTATGAGACAACGAAAGACTGTAGCCTCACTATGGTCATCGGTCTATTCCTCCAGAACAGGAGATTTTATGTTTCACTCCAAAACAAGAATAGCAGATGGAGGGTCCAGAAGAATGGACGGCTGCAAGGCAGTGTCCTGTCCCCACTCTTGTACAACGTGTACACGAACGACCAGCCGATTCCTGACAATATAAGCCAATTCATCTATGCCGATGATACAGCTGTGGCAGCCCAGAGCACACGAGTTTACCGAGGTGGAGGAGAAGTTCGAGGTCGCCCTTAAGGAACTGGCAATCTATTACCAGAAAAACCACCTAAAGCCGAATCCCAGCAAGACTCGGGTCTGCGCCTTCCACTTAAAAAGCAAAGAAGCATGACGGGAGATAGAGATACATTGGCAAGGCGAACGACTGGAGCACTGCCCGACGCCGAGATACCTGGGCATGACTCTGGACCGTACTCTGTCCTTCAAACAACACCGCATCAATAATAAAGGCAAGCGAAAACTCACAGGGACAGCATGGGGAGCTCAACCAGGAACTCTCAGAAGCTCGGTTTTGGCGCTCAGTGTGTCCACTGCGGAATACGCACCGGTTTGGGCAGTTTCAGCTCACGCGAAAGATGTGGACGTCGCTATCAACGAGACAGGCTGCCTAAAGCCAACTCCAGTTAATAGTTTGTACCCACTTATTGACGTGCACCCCCATCTGTGCGAAGAGTCGTCGCCACGGATGCTGAAAGGACGAAACAGGAAACCGATGCTCGCCATCCTCTGCACCAACACGAGCCAGCCCGTCGACGCCTAATATCAAGGAAGAGCTTCATAGCAAGAAGACACACACACTCGAGGGGTCCGTAGAAAATAACCGTATCTCTAGGTGAACGCAACAGCTAACCACTCGGGAACCCCAAGAGAAGAAATGGCCTCAGGCAAACACCTCCCTTTCGCGGTATAGAAATCCCTAAATCGGCTCAGGACAGGAGTGGCAAGGAGCAAGACAAATCTGTTGAGGTGGGGAATATCTGAGAACGACGATGTGCTGTGTGCGCGTGGTCAGCCTCAGGATATGAGCCACATACTAGTCTGCCCACAACTGGAAAAAGGATGCACGCACGAAGACTTAATTTTATGTAACGACAAGGCTATTGCAGCCGCTATTTTTTGGAAAGATATCGTATGAGCCGGACACGGAAAGTAAGTATCATTGCTGAAATATTTTCATAAAATATTTGCTCCATCTCACCCGGAATTCTAATATGAAAGTTGTATCTTGAAAAATTTAGTTTCAAATAAAATTTTTTAGAGAATCTGAATCTTCATTTACATTCATTGTTGAAATATTTCCATAAAATATTTGCGCCAACTCACCCGGAACTCCAGCAAAACGACAATCAATTTTATAATTAAAATTCTTTGATTTAATTAATTAGTTAACGCTAAATAACATTTCTTATTTTGAGTAGAAATGTTTAGGCTATGAAATATCAATTATTTATTAGAATTCTATGTGAAAACTATTAAAATATCGATTGAACGTTTCATAGATAGTATATTTAATTAAAATATAATAAAATCTATTATTGTATTTGTGGTTGGAGTGAGCGTGAGGCGGCGATGTGTATATATAGGAAAATTAAATTTACAGCTAAATTGTATTTGGGAATTAATCGGAGAGAGAGTGGAGGAACGCTTTATCGCGTTTTGCTCGGATTGGTTGATGTATTCCTGCAGATTTATTAAAATAAATTGAAAGCTCGGTTATATTCTATGGCGCAGAGATAAGTTGTAAGTGATCGCGAGCGGTGAGGCGGCCAGCGTCTCATTTCCTGCTAGGCTCCATCGATGTCCCTGCTATCTATCCCTGCAGCCCCGCACTCTCTAACTCACACAATCCATATTTCATCGAACATGTTGCGCTTATTATAATACACACGCAACAATACTTAATTCTTTATATAAATCAAACAAGACGTTAAATACTTTTTTTTTCGTCTTAACGAGATTGTACTAATTATACCTGTAATATTTCCCCTCGGTTTAAACACCCTAAATATAAATGAGTTCTTTAAATGTAATTATTTTTCTCGTTTGTTTTTTTTAATACCCCGTTTTTTTTTTGTGGGGTGTAGGTGAATATACCTGGAAGGCAGTGATATTTTAAACTTATCACAAAATGATATAAAGTAGTGTAATTTTTAGCGTAAAAATTTTCCGCTACAGTTTTCCATTAATCTGCGGGTTTTATCTTAATGATTCTTAGTCCGAAGTTGGCGGAGTTTTTTAAAACGTGAGATCCTATCGAGGTTCTTCTTTTTTGTTCTATCTAACGGAGACTAGACGGGTGTTGTTTATTCTCCGGCTGCTCTCGTGATAGTTTCAGAAGCAAAGTAAACCACAACATTTAAATAAAAGAGAAAAACGAGCGATTGTTTTCAATTTAATTAACCCAGATACGGAAACGTGACGCTAGTTTTCTTTCCAACGAGGTGTTTTCGCATTTCTGGGATTGTGTTTTGGAATGCATGGAGAATGGTGAAAAGTATCCATCATGTATTTCCTGGACGTGTGTTTTTCGTAAATGTCGCTTTATAAAATTGTAAACTGAAATGAGAAGCGAGCAAATGGGCGATATTAGTCGGAGGAAGAAAGGACACACGGAGACGATTTATTTCACGGAGACATAACATATTCCGCGCACGGTCGCGCTAAAATTCATTTCCTGGCGGCCGCCGTGTCTTCGGCCGCAACCGACTATGATCAGGAAACGAATCCGGGCAACTCGAAATGGAAAACAAAGCGCCCGCTGCTACTTATCGCCGCTCTCCATGCACGGATTTATCCATCACGCTACATTAATACCACCTATATGTATCTACACTATCGCGACGATTTAATTTATACATTTATTTCCACATATATATAGGTAATGTACTGAACCAAGAATCAACGATTATTACCAACGCTTTATATTCTCCCGGCTTATCCCCTACACGATTCTTTTTTGTGTACGACATTTGTTAACCGCTCCAAGTTTACTGCACAACACACATTCTATTTCAACGAAACCGTACCTCATAAATATTCATTCAACCAAAATCTGATCATCGAAAAATATATATTATTGCCGTTTTAACCCAAATACATCCATAAATACACATAGTAGGTTTATTAAAAAATTATCATAATCTGTTTACATAATAATAATTGATAATAGACGTTTTTACGGTTAGTTAAGCGCATGCGCATATGCCAAGTTTGAAAGGCGGGAATATGAAAAGAAAATGAAGTTTCGGGCAAATAATAAGGTTATACATCCAAAAGTTCTGGCAAAACATGACAGAAATTGACACATGATTACAAAAAAATTTCAGCTATCAAAAGGTCTATTTCATTTTCTTTACATGCGCGTCCGTCTTGTTTCAAAGGCGGGATATGCAAGTTTCGGGGACATTTTCTTATTTTCACTGGTTATACGGCAAAAAAGTGCCCGAAAACATGGCGGAAATTGACGCATGCACACAAAAAAAAATTTCAACTATGAGGTCTATTCATATCATTTCATTTGTTGAACGATGTTCATAGATTTAGTTAAAAGATCTATCTGTATTTTAACTAAATCCATGAACATCGTTCAACAAATGAAATGATATGAGTAGACCTCATAGTTGAATTTTTTTTATTTGCATGCGTAAATTTTCGCCATGTTTTCGGGCACTTTTTTGCCGTATAACCAGTGAAAATAAGAAAGATCTATCTGTTTTCACATGCTAATTTAGACAGTCTGAATTAGTCTAGGTAAACCTAGCCAATCCACCTAAGCCACAGGGTTATAAAGTACTCAGTTGTCCATCATACTTGCCTAAATGGCACTCAGTCTAAATTTAGTTAGTCTGCCTAAGTTGCTGCCCGTTTCGTATCATACAGATCAATTAATCTGCACTAGAATAAAATAGATTTAGTTTGTTTGTCTGTATGTCAGCTAATATTTTAAACATATTAGAATAGTCGTTGGAACTCCATCTATATGCCATTGATCGTCTAATCTAGCTAGAGCGAGGATGATAGATTTAATCTCTTGGTTTTTTTATCAGATTTTTATGTCTGTCACAGATATCTAAATTAAATCAGTCTGCATTACTCGCAGCAAATCCGTGTTTTTGGCACTTATACTAGACTTTTTTTTAATTTTAGCTGTTGTCTGCCCGTTGTGCACAAGCCTCCATCTTGATCTACCACGTAGTCCTGTTCTGGGCCATTTGATACCGTTCATTTCAGGTCGTCGTTCCATCGCATCTGTGGTCTTCCTACGCCTCTTCTGTTGTTCCATGGTCTCCATCTTGTGATTTTTTCTCTCCATTTGTCTTCATTTCTTGCGACATGGCCGGCCCAAATCCATTTCTGCTGTAGTATTTTATTTGTTACATCCCTAACTTTTGTCTTCTCTCTGATCCAATCGTTTCTTTTCTTGTCTCTCAGTGATATACCTAGTATGCGTGTTTCGATTGCTCTTTGATTGTTCCTTAGCTTTTCCATTATTGTTTGCGATCCATAAGTGGTCACCATAAGTGGTCACCTTTTTAATTCGAGGGGGATGTCCAGCGCAAGTATATCTTTTATCTTGTTGTAAGCCGCCCAGGCTTGTCTGATCCTCTCTTTTGCCTCTATTTCTTGATTTTCCTTACCTATTATTGTTTGCCCAAGATACTAATATGTTTGTACTTTCTCAATTAAGTTGCCTTCGATGGTAATTTGTTTTTCTTCTTTCCAAAGTTAGTTTCCAATCCTATGCGTTTCGTGGCTTAGTAGATATCGTCGATGAGTGTAACGAGTTCTTCCTTGCAGCTGGCTATCAATGCTGTATCGTTGGGCAACATTAGTAGGCTGAGTTTCTCACCGGTTAAGTTAATTCCTTGGTCACTAAAATCAATTGTTTTTTGTGCATCTTCCAAGACCAGGGTAAAGTTTCGGCGATAAAGGATATCCCTGTCGTACACCTCTCCTGATTCTCACTTTTTCGGATGTGTCGTGCAGTTGGATTTGTAGTGTGTTTGATTTGCAGTTTGCGTACCTATGGTAAATTCTGGCATTTTTGCCTCGTGTGGGGTTGCTAGTCCTCCATCGGGCTCTTCCCCAGGTGGCGGATAGGGTAATGCCTTCTTGAATTGCCTTCTATATATACCCAGAGCGTACCAAAACTAGCGCAAGCAACGCAGCGTCTCACCCAGATTGGGTGGCTACTAACAGCGTCGGTCCCATAATGGGCGGCTGATTTCACTTATATCCCCCTTGCCTTATTTTGTATCCACCACTATACCTATTATTTTGCTTTTTTCTTAGCGCCATTTCATTCGGCTGTGGAAGCTTGTAACAGTGTTTGTAGTGATTTGGACTTCTTTGGTATGCTCAACTTTTAGATATAGAGTCGTAAGACTTACATGTTCATGATCTCTGTGTTTGCTTGTAGAATAAGTTTTGTCTTTTATTTTGTTTCTTAAAGGTACCCACTACTGTTAATAAATTACTATTATTAAGTTCAGATATAAAGGTGTGCCAATCTTAAAGCGATGGTATATATAAAACCTCATCAGTAATACAAACAGAAGAAAAGTTTTACGTATTAAAACGCCTTATCCAATATACGAGCCAAAAGTAGTTGAAGCACCAAAAGACAACCAAGAAAGAATGGATGACGAAAGAAATTCTTCAGCTATTGGAACTCAGAAGAAGAAGACACGTTAAACACCTAAATACCACCAGATATAAAGAGATCCATAAAAAGATAAGACTGCAAATAGGACTGGCAAAGGAAAGATGGCTAACAGCTAAATGTGATAAAATTGAACCACTGGTTTCCACCGCAAAGTAAAAGAAATGACGAGAACCAACAGGAAAAATATCTTTTATCTTGTTGTAAGCCGCCCAGGCTTGTCTGATCCTCTCTTTTGCCTCTAGTCGACATCAAGTTTAACTGATGATAATGGCAGACTTGTAACCGAAGTGACACAAAGCGGAGGTATGGGAAAAGTATGTACAAGAACTTCTCAATGACACCAGACCAGACCACCATAATATTACCTCTGCTAGTAACAACGGACCAATAATAACAAAAAATTCGAAGTTCAAAAAGCCATAACATCAATGAAGAATACGAAAGCAGCCGGCCCAGATAACATCCACTCTGAAATGATTCAGTTATGATGCAACTCGCACCCAGAATTCCTGAACATCGTCTCTGACTTATTTAATCAAAGCTACAATACGGGACAAATGCCAGAAGACTGGATGACCTCTGTGTTTGTTACAATCCCCTAGAAGCCGTCTGCGAAGAGATGCATAAATTGATCAGCCTAATGAACCACATTGTCAAGATATTTTTAAAGATCATACATGCCAGGATCTATCGTAGGTGCCAGGAACATGTGGGAGAGTCGCAGTTTGGCTTTCGGAATGCGCTCGAAACGAGAGAAGCCATCTTCAAATCATGATACAGATGTGTATAGATATGGGAGGTGAGGTACACGTTTGTTTTATTGATTTTTCCAAAGTGTTTGATACCGTAATCAAACGTAATATACCGTAATATATACCGTAAGTAAGGAAAGATGATTCCTTCTAGACCCACCACCTCCTTATGGGATTTACATGTAATGTTTATGGGGGAATTACATGTAAATCTAGCACCAAGCCCCTTATGGGGAATTACAAGTAAAATCTAGTATGGGGAAATCCTATACAAAATAGTTCTGAACATGTCCGAGCGAGTATGTCTAGATGGCGCTGCAAGATTCGTGTACGGCGGAGAGCGGGAAAATTCAAAATAAGGGGTGGACATATTTGAAAATTGAGTTGATTGAATTGAGATTATGGGGGGTTTAGATTGACAAGACTAGACAGACAAGACTAGACAGACAAGACTAGACAAGACAGACAGGGCTAGATACATGAGACTAGACACACGAGACTAGATAGACGGTAAAAGCCAGAGAAAATTTGATGAGATGACAAGAAAAATGGAATAATGCAGCTTATGGACGATGGACTTGGTTCTTAATTCCAGATATAGAAAAATGGATAAGAAGGAGCTATGGTGAAACAGACTATTATTTAACTCAAGCTTTGTCAGGCCACGGGTGTTTCAGGAAATACCTGTATGATCGCAGGGGAGCAGAGACGGACGAATGTAATTACTGCGGTGAGGTAGGCGATGTAAACCATACGCTTTTTGATTGCCCGAACTGGACACAAGACAGAACGAACTTCGCGAATATCACTGGAAGTACGTTTAATGCGTACAACATGATGGATGGGCTAACAGGATCGGAGAAGTCATGGAAAGAAGTATATACCTTCGTTCGGAAAATTATTGAAACCAATGAGAAAGACAGCAGGAAGTAGAACGGACGAAATTTGAGAGAATGATTCCAGTGCCTCATAGTAAAAATCTCACACCACATAGTCTGAGAAGACTAAACATAATCTGAGAAGAAGAAACGCTCCCGTAGGACCTAAAAACAGCAATAATCATCCCCATCCATAAAAAAGGAGACAAACTTAAATGCGATAACTACCGCAGAATTAGTATGCTATGCACTGTGTACAGAATACCAACTTATATCATTAACGCACGACTACACAGAAAAACTGATAGGAGAATATCAAGCAGACCTCAAGGAGCGGAAGATCGACGGTTGATCAGATCGATACAGTGAAGAAAATTTTGAAAAAAGCATGGGAATACGACATTGATGTGCACAACTTCTTCATCGATTATAACCAGGCATACGATTCCATCGGCCGCAACAACCTCTACCAAATTCTACAGCAGCTGAAGATACCAACTAAACTGGTGAAAATGATAAAGACCACAATGTGCGAAACTGAAGCCGTGGTGCGGGTTCAAAACCAACTTACGGACTTCTTCAAAATAACGAAAGAGTTGAAACAAGGGGATGGGCTAGCACCCACACTCTTCAATCTAGCGCTGGAATTTGTTATAAGACGTTTGGGTGTAGGTAGCGATAACATCCTAGCCAACAAAACAGTACAACTAGCGGCATATGCCGATGACATAAATATTATAGGCAGAAGGGCCGACGAAGCACAGAGGACCTATGCCCAACTAGAAGCATCAAAACAAGCAAAACAAAGGCAAAAAGAAGAAATCGCTGGCTAGAATTACAGTTACCAGGCAACATCGAGGATGTCAACAAATTTATATATCTGTGTGCGGAAATCAACAAATATGGTAATATTTGCCCTTACACTGAAGAAATGCGAGAGCGGATTCCAGTGTAAAGTGCGGCGCGAAAGGAATGTTTTTTAGTAATTTGTCTTTATTTGCAAATAAAACCAAACTTTCCTTAAAAAAAAAATTCCGTTCAATCCGTTGCCGGATGTTTTGCAGTAATAACAACTTCCTGTTATCTTATCAGCGGCACGCGAGTGGAGAAACAATAAATTATGAAGCGCGGTCTAATTAATTTCTTAGGATTGTTTCTCGTTTAATGTAATAAACATAATCACGTGACACATCCAGCGGGTATATAAGACTGATCTAAAATATATAAGAGATTGTCTTACGTTTAATTTAATAAACATATTAAGATTTTGATTTATCAAAATCTTAGGCAGTTATAACAACTCCCTATTATCTTATCAGCTGCACGCGAGTGGAGAAATAATAAATTATGAAACACATATCTCACATATCTGTGGAAACACTCTCTTAATCTTCTTCTCTGTTATTAATGCAATTTCTTGGAAATCCTGTGGGGGATACTCTGTTTAAATGTTTGAGAATTGCTAATATCAAATTGATGTTCTCATAAATCCAGGTAATTTAATAACTCTTCAAAGGAGTCAGCTAACATTGAGAGGTTTATTCTGTTTTCTTTTATTCCCACCATTAATTCATTGTATATATCATGATCTTTGGGGACACCTGCTTCAATATCTTCGGCCACACTTATCCCAACTGCTTTCTTCCATTAAAGCATACTAGCATCCACTTTTCATCAACTTGCATCCACTTTTCATCTACTTGCATCCACTTTTCATCTACTTGCATCCACTTTTCATCACAATAAACAGGGGTGTGAGGTCTATGTAACCCCACGCTAAACAAGGTGTGAGGTTTATGTAACCCCACGCTTAACAGGGTGTGAGGTCTATGTAACCTCACTCTAAACAGGATGTGAGGTCTATGTAACCGAAAGACGTGGGGTGTTAAACTATGTAACACATAGGGTGTGAGGTTTATTTAACCCCACGCTAAAGAGGGTGTGAGGTCTATTTTTAGTCAGCTTTCATCAGCTTCAATCAGCTTTTAATCAGCTTTAATCTCATTGGGTTAGTTGTGTTAGCATTAGGAATGGTGGGCGCTTCATTCCTAAACTTCGCGTAACCTAACCTTATGCTAACACAACTAACCCAATGAGATTAAAGCTGATGAAAGCTGACTAAAAATAATCTCAATTCAATCAACCCCTATCTGCAAATATGTCCACCTCTCATTTTCCCGCTATCCACCGTACACGAATCTTGCAGCGCCATCTAGACATACTCGCTCGGACACGTTTAGAACTATTTTGTATAGGATTTCCCCATACTAGATTTTACATGTAATTCCCCATAAGGGGATTGGTGCTAGATTTACATGTAATTCCCTCATAAGGCGCTAGATTTACATGTAAATCCCATAAGGAGGTGTCATAGGGTCTAGAAGAAATCATCTTTCCCTACTACCGTACAACATGATACATTGATCTAGGTGTTACAGGAAACCGGCATAGATAAAAAAAGAGTTATCGCAAACCTGTATTGATACCAGACAGCTGTCATTAAAGTCGACAACAACATCTCGCAAGAAGTATGCATCCGGAGAGGCGTGAGACAAGGTTGTGTACTATCTCCTTGAAAATTTTCCAAGAAGCATTAAATGCAAACGAAGGTATTAAGATGAATGGCGAAAACATCAATAACATACGATATGCTGATGATACCATCATAGTAGCAAACACCTTGGAGAGCCTACAGAGTATAATGAACACGGTCAAAATCACAAGCGAGCGGTATGGACTCAGATTAAACACCTCATTGACAAAATACATGATGATATCTAAAACGATTGCCCACGCCAAGATACACTAATACACTGGCAATGGACGTGTTGAGAGGGTAGAGAAATATGTCTATCTGGGTACCCTCATAAATTACAATTGGGATTACTCCAAAGAAATTCATGCAAGAATAGAACAGGCCAGATCTTCTTTCTACAAACTAAAGAAAATGTTCTCTCCAGCGACTTTTCACTCCCCGATAAAATCCGAATGGTAAGGCCCTATATAATGCCTGCTCTAATATGTGGCTTAGAAGCCTGAACATTTACAGAGGCGACGCAAAATAGGCTTTCGAGTTTTGCGCATATAATGGATCCATCAAATCACAAATGAAGAAGAGCTCCAACAAATCGGTAAAACTAAAGAACAGCTCAAAATCGTCAAAGAAAGAAAGCTGCAATACTTAGGGCATATAATGCGAAATGACAAATATCGCATTTTACAATTTGTAATGCAAGCAAGAGTAGATTGGAGAAGAGGACCAGGCAGACGACGTAACACCTGGCTTAAGAACTTACGCCAGTGTTTCGGCCTTAGATCAATTCAACTATTTCGTCAAGCAGTTGATAAAGCCAAGATTGTCATGGGCAACATCCGCAACGGATAGGGTCCTTTGTCCGTTCAGTAATTAATTTAGGGTTTTTTTTTTCATTTTAGTCTAGAACTAGTCTTAGAATTAGTCTAGTCTTAGATACATGAAATTAGCTAATAAATGTACTTATTCATTGTATTTACATAATAATCGATACAATCTTAAAGCATTCAATTTATCTTGGATCTTGAAGAAACAACAATATTCTGTACATATTTGAGGACGTCCATGTCACAATATATAAACTCCAATATGTAATTAGCAGTTAATAAGAAGTGGGAAAAAACGATTGTAAGGATTATTGTTAAAAGGTTAGATCTGTCGGCGACCTTTCCGACGAATTCAGCAAATTTAACGATGTAATAGCCAATAAATAACTTCCAATAAATTCCGCGAGCTTCAATGATCTCATATCATCGCAGCTATGTTAAAAGACATCTCTGATAGATAACAGATAACGTTAATTGCATTCGTGGAATTTGTTTTGCGAATATTTGATGAATAGACAGTGAGTTTCTTAGCTTTACAGAAACATTTGTTTCGTAAAAATCTAATGATTTACTACTTTAATTATGACTTTTACTAAATGTTAGATAACTAATTAATGTTTGGAAAATATATAGTTATTGTATAACACGATATTTTAATTAAGATGGAAGGATTAAAACTCTACGAGGCATGGCGATTTTAAAAGTGTCCCAACTTTTTGATGCGTAAATGTAATGATAATAATGGTGGGGTATTTTTTGAACCACCTCGAAAAATTATATCCAGAAATTTCTGAGCAACAAAAGTGTCTCAAAAGTTCAAATAAACGATTATTCAAAATTACGTTTAAAATAGTATATTTTGTAACTAGGGCGGTAAGTTGTCAATTTGAGGCGAGAGCGAGATTCGCTCGAGAGGGAAATTGACAACACCGCCCGTATTGAACAACCCTAATTGACAATACCCGCGAGTGGTAACCGCTATAACCGCGAAATCGCTCGAGAAACACACAGCACGCTACGGGAAAAATAGAAAAGTATTAGCTTACTTGAGTTACAAAATCACGCGACTAAAAACCGCGGCGGTTTAGCCGTAGTGCGGCCTAGGCCTAAGTCAAGCATGATGGCACAACATTTCAAGAAAGTAACCGTCTTGCAACCTGCGACGCACGAGTGTCATTCGGATTCTGGAGGAGACTCGACATCATGCAAGAGACGAGTCGGAGCGTCTCGGTGTATCCCAACCAGTCAAAAACTCAAAACCAAATCCAAAACTTTTCTAGCAACGTTCAACATTAACATCCTCACACAAACTGGCAAACTGAAAACTCTCACCGAAGCCCTAAATGAAAACCAGATATCTATAATTGCATTACAAGAAACACGTTACCCAGACGAAGAGACTTTCGAATCTGAAGGTTACCGCTTTTAAGAGCAGAGATCAAAAGAGGGTCCTCAATGGATCTGTGATGCTTGAAATATGGACGGAAAAAGTATCCAACTTGGTAATACTCCAACGTCTGAATAAATCCACCGAAATTCTTACCACCATCAAAAAAAGGAAACTGCAATATTTCGGGCAAAAAATACCGATTACTGCAGAACATCATGCAGGGAAAAAAATACGGCGAAAGAAAGCCGGGCCGCAGAAAAGCATCATGGCTCAAGAATCTTCGTGAGTGGTTTAAACTCAAACTCAAGCTCTCTGTTCAGACTTGCCGTCGACAGAGTAAGGATAGCCTTGTTGGTGACCAACATTCTAGAAGGACCTGGTACTTAAGAAGAAGAAGAAGAAGCTTGGAACTGCGTTTGCTATGGGAATTAGAATCCTTAAGTTGGTATCTGTATTAACAATCAATTGGTAGCTTTCTATGACCACGTTGCAAGATTGCCTCCAAACCGACTAACCAACCGTCTGTTCACCTTCTGGCAAAACAAGAAGCTTGGTACCACTTGGTTAACAGAGACCGAGAAGGATATTAAAGAACTGGGAGTAACAGATCTCAAAAACAGACAGTCTGCGAGACGCACCCTGAAGGAAGTCCGTGGATTTCAGGAAAAACCTCGAAGGAAAGGTACGCCCTGAACAGAAGAGAGAAAGTTGTTACACCGGCAGAAGATGCGACAATACTGGGCAAAGGTCAAAGCCCAACAGTTGAACAAGCATGGTCCAAAATAGGCCTATTCGAAAGAAGAAGAAGAAGACAATCAAATGCGCTTACAAAACACTACAGTCTAGTTAACGCACATGCCCCAAGAAATGATAAGAACAGATCTGACCCGGACGAAGAGGATAACTTTTGGGACCTCCTGGATCAAAAGGTTGCAAAAATTTCCAAACACCATGTTAAACTTCTTATTCTTCTTCTAACGTGCCTTCTCCTAAAGGAGGTTGGTTATCATAATGGCAATTCTCATTTCATTTCCTCTAAACAGGTCTATAGAGGACCAACCAAAGCATTCCCTCAAATTTTGAACTTCTTATGGGGACTTCAATACCCATCTTGGACAAGAACAAAAGTATAGGAAAATCATTGGAAACTATCCTGCCCACAAGAGAACGAATCAAAATGCCAAGAGATTGTTCTCCATAAACCATAGCCTCCAGATCATTTCAACACACTTTCGCCTCCTACCCAGAAAGTAAGCAACATGTCGATCTCATTTCGACACCATCGAAGAGATCACGACGCGATTTCCCGGATAAACAGCCCTGAGATTATGAATGTAAAGGTTAAAAAAGCAGTAAACGTGGCCTCAGACCATTACATGTCTATAATTAAATTTAAACCGGTCCCTGCAAAGACCAACAGGATACCCAAACATATTATTCGCTTTGAGTATGATAAACTGCATCGGAGGGCCGAAATACTGACGAACTGGAGTCCACATGAAAGCTCGGGGTAGACCACTTAAGAAATGGCGAGATGACTGCATCGACGACGTAAAGATATTAGGTGTGAGAGACTGGCTGCAATTGGTTAACAGCAGGGAGAGATGAAAGGATGTTGTAACTCAAGCCAAGGTCCACCCAGGGCTGTAGAGCTATAGAGGAAGAAGATGATAAACTGCAACAGAAAGTAACGGAGGCTCGACCAATTGACTCTGACTTTAACAACACAAGAAACCTTCTGATTGAAGGCGCCAAAGAAATTGCTGAAATTAAAAGAAGCAAGAAACATGCCTGGTGGAATGATACCTCTGTTACAATTCTCAAAAAGGCTCGATGCATGGAAACAATAATAATAAATTTATTGTAACATAAAAAAATGATACAATGGGCTACAGACCACGAGGTCCTTCTGCCAAAGAATTGGAAACAATATTATTGAACAAAATCTCAATCTGATGGGAATCCAACAAAGTCCAACGAGCCCAGACAGCTAAAGTGATCCGAGCTGAGAAGCGTAAATATGAAAAGTCACTTATTGGGAAGATCGACCAAAACTTTAACAGAAATGACACCAGAGAGTATTACAGAACGTAAACATAACGACGGAGATTTATAGCCCGTAAACTCCCTAACTTACGGGCTATAAGCCTCCGTCGTTATGCTTTCAGCGAAAGGACAGAACACTGGCGACCTCAAATGAAGAAAACTGTAACATCCTGGCTGACTACTTTAAGAACCTACTAAATTTTGATCAACCCAAAATTCCCATCAAGACCAAGGAACCCATTCACAGATACTTGGAATCGAGACTCATCAAAAATGAAATCAAACTTCACATTGCTCGACTGAAAAACAATAAGGCACCAGGAGTTGCAAAACTGTGGAAATATGTCCGTGAAGAAGCAGCTGAAATCTTGCAGAAGCAAATAGAATAAATTTGGACACAAGAAATTATACCAGAAGATTGGAAAACCGCCTTGATCCATCCATTACACAAGAAAGGTAGCATGAAAAATGTCAACAACTATAGAAGAATATTCATCTTATAGGTAACATTAAAAAATCTCTCATACCCTGAGGAGGAACCTATCCTGGAGAGAATGGAAGCTGAAGTAGAGCATCAAATAAGCGAATACCAAGGGGGATTCAGAAAGGATCGTTGAACTGCCGAACAGATCCACAACCTCAAAACGATCATCAGATATAAAACGATCATCAGTCTTTGTGAACTAAAAAGGCCTATGATTCAATAGACCGCGGCGTCCTGCTGAACATCCTCTACGAATTTGGGGTTGATCTGAAACAGCTGGCACTAATCTGAAACTGAAATCACCCTATCTGAAACAAAATCCAAATGAAGTTCCTATGATGTCTATCGCACTCTTTTGAAGTCAAAACCGGAGTCAGGCAAGGTGACGGGCTCTCTCCAATGCTTTTCAACAAATCATTAGGACCTGGCGAACACAATTATTAGAAGCTGAGTATAGCCCTATGAGAACGGTAACAAAATCCAAGGGGATTGTGGTTGACTGTCTAGCATTCGCTGACGACATCGCCGTTCTGTCAAAAGCAAATCGTCCTTTGAATCGCGGAACAAACTGGCTTGCAGATACCATTTGAAAAAAAAACAGAAGTAATGACCAACTGACCAACAAAACTCCAGACAAAATAAGAGAGGATCAACCGAGTCGAAACATTTAAGTAAAATTTAGAAAAATGGACTGGATAAAGAAGCACTTAAGGAACGAGTACACAAACTCGAAATAGCCCATCAAACGTCGCGCTCAATCTACAAGAAAAAATGCTTTTCCAAAAATAGTTCTGAAGCCAGTAGTTATGTATGCAGTCTATACCCTATCCCTATATGATAACAAAGGACTCTTCGAAGAACTAGAGAAGAAAGAGCGCAAAATCGTTGGAGGTGTAATGGGATCGAATTACAACAATGGCATCCATCATAAAAAATCCAACAAAGAAGTCTACAGTGAAATAGAGAAAATTACAGAAACGATCCGTAAGGCTTGTCGCACACTGGATCCGCTCCGCTCAGCTCACATCAGATCCGATCGGTTCCGCTCCTCTCAGCTCCGTAATGTTTCCACATTTTGCATCCGCTCAGCTACGTCACTTTTCCACACACTCAATCCCCTCCCACCTATCCAACGGGAGAGTTAAATATGTGCTGCTATCCTGGTTGCATAAATGCCTTAACGCATATATGAAAACGTTAGTGTTGCGCCTGCTTGAACCATCCGACCTCCGGTCTAGTATTCTTGACAAACAGAAGATACGGAGCGGAGAGGAGCGGAACGGAGCCAAGCTGAGCTTGAGCGGACGCAGTATGTGCGTTTCTATTTAAATACACGGGTTTTATATTTTTCTGGGCTAAAAGGCTGAGCCGAGCGGAGACGAGCGGACCCATTGTGCGACAAGCCTAAGTGTATCATGTCAATCGAATGGACGGAAACAGGCCCACAGAACAGATTTTTCACTTTTTAGACTCCAAACACGAAACCACAATGCCCTGCTTTATGAATACCAAAGAAGACCTGAAAATATTTCATCTCAAACCAGACGACGCCTTCAATAAAAACAAATTCCGATAAGATATTGGGAAAAATCGAGATGGACCAAAAGGAAGACAAGGTACCACATGAACAGCGCAAGCTGACCCATTCACAGAAAATGAGGGAATTTAGGGCTCAGAAGAAAGCGACACAAACTGTCGTTTAACAAGATTTAACGTGCTCCTAGATGGCCTCAACGAATAATAATAATAATGTTGTCATAAAAATAAAATAAATTGTTTACAGTTAAGTTTGAGGAATGTTAATAAATTCAGCCATTATTCAAATTTTACCCACAAAATAAATTTATGAATCGATCAAAAGAATCAATAAATAAACTAGCGTATCAGTTATCGGATCTGAGTGGTTTCCTATCGACTCGGAATATTTAAAACATTAGTTTAGAATTCGAAACGTTTATGAAGTATAGATATGTCGATGCATCAGTGCGTTGCTTTAATTAAAACGCAGAAAATCTCTAGAATTTAAATTGAAAGTCGCGATAAGGATTCCTAACGTAGATAAAGGCGCGGATTAGCGGTCTCCGACGCATTCATTTTGAATAAATGTTGTTCATTTTAATAATTCATTAAACATTTTCAAGTCTCGCAGCTTTTAAAATATGCTAATGGAATAATTATAAATGAAAACCAATATAAATTAGTAAACAAATTAAGTAAGATATTTGATATTCTTTTTACGGAATCAGTTTTGAATTAACACATCACGGTTTCAGTTTCAAAACCTGTTTTTAAGGTTTCACTTGGTTTTCTATCGCATCAAATTACCTTTTACAAAAATCTTCTAAAAATATTTCAAAAACTGAATTTATTTCACGATTCATCAAATTTTCATGTGTAGGTATATATTACTTTTGTAACTATTACACAAAATATATTTTATCTTTAGCACATTAAAAAATACGTTATTGTATGTGAAGGATGCCATTATTATAATCATGTGTAAAAGTATCCATATCGTGCGTGAAAGTCCTATGTAAATTAAATAGAGTTTCATTATTAAACGATTTCTGTTTGTTATTACTATGGCAACAACTTGCGTCACTAAACAACAAACATAGACGTTGTATAAATTTTCTGTATATTAAAATTGAATTAATTTTTCTTATTTTTCTCAGTCTGGATGCTTCATACGTGTGTGAAGTGCTTTTGTGCACCCATTGCGATTAAAGCACGAGCCGAAAGCGAAATTTCGCAACCCATGCACAAAAGCCCTTCTTCACACACTTGTATCATAAACTACTATTATTCTTCTTAGACAATAATCTAAACAAATTTTTCTCATAAATAATTTTATTTGAATTTGATTTTGCATTTTGTTTGTAAATTTGGACTGAATTTTGTTTGTCTTTTCACGAAATAAACAGTGAACAAGGTCAGTTATTCTTAAAATGAATATCTCTGTGCGATTGCGATATCGCTTACTTTGCGCGATCGTCTCGTTAATGCTGTTCAATAAATGAATCAACATTTGAAAATCCTCGGTGAGAATATATGATACGTGAATTTTATTTTCGTCTGCACTATCTGAACGAGATTCCTGCGGACAAAATAAATTTATTCCAGTCAATATTTTGAAACATTATTTACGATCCCATTAAAATAATCGCCATCTGATAGCAGTTGAAATTTTTCCAGACAGATTTTTTCCGCGTCGCAGATTAAAGAAACCGAATAATATTGCGTTCGTTGTGCAAAGCACGTTTCGCAATTCCCCAAAGTTTTCTAAGTAAATCCGAGCGATTTATATCTTCGGAAACCAAAAAAATCGATTAATTTATTAATTAAAAGCCGACCCAATTAGCAACTGAATGTCTCAATTCGATTTTAATATTAAAACAAGATGAGCAAGTGTTTGGAAAAAAGGTCCCCGCGTCCATTAGTAAAACATAGGCGCGTCTAGAGAAAACATGCAATTCACAGATCTAACCGATTCGGTTTCATGAATATTCAGTAAGGGAGAAAGAGAGAGGTCTCTGCCACCATTCGATAAATAAGTTGGATCGACTGGAAATATTCGTGACTTTGGAAATCGCTAATGCACTTTAACTGAAGCGGTTTCTTTTACTGATATCGCACGTATGCTAATGCCACTACAAACCCGAAACATATATACAAAAAGTAAAGGAAAAATAACAGTTTTTTTTCCACAACGACAATTTATTTCAAAGTATTTCATAATTTCCACATGAAAACTTGAGGAGGGTATTAGGATAAGGTATTATAGAGGGTATTAGGGTTAACTTGAGGAGGGTATATCAGGTAATAGGGAAACTTTCAATAATTTTATCTAGGACCACTATTGTAAATTCCTATTATTGTACAGTTCGTGGATTATGTAAATACGTCACACACACAGACGTATGTAACACTCCGCTATTAATGATAAGTTATGATTGATAACACACACACGTGCGTTTGGTTTACGATTCGTTGATTGGTTAAAAGCTGCTACTACATGCTTATACGTTCAGCGCCCCCCGTGCCTCAATTCAAACTAACGGAAATTGACATTGCGTACATTGGGTTGCCTATATCTACGAGCACTCTTATTCCAGTTTAACCCAAATAGGTATTAAATAGTAAGGTATGTAACCATTGAGAATGTATTTCTTTTCATTTCTTTCAAGTTAAATAATGTCGAGTAACAGTTATATACGAAAATACAACTGTTTGTTTATTATAATATTAAATAATGATATTAAATAAACATAACATAATAAGAAATAAATTTGTTACAACAAACATATTTTTCTTATTAAACAAATTAGTGTGGTCTTTGATAAAGTATAGTACATAACTCGAGTTGTAAGGCAATTACGTATTTGCGGAATTACGCACTCCCCACAATGCGGGTCGTGCGTAACTGTTTTAATATGCTTCTTACAACTCTCGTTACGTAATATATTATTAGATGTATACACAGTATGTAGTTGTGGATGGAATTCTATCGGCAGCATTAAAAAATATGTATCAGGCTATTGACCCAAAAAAAACATTTTTTGCCGGAAAACATTTGGAAATGCTATGCAGCCTCCAAGAAACAAAATCGTTTTTTTATTTTATTTCGGTTTAATAATGTGCTTCAAATCCCAAGTATCTCTCTGAAAGAAAAATAATAATGGAATTAGGTCCCGATTCCGATTACACGAGATTATCTAGCAATAAATAACCCAATCTTTCCGATCTGAACTAATGGTAAGGAAATATAACAATGAGAGATCGGAGCGGATAAGGACACCCGGAGGTGTGCTGCGACCTCTTGGTGAGGAGGACGCTCAGCGTGTCTGGCGCGTTAACAGAAATTCAATTTAAAACTCATCTCAAATGGCCGGGCCACCGCTGTGATCCAGCAGGGATCATCTATTACCAATTACCGATGTATCATTACCTCCGCGTTTACATCATATTTTCAGATAGCCGACCATTTCATTTAACAAGTTTATTTTCACTTTAAATTTAATTTAATTTATTTTTACAAAAATACACGATTTTCTCTAGATTTATTTTTATATAAAACAATGTTCTCCTTCTTAATGGCACTACAACCGATTGCCGGTCTGGGCCTCCTTCAGCATGTTCCTCCAAGCGGACCTATCACTCACCAACGTTCTCCAGTCTTGTACTTGAAGTTTTTGTAGGTCAGTTGTTACCGCATCCTTCCATCTCCCTCTTGGCCTTCCGGCCCTTCTCCTTCCCTCTGGTTGGCCATTGAACAACTTTTTCGGAACCCTATGATCACCCATTCTCTGCATGTGTCCGAGCCATCTCAATCTTGCCACCTTGATGAAACACAATATCTGGTTGATTGTAGAGCTGATATAGTTCGTGATTATATCTTCGGCGCCAGATTCCTCGTTCTTGGGTCGCTCCAAATATTGCACGTAGCATTCTTCTCTCAAATACACTTAAAGCCTGTTCTTCGCTCTGTGTTAAGCTCCATGCTTCTGCACCATAGGTTACCACCGGTCTTATCAGTCACCTGTACAGTGTGCACTTATGCTTGGGGTGGATTGTTTTGGACCTAAAAAGTTTAAGTAGCCCATAATAGCACCTGTTACCAAGAGTTATCCGCCTTCTTATCTCCTCGCCCATCCGGTTTACGCTGTTCAGTTGCGAGCCCAAGTACACAAATGTATCTACTGTGTCAAAGTGCTTTCCGTCTAGTTCTAGCGTTGGTCCTACCTTCCGATGAGTTTCGTTAGCCACCATGTATTTCGTTTTGTTTACGTTGACAGTGAGTCTTAGGTTATTTGCTTTCTTCTCCAGCAGCGAGTAAGTAGTTTTGGTCGCCTGTTCGCTTCTGCAAATTATATCAATGTCGTCTGCGTAAGCCAATAGTTGTGTTGACTTAAAGTACATAGTGCCGTTAGTATCCACTCCACTACTCCTAACGGCCTTTTCTAGTACGATTTTAAACAGTAAAGTTGCCAGTAGGTCTCCCTGTCGTAGTCCTTCCTCTGTTATAAAAGTCTCAGACAACTTGTTTCGTATTCTTACTACAGACGATACTTCAGACCGTGTTACTCTGGTTAGGGCTGTCAGTTTTTCAGGGAATCCGAAACTTGTCATTATCCCCCACAGTTTGTATCTTATAACGCTGTCGTATGCTGCTCTGAAGTCCACGAATAGATGGTGTGTCGTGATATTGAACTCATTACATTTCTCCAGGATCTGCCTAATGCCAAACAGTTGGTCTGTGGTTGACCTGTTTGTGCGGAAACCGCACTGGTATTCACCGATATTCTCTTCTGCGTATGGTAGTAAGCGACGGTACAACGCATTGGCGAAGACCTTGTATGCAATGTTTAGCAGCGTTATCCCCCTGTAGTTAGAACAATCTAACTTACCACCTTTCTTGTATAATGGGCATATTATCCCTAGCTTCCATTCGTCCGGTAGCTTTTCCGTTCTCCATATGTTTAATATGGGATCATGCATGCACTATATTAGGGCTCTACCTCCATACTCCAACAATTCTCCTGGAATGCCATCTGCACCTGGCGCCTTATTGTTCTTGATCCTGCGCACTGCAGTCTCTACTTCTTCTAAGGTGGGTTCATCCACTTGCTCAGTCCCTAATATTGATGTTGATGTTGGCGTTATACTTTCCTCTTTGACTACGCGAGTGTTCTGGTTGAGCAGGTCCCTGAAGTACTGACCCCACCTCTTGATACACTTTTCTGTGTGTCCGATTACTCTGCCGTCCTTATCCTTACACAGAAGTGGCAGCTGTTTGTAGCCAAGTCTCGCATTTCTGACCTTTTGATAGAGTCCCCGAGTTTCGTTGGCATTACTCATTCTTTCCGCGAAATCTTCTTCATCTTTTTCAGATTTCTTTCTTCGGAAGAGTTTTTTCTCAACTTTCCGTTTGTTTCGATAATCCTCTACATTCGCTCTAGTATTTCGTTGTAGTACTTTTTCTCTGGCTTTGTTCTTCTCTGTCAGAGCTTCCTTGCATTCTTCATCGAACCAGTTATTACGCCTTTGTCCCTTCTTCCACCCCACAACCTCTGCTGCTGTATCTTCGATGTCCTGCTTGATCTTTTGCCACGCTTCATTTACCTCTACTAGGGCGTTTTCTGGCCGTTTGGATATTCGTTCCTGCATTTGGTACTGAAATCTCTCTTTCATCTCATCGGTTTTGAATTTTTCCAGATCGTATCTCTTAACTGCCGGCTGTTGTGTGCGTTGACAATCAATTCTAGCCCTAAGCACCGCCCTTACCAAATAATGATCCGAATCTACATTGAGGCCTCGACAGGCTCTTACATCCAGGATATTTGAACAGTGTCTCCCATCTATCATCACATGGTCTATCTGGTTCAATACTCTACCACCTGGTGATTTCCATGTGGCTTTGTGAATATTTTTGTGTGGGAAATATGTGCTACTGACTACCATGTTGTTGGTCGTCGCAAAGTCTATCATCTTCCGTTTTCATTAGTCTCAGCATGAAGACTGTGCCGTCCGATTGTCGGTCGGTATATCTCCTCGCGTCCCACTTTAGCATTAAAATCACCAAGGATGATTTTGATATCTCCTTCTGGCGCATCACGATATGCTTTCTGCAGTTCCTCGTTAAATTGGTCCTTCACGTTTTCTTCCTTGTCCTCAGTTGGTGCGTGGACATTAATCAGGGTGACGTTTCTAAATTTCCCTCTTAGTCTTATGGAGCATAATCGTTCACTTATTGGGTTAAAACCAATTACTGCCTCTCTGGCCTTTCCTGTGACAATAAAACCCACTCCAAATTCCTTTTTGCCGCCCGTTTCACCACTGTAGTAAAATGAGTACTCCTTACTGGTTAGTAAGTTCTTTCCAGGCCACCTTGTTTCTTGAACAGCAGTTATGTCCATTCCGCCGATTTTTAGGGCATCCGTTAAAGTTCTCAACCCACCTGGCCTCGATAAAGTTACAACATTTCACGATGCAATTTTCCAATCGTTCTCCCTTTTCCGTTGCTTGTGTCGTTGCCGTATTTCCAGTCCATTCCGAGGCATTATTGAAGGTTTCATAACAGGTTTTGTTTTATGGTGCTGGTTGTTAACCACACGCGCAAACCCCCTGATGACCGGAGGACCATTTCTCCCGCTCTCGCTAGCCCTGACCACCCTTACCATCCATACGGGTTGGTTACCGCATCTCAGGCTAGAGTGGTCAGGTTACCAGGGTTCACCAGACGTGGAGGTGAGAGTCGGAATTGGGTAGGAGAGGCTATGCGACAATCTCTTTCAGTGCGATAGTCGTGTGGTACGCATGCACTACCCCCTTTGAACCCCTAATAAAACAATGTATTAATATAAAAATTTTATATTAATTAGAATGCTAATTTGTATATTAAAGAACGAGTTCAATAAACGCGATTTTTCATCACGCGTTCATGTTTAGAAAACGACCAGCGCAGCGAGGAATAAAGAACGAGTTCAATAAGCTCGATTTTTCTGCACGCGTCCATGTTTCTTCTTCTAAACATGGACGCGTGCTGAAAAATCGCGTTTTTTGAACTCGTTCTTTAACTCTTTCACTGCCATGTCAATTATAAATTATAAGGAATAACACACAACGCCAATATTTAAAAAAAATACTGGTAGGTATGCAACCCCTTTCAGATATATAAGTCACCTATTGTGTATTGTAACTGAACAAATAAGAGGGCAAAAAAAACATGATTTTTTGGAAATTAAAAAAAATATATTTATAATTATTTTTTGATGTAACGTCCATCTTGTTTTAATGATTATTGTATTTTGACTCAGGTGTTTGGACAAATTTTGTTCCAGTATTTTTATTAAAATTATGCCAACATTTCGACCTGTATTCGGTCTTTCTCAAGGCTAATTTTTTAAAAATTATATGATTTTGACATTTTTTTTTTTTTAAATTTGAAATTTATATTAATTTTTTTGGTCAACAAAAAAAAAATTAATATAAATTTCAAATTTTTTAAAAATGTCAAAATCATATAATTTAAAAAAAATTAGCCTTGAGAAAGACCGAATACAGGTCGAAACGTTGGCATAATTTTAATAAAAATACTTGAAAAAAATTTGTCCAAACACCTGAGTCAAAATACAATAATATATTTATAAATCGCTTAACGACTCTAAATCTAACACCGATTTGCAAAAGATTCAAGTATTTTCTAAAAATAATTTCACCCATCTGCCGTCTCTGGGGGCGGCTGGGCGAATTTCTAAAGCTTTCTCACTTTTACACCCACAGCTCGGACAGTTTTCGTCGCACTGACGTGGTTCCGGCGTATATGTGTCCGGAACGTCACCACACGTCCGACTGTTCAATATTTTTGCTTAAAATTTTTGGAAAGTGCGAAAATCTCACTTTTTCTTACAACATTTTTTTGTCATTTTTTGGTCGCTTAAACCAGTGGTGCGCAAGACGTGGGTCGCGACCCCTCGTGGGTCGCATTTGAATTAACAATTATATGTCGGGGCCGCTACACGTGCAAGCTCTATGCCGACAAGGATAACTTTGAAGGGGCGTAGCATCTCAGGGAAAAAGATATCCGACTTTTCTTTTAGAATAGACCTTTTTACGGTTAGTTAAGAGCAGGCGCATCCAACTTTGAAAGGCGGAAATATGAACGTTTCGGGCAAATTCCCTGGTTATACGTCAAAAAGTTCGGGCAATTTGTGACGTATAACCTGGCGGCAATTGACACATGCGCACAAAAAAATTCATCTATGAAAAGGTCTATAACACACACCACAGTATTCTTTGCAAGATTCTTAAACCCGAACACACCCCCAAACACGATTCTTAAAACCCATAATATAAAAAACCCATAAAACCCATAAACCCATAATAAACCCATTCGGTGACTATCATTTTTTCGGTTTTTGGCCAACTTTTTTCAGATTCAGAGCACTGTGGGACGCCTTACATTTATTTAAAGAGTTTCAGGTCGCCGATTGGGTTCGTTCTCCTCAGAACGCTTGCCCGCAACTATTCCGGCAAGAATTTTTAAACTGCTGCGACTTTTTGCGAATCGGCGGCAGTTTAAAGAGAAAAAATTATCTCTCTTTCTAATTTCAAGAAAAAAATAGGGCCGGCGCCTTTCGATCAGGCATGGAACTAGAACATAGGACACGGCTATAGTTTGAGTAGGGAAAGATAGTTCGTTCTGGCGCCACCTCCGCCTCCCGAGTGCGAATGCGCAATGAGACCTTCGTTCTAACCTAAGTGGCTAAATGGCGCTTTAGTTCAGCTTTTCTCCATCAGATGGCGCGTGAAATTACAGATTCCTGTAAAATTAACAAAATTACAGATTCCTGTAAATTATCGTTTCAATCAGCTTTAAACTGTTTTCAATCAGATTTAAACAGCTTAAACAGTTTTCAACAGCTTTCATAACAGCTTTCAATTTAAAGCTGTTTTGAAAGCTGTTTAAAGCTGATTGAAAGTTGTTCAATGCTGATCGAAAACTGTTTAAGCTGTTTAAATCTGATTGAAAGCTGTTTCACGCGCCATCTGATGGAGAAAAACTGAACTAAAGCGCCATCTAGCGACTTAGGTTAGAACGAAGGTCTCATCGCGCATGCGTAGTCGGCAGGCGGTAGTGGCGCCAGAACGAACTATCTTTCCCTACCAGTTTGTTTGGGAGTTTAATCCCGATTCCGCTGAAGATGGTATCGTGACGCCATAAAAACGACATTTTTTGAACGTCCAGGAAAACTCGCGTATAATCCAAACTTAAGCTCTGCGGTAACGGTCGGAGCGAGTGGTGTAGGTCGGCGCGAGTGGTGTAAGTCGGCGCGAGTAGTGTAGGCAGGCGCGGGTGGTGTAGGTCGGCGCGACGCGAGTGGTATAAGTCGGCGCGAGTGGTGTAGGTCGGCGCCAGTGGTGTAGGTCGGCGCGAGTGGTGTAGGTCGTCGCGAGTGGTGTCGGTCGGCGCGACGCGAGTGGTGTAGGTCGGCGCGAGTGGTGTAGGTCGGCGCGAGTGGTGTCGGTTGGCGCGACGCGAGTGGTATAAGTCGGCGCGAGTGGTGTAAGTCGGCGCGAGTGGTGTAGGCAGGCGCGGGTGGTGTGGTGTAGGTCGGCGCGACGCGAGTGGTATAAGTCGGCGCGAGTGGTGTAGGTCGGCGCGAGTGGTGTAGGTCGGCGCGAGTGGTGTAGGTCGTCGCGAGTGGTGTCGGTCGGCGCGACGCGAGTGGTGTAGGTCGGCGTGAGTGGTGTAGGTCGCCGAGAGTGGTGTAGTCGTGACTCTCGTGGCCTCATGTTAGAGCGCTAACTAACAAGTAGAGAGGTCCCGAGTTCTATCCCCAGGGCCGGCCGCATTTGTACCAGAAGACAAATGTGAAAAATTAATTAGCGCAATTTAAAATAACAACTAGGTTTCTGGAACTCTAAGTGCATGTGGGCAAAAGACAATAGGCCACTAGTAGGCCGCAGTGTTTGAAGGGTTAATACCCGGCATCCACATTGTACCAAACTAAAAAAAAAACGGTTTTGCGCGATTCTCGCAGAGAATTGAACGTTTTATTTTTTAGTGCAAGCGGCATCGCGCTGCGTCGTTTGCAACCGTCGCGACGCCCTCACAAACTCGCCCTATTGCAAGAATCTAATGACGAAAGTAAAACGTCCATATTGTTGTAGCTGCGCGGTACAGAACATTCATTCATTACCAGAACATTCTTCTGGATTTTTCTGTGGATTGTAGAATGGTCTTTTGGCTTTTCGCACCCATAATTGACACGCGGGCACGTGGTCGCCGTGTCGCTGCGACGTCTGAAACGTATCGGCTCCCGTTCGCCAGAAAATGCCGGCAGTCTAACCGCTGCAGTTTCGCCGTTTGTGGGCCGAAAATTCGAGCCATCCTCGCCGAGCTGTCGACGTTGGAAAACATCACCCTTTCTAACAAGATTTTTTTACATTTGCCCCCTCACCGCGTCCCCGAATCCGACTTTTGCGGCACGGGGAGATGCCGCCCGCCCCTACGCGTGTTTTGGTACCACTCTCGGCTTCCTACGTCGCTCCCTTCGCCCGGTGGGTCTGTAATGCCGAAAAAAAATCTGCAACCGCCTCTTTGGGCGTTATCGAGAATTTGCGTTCGCATCGCGTGGAATAGTCGCAGGAATCTAAAAAACCGATCCACATTTCAGTAGGGCCCCCCAAACCAGAAGTATCCTCATAAATGTGTAGGGTGCACTGCAAAAGTGCACTTTGTCGCTGTCCGCGTTCAACGTGCCGCGATTTTTCGGCGTAATTCTTTGGATTGAACATTTGGCTTTGCAGCAGTGTAACCGGCGCCTCTGCCGGGCATCATGGCGCCGAGTTATGGACGAACAAAAACGTGGAAATTTCTCGCCTTTTTTTCAACACCCCCGGAAACCCCCAAGACGCGGTCTATCGAGAAAACACCTTCACCGTGTAGCCTGGTCTTTTTGCTATACGGACTGCGAGTTTCGCCGTCCCGCGACCTGTCTGCGTGATTTTTTTCCAAAAACCTCTAAAAAACCAAAAGTCGGAAACTTTTCTACGATTTTTTTTCAATTTCTTAAACTTTGAATAATCGTAGCGTTTTATCACTAGACGGCGCTGGTAAAAAAGAAACCCCGGGCTACATCGTCCGGGACGGCGCTGTATAAATTCAGGGCGGGAATGGCGGTGAAAGGGTTAATATTATTTTGCCCCCTTTTATCCCATTTCTAAATAAAAAAATCGCCTCTGCATGTTGATAAAATTGTCTCGCACTCGGCGAGCCATTAACGAACCCATATGAGTGCTTCCTACGTCGCTCCCTTCGCCCGGTGCGTCCGAAATGCCGAAAAAGATCTGCAACCGCCCCTTTGGGCGTAATCGGCTAGAATTTGCGTTCGCTTCGCGCAGAATAGATGCGAGAATCAAAAAAAACGATCCGCACTTCAGTAGGCCCCCCGATCCTCGATAAATGTGCAGGGTGCACTGCAAAAGTGCACTTTGTCCGCGTTCAACGTGCCGCGATTTTTCGGCGCAATTCTTTGGATTGAACATTTGGCTTTGCAGCAGTGTAACCGGCGCCGCTGCCGAGCATAGTAGTACAAAGACGTGGAAATTTCTAGCTTTTTTTCAACACGCCCGCAAACCCCCAAGACTTGGTCTATCGAGAAAACTGACACCTTCGCCGTGTAGCTTGGTCTTTTTTCTATACGGCTGCGAGTTTCGCCGTTCCGCAGCCTATAGCCTGCACGGGGTGATTTTTTTCCAAAAACCTCTAAAAAAACGAAAAGTCGGAAAAATTTTCTACAATTTTTTTGAAATTTCTTTGAATAATCACAGCGATTTATCACTAGATAGCGCTGGTAAAAAAAGAAACCCTGGGCTACATCGCCCGGAACGGCGCTGTATAAATTCAGGGCCCCGGGTCACATCTCTCGGAATGGCGCTGAAAGGGTTAATACTATTTTGCGCCCTTTTATGCCATTTCTAAATAAAAAAATCGCCGATATATATATATTGAGAAAATTGTATCGCACTCGGCGAGCCATTAACGAAACCACATGAGTGCTTTAATGACTCCAAATGACTTAAAATAGAAAATAAAACTTTACACTAATCAACTATTCAGACCCCCCAAGATCAACATGGGTCAATCTACAAAGATCAAACAAAGATCATCTTATATCAAAAAATCCAAAAAACGATTTGATTTGAACGACTTTTTGATTTAATTTTTTATATTTTCTAGTATTTTGATATAATTATGTATATTTTTGATGTTAATAAAAAATTTTGTGCTAAAATTTGTAATATATTATTTGTTTCAGGCGATCCTCATGAAAAGTTACCTTGCGGTAGGGAGTTCCCGGAAGAGACAGAAACTCTGAAAAAAGGTAAGAATCTTATCATTAAGACGGTTGGCAATACGCGGGGGTGTTGGCAGCAGTGGGGCATGCATGGCCGTAGGCCGTTCTCTAGAATAAATTAGAATTTATTATTTTCGATACGGTTTTATCATGGCACCTTCTGTTAAATTATACATGCAATTACTGGACTTATTACGACTGATTATATTCAAGACCGACCTTGGCTGCGATAAAAAGATCTTATTTATATTAATTTGCATTTATAAATATTCCGCCATTTGATTTTATCTACGGGCTTAATTTTTTCTCCATACCACGCGCTCTCTCTCTTTCCCGCACTCCGCCGGCGATCGTTTCTCTTCTTCGCGTTCTCATTTTCATTGTTATTATACTAATTACATCATCAACACATCTTGATATTAAAACTATATTACAGGAGAAAATATTAATAATATGTAATGGAAATACGATTTATATTTTGTAAATACATACTTACTTTATAAAAATCAACTTTGAAATATCTAGTCTGAATCTTAAGGTATTAAGTCTGAATTTCGGACAATCTAGACTTGCAGTTGATGTTGTTCGCGCCAATTTTAATAAATCTGTATTTTTAATTCAACATTTGAATCGATTTCGGCACCGATTAACAGAAGGGGAAAGGTGTATCGGTCTGGGCCGAAATCGCTCGATTTACTTATCAATTTACTTCGCGAATTTATATTTGCGGAGAGTATGCTTCGAGTGTGAGAAGCGTATAGACAAAAATCGAAGCACGAACCAAGCTCGACCGACACAAGTTTATTGTTTCAAGTTAAGTTTAACCAGGGGTGTAATCACGAGCCCAAAGGGCTGCAGCGGCATTCAACGTCTGGAAGACAACAATTTTAAGGGATCCCTCCACCCATTATCCTCATTTCCTCCCTTAAAATATTCGTCGGAAGGACGATCCACACGTGGCGGAGACGCGAGCGACCCTAACAGGTAAGCGATTAGACCAGCCCTGTTTCAAACTGGAAAATTTTATTTTCATGAGACACGGTCCAAACAGATGTTTTTGGTCGTAATTTTATAGTTACACAGTTTTTTTAACTTGGCCAACTATGAACCTCAAAGAAATTAAAACTATTTGGTTTTTCTTCTTTTCTCCTCCCAGAACCTCATCATGCATTCGCTTCTTTTGTTTCTCTCCTCATCGGAAATGATCCGTTTGCGCCTCCTCATTGTTGGTTTCTTTTGAAAGGCTTTTAAACTGTCTACTCCCCTTCTAAACTCATCTACACATTTAGATAAATTCAGAATAGGAAGAGGAATAAGACAAAGTATAGTATTACCTTGTCTTATCCCCTAAAATCTTCACTGCCATGCTGGAACATACATTCAAACAGCTGAAATGGCAGAATAAGGGCACAAATATAGAACACCTACATCACCTTCGTTTCGCTGACGACATACTCTAACAACTGACAATCTAGGAGACGCACAAGAAATTCTGGACCGAAAAGAAGCCAACATGAGAAGAAGACCAAATTGAAGATCGAAAGCATGCGGCAGAAAAAGTAGGACTGTATATTAACTACCATAAAACAAGTTTATGACAAAACTGGTGGCCAGCGGAAACCTGGTGTCCTACGAAGGAGACGAAATAGAACAAACGCACAAATATAAATATCCCGGTCACGAAATACAAATCTGCAGAGACAACCAGACAAGTGAAGTCACTCGACGCATAGGGCTGTAATGGGCAGCTTTTGACAAACTAAGAAACACCATTAAAGGGAAACTGCCTATATGTCTGAAACGGAAAGTGTTCAACCAATGCGTGCTCCCAGTAATGACATACGGGGCGGAAACTCTGACCCTAACGAAGAAATTAATAAATAAACTTCAAATAGCGCAAAGAGCAATGGAAAGATCGATGCTGGGAATCACTAAAAGAGACAGTAACAATAAGAAACAGAACAAAAGTTGACGATATTATCGAACTTATCACAAAATCCAAGTGGAGATCCAATCCAATGTGGGGTTGGACACGTGGTTCGCATTAAAGGCAACCGATGGACAAAACGAATCCTGGAATGAAGACCCAGAGAAGACAACAGAAGCAGAGGAAGACCACCCACCAGATGGACGGACTTTTTTTTTTTTTTTTTTTTGGGAGGGGACGTAGCAAGCACCCCGGTGATCCCTACTATGGAACACCGCTATGGATCTTCTTCGTAGAGCGGTGGCTGTCTGATTTGATGACAATTGTCCTTTCAGATAGGTAGCTATCTATCATCGCTATCAGGTATGGCGCAAAGCTGCGTCGCGTGACTTCCTCTAGAATGTTTTGCCAGCACGCCGAATTAAACGCGTTGCGCACATCTAGCGTAATTAGAGCGCATAATCTTCTAGTTCCCCTGGTACCCTTTTTTGCAGCGTCTGGAGATGGACGGACTACGTTAAACGTGTGGCGGGAAACTGGATTAGCACCGCGCTAGACAGAAGACAGTGGAAACACCTGGAGGAGGCCTATGTCCATCAGTGGACGAGAAATGGCTGATGAGGATGATTTTTTTGTACTCTAACCAATCTGGGACCAGGGGGGTTAGCTCTTAAAGCACTATAGAGGGACTGGATCTATTCGCATGAACGAAACAATGTGGGGAAATACAATAGGCCAGTGGGCCGCAACTGGCCTATTGTATTTCCCCACATTGTTTCGTTCATGCGAATAGATCCAGTCCCTCTATTAGGTCCAGGATTCTATGTGTGCCATGTTTTTCACCGGGACTCTCTCAGCTGTAATATCGAGTACAATTGTGTCTCCTACTTGCTTCAAAATTCAAAAAGCTTCAAAGGTTTACTAACATTCGTTTGCTGTGTGTCAGACCATTCAAGTTGACTCACTGTAGACGGTGCTTAGTTGCTACCCATTTACAGATTACAGAACATCTATTACAACTTGCCTAACATCTATTACAACTGGCCCAACATCTGTCACAACGTTCCAACATCTATTACAACTTGCCCGAGATCTGTTACAACTTGCCCAACATCAATTACAACTTGCCCAATATCAATTACAACTTGCCCAACATCAATTACAACTTGTCCAAATCTATTATAGCTTGCCCAAGATATATTACAACCTTCCAACGTCTATTATAACTTGCCTAACATCTATTACAATTTGCTGAACATCTGTTACACCCTTGCAACATCTATTACAACTTGCGCAAGCTCTGTTACAACTTGCCCAACATCAATTACAACTTGCCCAACATCAATTACAACTTGTCGAAATCTATTATAGCTTGCCCAAGATATATTGCAACCTTCCAAAGTCTATTTTTTTTTTCATCTAACCAATGTGGGTCCAGGGGGTTAGCCCTTAAAGCACTGCGGCCCACTGGCCTATTGTATTTCCCCACATTGTTTCGTTCATGCAAACCAGTTTTGTTTCGATCCAGTCCCTCTATTAGGTCCAGGATTCTATGTGACATGTTTTTCACGGGGACAGCTGTAATATCAAGCTTGTGTCTCCTACGTGCAATTGCTTCACAGTGGAAGATTATATGGGCGGCAGTTTCGTCCTCCTTATAGCATAACCTGCATAAAGGTCCATCCTTCCAGATACTCATTTTATGCAGGTGTTCTCGTAGAGGGCAGTGTCCTGTAAGTGGGCCTACCACAATTGCGATCTGCTTCCTTGGCAGTTGCAGGATTTCAACATCGGTTTTTCGGAATGATGATGATGACACATTTCGCTGTGGCCTTTAATCCCACGATGTAGTTGAAGATCCTTTTGGTCAGTCTGCATTCATTCATTCTTAGTAGGTGTCCGTAGAACTTTCACCTCCGCTTCCTCATTGTGTCCGTGATCTTCTCAGTGTATTTGTAGAGTTTTTCGTTTTTCCTCATCCTTCGCGTCCCATCAGTAGTTTTCAGTGGTTCGAGTATTTTCCGCAGAATCCTCCTTTCTTTCTTTTCGAGTTCTTGATTGAGCGGTTGACCAAATTTAAATATCTGGGTACGTGGCTCACTAAGAATTGGACATCAGACATCGAAATAAAATGCAAAATTGAAAATGCACGTACCGAATTTACGAAGATAAAAAAGTCTTCACCAACACCGAAATTGATATCAACCTCAAGCTGCGGCTCGTCAAGTCTTATATATGGTCGGTTCTCCTTTACGGTATGGAAGGGTGGACACTGAGAACAGCATCAATAAACCTGAAGCTTTAGAGATGTGGATGTCCCACAGAATACTTAAGATCCCCTGGACAGCAAGATTCACAAACGAAGAAGTGCTCAGACGAATTAACAAAGATTGCGAAGTTTTAATTACAATAAAAAGAATGAAAATTGCGTACCTGGGTCACATAATGCGGAACCGAAAGTACCACATACTGCAATTCATAATTGAAGGCAAATTTGATGGAAATATGGGAATACGAAGGAATAAGATGTTTTGGTTGAGGAACATAAAGCAATGGACGGGACTACGAACTGTAGAAAGTTTGATGCACACAGTTAGGGATCTTGTAGAAATGGGATATGTCGTCGCGAACATCCATTAATGGATATGCTCAGGACACGAAGAAGAAAATTTTCCCCCTAGTCTAGTCTTTATTCCAATACCGTTTTTCCTCATCCTTCCCATCATCCTTCCCATCATCAAGTCCCATCAGTAGTTGTGTGTGGACCACAGATGTGTATGTACCACAAAATACTTAAGCGGTTAAATACTTAAACGGTTAAGCGGTTAGCGGTTTAATGTCGAATCCGAGCGACACATTTCCAGAGAACTTGCAAGGCAGTTGAGACCTCATGGTTGCCTAAGCCGAATTGGGGAATTGAGTGTGATATGTTGCAGCCATTAGTTTTTAATTTTTGCTCTCAAGAGCCAAGAGCTTACCTATCTGAGCCACCACCACACCTTTGAACTTTCAATTAGCATTCATTTACCATTGTCTCACTGGCACATGAATATTCAATAGTGAATGTGTTGATTCAAATTTAATCACCATCGCACGCACAGTTTGTCTGATGGGACGATTATTGCGTCCAAAAATTGGAGTAAGCGCTCTTTGGCTTGTCGCACATTGGGTCCCCTCAGCTCAGCCTTTCAACCCAGAAAAATATAAAGCCCGTGTATTTAAATAGAAACGCACATACTGCGTCCGCTCACCTCAACTTGGCTCCGTTCCGCTCCTCTCCGCTCCTTATCCTCTGTTTGTGAAGAATACTAGGGCGGAGGTCGGATGCTGGCGGATGGTTCACGCAGGCGCAACACTAACGTTTTCATATATGCGCTAAGGCATTTATGCAACCAGGATAGCAGCACATATTTAACTCCCCCTGTGTAGAGATGGGATTGGATTGAGTGTGTGGAAAAGTGACGTAGCTGAGCGGATGCAATATTTGGAAAAATGAAGGAGCTAAGAGGAGCGGACCCGATCGTATCTGATGTGAGCTGAGCGGAGCGGATCCAGTGTGCGACAAGCCTTAAATTTGCTCAGAATGTCGGTAGTAAATTTTAAAGACGTTGCTCGTTAGTGAACAAAATGTAAGCCTTGACCTTGCCAGATCATAAAAAGGTGTGTAAGTTGTGTTCCGTATTAGCAAACAAAATTGTTATGTCTCTATTGAAAAACCCTTTATAAATAAGATAGAATTGGTGATAGTATCCTACGTTATAGATAATCATACAAACTTAAAACAAACTGAACACAGCTTGAATATATAAATATATTCAGCCTTTCCGGAGCTCTATAACAATTTTTGAGTCTTTTTAGGACTACCATAGTATAGCATAGGTAGTCCTAAAGGGACTCAATAATTGTTATAGAGCTCCGTAAAGGCTGAATATATTTATATATTCAGGCTGTGTTCCGTTTGCTTTATAAATAAGTTTAAAATTAAAAAAAATACACAACGTTGATAAACCAATCTCCGCACAAACATTTTCCACTTCTAACGCTTACCACGCCGATTACGACTCCGACCTTCAACGTCTGCGTCTTATCCACCTTTTGTTGTCTGCCTAGTTTTGTGACTATTTCCACCGTTTTCATTACATTCGTGCGCAGAGTTTAATTATCTACGCCTGGAAAACGAAAAATCTTGTAATGGACTGCACAAAACATGTAAACAATGTTATCGCACCCATAATAAATAAGAAACGATATTTAATTTAATTTCTGTGTTTTTTAATTGAAGCTTGCATTAGCGGGAAATTTGTTTATCGTGTTCATTCCGCGAAAGATATACACACAAATAATATTCAAGGATTCGTCAAGAAAGTATTATTTTGTCTTTTAGACAAACTTTATCCATCCTTAATCTTCTTTCGGCACTACGGTCCATGTAGAACCTTGGCCTGCTCATTACTTCCTTCCATTCCTCTCTATCTAGAGCATTTCTCCTCCAACTTCTTTCCTGAGTATCCAGCCTGAATATATAAATATATTAAACCTTTCCGGAGCTCTATAATATTATTAGGGTTTTTTTGGGACAATCAAAACAAATCATGTGAAATTTGTAAGTTATTTACTAGCCCTCTATTGTGCCAAGTACGTGTTTTACAAGTTATAATTCATAACAGCAAAGCTGCACTGATGAGAGATAAATCTCGAAACGCATCCGATTATCGCTATTCACTTTAGTTAATAGAAAGACATGGTTTTAAAAGCAATGTTATTTTTCTGGTTCTTGTTTAGTGCCACGAAAGTGGAATGATGACTAGTAAATTTTGGCAAAAAATAATAAAGAAGATTATTAAATATATTAATTATAATATAAATTTTTAAAGAAGAATAAAAGTTATTTTATTGTTTTTTAAAGGTACCCACTACCGTTAATAAATGATTATTATTAAATAACTTCTAAATTTCACATGAGATTTGTTTTGGTAGTCCTAAAAAGACCCAATAATATTATAGAGCTACGAAAAGGATATATTTATATATTCAAGACTTTATTATGACGTTTATATGATTATCTATATTGTAGTATGGTTTTACCAATAGTAAGCTTTATCCATATTATCGGCCAAGTCTAAAATATAATTTATTATTGTTGAAGGTAACGTGTTAAGGTGAATTTATTGGTGTTTTATAAATGACTTGGAAGAAATATATGACAGAAATAAATATAATAATTGCTGACAATTGAAAACAATGCTGAATGCAAAATTGTTGTGTCTGGAGTGTTTTGGAAAGAAAAACTTTTCTGCAAAATGTGAAAAAGTGAGTTGATCGGAATCAAAGTCGCTGTAAAATAAATGTATGAAACAGTTATTGAAAACTCCGGTGTAAATGATAGCGCGCGTGTAAAGTTTATCTCTTCATAATATCAAAAGGCATATTTGAAAGGCTACATTTTTTCCAACTCGGAATTTTATACGAAGATAAGGTCGCTTTCGACTCGGCTCGCCATCTCATAATGGACTTCTCTGGCACTGACTGATAGCGTTAGCCAGATGTGCTTTATGAAAACATATGAAATATATTCAATCTGCGAATGGGCGATAAGCCGTCGACGCCGCCACCGACGCCGACGCCGCTGTCTCTATTTATAAGAAATCAATTCCCTCCTCCACACATCCTCGCTCCCTCCGTCCCGCCGACACACGCTCACACGCCAGATTTATAACGACCATAAACAAACAATCTATCAATTACTTCATTCGGTTTACAAGTTATTTAATCTTACAATGGATTATTTATTGAGATGGGTGTTTCTATACATTAACTCCAAAATACCTACATTTCACATTCTTGTTTATAATGCATTATTTAATACCAAATATTTATCTACGTGTAATAACATTTTTCTATTTTGCGAATGTAATTGACTCATAACGCCACTCGTATGCGTGCGGTTATAAAAAGTTTTCTCAATATGTATCGGCGATTTTAATATTTAGAAATGGCATAAAAGGGCGCAAAATAGAAAAAATACTAAAAAAAATTCGTTCGTAACGCGTTTTTCAGCACTTGTGCATTAAAAAACGCCTCGCTACGCTCGTCGTTTTCCAAACTAAGATGCGTGCTGTAATATCGCACTTACTGAACACGTCTTTTAATATACTATTAAGAGTGTATAATGTTAAAAAAGTAAACCCTCGACTGCTGTCTTCCCAGAGTAAATTTGCCGCCGTCCATCCGAGCGAGTCCGCTGCGATTAGGAACGTCGGCAGCGCGACTCGCGTTCGCCTGTCGGAGTCGTTCGAGTTTATCTGTGAAATAGAACAAGAAACTCGCGATCAATTCTATCAATCAATTCCCGAATAATTTTGTCCGAACAAAAAAAGTGTGAAAAAGTCCTAAAAAATTTAAAAGTCCCGGAAAATTTCGGAAGTCCCGAAAAAGTCTTGTAAAATTTCACGCTTGTAGCTTGACGTGAAGTTGTAGCGTGCCCAGAAACGGCCTGAAGAATATGACTACAGTTCAGACTTCGTCAGACCTAATCCACGTGCTTATTGATGATATTAAAACTAGCTTTATAATGTTGATTTTTTAAGAGTTTTGTTTGTTGTTTGGGAGGGAAATTATGATGTCATTCATGAAATAGTGTAAACAGCAATAATGCGATTAGATGACGGGTGGCACGCGCTCACACGTTCAATTCACACCCGAATACTAACTCTGACCGGTGTAAACTCTACCTTTGTCCAAATGACAATCAAAGAAAATACCAACAAAAAGTTTCGTAAAAAACTTGTACTGTGAGTCCTAAGCTCATAAGTCTCGAAAAAATGTCCGAAAAAAATTCCCGAAGTCCCGAAAAATTTCAAAGTCCCAAAAATATTTTCGAATAATTTGTATTAAAGCCAGGATTCGATTTTGCTCTGTAACGGACTCATAACAGCACTCATATGCGTGCGGTTATGGCTCGCCGAGTGCGATACAATTTTCTCAAAATGCGATTTTTTTATTTAGAATTGGCATAAAAGGGCGCAAAATAGAAAAAATACTATTAAAAACTCATTCGTAAGGTGTATTTCATCACTTGTCCATTAGAAAACTCCTCGCTACGCTCGTCGTTTTCCAAACTTGGACGCGTGCTGTAAAATGGCGCGTACTGAACTAGCCCATTAATATACTATTAAGAATTCTTAATGTTAAAAAAAGTAAACCCTCCCCTGCTGCCTTCCCAGAGAAAATTTTCCATCCATCCGAGCGAATCCGCTGCGATTCGAAGCGTCGGCGGTCCGTATCGCGCTTGCCTGTTGGAGTCGCCCGAGTGTATCTTTGAAATAGAACAAGAAATTATAGAAGAAGAAAAAGTGTGCCTACAGTTGATGAGTCGACAAACTTCATTGATATGTCATTACCAACCTAACCTAGTTGGTCAAAAACCTAAAAAATTTGGTGCTTCAAGGTTGACCGACCTGCAATTACGGCCAGAACATCCGAAAGTCTGCTCAGCTGTTGAAAATGATTGGCTTCGGTTGCGATTTCCTCGTTAGATTTTCATGTGAAATTCCGCGGAAATCGGTCGCGAATTTGCTTGGAACGAGTAATTTGGGTCTCCGCGACGCAAAATCTCGACCGGTTTATCTTCGGAAACATTTTTGTGGTCTCCAATGGGAAATCGAATTGGAAAATGAAATCGGATTTAGTATGTGAATGACTAACTCTCTCCGATTGCTTCAGTAGGCTCTCAAGTTTAATGTTCGATTTAAGATTTAACCAAAAGCACTGAGATTAGTGCTCCAGCTAAGTTAGAGATTAGTGGAACCCAGGAGCTGGTCACTCGAAAAAAATTGCACGCTTGTAGCTTGACGTGAAGTTGTAGCCTGACCAGAAACGGCCTGAAGAATATGACTACAGTTTAGACTTCGGCAGACCTAATCCACGTGCTTATAAGTGCAGACGAGTTAATTGCAGTTTCGCGAAAAAATAAACCAAATAATTAATTCGCTCGTTTTCAAATTCCATTAATTTAAATAGCAGTTTTCACATCTCTAACATCTTCAGTTTTTGAGATAGGAGTATCCATGAATTGCAGAGCTTTGATTTACAATCAGGCAAACTTAGAATAAAACTTAACTAACCTAACCTAACTAGTCTTAATTTGACCTTGAATTATTTATAAACTTGTACTAGTATTTTTATACTCACTTCTGGAATTATTTATAAAATGATAAAATTGTTTAAAATTTTGATAACAACACAATTACCCACCCATCAATATTTTAATAGCTATCCACCTATTTCTTAATTTTTAAAGAAGAATTCAAGTACCATTTTTCACATCTCTAATATCTCTACTTCTGGTGATATAATTCCCACATTTGCAAAACTTCAACTATTGCAATATTTCGATTTGGTTAAAACACATTTCCTACCATTTTAATGCTTAGATCATCTCTTATCGTCCGAAACGGCTTTAACCCCTTGACAGACAATGACGTCTCTAAGACGTCACCTGTATGTGATAAGATCACATGTATATGGACACGTCAAGGCGCATTTTATTCGTATGTCAAAGGGTTAAATTGGTATTTCATTTATCCATCAAAAAGGTGGGGCCGTTTTAATACCGCTGTGCCTCAAATGGTTAGTAAAGTTCTGTGGAATTTAATTGTGAACATTATATCATAAGAAAAACACAAAAGTATTTTCCAAGGAATATAGAATGGAATTGGTGGAAAGATTTAAAGCCAAAACTAAAAATTTTCTTAAAATTTCGGCTAGTTTTTTTGAATGTGAACAAACGGCAAATATTCCAAATTTGAGATTTTTCGATGGTTGTCCTTCTGTTCCTCTGGTCCGACTCCAAATCTAAAATCCGCCCGTCAACAATTCTCAAAACGCACTTCTTTTTGTCTTTGCGATTTGATTTCAAGAGGCATTGGACAACATGGAGGAAGGAGTAATAAACGGAGAAATGATAAATAACCGAAATATGCTGATGATACCGTCCTTGTAGCGGATACTGCTGCAAGACTTCAGCGACTTTTATACCGTGAGACCATAAACAAAAAAATTGGAGTACCCCATGCAAGGTGAAAAATACCACCTCCTTCAACTCATTTTACAGGGGAAAATAGAGGGTCGAAGGTCAGCAGCAGACGAATATCGTGGCTGTAAAATATACGAACATGGACCGAAATGACATCAACAGCTCTATTCAGAGAATATGATGATACCGTCCTTGTAGCGGATACTGCTGCAAGACTTCAGCGACTTTTAAACCGTGTAGAGACTGCATGCAATCGATATGGTATGAAGATAAACTGTATATATATATATATATATATATATATATATATATATATATATATATATATATATATATATAAACCTTTATTGGCATTTTAAACACAAACACTTAACAAACATTTTACCTTACAAGCTAGACAATCAACATAATAAACAATTTTTTTTTTCACATTACATTTTTCAAACGACACTTAGACTACCCTGATCCGCCTTTGCTGTCTTTCCACTTAACAATTTTAGCCATTAGCGGCCAACCCTGACCGCTTTCATCCATCAACGACTTCCAACCTTTTCTAAGCACAATCTTCTCAGTCGCACTCCACACACAACCACTACAGCTTGTACCCCAATGCTAATAACCCAACTTTCTATGCCCGTCCCACATATACGACAGGTTCTCTCGTTTGGCGTCATCCAGTACCTCCTGCCCCTTTCTTCACTGCCGCATCTAAATCTGGCGATCATTATTTGGGGAACGTCAGATTTTCGGAGGTAATCTGGTAGCTTTCCCAAAACGAGTATATTTTGGTACTCGGGGTTGTACGATCCCTCTTCAATGCCCTTTAACCTTTCCTGCATCTCTATCTCAAACATTCTTTCTCCTACCATACTTTCTACATTGCTACCTCTCTTAATCATTCTCTCCACTTGTACACCCGACCAGCCACCCCTTTCATACATCTTTCTTCTCTCACTCCCCCATATAGTTATCCTAGCATTACCCGTCCCTTCTTTCCTAGCAGCTTTGAACACTTCCTTTACGACCCTATCATCTCCCATTCTTTCTACCTTACTTTCATACCTCGCAAACCGCGCTGCAGCCAGACTGGCAATTTTGACTACACCTGTTTCTTGCATCACTATATACCACGGAGTTGATTTTTCCAGCTGCAGCATCCTTTTTAACACTTGTAACTGCATTCTCTCTATCTTTTCTACCTCTTTCACACCCCATACTTCAGAACCATATATTAAAATACTACGCACACACACCTTCCAAATCATCATTTTTGCTCTGAAGCTTTCCTTGCATTCACTCTTCCATACACTCCAGAACCTGTTAGCAGCCACCCAAGATTTCTTTACAATGTAATTTATATGCTCCTTAAAAGAACCGTCCTGACTAAACATAAATCCAAGGTATTTGAAGCCGCTAACCTGTTCTATTACATTTACACCCCATTCCATTTTTTCACTCCTCCTGCTTCCTCTCTTTTGGAACACCACCATTTTTGTCTTCTTCACATTCACGATCAGCTTTTGTTTCATAAAGAACCCTTTCACCCGTCCAATCACCTTTCTCATTTCTGCGTACGTGCTTGCCAAGACAACTGTCGTCGGCGTAGGCCAGACTCCACACTTTTTTTTCCCGACTACTATACCACCTGCTTGACCCTTGCGTAATACCTCCTCTAAGTCTGCTATGTAGATGTTGAACAGTAGAGGACTTAGAGGACACCTCTGTCTTAGCCCTTTCGATACCTTAAAACATTCCGACACATTCTCCTCCACTTTCACTCTACAATACGTGCTACTATACAAGCTCTTAATACTTTCCCCAACTGAACTCGATATCTTTTTCTCCTTCAGACACTCCCACATTTTCACCCTAATGATCGAGTCGTAAGCTGCCTTCAGGTCCACGAAGAGGGCGTACACCTTCCCTTTCGGCTTTGTCAGTTCGTTCTAGACAACGTAATTGAGAGTAACTAAATGCTCAGTAGTTCCTCGACCATGACGGAACCCAGATTGAACTTCCGGCAGAATACCTTTTTCTTCAACTTCGCCTTGCAGTTTTTGCTCTAAAACCTTGGCGTATACTTTGTACGACGAGTCCATCAGTGTTATACCTCTGTAGTTATTTGTGTTCTCCCTATCCCCATTAGGTATTAACACTGGTATTATTAATCCTTATATACGATAAACTGTAAGAAGCACACATATTAATTATCAGTAAAAACATTATCGGAAACCTACAGTTTACTGCTAACAATGTAGCTCTCACAATAGCCGAGACAGTTACATACCTGGGCTGCACCTTGAATAAGGACTGGGATCCCTCTCAAGAATCAAGATGCCGAATCGAAAACGCAAGAGGTAGATTTACCAAGATGCGTAACATACTGTGCAACTTATCTCTCAATATCCATACCAGAATAATAATTTTAAAATGCTATGTACTATCGACCCTTGTATAAGGGGCAGAAGCGTGGAAGCTTACCGATAACTCATGTAGGCGCAGAGATGTGGTGCTATCCCCGCATACTCGGAATGCCATTTGCATAATGCTAATAGTAGCGACGTGATCGATAAATCATATCGCATCGAGACCCAAACGTATGGAAACTATTTATGTTCATAATTTAATGATACTTTGTGTTTTGAAAGGATGAGGACGTTACTTTCAAAGACTTTCTTCACACACGTAAAAAGGTACACTTGAAAAATTACAGTTTAAATAGTATTATTATATTCATTATATTCATTTTGCCCACCGTTTGTTACACCACGTGCCAAACGACACGGTTCTGCAACGCATCGGTGGACAACTGCAATACCTACTAAACGTCAAGCGCAGAAAATTGGATTACCCCATGCAAGGTGGAAAATACCACCTTCTTCAACTCATCTTACAGGGGAAAATTGAGGGTTGAAGGTCAGCAGCAGACGAATACGAATATAAATGTACGAACATGGACCGAAATGACACCAACAGCTCTATTCAGAGCGGCAGCGAATAAAGTGATTTGGACAAACGTGATAGCCACAATCCACAGAGAATAGGCAATTTAAGAAGAAGAAGATTTGATTTCCTGTCCAATCGCCAATTGGGAAAAAACGAAATTTCTCGGAAAATTCTTCAGTTTTGCAAAGCTCATATAAAAGTAAAAGCTGTATTTTTTGCAAAAATCAAGAAGGAATTGAGAAATTTCCGACAATTTCTTAAGTTTCCCGTTGTTTGGTCCAAAATCGAATGTGCGAAAATAAAGTAGCGAAGTAAAATCAAGGGGAAACTCTAATTTTCCAACATTTTTCTTAGTTTCTAAAGGTTTGGCCTTTCCCGTCGTCTGGTCCAAAATCCAATACTAAGTTTTGCGAAAATCAACTTCAGCATTTTCAGTTTCCTAAGGTATAGTCCATAATCAAAGTAAAGAAAAGAAAGAAAATCAAGTTCAACATTCTGGTTTGGTCCATAATCCAAATAACGGTATTTCTGAAAACTTAAAACAATCGGAATATTCAGCCCTTCCGGAGCTCTATAACAATTACTGAGACTTTTTAGGTTAGTCAAAACAATCATACAAACTCACAATACAATTTTTAGCTAGTCTTGATTGGTCCTTGAAATATTTATAAACTTCTTCTAGCATTTATAATCTCACTTCTAGAATTATTTATAAAAAGATAAAATTGTTTCAAATTTAAATAATAAATACAATTACCCACCCACCAATATTTTAATAGTAAGTCACCAATTTCTTCATTTTTAAAGAAGAAATCAAATACAATTTTTACATCTCTAACATCTCAATTTTTTTTGCCATATTATACCATATTTGCAAAATTTGCAAAACTTTGAATTACAATCAGACAAACTGTCAATATAACTTTGTCTTCATTTGTACTAATTTGTACTAATCGTCTTAATTTGTGCTTAAATTTTTGTATGAATTATACAAAAACGGTGAGCAAAATGAACACACGGAAAAAAGTACAGTTTTAAAATTACAGTTTCAAATAGTAGCAGCGCCCTTACGAATTCGAAACTGTAAAAACTACAAGTAGTTTTTTTGTAATTACAGTTTCCGATATTATTAGTAAATAAGTTTTAAAAATTGCTGTGTGCGACTGCAATCTTTACAAATTTGTAACCGTAAGGCCGCTGCTATTATTTAAACTGTAATTTTTCAAGTGTACTTTTTCCGTGTATGAAGAAAGTCCTTGAAAGTAACGTCCTCATCCTTTCAAAACACCAAGTATTATCATTAAATTATGAACATAAATAGTTTGGGTCTCGATGCGATATGATTTATCGATCACGTCGCTACTATTAGCATTATACAAATGCATCGGATGACGGTCCGTTTTGCAAGACAAGGCTCCGGCTGTCTGGCTCCCATCAACGTGATGAGATGAGATCGGTGATTGCATTCACATACAGAAACTGACGGACATTATAATACTGATACGTTCGCTGGATATACGTTTTGATAAGGAATTACGATTTACGGACATGGATGGCTCTAATTTTAGGCCGTATCGTCCATATAAGACAAAAGAGGTTTTATTTGCGTTTATTTAATAAACTGGATATTGCTGCAGAAAAGTGCGTTTGTGTGCATCGATTTGTTTATGTTTTGTGATGCTTTAGATGGATTAGGTTGAGAGACGTATTGAATCTTGAATCATTGTACGAAGAATTTGTTCCAATAATCGAAACTATATACAATCGAACTTCCATAATTCGAACTTCTGTAACTCCAATTTTTCTATAACTCGAATATTTTTAGAAATTCAAACGTTTAGATAGCATTTTACATATAAATTAACTTCCATAACTTGAATTTTCCTTAACTCGAATTTTTCCATAACTCAATTAAAAAAAAAATTGTACAATGATAAAATTTGATATACAAAATAATCTCTATAACTCCAATTTTTTAACCGCCGCGTATTTTAAAAAATTTATGGTGCCGGATATTGCCTAGCATAAACCGTCGATTGTGTCGATAGTGTAATGCTTGGGCAGATTACTAAACATTTTATTGTGCATATTTTATGATCACCAAAAACTCGAATAAAGCAAAACTAACAATTTACCAGCGGGTGTGCTGTAGGAAGATTATGACAGGATATTATTCTCCCAAGAATCGGGAATCCAAAAAAAGGCAATATAACCGAAGCTCACCCAGAAGGTGCTATATATTAATGAAAATTTTAAGTTTAAACTCATTCTTTATCTGTGGATGAAGATGTGGTTATTGCGGACTATCAACAGATGCCCATATTTTTAACAAGATTAGAAAACGCAAAGGTGAAGATGTCTTATCTAGCAACGAGGTGCCAATTCTACCCACGAACAAAGAAATGCGTAATTATTTAAATATGTATTTCGAATATCTGTGTTCTAAAGACAATCTTCCAAATGAAGTCTACCGCGCATTATCTACTTTGGAGAACTTTGTAGACTTTGAGAATTTTTTAATGGAAAGCAATTGAAAATTACAATTTTTCAAAAAATAATATAATTAAAATTATTTTTAATTAATTTTAATTATATAACTTCATATTAATAATGTATACATATTTATTTTTTGTTTATAAATATATACATATGTATATATGTATTTACTTTGAATAAATTGTGTATAGGGTATTTTACTCATTTTGTAGTTATATATTTCTATAACTCCAATTTTCTATAACTCTAAAAAACTAATAATTTTTTTTCATGTACTATGGTAATTCGACTTAGGGAAGTTCGACTGTATATATACATTTATACTAATGAACAGTACAAATTCAACAATCATTATATTAGTAAACTTACTTATATTCCCCATAAAGTAAGTATAGTTATAATAATACAAGGTAAACAAAATTTAAAATGTCATAACAGAAACTATTTTTTTTTCAGAATCAGAAAAGAATTAAGGAAACTATGTTCTTCAATTCACAAATTGACTAATAACATAAATAAAATATAAATATGAGTACGGTGTGGCTCCTGCATTTTACTGTTATGGGAGGCCACGAGGTCACCAGAAAAATGTGTGAAAAATTCGTAATCACCCATTTTTCTAGTGACCTCGTGGCCTCCCTTAGCAGTAAAATGCGGGAGCCACACCGTACTAATAATTATATTTTATTTATGTTATTAACTTAACCCATGTAAAAAGCCCCTATGTAAGCCATTTTGTAAAAATTAAAAAAAAATTATTTTTTTTTAAATTTTTGATTAGCGACAAAAATAACCTTAATTTTTGAGATATAGGACGAGGCATTATATTTTTGTCCAATTTTTCGGCAATTCAGTCCACTGTGCGCAGTCCAAACGGTTAGGAAAATATGCGACGCATGCGCAATATTACAACCTATAAAGAATGTTAATCTTGCGCGTGCGCCGAACAATTTGTGGACCGTTTTGACTGCTGTTATAACAAACCTTATGTTTACCAAAGATTGATTATCTTGTGTGTAATATGAAGACTTGAAGACTTGTGTGTAATATGATGTATGATATTAAAATAAAGAAAAAGTAAGATTTGAAAGTTTTTAGAATAAAATCAAATTGAAATAAAATAAATCTTTGCAAAATTTATTTTCTTCGAAATTTTCGAATGGATTTTATTCAAACTTTGCACGCTTAATACCTATGAATCAAGTTAAAAATATTGATAAGGTTGAATGAAATCGAGTGGTTGGTTTCAAAGTTATTGCTTGTTGGAGACAAATTTTAAAAATATCGACGTCGTTTTTAAATTTCGAGGTGTTTCAAGAAATTATAATGCTTAGACCATTGGTTCCCAAACCTTTTGAAAAATTGTACCTCCTAAATTGAACTGCTATAAATTCTGTACCCCTCCCCTTTTTTTAGAGGTAAGGGAATTTTTTTTTAATATGTTTAGGCTAAAAAAAATCAAAATAAATTAATCTTTTGATAAAACATAGTTTTATTATAATTATAATTTATAATACGTATAAGTTATAATTTCAAAATAAAACTATAAATCCCTCAGAAGGCAACGGGAAACCACTGAAGCAATATCCCACGAAAAGTCACATGGAAGTTACGGAAACTAACACACGGCCCTCAGTCTCCGGCTGATCGAGAGTGCTAAAAATCCCCGGAGGTAAAACAAAAAAACAGATTCAAATCGGGATATGGAATGACCGCAGCCTTTACGAAGCAGGTAAACTCGCAGAGACAACTTGCAGAAATGAAAAGATTGAACATTGACATTCTTGGAGTAAGCGAAATATTCTGGCCAGGTTCAGCTAAATTTCAATCAGAAGACAAAACTATATATTACTCAGGAAATGATACTCATAGACATAGAAGAAGTGTTTGTATAATTGTATTAAACTACATAGCTGATTCTATAACTGCTTTTATACCAAACACAGATAGAACAATGCTCTTAAAAATAAAGGCAAAAAAAGGTCTTCTCTATGAACATCATATTCGCTCCGTGCAGAACCGCTCTTAGCGCCAGCTGTGGCCAAAAAGCCAACTTCGTGTCCAATAAGTGTATAAAAACAACAGGCAAAAACAGAAAATAATTACCAATAGAAAAATTTAAAAAAATTGCCAATTATGTCAGGTCATAACTAGCGAACGGAAGCGGCTAGGAAAATGCAATTGGTATATTTGCAACCAGCAAGTAAAACACTTTCAGACACACTTTGAAATCTTCCATTCATTTGATAAATAATCATTTTAAGGAAATACATTCTCTCGCATTTTCTGAAGATTTCATTATGTCATAATCTTTGAACGGCTTACTACAGAGACTTCTAGTTTTCACCAATCGATTCAGCGCCCCAAAATTAGTCCGAAAACGTATATCATATTCGTAGGAAGCTTTTAATTAGGTAATACCGTCGAAGCGTGAAGTCAAGATTGCAGAAACTGTAAAATCGATTTTGTCAAATTCATTATTTTTTGAGTTAGAGCAAGATTTAAACACGTTTCTGAAAGCATTTTTGCTGCTGATTACAAATATGCAAATTATGTTTCGCTAGCTCTTTCCGTTCACTATCGCCTGCAAAAATTGAAGAATTTTTTATTAATTTCGGCGCTCGAGTAGAGATCTCGGGAACTCGTGAATTTCCTGCGGACTATCTTTAGTGCGTCAATAGGAAAATGACCTGCTGAAAACCATGCCGTAATCCTTTTTTGATTATCTGCAACCGTTTTTGAGATATCGACTTAGCAACTCGAGAATCGTAAAATTTAAATTTGAATTTTTTTTGAATCTTTCCGAACAATTTACACATCGACTTGTTCGTCTTGTCGAGTAGTTTCTGTGTCCTGAAAATTATTTCGCTGGTGTTTACCGTTCTTGAGAAAATTGAAAAAAAATCGAAAAAGCACATATTTTTCTACCGAAATGATTTTGTTGGAAAATGTTTGTTGTCGAATTTTTTGGAAAATTTTCTCGTGATTTTTGTTTTGGTTATCCGAAGGAAATCGAAGTGCTGAAAACGATTTTTTAGTTTATTTCGCTCTAAAGTTACAAATTAAAAAGATACAGCCTATATCTTGGGTATTTTGAGCATTTGAATCGAAAAAAACTGGAAAATCGTGTTCAGCACTTCCTTCGGATAACTTTCCATCGGATAAACTGAAAAAAAAACTCTAAAATTTTACAAAAAAAATCCATCGTTTTGATGATCAGGAAAAAAGTTGCATTTTCGGTTCTCTACGATCCTCTCGGAAACAACAAATCCCAGCGATATCATTTTCGGCACACTGAAACTAGACGACAAGAAGAGGAAATCGATGTTAAAATTGTTTGGAAAGATTCAATTTTTTATTGCAAAATTCTGAATTCAATTTTTTCCAAATACATGTCAATATACACAAATAAATGCTGAATAATGACTTAACTGGTCCTGAAGTTCTTAAAAGTGTCACCTTTGGCGCTAGTGCTGGGACGCTCGGAGCGAATAGGTGTATGCTCTAACTTCGGAATCGAGTGAGAATGAAATCGAGGAATTTTATTCCCAAATCTTCGAATTATTAAAACACACAAAATCGCACGAACTGACCATGATTATAGGGGATTTTGACGCAAAGGTTGGATCTGATAAAATAGATAGAATAGTTGGTGCGTTTTGACTAGGAGATAGAAACGAACGAGGAGACAAATTAATACAATTCTGCCAGGAAAAGAACTTCAAAATAAGCAATACTTCGTTCCGGCTCCCGCCCAGAAGACTATACAATTGGAAATCTCCACAAGACAACCAACAACATATCGTACGTGGAAATTGTGGAAATCTCCACAAGAGAACCAACAACATATCGTACGTGGAAATTGTGGAAATCTCCACAAGACAACCAACAACATATCGTACGTGGAAATTGTGGAAATCTCCACAAGACAACCAACAACATATCCTTCGTCGATAACCAAATCGGTTACATACTAATAAATAAAAGATTTGCTTCAGCAATAATCAGAGCATGGACATATCCAGGAACTGACGTGCCTTTAGATCGCATCCCACTGAAAGCGAAACTCAGAACTAAGATTACATCACAAGGCGAAACACCAACCAAACAAAAAAAAATGATCTTGAACAACTGAAAAATCCAAATATTGAACAAAATATATTTCAATGAAACAACAGGTTGAACGAGCTTGATTGTCAGAACATAAGCCATCTGGAATTGTGGAGTCAAACAGCTGAAATTTTAAAAATTTGTGCCAAAAACAGGAGATCGTTTCTAGCACCTTTGAGGAGCAATTTTGGTAGCGGCTCGATTTTTTTACTCTTGCCGTCGATTTCACGTTTTTTTACGTCATGCGGAAAAGTACGCGATCGTCGGTTCACTCGGTGCGGCGGAAAATGTAAACGAAAAATAACTTTTTTTCCATCACATCTGTGGACGCCGTTTGATAGAAGAGCGCCGGTCTCCAAACCGGTTCGTTTGATGCGAGATGTTTACCCGCAACCGGCGGTGGAAGAATCTGGTACCTTCGGCATCCTGTTCCCGCTCTGGGTCAATTTTAACACAAAAAGCGGAAAAACGCGCCTTGTTTTTTTCACCTAATTTGCGGGGATCCCTCTCCTGGGATACCCAACAGTCGGATCGGGACCGGGCCGGCACCAATCCATTCGGCATAGTGCCTTTTAGTTTGGTTTGGAGTTTAATTACGATTGCGCGCCGGATGGTGCCGGGACGTCCGAAAAAACATGTTTTGCAGAAGCACGCGGGAATCGTCCGGGATTCGCTAAATTAAAGAGCAGGGCGTCGCGGTGGCGGTTTCTAAATAGAGAACCAAAGGGTCTATAAGACGATAGCAACCACGAATCACTCGATCGGATTTGGGGGTCTCGACGCCCGTCCCAACTAGAAATGATTTTTTCCCTCCATTTCTAAGAAATTCTTTTAGCATGAATCGATAGAGTAAACTTTCCTCTACCAGCGGATCAAATTTTATCATTCCATTGCAAAGCGTTTTATTTCATAGGATCATTTCTAATAAAGAAATACTTATTGAAAACTTGCAAATATATTTTTGTCCAATTCTCCGTAGTCTAAGAAACATGCATTTAGCGCTATTTTATAGAGTAGATTTTCAGCTAAAAATTGTGTCATTTTCATCTTTTTAAAGCGAAACGTTTTAGCGGAAGATTTGTTTTTTTAAATTTCCAATCGCATTCTCCATGTAAATTGAAAAACGAAATTCAGTGAAGGGGATAAATTTTTTGATTTTATATTTTTTAATTTTTTGACAAAACCGAAGGATTTTGCAAAATTTGCAAAGAATACTTTTATGTAGACACTGACGTCTTACATACGGATATCCAGGTTATAATTTTCTATCTTGAGGCATTGACGAGATATTTGTAAATAAGCCTTAAAGACAAAATCATTCCTCACGCCGTCCCCATTGGAGGGGGAGCGTTCAAGTTTTGTCAGCTGATACTTCATGTGGAAAGCCACATTCAGTAAAAGTTTCGTTGAAATCCTTCAAGGATTAATACATTTTTTCGCAATTTTTGAATATTTTAAAATGTTCGTGTTCGGTTTTGATCGGAATTCGTGAGACCAGACCAGACATGTCATTCTGGATTTGTTGAATAAAATATTTTTGTAAGTTTCACACAACCTGGAACAATAAAATTTGACACATTTGTAGAGAATTAGCCAGTCTATGACATACCTCGGTTAGTTTTGCAAAATATTTTATCTGGCGGCGGTCGCCGCCTCTCAAACTCAAAGCTGCACACAAGGTAAGACATTCAAATAACTATAGTTTGAAAACTTGGACAGTTGTATTCAAAATTTCTTCAGTTCTGCGTACCTTATATATTTTTTTCCTATTGAAATTGATATTTTGTTATTCGTGGCCGATAGCCTTGACACAGAATTTTTTTTAATACAGAAAACTTTCTAAACTATACCGAACATGCAATTAACACTTTGGGATATAGCAGATTTTCATCTAAAAAGTCTGCCATTTTAGCTTTGATTTTAGTAACCATTTTTGCGGTGTAATTTTTCTTGCAAAGCTCCAATCGCATTCTCTATTTAATCCGGAATATTTTCTTTTAACCCGGTAGTTTATTTTAACCCGGGATAGATTTGGTTGTACACCGCGAAGCGGCTGATAAATCAAGACAACATACGCGCGGCAGCGGGTTAGATCAGGTTGCGCACCGCGAAGCGGCAGATAAACCAATACCACATACGCGTGGCTGCGCGTATGTGATCATGATTTATCTAGTCTTGACTCATTTCCTCAAGACCACATACGCGCGGCAGCGAATGATCCGAAATAGGATAATGTGGCAAGGACTGCTGGTTTAACCCGAATTAGATTATGTTGAACGCCGCGAAGCGGCAGATAAATCAACGTGTGGTCAATCAGACCACATACGCTCTGTCTTAATTTATATGGTCTTGATTCATCTGATCAAGACCACATACGCGCGGCAGCGAGTATGTGGACTTAATCCAAAATAGGATGTGGCAAGGACTGCTGGTTTAACCCGGGTTAGATTAGTTTGGACACCGCGAAGCGGTAGATACATCAAGACCACATACGTATGTGGTCAAGACTTATCTGGTCTTGATTAGAAAAAACAAGACCAAAAAGTCTAAGGTAATGTGTTGCATGAGTTGCATACCGCCAAGCGGCAGAAACATTGCAAGATAAAAATACCATATGGTTCCCTCATCGTTACCAGTGGCGTGCACCTCTAAATTCTTCACATTATTCCTTATCAACTATTTCACCCTCAACAACTATTCCATCTTCATCAGTATTTCACTTAAAAAAACGATTAAAATGTACTAGTAAATACACTAAATGAATAAACAAGAGTTTTGTGGAAACACTAATCTTGCCTCCAATGTTTCTCTAATTGACAGGATCTCAGATTATATTAATCCAGTATATATCTACATAATTCGGTTTATAACTGCAATAAACTTAGTCTTATCTTACGTATTGTTGGGTTAATCTTACTTGTTTAGTCTGCACCATTCAATTTATTTTATCTAATTAATCTTGTATTCTAATTCCGCCCGTTTGGACAATAATCAATAGTTTTATAAACATATTTCCTAAGACCCTGAGATCGATAGCCGTTATACAATAAATACTAAATTTACTTCGACGTCGAAATTATTTCTATATATGGCTAAGTTATAAATGTAGAGACATTACAGCGTTGGTGTTATCTGCACGTTGCAGTAACTGTATTTAAATAGTAATAGTATACAGATCATGACAAACGTTTGGTTTGGAGAGACGGCGAAGTTGTTTTTTTTTTCGTTTTATCAGGGCCGGTCTAATATCGGGCAGGTAATGGTGTGCGAATGTGCGATATGGCCGGCACCGGGAAGGGGTGCATTAGCATAGAGACAGGGTGTCACATATCCTTTTATGGCCCATCCGCCTACGTGATCTAAAGATCCCAGATAATATTTATAGCTCAACATCGGCAAACAGCGACAAAGTGCTTCAGACATTTCACTACACTACATTTAATTCGTGAATATAAATAATATGTGTAACGTTCTACATTCAATTCGATAGATTTTATCGGGGCGCGACTTAATGGAATCTCATACTTTAGTTCTTAATGCAAATGCTCGAAATATAATTATGTAAGTCCATTACAGATGCGATAATTAATGAATTCGCCTTATCAATTAACACATCGGGGCTTTTTTATTTCGACACACCCATCTAATAACTAACAAACATCGGATCGGAAATATTAAAAGCCGCCGTTTGAACGGTGTAATAATATTTATTAGATCTTGATACGGAGCAAATTGAATACAAATTTGAATTTGTATTCAGATTGTGGATTTTATTGAATGCGAATTTACTCCGCGCATAATTTTTTTCGGCGTATGATAAGCGACTGAGATAATGTGAGCCTTTCGCCCCTTACTAGGTGCATAATGCGGCGGCGTTTTTTCGGTTATACAATCTCGCATGTTATCCCGTATCTCATTAATAAGCAATAGCATTGTTGGGTATGCGTGACATTGTATGGATATTAAGTTGCCGGTAACATAAGATTGATAATGCCCGATAAAGGTCTTTACTGTGCGTACATGACCCGTACCATTTTAACTCTCCTACTCGACATGTGTTTTCAAACCGTACGTTTTACGCGATTACTCCGTTCCTATGAAAACTCATTACCAGATGGAAAATTAACATTACGATTCCGTTTTAAATTACTTCCTTATGCCGAAACATTAATATGCAACGCTTTACATAATCACAAAAGAAAAACTAAAACGAAAAATCGGACGAGATTATCGAAGATTAAATAAACGCACGACACATTTTTGTATCGCCTTATTTTATAATTACTTTTGAAAAATATTCATATTTTATAACAAATAAAAATTTGAATTAAATAGTAACATTTGTATCTTTTATTACAAGAGTAGACGGACAAGAATACTAGACCAGCCATCAATCATTTGTATAAACGGCTGATACAAATGGTTGCCGACGCCTAATCTAGTCTCCTGTTGTATTTCCATGAGTGCGCCGAAAACTCATCCTTCCTTTTCAATCTTTAAATCTGCGAAGAGAAGAGATTTTTTCTGGTAGAAATCGTGAATGAAATATTCCCGCCGATAACTCTTAGATATAATGCGTTATCGGTTATCCAGCGTAAAAAATGACGCGAATGAACCAAATCAAGCGTAAGGACGTCTCGAGTTGCCGGTTATCTTTCTGCAACAGAGACTTCGAGCAAGTTCTGATTCCGGTCCGAATTAATCCGTCGAGAGAGTCTGCGGCACGTGACGTGCGATGGGGAGCGATCTGGAACGGTCACTCTGGACGGCCTATTATTTCGCAGATAAGGGTTTCAATGTTGTCAACAACTGTAATTCCGAAGGATATTCTAATGGATACCGGGCTTTATTTTGTTAGAAAACAGGAAAATCTTATGTCTTTTCTAATTAAACAATATTTGTGAAAGTTTTTTTTTCTGAAAGTTAAGTGCGGTTTGATTCATGTAATGGTGGTACCAGCACATAAGATATCCCATATCGTTCGAAGATATCGAGAGTTGAAGGCAACAGATTAAGCCGCCCTTCCCATAATGAGATAAACCCTAATGCATGACCCTCTTCGTGCGGTACGCGTCGAAAGGCGTTTGACCGACTATTAAGGGATGTTGCTACATCGCTTACGCGATAACCATCCCTCTCTCAACGGTTATTTCCCATAAAATATTTCTTATGAAACCCATAATGGATATAATTAAATTATTTGAAAAAGATTTGGTAGGTGTAGATTATGTGTCTAGACATATGTTAAGGTAATTAAAACGAGTGAATTTTGTTGTTTGTTTTTTTTTCGAGAATTAATTGTAATTTTGTAATTAGAAAATGGTGTGTGCAAGTTGTTGGAAATTTAGTGACAAGATTTAATTTAATTATTTTTTATTCCATTCGAGTCATGTAGTCGAGGGCGAAATAATAAATTAAATTAAATTAATTAGAGGAAAGAAAAAACGGTTATAAAATCTAATCTACGGCATAGATATAAAGATTAATTGCATTATTATATGAATTTCCCATTTGCCACGTCTATGCAAATCATGAGAAATAAATTTTCAAACGGCTGTCGACATCGCTCATATTTATGTGAAATTTAACTGCACATTATTTTTTTTCTCTGCTCGTCTAGTTCCAACACGCACTGCCTATTTTTGCCTTGTAATTAAAAATTTACATTTCAAAAGATAATTATTGTTTATCATGTAATTTCTATTAGATCTCTTAAAAAAAATGTTTTACACCATTTTGATCTAACAAAAATCTTCGTCCAAATATTGACAATAAGAAATAAAAAAATTACCAAATTAGGGAAATAAGATGCTGAAAGGATTCGTAAAGTCTCTGTGATAAACCGTAGCAAGACATGTAATGTTGGTGAATCGATTAGTAAAAACTAGAAATCTCTGTGATAAACCGTTCAAAGTAATTTATCAGAGATCCTTGACCCATTCGAGACGTTTTTTTTTCTTTCGAACACGGTCCCCAGGAGCATTGCAGCGGGTGTGCAGCTCGCTCCTCGAAATATTTTTATTGCGAGGAGCGGATTGAACACCATGTGTGCAATGTAGGTAGGTAAAATCAAAATTGCAGGAATTAAAAACCAAAGTTTCAACTATGTGCATCCATAATTTGTTGTACCATTTAAATGTTCTCTTGGAATTATTTTCCGTAGGCGATGATCAATTTCATTATCAGACGAGAAATGAAGCAACATTTTGAAGACATTTTGAAATCTTTGTCTAGTCAAGTGTTGGGAAAAACAATGAAAACCAAATTGTTTAATCAATTTAATTTAATCAATTATTGGACATTTGATAGTTCCCATATGTAATAATAAACTTAAAAACACCTTGAATTTGCGGTACTTTTTTTTAACAATCAAAGAGAAAAAGGTATAATCAAATAAAAGTTCAAAAATCGTACGGACTACCTCTGTTTGGTAACTTTTTAGTTTACCCACAAAAGGAGAGAAGCATCATCTTTCCACGTTTCTGTATCTTCAGTAAGCTCACATTGATGCTGTTCAATTTCACTTTCAATGTCAGTACAATCGTCCCAATCATTTTCTTCAAAAACCTCATCCTGTGTATCATCTAACTTTCTAAATCACTATCACTATCCATGATAACAAAATTTCGATTCTTTTTTCTATTTCTTGCAAAAATGAAATCATCGCTTTCACTGCTTGCTTCCTGCATTCCTGCTTTGTTCCTGCTTTAGGCCTGCGCTGTCTGCAAATTCATAGTATTTTACATGTAAAGGCTTCAGATAACTTTTTAGATTTTTTGGTACATAGTAAAACCAATGCCAAATTTTCTTTTCCTGTACTTTACAGATTTCATTTGTTCAAGAAAAATCTTATTTCGACGACTAGTTTACTCATAATAATTAATAATTGCAAATTACTGCTAATGCACACGCAGTGTACAGTCTTATAGCCTCGGAAACCAATTGCACACACGGTGTGCAATCGGTCTCGAATGGGTTAAGGACTAAATTTGAAGATTTCTCCAGTTAGGTTACGTTAGGTTAGGGATCGTCAATTAATCACGTGAGGTTCGAAAGTGGGGTTTGTGAAAAATCACGAAACATCACGAGGGGATAAGGAGGTGTGTAGTGAGATATCACGTGTATTTATTTCTTCGTTGAACGCGCGATTTTTGAACCGAAAAGCGGCGCGCGACTCGCTGCCAGTTCTAGTAGAAGTCTACGATTTTGACGCCCGAATACATGCGTACAGCGTTTTGTCTCAAAACATGTCTAAACTAGGAGACAGTGCTGGATTTACTAACAGGCTGGAGCGTAGGGCGGTAGATTTTATTAGCAGCAAATTTAGCAAATTTTTTTTGTCGTACGGAAATTAAAAAGATTCATTTTATTAACCTTAATATAAATGTTAGTAGTCCACACAAACAATTCAATATGTAATATGTTTCATCACATATTCACCACATATTGTTAAATTATTTTTTTCTACAATTTGCGTAGTGGTTGCTCCGAAGGAGGATCGACGTGGCGGAGCTGTTAGGGGCATACGCCACATAGTTGCATTAAATCTGAGAGAGACAGATATAGAGCGGCGATACAAAAGAAAAAGTCACCGAAAAGAAAAGCCGCCTCTGTTGATTGAAACATACAATTTCTTTTTGGGAAATTGGGAAAGGGATTATATATAACTGGATTTACCAGCAGGCTTGAGCCTAGGGCGGCAGATTTTGGGGGCGGCAAATTTTGTGGCCAACATTTTATTGTCGTACAGAAATTAAAAAGGTTCATTTTTATATACCTTAATGTAAATGTTAGCAGGTCCTCTCAAACAATTCAATATGTAATATGTTTCACCACATATTCACCACATATTCTAAAATTATTTTTTCTACAATTTGCGTAGTGGTTTTTCCGAAGCTGGATGGACGGGGACGAGCTGTTAGGGGCATCCGCCACATAGTTGCATTGAGTCTGAGAGAGACAAATATAGAGCGGCGATACAAAAGAAAAAGCCGCCGAAAAGAAAAGTCGCCTCTGTTGATTGAATCATGCAATTTCTTTTTGGGAAATTGGGAAAGGGATTATGTATTACTGGATTTACCAGCAGGCTTGAGCCTAAGGTGGCAGATTTTAGGGGCGGAAAATTTAGGGCCATCTTTTTTTTGTCGTACAAAAATTAAAAGGATTCATTTTTATTTACCTTAATGTAAATGTTAGCAGGTCCTCTCAAACAATTCAATATGTAATATGTTTCACCACATATTCACCACATATTCCAAATTTATTTTTTTCTACAATTTGCGTAGTGGTTTTTCCGAAGCAGGATGGACGGGCACGAGCTCTTAGGGGCATCCGCCACATAGTTGCATTGAGTCTGAGAGAGACAAATATAGAGCGGCGATACAAAAGAAAAAGCCGCCGAAAAGAAAAGTCGCCTCTGTTGATTGAATCATACAATTTCTTTTTGGGAAATTGGGAAAGGGATTACATATAACTGAATTTACCAGCAGGCTTGAGCCTAGGGCGGCAGATTTTAGGGGCGGAAAATTTGGGGCCAACTTTTTTTGTCGTACAAAAATTAAAAGGATTAATTTTTATTTACCTTAATGTAAATGTTAGTAGGTCCACACAAACAATTCAATATGTAATATGTTTCACCACATATTCACCACATATTGTTAAATTAATTTTTTCTACAATTTGCGTAGTGGTTGGTCTGAAGCAGGATCGACGGGGCCGAGCAGTTAGGGGCATACGCCGCGTAGTGGCATTGAGTCTGAGAGAGACAGATATAGAGCGGCGATACAAACGAAAAAGCCGCCGAAAAGAAAAGCCGCCTCTGTTGAGTGAGTCATGCAATTTCTTATATGAGTATTAATTTTTCTTCGGTTGTGTGCTATAGAGGGAAAAATGAAAGTTCGATGATCTGAACAACGGTAATTATTGTATGATTTTGGAACTGTTGGCTGAATTCGATCCTTTTTTAGCGAGTCATGTTGAATATCTAAACTAAGATTTTTATAAATTCGACAGAACGCTGGCAAAAGTTAATGAAATTTGGAAAGGGAAAACGCTAGAGAGAGAGTAAATTTGACACGTCGGTCAGCTAGAGAGGACGCATCTAGAAGTTTGAGAGTTTCTTGGCACGAAGTTCTTAAAACTTTGGAATCAATCAAGGATGATTGTACCGAAACCTGTAACGCGAAACGAAGCGACGAGAATATTTTAAAATTTAGAAAAGCCGGAAACGGCGGTAATGGTTGTTGTGTGGTGTGTGTATTTTTTTTTGAAAGAATAAACAAAGTGAATATTCAAGGATGATGTACAGGAAAAAACCATGACCGTACAAGACACGTTACTACTCAATCGTTTTGAAAGAAAAATTCTTAGGAAAATAGTTCGAGCAGTTTGGGATCAACAAACGTTGCGGTATAGGATGCGCACGAACAACGAGGTATATTAACTATATAATAGCCCAAGTATAGTACAAGAAATCAAGTCAAACAGATTAAAATGGCTGGGTCATGTCCAGAGGAGTAGTGACTCAAGGCTAGTTAAAATGGTCTGGGAAGAAACCCCTAACAACAAAAGACCACTGGGGCGCCCAAAGCCTCGATGGCGGGATAATATCCGCAAGGACCTTCAAACCCTGGGGGTGCTCAACTGGGAAGAAGCCACTCAGGATCGGAGAGAATGGAGGAGAATTGTTGAGGCGGTCAAGACCCACCCCGGGTTGTAGAGCCATGGATGGATGGAATATTCAAGGCTTTTACCGTAGACGTGATCACTGTTGCCGATTTTTACGAATCCCTTAGCAAGTTTTTCGTAGTTGAACGAGGAATTTTGAAGAAAAGGTGATGGAATTAAGCTTGTCGAAGCAGTAAATAGATGGGAATAATAACAACCGAAACAAAAAAAAAATATATGCTGAAACACGCGATGAATAAATGAAAGTGACTACAAGTGATACTTTCAGGGTTAATACATTTCTCGTCCTTATTGATGGACACGTATCCGAATCAAAAAAACAACAACAGAAGACTTACAACAGGTTTAACCCTTAACCACCTGCCATAAGTCTCAGGTGAGAAAATTACTGCTACTTTGGGTCTGAGAGAGTATGTCAGGTGGTTAGGTGTTAATGAAAAGTTTTTATTTTTGACCAAAATGGGTGAATTTTCATAATCAACCCTTACGATAAAAGTCCGTTTAACAAAACCTAAACTCTCACCACGTATCACCAGGGGGGAGGGGGGTTTAAAAAGTTGCTAAGGTTAATATCAATTTGAACATTTCTCCAGTTAGCTAGTAGAGTTGCCTACCCGTACCACAAATGCTAACGCTTTTCTTATTCGAGAAACATTTCAACAAATTTCGAGGAACATTTCTGGAAATAATCTCAATTTCGTAAACAATCGTTGATTACTAACATTAAAACGTTTTCTGTGTTGCGCCATCTCACCCAGCTTCTTCATCCACTTTCCAATTCAAAACACATTCCTTTTTTCAATTTCAATTCAAACACTCTTATTATTATAATGTTGCACTTTCACAGCATTGCTGCTGGTCTTTCACCTATCCCTTGGATGGGTTGGGAATAGGCTCGGTCGATCCGGAAAGGAGATTCATCCTGGCCAGCACGACGTTTCCAATAGTTTTAATTCAGGAATTTACGAACAACGTGGCATGTCTGTAGTATCACGATCTTCTGGATGGTTTTGAAGGTCCAGTTTGGCATGCCTATTTTCTCTAAGTTGCTTAAATAGTTGGGTGTTACAACTGCCTCTGCAGATATTACTAGGGGAATTATTGTGATTTAATTTTCAGATGTTTTTCATCTCTATTGTCAGGTCTTTTCTTTATTTATTTTCTTAATTTTTCGTCCTCTGTTGATGTAATGTTATGCGTCAGAGGGATGGTGATGTCGATTAAGATAGCTGTCTTCTTGATTTTGTTGAGGATGACAATATCTGGTCTGTTACATGCTACTCGTTTATCTGTGAGAATGGGTCTGTCCCAGTACATCAAGTTGTTTGGTCCTTCAAGCACTTCGTGTGGTTTCTATTTGTAGTTGGGCGGTGTGTCGTAGCCCAACATTCCAAATTTGATGGCCAGCTCTTGGCGTATTAGTTAGAGACTTGGTTCTAACGTCCAAGGTATGCGTTGTCCGCTAATGTCGAACAGCCGGACATGATGTGTTCGATAGATTCCTCAGGATTACCGCATTTTCTACAAATATCTGTCATGTTAGTTTCCAAGACGTGTTTTTGGTAATTTCGGGTTTTCATTACCCTATCTTGAATAGCGAGGATAAAACCTTCCGTCTCTGGATATAGGTCCTCTTGCAGCAGCCATCTCAGCTATGCCTGTCGATCGACGTTTCTGTCGTCTATCAGCTTCGGGAATCTTCCGTGCATTTCTTTGTCTCTCCACTTTTGGATCTCTTTATGGACCGATGCTGGTTCAATTGGGGATTCGTCTTGTTGGAGTCTCAGGGGTGTGTATCCCATATCAGCCTCAACCACGAGCTTCATGAGCTCACAGTTCGATGATCTCAATGTGAGTCTTATTTTGGACTCAATGACCCTGCATTGGTTCAATATGTTTATCAACCCTCTCCCTCCTTCCTTTCGGGGTAAATAAAGTCGTATAAGTAGATGTGTTCGGGTGCAGAAAACGGAACTTTGTCATGGTAGTTTTATTAAGGCGGTCCAATCTCTCCAAGTCCGTACTGGACCATTTTAAGATCCCAAACCAGTATGTTAGGACCGGTACAGCCCATGTATTGATGGAGTCAACTATACGTTTGCCTGTTAACTTGGTGTTAACGTTTTTTGTATCTCTCTCCGAAATCATGCTTCAGCCGCGTATGGTCCATTTTGGCATTTTGCGATACTCCCAGATATTCATAAACGGAGCCATCCTCGAGCTCGCAAATCCCATGGGATCTATCCCCATCCCTATTGACTGCGCCTTTTATGATATTAATGATTGCGCATTTGTCTAGCCCGATGACATTTTGATATCTCTGCTGAACGTTTCGACTGTGCTGAGAAGGATCTTGAGCTTATAAGAGTTTTCAGCATAGAATTTGAGATCATGCATCAGCAGTAGGTGGTTTAGTCTTTTTGAAACATTTCTAGTGATGGTATATCCAATCCTTGTGTTGTTGAGTAGGTCTGAAAGGTCAGATTGCGTCGCTTAATTTGGGCTTGTTTCAGCACTACTGCATCTATTGTTAGTTGATGTTTGAAGCCGAGGGTCTTCCTGATGCATCCCTTTTATTCTTTTGCGAAGATCCCATTCGTTTCACAATATTGGTATATTTTATCGAATAGTACAGAAGTTTTTAAAATACTGATAGGCAGCTAATCGGTCTATAGTTCCGTGGGTCATTTATTTCACCTTTTTTATGTAATAATTCCTTCAGTCAGCCAATCCGGGGCTCTGTTTGGGTTCTTCAATATAGGTGTGAAGCCACGCGCTAGCGGTTTGTGTGTCGCAGGTAGGTATTTTATCCAGAAGTTTCGGAATCCGTCTGGACCTGAAGATTTTCAGTTGCTGGTTTTTCATCTTGCTCCGTCAACCCAGCGTGTGACACTTCCTGCAGGTCCGTGTATTTTTCAGCAGCTTTACAGATCCATTGAGCCTCAGCATTTAAATGTTTATCCCCACACCAGATAGTCTTCCAGTAATCTCTAAAGTCAGCGTAGTTGGCCTCAGTCCCAAGGCAGTTGTTATCCGTTTGACTTTCCAGCTGTCTAAAGAACGAACGTTGGTTTTTAGAGTAATTTGCATTTTGCTCCTTTCGCTTGGTTGCTTCATTGTATCGTCGCAGTCGTGCACTCTTTACCTTAGCTTTTTGCCTGTAACTGTCTTTCAATTCCATTAGTTGTCGTTGAACATTAGATCGGTCCAGATTAATCGTTGATTCCACACACAGCCCAATAACTTTTCTCTTCCGGGATTTTTTTCCTGCAAGCCATTGATCAACGAGATTCGCCTTCGATCTGAGTTGATCGATACTCTTTTCCAGTCTACATTTCCATGATGGTTTTCGCTTAGTTGATTTCATGCAGTTTTCTTGGAAATGTCCTTTGTCCATTTAATTCGATGATTTTTAACGGCAGCGCAGTAGATAGCCAGTTGTATTTCGTTGATGTGTTCTTCGTTTTTCAGGTGCTCATTTAGGATATTATTAATTATTACTAGATTTCTTGATGATTTTCTGGGCTTATCTAGCTTAGGTATTCCTGGTCTGCTGGATGGATCAGCATCTCTATTAAACTCTATGAGACTATAGAATCAGTTTTACAATTCAGTGTTTTCTTGAGGGCTTTCATCTATTAGGTTTTGGTTTATTTCTTCTGCTTCCTGAGGTATTATTATTTTTATAATTATTATTATTAGCGTATTTTGTCAATAATGGAAGACGTAAAGCAAACAACTCAATCACATTTTCTTTGAGCTTAAGCTTTCATTCTTTCCGAGAAGGCTTGCTTACGTTCTTCCGACCACTTTGGTCTGTATTGCTTTTGCTTTGGTTTTTTTTTAAGTTTGGTTCGATGTGATTAACGGGTTTGCCGACCCTTCGAACACTGCGGCCTATTGGTAGCCTATTGTATTCTATCACATTCACTTAGGCCCAGAAACCTGTTGTTATAGTAAATTGCGCTATTTGCCATTTTTCACATTTGTTTTTCTGGAACAAATGCGGCCGGCGCTGGGGATAGAACTCCTCAACGCCCTCATCAAACTCAAGCTCCGTTCCTTCCGCGAATCCTCATGGATCGCTGCCACTTCCAACCTCAACCCCAAGGACAGCGGCAAATTCTGGAAAGCTCTAAGCGCGCTTACTAGCCGCAACCGCCGTCCTAACCACAATATCCTTGTGGAGAACAAGATCCTCACCTCTCCCCCGATAAGGGCCAGGCCTTCGCGTCCCACCTCGAGAAGGTTCACCTTCTCTCTTCACCCCTCTTTAAACAACCCTTCTTTGTCGAGACTACCAACCTCATCAAACTCTCTCCCTTTCTCCCCTACCATGGTCTCCCCAAGTCATCCCCATGATAGACTCTGATGAACCCTGCACCACCCCCATAACAACTGACGAAGTCAGCTGCGTCCTCGTCAACGCCAAAACAAACTCCGCTCCCGGCCCCGACGGCATCCCCTGGATTGCCCTCAAACACCTCCCTGAGTCAGCCATCGAGTTCCTCTCATCGCTCTACAACGCCTGCCTCTCCTCCGGCACTTTCCCTGCCCAATGGAAATATGCTTACACCATCATGATCCTCAAACCAGGCAAAATCTCCAAATCCCCTGACTCCTATCGACCTTTGAAAGAATCGGCTTTTGAAAGAATCCTCTCCCAACGGCTTCGCTCCTTCTGCAACTCCCACCACCTCATCCCCAACCACCAGAGCGCCATCATGTCTAACAGATCCACCCAACACTCCATCCTCAACTTCACCTCCAGTCTAGCTATCTCCCATAACTCTGGACAGGTCTCTGTCGCCCTCTTCCTCGATATATACCGCGCCTTCGACACCGTCTGGCACGACGGCCTGATCAAAAAACTTATCCTCCTCCAATTCCCCTGGCCTCTAATTCGCCTCGTCCACAACTTCCTCAACTTTCGATCCTGCCGGGTGAAGCTCGGCGACTCACTCTCGCTGCCCTTCACTCCTGCCGCGGGTATCCCTCAGGGCTCTGTACTGTCTCCCCTCCTTTTCAACCTCTTCTGCCACGACATTCCCACCCCAACCTAGCCCGACTGCCATCTCCAGCAATTCGCTGAGGATACCGTGGTCTGGGCCTCAAATCGCCTCCCTAAGGTCGCTGCTTCCCGCCTAAACTCCCACCTAAAAACCCTGGAGGTCTGGGTGAGCCTCTGGCGCATCCAGATGAACTCCAAGAAATCGCAACTCGTCTTCTTCCGCCACCCCTACCTAAGGCGCTTCCGCGATCCCTTCCCCAACATTGGACTCCATGGCGAAATTATCAACCCTCAACCCTCCGCCACCTATCTAGGCACCATCCTCCACAAATCTCTCTGCCAACCTCCCAACATCTCCCGCTGCATCAACCTAATGCGCAAACGCCCTCGTCTTCTCTTCTGCCTCCGTAGTCGCATCGGCGGCTGCTCCTTCAAAGTCCTCCTCTTCACCTACAAAACCTTCGTTAGACCAATCCTCGACTATCTAGTCTGCGCTCTTTCCCTCAGCTATGAATACCACCTTTTCCGACTTCTGGCTTTCGAAAGATCCTGCCTCCGCCGCATATTCCGCCTGCCCCCCAATTTTCCATCTTCCCTCTTGCCCGAAATCTCCAACATGGTACCATTCGACGTCCGCCTCTCCCGACTGCAACGTCGCCTTTCCTCGAAAATTATATCCAAACAATCCCCAGTTCTCTTCATCTTCCAAAAACCCCCTCAACTCTACTCCCGCTGCCTAAAAAAATAAAAAAAATAAAAAACAAAAAACATACTATCTCCGAACATCGCATCCCCCCCCCCCCCAACCTGCACGGCGCGCAGTACTCCACAACAACAACGCCACATCAACAACGCCACAACAGCAACACGCCACAACAACAAGATCTTCACGTGGTCCAGTCAGCCACACCCAGGCTGAAAAGGGTCATCCCCTACAACAGCCCTCCCCCTTCGGGGCGAAAAACTATGCTCAATGATGATGATGGATAGAACTCGGACCTCTATACTCGTCAGTTAGCGCTCTAACATGAGGCCACGAGCGTCACCACTACACCACTCGCGCCGGCAAATATGCTTTGGTTGCTCTGATGTAACTTCCCATTTTTTTCTTTGTGTCTGAAGGTGTCTCTGTCTAAAATGTCTGTTGTACATGTGTTTGCGTTTCTGATGTCCTTTCGAAGAATCCTTTCGGCGTCGAATTGTTTGATGAGCTAACATAATCTAATATCCTTTTTGACCGTCGATTTTCTGGTAGCCCCGTTAGATCTCCAAAGAATTTCATTCGTCTTTTCCTAATATCAATTTTAATGCTTGAAAACTTTTCGGTTGTTTTGATTGATTGTAAACCTACTGGAAGGGTTCGAGATGTGGTTCTTTCGCCGCCTGCTGCGAATATCGTGGGTAGACAGAGTCCGAAACACCGAGGTGCTTGCCCGTCTCCAGAAGCAACTAGAAGTCATGTTTACCATCATAAAAAGCAAGCTGGAATATTTTGGACACGTTATGTCGAGGTGCTTTGCCGTCTCCAGAAGCAACTAAAAGTCATGTTTGCCATCCGAACACGTAAGCTGGAATATTTTGGAGACGTTATGAGAGGGGAAAACTACCATATCTTGCAAAATATCATGCAAGGCAAAATCCAAGGTAGAAGAGCTCCAGGAAGAAGACGCACGTCCTGGCTGAAAAACCTGAGAGAGTTGTAAGGTGTCAGTTCTACTAGCCTGTTTCGTGCCGCTGCTGAAAAAATAAAAATCTTTATGATGATCGCTGACGTCCTCGGAGGATATGGCACGTAAAGAAGAAGAAAAAGTCTTCTTCAGGAGACAGCAGTCTCCTCATCCTCTGTTAGTATCGCGAGGTATGGTACGTAGAGGTTGTTTTTGGGGAAAACCCAGTCGGTTCGGTTTCCAAAACTCACATTTCTTGAGTTCCTTCTCCCATTCTTCCATAACCTTGTCTAGCACGACATTGAACAGAATAGGAGAAAAATAAAACTTTGCTTTCATTATAATTGCACAAGTTATTTTATAATTCGTTCTAAAATAGATAATTTAGTTTCTTGGTTTTTGAAAAAAATTCCTTCGACCTGAAATTACATAATAATTTTTAAAATTTAAATTACATAATAATATCGGTGAAACACCAAGCCAAATGTAATGCAAATATAGATAAGTTATAACTATGTATAGATAAGTTTCATCATTGGTTTCATTAACATTATCTGAATAAAACAACAAATCTATATCTTGCAGACATAACGTAAACAAAAGCGTTATCTACCTAGAGAAAATTTATGCAGATTTATGTAAATATAACGCACACACACAAAAACGTTATATTTTTAAAAATCACTGCGATAAGGCAGGATGCACACACAAAGCTGGCCAGTGTTGCTGTGTGTGCGCTCGCTGCGCTGCTGCTGCATTTCGTTACGTAACCAGATAAAGCTAATGGTATAATTCACCAATCAGATGCAGATACGTTACAAGTTACTTCAAAGCAAAACGTACATTTAAATAAATGTCTGCCTGTAATCTAGTCTTGGCGTTGCGACACGCTTGCACATATAACCAACATGGATCGAGGAGATAAATAGGGGCGCACGGACTGACAGACGTAACATTTCGTCCGATACTGTTCTATCCCACACCTCAGGAAAATCTTGCATAATACCAATGTAGACTAAGTGAACTGATAAAGGAACTGTGTGGCTGATTTTTCTTTTATTCTCACTTTTGATAAATATAAAGCTTTAAGAAACTTTGATAACGTTATTTAAAAAAATTAGGCAAGTTTGTTTCGCAATTACAGTAAAAGTACGTATCGCAGCGCCTTCCGGTTTGCAAATTTAAATTCGCAAGACTTTTCCGAACAAGAAAATTTGCACAAGTAGGTGAAACTTAGTCTAGGTCAGGAGACATACATAAAGATTTCAGACAAGAAACTAAGTTGGGATTGGAGGGTTTAGTCAAGTTGGTGTTAAGATAACTAGAAAATTAGTGACAGTAACAACTTCCGGTTTGCAAATTCGCATTCTTGAGACAATTTTCTACTAGGATCTAATTTGTAGTCTACGAAATTCAGTCTAGTTTAAGAAATATTGACCGTAACTTATTATCCTAGTCGAGCAAGATTTAAATTAACAAAGCGCGCTTTTTTTATGTTTTGGGCAAGTTTGTCTCGCGATTACAGGAAAAGCGCTCATCGCAGCGACTTCCGGTTTGCAAATTTGAATTCGGAAGAGTTTTCCGAATAAGTAAATTGGTACAAGTCATAGAAACTTATTCTAGTTCAGGAATTATCCATAAAGATTTCAGACAAGAAACCTAGTTGGGATTGGAGGGTTTAGTCAAGTTTGTGTTAAGATAACTACGAGATTAGTGATAGCAGCAACTTACGGTTTGCAAATTCGCATTCTTGAGACAATTCTCTATGAGGATCTAGTTTATAGTCTGCGAAATTCAATCTAGTTTAGGGAATATAGACCATAACTTATTATCCTAGTCGAACAAGATTTAAATTTAATTTAAATATATTAAAAAAAGAACCGGCCAAGTGCGAGTGACTCGCGCACCGAGGGTTCTGTACAAACTTGTAAGTAAGGTATCTTTAGGAGGACCTAACTGTATGCAACCCATATGCTTCTGGTGCCTGACAATACCACGCAACACATTAGTGTATTTTGATAAGTTTCTAATAGTAAATTCGCATTTTTCTTGTAATTAAACTACATATTTACGGTTTTCAGATTTTTTACTTTACATGTGCTGTAAGACACCTCTTCTTGCCAAATTTCATGATTCTAGGTCAACGGGAAGTACCCTATAGGTTTTGATTCCCTTGTAAAATCGCAAAATATGCGACATAAACGGTCATATCTTTTGATCGCGTCGACTTACAAGTTTGATTTTTTCACAGCTGAAAGATACCGCAGACCCGAGTATTTGATACAAATTTCAACTTGTTGCTTCTACGCGTTCCTGAGAAAAATGGTCTTGACAGACTGACAGACGGACGGACGGACGGACAAACAGACAGTCAGACAGACAGACGGACAACAAAGTGATGCTATAAGGGTTCCGTTTTCGGTACGGAACCCATCAATCAATCAATTGGAGCTTCCAAGTTATAATTCGATACAGCAAAGCTGCACTGATGAGACATAAATTGCCGTATGCGTCTGTCCATTCCATCTAGCCCAATTGGTTTCGTACATCGAATTTTCTCCACCAAAACTTGAATAGAAGTTTTGCCCATTGTCTGAACCATTATCCATGTGCAGTTGGTTCATCGAACTGAACATTGACTAAACCTTGTCCAACAAATTTTTGTTAAAATCTATTACACGTTGACCAATAAGCTTCGAATTGTATTAATTTTCTTGTGAAATAACAGTTTGGTCGAAAAATTATCAAACAATAAGAGCTTCCAAGTTACAATTCAAAACAGCAAAGCTGCACTGATGAGACATAAATCGCGATATGCGTCTGTCAATCAAATTTTCTCCACCAAAACTTGACTAGAAGTTTTGCCCATTGTCGGAACCATTATCCATGTTCAGTTGGTTCATCGAACTGAACATGGACTGAACCTTGTCCAATAAATTTTTGGTTTTAAAATCTATTACCCGTTGATCAAAAAGCATCCAATTGTATTTATTTTCTTCTGAAATAACAGTTTGATCGAAAAATGATCAAACAATAAGAGCTTCCAAGTTATAATTCAAAACAGCAAAGCTGCACTGATGAGACATAAATCGCGAAACGCGTTTGCAGACTCCTACTCACTTAATTTAAAAAGAACGAAATGATCTTAAAAACAATGTTTTTGTCTAGTCCTGTTAGTGACATGAAAGTTAGTGTACTGGCACTAGTAATAACATACAAATCTCTGTTGTTGTTACTATTCACTTAAGTTAAATAGAAAGATGTGATCTTAAAAGCAATGTTATTTTTATAGTTCTTGTTTAGTGCCACGAAAATGGCCGGGGGGCTGGTAACTAACATATAACATATCTGTTATATGATTCAATATCCTGCGTGGTTTTAGCAAGACCGACTAAGGCTATAACGATATTTTTCTCGTCACTTCTTGTCTCATAAAAGCGAGACGAACTCTCGTTTCGTCTCGTTTGTAGCCCTAAGAGCGACGCATTTTGTTTTTTCAATTAAAAGACCTGTGGATTAGTTATGGAAATTAGTTTATGGATTAGTTAGAATATGGATTTTTAATTCATATGAAAGTTCAATCGGTGCCATTAATTATGGAATATGACATCGTTCAAATGTCCGCCGCGGAAAGAGGACGGGGGTCTGGTAACTAACATGGAAATATCTGTTGAATGATTCAATATCCTGCATGGTATTAGTAAGAGCGACTAGGGCTTCACACAAGAACGATATTTTTCTAGTCTCTTCTCGTCTCATAAAAGCGAGACGAACTCTCGTCTCGTCTCGTGTGTATCCCTAAGAGCGACGCATTTTGTTTTTTCAATTAAAAGACTTGTGGATTAGTTATTGAAATGATTTTTAATTCATATGAAAGTACAATCGATGCCATTAATTATGGAATATGAAATCTTTCAAATGTTCGCCGCGGAAAGTGGACGGGGGGCTGGTAACTAACATACAAATATATGTTGTATGATTCAATATCCTGCGTGGTATTAGTAAGAGCGACTAAGGCTTCACACTATAACGATATTTTTCTCATCTCTTCTCGTCTCATAAAAGCGAGACGAACTCACGTTTCGTCTAGTGTGTAGCCCTAAGAGCGACGCAGTTTGTTTTTTCAATTAAAAGATTTGTGGATTAGTTAGGAAAATGAATTTTAATTCATATGAAAGTAAAATCGATGCCGTTAATTATGGAATATGACATCGTTCAAATGTCCGCCGCGGAAAGAGGACGGCGGGCTGGTAACTAACATACAAATATCTGTTGTATGATTCGATATCCTGCGTGGTATTAGTAAGAGCGACTAGAGCTTCACATTAGAACTATATTTTTCTCGTCTTTTCTCGTCTCATAAAAGCGAGACGAACTCTCGTCTCGTCTCGTGTGTAGCCCTAAGAGCGACGCATTTTGTTTTTTCAATTAAAAGATTAGTTATGTTTGATTATGTTGATTAGATTTGTGGATTAGTTATGGAAATGATTTTTATTTCATATGAAAGTACAATCGATGCCATTAATTATGGAATATGACATCGTTCAAATGTTCGCCGCGGAAAATGGACGGGGGGCTGGTAACTAACATACAAATATCAGTTGTATGATTTAATATCTTGCGTGGTATTAGTAAAAGAAATAATTGTTTCAACATGCGATTTGTTTTGTAGTCCTAATAAGACTTAATAATATTATAGAGTTACGGAAAGGGGGCTGGTAGCTAACATACAAATATCTGTTGTATGATTCTATATCTTGCGTGGTATTAGTAAAAGAAATAGTTGTAAGACTGTAATAAGACTTAATAATAATATAGAGTTACGGAAAGGTTGAATATATTTATATGTTGAGGCTATAATTATTCGCCTTTAATAATTTTATAAGATTAAATTAATTTATAACTGGTAAATATCAATGCAGAAATGTAATTTATTTGCGATATTTTATGTAGAAGAAAAAGCATTTAAAAGATAAGAATAGGTGTAAAAGTTATTTTTTTGCAACCTGATAAACAAACAACAATAAAAAGTAAGCGGTGTCCAAGGCGAATGCGCGGTGTAAATAGCATTGAGTGTACACAATGGCTTTGTTGTGTTCGGTTGATAAGGAATCTGCGCTGATAAGAGGGCGAGCGGTCGTGTCGCGATAACCGTTTCAAAATGGAATATTCGTGCTGTTTGTGTGCAACGTTATCGGCCGATATCGAGGACCGAATGACTGAACGTTTCGACTGTTATCGCGCTCGGATACCCGCCGCCGATAAGGAAAGAAAAACCTTTTTTTGCGAATTCAACGCCGGAGGGAAGAAAACCCACTTAATGCAACAATTAATCGGTGATTCATTTTAACATCGTTTTTAAATACACGTAAAACACATTACGGCGGAATAAAGGAGGCGCGATAAAAAGGTAGCACTATCGAAATCTTGTTTGCTTTATACGTTATATCTCTGAGTGTGTGTGTGTGTGTGTTGTTTTTTATATTGTGCTTTGGAAGGAAATTGTCGTTTTGCAACGGGGATTTAACAAAAGGATATCGTTGGGATATCTACGGAGACTGACGATAAGCTGCTTAATTAGAATATGAAGGATCTCAAGCGTTGAATAAAAACATTTATACCTTTAATGTGCTTTAAGATTTTTGCATTTTAAACATTGGTGAGTTCCTAAATTCATAAATTTTTAATATTAGAAATATTAGTTGAATTAATTAGTAAAAATGTTTTAAAATGATTATAATTGAATATCTTGTTGTTTACTTGAAGTGATATCTAGAACAGGCAACGCGATCAATATTTTCTACATCTTATTTATAACATCTTATCTAAATGGTCAACGCAGGTCAGACGATCTGATAGAAATAATATGAAATAAACAAAGATAATTGGCTGATAACAGTGTGATCCGTAAATGAGAACGATTCTTTATTTGAAGCGTTTATCTGTTTTTTTTTTAATGGAAGAAAAAACGGCGCAATTTATGTTACAAGAAATCGTTCGGTATCTCCGAAGTAATTTTAACTATCTTTATAATTATCGGTTTATTATAACAAACCGAGTCGGGCTAATGGCATTTTATGGACGGACTTAAAAGTGGGAATCTATATGAAGATAGTTAATTAAAATACATTAAGTAATCTTTTCTGCATTACGCTGAATATGTATTTCAGTGAGTTTCGATTTTTCTTCAACAAATTTATGTATTCATTTTTTACGCGGATTATGTTTATATTTTATAGATAATTAATATAATGGGTGACAAATTAAGAGTGTCAGTGAGGTCAAATGGGTGACAAGTTAAGAGTGTCCGATTTTAAACTGCAATTTCAAACGAAATAAGTTTTTGGACACCAATATTTTTGTTGAAGATTTTAGGGTTAAATCTAAAGTTTAATAATCAATGCTTAATCCTAAATTAATAATTAATACTTAAAAATTAGATCGATTATACTTGCCGCAGCGACCCCGTGGAGTGATTACGCGGCGTTCTCGTGATAGTTCGTAGTGACGTTGTAAAAAGCCTGATTTACACTGCTTTGCCAAAATATCTAGGTACTTACCACTTCCTATTTAATTGTAAGCAGTCTTGAAAAAGACTGATTTATGGATAAAATGTAATCACAATTGAAATTTGCGTGCGATAATTATACTTATCGCACGTAAATAATTGAATTAACAAAAAGCAATTTGTTGCACTAAAAAAAACGGCCAAGTGCGAGTTGTGACTCGCGCACCGAGAGTTCCGTACAAACTTGTAAGTATCTTTAGGAGGACCTAACTGTATGCAACCCATATGCTTCTGGTGCCTGACAATACCACGCAACACATTAGTGTATTTTCATAAGCTTCTAATAGTAAATTCGCATTTTTATTGAAATTAAAGTACATATTTACGGTTTTCAGATTTTTCCCTTTACATGTGCTGTAAGACACCGCTTCTTGCCAAATTTCATGATTCTAGGTCGACGGGATGTACCCTATAGGTTTTGATTCCCTTGTGAAATCGCAAAATATGCGACATAAACGGCCATATCTTTTGATCGCGTCGACTTGCAAGTTTGATTTTGTCGCAGCTGAAAGAGACAGCAGACCCGAGTATTTGATACAAATTTCAACTTGTTACCTCTACGCGTTCCTGAGAAAAATGGTCTTTACGGACAGACAGACGGACGGACAGACAGACAGACGGAAAACAAAGTGATCCTATAAGGGTTCCGTTTTCGGTACTGAACCCTAAAAAGGCGCCATAACAGTACTTTTCTCACATACGTAAAAAAATAATTGCAGCATTATTTGTTTGCGTCAGATCATTAAAAAATATCAAGAAGAGAGTTGGTCCCATTAGAGAGCCTTGGGGTTCTTCACACTTCTTTAATTTACTTTCCGATTTTGAATCACTGTTCGTCCTCTTTGATGCAAAGAAGATTTCACCCAGTGATTGGCGTCGCCTCTAACTCCAATATCTTCTTTTTATTTGTGGAAGGAGTTTGTGATCAAAAAAGACAAATCCTTTACGTAGGTCGCAAAATAAAGCAAGAACCTCCTGATTACAATTTAGAGAAGTATTTATTAAATTAACACTATCCAACGGAGCAGTATCAGTTGAGCCACTTTTCCAGAAGCCGTGTATAAAGACAGAAACACTGAAAACTCGAGAGCACGTGGCATACAACCAGACTGGTCGACTGCTTTAAAGTTTCGGCTTGTGATATTCGAAATCATCTTCCGAAAATCACGCAAGTTTATTAAGCTGGCTCCACACATTGGCTCACACGGCCAGGCCAATGTGTGTTCCAACATTTGCTGTTCTTCCACACACCACAAGTGGACGTCTACATATTGGCTCACAAGTGCCAACTTCTCAGTTCACAAGTTGTAGAGCCAATGATAACATGTCTGGTGATCTTCATCTTGAACTAGCGGTTGCAGCTTTTTATATAGCATCTGCTGCATACAATGTACAAAATATATGGCCAATGTGTGGAGGGAAACTTGTCATGTGGAAGCATGCGCCAATTCCTTTGAAGCGGGACAGAAAACCGACAACCCTACGGCCAACCTCCACCAGCCCATTCACAAGCGCCAACTTCTTCATCCACACATTGGCCATGTCACGTATGCACATCACTTGGCCAATGTGTGGAGCCGGCTTTACTCCATCGGGTGGCTGCGGCAAGTACATATGACTTGCGTTTACTTAAAAGGGTTTTCAGTAAGAGCGACTAGGGCTTCACACTAGAACGATATTTTTCTCATCTCGTCTCATCTCATAAAATCGAGACGAATTCTCATCTCGTCTCGTGTGAAGCCCTAAGAGCGACGCATTTTGTTTTTTAAATTAAAAGACTTGTTCGCGCCAATTTTAATAAATTTAATGCAAACATTTGAATCGATTTCGGCACCGATTAACAGAAGGGGAAAGGTGTATCGACCTGGGCCGAAATCGTGCGATTTATCAATTATTATTTCGCGAATTTATATTGGCAGTACGCTTTGAAGGTGCGAAGCGTGTAGAACAAAATCGAAGCGTGAAGCCAAGTTCGACCAGCTCGTGCACGCGTTATTCAGTTTCAAATCAAATTAACCAGCCTTGTGATCACGAGCCCAATGGGCTGAAGCAGCATCCAACGTCTGGAAGACAACAATTTTAATCCCTCCACTCATTATCCTCATTTCCTTTCTTAAAATAGGCGCCGGAAGTACGATCACACGTGGCAGCCAAACAGGTAAGTGATTAGACCAGCCCTGTATTTTGATCGAAAATTTTGATTTTCGTGAAACACGGTACAAACAAGACTTGTGGATTAGTTATGGAAATGATTTTTAAGTCATATGAAACTACAATCGATGCCATTAATTATGGAATATGACATCGTTCAAATGTGCGCCGCGGAAGTGCCTAGCACTTGTTGAGTGAATACACTGGACCCAATTTTCCATGACTCGAGCACTCAAATCGGCCGAAATACTAGGAATTTCGCGTTCGATATTGGCTTCTTATATTGGCTTCGATATGCGGCTCTTTGAACGTTGCTGGCTTGTTGGCATAGACCAACAATTTAATGTAAACCCAAAGAAAAAGGTCCAAAGAAGTTAAATCGCACGAACAAGCCGACTATTCGTGAGGACCGTTGCGTAAGATAAGTCGCTCGCCGAACTTGGTCATCAATAATTCGATTGTGTCGTACGCTGTATAGCACGTTTCGCCGTCTTGTTGGAACCACATATCGTCCAAGTCCAAAGCGGCGAGCTGTTCCCAAGAATATTCCGATATATGGCCCTGTACGTGTTTTCATCAAAAAAGAAAAATGGGCCGGTGACGCCGCCGATGAAATGGCGAAACCACACCACACCAAACCACACCACACCACACCAAAACCAAATGAAAATGTGACCACACCAAACCCCACCAATGAAATGAAAACCACTCCAGTTGGAACCACATATCGTCCGATATATGGCCCTGTACGCGCCGTTTTAATCAAAAAAGAAAAATGGGCTGGTGACGCACATCACATCACACCAAACCACACCAAAACCACATGAAAATGTAACCACACCAATGAAATGAAAACCACACCAAACACTTAATTTTTTCGGATAAAATTCTGTCCTGTGCATCACTTCAAGGATCTCACTCGACCAAATGCGGCATTTTTGCTTGTTGATAGTTGTCGTCAGTTTTCATCTGGTCCAGAGCCCAATTAGCGAATGTGCGACGCTTACAATGCTCGGTTGGCTTCAGTTCTTGAGTCGATGCAATCTTATACGGGCGGAGAGCCAAATCCTTCCGCAAAATTCGCCACAAACCGGTCACACTGATGTTCAACGCCTACGATCGTCGTGGAATCCACATCATTGACTGCTCACGCACTCTCTCGAACGGCCACGATATTTTCTTCGAGCGTATAGGCACTGGGACGTCATACAATGCATAAGTTGTTTCGAATTTTTGCACTAAACGTTTAATAGTCTGTCTTGTTGCACAATTTTGTCGACCGAAAATAGGCGTTCGTTAAGTTCCTTAATAGGCGAAAGTAGGCGTAAGTAAGAAAAAACAAGATGCGTCGCTCTTAGGGCTTCACACGAGACGAGACGAGAGTTCGTCTCGCTTTTATGAGACGAGACGAGAGTTCGTCTCGCTTTTATGAGACGAGACGAGACGAGAAAAATATCGTTCTAGTGTGAAGCCCTAGTCGCTCTTACTGAAAAACCCTTTACATCGAAGCAAACGCAAGTCATCTATACTTGCCGCAGCCATCCGATGGAGTAATAAACTTAGGTGATCTTCGCGTGATTTTCGGGGGATGATTCCCTATTGGTCAGTGCAAACGCTTTTGAAGCTTGAATCACGCAGCCGAAACATAGTCGCGATAGAACGTGAACTTTGATGAAAAAAACTTTAATAATTTGCAAACGTTGTTGAAGCGTGTATCTCTCCATGATTAAATGTCCTTGAATGATGTTTCAAAATATGAAAGAATTGCGAAGCCAATTTCACTCCTATTCGAGAAATGCCAAAAACAAAATGCATCGTCCCTATTGAAAAACGCAATATATGTGGTATGTTAGAAAAGTATCCGACCTTTAGCCGGTAAAAAAAAACTGGCATACCTGGAGCGTTGGAAACCTAACCACCCTCAAAGTAGACTCCTTGGGACTCCATACACTTCTCCCAGCGGTGCCGCTATTGTTGGCAGCATTCCGAAAAAGCCTCTTTCGGAATCGACTTTAGCTCGGCTGTCGTTGCAGCCATAATATCCTCTCTTGTCTGAAATCGCGTTCCTTTCAGTGACCTCTTGACTTTGGGGAATTGCCAGAAGTCGCAGGGGGGCGTATCAGGATAGTAAGGAGCATGTCGAACCAGAGGAGTCTGGTTTTTCGCCAAAAATTTGTGAACCAAGTATGAGTAATGTGCTGGGAATAACAGATCTCAAAAACAGACAGTTTGTGAGACGCACTCTAAAAGATGTCCGTGAATTTCAGGAAAAAACCTCGAAGGAAAGGTACCCCCTGGACAGAAGAGAGAAAGGAGTTACACCGGCAGAAGATGCGAAAATACTGGGCAAAGCTCAAAGCCCAACAGTTGAACAAACGTGGTCCAAAGTAGGCCTATTCGAAAGCAGAAGAAGAAGAAGTATAATGTGCTAGAGCATTGTAGTGATGGAGTCGCCAATTTACCGATGACCACAACTCCAGTCGCTTGCGCCGCACAGCATCACGTAAAGGATCTAGGACATCCCTCATTTCACTTGTCGTCATTTTACTAGCATTGAAAATCCTACGAGAGCACTACACCCTACGTCACTCGAACACTACTCGACAGCAACAGACGCAATCTACAGACGGGAAAAATTTCACGCATGCACACGAAGGTTTAAGGTTGGCTTATGCAAGCGCGATTGATTCAAATCCATCAGGTTTTCAAAATAAAAAATAAGGTCGGATACTTTTCTAACAGATCACGTAAATGAGATTGATGCAACAATGAACGCATTGCTCGCTCGCACATTTCTGACGAAATCGCAACAATTGCTTGTCGAATGTTTAGATTTAACATAACCCCATAAGAAATAATCCTGAGCCAGAGCCGACAAAAATCCGGAGGGCGAGGAAGCCAACTGATTCCCACGCGGGGAAATCAGACGACCAGGAAAGAACTTTTGTAGGAAGGAGAGCTAGGAATCCAACTGATACCCATGCTGGGAAATCAGACGACCAGGAAAGAACTCTTGTTCTTCATACATAGACATGTTCTCCAATTTCGTGCAAGTTTGTAGCTAACAGTGCGACCAACATTAAATAATGTGAGTAAATGCTGGAAAAATTTGGGCGAAGTTGTGTTTTCTGTTTATTTAAAAACAAAGTATATCTTTGTTTATTTAAAAACAAAAAAATCATTCCTAAATCAATGTTTTAATGAATAAATTAACTTTTTGGCACGGCGGTTTTGAAAATATCATCTTTTTGATGGGTAAAGCTCGATTCCCATATGCGCGACACTCAGCTACCCGACGTCGTGCGACATCACCTGTCAAATAATGATTACATTGTTTTAAATGGGTACGTCGTGTAGCTGTCGCGTAGCCATAGTAAGAACGTGCTCATTTAAAACAATGTAATCATTATTTGACAGGCGATGTAGCGGGACGTCGCGAAGCTGAGTGTCGCGTATATGGGAATCGGCCTTTTCACGACAAATTGTTTTTGCCTGATGAAGGATGCATTATTATAATCGTGTGTAAAAATATCCACATCGTGCGTAAAAGTCCAATATAAATCAAATGGAGTTTCATTATTACACGATTTCTGTTTTTTTTTTCTGTGGCAACAATTCGCGTCATTAAACAAAAAAAAACATATTAAACTTAAAACAAGCGGAACACAGCCTGAATATATAAATATATTCAGCCTTTCCGGAGCTCTATAACAATTATTGAGTCTTTTTAGGACTACCAAAACAAATCTCACATGAAATTTGTAAGTTATTTTACCAATTCTAAAAAACATAATAAATTTTACCAACGTGTTTTCACTACGCCTTTGGTTCGTGTTTTAAACGAAGCTAGTGTACAAAACCTCGGCGAATAGTTGCTCGGCAACCACGTTAAAAACTGTACACTTGTGTCTAAGATCAAGACACCAAGCACTAGTGTAGGCTGTGGGAGGAGGTCCAGGTCCTACTAGGATTGTAGCACCATTAAGAGAGAGAGTGCACAAAAGCCCTTCTTCACACACTTGTATCATAAACTACTATAATGCATATTTTAGCATTGTTTATAATCTGCAATTCTAAATAAACTGTTATATTGTTGCAAGTTTTTAATTGTCGATTGATTATTTCATGATTTTCTTGTGTGTATTGCGAATTCGCGCTGCGACAAACATTTTCATTTTTTGCTGATTTAAAGTTAATTCCCATATGCGCGACATTCAGCTACGCGACGTCGTGCGACATCGCCTGTCAAATAATGATTACATTGTTTTAAATAGGCACTTCGAGTAGCAGACGCGTAGCCAAAATGAGAACGTGCCCATTTAAAACAATGTAATCATTATTTGACAGGCGATGTCGCGTAGCTGAGAGTCGCGTATATTAGAATCGGCCTTTATGCTTCAAAAGTACAGTTGTTGCCATAGTAACAACAAACAGAAATCTTTTAATAATGAAACTCGATTTGATTTGCATTGGGCTTTTACGCACGATTTGGATACTTTTACACACATCACATCACATATATTAATTTACTTATTATGCGGTGATCGAACCACCCGATAAGGATTGAATCCAATTAACTAACAAACGCGAGCGTGGTCGGTTGAGGTCAGACGCACGAAAATGCCGCGGACTCTCCGAAATCTCCAAACACACTGATATCTTATATCGTGGCGTGATTTTCAGCTAATTTATCGCGGTCTCGACCCAGGTCGGGGCACCTGTTGCCCTGCTTTCGATAGAGGTCGAAAACCAATTAGACCAAATACGAAGTTGTATAAATATGCACAAGTACAAATACGAAAATACGAAAATATGCACGAAAAAAATAAATACGAAAAGTAAATAAAAAATACGAAATATGCACAATTCTTGCTAAAGATAAAATACAAATAAAATAGCGTGTGTAGTATTTTATAATGCGGCATTTTTTTTAAAGCGACCCTCAGGGCACATGCAGTTGGACAGCCTAGCCTCCAAAGCTTTAAATAGCACAATCCTTCTCATCAAGGATTACCCAAGTTGGCGAACAAGTAGATAAGTGTTTTTTTTTTAGGAATTAAATCCGAATTTGTGGAACAATATCAATGTCGTTTTTTTGAAAAATTTCAGAAATTAAAACAATTGAGATGTGTTTGAAGCGATTTCTTTTTGAAAATAATTTTCTTGATTTTCAATATAATAGGTGACAAATTAAGAGTGTCATTAAAAACAAAAAGAAGTAATGACTTATTTGCCACAATTTGAACTGTCCAATATGCAGTGAACCTTCAAGTTCTTTTGAAAATGGAGCTGTGGCTGATTGAACAATGGATTGTTTGTTTAGAGTAGTTTATTAGAACGCGCTCCATTAAGGCCGATTCTCATATACGCGACACACAGCTACGCGACGTCACGCGACACCGCCTGTCAAATAATGATTACATTGTTTTAAATGGGCACGTTCTCACTATGGCTACGCGACCGTTTCGCGACGTGTCCATTTAAAACAATGTAATCATTATTTGACAGGCGATGTCGCATGACGTCTCATAGCTGAGTGCTGCGTATATGAGAGTCGCCTTTAATGTGATGCCATTTTAAATAATTTATTGATTGTGAAGTTACTTGTTGAAACTTCATTTCAATATTAAAGATAAAAACATCTTTAATGTTTGTGCCATATTTATTGTAAACTTTTCGACTCTAATGGGACATATATAACCCATCCATCTACAATTACGTATGGTTTGTTATTATCTCATTATTAATATCTGAGTGGGACAAATATATCCCAGTACCAGCAAACAACCTAAAGTCCATTTTTTAGGGTTCCGTGCCGAAAACGGAACCTTTATGGGATCACTTTGTTGTCCGTCTGTCTGTCTGTCTGTCTGTCTGTACGTCTGTCTGTTTGTCTGTCTGTCTGTCCGTCCGTCCGTCTGTCTGTCTGTCAAGACCATTTTTCTCAGGAACGCGTAGAGGTAACAAGTTGAAATTTGTATCAAATACTCGGGTCTGCGGTCTCTTTCAGCTGTGAAAAGGTCAAACTTGTAAGTCAACGCGATCAAAAGATATGACCGTTTATGTCGCATATTTTACGATTTCACAAGGGAATCAAAACCTATAGGGTACTTCCCGTTGACCTAGAATCTCGAAATTTGGCAAGAAGCGGTGTCTTACAGCACATGTAAAGGCAAAAATCTGAAAACCGTAAATATGTAGTTTAATTACAAGAAAAATGCAAATTTACTATTAGAAACTTATGAAAATACACTAATGTGTTGCGTGGTTTTGTCAGGCACCAGAAGCATATGGGTTGCATACAGTTAGGTCCTCCTAAAGATACTTTACTTACAAGTTTGTACGGAACCCTCGGTGCACGACTCGCATTTTGCCGGTTAAGAATGCAGTAACTAGAAACCTGATTTACACTATGACAAATGTTCAAACTAGTTACAGAATTTGGCGCTAAATTCAAATATAGTTACTTGAATATGAAATTGGTAATTTATTAATAGTTCGATTGAATATCTTATTATTATTAATTAAATACACCAAATGGCAACAATAGTAATAAAATAAAAACAAATTAAGGTCGATTCCCATATGCGCGACACTCAGCTACGCGACGTTGTGCGACATCGCTTGTCAAATAATGGTTACATTGTTTTAAATGGGCACGTCGCGTAGCGCAAGTGAGAAAGTGCCCATTTAAAACAATGTTATCATTATTTGACAGGTGATGTCGCACAACGTCGCGTAGCTGAGTGTCGCGTATATAATAATCGGGCTTAAATGGAGAAAAACGCAAAATATCTAAATGATATAAACAGATCACAATTGTGATCAGATAATCAGACACAGAAGACAATTGTGAATTGACACGGCAGCCATTGACAACTAACAACAGCAAATGTATGTGAAAAGGAAGAGAGAAAAGAGGTTGAGATGGAGAAGTAAATATCGTCGGTGTGAACTCCTCCTCGATTTAAGCCAATCAGAGAAAATGGACAAATAAGCCCTATCTTCCCTGTACTGCATTCCTAAAAAAAATGGACTATAGTGTAGAAGCACTATATGTATAAAATTAATTATTAACGTAATTAATTGAGTTAAACAAAAGGAAAATAATTATAAATCCTTACTAATTTTGAAAAAAGAAAACTTAGTGGGATAAGTTGGATTTTTTTTTTGATTGTGGGATATTTTTTCATCTAATATTGCAATAGGGAGAGAGAGAATATATTTATTGTGTACTTTATACAAAGGGCTATCGACCACAATTTTATATTCAAGTAACTATATTTTAATTTACCGCCAAATTCTGTAACTAGATTTGTCATAGTGTAAATCAGGTTTCTAGTTACTGCATTCTGCCGTGCAGTAGAGAATATGCATGAAATTTAAATTTGGTTCAAATATTTTTTTCTTTATTGACCGGATATTTGAACTAAATCATTATTTGTGTAATTAATATTTGTTTAATTAATACTTAAAGTTACTTAAAAGTGCAAATTAAGCGAGGGAAATACAAATTTGTGAAACGCAACATCATTGGTTAAATCGAACGTAACATACTATATAAACAAGTTCGTATTGTTTACACTTGTATGTCATTGCAGTGCTTTGGTTAGAAAACAAACGTCAAAAACGTGAAGTTCAAAACGAGAACAGCTGTAGTAAACAATAGACTGAACTGTTAGTAGTAATTGACGTCATCAACAGACCGCGCGAAAATGGCGGCGTTTAAACATTTTAAAATTTTTCTTAATTTTAAATATTTTTTTAAATTTAATTACAGCATTTTAGTGTATTACATTTAGTGTATGTCACTGAAGTCTTTTGGTTAGAAAACAAACGTCAAAAACGTGAAGTTCAAAACGAGAACAGCTGTAGTAAACAATAGACTGAACTGTCAGTAGTAATTGACGTCATCAACAGACCGCGCGAAAATAATAATGCGCGGCGTTTAAACAGCTCAATTTTTTTCTTTATTTTAAATATTTTTTTAAACTTAATTACAGCATTTTGTATTTTTTATTATGTTGTAATGGTGTAAACACTGAATTAAAAACATTTAAAAAACACGCATTGCTTCGTGCACATGCAAAATTTTATGCAAATTCCGTTCCTTAAATGGCTAACTATTTTAGTAAATAATTTCCCAATACAATTTTCAAAATCCCATTCGACAAATCTCACATAACTTTTCAACCCCTATTTACACTTTCACTGGCCTCCTTCCCATCATGCGATCCTGTTAGTTTTCGTTGCAACCCCCGCTGCGACCCGACGCAACAGGTGCTCTGCAACCACCCCACTCTAGTCCCGGGCACGAGGGGTTCCCTTTTTTACTGGCACGTTTAGGGGTCGTTTGGAACGAGTGTGAGTACAACACGAGTTCGGTCGGAGTGCTGTGTCGTGTGCTTGTGCTCTCTACCCTCGCGGATACACAAAATCTCGCATTGGAATAAAAAAATACACTGTTTGGATACAAAAATTGAAATAAATAAATTGGATCTTGTTGTATCATTAGATGACAGAAATTTTGAGACGTAACAAAATGGGTAAGGGAAGATAAAACGCTTTATAAAATTTTCGTCCCCTTATTGATTTTTTAAAAACTAGTAGTAGATTAGTAGATATGTTATATTTGTTTCATAGAAACTAGAATTGTTTCTAAAACCCTAATCTGAATTCTAATTAATGGCTTGAAAATGCGTAATGTACAAGAATTATTCATGGAGGCTTAATGTAAACTACTTTCTATTTTAGTTTGTGTAGTTTAGAAACTATGTAAGTTTTAGTAAGAAACATTGTCTTATCAATTCCAAGAACGGTTTATTTAGTTTAAAACTATGTTGTATTTATGTTAACCCCTTGACATACAATAACGTCATAAGACGTCATGTATATCTGATAAGATCACATGTATATGGACACGTAACATACAATAACGTCTCTAAGACGTCATGTATATGTGATAGGATCACATGTATATGGACACGTCACATACAATAACGTCTCTAAGACGTCATGTATATGTGATAAGATCACATGTATATGGACACGTCACATACAATAACGTCTCTAAGACGTCATGTATATGTGATAAGATCACATGTATATGGACACGTCACATGCAATAACGTCTCTAAGACGTCATGTATATGTGATAAGATCACATGTATTTGGATACATCAACGCGCATTTTATTCGTATGTAAAGGAGTTAACACATTATGCAAACAAAATATAAGAAAGGAATTAAGGAAACTATGTTCTTTGATTCACAAATTGACTAATAAAAAATAAAAAAATAAAATGTAATTATTAGTACAGTGTGGCTCCTGCATTTTACTGCTAACAATAAGAGAGAAACTAAATATAACTTAAAAGTCTGCTTGTTTATATAATATATCAGAACATGTTTGACTTGTATTATTAAACTTTGTATCGAACGGCTTTCTAGCTTACAACCAGAAAGCTGGTAGTCAAATTAGGAGTTAAGTTAAGGTTTGTAGCAAACATTATTATGTCATAGATTTAAGAAATAGTGTAGATTAGGGCTTCACACGAGAACGATATTTTTCTCGTCTCGTCTCGTCTCGTCTCGTAAAAGCGAGACGAGAGCGAGACGAGACCGCATATGGGAGAGCGAGACGAGACTAACGGTTACGAGAGCGAGAACGAGACGAGACTAAAGGTTACGAGAGCGAGAGCGAGACGAGACTAACGGTTCCTTGAGCGAGAGCGAGAGCGAGACGAGACTAACGGTTCCTTGAGCGAGAGCGAGACTGAGACGAGAATTTGTTACACAACAAACGAGAGCGAGACGAGATTTTTGAAACTCTCGCCCTATCTCGTCTCCTGTGAAGCCCTAGTATAAATTGATAGAAACTAGGAATGCTTGTAACAATAATCTTTATAGCAAACAGGTAGCTTACAATTAGTAGAAATTAGTAGAACGATATTTTTCTCGTCTCGTCTCGTAAAAGCGAGACGAGAACGAGACGAGACCGCATATTGGAGAGCGAGACGAGACTAACGGTTACGAGAGCGAAGCGAGACGAGACTAACGGTTACAAGAGCGAGACGAGACTAACGGTTCCTAGAGCGAGAGCGAGACTGAGACGAGAGTAATTTTTTACACAACAAACGAGAGCGAGACGAGATTTTTGAAGCTCTCGCCCTATCTCGTCTCGTGTGAAGCCCTAGTGTAGATTGATAGAAACTAGGATTTTTCTCGTCTCGTCTCGTAAAAGCGAGACGAGAACGAGACGAGACCGCATATGGTAGAGCGAAAGCGAGACGAGACTAACGGTTGAGAGAGTGAGAGCGAGACGAGACTAACGGTTCCTAGAGCGAGAGCGACACTGAGACGAGAGTAATTTTTTGCACAACAAACGAGAGCGAGACGAGATTTTTGAAACTCTCGCCCTATCTCGTCTCGTGTGAAGCCGTAGTGTAAATTGATAAAAACTAGGAATGCTTGTAACAATAATCTTTATAGCAAACAGGTAGCTTACAATTAGTAGAAATTAGTAGAACGATATTTTTCTCGTCTCGTCTCGTAAAAGCGAGACGAGAACGAGACGAGACCGCATATGGGAGAGCGAGACGAGACTAACGGTTATGAGAGCGAAGCGAGACGAGACTAACGGTTACAAGAGCGAGACGAGACTAACGGTTCCTAGAGCGAGAGCGAGACTGAGACGAGAGTAATTTTTTACACAACAAACGAGAGCGAGACGAGATTTTTGAAGCTCTCGCCCTATCTCGTCTCGTGTGAAGCCCTAGTGTAGATTGATAGAAACTAGGATTTTTCTCGTCTCGTCTCGTATAAGCGAGACGAGAACGAGACGAGACCGCATATGGGAGAGCGAGAGCGAGACGAGACTAACGGTTACGATAGCGAGAGCGAAACGAGACTAACGGTTCCTAGAGCAAGAGCGAGACTGAGACGAAAATTTGTTACACAACAAACAAGAGCGAGACGAGTTTTAAAACTCTCGCCCTATCTCGTCTCGTGTCAAGCCGTAGTGTAAATTGATAGAAACTAGGAATGCTTATAACAATAATCTTTATAGCAAACAGGTAGCTTACAATTAGTAGAAATTAGTAGAACGATATTTTTCTCGTCTCGTCTCGTAAAAGCGAGACGAGAACGAGACGAGACCGCATATTGGAGAGCGAGACGAGACTAACGGTTACGAGAGCGAGAGCGAGACGAGACTAACGGTTACCAGAGCGAGACGAGACTAACGGTTCCTAGAGCGAGAGCGAGACTGAGACGAGAGTAATTTTTTACACAACAAACGAGAGCAAGACGAGATTTTTGAAGCTCTCGCCATATCTCGTCTCGTGTGAAGCCCTAGTGTAGATTGATAGAAACTAGGATTTTTCTCGTCTCGTCTCGTAAAACCGAGACGAGAACGAGACGAGACCGCATATGGGAGAGCGAGAGCGAGACGAGACTAACGGTTACGATAGCGAGAGCGAGACGAGACTAACGGTTCCTTGAGCGAGAGCGAGACTGAGACGAGAGTAATTTTTTACTCAACAAACGAGAGCGAGACGAGATTTTTGAAACTCTCGCCCTATCTCGTCTCGTGTGAAGCCCTAGTGTAAATTGATAGAAACTAGGAATGCTTGTAACAATAATCTTTATAGCAAACAGGTAGCTTACAATTAGTAGAAATTAGTAGAACGATATTTTTCTCGTCTCGTCTCGTACAAGCGAGACGAGAACGAGACGAGACCGCATATTGGAGAGCGAGACGAGACTAACGGTTACGAGAGCGAAGCGAGACGAGACTAACGGTTACGAGAGCGAGACGAGACTAACGGTTCCTAGAGCGAGAGCGAGACTGAGACGAGAATTTGTTACACAACAAACGAGAGCGAGACGAGATTTTTGAAACTCTTGCCCTATCTCGTCTCGTGTGAAGCCCTAGTGTAGATTGATAGAAACTAGGATTTTCCTCGTCTCGTCTCGTAAAAGCGAGACGAGAACGAGACGAGACCGCATATGGGAGAGCGAGACGAGACTAACAGTTACGATAGCGAGAGCGAGACGAGACTAACGGTTCCTAGAGCGAGAACGAGACTGAGACGAGAGTAATTTGTTACACAACAAACGAGAGCGAGACGAGATTTTTGAAACTCTCGCCCTATCTCGTCTCGTGTGAAGCCCTAGTGTAGATTGATAGAAACTAGGAATGCTTGCAATATCAATCTTTATAGCAAACAGTTCGCTTACAATTAGTAGTTTAGTAGAAAAGCTTATAACTACTATTAAATAACCTTGACGATATTTGCCTGACTATTCAATGACTAATTAGTTTATTCAAATATTTATGAGAAACAACAAATTACGTTGCGATTTTACTATGAACTCTGATTAAAATCATTTCTGTATTCCAAAGCTTAATAGACTCTACAGATCTGATTAGTATTTTTGATTCGATGTTCGGCATTTCTGCGGAGAAGCCAAAGTTAAACTGCTTATTGGGATTAGCCAATTTAGATAATGGAATCTGATCTCGCGTTTGCATTTATAATACCGAATTTGAATTGAATATTCCCTATTATTGCGATCGATCGATAATACTACTTTGTTCTGGTATTAACGTTGATAGTAATTTGAATATTTAAGAAAGAAAACATTTTTATCTGTGTGGTTGGTTCGTTATCAGTAGCAAGAATATAAAATATTTGCACATAAAATCCGTTTTAGTTTTGTGTTTGTTGGTTTTGATGGAACGGTTTTTGTCGTGGCGCGGCCGAGAGACAGACAATACTTGGCAGATCTGCGATACGCCGCATATATATGCCGTACGGGCTCTCGGGGAACGGCGATAAGATGCTTTTACCGATACGAACCCGTGCGATTGTAGAGATAGTGTGAAATGGAGGGCGATCATATCTTGCCGTCTTCATGATGGCGAACCAGTCCCCTCTGTCCCCGTCCTCTATCCACTTCACTCTGATGGATTCAGACGCAGCCCAGGTGGCCCCGGCAAAGTGAGACGGAAAGAAACTGTTTCGATTGCGAGCGAAATTAACCGGATACTTTTTCTCTTTCTTATTTTTAGGGAGAGATATAACCCCGTGGATTTTCGAATTATCTTTGCGAATTTTTATTTTTGGAACAACAACGTTTTTTTTCTTCTTGAAGGGTTCTCACAGGATTATTTACAAGATTGTAATCTAGAACTTTGAAAGAGACGCCCAAGAACGCGAAGATTCCGTTCGAGTAATATTGTGATCTTCAGAACGCATCTCTAAAACATATCCTCTAATCAATAAAAATTACTATTTCGATAAACAATTCTGATAATCCGGAATTATTTGATAATCCGGCGATAATTGTCTGGTTTCATATGTGTCGGATTATCAAGATTTTACTGCAATTTCTATTAACACGTTAACTGCCGCGGGTAATTTTTTGAAAAGGTCCTACAGGCCACGACAATTTTTTTGATTTTCATTCATGAATTTATAAAATAATTTCAATTTTTTTTTTTTGAGCTAAGTTGCAATGTGTTCTTCCACGCCGTACCAACCATTCCGTCATAAAAAAACCTATGATATGCAAGCTCTGGTATGCTACACACGACCAGAAAGAAGATATTGCGCGTGTATTCGAAATTATACACGTGGCGTATAAGACCCTAGCGTGTATACATTTGTATACACATAGCAGTTAACGTGTTAAGGTAACGATAAAGCTATCGATGACTCGATGACTACCTTAACACTTTCGCCCCGACTGGTACACATATGTCCCACTAAAATTTCATCTTTCGAAACTTTGTGAATTTAAAATTGTACTCGTATGGAAAATTTACCAGGCATTTGTTTCGGGTATGTTATATGTAAGAAGACAAATATTGTATTGGACACTTAAAGACTAGACCAGAATAGATCCCAACCAAATAAGTCTAGAAAAGGCGAAACGAGACGAAATCCAATATACATGATTGATTATATGATCAATTCTGAATTACTGAACAGAATATAGGAGATTGATCAATACTGAACAACCATGTACAAGACAATAATAGAGTGGAAAAGTCTAGACAGGTTTAGTCTATATTCAACAAGACTGGACAATGTTGGACAAAATTTTTAACCCAAAATTGGACAAGAGTGAACAAGATTATAAATGACTAGATAATGTCAAGACTTCCAAAGTCTCCACAAAATCCATGGTCGATTTATTTTTATATATTGTGTTTATTTAGCAACAAATTAACAAAACAGGTTTATTCTATTTCTGCAATATTATTAACGTTCAGGGACGAAAGGGTTAATAGAAAGTACAGTATAATCTTGATAATCCGACACATAAGGGATCAGTCAAGTTATGAAATAATTCCGGATTATCAAGATTTAAACAACAACAATTCAAGATTTAAATCAAGATTTAAATTACAACAATAACAATTTTACAAATTTTACAAACGCGTCACCGTTTGCTACAGTTCGCTGAGTTCAAACATCGTTCAAGCCATCGTTAGCCTCATCGTCATCCGTGGAACAAATTAGGCTGAGGATTTCTTCGTCAGAGAAGAAATGAAAATTTTCTTCGAAGACAAGCTATGTCATCGTTTGTTAGCGTAACACCAAAGCTTTTGTAAAAATTCCCAAGACAATTGCAGAGTTATTGTTATTGTAGAGCAGTGGTGGCCAACCTATGGCACGCGTGTCACAGCTGACACGTAGGAAAATTTTATTGGCACGCGAACTACTTCTCACGCATGCCCTCTAAACTTGTTAAACTATCTTTTCTAAAATAAATTTTCAAGTTTCCCAATCTACTTTTGTGTAACATCAATGGTGTAAAATATAAGACGTGTTCAAAATTCGCCAAAGCCGTATTTACAAAGCTACAATTTTGAAATTTGGGAATTTGTGAGATGTCGTAATAATATCAAATCATACAACGTTTTATCAAAATTTGTCCATTGGTCTGTCCGTAATTGCAAAAAGCGCCAAAAAAATTACAAATTTCAAAAATTCACAAAAGCCGTATTTACAGAGCTACAATTTTGAAATTTGGTAATTTTTAGGACCTTATAAGAATATCAAATCGTACCACGTTTCTTCAAAATCTGTGGATTGATTTGCCCGTAATTTCAAAAGGCGCACAAAAATTTCCAAAATTCACGAAAGCCGTATTTACAAAACTACAATTTTGAAATTTGACAATTTGTGAAATTTCGCAAGAATATCAAATCATACCAAGTTTCATCAAAATCCGTCGATAGGTTTGTCCGTAATTGCAAAAGGCGCATAAAAATTTACAAACTTCAAAAATTCACAAAAGACGTATTTACAGAGCTACAATTTTGAAATTTGGTAATTTTTAGGACCTTATAAGAATATCAAATCGTACCACGTTTCTTCAAAATCTGTGCATTAATTTGCCCGTAATTTCAAAAGGCGCACACAAATTTCCAAAATTGACGGAAGCCGTATTTACAAAGCTACAATTTTGAAATTTGACAATTAGTAAAATTTCGCAAGAATATCAAATCATACCAAGTTTCATCAAAATCCGTCGATAGATTTGTCCGTAATTGCAAAAGGCGCATAAAAATTTACAAACTTCAAAAATTCACAAAAGCCGCATTTACAAAGCTACAGTTTTGAAATTTTGCAATTTGTGGGACCTCGTAAGAAAAACCTACTAAATCATACTACGTTTCATAAAAATCCATGGACTTATCCCATAATTTCGAAAGGTAGACAAAAATTTCCAAAATTCACGAAAGCCGTATTTACAAAGCTACAATTTTGATATTTGGCAATTTGTGAGATGTCGCAAGCATATCAAATCATACCAAGCTTTATCAAAATTCGTCGATTGGTTTGTACTTAATTGCAAAAAGCGCTAAAAAAATGTACAAACTTCAAAAATTCACCAAAGCCGCATTTACAAAGCTACAACTTTCAAATTTGGTTTTTTGTGATGTCTTATAAGAATATCAATTCGTACCAAGTTTCATCACTCATACTCGTACCAAGATTCAGACTTCAAAAGCTCCAAAACCTCCAGAATTCTCTCTGAAACCTTAAAAACCTCAATAACCTCAAAAACGTCAAAACCATCAAAAACCTCCAAAAACTTCGAAAACCTGAAAAACTTTAAAAACCTTGACTTAAAAAACCTTAAAAACCCTAAAAATCTTAAAAACCCTAAAAACTTAAAACCCGTAACAACCTTAACAACCTGAAAGACCATAAAAACCTTAAAAACCTTAAAACCCTACAAACCTTAAAAACCTTAAAAACCTCAAAAAACCCTAAAACTTCAAAAACTTCAAAAACCTCAGAAAGCTCCGAAACCGCCGAACACGCCTCCAACCCAATTGCAATTGCAAAAAGACGCACAAAAATTTACAAATTTCAAAAATTCACGAAAGCCGTATTTACAAAGTTACAATTTGGGAATTTTTCAGATCTTATACGAATATCAAATCATAGCACGTTTTAGCAAAATCCGTCAATTGGTTTGCCCAAAATTTCAAAAAGCGCACAAAAATTTCCAAAATTCACAAAAGCCGTATTTACAAAGATACAATTTTAAAATTTGGCAATTTTTGGGACCTCATAAGAATATCAAATCATATCACGTTTCATCAAAATTCGTGGATTATTTTGCCTGTAATTGCAAAAGACGCACAAAAATTTCCAAATTTCACCAAACCGTATTTACAAAGCTACAATTTTCAAATTTGGTAATTTGTCATATCTTGTACGAATATCAATTCATACCAAGTTTCATCAAAATTCGTCGCTTGATTTGGTCGTAATTGCAAAAGACGCACAAAAAATTACAAATTTAAAAAATTCACGAAAGCCGTATTTACGAAGCTACAATTTTGAATTTGTCAGATCTCGTACGAATATCAAATCATACCACGTTTTATAAAAATCCGTCGATTGGTTTGACCGTAATTTCAAAAGGCGCACAAAAATTTCCAAAATTCACAAAAGCCGTATTTACAAAGCTAAAAATTTGAAATTTGCCAATTTGTGAGATTGCGCAAGAAAATCAAATCATAACTGATTTTCACTATCACACTGTAAAAGTAGACCTGACACGTCAGCATTTAAAAATGTGAAAATTTAAAAAAATTGTTACGCTGACGAAAAAAGGTTTGCCACCCCTGTTGTAGAGCAATTGCACAGTAGAATCAGCTTGGTCAGAATCGCGAACAAGTTTTCAGAGTTTAAGGGAGTCGCTTTTGACTTCATTTCAACTGTGCGCGAGGTAGGGATCCCATCGTCCCATCCCATCCCATCGTCCCATCCCATCCCATCGTCCCATCCCATCGTCCCATCCCTTCCCATCGTCCCATGGGATGAGTTTTGATAATCTAGTAAATCTAGTTCGTGCATAATTAATTGCTTATCATTAGCTCAGCACATTTTCCATAGTATGTCCAGCCCAGTAGATTTCTGTGAGTTCTTGACGATGGTGTCTTACGATCCGTTTGCGACGAAAAAGGTTTACTCACTTTCAGGTCTGCGGTATGGGAATGAATGGGACGGGCCACGTGAGCATGGGATCCCATTGTCCCATCCCATCCCATCTCATCGTCCCATGGGATGAGTGGTAAGAACTATCGGATGGGACAACATATATGTGTGGGACGGAGTGGGACGAGTTTTGATAATCTAGAAAATCTAGTTCGTGCATAATTAATTGCTTATCATGCCAATACAAACTTTTTCCATAATATATCCAGCCCAGGAGATTTCTGTGATAACGATGTAGTTCTTGACGATGGAGTCTTACGATCCGTTTGCGACGAAAAAGGTTTACTCACTGTCAGGTCTGTTGTATAGGAATGAATAGGACGGGCCACGCGACTGGCATAGGATGGGACAAAAGTTTTAGGTTTGTGGGATGGGACAGTGGGACGAAAATGTGATGGGGTGGGACAGTGGCAGGGATCCTTCCCACAGGATGGAATCTGGAACGAGAAACTCATCCCATGCTCATCTCTAGCGCGAGGTTTATATCCGTCGCGGGATAGCGGAAAGAAAGGACACGTGATTCCCCAAAGCGCCGGATTACTAAACATGCCGGATTATCAAGATTGTACTGTATAAAATAATGCAAGAATCTAAATTTCAAGCTTGGGTATCTTATTGAGAATAAGCTCCGTTCGACGTTATAAATTGGTTAATAATGCATTATTTTTTCGCGGTAATTATTGCAAGCTAATCGCATAATTTAACGGTTGAAGATGGATCATGGCTCCCAGTTCCTGTAAGAACTTTAAAACATCTTCTGTTGAAATCCTGCGTATGGCTTTCCTTAGAACGTCTTCTCGATGTTTGTATTCTCTCTATTCTCGATGTACACTGTATAAATATATTCAACCTGTTCGTAGCGCTATAATATTAAGTTTTATTAAGACTATGAAACAAATCTCATGTTGAAACAACTACTTCCCTTGCTAATACCACGCTGGATATTGAATTTTACAACAGATATTTTCATGTTATTACTAGCCCCAGTCCACGTTCGTGGCACTTAACGATTACTAGATAAATAACATTATTTTTAAGATAATGTCTTTTATTTAACTTGAGTGAATAGCCATTAGCAGACGCGTTTCGAGATATATTTCTCCTCGGTGTACCTTTGCTGTTTTGTATTATAAATTGGAATACAATTACTTGAACACCTCGTGCATGACTGGCGAGGTTAGGTCATAATTTGACGTTTATGGAGAAATACATGGCAGTAACAGGTTATTGATTTAAATGATAATTTACTATTTGTGAATCATACTAATTATATAAATTAATTAAAAGCGAAATATAGCCGGAATATATGAATATATTGCCTTCAGCCGGAATATGTTATAACCTGTTTGTAGCTCTATAATATTAAGTCTTATTAAGACTACAAAGCAAATCTCAAAACAAATGTTGAAACAACTATCTACTTCCCTTGCTAATACCATGCAGGATATCGAATTATACAACATATATTTGCATGTTATTACTAGCCCCAGTACATTTTCGTGGCACTAAACGACTACTAGATAAATAATATTGTTTTTAAAATCATGTCTTTCTATTTAACTTGAGTGAATAGCCATCTGCAGACGCGTTTGATTGTACTGTATAAAATAATGCAAGAATCTAAATTTCAAGCTTGGGTATCTTATTGAGAATTAGCTCCGTTCGACGTTATAAATTGGTAAATTGGCAAGCTAATCGCATAATTTAACGGTTGAAGATGGATCATGGCTCCCAGATCCTGTAAGAACTTTAAAACATCTTCTGTTGAAATCCTGCGTATGGCTTTCCTTAGAACGTCTTCTCGATGTTTGTATTCTCTCTCTTCTCGATGTACACTATATAAATATATTCAACCTGTTCGTAGCTCTATATTATTAAGTCTTATTAAGACTACGAAACAAATCTCATGTTGAAACAAGTACTTCCTTTGCTAACACCACGCAGGATATTGAATTATATCACAGATATTTACATGTTATTACTAGCCCCAGTCCACTTTCGTGGCACTAAACGAGTACTAGATAAATAATATTGTTTATATATTATTAAGATATTATTATTATGTATTATTAAGTTATTATTATTATATATTATTATATATTAGATATTATTATATTCATGTCTTTCATGTTTCATGTCTTTCTGTTTAACTTAAGTGAATAGCCATATGCAGACGCGTTTCAAGATATATCTCTCCTCAGTGCAGCTTTGCTGTTTTGAATTAATAATTGGAATACACTTACTTGAACACCTCGTGCATGACTAGCGATGATAGGTTTTAATTTTACGTTCGTGGAGAAAGACATGAACGTAGCAGGTTATTGATTTAAATGATATTACTATTGGTCAATCATACTAATTATTTAAACTTATTAAAGGCGAAATATAGCCTGAATATCTAAACATATTCAACCTGTTTGTAGCTCTATAATATCATGTCTTATTAAGGCTACAAAGAGATATATCTCTCCTCAGTGCAGCTTTGCTGTTTTGAATTAATAATTGGAATACATTTACTTGAACACCTCTTGCACGACCAACGAGGTTAAGTTTTAATTTGACGTTTTGTGGAGAATAGGGCTTCACGCGAGAGTCTCGTTTCTGATCTCGTTCCGGACAGTCTTAACATTTTCTTCGTAAATTTTAACCCGAGAAACCTGAATTTGCTCGAGCCCAGAACGAGCAGTTCAAATTTATGAAAAAAATATTACGGCTGCCCGTGTCAGAGTCATAGATTGAAGACGAGATCAGAAACGCGACTCTCTTGTGAAGCCCTAATGGAGAAAGACATGAGCATAGCAGGTAACTCAAATGGTAAATTATCATTTAAATCAATAGATTTAAATGATAATTTACTATTTGTGAATCATACTAATTATATAAACTTATTATAGCCGAAATAAAGCCTGAATATATTCAACCTGTTTGTAGCTCTATAATATTAAATCTTATTAAGATTACAAAACAAATCTCATGTTGGATATTGAATTATACACCAGATATTTGCATGTTATTACTAGCCCCAGTCCACAATTCGCAATAATTTTATAAACTTTGGTGTGACAAGTTTAGGGACGCAATTCTATGTTAAGTCTAATTAGACTCTTTCTAACATTTGCCTTTTTTCTGTTGCAGGTAAGAAATCATCTAAACTCCGTTTTATTTCCACGCAGGTAGAAACTACAAATTGGTGAGTGTTATCTAACAGATCTTTTATTTTCGGAAGGCTGTCAAATCTTGGCTCCGTCCTATCAATTGACTCATAAAAATTACAACAAAATAAAAATTTTGTTTTTTTGGTAATATTGTCCATTTGCGCTTTTTGGTAATATTGGCCTTTTGCGCTTTTTGGTAATATTAACTATTTGCGCTTTTTGGTAATATTGGCCATTTGCGCTTTTTGGTAATATTGGCCATTTGCGCTTTTTGGTAATATTGGTTAATTGCGCTTTTTGGTAATATTGGCCATTTGCGCTTTTTGGTAATATTTGCCATTTGCGCTTTTTGGTAATATTGACCATTTGCGCTTACTTTGGCAATTTGATCGCCTATTTTGGCAATTTGTTCGTTTATTTTAGGTTGTTGGTCGCATAGTTTGGTAATTTTAAAGTTTATTTTGGCCAACCGATGACTTATTTTTGCTATGTGGTCGGGTATTTTGGCCATTTAATCGCTTAATTTGGTCATTTTATTGCCTACTCTGTCAGTTTATCAGATATTTTGGTTATTTTATCGCCGTTCTTGATGATTTGAAAACCTACTATGGTAAATAATCGTCCTATTTCATTCATTCATCACTAGATAATGGAATTGTCAGGTATCCCACAGGTACATATAATGGAGCCCAAAAGTTGCAAGCAACAATTTATTGCAACTTTTTAAATGCTTCGTTTTTCTAATCACATTGTACGCTTACAATGTTCTGTACGTTTAAAATTTATACAAAAAAATATATAAATTTAAATTGTTTAGACTCGCAGACTCAAAAATCGCGGAAACTGATATTTTTGATGGCCATAGCTTCAACCAGAAAACTAAATCCAATAAAACAAGTTTTCTTTATACTGCCGTATTCCACTCTCAGACCTTTTCTGTCACTATCACGTCACATTTTTAATATTAAGGTCTTGATTGTGTTTATTTAATTTATTTAATTGTTTTTTTTTTAATGTAACTTTGCGATATTGAACATTTGCGTGCCCAAGTTATGTGGTAATACAGCCAAAAATGGCATTTTTCGCACTAAAAAACGTGCGCCAAGATAGTACTTTTAACGCATGATTAATACAGTTTTCAGGCTTCAGGTTGTTTTCAGGCTAATATAAGTATGTAAATCATGTTTAATGCACAAAGTTCATAAAACACGTTTTAAAATTAATTGTTATTACTAGTTCTAGCACGCGGCTTCGCTCCCGAGCTATAGCTAGTATATAATAATTTAGCAGCCATTTATTCGATTATTTTGGCCATTTATTCGCTTATTTTGTCCATTTATTCGCTTATTTTGTCCATTTATTCGCTTATTTCTTCCATTTATTCTCTTATTTTGGCCATTTATTCGCTTAATTTGGTCATTTTATTGTTTACTCTATCGGTTTTATCAGTCAATTTGGCAATTTTATCACCGTCCTTGATAATTTGAAAGCCTACTCTGGCAATGTAATCGTCCTATTTCATTCATTCATCACTAGTTAATGGTCATGTCAGGTATCCCACGGGTACATATAATGGAACCCCAAAGTTTCAATCAACTTTTGAATTGCTGCGTTTTTCTAATCACATTGTACGCTTGCAAATTTCTGTACGTTTAAAATTTTGAGAAAAAAATGTATAAATTTAAATTGTTTAGACTCGCACACTCAAAAATCGCTGAAATTTTTGAACGCCCCAGCTTCAACCAGAAAACTAAATTCAATAAAACAAGTTTTCTTTATAACATATTTCACTCTCAGACCTTTCTTATCTTTTCAGAAAGTTTATTTTATATTGCTTGATCTTGGCTAGGTCATTGCTTGGACCGTGTCTCACGAAAATCAAATTGTCCCGTTTGAAACAGGGCTAGTCTAATCACTTACCTGTTAGGGTCGCTCGCGTCTCCGCCACGTGTGGATCCTCCTTCCGGCACCTTTTTTAAGGGAGTAAATGGGGATAATGGGTGGAGGGAGCACTTAAAATCGGTGTCTTCCAGACGTTAGATGCCGCTTCAGCCCTTTGGGCTCGTGATTACACCCCTGGTTAACTTGACTTGAAACGCTAAACTTAAAAATACGTGCACGTGTCGGTCGAGCTTGGTTCGCGGTTCGATTCTTGTCTTTACGCTTCTCACACTCGAAGCATACTCTCCGAATATATAAATTCGCGAAGAAATTAATAGGTAAATCGCGCGATTTCGGCCCAGGTCGATACACCTTCCCCCTTCTGTTAATCGGTGCCGAAATCGATTCAAATGTTGAATTAAAAATACAGATTTATTAAAATTGGCGCGAGCAGTCATGTAAACTGAAATTTTCAAAACGAATAATATAGTATATTTTGCAACTAGGGCGGAAAGGGCTATTATTTTGAGCTGTTTGTTGTCAATTGGTCACCAGAGCGAAATTGGGCACACGGACGAAGTGAGTGCGCACATTCGCTCGAGATGGCAATTGACAATACCGCCCGTTTTGCAAATAATATTTTTTATTACTCATGCGAGGGAACGTATCTTACAAAGTTCAGAATCCAGGGGCCATCCAAAAGAAAAATTAGAATAACAAACGAGGAATTTGCTTTTTCAATTGTCTTCGGTGGTGTGGATTCGTCATAAGAACTTGCATCAGTCTTCCGTATCACCATAGAATTTACAATTTAAAATTAAAAAAAAAGTACATTTTAAAACGTTTTCTTTAATTTTTATTTTTACTTTGTAATGAAAAAAAAATTCTTTTACTTTCACGTTACTTTTTTAATATTGTTGTATTTATTTTATTTACTTAATTGCTTTTTAGGGTTCCGTACCGAAAACGGAACCCTTATAGGATCACTTTGTAGTCCGTCTGTCTGTCTGTCCGTCTGTCTGTCCGTCCGTCTGTCTGCCTGTCAAGATTTTTCTCAGAAACGCGTAGAGGTAACAAGTTGAAACTTGTATCAAATACTCGGGTCTGCGGTCTCTTTTAGCTGTGAAAAAATCAAACTTGTAAGTCAACGCAATCAAAAGATATGAATCATGAAATTAGGCAACAAGCGGTGTCTTACAGCACATGTAAAGGGAAAAATCTGAAAACCGTAAATATGTAGTTTAATTACAAGAAAAATATACTATTAGAAATATTCTAATATACTATTAAAAACTTATGAAAATACACTTATATGTTGCGTGGTATTGTCAGGCACCAGAAGCATATGGGTTGCAACCAGTTAGGTCCTCCTAAAGATACCTTACTTACAAGTTTGTACGGAACCCTCGATGCGCGAGTCACAACTCGCACTTGGCCGTTTTTTTTTTTTAAATGCGATATTGAATATTTGCGTGCGTTACCCAAATTATGTGCTAACAGCCAAAAATGGCATTTTTCGCACTAAAAAAACGAGCGCCAAGATAGTACTTCTAACGCATGAGTAATAAAAAGATTGTTTTTGTCTAATTGTAAAATAAGTATGTAAATCATGTTTAATGCACAAAGTTCATAAAACACGTTTCAAAATTAATTGTTATTACCAGCTATAGCCCGCGGCTTCGCTCGTCAGCCGTAGCTAGTATATAATAAATGAGGCGATTAGAGCAAAAGTGGCCTAACCCACAAAACATGAAAATACCAATAAATGTAGATTTTGCATCCCCAACAGTTGGCATGCAAAAGCTACATTTATTGGTATTTTCATGTTATTGTGGGTTAGGCCACTTTTGCTCTCATCGCCTCAAATAACAGTTGGGTTCCCAAAACGAGTCACCGTTTTTCGTATTTATTTTTATTTTGTTTCGTCTGTTTGGTATTCAATTACGAGGCTTCTGCTAAATTCCGACAATCGTCTCTGCAACATCCGGTGCAAGCAAGATCGATTGTCGAAACGTTGAAGGATTACTGAAACGTCTTTCGCGTTGCACAAAAAAAAGCGTTTATTGCGTTTTTTCCTTCGGGAGAGTTTTATCTTCGGCGTGAATTAATGAAAGTCGGATGGTGAATAGGTTTTTGACTAATGCCGAGTCTAGACGAGATTAGATTAGAAATGAATCGCAGTCCAAGATCCGACTTGTATAGAAATAGAAATATTTAGTTTATTATTATTATTATTTATTATTATTATTATTTATTATTATTATTATTTATTATTATTAGTATTATATTTTTAAGGCAATATTTTTGAGCTTTTGTAAATATTTTGTTTATATTTGAAGAATTTTAAGATTTGTTGTTTTACAAGGAAAAACGTACACTTTACAAATTACAGTTTCAAATAGTAGCAGCGGCGTTACGAATTTGAAACTGTAAAAACTACAAATTGCTCTTTATTAAAATTTCAGTTTTCGATATTATTAGTAAATGAGTTTTAAAAATTACAGTATGCGACTGCAATCTTTACAAATTTGTCTTCATCTGCTGCTTTTTAAAACTGTAATTTTTGAAGTGTACTTTTTTTTGGAGTACATGATTTATTTATGAAAATGTTTGGATCTCAGTTCTGGATTTCTCATTGTTTCTTTTATTATAAGAAATAATTATATAATCGTATGTGTGTGAGGTAGGTCGGGTAAAAATGGGTAGCAACTGGAATTAAAATTTGCACAGGGGGAAAAAGTGTGTGTTTGTATTAATCTGCATACGAAATAAGTTATTACGGTTCGCAGGTGGCGTTTGAGATAAGATTGTGTCGTTGGCGGTGCTTTACTACTAAGTGTAAAAAGAAAATTGGCAGTTGGCACCTGAAAAAAAATATGTCAAAGCATTGATTGCCCACGATAATCGCACATAAACACCATTTATTATTTATACGTGCACAGGTGAAGGTGTTGCATTGATTTATGAGTAATGCCCTGTATGAAAGTATGGGCTGCCGATAGGATCTGGACTGGGCCGACCGAGCTAGTTAAAACGATACGATCAGTTCCATAGAGGCCAAATAGCTCGATCTGAGGTGATAAGGCGCGCCGTGGGGGGACGCGGAGGGGGTTGGTTCGCTGTGCGGCGGGGCGGCAGCGATGCATGCATTCGATAAGCGTCGGGCCAACCGTTATCACTGCTCATCAATCAGCCCCTAACTGATAAACAAACTCAGCTTAAATGCCGGGGACCGCTTATCAGCGCCGACGGTTTCAATCTATAAAGTCTGGAAATTGCGTTCTTCTATGTACACTGCGCCAAATGAAAGGACACCACTCATTCTCTATATATCTTCTCCAAACTCTAAAATACATTGTCCTTAAGAAAAAGACGAGACAGACAAGACTAGACAGACAAGACTAGACAGACAAGACTAGACAGACAAGACTAGACAGACAAGACTAGACAGACAAGACTAGACAGACAAGACTAGACAGACAAGACTAGACAGACAAGACTAGACAGACAAGACTAGACAGACAAGACTAGACAGACAAGACTAGACAGACAAGACTAGACAGACAAGACTAGACAGACAAGACTAGACAGACAAGACTAGACAGACAAGACTAGACAGACAAGACTAGACAGACAAGACTAGACAGACAAGACTAGACAGACAAGACTAGACAGACAAGACTAGACAGACAAGACTAGACAGACAAGACTAGACAGACAAGACTAGACAGACAAGACTAGACAGACAAGACTAGACAGACAAGACTAGACAGACAAGACTAGACAGACAAGACTAGACAGACAAGACTAGACAGACAAGACTAGACAGACAAGACTAGACAGACAAGACTAGACAGACAAGACTAGACAGACAAGACTAGACAGACAAGACTAGACAGACAAGACTAGACAGACAAGACTAGACAGACAAGACTAGACAGACAAGACTAGACAGACAAGACTAGACAGACAAGACTAGACAGACAAGACTAGACAGACAAGACTAGACAGACAAGACTAGACAGACAAGACTAGACAGACAAGACTAGACAGACAAGACTAGACAGACAAGACTAGACAGACAAGACTAGACAGACAAGACTAGACAGACAAGACTAGACAGACAAGACTAGACAGACAAGACTAGACAGACAAGACTAGACAGACAAGACTAGACAGACAAGACTAGACAGACAAGACTAGACAGACAAGACTAGACAGACAAGACTAGACAGACAAGACTAGACAGACAAGACTAGACAGACAAGACTAGACAGACAAGACTAGACAGACAAGACTAGACAGACAAGACTAGACAGACAAGACTAGACAGACAAGACTAGACAGACAAGACTAGACAGACAAGACTAGACAGACAAGACTAGACAGACAAGACTAGACAGACAAGACTAGACAGACAAGACTAGACAGACAAGACTAGACAGACAAGACTAGACAGACAAGACTAGACAGACAAGACTAGACAGACAAGACTAGACAGACAAGACTAGACAGACAAGACTAGACAGACAAGACTAGACAGACAAGACTAGACAGACAAGAGTAGACAGACAAGACCAGACAGGCAAGACTAGACAGACAAGACTAGACAGACAAGACTAGACAGACAAGACTAGACAGACAATACTAGACAGACAAAACTAGACAGACAAGACTAGACAGACAAGTCTAGACAGACAAGACTATACAGACAAGACTAGACAGACAAGACTAGACAGACAAGTCTAGACAGACAAGACTAGACAGACAAGACTAGACAGACAAGACTAGACAGACAAGACTAGACAGACAAGACTAGACAGACAAGACTAGACAGACAAGACTAGACAGACAAGACTAGACAGACAAGACTAGACAGACAAGACTAGACAAACAAGACTAGACAGACAAGACTAGACAGACAAGACTAGACAGACAAGACTAGACAGACAAGACTAGACAGACAAGACTAGACAGACAAGACTAGACAGGCAAGACTAGACAGACAAGACTAGACAGACAAGACTAGACAGACAAGACTAGACAGACAAGACTAGACAGACAAGACTAGACAGACAAGACTAGACAGACAAGACTAGACAGACAAGACTAGACAGACAAGACTAGACAGACAAGACTAGACAGACAGGACTAGACAGACAAGACTAGACAGACAAGACTAGACAGACAGGACTGTTCTCCTCGGTAGTGTAGTTGACAACATACCCGTCTGGCAAGCCGGGATACCTGGGTTCGATTCCCGGCCTGAATGAATGCGAAATATGGGATACCAGGGGGGCGCATGCTAAAAGCTAAAGTGGAATAGGGGGAATAGGGAATAGGATACTTAGCAATAGCATAATTAATTTCAACACCTAGACCTTACCATTTATACTTATGTAAATTGAGAAATGAAAAATCAAAGAAAGGGGTACCCATTGAAAAATATTTTGCATTTCATGTTTTTTAACTTTTGTGGCTAAACCGAATGATCTAACTAAATTTGCATAGAATACTTTTTTGTAGACATCGACGTCTTACATACGGCGATCCTAGTTGCAATTTCATATTTTGAAGCGTAGACGAGATATTTGCAAAAAACATTTGAAGCAAAAATAAATCCCCACGCCGTCTCCATTAGAGGCAGAGCTTTCTAATGCGGTCAAAGAGTATTTCTTGTGGATTCCCACATTCAGTAAAAGTTTCATTGAAATCCTTGTAGCGTTATAACATTTTCTCGCCATTTATTAAAATTTTTAAATTTTCCTGTTCGGTTTTGTTCGGAATTCGTGACCTGACCGGGTCTAGGTTTTGAAATTAATATATGCCGGTTTAGTGAGAGCTTGCCCTAAACAATTTTTTAAAAAGGCAGACATCTAGTCTTGTCTGTCTTTTTAAAAAATTGTTTGGGAATTTGAACAGGACTGGATTGTGAAGTCTGGACTAACAAAACTAGACAGACAAGACTGGGCGATCAAACCTATACAGTTTAATCTTCTAGTATTATAACATTTTGTCGAAATTTATTAATATTTTGAAATTTTCCTGTTCGCTTTTGGTCCTAATTCGTGACCTGACCGGGTCTAGGGGTTGAAATTAATATATGCTAGTTTAGTGAGATCTTTCCTCAAACAATTTTTTAAAAGGACAGACAAGACTAGATGGACAAGACTGGCTTGTCAAGTCTGAACTAACAAAACTGGACAGACAGGACGAACAAACCTATAATGTCTAATCTTCTGTTCTTAATAAGATAGTTACTTTTGTGTTGAAACCCCTAGCGGCATTTGAAATCGTAATAAAAAGATTCAGTTCTAGAGTATTTGCATTTTTCGATTGACCATATGGCCGTTTATTATAAAACACGAGTCGCAGACATAATGAAGATCGACGCGTCTGACAAGGTAGTAATAGTCTCATTGTGATTCCGAACGCGCCGCTTACACGTCATTTCCCCGCGTTAGTCTCACCCTTAACGCCGCTAAACATGCCGTCACCCGCACTTATCCGGGCTCGCATCAACCGGATTACTCCTTGACAAAATACAAACTATGTGGGAGCGCTCGACTAAGGAGATAACGGACTTGCAACCGTTCCCCGACTGCATGCAAATTAAATTAAAGACGCTACATTATATAAGATAACACAAAACACACCAACGAATTATTATGTGTAATTATCTCAATTTAATATATTTATAAAAAAAAAACGGTAAAAAAAGTGTCGCGCACCGAGGGTTCCGTACAAACTTGTAAGTAAGGTATCTTTAGGAGGACCTAACTTTATGCAACCCATATACTTCTGGTGCCTGACAATACCACGAAACACATTAGAGTATTTTCATAAGTTTGTAATAGTAAATTCGCATTTTTCTTGTAATTAAACTACATATTTACGGTTTTGAGATTTTTCCCTTTACATGTGCTGTAAGACACCGCTTCTTGCCAAATTTCATAATTCTAGGTCAACGGGAAGTATCCTATAGGTTTTGATTCCCTTGCGAAATCGCAAAATATGCGACATAAACGGTCATATCTTTTGATCGCGTTGACTTACAAGTTTCATTTTTTCACAGCTGAAATAGACCGCAGACCCGAGTATTTGATACAAATTTCAACTTGTTACCTCTACGCGTTCCTGAGAAAAATGGTCTTGACAGACAGACAGACGGACGGTCAGACAGACAGACGGACAACAAAGTGATCCTACAAGGGTTCCGTTTTCGGTACGGAACCCTAAAAAGTGGCACAATTTATATAAATATTCAAATAGGATTTAAAATAATTTTTATTAGAGTATAAAATGTAAGAATGGAGTACAAGTGCGGACAGACGGAATCAAATCGGGTACCAAATCCGGACCGGCGGACAGGCAGGCAGACAGACAAACAGACAGACAGAAAGACTGACAGACGGACAGACAGACAGACAGACAGACAGACAGAGAGACAGACAGACAGACAGACAGACAGACAGACGGACAGACAGACAGACAGACAGGCAGACGGACAACAAAGTGATCTTATAAGGGTTCCGTTTTCGGTACGGAACCCTAAAAACACTTTATAATAACAAAATAAACTTAATTACTTCGCCTAAAACTATTAATTTAGCATCTCCAGCAGTTGAAAATTAGGAGCTATTATCTATTCTTGTGGGATACCATAGCACCTAATAATTAGCAGGTCATTTAATAATTGGTTGAAACAACATTTATTTTGGTTCTAACTTCTTAAAACAAAAGGCATTAAGGTTTATCCAATCCCGTCCGTGTCATTTGAGTCGTTTCGTTTATTCACTTTCTCTTTGAATTCTCATTTTTGTGAATTGACTTTATGGAATGGGTAGATGGGACCGCCCACGTCGCTCGTCTGGCGGAAAACCATTGGTCATCTTGTCCCACCAGATGGATATTGTTACATCTCAACTGTCCCGTTGGATTACAACTCGTTTGTAAATAAAAAATACGAAATATCGCTTGTAATATGACGAAACCAGCTGTGATGCAACGTTAATCGCCGGCTTACGTTCTGGACAAAATATCCCAATTATAAGTTACATAATCAAGATTTTAGATGATTGAGTGATTGATAAAAAGGAAATAAATTTCTTTGAATTAACGTAAATTACCAAACTTTGATTTGTCTTTAGCCCCTTCATATACAATCACGTCCCCAAGACGTCATGTATATGTGATAAGATCACATGTATATGCACACGTCAACGCGCATTTTATTAGTATGTCAAGGGGTTAATAGACCTTTTTACTGTTAGTTAAACGCATGCGCGTCCGCAATTTTTAAAAGCCGGGAATATAAAAGTTTCGGGCACATTTTGTTATTTTCACTGGTTGTACGTCAAACAAGTGCCCGAAAACATGACGGAAATAGGCCTTTTCATAGTTGAAATTTTTTTGTGCACATATGTCAATTTCCGCCAAGTTTTGCCCAAACTTTTGGACGTATAACCTTATTATTTGCCCGAAACTTTCATATTCCCGCCTTTCAAACTTGGCGGATGCGCATGCGCTTCAGTAACTGTTAAAAGGTCTATTGACGCTTGCGCAAATAGCTATGCTAAAAGCTAAAGTGGCGCATGCTAAAAGCTAAAGTGGAATATGGGGAATAGGGAATAGCATACATTAATTTCAAAACCTAGACCTGACCATTTATACTCATGTAAATTGAGAAATGAAATTCAAAGAAAGGGATTGAATTTTTTTTTGCATTTCATTTTTTTACTTTTGTGGCTAAACCGAATGATTTAGCTAAATTTGCAAAGAATACTTTTTTGTAGACACCGACGTCTTACATACGGCGATCCGGGTTAGAATTTTATATTTCGAAGCGTAGACGAGATATTTGCAAAAAACCTTTGAAGCAAAAATAATTTTGAACTTTTTTACTTATAACCTTATTATTAGCCTGAAACTTTCATATTCCCGCCTTTCACACTTGGCGGATGCGCCTGCGCTTAACTAACCGTAAAAAGGTCTATTGACGCATGCGCATAAAAAAATGTCTATGAAAAATGAAAAAACTATGAAAAAAAAACTATGAAAAGTTCAAAGGTCTATGTGCTGTGGGCAGTCAAAAATTTTAAATTTCCAAATTTAAGTTTAAAGTATATGTCGGGCAATTACATATTAGCAGATAATCGCGCGATTTAACTATTAATTTCGTCGCGAATTTATATATTTGCGGTAGTATGCTTCGTATTGTGAAAAGCGAGCAGAACGGAGTCGAGTTTTTTTTAGTCACGCAATTAATAGCGCAAGTTAACCAGGGGTGTATCACGAGCCCAAAGGGCTGCAACGACATTCAACGTCTGGAAGACACCAATTTTAAGGGATCCCTCCACCCATTATCCTCATTTCCTCCCTTAAAATAGGCGCCGGAAGGACGATCCACACGTGGCGGAGACGCCAGCGACCCTAGCAGCTAAGTGATTAGACCAGCCCTGTTTCAAACTAGAAAATTTGATTTTCGTGAGAAACGGTCCAAACAGCCAACATTAACATCAACCATTGTGGATTAGTCAAGAGAACTGGAACTGCTGACGCCATATTTTCAGCACGAGTACTCATGGAGAAGCATCGTGAAAAAAGGAAACCACTGCATTTTGCCGTCCTCGACCTCGAAAAGGGCGTTCTTCAAAAAGTGTGTTCCTCAAAGTTAATTTGGTGTGTGCTCCGAGACCATGGAGTGCCAGAATCATTTGTTAATGTGGTCAAGATGCTATACACACTCACCAGTGCTATCGGCACCTAAGATAACTTTCCTGTAAATGTCGGGGTCCACCAAGGTTCTATCACCATTCTTCTTTGTTCTTGCCATGGACACCATCACTCGAGTTCTACAACGGAATGTCCCTTGGACACTTCTGTATGCGAATGATGTAATGGTTGCAGATATCTCCCGCGAGAAACTCCAACGTCAAGTTGAAGACTGGAATAACCGCCTCTCCCAGTATGTTCTACCTCTAAACGTGAAAAGACTGTACAATTCAAGTCGGTGGAGAAAATCTAGTCAAGACCAACTCCTCTAGGTACTTTGGGTCTCGTCTACAGGGCGATGGCAGCTTCAGTGATGAAGTAAACTGCAACCTGCATGAGGTGGAAGGAGGTAACGGGTGTACTTTTCATGGAGTGCCAGAATCATTTGTTAATGTGGTCAAGATGCTATACACAATCACCAGTGCTGTCGGCACCTCAGATAACTTTCCTGTAAATGTCGGGGTCCACCAAGGTTCAGCACTATCACCATCCTTCTTTATTCTTGCCATGGACACCATCACTCGAGTTCTACAACGGAATGTCCCTTGGACCCTTCTGTATGCGAATGATGTAATGGTTGCAGATATCTCCCGCGAGAAACTCCAACGTCAAGTTGAAGACTGGAATAACCGCCTCTCCCAGTATGTTCTACCCCTAAACGTGAAAAGACGGTAGCAAGTCGGTGGAGAAAATCTAGGTCTCTACTCCTCTAGGTACTTTGGGTCTCGTCTACAGGGCGATGGCAGCTTCAGTGATGAAGTAAACTGCAACCTGCATGAGGTGGAAGGAGGTAACGGGTGTACTTTGCGACAAGAAAATGTCACTTCACCTCAAATCCAAAGATATATCGGACAGTGATACGGCGCTATATGCAGTCGAATATCGACCATCTGACAAGATTTCTGAACGTCATCTACATGCCATGGTATTGAGAATGCTTCGTTGGTTGGGTATGTACTCCTGATTCATCTGCCGCTTCGCGAAGAACAACACAATCTAACCTAGGTTCAACCAACAGTCCATGCCACATTTTCTCATTTTGGATCGAGAGTTCGCGTGTGTATTCTTGATTTATCTGCCGCCTTGCTATGTGCAACACAGTCTAACCTCGGTTAAACGTACAGGCCTTGCCACATTATCCTATTTTGGATGAAGTTTGCGCTATCGCGTGTATGTTGTCTTGATTTATCTGCCGCTTCACCGTAGGCAACCCAGTTTAACCTGGGTTAAACTAATAGTCACTGCCCCATTATCGTATTTTGGATCGATATATTGTCTTAATTTATCTGTCGCTTCGCGGTGTGCAATCCAATCTAACCTTGGCGAAACCAACAGTCCTTGCTACATTATCCTATTTTAAATCGAGAGTTCGCGCAGTCGCGCGAATTTGGTGTTAGGTCTAAAATCTAGCCCAGGTTAGGTTAGGTTAGATCACATTATCACTAGTTATCACTTTGACAAAAACAAAATATTTGCAAACTGGTGTATATCTTTATTAAAAGAGATCCTGTGTCAAGGCTATCGATCATAAAGCCTCCAAAATATCTATTTCAATAGAAAAAGATATTTTTAATAGAGAACTGAAAGATTTTTAAATATACTTGTTACAATTTTCTAGTTGTAGTTATTTAAATTTATTAGTTTCATAGGTTAGGTTAGATTAGATTAGGTCAGGTTAGGTTTTATCACACGTCCTGCTGGAATGCCCCAGATTCCAGCAGGAGAGACAAAAATGGGAGTGTATTCCTGGCGCACGCATAACTGCCGCTGGATACGGTGCGTCATTGATGCACTCGGAGGAGCAATGGAGTGCTGGCTGTGAGCTAGCCGTGAACATCTTGAAGATACTACGCTTCCAGGGGGAGGCGGATAGTCCCAGGAGAGCAAGGCGAAGAAGAAGGCATGAGTTAAAACAACTAACTCGACAAAATTGAACGACTAGCGTCGTTTCCACGGGGGATCCATGGGAAATCTAACAAAGGGAGTTTTGAGGAGTGGCAAGCACCAATCCTACACTGAAAGCCTTAGGAGAAATTTGAATATTTCCCGCTGAATTTTTATTTGAAATTTTTTTGCATTTCATTTTTTTTACTTTTGTGGTTAAACCGAATGATTTAAGTAAATTTGCAAAGAATACTTTTTTGTAGACACCGACGTCTTACATACGGCCATCCGGGTTACAATTTTATATTTTGAAGCGTAGAGGAGATATTTGCAAAAAACCTTTGAAGCAAAAATAATTTTGAACTTTTTGACGTATAATTATTATCAGCCAGAAAGAAACTTTCATATTCCCGCCTTTCAAACTTGGCGGATGCGCATGCGCTTAACTAACTATAAAAAGGTCTATTGTCGCATGCGCATAAAAAAATTCTATGAAAAATGAAAAAACTGAAAAAAAATATGAAAAATTGAAAAATGGTCTGAAAAAAAAATGGTCTATGTGGTGTGGACAGTCAAAAATTTAAAATTTCCAAATATAAGTTTAAAGTATATGTCGGGCAATTACATATTAGCAGATAATCTAAAATACCCAACGTTTTTTTTAAAAAAGTGACTTTAATGTTTATTAGCCTGAAGTCAGAGAAGCGTAAAGTACCACTAATTAAGTGCTTTAGAAACCCTCGTAACAACCGAAACGTACAACACACCAATTTACAAGAAATGACTATAATTTATTCGAGGTGTCTACATGATACCATATAAGTCTTGCCCATTTCCCATAAATTTACGTTATGCAAAAGCGATGATTTCCCATCGCGGAGAGCATCAATTAATTTAATGATTGATAGTTTGTGTGTAATGAAAGCTATTAGCGTCGATGATGGGATCTTGATGCGGTTCTTTGGGGGTCGCCACCGTGTGGTCGCCTCAGTTAACCGGCCGTAATTCAAATAATTTTATAGGAGTCTGTTTGTTCTCCGCTAACGAAAAAATATTACCATCCTCCGTAATGCTTTAACGATGGCTTATCGCTGATTGGAATCTCATGCTTTTACCCGTAACTTGATATCTTGATATTTTTCAGACGTGCAATCAACTTATCCGAACGCAACTTTAGTAAATGTTTCATACATCGATTTTTTTTTGAATCACTTAAATGAGATTTCTTTCTTGCTGTTACAATCTTATCCGCTTTCCTTTTTAATCGCAGGGGTTATCGACTACTGATAACCAGTTTCAACTATTTATATTCAGATTTGCCGATAACTCGGATGTCTCAACGTTTTTTTTTAATCCTCCAAGTTATTTTAAACAGCCACCTTAATTACTAATATTAAATTTATCTTTAAATAACTTGTTCTCTTATAAAGTTTCAGATAAATCTATTCACTATTATTATTATTAGCTTATGGTATTACACACAAATAAAAAAAATAACGGCCAAGTGCGAGTTGTGACTCGCGCACCGAGGGTTCCGTACAAACTTGTAAGTAAGGTATATTTTTTTGTGGAAGACGTAGCAAGCACATTCAGTTAACTTAACAAGTAGCCCTCCTGAAATCACGACCATCTTAGTACCGCTGTAAGAATAACCTCAAGATGTCGCTGTCGTACGACGGAATTCTACCCTATCTTTTATTACCATACATACCCCATTCACTATGAGTATTTAGGGGTTCTGGAACTTCACTATTTGTTTTTACTGCTCAATTTTGCCTGTATACCTATATACCCTGTATAAAGGTATACAGGGTATTTTTTTTAAATAACGCGAATATTTTTAAACTTATAAAAAGAAAACTTTATTTTAGTATTACACTTATTCACTAATTTATATTAAGATCTAACTATTTCTAGATCTAATATAAACTAATATATTAACTATTTCTAGATCTATTTCGATACTCTTAACATTCAGTTGTTCAATTGACTGCTTTTGGGCAATTGACTACCAAAAAATATAGGGCGTAAATTCGGCGCATTTTTCTTGTAATTAAGCTACATCTTTACGGTTTTCATATTTTTCCTTTACATGTGCTGTAAGACGCCGCTTCTTGCCAAATTTCATGATTCTAGGTCAACGGGAGTACCCTATAGGTTTTGATACCCTTGTGAAATCGCAAAATATGCGATATAAACGGTCATATCTTTTGATCGCGTTGACTTACAAGTTTGATTTTTTCACAGCTGAAAGAGACCGCAGACCCGAGTATTTGATACAAATTTCAACTTATTACTGCTACACGTTCCTGAGAAAAATGGTCTTGACAGACAGACAGACAGACGGACAACAAAGTGATCCTATAAGGGTTCCGTGTTCGGTACGGAACCCTAAAAATAAAACAAGTATAAAAATACACTATGACCATCGACAATATATAGACAAGTGATTTCATAAATTAATGTCCAGCTTGTTCAAGCACTGCACAGCCTGAACTGAAGCCTTCATGAACGCATCCATGGATCCGGAGAACGCTCTTCTTTCACTCTCCATAACAATGTGATGAATTGTCTGTTCCGCGTCACCACAGTCACCACTAGGGGAAGATTTTAAGCCCCACTTATGAAGCAATGATGCACATCGACCAAGGCCAGTTCGAACCCTGTTGGTAGCAACCCAAATTTTCCTTGTTAGGTCATCCAGGAGGAGGATGGTTTGCAATAAATAAGGGCTGTCACTCATGAGGAACTTTGAGTCACTTTCCCATTCTTTTGTGGCACTGAAGTTAATTAAAATGAGCTCTTGAGCTGTTTGAAAGGGTGAAGAACTGGACTTCAAACGATGAAATCCTCCAAATACATCACCATGAATAGGAAGAGGTTTTCTTAAACTAGGTGAATAGGTGTATTACTGGTTTTCTGTTATTTTGTGGAACTCTCGGATCAAGTTCTTCATTCTTCTAATTCTTGGAGGTTCGGTTTGGTTTGGAGGACTTGTTTTCTGTTATTTTGTGGAACTCTCGGACCAAGTTCTTCATTCTTCTAAGTCTTGGAGGTTCGATGTGGCTTAATACAGACAACCAGAAGACAGGAGTGGATTTAACTTAGCCAGTAATAATTCGCATAGCCTGATTCAGAACAACATCAATCTTCCTCTCATCTGGGCTGTTCATCCAGGCCGTAGAACAGTATCAATTAACCTAAATCCATTGTTGTTGCCCCTTGAGTACAGTTGTGAATCATCATGAGTGTGAGTTTCCTGAATACATACTACCTCAATATTGTTCTCTAGTAACAATTAGGACAGGAAATCACGCTTGGCTTTACTTATATTTTTAGAATTGGTCCCAAGGGCTTTGTCGATACAAAGGGTACTTTGTATCGGTTTGTGTGTCATGCTAGGAGGTGTTAAAATAGTCTTTTTTTTGTTTGTTTGGGGGGGCACGTAGCAAGCACCCCCGGGTTAACTTGGCAAGTGGTCCCCCTGAAACCCACACATCTTGGCACTGCTCTACGCATAACTTCAAGATGCCGGTTGTTTTTCAATGTTGTCTATGATGTACTTTACTTCCCACATCCAATCACTGATTAGGTTCAGGTTTAGCCGTAGTCTTTCAGCAATCTTCCTTTTCTTCTCATCCTGCTCTTTATAGCTGATTATTTCAGTTATAGTTTTTTTAAACAAGTTCCAGTTGTTTTCCGATTCTAACATGAAGGATATAGTGGTTCTAGGTTCTAGGTCCTTTGGTAGGATGTCCCTCTCTGTGTCCCATCTGCTACATATGTAGATGGTGTGCATCACGCTGTCCTCTTCCCCGCAGTATTCGCAGCAGCTATCAACAGCTCTGCCTGTCTTGTGGAGGTAGTCTCGAAAACATCCGTGTTCACTGAGTGCCTGTGTTAGATGATGGTTTAGTTCTCCGTGTTTCCGAGTTACCCATTTTTCGACATCCTTTATTAGCAGGCTTGTCCATTGTCCCTTATCGCTTGCTACCCATTCCTTCTGCCATGCCCGTAGTAGTTCAGTCCTTGCGATCTTAAAAACTTAAGGTAAAGTTCACTGACCGGGCATGACTACTACGGGCATGGCAGAAGGAATAAGTAGCAAGCGATAAGGGACAATGGACAAGGCTGCTAATAAAGAATGTCGAAAAATGGGTAACTCAGAAACACGGAGAACTAAACTATCATCTAACACAGGCACTCAGTGAACACGGATGTTTTCGAGACTACCTCCACAAGACAGGCAGAGCTGTTGATAGCTGCTGCGAATACTGCGGGGAAGAGGACAGCGTGATGCACACCATCTACATATGTAGCAGATGGGACAAAGAGAGGGACATCCTACCCAAGGACCTAGAACCTAGAACCACTATACCTTAAAATGAGCTCTTGGCTTTTATCAGTAATTGTTTTGATTTCTTTAGCTGAGTATGTGCTAAGCCTCTCCTGCACTAGTAACTCTATTGGAGGAATGCCTGCTATTACCAGGGACGCCTCTCTTGATATAGTTATTTAAGCGCTACTAGTTCTAATTGCTAGCATTCTCTGGACAGCTGCCAGCTTGTCTTTGGTGGCTTTCACGTCAATAGCCTTGGCCCATACAGGGGCTGCATAAAACATTGCGGAGTGGACCACCGAGCACAACAGTTTTCTCTTACTAGTTCTGGGTCCTCCTACATTAGACATGAGCCTCTCCAGTGCAGAAAAAGTTTTATAAGCTTTGTCGGCAGGTTTTTTGACATGGTCCCTAAATGACAGGTTTTTATCTATTATTACGCCTGAATACTTGTGGTTCCCTTTGGTATGTACAATGGTTCCTACAATGTCCTACATGTTCCTACAATGTCCTACTACAAAATCCCTACAATGGTTCCCTTTGGTATGATAGTAGCGTCTCTAAGTTTGAAGGATACGTCGACAATTCTTCTCATGCCAGTTAATAAAACTGCCTCCGTTTTTTCAGGTGCACCTTGAGCTGTTTACCTTCCATCCATTTGTCTATTAGTAACAATTTGCTCTCCGCTTTAGCTCATCCTCGGTTCTGCCGCATACCACCAGGGCAAGATCGTCTGCGAAGCCAACAGTCTCTACTCCTTCTGGCATCTTGAGTCTGAGAAAGTAAGATAGTCTGGCAACCAAATGCTGATGTTCAGTGCGGTAATGGAAATTAAATTCCAACTACCTTAGCAGGGGCACCACGAGCAGGAATCAGCTTCGCCTCCAACAATTCACTAGAATCACTAGACTGGAATAACATGTTTATAATAACACGACGAAAAGACTTCCCAATCATTGTTGGCTGGATAAAACTTGACTAGACTTACCTAAACAAGATTTGACTTGACTAGACCTGATAAGATTGCAACTAGAAGAACAAAATGAATCTCAACAGGATTATAGTCGTAAAAGTTAAGACAGACGAAAAATCAAAATGATAATTGAATATTGGTGAAACAATACTAACTATAGATACAATCATACAAACTTATAAAAGACGAAATCTAGCTTGAATATTTTCAACTTGTTCGTAGCTCTATAATATTAAGTCTAATTAAGACTATAAACAAATATCATATTGAAACAACTACTTCCTAGCTAATACAACGCAGGATTTTTAATTATACAACAGAATTTGCATGTTATTACTAGTCCCACTAGATTTTCATGTCACTAACAAGCCCTAGACATATTGCATTGTTTTTAACACATTGACGGACAGTAGGAACAAGTGAAGTTCGAAAATTGACACTATAATTATGTAATTTTTAGAATATTAGAAGTATATTTTTACTCTTTCTGTTTAAATAAACTTAATTTTGATTAATTCAGCACCTTTAATTAGGTTGCGGATATAACAGTCATGGCGCCAGCGGACTCTAGACTGAAAACTGACTAAATTTCACCCAGTTAACAATAAGTCTGTTTGTCTGTCTGTTATAAATCGAAACGTCACAGAGGATTTCAAACGAAAATTTCTTAAATTTGATAGCTAAGTCTATTCGTCTGTCGGTTATAAACCGAAACGCCACAGAATATTTCAAACGAAAATTTCTTAAATTTCCTCAAAACTTTGACAATCTATAATTTTGACATTTCGCAATATTTTTGCGATTTTTTTCGAAAGTTGCATAAACTAGACTTTTGGTAATACCCACGACAAATTTCATTTAATCTATTCGTCTGTTCGTCTATCTTAAACTGAAACGTCACACAACATTTCAATCGAAAATTTCTTAAATTTCCACCAAACTTTGACAAGCTATAATTTTGACATTGCGCAATAATTTTTGCGTTTTTTTTTCACATTTGTGTAAAATAGAGTTTTGATAATATTCACGACAAATTTCATCTAGCTAAGTCCGTTCGTCTGTCATAAACTGAAACCCCACACAACATTTCAAACGAAAATTTCTTAAATTTCCACCAAATTTTGACAAGCTATAATTTTGACATAATATCGCAATATTTTTATACTAAGTAATGGGACGACGGCGGCTATAATAGCAAAAATTTATTTTTGCTGTTATAGCCGCTGCTATTATAGCTGCTGTTATTTTATATAAATTTATTAACGTAAATGACAGGTTTATTGACTCAAATAAGCAATTTTTGTGTGCAACAGAGTATTTGGGAGTTTTACACGAAACGTTAGTTCATAATTAAACAAAAATAAATAAATGACTAATCGCAGTACTCTGTTCACAACCACGTGCATACTGAAGCTGGAAGTCGTGTAACAGGTGTTAAACGAAATTCAACCTAAAGTTTTTTTTCCAAAGCATGACACTAGGCTTTTACTTATACGCCGGTAAATGCGTACACGTTTGTGCTGCTATAGTCGCAGTGTCTAAAAACGACCGTTTTGTTTTGGGCGGCTATTGCCGTCATGCCACATAGTGAACTTCCGTCAACGTGTTAAGACTATGAACAAATCTCAATTTAAAACAACTACTTCCTGGCTAACACCACACAGGCTTTTGAATTATACAACAGACATTTGCATGTTATTATTAGTCCCCGTAGATTTTCTTGTCGCTAACAAGCCCTAGACATATTGCATTGTTTTTAAGATCATTTCCTTTTATTTAAATTAAGCGAATAGTCCTTTGCAGACGCATTTCGTGATTTATGTCTCATCAGTGCAGCTTTGCAGTTCGAGTTGCAAATTGGAATACACTGACATGAACTTGGGCACCTCGTGTCCAAGAAATCTCTCAAATTGTCTCAAAATTACTCTGGTTAAACCAGATTGATAAAAGTATTCCGATAAAATGTATATTTTGTGATAAAACCTTACTAGATTGAAATGTTACAGAACAGAACATTTTAAACGAAAATTTATTAAATTTCCACCAAATTTAGAAAAGCTATTATTGTGACATTTCGCAATATTTTGAGATTTTTTTCCAAATTTGCATAAACTAGACGTTTGGTGATACCCACGACAAATTTAATCTGGCTAAGTCTATTCGTCTGTCGGTTATAAACCGAAACGTCACAGAACATTTGACACGAAAATTTCTTAAATTTTCACCAAACTTTCACACGCTATAGTTTTGACATTTCGCAATATTTTTGCGATTTTGTTACAAATTTGCATAAACTAGACTTTTGGTAATACCCACGACAAATTTCATCTAGCTCAGTCTATTCGTCTGTCTGTTATAAACCGAAACGCCACAGAAGATTTCAAACCAAAATTTCTTATATTAGCATCAAACTTTGACAAGCTAGAATTTTGACATTTCGCAATATTTTTGCGATTTTTTTCCAAATTTGCATAAACTAGATTTTTGGTAATACCCACGACAAATTTGATGTAGCTTTCGCAATATTTTCGTATTTTTTCCAAATTTGCATTAACTAGCCTTTTGGAATACCCACGACAAATTTCATCTAGCTGAGTCTGTTCGTCTCTCTGTTATAAACCGAAACGTCACATAAAATTTCACACGAAAATTTCTTAAATTTTTACCAAACTTTGACAAGCTATAGTTTTGACACTTCGCAATATTTTTGCGATTTTTTTCCAAATTTGCATAAACTAGACTTTTGGTAATACCCATGACAAATTTCATCTATCTAACTCTGTTCATCTGTCTGTTATGAACCGAAACGTCATAGAAGATTTTAAAGAAAAATTTCTTAAATTTCCACCAAACTTTGCAAAGCTATAATTTTAACATTTTTTGCATAAACTTGCATAAATTAGACTTTTGGTAATATCCACGACAAATTTCATCTAGCTAAGTCTGTTCGTCTGTCTGTTATAAACCGAAACGTCACAGAACATTTCACACGAAAATTTCTTAAATTTTCACCAAACTTTCACAAGCTATAGTTTTGACATTTCGCAATATTTTTGCGATTTTGTTACAAATTTGCATAAACTAGACTTTTGGTAATACCCACGACAAATTTCATCCAGCTCAGTCTATTCGTCTGTCGTTTATAAACCGAAACGTCATAGAACATTTCAAACGACAATTTCTTAAATTTCCACCAAACTTTAACAAACAAAAATTTTTACATTTCGCAAAATTTTTGCGATTTTTTTCGAAATATACATGAACTAGACTTTTGGTAATACACACGAGAAATTTCATCTAGCTAAGTCTGTGCGTGTGTCTTCTATAAGCCGATAGTTACGTCACAGAACATTTCAAACGAATATTTCTTAAATTTCCACCAAACTTTGAAAAACCCTAATTTTGACATTTAACAATATTTTTGCGATTTTTTTCCAATGTTGCAGAAACTAGACTTTTGGTAATACCCACGACAAATTTCATCTATCTAATTCTGTTCGTCTCTCTCTGTTAGGAACCGAAACGTCACAGAACATTTCAAACGAAAATTCTTTAAATTTCTACCAAATTTTCATACGCTATAATTTTGACATCTCGCAATATTTTTCCGAATTTTTGTCCAAATTTGCATAAACTAGACTTTTAGTAATACCCACGACAAATTTCATTTGGCTTTTGGCAATATTTTTGTATTTTGTTCCAAATTTGTATAAAGTAGACTTTTGGTAATACCCACGACAAATTTCATCTAGCTAAGTCTGTTCGTCTGTCATAAACTAAAACGTCACAACATTTCAAACGAAAATTTCTTAAATTTCCACCAAACTTTGAAAAACTATAATTTTAACATTTCGCAATTTTTTTGCAAATTTTTTCGAAACTTGCATAAATTAGACGTTTGGTAATACCCACGACAAATTTTATCTAGCTAAGTCTGTTCGTCTGTCTGTTATAAACCGAAACGTCACTGAAGATACGAAAGTTTCTTAAATTTGCACCAAATTCTGACAAACTATAATTTTGACATTTAACAATATTTTTGCAGTTTCTTCCAATGTTGCATAAACTAGACTTTCGGTAATACCCACGACAAATTTCTTCTAGTTAATTGTGTGCGTCTGTCAGTTATAAACCGAAACGTCACAGCATTGCAAACAAAAATTTCTTAAATTTCCACCAAATTTTGATAAGCTATAATTTTGACATTTCGCATAATTTTTGCGATTTTTTTCCAAATTTGCATAAACTAGATGTTTGGTAATGCCCACGACAAATTTCATTTAGCTAAGTCTGTTCGTCTGTCTGTTATAAACCGAAACGCCACTGAAGATTTCAATCGAATTTTTTTTAAATTTGCACTAAAATTTGACAAGCTATAATTTTGACGTTTAACAATATTTTTGCAATTTTTTTTCAATGTTGCATAAACTATACTTTTGGTAATGCCCACGACAAATTTCATCTAACTAAGTCTGTTCATCTGTCATAAACCGAAACGTCAACCGAAAATTTTCAAACGAAAATTTTTTAAATTTGCACCAAAATTTGAAAAGCTATAATTTTGACGTTTAACAATATTTTTGCAATTTTTTTCCAATGTGGCATAAACTATACTTTTGGTAATGCCCACAACAAATTTCATCTAACTAAGTCTGTTCATCTGTCATAAACCGAAACGTCAACCGAAAATTTTCAAACGAATTTTTTTTAAATTTGCACCAAAATTTGAAAAGCTATAATTTTGACGTTTAACAATATTTTTGCGATTTTTTTCCAATGTTGCATAAACTAGACTTTTGGTAATACCCTCGACAAATTTCTTCTAACTAAGTCTATTCGTCTGTCATAAACCGAAACGTCACAGAACATTTCAAACGAAGATTTCTTAAATTTCTCGAAACTTTGATAAGCTTCAATTTTGACATTTCGCAATATTTTTTAGATTTTTTTCTAAATATGCATTAACTAGACCTTTGGTAATACCCACGACAAATTTTATCTATCTATTTCTGTTTATCTGGCTGTTATGAACCGAAACGCCACAGAAGATTTCAAAGAAAAATTTCTTAAATTTGCACCAAACTTTGACAAGCTATATAATTTTGACATTTCGAAATATTTTTGCGAATTTTTTAAAAATCGGCATAAACTAGACTTTTTGTAATACCCACGATAAATTTCATCTAGCTAAGACTGTTCGTCTTTCTGTTATGATCCGAAACGTCACAGAACATTTCAAACGAAAATTTATAAAATTTCCACCAAATTTTGAAAAGCTATAATTTTGACTATTCGCAATATTTTTTAGATTTTTTTCTAAATATGCATTAACTAGACCTTTGGTAATACCCACGACAAATTTTATCTATCTATTTCTGTTTATCTGGCTGTTATGAACCGAAACGCCACAGAAGATTTCAAAGAAAAATTTCTTAAATTTGCACTAAACTTTGACAAGCTATATAATTTTGACATTTCGAAATATTTTTGCGAATTTTTTAATAATCCGCATAAACTAGACTTTTTGTAATACCCACGATAAATTTCATCTAGCTAAGACTGTTCGTCTTTCTGTTATGATCCGAAACGTCACAGAACATTTCAAACGAAAATTTATAAAATTTCCACCAAATTTTGAAAAGCTATAATTTTGACATTTCGCAATATTTTTGCAGTTTTTTATAAAAAAATTTCATTCTGTTATATACCGAAACGTCACATAAGATTTCAAACGAAAATTTCTTAAATTTCCACCAAATTTTGACAAGCTATAAATTTGATATTGTGCTGAATTGAACTAACAAAACTTATAATGCTAAAACTAATGAGCAACAAAACTAAACTTTCAAAGTTCGTTCTTACTCGTAGCGTAAGTTCAACAGAATTCCTAATTAACGAATCCCACGTAAATTGAAATATTTAATTGTTCGCTATTTCCATTTTTATTTCGAAGCGAGATAAAGCAATCCGTTGATAGTTTAATTTAGCTGTGCCGTGTTTGTGTGTACCGTGCAAACAACGTTTCCAGCGACGTCCGGCGCTCAGAAAAACGAACCTTTCGTGTAAGGAATACACCGCAGCTGATTCTTGTATGTGTCTGCTAGATTCGTTATCGCGCGGCTGTATTTTGTACCTACAGAAATATCATTGTTTTGTACAGATCGCCGATAACCGTGCGCTTCTACTCAATACCATCCACTTATTCACCAATTGCGACACGACCATTTTAACATACGTTTCAGTTCGAATTTTAACGCCCGATAAGTAAATCAGAAAATAAAATAAGTTTTACTCAACGATGTCCCAACAATTTTAAAGAACAATAACTATAAAATATTTTGCTTGCACACTCTCGCGAAGTTGCACGAAATTGAGCGAAGCAGGAGCGTTCGCTTCAAAGGCGTTTTTTCGTAATAAAGGCGGCTACACACGATCCGGCAAGCCTGCCAGTTCGAATTGGACAGTCCATCGGATGGATTGACGACCCTCCAAAACGTTCAGGCGATTCTGAAATATTTGTCTGCTATCATCATAGCTTCCTTTTGAGGCACATCCAGTAAAGAAATCCAGAAAATTAAATTTCTGTCAGGCATCCCAAAGCAACACTCATCTACTACTGGTTTGTTTTTTTCTGCATATCATCTATTATCGCCCATTTTAAGATGATGGCAAATTGCTTTGCGATAACCACACCGCCGATAATGTTAGTATTAGGCAACCAATCGAATTCGTTAATGGAGCTAAGGAATAAATGAACTCACGATATAATATAAATAACTGACGTTTATAATAATGGTCTTGGGCCAGTTGACATAAACCTTGCTTTTCAAAAATCTCTAAAAGAAGAAGTCCGGTGGCGTCAAATCCGGAGATCTTGGTGACCAGTCAATATCGACTTTCTTCGACACCACACGTCCCGGGAACTTCCGATGCAAAAAGTCTATTGTTGAGCGCGCAGTGCGGCATGTCGCGACATCTTGTTGGAACTAGAAGTCTTCTAGGCCTTCCAGACGCATTTGCGGTAACCCAAAGTGTGCCAACATCTACCGATATCGGTTACCATTGACTGTCTCACCAGCTCTGAATAAAACGGTCTATTAATGGTTATTAAGCAAACATCGGCCGAAACAATCACTTTTTGATTCTGCAATGATATTATATAAATGACGATATAAATAACTGACGCACATTTGGAGACATTTGGTCTAATGACCAAAAACACCTTAGGAATGCTATTTAGGCTGGGCAAGGATAACTTGAGCAAATATATTGCATCTTGATTATTAGGTTTAAGATATTGCAGCATCAAAATATCATTTGCTTAGTTAATATAATAAGAAATCAATTTTTGATCGATACAAGAAGCTAAAGACATAAATTTCAACATTGCAATAAACGTTTTAGCTGGCGATGTAGGAGTAGGAATTCACATCTAATTCCATTCCAATCATTGATTATAATGTTCAATTTCTTTTTTTTTAAATTAGTTTTAGGTTTGTGGCCGGAGGCGAAGGCCCACAACGACTCACGACGGCTTGTTTGTCAATTTTATTGCCCGAATGAAACGCGCGGATCGAAGCTGTGCGTGTAAAACATTTAATACGCGTTTATCCCGGCCGTGATCTGTTGAAATATAAAATTACAACGGTATTTCACATCGAACAAACTAAAATATTAATCAATAAAACACAATGCAATCAGTATCGGTCGCACGAATCGGCGGAGGGCCTGGCCCGTCTATTGTTACCCATTAAGTTTATTAACGGAAAATGGGCGCCTTTCAAAAAATTTATACACAAATAAAAAATTATCGGTTTATTTCCTTGTTATTTCTTGAAATTTTATTTCTTAGCTTTTAAAACAAGGAACGAAGAAGTTACAATAAATCGTATGCAAACGAAGAGATTAAAATGATATCAACTTGTTAAAGACGAGATATAGCTTGAATATATAAATATATTCAACCTGTTCGTTGCTCTATAATATTAAGTCTTATTAAGACTATGAACAAATCTCATGTTGAAACAGCTATTTCCTGGCCTAACCTAACCTGCGTTAAACCAACGGGCCACATTGTCCTATGTCAAGACAAGATTAGATATACAAAAAAGACACAGCCACATTGTCCTATGTCCAGACAAGATTAGATAGACAAAACCGACACAGCCACATTGTCCTATATCCAGACAAGATTAGATAGACAAAACAGACACAGCCACATTGTCCTATATCCAGACACGATTAGATTGGCAAAACAGACACAGCCACATTGTCCTATGTCCAGACAAGATTAGATAGACAAAACAGACACAGCCACATTGTCCTATGTCCAGACAAGATTAGATAGACAAAACAGACACAGCCACATTGTCCTATGTCCAGACAAAATTAGATAGACAAAACAGACACAGCAACATTGTCCTATATCCAGGCAAGATTAGATAGACAAAACAGACACAGCAACATTGTCCTATGTCCAGACAAGATTAGATTTGCAAAACAGACACAGCCACATTGTCTTATGTCTAGACAAGATTAGATAGACAAAATAGACACAGCTAAGGTAAAACTAATACCAATGTCACACACGTAAATACCACACAGCATATTCTATACAAAGCATAGAATTATACAGTTTAACAGACATTTGTATGTTAGCACTAGTCCCAGTACATTTTTATGTCATTAACAAGCACAGACAAATAACATTGTTTTTAAGATCATTTCTTTCTATTTAAATTAAGTTAATAGCTATCTGCAGACGCGTTTCGTGATCTATCTCTCATCTGTGCAGCTTTGCTTTTTTGAATTATAAATTAGAATACACTTGCATTGAGCTTGGATACCTCGTGTATGGCTTGCTTGTTGCTGGAGTTAGAAGTACTACTTTAATTTAAAGCATGTTTCTGCTAACTAGAAGCATCTCGAGTGTTTTTTGAATGTAACTAATAATAAAAATAATATCTTTAGGAACTAAATTTTATACGCTATAATTAGATAATCAAGCTATTAATGATCTGTAGACGCCACGTTGGAGTCAATGTTGCTTTGGGAACAGTTTTATTCAAGACTTGTTTCTGGTCATTCAAGAAAGAATTAGCGAGGTTAGGTCTTCAGTTGAGGCTGAGAATTGAGACTTTACTGAAGCGTTTATGCCCGATTTAAACCTAACAAAAACTATAATATTCTCTTGATTTGATTATTGAATTGGTTTTTTGGTTCAACATTGGATTTCGGTTCAATACAATTTGTTGCTGTTTTTTGATCGATTTGTTGTAGGGAAGAGGGCGTAGGAGAGAGGCCCGTCGTGAGTCCACCCGAGATATCTATTAACAGCGTTCGGAACAATTTATCATTCCTAATCTGATTACGAATGTATCTTGCGCTCTTGTTATGCAGTCGGATCGGCGATCGTGCTCTACCGAGGTCGAACAATGGACCCTATCACTTGTTTTTGTACGTACCAACGGCGCTGATTGAAACTTTCAAAACTTCTCATTCTTCCCCACTAGATGACGTCAACTTATACGTCCACTTTTTTATCTCTCGGAAACTTTTTCGCTTCCAGTTATTGACTCATTGTTGAATTTTACCGACCTCTCATAAAACAATCAATTATTACGAAGGCGTAGAAACTTAAGTTCAAAATAATAAATCAATTCATTATCTTAATATTTCAGGAAATACTAAATATATAAGAATATTCAGAAAAGTCAAAATTAGACTTCGAGGTGGGCAACCTAACCTAACCTGGGTTAAAACAACGGACCACATTGTCCTATGTCAAAACAAGATTAGATAGACAGAACAGACACAGCCACATTGTCCTATGTCCAGATAAGATTAGATAGACAATACAGACACAGCCACATTGTCCTATGTCCAAACAAGATTAGATAGACAATACAGACAGAGCCACATTGTCCTATGGCTAGACAAGATTAGATAGACAAAACAGACACAGCCACATTGTCCTATGGCCAGACAAAAAAGTCAAAATTAGACTTCGCGGTGGGCAACCTAACCTAATCTGGGTTAAACCCACGGGCCACATTATCCTATGTCAAGACAAGATTAGATAGACAAGCCAGACACAGCCACATTGTCCTATGTCCAGACAAGATTAGATAGACAAAATAGACACAGCCACATTATCCTATGTCCAGACAAGATTAGATAGGCAGAACATACATGGTCCACATTATCCTATGTCCACACAAGATTAGATAGACAAAACAGACACAGCCACATTGTCCTATGGCCAGACAAAAAAGTCAAAATTAGACTTCGCAGTGGGCAACCTAACCTAACCTGGGTGAAACCCACAGGCCACATTATCCTATGCCTAGACAAGATTAGATAGACAAGATAGACACAGCCACATTGTCCTATGTTCAATGGACATGCAATGGACTATGTCTACTAGATTAGATAAACAAAATAGACATAGGCACATTTTCCAAATTTTCACATGTCCAGAGAAGATTAGATAGACAATACAGACACAGCCACATTGTCCTATGGCCAGACAAAGAAGTCAAAATTAGACTTTGCAGTAGGCAACCTAACCTAACCTGGGTTAAACCCACGGGCCACATTATCCTATGTCAATACAAGATTAGATAGACAACACAGACACAGCCACATTGTCCTATGTTCAATGGACATGCAATGGACTATGTCCACAAGATTAGATAGACAAAATAGACACAGCCACATTATCCTTTGTCCAGACAAGATTAGATAGGCAGAACAGACACAGCCACATTGTCCTATGTCCAGACAAGATTAGATAGACAAAACAGACACGCCACATTGTCTTATGGCCAGATAAAAAAGTGAAAAGTAGACTTCGCAGTGGGCAGTCTAGCCTAATCAGGGTTAAACCCACGGGGCACATTATCTTATGTCAAGACAAGATTAGATAGACAAAACAGACACAGCCACATTGTCCTATGTCCAGACAAGATTAGATAAACAAAGTAGACACAGCCACATTATCCTATGTCCAGACAAGATTAGATAGGCAGAACATACATGGGCCACATTATCCTATGTCCAGACAAGATTAGATAGACAAAACAGACACAGCCACATTGTCGTATGGCCAGACAAAAAAGTCAAAATTAGACTTCGCAGTGGGCAACCTAACCTAACCTGGGTTAAACCCACAGGCCACATTATCCTATGCCAAGACAAGATTAGATAGACAAGATAGACACAGCCACATTGTCCTATGTCCAATGGACATGCAATGGACTATGTCCACTAGATTAGATAAACAAAATAGACACAGGCACATTTTCCAAATTTTCACATGTCCAGACAAGATTAGATAGACAAAACAGACACAGCCACATTGTCGTATGGCCGGACAAAAAAGTCAAAATTAGACTTCGCAGTGGGCAACCTAACCTAACCTGGGTTAAACCCACAGGCCACATTATCCTATGCCAAGACAAGATTACATAGACAAGATAGACACAGCCACATTGTCCTATGTCCAATGGACATGCAATGGACTATGTCCACTAGATTAGATAAACAAAATAGACACAGGCACATTTTCCAAATTTTCACATGTCCAGAGAAGATTAGATAGACAAAACAGACATAGCCACATTGTCCTATGGCCAGACAAAATAGTCAAAATTTGACTTCGCAGTGGGCAACCTAACCTAACCTGGGTTAAACCCACGGGCCACATTATCCTATGTCAAGACAAGATTAGATAGACAACACAGACACAGCCACATTGTCCTATGTTCAATGGACATGCAATGGACTATGTCCACAAGATTAGATAGACAAAATAGACACAGCCACATTATCCTATGTCCAGACAAGATTAAATAGGCAGAACAGACACAGCCACATTGTCCTATGTCCAGACAAGATTAGATAGACAAAACAGGCACAGCATAATTGTCCTATGGCCAGATAAAAAGGTCAAAATTAGACTTCGCAGTGAGCAATCTAACCTAATCTGGGTTAAACCCACGGGCCACATTATCCTATGTCAAGACAAGATTAGATAGCCAAGACAGACACAGCCACATTGTCCTATGTTAAATGGACATGCAATGGACTATGTCCACAAGATTAGATAGACAAAATAGACACAGCCACATTATCCTATGTCCAGACAAGATTAAATAGGCAGAACAGACACAGCCACATTGTCCTATGTCCAGACAAGATTAAATAGACAAAACAGGCACAGCATAATTGTCCTATGGCCAGATAAAAAGGTCAAAATTAGACTTCGCAGTGAGCAATCTAACCTAATCTGGGTTAAACCCACGGGCCACATTATCCTATGTCAAGACAAGATTAGATAGCCAAGACAGACACAGCCACATTGTCCTATGTTAAATGGACATGCAATGGACTATGTCCACAAGATTAGATAGACAAAATAGACACAGCCACATTATCCTATGTCCACACAAGATTAAATAGGCAGAACAGACACAGCCACATTGTCCTATGTCCAGACAAGATTAGATAGACAAAACAGACACAGCTTAATTGTCCTATGGCCAGATAAAAAGGTCAAAATTAGACTTCGCAGTGAGCAATGTAACCTAATCTGGGTTAAACCCACGGGCCACATTATCCTATGTCAAGACAAGATTAGATAGACAAGCCAGACACAGCCACATTGTCCTATGTCCATACAAGATTAGATAGACAAAACAGACACAACAAAGCTAAAACTAATACCAATGTATGACTAGTTTGAACTTAAATACAAGGATAGTAAATATATAATTATAATTATATATCTATATGTCTGTCTCTAGACTAGTTTTTATTTCTAGATGTATTAATATTCTGTCCAGTTGCAAATTTGAATAATTTAAATGTAAATTGCGAATCTAAATCAATTCTATCGATAAATCAAATATTAATCGAAATGAATTCTTAATTGTCGCATTTATGCTGCTGCTCTGTTCCTTTCGTTCTTATTCTTGCTTAATAAATTTGTTATCTAAGTCTGAGATGATTAAGGTTTAAGCTCGGCTGCACGTAGTCTTTATAGACCTGTGATGTAACGAAGTTTGTCTAGACGTATCGCGTCCTTTCTATCAGCACTCATTCGTCTAGTCTGGCCTTATCTGTTCCCACTAATCCATGAAGGTTGATTTTGATTTATACCACATTTTATCTCTTTATCTTAATATTTAGTTTTATTCCATAGACAAGTTTTAAATAATACTTTATGATTAATACACGATGATTAATAATAAATTATTATTATCTGTGGTAGAAAACTTAATATTCAATTATTAGGGTTCCGTACCGAAAACGGAACCCTTATAGGATCACTTTGTTGTCCGTCTGTCTGTCTGTCTGTATGTATGTCAAGACCATTTTTCTCAGGAACGCGTAGAGGTAACAAGTTGAAATTTGTACCAAATACTCGACTCTGCGGTCTCTTTCAGCTGTGAAAAAATCAAACTTGTAAGTCAACGCGATCAAAAGATATGACCGTTTATGTCCCATATTTTGCGATTTCACAAGGGAATCAAAATCTATAAGGTACTTCCCTTGAAAAAAACCTAGAATCATGAAATTTGGCAAGAAGCGGTGTCTTACAGCACATGTAAAGGTGAAAATGGAAACCGTAAATATGTAGTTTAATTACAAGAAAAATGCGAATTTACTATTAGAAACTGATGAAAATACACTAATGTTGTAGTGGTATTGCCAGGCTCCAGAAGCGTATGGGTTGCATATAGTTAGGTCCTCTTCGGTTAGGTCCGAAGGTTAAAAAGTATGTGTTGGCACCAAGCTGTTTATTCTGAATTTTCTTTGTTTATATTCGTTATGCATTTCATCACGTACGTTCTATATACATGATATATACAGGGTATATATTATGTCTAAATTTTGCTTGTTTATAACCGACATCCAAGTCCCGTAACATCCTGTATATATTATATTTCGTCTAATTTTTGTTTATAATCTACATATACTTAAATCACGTACGCCCTATATTTTTTGGTGGTCAATTGCCCAAAAGCAGTCAATTGAACAACTGAATGTTAAGAGTATCGAAATTTATCTAGAAATAGTTAATATATTAGTTTATATTAGATCTAGAAATAGTTAGATCTTAATATAAGTTAGTGAATAAGTGTAATACTAAAATAAAGTTTTCTTTTTATAAGTTTAAAAATATTCGCGTTATTTAAAAAAAATACCCTGTATACCTTTATACAGGGTATATAGGTATACAGGCAAAATTGAGCAGTAAAAACAAATATTGAAGTTCCAGAACCCCTAAACACTCATAGTGAATGGTGGATGTATGGTAATAAAATATAGGGTAGAATTCCATCGTACGACAGCGACATCTTGAGGGTATGCTTGCAGCGGTACTAAGATGGTCGTGATTTCAGGAGGGCCACTTGTCAAGTTAACTGAATGTGCTTGCTACGTCCTCCACAAAAAAAAATTACCTTACTTACAAGTTTGTACGGAACCCTCGGTGCGCGAGTCACAACTCGCACTTGGCCGTTTTATTTTTTAAATTCACACATTTTGAAATGCTGACGTGCAGGTAATTTTTGCAATAAATGAAAAAAATTTATAATTAACAAAAATTAATAGGCAAAATTGAGTTGCGAAAACCTTGATAGACAATATTAAATGGACAAAATGAATCTATTATTGTTCCCACAACTGCGGCTAATGTTCAATCTGCAGTCAATTGAGTTTGATTTATATCAGTGGAATTTTCTACACAAAAATTCTGCGTGCCAATAAAATTTTTCTCCGTGCCAGTTGTGACGTGCGTGTCATACGTTCGCTGGTCCTAAATAGGTGTGTCAAATAGGTACTTACGTATTAACGCCACCACCGCTATATATTGGATTGAGAGTTCGCGCAGTCGCGCGTAGTTTTCTTGATTTATCTGTCTAGGGTTTAAAAAATGTTTGAATTTTAAATAAAATGCTTTATTTTATGATTTATCATAAAAATTTCAGGTATAGATTGACGGCATATACGTGGCGTCAATACGTACCGCCGAATATATTACGCAATTAGTTCAAAAATAGTTGTTTTTTTTTGTAATTTAATATAAATGTTGTTATTTCAATTGAATTTGTGTTTGTATAAAAAGTGAAATAATTAATCTGGGAATAAATTCGATGTGGCGACGTTGAATGTGCATAAAGTAGAGCTATCTTTTGTGTTTGTAGTAAGTTAGTGGGTACCGAATGAAACACAGAGTCGACAGGGGATTGTGTTCAAGTATCAGAAAATTAAAATATGATTTACCTGAAAACAATAGTGGGTGAGAAAGACTAACAATGCCTGGAGCTGAGAATGCACTCGCGCTGGAAATAAAAGATAAATCGGGTATATAATGTAATCTATAGTCGTTCATCTGTTGGATTCAGCTTGAATGCTTTCGAAATCTGCACCGCAAAAAGCTCATGAACGTTATACGGCCTTTTGTTCGGCCTCTTTGCGTTAAGACATGGCCACAGATCGCATTGATTGCCTCCCATCCATTCATACTACCTCCCCGTCATCAACTCGATCATCCCCCTTCAACGAAATTTCAATTAAAATTACAATTTTTTTTTCAATAAAAATGTAATAGTTTCCATTCCGTTATCAAATTATAAAATATATGTATCTATTTGTGTTATCTTTACTGTTTTCATGCAAACGGCGCGATACCAATCTACATATAAAACACGGAATGAAATATTATTTAAAAAAAATATATATAATATTGTTATCTTTGGTAATATGGGGGTTTTACAGTGAAATTTGTTAGTCACGTATGAAAATTAGGATAGGCCGCTTTTATTACACTCTAATTTCCATACATGAATAACGTTGTGATAAATACCGACTATTACTAATTTTCATGCATTTATAATAAAATTCATTTTCGTGCGGTCTCTAACTAATAATAGTTCATTAGCAACTATTTAATGACATACTTAAATTATTCTCCAAAATAAAAAATCCGCAAAAAGACCCTTAAAATCTAACCCTTCTTTTAGCTATTTAATTATAGTCTCGCCGTTACAAAATGTCATTATGTGATTTATTTCCATGGAACAAATATTTTTCGTATGCAAATTTATAAATAGAGATTTGAAATTTGCATATCTGCAAGGAAATCTATAAATAAATTTGGTATATGTTAAAATTTAAAGGGGATAAATGTTATTAACGTAAAAGGTCAGGAAGTATAAAATTTGTTGAGCTTTGGGCGTCGATTTGCGACAAAGTTGTGCGAATCACGGAGAAAGCAAATTTCTGTTATTTATGAAAATGGCGAAATTACGGTTCGTTTAAAATGCAGTTAAAATTTATGATTTGCTAATTTTCTCAAATTTAAATTATTACTGTAATTTTTCTCTTTTGAATTTTGACCTATTTTCGAAATGTAATTTGACCTTAAAAAATTTGCTGTTAAATCCCTTGATGAATGCCACGAAACAATAAAAATATTTAAATTCATTAAAATATTTCTTTCAACTAAAGTTGAACATTTCACGACTGAATGATGAAGAATGCACATTCCAGACCAGCTTAAGGAAAAACACAAGAAAGGAAGCGTAAACCTACAAAAGAAACCAAACCTACAAAGGTTTTGCCCATTAAAGGTTTTTTTGCCAAACCTGCAAAGAGCTCTGCTGGAAGCAGCAAAAGAAACCATGCCTCATCCAACAAACGCAAGCATCTTGGGTTGCCACCTCAGACCTGGGTCTCGCCCGGAGACGATAAATAAAAAAAACACACGCCTAAATATTTAATTTTTTTATTGATATAAATTAACAAATTCAAAATTCGCATGCCTACAAATTAAATACAATTTCTAATAATCACAGAGTAGTTACTATGCGTATAACTATTAAAAAACAAACTTAATATTTTATATATCCAATCAGAACAGGTAAAGAAGAAAAAAATATGCATTATGCAAAATAGTGCATAATAATTTATTTATTTATTTTTCCATGTATATTTCTTGTTTGACATCGCAGCCTTTACAAGATCGGCATTTTCTGGTGTTTTTATGAATTAAAAAAAAAGTAGATAACTCATGTCAAAATTAAGTTTTATGCATAATTCTGCCTTTACCAACTCAACCCGCATCCTGTTACTGTTGTACGGTTATCCAAGTATTTCCAATAATCGAAAAAAATCCGTTCCACATAGGGTTTGGGAATACCCGGCTTTTTTTAGACTCGGCGAGTCCGAGTCGAGTCCGAGTCCGATTTTTCGTGTCCGGTTCCGGGTTCGGGATCTAATCTGTCTCGCAATTTAAACAAAAACACGAAAGGATTTTTCATGTTCACGCATATGGTAAAACAAACGATATGGTACGAACTTGCCGATTAAGTCAACTGGGACATAGATAAACAAGGGATTTGTAGAATGTTATCTATCCATCGTGAGTCAAAATATCCATCTGGGAGCACTGATTTCAAATGAGTAGATGGGAAATTGCTAGACGGACAGTGAAAAGCCTTCAAAAAACATGGAAAGATAGTGCTATCACTTTAAACACAAAAAAAAACTATCATTAAAACACTGATATTCCGGGTACTTCTATCTTCTTATTGTGCCATATCCTCAGTGGACGTTGGCGATCAATATGGCCCATCGGATTCGATCCACAGCCGATCTGAACAAGTCAACCGATGTTCTTCCGGTCCATTGTCGCAGATTCTTCAACCAGGAGATCCGTCGTCTTCCCTGTGACCTCTTCCCCTCGATTTTTCCCTGCATGATGAGTTGAAGTAGCCTATATCTGTTGCTGTTTCTCATGATATGGCCAAAGTATGACAGTTTTCTGTGTTTGACTGTTGTGAGCAGTTCTCTGTCCTTCTGCATGCGTAGGAGTATGGTTTCGTTGCTAACATGGTGGGTCCAGGAAACGCGAAGCATTCGACGATAGCACCATGCTTCGAAGGCCTCTAGTCGCTTACTAGTTGCCTCGGAGAGTGTCCATGCCTCCACTCCATACAAAAGCTTAGAGAAGACGTGGCATCTAAGTATGCGTGTTCGAAGATGGATGTTCAAGCGCATGTTACACAAAACATTCTTCATTTGGTTAAATGTAGAACGTGCCTTCTCTATGTTGATCTTTACTTCACGACTATGATCCCATTGGTCATTGAGGTTTACACCCAAGTACGATATTGATGGTACTCTCTGTAGTTGGGCCTCATTTACCAGGAATTGGGCATTAGACGCATTTTTGCTGACGATTAGAATTTTTGTCTTTGCCACATTCAATCGCATATTGAGTGGTTCGCATGCCTCTACTACTTTATCAATCAGTCTCTGTAGTCCTTCGGCACTGTCGGCAATTAGTACAGAGTCGTCTGCATACCTTAAGTTATTAATTATTTCCCCGTTTATCTTTATCCCAATCTGTTCTTCTTCGAGTGCATTCTTAAAAAGGTTTTCTGCGTATCGGTTAAACAGTAGCGTGGATAGTACGCAGCCCTGTCTGACACCTTGTTCTACTGGAAATTCCTTTGACATTATATTTTCCACACGGGCACATGCTGTTTGTTGTCTGTACAGATTGTTGATTATTCGTGCATCTCTGTCATCTATTCCTGATTGCTTTATGGTTTCTGTTAGCAAATCATGGTTAACCCTATCGAATGCCTTTTCGAAGTCGATAAAACACGTGAAAACATCGCAATTCACGTCTCTTGCTCTCTGAATCAGAACACTCAGATCAAAAAGGGCATCTCTAGTCCCCAATCCACTCCTAAACCCAAATTGCGTCTCGCTAATGTCTTCTTCTAGTTTTTGATATATTCGTTCGTAAATAATCTTAAGAAAGACCTTCATGAAGTGACTTGTGAGACAGATAGTTCTATAGTCTTCGCATTGTTTAGCTGTGGTTTTTTTAGGAATCGGTATAAACGTAGAGACTAGCCATTTCTCGGGTATATCTCCCGATTCATATATGTTGTTAAATAAGTCCGTGATTAGGTCTAGGTATTCTTCCTCAATGAGCTTTAACATATCGCCAAGAACTTCATCTGGGCCCGGGGACTTGTTGTTTTTGAGTCTTCCAATTGCCTTAAGAACTTCTTGATGAGTTATAGAAGGTCCTGTTTGTGCTGGGCTATTTGTGTTAGAAACTGTTCGGCTATCGTCAGCATAAAGAGTCTGTATGTATTGTTGCCATCTTGCTACTTTGTCATTCACGTTCAGTAGTGCAGTCCCGTTTTTGTCGGTAATTATGTTATTCTGTCGTGGTTTGTTTATTCCAGCTGCATCCTTTATTTTTTTATGTGTATTTAAAACGTCATGTTTTCTGTCTAGTTCTTCTATTTCAGAGCATTGTTCTTTCCACCAGTTTTCTTTGGCTTCTTTGATCTTTTTTTTAATGTTGTTGTGGATTTGCTTATATGACTTTAAGTCTTTGCTCTTTGTTTTTCTTCGTTCTTCCATCAAACCTAAGATCTCATCTGTAATCCACTTGCTTTTCTTTTTACTATGATTTGTGTAAAGGTTTTTATCTGCAACAGTTTTCATTACATTGGTGATGGCTTCGACTTGTTGTTCTATGTTGCGGCTGGCAAGGCTTCTGATCTTGTTCATACCTTCTTTAATCTGGTCTTTAACTTGTTGCATCACGTTGGGGTCTTTCAGTCTCTGTATGTCATGTCTCTTCAATTGGGGCTTCTTCTCTGTACTTCTATACGGAGGGTACTTCTATACGGAGCAGAAACATGGCCGATGAAGGCTGTCAGTCGCAAGAAGATCGACGCGTTTGAACTATGGTGCTGGAGAAGAATCCTACGAGTTCCCTGGACAGCAAGAAGAACTAATGCGTCCATCATCCAAGAAGTAAACGAACCCCAAAGGTTATCCAAAATAGTGCAATCTCGAATCCTTAGATACTTCCTAGAATACCTTAGATACTACTTCGTAGAATACCTTAGATGAATTTCCTTCTAAATTGTCTAAAGTTAATTCAACTTGTCCGTATTCTTCGACATCATAGACGCTCTCGTCAGAATAATAATTTTCATCTTGATCGTCATCAATACCATCTAGACCTAGACCATGGTCACCTTCATCTTGCAAGCCTATAAAGACTAGAAGATTCTCGTCCAAATATCATCATTGCACTTGCACCGTCACCGGTTGAACCAACTATCTGTTTTTAAATTCTATATTAAATGTGTTTAAGTGTTGCTCTACTTTTTCGACAAATTGTATAGCAATTATGAATTAAAAACCATGAGTTAAAACTTCTCAATTAACCCAGATTATACACTTCAAAGTCAATTCCATGCAAATTGATATTTAGATTTGTTCGAATTTTCATAATCGTCCATTCAGCAAGTGTAATGCTAAATCGATGCGGTGTACTAGACAATGCCATACATTCAAGACCCGAGACTCGTCGAGTCTTAGAACGAGTATCGGGTATTATTTACCCTTGGACTCGTCGAGTCCGGGTCCTGGTACTCGGACCCGAAAAACCATAGTTCCACATATGCATTACTTATAGGTATCGATAGAATCTTACCAACAAGTTTTGGTAGTTCAGTGAAAACACCAGAGGAAAATATTGTAAGCTGTAAAATATACTTCATAAGTCCCATAAAATGATGCACAATGTGAATATAACATTCGGCTAAAGATAAACTATCTTTATCGTCTCGAATCTCATCTTCACTATCCTTCATGAATTTCCAAATGATATTGCGCGTATCTTCTTCAGCCAGTTGTATAAAATAAAGTTTTATCGCTGACCAGGCATTAACAATTTTTTCTAGAGCTTTATGTAGAGATACCCATCTTGTTATCACGTGGCGAATAATATTGTCATATTCCAATTCCAAAAAAGCAAAGCAATCTTTTAGTTCCTTAATTCTTTTAGAGCTAATAGAATATTCAGCTTATATTTTTAATACCAAGGTTTCAACATAGAGAGGTAATGCCTTACATGCGTGTCTATCTGCATTATGAATTACATGGCAGTTACAATTACTTTTCAAGATTTAAGGTCCTACCCTATCCTCTTTGATGCAGCCAGTACAGCCCCAATTTGTAGATGTTGGTTCGTTGGATCGCCGATCGCGTTAGTTATTCCGTACACGGTACATGAGATACACGCAATAGTGTGCTGGAGCAGGCCCGCGTGTAATTTTTTTTTTTTCGTATTGTTAAATTTTATATAAATTGACGAGCCCATGGTCAATTTTTTTATAAATTTGCGATCCTTTTGTTATTTTTGTTGAAAATTAGCTTGTCACAGTTTCTACTATAACAATTTATGTATGTACAGTGCGTTTGAAAAAGAACTCCCTAGTTTTATTGTGTCATAGAAACTGTTCAAAGTGATATACACTATTCTAGTTTGTGATGTTTGATTCATCAACTATCAAAAAGTTTTGTTACCCTAAAACTGGCACGCCAGCTTGACCTTGAGACGGCGCCAGGGCTCAGTTCGCTAATATCAGTTCAAAGAGGATAGGATAGGGTAACCTAATCTAGCCTAACTTCTATCCTCTTTAGTTCAGTTGAGGCGTGTAGTACAGTACAATGGCTACTCCGCAACAAAACTTGAAAGTACTCTCTTTTGTTGTATGTACTCGTTTTCTCGTTTATGTAGTTTTTCATTATATTTCAACATTAAATTTATATTTAAAATTAGATTTGTTATCATTTTTATTTAAGAATTTATATTTAGTATTTATACTTTCGCACAAACTAACAATAAATTACCATATTTTCTCATAAAAAAAACGCAATAAAACTTGCTTCATATGGAGGTGGACGTGGACGAGGTACATGCAAATAAGAGCAGAAAGACCCATATTGCTCAAGGCGTCTAGCCAATGTGTGTCTGGAGGAAATGTCCATACTACTGGACACACGCGACACTCTGCATATAACTTTGTGCATATTCAATTTTGCTTACGCCGCCCGGAGAAATAATTGTAAAACCCCGGAGCTCGGAGATAACTCACTGAAACCCGGAGTCTCCGGGCCAAACCCGGAGAGGTGGCAACCTTACAAGCATCCCTGGTGGATCACAGAATGTGATCAGGCCATAAAGGATCAGGTGGAATCAGCGTAAGGATGAGCCCAACTATCAGGCCTTTTTAACTCAAAGAAAAATAACTGCGAGCATTGTTTGCAATACCAATGGAAACTACACCAGATCCCTGATACAACAGGCAAAGGGAGACTTCAAGAAGAAGAACTTATGAGACCTCTACGGAACCCAATAATAAACCTATAATAACTCTAATAATAACCCTCTAGGAATGTGGACGTTAGGGAACTCAAGAAGCAGACCACGCCGTACAGATTCCACTTTTTAGCTAAGTGGACCTGGTGGGAAGCTTCAGTTAAACAATAAAAACTGCACAATTCCAAAGACTTAGCTCTAAGCTCTACGAACATTTTAAGAGGCTCTCTGACTGTGCAAGGAAAAGAAGGGTCGCTTTCTATGGCCACGTTGCAAAGTTGCCTCTAAACCGACTAACCAACCGTATGTTCACCTTCTGGAAAAACAAGACGGTTCGTACCACTTGGTTGACAGAAACCGAGAAGGATATTAAAGAACTGGGTATAACAGATTTCCAAAACAGACAGTCTGTGAGACGCGCCCTGAAGGAAATCTGTGGATTTCAGGAAAAACCCCGAAGGAAAGGTACCCCCTGGTCACAAGAAAGGAAGTCTGTGGATTTCAGGAAAAACCCCGAAGGAAATATACCCCCTGGACAGAAGAGAGAAAGGAGTTACACCGACAGAAGATGCGACAATGCTGGGCAAAGATCAAAGCCCAACAGTTGAACAAGCGTGGTCCAAAGTAGGCCTATTCGATACAAGAAGAAGAAAGACTGCACTAATACCTTTGCAGGATACTTCCAAAAACTCCTCAATGCAGAAGAACCTAAAGAGAAACTTGCCATGAGCCCACTTCTAGGTATCCATACCACCAACCAGGGAAGAAATAGAGAACATCGTCAAAAGTCTGAAGAACAACAAGGCCTCAGGTGAAGATGGCAGATGGAAAAATGCAGATGAACAATACATACAGAGGATCCATCAGATTATACAGAACACATGGGTAACAGAGATCTTACCAGAAGAATGGACCTCAGCTATGATCCATCCTCTTCACCAGAAGGATAATAAGACTAAGGAGGCATATCTCTGATATCTGTCACAAACAAGATATTCTCTACAGCCTTGTTAATTAGAGTCAGCAGCCAGCTTGATTCCCAACTAGGTAAATATCAGGCTGAATTCCGAGCTAGTAGATCATGTACAGAGCAAATACAAATGCGAAACAGCGACTTACTTGCTATGCGGACATCTCAACGATGATGCATACCACACAGTTTTTATTTGTCCCAGCGCCGAAGAGACAAGGAATCAATTAGAGGAAAAATTGGAAGAGAAAATAAGGACTCGTGCCTGCAATGCTATGCAATGAAAATAACTGGGTGTCAGTGGCGATCTATATACGGCTCGTCCTAGAGAAGGAACGAGCAGCGAAGGCAAAATATAAAACTTTAGTTGTTTGGTCCCTGAACCCCTAATTTCAAGAGAGGACGGGGGATGTAAGGAAACGTTAACAAATGAAATCACCCCGAAGTTATGCATGAGCGGTTCCGGTTTGGTCGATCTATTAAGGGGGGCCATTTGTCAAGTTAACGAAAGTGCTTGCTACGTCTCCCACCAAAAAAAAAGAGCAAATACAAAATCTCAAGACCGGCGCGAGTGGTGTAGTGGTAACGCTCGTGACCTCATGTTAGAGCGCTAACTAACAAGTATAGAGGTCCCGAGTTCTATCCCCAGTGCCGGCTGCATTTGTACCAGAAGACAAATGTGAGAAATAGTAATTAGCGCAATTTACAATAACAACAGGTTTCTGGGCTTATAAGTGAATGTGAATGCAGAATACAATAGGCCACAAGTAGGCCGCAGTGTTCCAAGGGTCGGCAAACCCGGCATCCACATCGAACTAAACTTAAAAAAAAAGTCTCAAGACCATTCTTACATATTGGGGTCGCGGCGGACATCCCTGCGTAGTAATCCTAGAGGACTTTCAAAAGGCATGTGATTCAGTAGACAAACAGACCTTGATCTCCACCCTTCGAGAATTTGGCATTTTGGCATTTGGAAGTGGGATTGGTGTGGAGGTGAGGCCCGTGTTGTAAACAATATTTTTTATTACTCATGCGAGAGGAAGCATCTTACAAGTTTGGGATTCAGGTGCCACAAAAAAAAAGAAATAGAATCAAAAATGAAGAATTTGCTTTTTCAATTGTCTCCGGTGGTGTGGATTCGTCATAAGAACTGTCATAAGTCTCCGGTATCACCATAGAATTTACACTCATATTAAAACGTTTTCTTTAATTTTTGTTTTGTAATGAAACAAAATTTCTGTCACTTTCACGTCAATTTTTTAATATTGAGGTCTGGATTGTGTTTATTTTATTTATTGAATTGTTTTTTTTTTTATTAATGTAACCTAGCGACTTTGAATATTGGCGTGCGTTAACCGTTATGTGGTAATACAACCAAAAGTGGCTTTTCTCGTACTAAAAAACGTGCGCCAAGATAATACTTTTAACGCATGAGTAATAAAAAATCATTTTCAAAGGAAAACTTAAAAATATATTTCTTTAATTATAAAAAACACTAAACACTATTTGAATTAAATAATTATTAAAACTAAACATTTGTTAGATCCTTCTGCATATTAAAAACAAATTATTCATAGCAAACATTTGGAAGAAAGTTATTATAAACATTACTACATTTAACAATTCGAGTTAGTTTCACTAAAATATGCCCGTTAAAACCGAATCGTTGTACATAAATGATCCTTTCTTTGTACATAAATGATCCTTTCCGATTCTACACTTGTTGGCGCAATTTACTATTATTGCTCTTACTATTTGCTAATTGAAATAACTAATGTAAATAAAAAATAATATATAGGGTGTCTCAAAAGAAAGTTTATATTTGTTTAGCTTACTGCGTGAACGAAACGTTTCGGTAGAGCGCGGGTGATATGTCAATCGGTAGCCTGGCTCTTGGGAATTTAGTCGCCATGGAGCGTTTCTCGCGAATTTTACAAAAGTGGTAATCCTGCGACTATAGCAAGAAGAAATTTCTCTAATATTCGAGGTTTTCGTCAAATAAATGATGAACGAAACGTTTCGGTAGAGCGCGGGTGATATGTCAATCGGTAGCCTGGCTCTTGGGAATTTAGTCGCCATGGAGCGTTTCTCGCGAATTTTACAAAAGTGGTAATCCTGCGACTATAGCAAGAAGAAATTTCTCTAATATTCGAGGTTTTCGTCAAATAAATGATGAACGAAACGTTTCGGTAAGCGCGGGTGATATGTCAATCGGTAGCCTGGCTCTTGGGAATTTAGTCGCTATGGAGCGTTTCTCGCGAATTTTACAAAAGTGGTAATCCTGCGACTATAGCAAGAAGAAATTTCTCTAATATTCGAGGTTTTCGTCAAATAAATGATGAACGAAACGTTTCGGTAGAGCGCGGGTGATATGTCAATCGGTAGCCTGGCTCTTGGGAATTTAGTCGCTATGGAGCGTTTCTCGCGAATTTTACAAAAGTGGTAATCCTGCGACTATAGCAAGAAGAAATTTCTCTAATATTCGAGGTTTTCGTCAAATAAATGATGCGCCAGGCATTCCTCTCATTGGGAAATGGATAAAAAAGTTTGAGGAGACCGGTTCAACGCAGGATAAACCAAAACCCGGACGCCCAAGGTTATTGAGAGCGGAAGAGAACCGGACCTCTCCATTCGGAAGAGTGCAAGTGCTTTGAATGTGCATAGATCATCACTACACCGCATTTTGCACAAAGATCTACAGCTACACCCCTATTAAATTCAAATGGTGCAGAATTTCAATTGCAGTCACAGAGTTACCACTTTTGTAAGATTCCGTACGCACTACGCACGATCCGCTCCCGAGAAACGCTCCATAGCGACTAAATTCCCAAGAGCCAGGCTACCGATTGACATATCACAAAACTAAACAAATATAAACTTTCTTTTGAGACACCAGATATTTTATTCAAATACAGAAATACCGGTATTTTTTTGTAATACCGAGAAAAAATAGACTAAAATCCCGGTTTTCGGGATCTCGGGATTCCGGTATTGGAAGCCGTAGCAGAGGAGGACTTCAAGAGGCACAACTTAAGAGACCTATATCTATAGGGAACTTAAGAAGCAGACCATGCCGTACACAGCTTCCACTTTTCAGCTAAGTGGACCTGGTCGGAAACCTCAGTTAAACAATAAAAACTGCACAACTTAACTTAACTCTGAGCTCTACGAACATTTTGAGAGGCTCTCTGACTGTGCAAGGAAAAGATAGGTAGCTTTCTATGACCACGTTCCAAGATTGGCTCCAAGCCGACTAACCAATCGTCTGTTCACCTTCTGGAAAAACAAGACGGTTTGTGCCACTTGGTTTACAGAAACCGAGTGGGATATTAAATACATAAAAATACCGGTATTTCTGTATTTGAATAAAATATCGGGTGTCTCAAAAGAAAGTTTATATTTGTTTAGTTTTGTGATATGTCAATCGGTAGCCTGGCTCTTGGGAATTTAGTCGCTATGGAGCATTTCTCGGGAGCGGATCGTGCGTTGTGCGTACGGAATAACAGATCTCCAAAACAGACAGTATGTGAGATGCACCCTGAGGGAAGTCCGTGGATTTCAGGAAAAAACCCGAAGGAAAGGTAACTCCTGGATAGAAGAGAGGAAGTCTGTGGATTTCATGAAAAACCCCGAAGGAAATGTACCCCCCTGGACAGAAGAGAGAAAAGAGTTACACCGGCAGAAGATGCGGCAATACTGGGCAAAGATCAAAGCCCAACAGTTGAACAAGCTTGGTCCAAATTGTGGCCTATTCGAAATAAGAAGAAGAAAGACTGCACTAATACCTTTGCAGGATACTTCCAACAAATCCTCAATGCAAAAGAATCTAAAGCGAAACTTACCTTCCATGAACCCCCTTCGAGGTATCCAGACTCCGTACCACCGACCAGGGAAGAAATAGAGAACATCGTCAAAAGCCTGAAGAACAACAAGGCCTCAGGTGAAGATGGCAGATGCAAAAATGCAGATGAACAATCCATACAGAGGATCCACCAGATTATACAGAACATATAGATAACATTTTAGATTGTAGATATGGTGGTGACGACTTGTACTGCGACCTTTATAGATCTATTGTACCTCACCCTCCTCCTCCAAGTGTTGGTGTACTTACCCATTTAGAGCGCCTCCTCTAATCCTGATTCCTTCAGGAATTTCAGGATCTGGGTGCGATTCAAGGCCTGAAGCTCCTCTGTGTTCAAGCAATGAGCCCCAAACTACATCTGTCTCTTGCGGAGTAATGCTCCGCAATCTTTCAAATCAAACAAATGTATGGGGGTTTCCTCTGCTGAGCGACAGAATCTGCATCCGTCATCCTCGCCTAGGCCCTTGAGATGTTTCCTAAGTCGGCAGTGTCCCATCAGAACTCCTGTCAGAATTCTAAGCTTGTTTTACAAACAGAGATCTTACCAGAAGGATAAGGATAAAGGGGTGGGGGGGGGGTGGGGTTGGTGGCTTTGTCCTCGTGAAATATGATTGTTCTTGTTTTGGGGATTGCTTTCGATTTGGATTTCTTGCGGTTTTTGTCTTTGCCGGGGGCATGCGTCCTTACCGGGGATGGGATCGCGCATGGGTCAGAACTTGAGATGAAGCTGGACTGGCTATTGAGGACAAAGGACTCAGCGTCGAAGTTGAGGATAGGGAAAGCGACGCCGGACTGGAGGCTTGGTTGAGCTGAGGCGCCGCGGCATATACATTATAGCTATAATCCTTCTCGGCCTAATAGAACCTCGGCTATTAGCCATCCTCTTCACCAGAAGGGTAATAAGACTACAGAGCTATTAGATCATTTACAGAGCAAATACAAAAGCGAAACAGCGACTTGCTTGCTATGCGGACATCCCAATGATGATGCATACCACACAGTTTTTATTTGTCCCAGCACCGAAGAGGCAAGGAATCAATTAGAGGAATAATTGGAAGAGAAAATAAACGAACGACGGACTCGTTCCTGCAATGCTATGCAATGAAAATAACTGGGTGTCAGTGGCGATCTATATACGGCTCGTCCTAGAGAGGAACGAGCAGTGGAGGAAAAAGATGAAACAACTAAAACTGTTCCCTGAACCCCTAATCTCAAGAGAGGACGGGGAAGTAAGGAAACGGTAATAAATGACACCACACCGAAGTAATGCGTGAGCGGTTCCGGTGTGGTCGATCTATTCAGGGGGGCCACTTGTCAAGTTAACGAAAGTGCTTGCTACGTCCCCCACCAAAAAAAAGAGCAAATACAAAATCTCAAGACCGGCGCGAGTGGTGTAGTGGTGACGCTCGTGGCCTCATGTTAGAGCGCTAACTAAGTATAGAGGTCCCGAGTTCTATCCCCAGTGCCGGCCGCATTTGTACCAGAAGACAAATGTGAAAAATAGTAATTAGCGCAATTTACAATAACAACAGGTTTCTGGGCCTATAAGTGAATGTGAATGCAGAATACAATAGGCCACAAGTAGTCCGCAGTGTTCTAAGGGTCGGCAAACCCGGCATCCACATCGGACCAAACTTAAAAAAAAAATCTCAAGACAATTCTTACATACCGGGGTCGCGGCGGACATCCCTGGGTAGTAATCCTAGAGGACTTTCAAAAGGCATGTGATTCAGTAGACAAACAGACCCTGATCTCCACCCTTCGAGAATTGGGCCTGGATGAGAAGACACCAGAAGAGAAGACACCACTTCCAAAGTCAACTTTAGAGGTAAGCTTTCCCATTCAAACGGGAGTTAGACAGGTCTTTCTTTCATACTGTTCAACTGTTTGCTGAAGGAAATCATCAGAGAATGGACTTGCTCATTACCATCTGGAACTGGACTGAGGATTGGATACAAGAAAGATAACCACAAAGTACACTGCTTAGCCTTTGCTGATGACCTTGTCCTGTTATCTAACGATATAGAAGAGGCTACTTACCAAATACAGAGCTTCTCCAGGATAGCAGCTAAATCCGGTTTGAGAGGCAGCTTGCAAAGAACTGTGTTCATAACTAACCTTTATGTTCACGTCGTCTAAAATTCCACTAAAAGGGACTACCAATCGTAAAGTCGTTGCAGTCAAGTATCCGTTTATAACTATGTTACATTTTCTGCTCTGTTTGTGCTTTTACTCTTCCAATTTGAAAAGCTCATCCAATCTTCTATCCACCAGTTCGTTTTTCTTGCCCAGTTCTATCTCTAGCTCCTTATTTTTAACTTTAATTGTTTTAAGTTCCTCTTCCAGGATTCCCACTCTCTCTCGATTCTCTTTACTGTCCACACTAATGGATTTAATCTGCTCCATCAAATCGGCTTTCCAAGCTTTGTCCTCTTCCTTCTCCTTCTTTCTTCTTCTCCTCTCCGTCATTTTTAGGGTTCCGTACGAAAAACGGAACCCTTATAGGATCACTTTTGTTGTTCTGTCTGTCTGTTCGTCTGTCTGTCTGTCAAGACCATTTTTCTCAGGAACGCGTAGAGGTAACAAGTTGAAATTTGTACCAAATACTCGGGTCTGCGGTCTCTTTCAGCTGTGAAAAAATCAAACTTGTAAGTCAACGCGATCAAAAAATATGACCGTTTATGTCGCATATTTTGCGATTTCACAAGGGAATCAAAACCTATAGGGTACTTCCCGTTGACCTAGAATCATGAAATTTGGCAAAAAGCGGTGACTTGCAGCACATGTAAAGGGAAAAATCTGAAAACCATAAATATGTAGTTTAATTACAATAAAAATGCGAATTTACTATTAGAAACTTATGAAAATACACTAATGTGTTGCGTGGTATTGTCAGGCACCAGAAGCATATGGGTTGCATACAGTTAGGTCCTCCTCAGTTATGTCCTCCACGGTTAGGTCCGAAGGTTAAAAAGTATGTGTCGGCACCAAGTTGTTTATTCTGAATTTTCTTTGTTTATATTCGTTATGCATTTCATCACGTACGCTCTATATACATAATATATACAGGGTATATATTATGTCTAACTTTTGCTTGTTTATAACTGATATGCGACATACTCCAGTCCTGTCACATCCTGTATATATTATATTTCGTCTAATTTTTGTTTATAATCTACATATACTTAAATCACGTACGCCCTACATTTCTTGGTAGTCAATTGCCCAAAAGCAGTCAATTGAACAACTGAATGTTAAGAGTATCGAAATAGATCTAGAAATAGTTAATATATTAGTTTATATTAGATCTAGAGATAGTTAGATCTTAATATAAGCACTAACTTATATTAAGATCCAACTATCTCTAGATCTAGATAAACTATCCTAACTATCTCTAGATAAGTGTAATACTAAAATAAAGTTTTCTTTTTAAAAGTTTAGAAATATTCGCGTTTTTTTTTAAAAAAAGTACACTGTATACCTTTATACAGGGTATATAGGTATACAGGCAAAATTGAGCAGTAAAAACAAATAGTGAAGTTCCAGAACCCCTAAACACTGATAGTGAATGGGGGATGTATGGTAATAAAATATAGGGTAGAATTCCATCGTACGACAGCGACATTTTGAGGTTATGCTTACAGCGGTACTAAGATGGTCGTGATTTCATGAGGTCCACTTGTCAAGTTAACTGAATGTGCTTGCTGCGTTCTCCACAAAAAAAAATACCTTACTTACAAGTTTGTACGGAACCCTCGATGCGCGAGTCACAACTCGCACTTGGCCGGTTTTTTTGTTTACGGTTGACCTGCGCAGGCAAACCTGCACAGGTAACCTCTCCGGTAGACCGTAGCGTGTATGGCGGGCATTAGAGTGGCACATCTTCATATGGGGCTCAATTTCTTATTTTGCATTCAGCAGAAGAATTTCTGCCGGATGTTTATGAAACACCCTGTATATATGAAGATTAACATTTGTAATGATTAATCAAAACTGTTGGCAATCGTGGTTTGAAATTCGAATCCAGATGCATTAATAAATGCAAATTCTTTTAATTTAACTAATGTTTCGATTTAATCCTATTAGAGTTGTCATTTACCTTCGACTTGAAACAAGTGTTTGAAAGATTATTTTAAAATTGGAGAGTATATTGCTAGAGGAAGTCTAATAATAATATTCTTTATTGCCACAAAATGGAACAAACAAGTTTGGAATTATTTGCTATTAAATATAATTATAATCCTAACATGTTTGGTATGTAAAGAAATAAGACGGGGCTCTGCTTTTCTATAGCAAATGTCTTAGAACCTCGTAATGCAATATATAATAGAAGATATTAGGAAGGAAGTAGCCTTAATCTTAAGTTTCAATGCATTGTTCGAGACTATTGTTCGTGGCACGTGTGTGTTAGGGTGGTCTAAATCTACGGAAGTAGCTAAATAAAAATATTAAGCATCGTTGACTAACCGACAAAGTTACGTTTTTATCACCCCAAATATTCAATTACCATCCGGCAATTCAATTTTTGTGTCTTTATTTTATTTATTTTTTTCTCATTTTTATTAGCGCTTAAACTTATTAAGGATCATTGACTAAACGATATCGGCATAAATATTCAATTACCATCCGGTAATTCGACGATTTGGTGTTGCGTGTCGATATCAAAATTCCTCCACATTTCGTTTTATTGTATTTGTTCGTCGATAATGAAGGCGATACGGGGCGTCGAGAGCGGGCGCATATTTCTCGAAATTCAGGTAATCATTTATTCGGAGAATTGAGCCGAAGAGATGCGATAAGCGGAGCGTTTCGCGTTACCATTCCGTGTAGAAACCATCTGTCTGAGTGATCGCGATCCGTACACGATGGGCGGAAACGGGCCCACAGCATCGCGGAGACCCATCCGATCGTCGTTTTTGTTTGTTTTCGTGGCGAACGCTCCGATACCGATCTATCTCCTCTGTTTTTTTGCTTCTTCCAGCAGACATTCCTCGGTCACTTCTACACGGTCTTTCACGGAACGGACGCATCCTCAAATGACATACCAAATATATGTTCGAATCGCAAACGGATAACAAGACACATTTTTTATCGTGTAGCTGTTTTCCATATTTTACATTTTCTTTGAGGAATACCGTAACAAAAGCGTTTTAAAAATTTTAGACATTTAGAAATATTATCATCAAATTGTTAATTTTTAGGGTTCCGTACCGAAAACTTAACCCTTATAGGATCACTTTGTTGTCCGTCTGTCTGTCTGTCCGTCCGTCTGTCTGTCTGTCCGTCCGTCCGTCTGTCTGTCTGTCTGTCAAGACCATTTTTCTCAGGAACGCGTAGAGGTAACAAGTTGAAATTTGTAGCAAATACTCGAGTCTGCGGTCTCTTTCAGTTGTGAAAAAATCGAACTTGTAAGTCAACGCGATCAAAAGATATGGCCGTTTATGTCGCATATTTTGCGATTTCACAAGGGAATCAAAACGTATAGGATACTTCCCGTTGACCTAGAATCATGAAATTTGGCAAGAAGCGGTGTCTTACAGCACATGTAAAGGGAAAAATCTGAAAACCGTAAATATGTAGTTTAATTACAAGAAAAATGCGAATTTACTATTAGAAACTCATGAAAATACACTAATGTGTTGCGTGGTATTGTCAGGCACCAGAAGCATATGGGTTGCATACAGTTACGTCCTCCACAAAAAAAGATACCTTACTTACAAGTTTGTACAGAACCCTCGGGCGCGAGTCACAGCTCGCACTTGGCCGGTTTTTTTTTTGTAATTGTTTGGACCGTGTCTCACGAAAATCAAATTTTCCCGTTTGAAACAGGGCTAGTCTAATCACTTACCTGCTATGGATCGTGGATCATGGATCGTGGATCATGGATCGTGGATCATGGATCGTGGATCGTCCTTCCGGCCCCTTTTTTAATGGAGGAAATGGGGATAATGGGTGGAGGGAGCCCTTCAAATTGTTGTCTTCCAGACGTTGGATGCCGCTTCAGTGCTTTGGGCTCATGATTATACCCCTGGTTAACTTGACTTGAAACGCTAAACTTAATAATGCGTGCACGTGTCGGTCGAGCTTGGTTCGCGCTTCGATTCTTCGATAAGTAAATCGCGCTATTTCGGGTTGATACGCCTTTCTTCTGTTAATCGGTGCCGAAATCGATTCAAATGTTGAATTAAAAATACAGATTTATTAAAATTGGCGCGAACAGAAATCGTTAAACCAGCATAGTGTCCATCAAGACGGAGTGCTGGTCACATAAGTTATGCTTATGAATAAACAAATAAGATGTATGAAATCGCGGCGGTGCTAATAATTCTTTCTGAGAGGACGCCGCAGTCAAAATCTATAATAATCAGGTAATTTATTTAGTAGACAAAATGCTAAATTAAAAAAATAATTTGTATAATATATCAATGCCTGAAGTAGCCACAGTGTTGTTGTAACATCTGTTGTATTTATACAATATATTTTAAACTTATAAACAATTTATATTTAAGTTGTAATCTTGAATGCGTTTTTCGCTGAGGATCGAAGGTTGATATGCTCACCCTGTATATGTTTCATAAATAAAAATGTTCTTAAAAATGCAATTACCCGGGAGTTATCGTGTTTAGAAATCACAATTTCCTCTTCGTATGTGTATATAAATATGGCAGTAGAACACGTGACTTGTGTAATGTCGATGGATGTGACCGTGCATGAATATTTCATGATTTTTTTCCGATCCGTTCCGAAGTGAAGGAACTGTAAGTAACTATTCGGTAATATAGAGTGGGAATGAATGAATGCTGGGAAATGATTGATAAAGGCTTTTTAAAGGAGTCCGTTATCGTTCGAGTAAATGGATATTATCATCGTGAACATTATTTATCTGCTATCTCCGGAGAAGAAGAAGAAAAAACAGGGAATAATTCTTTATCATCGGAGTGAAGGAAGAGCGTGAGGAGAAGATGGAGTTGCATGATGTTAAATTCGGCGTATGAATCAAATAACGTACAGAATTGACATTTCCGTGGAATTCGGCAGGTTTTGTCGCGATCTCAGTTACTCATCTGTGTGAATGCACGTTATCGCGGCGGCAACAGTCGCTTTCAGAATATGCAAGACATCCATCAATACTCCCATTTAAATATTCATTCCGCAAAAATAATAGTTTTAATAAACGGTCTGGTCCTTTTATTATATTTCTAATAGTGGTAGACAGCGGCCCTATCATTTTTCCGCACGGATGGTCGGCTCGGTTGGGCCACTGCCTGCCGAACTCCGATAGTCGGTGGTCGCCTTGCGTCATACTGATAAGCACCAGCGCGCAGGGAAATGTCACCTACCCCCAGCCCCCACAGTCGGGGTGTCATCGCGCCGAATGCAGAATGGCTGCTAACGCGCGATATGTCACTCACTCGATCACACGTGACCGACTTTTATTAGAGACAAAAGTGTCGAACGTTAAAAACGCATCCTGCGTCTCCCCTCTTGATATTGGATGGATAAATGCCATCTCAACTTCCACACACACAAAAAAAATAGATTTTCCCAACAATTGATTAGCATAAAAGAATGTTACATTAATTAAAGAGAAACACACTAAGGGTAGTGAGTGGGCTTATCTGATTATATTTTTCATATTGTCTTACATTTTTAGATTTAATGGGGTCATTAAAATGTACACGAAAGGATATAAAAATAAATAACGTTTAAAAGCGACTTTAATGAATACTTAAAAATTAATTGGTTTTTAATCATCTTTCATAACCGATGCGTAATAACTTTACAAATTATTTTGTTCCGATACAACCAAGCATTTACTTATTTTGCTAATAACCAATTATTCGTTTAAATCATTATCGTAATATTTAGAATTCTTGCAAAATTATTCCTAAAAATAGTATATTTTGTAACTAGGGCGAAAAGTTGTCAATTTTTCGCGAGAGCGGTCTTTGGTATCCCATATAATTTACACTCATTTTAATAGACCTTTTCATAGTTGAAATTTTCTTGTGCACGTGTCAATTTCCGCCATTTTATACGCCAAAAATTGCCCGAACTTTTTGACGTATAGCCTTATTATTTGCCCGAAACTTTCGTATTCCCGCCTTTCAAACTTGGCGGATGCGCATGCGCTTAACTAACCGTAAAAAGGTCTATTGATTGTCTTCATTTTCTTGTTCTCAGTTTCTCAGTTCATTTTTAGGGTTCCGTACCGAAAACGGAACCCTTATCCGTCCGTCTGTCTGTTCGTCCGTCCGTCTGTCTGTCTATCAAGACTATTTTTCTCGCGTAGAACGCGTAGAGGTAACAAGTTGAAATTTGTATCAAATACTCGGGTCTGCGGTCTCTCTCAGCTGTGAAAAAATCAAACTTGTAAGTCAACGCGATCAAAAGATATGACCGTTTATGTCGCATATTTTGCGATTTCACATTTTGGCAAGAAGCGGTGTCTTACAGCACATGTAAAGGGAAAAATCTAAACCGTAAATATAGTTTATAAATAAAATAAAAAAATTATAAATAAAAATAATTTATGAAAATACACTAATGTGTGCGTGGTATTGTCAGGCACCAGAAGCATATGGGTTGCATACAGTTAGGTCCTCCTAAAGATACCTTACTTACAAGTTTGTACGGAACTTGGCGCACTTGGCCGTTTTTTTTGTTGTTGCCCTAAATGTTCTTTTCCGCCTAAAATAAAGCTAATGTATAAAATAGCTAATGTATAAAAGCTAATGTACAAAATAGCTATTATCTACTCACTCCCCTAAATGAACACATTTGTTTGGACCGTGTCTCACGAAAATCAAAATTTTCCAGTTTTAAAACAGGGCTGGTCTAATCACTTACCTGTTAGGGCTGCTCGCGTCTCCGCCACGTGTGATCGTCCTTCCGGCGCCTTTTTTTAAGGGAAGAAATAGGGATAATAAGTGGACAGATTCCCTTAAAATTGTTGTCTTCCACGCGTTGGATGCCGCTTCAGCCCTTTGGGCTCGTGATTATACCCCTGGTTAATTTGACTTGAAACGAGAAACTTAAAGATGCGTGCAAGTGTCGGTCGAGCTTCGTTCGCGCTTCGATTCTTGTATCTACGCTTCACGCACTCGAAGCATACTGTAGAATCATATAAATTCGCGAAGTAAATTGATAAGTAAATCGCTCGATTTCAGCTCAGGTCGATACACCTTTCCCCTTCTGTTAATCGGTGCCGAAATCGATTCAAATGTTGAATTAAAAATACAGATTTACTAAAATTGGCGCAAACAACATTAATAAATACATTATTGTATGTGAAGGATACCATTATTATAATCGTGTGTAAAAGTTTCCAAATCTTGCGTAAAAGTCCAATGTAAATCAAATGGAGTTTCATTATTAAACGATTTCTTTTTGTTGTTACTATGGCAACAATTCGCGTCACTAAACAAAAAACTAAAAATATCAAATCGTGCATAAAAATCCAATGTAAATCAAATGGAATTTCATTATTTAACTATTTATGTTTGTTGTTACTATGGTTACAACTTTGTTTTTCTCAGAAAATTCATCACTGTCCCAGTTCTCTATTTGAGCGCCAAAAGTATCTTGAAATTTCAGTGGATTTTAGAAATAAAATAGCTAATGTATAAAATAGCTATTATCTACTCACTCACCAAAGTGAACACATTAATAAATACATGATTGTATGTGAAAGATGCCATTATTATAATCGTGTGTAAAAGTATCCAAATCGTGCGTATAAGTCGAATGTAAATCAAATGGAGTTTCATTATTAAACGATTTATGATTTATGTTACTATGGTAACAACTCGCGTCACTAAACAAAATACTAAAAGTATCAAATCGTGCTTAAAAGTCCAATGTAAATCAAATAAAATTTCATTATTAAACGATATCTGTTTGTTTATGTTTATTTACTATGCAACAACTCGCGTAACTTAACACAAATTTAAAAGTATCAAATCGTGCATAAAAATCCAATCTAAATCAAATGGAGTTTCATTATTAAACTATTTGTGTTTGTTGTTACTATGGTTACAACTTTGCTTTTTCTCAGAAAATTCATCACTGTACCATTTCTCTATTCGAGCGCCAAAAATATCTTGAAATTTCACTCGATTTTAGAAATAAAATAGTTAATGTATAAAATAGCTATTATCTATCCACTCACCAAGATGAACACATTAATAAATACATTATTGTATGTGAAGAATACCATTATTATAATCGTGTGTAAAAGTATCTAAATCGTGCGTAAACGTCCAATGCAAATCAAATGGAATTTCATTATTAAACGATTTCTGTTTGTTGTTACTATGGTATTAACTCGCGTCAATAAACAAAAAACTAAAAGTATCAAATCGTGCGTAAAAATCCAATGTAAATCAAAGGGAGTTTCATTATTAAACGATTTCTTTATTAAATGTTCAAAATATCAAGTTCATATCATCATCAACAAGTTCAAATTTCATATTAATAATAAGATATAGACTATTTTCCAATTTTTAGCAATAGACCTTTCCATAGCTGAATTTTTTTATGCGCATGCGTCAATTTTCGTCTTGTTTTCTGGCACTTATTGACGTAGAACCAGTGAAAATAACAAAATGTGCCCGAAACTTTCATGTTCCCGCCTTTGAAACAAGGCGGACGCGAATGCGCTTAACTGACCGTAAAAAGGTCTATTTCCTCTAACTTATTGCAAGTTTTTCCTTCAGAATTATTTAGCCAGGTTCTTTATGCATATTTAGAGACTAAATTTGTTTGAAAATTGCCCGAGAAGTGATTTAAAATGTAACAGTTCTCCAACGCACAGTGGTCTGTATTTCAAAAAAGTTGGCTAAAAATAGAAAGAAGTTTCAGATTTAAACGTGAATTGGTATATATGAAAATTCAATGATGATGGCAGTTTGCCACCTTTGTCTCGTATTTCTAATCTCACATGTACAGAGGCAGACAAGGGCAAGATTTTCGTCTAGATTCTATTACAATACGTCGTAACCTATATGTTCTACATCTCAACTTCTTGAGCCCCGCTGCGGTGATAAGTTTTTTGCTAATTTACCATTTTTTTTTACAATACCATCATGTAGACACATCTTTGACTTGATTTACACGCGATTATAAATTAATGAAATTGTTATATATTTAATTATTGTACATACCTGCCTTAACACCTTCATGAAACAAAAACGAAAAAAGACACTCCAGTAAAAAGTTACACGCACTTGAAACAAAGATAATAAAAAAACCTGACGCGCTACATGTGTGCGCGCTGAGCCGACAAGGGTAACTTTGAACTCGCGTAGCGTCTGAACCATAAAAGATTTTACTTTTATTTTACGATAACATACACTGAAGCATCCTCTACAAGATTCTTTTGAAATAAGCTCATTTTTTCGAATTTCGACCAACTTTTATCAGTCAGACCACTTTTGCAACGGTTCGATGGTATTTTTCAATTAAAAGCTTCCTAGGAATATGATATTTGTTTTCTAACTAATTTTGGTATGGTGAATCGATTTGTGCAAACTAGAAGTCTCTGTGAGCCGTTCTAAGCCGTTCAAAAGTTCAAATCTGCAGAAAATGTGAGAAAAATTCCTTAAACTCGTTATTTAACAAATTAATATAAAATTTCAAAGTGCGTTTTCAAAGTTTCGTTTTCCCTGCTGGTTGTAAATATACAAATTGCATTTTGATAGCCGCTTCCGATCGCAAGATATGACTTGATAAAATTGGAAAAGTCGAACGAAATTTCGCGAAATTTGGTCGCCTGAGCAGAGAACTGGGAAACTAATTAATATTTTTAAGTAAATCTTAGTGCGTCCGTGGGAAATGATATCATGAAAACGGTGCTGCAATTTTTCTTATGGCGATTTTTTCGGAAAATTTTAGGGTCTTTTTAGGGTTCCGTACCGAAAACGGAACCCTTATAGGATCACTTTGTTGTCTGTATGTCTGTCCTTCTGTCTGTCTGTCAAGACCATTTTTCTCAGGAACACGTAGAGGTAACAAGTTGAAATTTGTATCAAATACTCGGGTCTGCGGTCTCTTTCAGCTGTGAAAAAATCAAACTTGTAAGTCAACGCGATCAAAAGATATGACCGTTTATGTCGCATATTTTGCGATTTCACAAGGGAATCAAAACCTATAGGGTACTTCCCGTTGACCTAGAATCATGAAATTTGGCAAGAAGCGGTGTCTTATAGCACATTTAAAGTGAAAAATCTGAAAACCGTAAGTATGCAGTTTAATTACAAAAAAAATGCGAATTTACTATTAGAAACTTATGAAAATACACTAATGTGTTGCGTGCTATTGACAGGCACCAGAAGCATATGGGTTGCATACAGTTAGGTCCCCCTAAAGATACCTTACTTACAAGTTTGTACGGAACCCTCGGTGCGTAAGTCACAACTCGCACTTTGCCGTTTTTTTTTATTTATTTGTTTATTTTAATGTAACCTAGCGATATTGAATATTTGCGTGCGTTACCCAGGTTATGTGGAAATACAACGAGATGTGACATTTTTCATATAATTAAATAATCTCCAACAAGAAGCACTTTTCGCGCATGAGTGATAAAAAACTATTTTCAAAACTCGATGAATCAAGACATTCCCGCTTCATTTTGGCAATGTTAAGTTGAAAACATTCATGAAAGTGGTGCAATTTTCTATTTGGATTGCAAGATATTTTATCGGGATGGCAATAAAAACATGCGATAAAACCTGCAAATTATTTTTGAAGTTTTGATATTCATTTTTAGCGGTTTCGGTCAAAATTACTAAACGAGTAACGAGCCGTGACTGTATTAAAAAGGGGTCAAAAATGTGTCTAAATTGCAAGAATTTGTTTTAAAATCTAAAAGAACAGTAAATATCGAAAGTTTGTTGTTCATCTTGTGTAGATAGGCTAGGGCAGTTCTAGGCCAAAATCCCATAAGATTTTACATAGGGGTCTAAAATCACATATTTGATGATATATGCAACCAACTATACACAATTTTAATCAGCTTTAAACAGCTTTCGATCAGCTTTAAAGAGCTTTGAATAAGCTTTAAACAGCAAAGCTGATTGAAAGCTGTTTAAAACTGTTTGAATGCTGTTTAAAGCTGTGTATAGTTGAATGATTATTATTACTATTAAAATTGTGTATAGTTGTTTGCATATATCATCAAACATGTGATTTTAGACCCTAGAACTGTCCTAGCCTATCTACTTAGCCTATCTTGATCGGGCAAAAATTACTTTTCAGAATTTTTTTTTTTTCAACATCACCATTCGGGGGCCGTCGTAATCAAATTTTTTAGGTTTTTTTACACGTTCGACCGAAACTGGGCTAATTTTCGGCGCAGCCGAAAACGGCGCACGTCAAAATGAGCGTCGCGACGGCCCCCGTATTGGAAAAATATTAGTTTTTGCCGCAAACTTCAGTCTTGCCCGGAAGCCGGCGAAAACTATTTTTTTTTTAATCGGTCGACTTTGGCGGGTCGCCGGTTTGGCGGGTCGACTTTGGCGTGACGCAGCTCCGAACGGCGCTAGTCGGCTTCTTCGGGCGTCCCTCGGCCGCCAGGTCGCGCTGGCGCCGATGCGTAGAGACCTTTTTACGGTTATTTAAGCGCCATGTTTGAAAGGCGGGAATATGAAAGTTTCGGGCAAATAATAAGGTTATACGTCAAAAAGTTCCGTTCAAAAAGTTTTTTTTGACACGTGCACAAAAAGATTTCAACTTTGAAAAGGTCTATTAAAATGAGTGTAAATTGTATGGGATACCGGAGGCTGAGGTTCGTGCGCATAATTTCGCTGTCGCGAAAAATTGTTAATTTTTCGCCCTAGTTACAAAATATTCTATTTTTAGTAATAATTTTGCAAGAATTTTGCCGATGCGCCAGCGTCGAAGCCGCCGCCGCGAAAGGCGGTAGAGTCGCGCGGGAGAAAAACTCTCTTAACTTTTCCGGTTTTCGGCCGATTTCCAGCTGCGTGTTGTCGGAACGCGTGGCGTCGCCACTTTTTTACCTGACGTCGCGACGCCCCCGGAATAACACTTATTTCGCGATAGCGGTACGAGGAGGTGTCGCAGCGCCGCCGTTCCGCGACGGCACGAAAGCGGAGCGAATTCCCCGTTGACCCACGCACACGGATTTTCAAAATTCACCTGGGGGGCGGCACCGTCGGCGAAAAAACCGTTTTCCGATTTCCGGTTGCGTGGTGTCGGAACGCGTGTCGTCGCGTCCCCGAGCCGACCGAGCGAAAAAATCGACACTGTTTTACCATTTACTATTTTTAGTAATAACTTTGCAAGAATTTTGCCGATGTGCCAACGTCGAAGCCGCCGCCGCGAAAGGCGGTAGAGTCGCGCGGTCGGAACGCGTGGCGTCGCATACCCGAGCCGACCGAGCGAAAAAATCGACACTTTTTTACCGGGTCGGAACGCGTGGCGTCGCATCCCTGAGCCGACCGAGCGAAAAAATCGACACTTTTTTACCGGGCGTCGCGACGCTCCCGGAATAACACTTATTTCGCGATAGCGGTCCGAGGAGGTGTCGCAGCGCCGCCGTTCCGCAACGGCACGACAGCGGAGCGAATTCCCCGTAGACCTACGCACACGGATTTTCAAAATTCACCTGGGGGCGGCACCGTCGACAAAAAAACCCGTTTTCCTTCTTGAAGGGCTCTGGAGTCGGCGTCCTGCAACCGATTTCGGCGCGGGTCGCGCCAGCGTTTAGAACCCCCATGTGTTAACGCGGACCGTCGGGTTCGGGCACCAGGTCAGAAAAACTTCGAAAACATGACCTCTACGCTAAGGTCCCTGGAGGAGACATTTTTGCGCAAATTCCGACGGGGTTGGCATTTTCGAGACACATTAGAATCGCCTTCGGCATAGGACAAAATATGCGACAAATTTCTCCGAGACGGTCTCGCACCAGATCGGCAAAATCAAAACTTTTTGGAAAAATGTCCGGCCCCGGAGGGGCTGGATTTCGTCTGACGACAAAATGGTCTGCGCCGATTGGTGGGCCCCTTTGATGCGAGTATTTTGGCACCGACGCACTGTGGGACGGAATCCCAAAAAGCTGGCCAAAAGTCTAAAAAGTATTTGATTCGGGTGAAAATCTTTACTTGGGGGTTTTCGGGGTCACTGATCACGAATTAGAAGTTAAAATTCAGAAAATCAAAATGGCGGATCCAATTTGGCGGAGAATTTCTTCAAAAACGTATTTGATTGGGATGAAAGTCTGTACTCGGAGGTATTCGGGGTCGCTGATTACGAATTCGAAGTCAGATTTTAGAAAATCACAATGGCGGATCCAATATGGCGGAGAATTTCTTCAAAAACGTATTTGATTTGAGTGAAAGTCTGTACTCGGGGGTTTTCGGGGTCGCTGATTACGAATTCGAAGTTAAAATTCAGAAAAACAAAATGGCGGATCCAATATGGCGGAGAATTTCTTCAAAAACGTATTTCATTTGAGTGAAAGTCTGTACTCGGGGGAGTTCGGGGCCGCTGATTACGAATTCGAAGTCAAAATTCAGAAAATCAAAATGGCGGATCCAATATGGCGGAGAATTTATTCAAAAACGTAATTGATTAGGGTGAAAGTCTGTACTCGGGGGTTTTCGGGGTCGCTGATTACGAATTTGAGGTCAAAATTTAGAAAATCAAAATCGCGGATCCAATATGGCGGAGAATTTTTTCAAAAACGTATTTGATTGGAGTGAAAGTTGGAGTTTGGGATTCCGTCCCACTGTGCGACGCCGCTTCGCTGCGACGACGGAGTCACCCTCCAGTGCCTGAAACGTGACCGGTGGCGTTCCCGGTAGGTGGGTTCACTGTTTCGTCTGCCGTTTGGCCGTTTCCGGGCCCACAGGCTCGAAATTACGCGCGTTCGAAAATTGACCATTTTCCAATTGGATTGCAATAAATTTTATGGAGTCAATAAAAACATGCGAGAAAACCTGTAAATTATTAAGTTTTAATATTCATTTTTAGCGCTTTGCTTCTAACGGTGAACGTCAGTTTAAATCCATTTTTTCCGCAATTTTTGTTTGAGATGCTTCAAAGGTGCTCATAAAGAGTTAACAATTTAGAGTACTTCATAGTCCAATAAAAGATACTGAACTAAAGCGAATAACTATTTCACCAAAATACCTTACCCTAAATGTTCGATTAGACTTTCTGTTCATTAGAATTCCTTGGTGTTAAATCGAGCGATTTCATTTGATTTTCCATCTTATCACCAATTTATGTCCAAAGAAATTCAAGAATTAACCCTTTGCCTTACTAAGCTACCAATTTATAAGAAAGGCGTATAGGTTAGCGCCGGTGCTGTTTGTATTGATAATTCTTTTTGAGAGGACGCTGCAACCAAAAGCTAAAATAATTAGTTTCGCATTTAGCAGAGATGATGCTAAATTACTAAGAAATTTTTCAGTAATTCAGTTAAGACCTCCAGTTACGCCATTGGTTGATGACTTTAGACTAAAAGACACAGAACTGGTGAATTGGACCAAAATACTGTAGACCAAAAACTGGGACCAAAAACCAAAACTGCGACCAAAAACTGGGACCAGAAACTGGGACCAAAAGCTGGACCAAAATACTGTGGTGTGATGAGACGCCGTGGAATCACTTTGGCACAAAAAGTAATCACTTTTACGTCTGCGAGGCACAAAAAGTAATCACTTTTACGCAGCGCCGTCGTTTGGATTTTGAGGCCCCGGGAATATATTTAGAGGTGGGCTCCCCAGTAAATAAAGAAAGTGAATAAACAAATAAATTCTTTAATTTTTATTATATAAAAGGAAGGAACATATGTATAGAAGAAATATAATAATATATTGATATAAAAGAAAAACAAAATTGAACTTTATTTTCCTTGCTTTAATTTCATCAAAATAGGGGGGTGGGGGTCCCAAAATGGGGGGGTCCCCAAAATGGGGGGGGGGGGGGCGGTTGGCACAGCCTATATGCCCCCCCCCCCCAGCTCGTGGACCCCGGGCTTTCGCCCGATTGACCGACGCTACTGCTTTTACGTCTGCGATCAATTTACTTACATAATTCAAAACATTTTATAAGAATAAATAGGACAAATTAACAAGTACAGCATGGTACTGGAGCAGGGCCGCACAGAGGTATACAACAAGGTCCACATGGAGCACACGGACCACATGGCCCACATGGATCACATGGATCACACGGCCCACATGGACCACACGGCCCACATGGACCACACGGCGCACATGGACCACAAGGACCACACGGGCCGAAAATTGGTTCACAAGGTCCACATGGTCTTTTTTTTATTTTTTTTATTTTAACCCTGAGCACCCTGGGACCGCTTGTAGCATTGGTCCACATGGTCTGCATGATCGACATGGTCCACATGGTCCACATGGTCCGCATGGACCACATATAGGTGAACAAGGTAAGCATGGTGGACAACATGGAGCACATGGTGGACAAAATGGAACACATGGTGAGGACAACATGGTGGAGGACAACTTGGCTTAGAAGGACCGCATTCTGTTTTGGCAATCTATCGCTATAAATTTTGTCATAAGCCTTTAAGGCTGGTGGACAGGAGGCGTCCGACAATGTTATGCAACATGGTGCGCCTTGGCAACAAGTACGAGGAGTACATTGATCTTGTAGTCCGTTACGACGGACAAATTCGCAAGCGACCATAAGAATACTATAGCGAAGTTCCCTAGATTTCGTGCATTTCGTAGGAATTCCACCTACCATTCTTGGCGGACATCCTGACGAACGGGGAGGTGGGCCGCAAGGAGGTGGACCGCAGGGAGTTGGACAGCACGGAGCAGGACAGCTGGGAGGTGGACAGCAGGGAGCTTAGCAGCTGGAAGGGAGACATGCAGGTGATGGACAAGATATACCACAACATGGGGCAGCACAAGCAGGTGGGAGACAAATAGGTGGACACGTCTCCCCACAAGTTCCACAACCACACGGTGCTACAGCTGGAGGTAGAGGGATTGGTCCTCCTCCACATCCTGGTCCGCATGGTCCACAAGGTCCACACGGTCCACAAGATGGTCCACAGGGTCCACACGGTCCACAAGATGGTCCACAGGGTCCACAAGGCCCACATGACCCACGGGGACCATATGGGCTACAGGGGCCGCACGGACCATAAGGTCCACAAGGGCTACAGGACCCACCGATTTGGTCAACCAAGCATTTTAATTTATTTAAAAAATCGTGTCTACGTTCACTTGAGCTGCACATTTTACTATGGATTTCTATTGGGGGGGAGGGGATCAAACCCCTATCCCCCCCAAAATGTAAAATATTGCGGATAATATTTAATAATGCGGATTATCAGCATTAATTATCTCAAATTATCTTGCGGATAAATGTTACATTAAAATAAAGAGACGAGTAGAGACCACTCTCTTCCAGAGAGCATGGTAGATGTGAAGTTTAGGAACCCTTGTGCGTCAGTTTAGAAAGTAAAATGGTGCATTTCGGTTACTGTATTTTCTTAAAAAAAAACGAAACTAAATCCTGGTCTTGAAACCCTCCCCCGAAACTAAGTCCTGGCTACGCCCATGGATTACACTTAAATTTTGAAAATCATGAGAGGACATATAATTTTGTAATTTCGAATAATTATTCAATAAACTGACACATTTACAATGACAGAACACATTTACAATGACACAATTAGGTTTATTTCTTGATGTGCAATTAAATTACCAGAAAGATGTCATTTAAACGATGGTAAAAGTAAAAATTTCTTAGTGAATCTAAATTCTTCCATATTGGCGATACAACGTATCATTTTTAGGGTTCCATACCGAAAACGGAACCCTTATAGGATCACTTTGTTGTCCGTCTGTCTGTCTGTCCGTCTGTCCGTCCGTCTGTCTGTCTGTCAAGACCATTTTTTCTCAGGAACGCGTAGAGGTAACAAGTTGAAATTTGTATCAAATACTCGTGTCCGCGGTCTCTTTCAGCTGTGAAAAAACCAAACTTGTAAGTCAACAGGATCAAAAGATATGACCATTTATGTCGCAAATTTTGCGATTTCACAAGGGAATCAAAACCTATAGGGTACTTCCCGTTGACCTAGAATCACGAAATTTGGCAAGAAGCGGTGTCTTACAGCACATGTAAAGTGAAAAATCTGAAAATCCTAAATATGTAGTTTAATTACAAAAAAATGCGAATTTACTATTAGAAACTTATGAAAATACACTAATGTGTTGCGTTTTATTGTCAGGCACCAGAAGCATGTGGGTTGCATACAGTTACGTCCTCCACAAAAAAAGATACCTTACTTACAAGTTTGTACGGAACCCTCGGTGCGCGAGTCACAACTCGCACTTGGCCGGTTTTTTTTAGTCCTAATTACAAAATATACTATGTATATTGTGATCAATTATTTTATTAAATTCCGTTTTCTTTTTGAGTTAATTGTAAATAATAATTAATTTGAATGAGTGGAATAAGATAAATTCGTAACCGTGGGGGTGGACTAGTGGGATTTTAATAAATGATCTGTCAAAAGCCCGAAATGTCAGACGGGTTGAGCGTAGATAAATGTAACGGTTCGCTGTCCATTTCATCCGGCGGCCACCCTTTTCTTACCCTCATTGATCAAAATGACCGGCTCTTATCAACCCTTCATATTAAGATATTTCCCACCCCACAATCATTTTTTTGTTATTGTAAGAAAATGCTTAAAATAATTTTAACACTTTGTCGACTAGTGGTATCACAGTGAAAGCACACAGAACAAGAATTTAAATTGCCTTTGCGTTAAAAGAAATAAAAGAAAGCATTTGTCTTTGAGTTAAAACATTTATGACTAGGCACAAAAGTGCCTTTCGCAGCCTCGTGTAGAGATGCAGACACAAGAGCCAATTACTTTTATGACTGCATTTATATAAATCTTGCAGAGATGCATTTACATGACACCAATTTGGGTACTTACGTATTAACGCCACCACCGCTACATTTTTAAATGCCGCCAATCTACACCTAAAATTGTTATGATAAATCATAAAATAAAATTTTTTATTTAAAATTAAAACATTTTTAACCCTTAAAAATATTTTGAGTTTTAATACATTACCACCGTATACGTATGACATACGTATCTCAGACCCAAAGTAGCAGTAATTTTCACACCTGAGACGTATCCACCTGCCATACGTCTCAGTTGAGAAAATTACTGCTACTTTGGGTCTGAGATACGTATGTCAGGTGGTTAGGTGTTAAAACTCAAAATATTATATTTTTTTACCCTGGTTAGATTAGGTTGCCCGCCGCGAAGGGGACAGATAAATCAAGACACATACGCCCTGCAGCGCAAACTCTCGATCCAATATACAGCGGTGGTGGCGTTAATAGTATATAATGGTGGTAGTTAATAGTAAGTACCCAAATTTGTTGTTTCACTATCTCTGAGAGCTTGCTGTATACTTGTTTTTTCCTGTATGTAGTTCTTTCGCCCATTCACCTTAACACATCCCTGTCTGTTGGGACATATATAACCCATCCATCTATGATAACTTGTGAGTTATTTCGTTCATAATTAATGTCTGGATGGGACAACTATATCCCAGCAACAGCAAACGACTTATTGAACCAACATCAAACTATTCAATTGAATTCAATTCAAGGGCAAAATACTTTATATAACTCTCGATCCAATATATAGCGGTGGTGGCGTTAATACGTAAGTACCAAAATTTGTTGTTTCACTTTCACCAAGAGCTTGTAGTTAAGCAAAATACTTTATATTACTAATTTTGAAAATAAAACCGACTCGGAGGGGTTAAGACAATTTTCTCTCCCTAATCGTTGTTTTTAAATTAGCACCGGTAAATTTACCACATAATTAATTTTATCTACTCGCATAGCAAAATGAACACATTAATAAGTAAATTATTGTATGTGAAGGATGCCATTATTATGATCGTGTGTAAAAGTAATGAAATCGTGCGTAAAAATCCAATGTAAAACAAATGGAGTTTCATTATAAAACGATTTCTGTTTGTTGTTACTATGGAAACAACTCGCGTCACTAAACAAAAAATGTAGACGGAGTGAAAATAAATTTTGCGTCGTAAATTAAAATTGAATTAATTTATCTTATTGTGAATCAAGAAGTATCTGCCTCTCAGACTGGTTTTATCTGGCTCTAACATAACTTAACCTAACCTACTCCTCGCAAATCATACACAAAAGTCCTTCTTCACACACTTGCGTCATTAACTACTATTTTTCATTTTGCTTTTTTTTTGTTTTAATTTTGTAAATCATAACCAAATCTTCGCAAATCATGCGCAAAAGCCCTTCCTCACACACTTGTGTCATAAACTACTATTTTTCAATTTTCTTTTTTTGTTTTTATTTTGTAAATCATAACCTAATCCTCGCCAATCATGCACAAAAACCCTTCTTCACACACTTGTGTCATAAGCTAGTATTTTTAATTTTGCTTTCATTTTGTAAACCATAACCTAATCTTCGAAAATCATATACAAAAGCACTTCTTCACACACTTGCGTCATAAACTACTATTTTTCATTGTGCTTTTTCTTGTTTTAATTTTGTAAACCATAACCAAATCTTCGCAAATCATGCGCAAAAGCACTTCTTCACACACTTGTGTCATAAACTACTATTTTTCAATTTGTCTTTTTTGTTTTAATTTTGTAAACCATAACATAATCTTCGCCAATCATGCACAAAAACCCTTCTTCACACACTTGTGACATAAGCTAGTATTTTTAATTTTGTTTTCATTTTGTAAACCATAACCTAATCTTCGCAAATCATATACAAAAGTACTTCATCACACACTTGGTCCATAAACTACTATTTTTCATTTTGCTTTTTTTTGTTTTAATTTTGTAAACCATAACCAAATCTTTGCAAATCATGCGCAAAAGCCCTTCTTCACACACTTGTGTCATACTACAACCACTATTTTTCAATTGGTTTTTTTTTTTCATTTTGTAAACCATAACATAATCTTCGCCAATCATGCACAAAAACCCTTCTTCACACACTTGTGTCATAAGCTAGTATTTTTAATGTTGCTTTCATTTTGTAAACCATAACCTAATCTTCGCAAATCATTCAAAAAAGCACTTCTTCACACACTTGCGTCATTAACTACTAATTTTCATTGTGCTTTTTTTTGTTTTAATTTTGTAAACCATAACCTAATCTTCTCAAATCACACAAAAAAGCCCTTCTTCACACACTTGTGTCATAAACTACTATTTTTCATTCTGATTTTTTTTTTTTTTGATTTTGTAAACCATAACCTAATCTTCTCAAATCATGTACAAAAGCCCTTCTTCACACACGTGGGTCATAAACTACTATTTTTCAATCTGCTTTTTTCGTTTTAATTTTGTAAACCATAACATAATCTGCGCAAATCATGCGCAAAAGCCCTGCTTCACACACTCGTGTCATAAACTAATATTTTTGATTTTGTTTTTTTTTTTAAATTTTGTAAACCATAACCTAATCTTCGCAAATCATGCACAAAAGTCCTTCTTCACACACTTGTGTCATAAACTACTAATTTTCGATTTGCTTTTTTTGTTTTCATTTTGTAAATTATAACCTAATTCTCGCCAATCATGCACAAAAACCCTGCTTCACACACTTGTGTCATAAACTACTATTTTTCAATTTTCTTTTTTTTGTTTTTATTTTGTAAATCATAACCTAATCCTCGCCAATCATGCACAAAAACCCTTCTTCACACACTTGTGTCATAAGCTAGTATTTTTAATTTTGCATTCATTTTGTAAACCATAACCTAATCTTCGCAAATCATATACAAAAGCACTTCTTCACACACTTGCGTCATAAACTAATATTTTTTATTTTGCTTTTTTTTGTTTTAATTTTGTAAACCATAACCTAATCTTCTCAAATCATACAAAAAAGCCCTTCTTCACACACTTGTGTCATAAACTGCTATTTTTCATTTTGCTTTTTTTTGCTTTCATTTTGTAAACCATAACCAAATCTTCGCAAATCATGCGCAAAAGCCCTTCTTCACACACTCGTGTCATAAACTACTATTTTTCAATTTTCTTTTTTTTATTTTTATTTTGTAAATCATAACCTAATCCTCGCCAATCATGCATAAACTAATATTTTTGATTTTGCTATTTTTTTAAATTTTGTAAACCATAACCTAAACTTTGCAAATCATGCACAAAAGCCCTTCTTCACACACTTGTGTCATAAACTACTAATTTTCGATTTGCTTTTTTTGTTTTCATTTTGTAAACCATAATCTAACTATCGCAAATAATGCACAAAAACCCTTCTTCACACACTTGTGTCATAAACTAGTAGTATTTTTAATTTTGCTTTTTTTTGTTTTCGTTTTTGGTAAAAAACCTAATCTTCGGAAATCATGCATAAAAGCCCTTCTTCACAAACTTGTGTCATAGTAAACTAGTATTTTTTATTTTGCTTTTTTTTTGTTTTCGTTTTGTAAACCATAACCTAATCTTCTCAAATCATGCACAAAAGCCCTTCTTCACACACTTGTGTCATAAACTGCTATTTTTCATTTTGCTTTTTTTGGTTCTCATTTTGTAAAATTATAAACCAAGACGATGATTTAATATAATTTTATTTTATATAATTTATCTGGCTATAACTTAACCTAACCATAACCTAATTTTCGCAAATCGTGCACAAAAACAAACCCTACTTCACACACTTGTGTCATAAACTACTATTTTTCATTTTGCTATTTTTTGGTTTTCATTTTGTAAAATTTTAAACTAAAACGATGTTTTAGAAAGACACAAATAAAATATCACAAACATTTTTTGAAACTTTGATGTAAATAAGATATTGCAAATTTGTGCAATTATTTTTAACGAAAATCTTGATTACGTTAACAAAATAAATATTTCTAAATCTGTACATTTAGAATAGCAAACTTGTTTCTAACTTTATTATCTATTTATATATTTATCTAGTTATATGGGTCGAGTGATTGTCTAGCTTTATCTATGCGTCCTTCTCCATATAAACGCATGTAGTTTTTATGCCTACTCTCATTCGTGCGGTTTTATTTCAAATCACCTACGTAGAACGTTATCTATGTAGAATTATCTACCATATGTCCGTTTGTTAAAAGACGAAATAAATGATTATTTAACTTTGGTCTTGTTTGAACGGTTAATTTATTTCGTTTGACTTAATTAGTAAGCTAAGTGAATAAAATAAAACAGGATCCCAATAAATAACAATTTGTGGGAGATGAAAAATGTAAAATAAACAATTAGGGTAAAACAAAGTTTACGGGTTCGGATGTAAATTTATCGACTGTAAAAGAGCGTTTTCAATTTGTAGAGGCATTAAACCAGTAATATTTAAGTCACTAACAGGCCTTCGAGGACCGAACTACAAGCCACCTACATGGCGAGATACCATCTAAGAACTGGTCCAGCCAAATTATGAACCCGTAAACATTAAAATAAACAAGCACAAATGGTGATCCCAGCGACCAGATAACACCATACCTTTCCCCTTGACTAAATAACACAAAAAAAAACTTCATATTTAATATGATACAAAAACTCGAATCGGTTGAATGGAAGGTTTAATTTTCAAAATCAAATTTTCGATTTACGCAATAATGTTGAGGATTCAAATGTTGGAGCAACTTTTTAGCAATGAAATCAATGAGCAGAAACGAGTGTCGCAATTATTTTGTAGATTTGATTGGGATTTTACCGAATTTTGAACAAAAGGTTTAAACAAAAAAGATGTTTACGGATGGATTTTATTAACGTAGAGAGTTTATAAAATCCATCCGTAATTATCGTTTTCCTTTAACGCCGGCCACCAACATCTGTCTGTGTGCCCAAACATGAGTGAGACTTGCACAGAGGACCTGTGCCACAGAGGACCTACTCGCAAATTGAAAAGCCACATATGTGGCTGATTTTTAGAAACTGGAAATTTGATTTGTTATGGTGATTCGGACACGAAAGGTAAAGTAAGTACCACATTCATAATTTCTTTAGTGTTTCTTATTGAAATTGCGACGTGGTATTCACTTATTATATTTCTTATCAAGTTTATCGTTATTATCATCCATTTTCCTAATAATTATAATTTTTATTATTTAGTTTATCATTATTATATTAAGTTTTATTATTGCTATATTTTGTAGCAGCTTTGTGTTTGAATGTACGAAATAAAAGTAAATTAGAAACAATAAGCGTACTAGTTGTATAATTAATGTGAAGTTACGGCCACACCTCTATTGCCCAGAACCTAGTATTAGTATGTCAAACAACTTAATCTAACTCGACACGCCAATCCTACATAGACTTCCAATTTATTCAAAATCCAATCGATACACACTTAACTAAACTTCTTAACTAAACTGTATTAGAATGCGTGGATTAATTAAGTGTTTGCATAAATTAAATTAATCTTGATTTTTTTTTTCGGTGATTTTGTAATTTCGTTCCATTGTCGGTTACCACTCGCTGTTTGAGTCGAAACCCAATTTTTCTCGTCGTTTCCACACACCGCGTTGTTATCTGTTCAAGTCTAATCGGAGGAAATTATTATGCAAATCTGGTTGCATAAAGTAACAGAATAATTATGATAATTTCGAATTTATCATAAATTTAAGATTTATCAGAATAAATAAATGGACGCAGTGTGATTTAGATAAATCTCCTATTGGTTCTAAAACGTAAACAAACTATATAAGTAAATGGTTTCATTAACTTGTTTTCTCACCAATATTAATTCATTTCATATATACAGGGTGTGTTAAAAAAGAAAAAAAAAGGTAGCATAATGAAAGACGATGAACGCTCGATGAAATCGCTCGATTTAACACCAAAGAATTGTAATTAACAGAAAGTCTAACCGAACATTTAGGTTAAGGTACTTTGGTAAAAACTGCAAAAGGTATGTGCTGACGTAGGTCTAAAAATGAATATTTTAAAAGCAAAATATATGTCACATTGATGAGGAAATAGCTCTGGTGGATAAGTGCAATTATCTTGGTCATGAAATCCAAATCTCACGAGACAACAAATCGTGCGAAATGAAAAGAAGAGTTACACTATCTTGGGCAGCCTATGGAAAACTTGCGGAAGTCTAAAGACCTGACTGTCCTGCTTGACTTTCTGTATATTCGGAAGTCCAGGTATTTATATTATGTCCAGGTATACTGATCCCTCATCTGGGGGTGATTATTTTTAAGAGTAAGCGACATACCACAATGTTTAAAGAGGAAGGTGTATGATCAGTGTGTGTTGCCCATGACCTATAGAGCTGAAACCTTACTACTAACCACAGCAAGTGCTAAGAAACATATAGTAACAAAGCGCAAGATGCAAAGGTCCATGCTCGGAGTGTCACATATAAGAAATGAAGATTTACTAAGAAGAACCGGCTTCACAGATGTCGTTATCAAAATTCGCAAACTCAAGTTGAAGTGGGCTGGACATGCACGAATGACGGACGGGAGATGGGCGAAAAGGCTGCTCGAGTGGAGACCGTGCTTGGATAAAAAAAGTAAGGGAAGACGCCCTACACGTTGCACGGACGATCTAAAAAGATGTGCAGGCAACTGGATACAGAGAGCTCAAGACATGAGGGAATGGGCAGAAATGGGGGAGGCTTATGTCCAGCAGTCGACACAGAGAGCTGAATGATGATGATGATTTTGGTGAAATAGTTATTCGCTTTAGTTCTGTGTCTTTTTTGCGGCTGTGTGACTAAACTCATCAATCCATGGCGTAACTGTAGGTCTACCGAATTACCGAAAAATTTCTTAGTCATTTAGCATCTTTGCTAAATGCTAAATGATAACTACTTATTTTAACTTTTGATATTTTTTGCGGCATCCTCTCAGAGAGAATTATCAATACAAACAGCAGGCACCGCTTACAACGTCGCCTTGCAGATAGTGAGGAACCAGGTCGGGTTTAGGCGAACGCCTAGGCAATCAGTCTGATTTCAGGCGGACGTGTTGTAGTACATCAGTCGGAGCTACGTCCACGCGGATCTAAAGGGCGCCCACATTTTGATCAGCCAACAGGACGAGAACTGGACCTTCCTGAAACCTAAACACCTAAGTGAAAAACCTAACCTAACCTAACCTAATTCTAAGAAGATGCACGACGGGACCATCGAAGTATCTAAGCAGGGTCGCCCACCAAGAATGTAAACTAGTCTACACGCCCTCGTTCCAAAGCTACAGCCCAACTAGTAACCGAACGCTTCCACAAGCTATAACTCGCAAACCGCACTAACCACTCCCTTCCACCTTTCATCAATCTCTCAAGAATTTAATTCTCTACTAACCCACCAAATTTCACTACTCCACCTACTCTAGTCTCAGAATTATCCACCAAATACTTACAGATGAAACTTTTGCCCAAGTGCTCTACTGGGGTTTGTGCCTAAGCGCTCTACTTATGTTAGTTTTCAACAGCGACTAGGTGACATCAAGGACTATAGTTCTCTCAAATTTGGTTTAGTTTGGTTAGTCAAATACTTTAACTTATAAACCTGCTAGTCTAACTTGTTCCAAAAGTTTGAATCTAGATAACTAAAATTATAAACTAGCTAGAACCTTCCAATTTGCAACTATAATTAGATTGCTTAATAGACGATAGCCTTATAAAATTCAGTTAGTCTACCTAGTCTAATACCGCAGCAACAGACTAAAATCCAAAACCTACATGCTATTTATTGTCAAAATTGTCCAAAGCTATAAATTTAAACCTTTATAACTAGACTTATAGACTAGCTACCTCATCGTACTTGACACCAAAATCTAGGCAATTCCTTTATCTACAAGCTCTCGTATTCCGCACCTTTCGATCCATCCGACTTCCGGAATAATCGCTGGAAAAGTGATCCTCATTTCTGTTTTGACTCGTTTTGTTTTCGGGTGCAGCTTGGTGCATTGGCTCGGAGGGGTGCTGCCCTGGGAGAAGGACCTCAAGGACCCCACTCAGAAACAGTTGAGGCCGAGTCCTATCGATCCATCCGACTTCGGGAATTATCGCAGCAAACGTGAACCTCATTTCTGTTCCAGTTTTGAATCGTCGTGGGTACTTGGAGATTTTGGGGTACAGCTTGGTGCGTTGCCTCGGAGGGGTGCTGCCCTTGGAGAAGAACCTCAAGGACCCCACTCAAAAATAATCTTTAAATTAGTGGGTTTTCTAATGTTTATTAAGAAGGGGAAGGGAAGAAGACTTAATGTGAAAACTGTTTTTGCAATCGCCCTATTTGCACATTCTATTACTCCAATGTCGTCTTTTCCTGCTACTACCAGAGCAATATCATCAACAAATACTATTATTTCAACACCTTCTGGTAGCTTTAGCCCAAATACTCCATCGTATAAGATGTTCCACAATGTTGGACCAATTTGCGATCCCTGTGGAACATCGCTGTGTATTTCTTACTCCACGACTTCACCGCCTCCGATTATCATCTTTCGATCATGTAGATAACTAGTCAGTAGTCTCAAGTGTCAAACCTACATGCTATTTATTGTCAAAATTGTCCAAAGCTATAAATTTAAACCTTTATAACTAGACTTATAGACTAGCTACCTCATCGTACTTGACACCAAAATCTAGGCAATTCCTTTATCTACAAGCTCTCGTATTCCACACCTTACGATCCATCCGACTTCCGGAATAATCGCTGAAAAAGTGATCCTCATTTCTGTTTTGACTCGTTTTGTTTTCGGGTACAGCTTGGTGCATTGGTTTGGAGGGGTGCTGCCCTTGGAGAAGAGCCTCAAGGACCCCACTCAGAAACAGTCGAGGCCGAGACCTCTCGATCCATCAGACTTCGGGAATTATCGCAGCAAACGTGAACCTCATTTCTGTTCCAGTTTTGACTCGTCGTGGGTACTTGGAGATTTTGGGGTACAGCTTGGTGCGTTGCCTCGGAGGGGTGCTGCCCTGGGAGAAGAACCTCAAGGACCCTACTTAGAAATAATATTTAAATTAGTGGGTTTTCTAATGTTTATTAAGAAGGGGAAGGGAAGAAGACTTAATGTGAAAACTGTTTTTGCAATCGCCCTATTTGCACATTCTATTTCTCCACTGTCGTCTTTTCCTGCTACTACCAGAGCAATATCATCAACAAATCCTATTATTTCAACACCTTCTGGTAGCTTTAGCCCAAATACTCCATCGTATAAGATGTTCCACAATGTTGGACCAATTTGCGAGCCCTGTGGAACACCGCTGTGTATTTCTTACTCCACGACTTCACCGCCTCCGATTATCATCTTTCGATCATGTAGATAACTACTCAGTAGTCTCAGCAGGTATGGGGAAAGCCTCTCTCACTAGCCTCATTTATAATATCTGCCCATGCTGATGTGTTGAAAGCATTCTTAATGTCCAAAGTAATGAGCACACTAATCTTTCTTGTCGCCCTTGTACCAGCTGAGGCTTTCTCCACCACACCCAGGATTCTTACAATAGCGTCCACTGTTGAACTGACCTCTCTGAATCCACGCCGTTTTGAGAGGTTTTCCCTTAACTGAGCTCAATCTGTATCCTATGTAGCACTAATTGTTCCAGCAGTTTCATGCAACATCGAGCAGGCACAATGGTCACTAGAACGTTGTGTTTTCTAAGAGCTTGTCCCCTTTTCTAAGTAGGACTAGTCTTGCTCTCTTCCAGATGTTTGGGAAGTTTTCATGCCGTTTCAAATCACTTCAAATTGAAGGATATTACTCCAGTAACATCGGACCCCGATGTTTTTCCTGTTTGCAAAGCGTTTTGTTTGAGCGGAATCGCTCGGATGGTATTAAAAATGTTTTAAATATTTGATAATTAATTTTGTTCATGATATTTAGAATAGATAGGGCATCTTTTGGCAGCTATTTTAATGGCTTCTGCTGACAGTTCGACTTCGAATACGCAACGTATGCCTTTTGTACCTACTAGAGTTAGCTTAGTGCTTACTAGAACAGGCGCCTCTCACACATAAAATGAAATATTAATTCGCCATCCGAGCGATTCCGCTCAAGCTTAACTTTACTACAACAGCAAAAACTCCACAAAGCTTGAATTAAATTGTCAGTAAAAATAAATCTATTTAATATCAATATTTATCTAATATTAGTAATATCAATTCTCAAATATTTAAAACAATTTTTAAATTGAAATCACTGTTAGGAGTAATAAATAAAATATTGCCATGATGTCCTTGTTATTTTGTCCTTGTTTAATTTTTTTTGCAAAATGTTTTAAAATATTTAAAAGTAAATTGATCGCAGACGTAAAAGTGATTACTTTTGTACCTCACAGACGTAAAAGTGGTTATTTTTGTGCCTCGCAGACGTAAAAGTGATTACTTTTTGTGCCTCGCAGACGTAAAAGTGATTGCTTTTTTTGCCTCGCAGACGTAAAAGTGATTAATCTTTGAGGTCTATCTAGAAGATTATACCTAGGTTTATGATGAAAAATAATCTTTAAATTAGTGGGTTTTCTAATGTTTAAAGAGAAGGGGAAAGGAAGAAGGCTTAATGTGAAAGCTATTTGTTCAATCGCCCTATTTGCACATTCTATTACTTCCCTTTCGTCTTTTCCTACTTTTTTTAACGGGACGTAGCAAGCACCATTGGTTAACTTGACAAGTGGCCCCTGAACCCCTCGAGAATCTTGTGACCTTGACATCTTGTCGTTGTATTAGTTTCGCCCTACATCCTCCTTCCACGTGTAGTGATTAGGGGTTCAGGTTCAATTTCTTGTTGTTCTCGACTTGGAGCCGTTTCCGCTCTTTCAAGGTCATGATGTTTGTTATCATATCGGTTGTTATTGCTCAGATGTTCTCCGACCTAATCATATGTTCGATTAGGCCTATAGGCTCTAGTTTGAGGTGAGTTTTCTTTTCCCACGTTTCTCTTTCTGATATCCATCTATGACAGTCGAAGATAGTGTGTCGAATGCTATATTCAAGGCCACAGTGTTCACAGAGACTGTCGGTTGCCCTGCGCATGTAATGCAGGTAGTACCTAAAGCAACCATGACCGCTTAACACTTGTGTAAGGTGAAAATTCGTTTCACTGTGCTTTCATGACACCCATCGCTCGACGTCAGGTATAAGGACGTGTTCGATAGCTGCCGCTGTTTTTGCCATGCCTTATACCTTTGCGCCCTGGCGGCTTTCTTTTTATCGCTCTTTGTGCAGTTGTCTCTTGCTCTAACTCGGTACAGTTCCTCTCTCTCTCTCGCACCATAAACTGTAAATATAATATAAATTGGTAAATATAATCTATTGGTACTATGATATATAATTGGTAATAAACTCTATTGGTACTATGCCAGCGGGTACAAGTGCAGCCTCCATTGAAACTGTTCGGTATGCACAGAATATGCACTATCGGTACCATTTTCTGTTGAATTAGGAATAACTTGTGCCTGATCGATTTCTTCTCCATGGCAATAGCCCATACCGGAGCTGCGTAAAGCATTGTCGAATGTACCACCGAGCCTTCGTCGTTTCCTAGTACTACCAGAGCAATATCATCAGCAAATCTTATTATTTCAACACCTCCTGGTAGCTTTAGCCGAAATAATCCAACGTATAAGATGTTCCACGATGTAGGACCCATTTCTGAGCCCTGTGGAACACCGCTGTGCATTTCTCGCTCTACAACTTCACCGCCTGCGATTATAGTCTTTCGATCATTTAGAAAACTACGCAGTAGTCTCAGCAGGCATGGGGAAAGCCTTTATCACTAGTCTCAATCATAATATCTGCCCATGCTGCTGTATTGGACCATGACCGTACAAGACACGTTACTACTCAATCGTTTTGAAAGAAAAATTCTTAGGAAAATATTTCGAGCAGTTTGGGATCAACAAACGTTGCGGTATAGGATGCGAACAACGAGGTATAGGAACTATATAATAGCCCAAGTATAGTACAAGAAATCAAGTCAAACAGATTAAGATGGCTGGGACATGTCCAGAGGAGTAATGACTCAAGGCTAGTTTAGACCATTTTAGGTCTGGGAAGAAACCCCTAACAACAAAAGACCACTGGGGCGGCGAAAGCTTCGATGACGGGATAATATCCGCAGGGACCTTCAAACCCTGGGGGTGCTCAACTGGGAAGAATCCACTCAGGATCGGAGAGAATGGAGGAGAATTGTTGAGGCGGCCAAAACCCACCGCGGGTTGTAGAGCCATGGATGGATGGATAGCATTCTTGACGTCGAAAGTAATGAGCACACTAATCTTTCATGTCGCCCTCGTACCAGCTGAGGCTTTCTCCACCACACCTAGGATTTTCATAATAGCGTCGACTGTTGCACTGACCTCCCTGAATCCACGCCGTTTTTCCGAGAGGTTTTTCCCTTAACTGAGCTTAATCATTATCCTATGTAGCAGTAATTGTTCCAGCAGTTTCCTGCAACATCGAGCAGGCACAATGATCGATAGGACATTTTCTAAGAGCTTGTCCCCTTTTCTAAGTTGGACTAGTCTTCCAGACTCTCTACCAGATGCTTGGAAAGTTTTCATCTGCCATAATGCCGTTTCAAATCACTTCAAATTGAAGGATATTACTCCAGTAACATAGGACCCCGATCTTTTTCCTGTTTGCAAAGCGTTTTGTTTGAGCGGAATCGCTCGGATGGTATGGTCAAATCACTTTAAATTGAAGGATATTACTCCAGTAACATACGACCCCGATGTTTTTCCTGTTTGCAAAGCGTTTTGTTTGAGCGGAATCGCTCGGATGGTATGGTCAAATCACTTTAAATTGAAGGATATTACTCCAGTAACATCGGACCCCGATGTTTTTCCTGTTTGCAAAGCGTTTTGTTTGAGCGGAATCGCTCGGATGGTACAAAAATGTTTTAAATATTTGATCATTAATTGTTGTTGTTCTTGATATTTGGAATATATTCAGGGCATTTTTTGACAGCAATTTTAATGTCTTAGTCTACGGCCTGAGTGCCCGCTCAAACAGAGCGTGGAGCGGGTCGTGGCGTGCAGCGTGCATCTCAAACACATGGTCTTAGTAGCAGGCGTCCTGAGTAAGTAAGTGAGCGGGGCGTTTGGGTTTGCGTGCAGCGGGGCCGGCAGCGTGGCGTGCACGCTCATTTCAAATCAGTTTGTGTTTAGCGTTCCTCTACAGCGTGCACCGTCGCGTCGGATGCAGCTGCACGCTGCACGCTCCGCTCATAACTCAGGACAGACATTGGACGCCGCTTAAACTGCACGCCCCGCTCGCCGCTCAACGCTCTTTCACTTGCCTTAGGGTGGCAGTCCGGCTTTGCTGCTTCAAATACGTAAGGTATGCCTTTGGTACCTACTAGAGTTAGCTTAGTGCTTACTAAAACAGGCGCCTCTCACACATTAAACGAAATATTAATTCGCCGTCCGAGCGATTCCGCTCAAGCTTAACTTTATTACTACAGCAAAAACTCCACAAAGCTTGAATGAAATTGTCAGTAAAATTCACAAATCGGTAAAATTGTTTTGGGGTTTAACGTCTATAAAGCAGCGGAATTGTCTGAAATAATTGAATGAAATGAAAATTAAATCAAATAGTTATCAAATATTTAAAACAATTTTTAAATTTAAATTACTGTTAGGAGTAATAAATAATATATTTGTTAAAATTATAATAATTAGATTTTGTTGGTATTTGGAGTTCGGAAATGTGAAACGTCCAGTAGTTATGTTTTTCGTTTCGTAATCCTGCGATATAAATGGTATTCATAATAGTAAGTGGTTTACGAGATGGTAGAAACTGATAGGCAGCTCGGTCCACTCAACTAGCTAGTGTAGTATATAATTAATGTGGTATGTCAAATCTCACTTAGAGAGGAATATAACAAAAAGTGTGGAGTCTACGTCAGCCTTATCAGCGGCTCCTAATTACTAACGTTAACTCGGTCTAACCCTCTTCTGGCGCTACTGATAACAGCCTCCTCTCTTTACCATCAGAAAAACACGCGACTCGCTCTGACCACGGCTTTAAATGTGTTTCTCATTTAAATATCTCCCTTTTTATTATTCATAACTTTACTGTATAATTTTATATGAAATTATTGATTATCAACACGAATTACTTTTCGAGAAAAACAAAATTAAACCAAATTACACACATTTTATATCCAAAAAAGATCAACAGAACAGCAGTTTTTTTCTCTCTAAGATTAAAATTTGTATATTAAGTAACACCAGTAATTTAATATTTTATATAAAACCAGGCGATTTTATGTAAATTGTGCAGTTTTATTTTGCAAGCAACAATGTTTCCACGCAAAAATACTGCAAACTTATTTAATTGAGCGCATTATTTAGATTAATTTTATATTAAAATAATTTTAAGGAATTATTTTAAATATTTATTCAAGTTATTATTTTATGCAATTCAGCTGCTTTCTAGATACCCGAAACAATTTTTTCTACTTATGATATTTACTTACCTATTTATAAGCTTTGTGGAGTTTTTCCTGTTTGCAAAGCGTTTTGTTGTTTGAGCGGAATCGCTCGGATGATTTAAAAATTGTTTTATATATTTGATCATTGATATTATTTTAGAAAATACCGCTGCTTTATAGTAGAGATGAGCATGCGACGAGTTTCTCGTACCATATCCTATCCCATATTACGGATCCTTGTCACTGTCCCATCCCATCACACTGTCTCATCCCATCACATTTTCGTCCCACTGTCCCATCACACAAACCTAACATTTTCGACCCATCCCATCCCATTTATCCCATGCCGGTCGCGCGGCCTGTCCCATTCATCCCATACAGCATACTCTCTTTTCGGTTCAGACTTTCTTAACGATAATTCGTCCAAATTTAATTATTCCGTAATTTCTTTGTTACTTACGTATTAACGTCACCAACGCTACATTTTTAAATGCCGCCAATCTTTACCTAAAATTTTTATGATAAATCATAAAATAAAACTTTTTATTTAAAATTAAAACATTTTTAAAACTCAAAATACTAAATTTTTAAACCCCGGTTACATTAGGTTGCCCGCCGCGAAGCGAACAGATAAATCAAGACAACATACGCGCTGCCGCGTAAAACTCAATCCAATATAAAGCGGTGGTGGCGCTAATACATAAGTACCATTTCTTCCGACAGTGAATAATCCGACAGTGAATAATCCTTTTTCGTCACAAATTGATTGTTAGACTGTTCAGGAACTACATCGTATCAAGGAAATCTCCTGGGCTGGACATATTATGGAAAATGTGGGTATTAGCACTTTTACGCACAATTATTGACCTTTACACTTCCGGTTTCGACTTTCGTTTCAACTTCCGGTTTCGACTTCCGTTTCCGTCTTCACACTTTCGGTTTACATTTTGAATCTAGGTTAACCTAGATTACATCGGAGAAGAGAAAGATGATTCCTTCTAGGCACTCCGACTCCATTGACCTTTACACTTCCAGTTTCGACTTGCGTTTCAACTTCCGGTTTTGACTTCCGCTTCCGTCTTCACACTTTCAGTTTACACTTTGAATCTAAGTTAACCTAGATTACATCGGAGTAGGCAAAGACGATTCCTTCTAGGCACTCCGACTCCATTGCCTTTTACATTTCCGGTTTAGACTAGCATTTCAATTTCCGGTTTCGACTTCCGTTTTCGTCCTCACTTTCGGTTTACACTTCCGGTTTTCTCTTGCGGTTTCTTACATCCACCCGCCCCATTTCCTGTTCTTGCACTGTGTGCGGGAAAATGCTAAATTCGATGCGGGCGGGAAAATTCAAAATCGAAACCGGAAGTCGAAACCGGAAGTGTCAAAGTTAGTGGAGGTGGAGGGCTTAGAAGGAACAGTGCAGGAACAGGAAATGAGGCGGGTGGATGTAGGAAACAGGAAGTGAAAACCGGAAGTGTAAACCTAAAGTGTGAAGCCGGAAGTTGCAACGGAAGTCGAAACTGGAAGTGTCAAGATTAACGAAGTTGAAGTGCCTAGAAGGAAGCATCTTTCCCTACTCCGATGTAATCTAGGTTAATCTAGATTTCCCTGCTCTTGGACAACGACCAAATAGAGTCCTACCCGTTACTGCGAGTTTTTACTAGTTAGCATTTTAATTCCACGGAGCGCTGAACCTTCTAACCTTATTTTGCCAATGATTTGAAGTAACCACTACACTTTTCGCGGGAAAATTCAAAATTCGATGCGGGCGGGAAAATTAAATTAAAATTTGAGACAGACGGGAAAATTCAAAATCAAAACCGGAAGTCTAAACCGGAAAGTGTCAAAGTCAGTGGAGGTGGAGGGCTTAGAAAGAACAGTGCAGGAACAGGAAATGGGGCGGGTGGATGTAGGAAACCTGAAGTGGAAACGGGAAGTGTACACCTAAACTGTGAAACCGGGTTAGTGGCCAAGGTTAGTGCCCATTTAAGACAATGTAATAATTTTTTGACAGGCTATGTCGCGTGACGTCGTTTAGCTGAGTGTCGCGTATATGAGAATCGGCCTTAAGAGTCACATTCCCTAATTGCTTGTTTAATTAGTCACAAGGGCCTGTATAGGAAACATTAAAAGTTAGGTTTGTTTAGGTTAGGTTTTCTAGATTATCAAAACTCGTCCCACTGCGTCTCAAATAAAATTTCCGTCCCATACAAAATTGTCGTACGCGACTTTCAACCACTCATCCCTTTCCATGGGACGATGGGATGAGATGGGTCAATGGGATCCCATGCTCATCTTTACTTTATAGATATTAAACCCCGAAACAATTTTTCCGATTTGGATGTTTACTGACGAGTTCATTCAAGCTTCTTGTTAGTGGAGTTTTTGCTGTTAGTAAAGTTAAACTTGAGCGGAATCGCTCGGATGGTAAAAGTTTTGTGTTAATTACAAAATTTTATCCAAAATTAATCCAACAATTCTTACTTTTAACATCTGTTTATTGCATGGACATCTTTTTGTTGCATATAATTTCGTCTGTTACAAAGCAAACTACTAATATAAATTAATTAAGGAAACGAGAAAAAGAGATAATTAAAAATTTCCAAGGAATGCATATTTAACATGCACCGTTGATGTTTCCCCGTGTATATCAGCATTTTCCTCTCCTTTTTTTTTAATCTTCCGTAGATGTGAAGCGGATAAGATCCGAAGTGGAAGATAGCAAGCACGTCAGTAACATCAGATAAATAACAATGGCTCCACTGCTGGATTATTTTATCTACGATCTCCTCATTTACTTCAAACTTCATTATGATAGAGAATCTACGCTTGTCTAACAGTTTTTTTTTATATGTTTAATGCTTTCGAGTATAAAAAAATAATAACTACGGCCGTACGTTCCAACACAATTAGTTGTTTTATGGTTTTAACACATTAAATGGGGAGTTTTTAATTAGCGAGGAGATGCATAATTGGAAGCTAGAGGATTTGTTTTCGTTCCAAAGTTTCGGTAATTTTAGAATTTTTGCAACCTTCAAAACTAATTCGTTGATTTTTTGCTGATTGCTAGTTGTTTACGCGATTAGTGTTAATTGGATTTATTCTTGGCGGTCAATAGCTAAAAGTCGTGTTATCAAGTCCATCAATCTCTAAGAAGATAGCTTATGTTCAAAATTATGCACCACAATATTCTTAATTAGTAAAACATAGATAATTAGTTATTTTTATGGTAATTCTTTGCATAATTTGTGAAAAAATTGCAAACAAAAAAATTATTGGAATTACAACATTTTTTCTCACGTTAACCCCTTCACATACAATGACGTCTCTAAGACGTTATGTGTATGTGATAAGATCACATATATATGGACACGTCAACGCGCATTTTATTCGTATGTCAAGGGGGTAAATATCATGCAAACCACCTGTTATAACGACATCGATTATAACGACTACTTTATATTATAAATAATCCCTTTCGTACCTACTTTTTAGGGTTCCGTACCGAAAACGGAACCCTTATAGGATTACTTTGTTGTCCGTCTGTCTGTCTGTCCGTCTGTCCGTCCGTCTGTCTGTCTGTCAAGACCATTTTTCTCAGGAACGCGTAGAGGTAACAAGTTGAAATTCGTATCAAATACTCGGGTCTGCGGTCTCTTTCAGTTGTGAAAAAATCAAACTTGTAAGTCAACGCGATCAAAAGATATGGCCGTTTATGTCGCATATTTTGCGATTTCACAAGGGAATCAAAGCCTATAGGGTACTTCCCGTTGACCTAGAATCATGAAATTTGGCAAGAAGCGGTGTCTTACAGCACATGTAAAGGGAACAATCTGAAATCCGTAAATATGTAGTTTAATTACAAGAAAAATGCAAATTTACTATTAGAAACTTATGAAAATACACTAATGTTGTCGTAGTGGTATTGTCAGGCACCAGAAGCATATGGGTTGCATACAGTTTGGTCCTCCTAAAGATATCTTACTTACAAGTTTGTACGGAACCCTCGGTGCGCGAGTCACAACTCGTAGTTGGCCGGTTTTAAGTACCAGAGCTAACTTGTCAAGTGACCCCCTTAGAATTCATCTCGGTACCGCTTTTCGCATGTCGTCAAGACACCGTTGTCTTTGGTCTGTCACGAATTTGTTGCCTTACATACCTCATTTCACATCATGTGCTTAGGGGTTTAGGCATTTTCTCAGATGAGTTTGCCCCTGGCTTTCTGTCCGGCATGTGCGTCTCAATTTTTCATGCTGATATTACTTCTTATCATATAGTCCGTTGCTGTCCAGTTGTCTTCGGATTTTAAAACGACCTCCAACACTGTCTTTACTTCTAGTTCTGCCAAATCCACCCTTCACATTCAAAGACCATGTAAGCCGCACTGGGAAACTGAGCATAGTATTTTGCTCTTTCCCTTTTCCCTTTCTCTTGCTAATTTTTGGGCTATCGTTCCACGTTTCATTACTCCCCCTTCGTCTTTTCCTGCTACTACCAGAGCAATATCATCAGCAAAACCAATTATTTCAACAGCTTCTGGTTGCTTTAGCCGAAGTCCTCCATCATACAGGATGTTCCACAGTGTATGTTCCACTACTGAGCCCTGTGAAATATTTATCGTTCCACGACTTATCATATCGTCCGTTGCTGTCCAGTTGTCTTCAGATTTTAACACTACCTCCAACAGTATCTTTACTTCTAGTTCTGCCAAATCTACTTTTCACATTCAAAGACCATGTGCGCCGCACTGTCCGAGTGGGCAACTGAGCATAATATCTTTCTCTTGCTAATTTTTGGGCTATCGTTCGACGTTCCATTACACCCCCTTCATCTTTTCCTGCTACTACCAGAGCAATATCATCAGCGAATCCAATTATTTCAACACCTTCTGGTTGCTTTAGCCGATACCCTCCATCGTACAGGATGATCCATAATGTAGGACCCATTACTGAGCCCTGTGAAATATTTCCCATTCCACAACTTCACCGCCTGCTTCGATTATGATCTTTCGATCTTGTAGATAACTACGCAGTGGTCTCAGCAGATATAGGAGGAAAGCCTCTCTCACTAGCCTGGATTTGCCTAAACTGTCAAAAGCCCTGCCGATATTGTGCAGTTTTTCTGAGAGGTTTTTCCCATAACTGAGCTCAATCTTTATCCTATGTAGCAATATCATCAGCAAATCCAATTTTTTCAACACCTTCTGGTAGCTTAAGCCGAAGTCCTCCATCTTACAGGATGTTCCACAGTATAGGACCTATTACTAAGCCCTGTGAATATTTCCCATTCCACGATTTCACCGCCTGCTTCGATTATGATCTTGTAGATAACTAGGCAGTAGTCTCAGCAGATATAGGAGTTGAAGCCTCTCTCACTAGCCTGGATTTGCCTAAACTGTCAAAAGCCCTGCCGATATTGTGCAGTTTTTCTGAGAGGTTTTTCCCTTAACTGAGCTCAATCTTTATCCTGTGTAGCAATATCATCAGCAAATCCAATTTTTTCAACACCTTCTGGTAGCTTAAGCCGAAGTCCTCCTTCGTACAGGATGTTCCACAGTGTAGGACCCATTACTGAGCCCTGTGAAATATTTCTCGTTCCACGACTTCACCGCCTGCTTCGATTATGATCTTTCGATCTTGTAGATAACTACGCAGTAGATTCAGTAGATATAGGAGTTGAAGCCTCTCTCACTAGCCTGGATTTGCCTAAACTGTCAAAAGCCCTGCCGATATTGTGCAGTTTTTCTGAGAGGTTTTTCCCTTAACTGAGCTCAATCTTTATCTTATGTAGCAATATCATCAGCAAATCCAATTATTTCAACACCTTCTGGTAGCTTAAGACGTAGTCCTCCACCGTACAGGATGTTCCACAGTGTAGGACCCATTACTGGTCCCTGTGAAATATTTCTCGTTCCACGACTTCGCCGCCTGCTTCGATTGTGATCTTTCGATCTTGTAGATAACTACGCAGTAGACTCAGTAGATATAGGGGAGAAGCCTCTCTTACTAGCTTGGAATTGCCTGGACTGTCAAAGGCCCTGCCGATATGGTTTTGCTGCCCGCTGAACGCTTGGGTGAGATAGCATTTCCCCATATTTTCGTTCTACCTACATTCCCACTTGTGGGATTAATAGTGTTGTCCATTGGCCGTTTGTACTGCATGTCCATTGCTTCTGGCACTCCTGGAAAAGATGTTGTTTGACAATTTTGTCAAGTTCTGTCTTCTGCCCGTTGCTCCGCATTTTGTACAGTTCCCTCCTTTCTTTTACCAAGAGTTCTATGGGTGCTACACCTGCTATCGCCTGTTAAGACTGTCTTGTATTTTTAATGGTCTCCTTCTCGACTGCGTTTGGCCTGACCGGGGCACCATAGAGCATTGCCGAGTGAGCGACTGAGCGTAATCTTTCTGTGGCTACTTTTTGGTCCACCGACACTGGGCTGCTGTTAATTTCGATGCTCGTCGCTGTTTGCATAATATATGGTGTAAAACATAACTTCTTATCATTAATCACACAAGGTATATATCTGCCTCCTTGGGCGTTATGGTTGGGTTAATCCTCAACATCACCTCCAGTCTAGCTATCTCCCATAACTCTGGACAGGTCTCTGTCGCCCTCTTCCTCCGCGCCTTCGACACCGTCTGGCACGACGGCCTGCTCAAAAAACCTATCCTCCTCCAATTCCCCTGGCCTCTAATTCGCCTCGTCCACAACTTCCTCAACTTTCGTTCCTGCCGGGTGAAGCTCGGCGACTCACTCTCGCTGCCCTTCACTCCTGCCGCGGGTGCCCCCAGGGCTCTGTCCTGTCTCCCCTCCTTTTCAACCTCTTCTGCCACGACATTCCCACCCCAACCTTGCCCGACTGCCATCTCCAGCAATTCGCTGATGATTCCGTGCTCTGGGCCTCAAATCGCCTCCATAAGGTCGCTGCTTCCCGCCTAAACTCCCACTTAAAAACCCTGGAGGTCTGGATGAGCCTCTGGCGCATCCAGATGAACCCCAAGAAATCCCAACTCATCTTCTTCCGCCACCCCTACCTAAGGCGCTTCTGCGATCCTTTCCCTAACATTCGACTCCATGGCGAAATAATCAACCCTTAACCCTCAGCCACCTATCTAGGCACCATCCTCCACAAATCTCTCTGCCAACCTCCCAACATCTCCCGCTGCATCAACCTAATGCGCAAACGCCTTCGTCTTCTCTTCTGCCTCCGTAGTCGCCTCGGCGGCTGCTCCCCCAAAGTCCCCCTCTTCACCTACAAAACCTTCGTTAGACCAATTCTCGACTATCAAGTCTGCGCTCTTTCCCTCAGCCATGAATCCCACCTTTCCCGACTTCTGGCTTTCGAAAGATCCTGCCTCCGCCGCATATTCCGCCTGCCCCCCAATTTTCCATCCTCCCTCCTGCCCGAAATCTCCAACATGGTACCATTTGACGTCAGCCTCTCCCGACTGCAAGGTCGCCTTTCCTCGAAAATTATTTCCAATTAACCCCCAGTTCTCTCCATCTTCCAAAAACCCCCCGTCACGATTCGTCACAAAATCCCCAAACGCAAGATCCCCATCCCCTGCCTAAAACTCCTATCTAATTGCACCACCGAACTTCCGCCCTAGCTATCTTCCATCCTCAACTCTGCTCCCGCTGCCTTCAAATAAAGGACCATCCACAGAGCTAAGAAATTCATAAATCTAAGAAAGAAAGCTAATAAACCGGCCCCAACCAACCAGGGAAAAAAAAACAACATACCATCCCCGAACATCGCCCATCCCCTAACCTGCACGGCGCGCAGCACTCCGCAACAACAACGCCCAACAACATGCCACATCAACAACGCCACAACAGCAACACGCCGCAACAACAAGATCCACGTCGTCTAGTCATCTACACTTAGGCTGAAAAGGGTCATCCCCTACAACAGCCCTCCCCCTTTGGAGGGAAAAACTATGCTTATCGATCGATGGATCGTTATGGTTGGGCATCTGACCTTAAATACTAGCGGCTCTACATGCGCTTAAGCGCTTTTTCTGCATTCATTTATTCGTCTTTTTTTGCTACTACCAGAGCAATATCATCAGAAAATCCTATTATTTTAACACCTGCTGGTAGCTTTAGCCTAAATATTCCATCGTTTATGATGTTTGACAATGTAGGACCCATTACTGAGCCCTGTGGAACATCGCTGTGCATTTCTCGCTCCACGACATCACCGCCTGCTTAGATTATGATATTTCGATCATTAGTCTTAGCAGGTATGGACAAGTCTCCTGAAGCACCGGCTGAAGCAGTAAAGGCAGCTATAGGCAGTAACACGGAATAGTTTGTAATCCTCTTCAACTCCCTGCTTGAGACGAACCGATTTCCCGATGCATGGAAACTCTCAAAATTTATATTAGTTGAAAATCCTTAGTGAAAAACTTAGTTTTAAATATAGACCAATATGTCTGATCAATGTGCTGCCTAAGAAATGCAAAGAATTCAGGAGGAAATTGTGACATAACGAGGGCCTCCAGAGTAATCAGTACGGATTTTGGGTATAGGGAAAACCACAACTTCTGTGGTGGAGCACGCCATCCGCAATGCAGAGAAGGAAATGCGACAAGGCCAATGAACTTGTCCTTATTGACGTACAAAACGCCTTCAATTTTGCCCAGTGGCAAATAATTCAAACTTGAAAAGAGCGAAGTTAGCCGTAACTAATCAACACTGTCCAATCATATCTCGGAAATCGCGTCATCCAGATATCATCCAAGATAAAAAAGAAAATCCTGGGTGGTGTACCGCAAGGGCCAACCCTGTGGAACGTTATGAATAGGATGTTGCGACAGTTACTACCTGCGACATGTGGAACTTGCTGTATGACGATGTCATGTCTGTGGATACGGAGGAAGGAGTCGAACTTGTATGCTACGCCGACGACCTGGCCTTATTGGCGTCTGCAAAAAACTCGTGTGTCATTGAAGAGGGCCTCAACATACTCCTTCCATCTTTTAAGCTTTTCCTCAACGCTCTTTAAGATCTTGTTGTTAGTGTCTTTCAAAATACCGTGGATCTGATTGAGTTGTGTGTTTGTGAATTCCTTGATCTTTTTGTGGAGATTAACCCTTTCACTACGAAAGGCGTATATATACGTCTTAACAAATTTATCAATATATAATAAAGGCTTATATATACGATCTCAATATAATATCGCACCATCTGTATTGATGGTTCTCCGCAGTCAAAAGGTTAAATGAGTCGTGCTTTTTCTCTAGTGTCTCCATTTCACTGCATTTTTCAACTAGCCATCCTTCCTTTGCTTTTCGGCATTCTGATTTCAGCTCCCTGTACCGGTTATTGTCTGTGGGTTGGTATTTCCTTCTCTCGTTCATTAGTTGGCGAATTTCTTCTGTCATCCACTGTTGCTTTTTAGAGGCTTGTGTATATCCAGTGTCCCCCTCCTGGGTTTCCAAAAGTGCCTTCTTCATGACAGTCCACCGAGGCTCTACGTCGTCGTCACTGCAATAGTTAGTTGTTTGTAGACGCGCCTCGAGATTCTCGGTTGCTCTGACTCGTGTTTCGGAATCAAGAAGTCTTCTGGCATCGACTCGCTTAGGCTTTATTTTTATTTTATTTTATTGTTTTAATCTCATGACGTGCCATGTGACGTCACGCTTCGATTCGAGCGATGGTGATGCGTTTCGAAAATTTGAATTTCGCTCACTTATTTGATCATGAAGTTTTATGATATTAAATACAAACTTAATGTGGAAATAATGGTTAAGGTGTAACGCTAAGACCATAAAGTATCGGGGGTGAAAAATCAAGTAAAATTATATCACTTGCATATTCTCTATTATCACAGTCTTAACCCCTTGACATACCAATAAAATGACGTTGACGTGTCCATATACATGTGATCTTATGAGTTATACGTCTTAGAGACGTCATTGTATGTCAAGGGGTTAATAAATATATTTTAAAATCTTATTGACTAATTTTCCAATCCAATCCTATTCTTATTGATAAGTCATTATCAATTTATCTATTCTAGTCATGACCATCTAATCTATTCTTATATGTTTTGTGTAGTCTTGTCTACCTTGTAGTATTGTTTCGGCGAAGGTATTATAACTCGGCAAGAAAGAGCTCTTGCTCAATAGCCTTTGTAAACACGTTTTCAATAAATATAGCTCTGTAGCATTATCAGCATAATTAATAAAAAATCCGCCCTACATTTTAGTTTAGTTTTATTAAAAAGTAAAGTAGTATTTCCTGCTGTTTATGATAAAATTGAAAACGACCAGATATTATTTTTATCACACAAATTTCGATAAATAATATTATTTTAGTTGTTTTGTCTACAAATATTTGCTATCTATTATAACCAACGTGATATATGCGGATATAACGTGCAATATATTACTTAATCTCACTTTTCTCTAAATGTAATTTAAATCTATATATTGTACGATCGGAGTTATTTCCCATCTGCGCTGATAAAAAGTTGTAATTGATTCGAAAAACGAAAATACAATACGCTGTTTTGAAACGAAACGAAAAAACTATTCCGTCGAGACTGGCCGATAAGACGAAACATGTTTTGTTATTGTCGTTATCAGTTATTTGTTGATAGTTTTTTTGTGGTGCGGACTTGACCTCCGGATTCTAACAGCACTCGGTCTTACGCCACACTTCAAAACCTTCAGTTGAATTGTTTCTTCCGTGCGAGTCGAGTCGGTGTTTCTCTCCACAATTTCGGATTTACAACGAACGAAACCAAAGGTCAGTTTTATTTATAACAAATTGCGAAACGATTTTTTTTGTTGGCGAGTGTGAAATGTTATCCGCCCGTCGGCGCGATAATAAAAAAGGAAGTAACGAATTTTATCTGGAGCAACATTTTCGCGCAATAAACCGCTTTAATGTACTCCGGCTCTAATTACATTTAGTTAATTATCGCGGAAAAACGCGTGTGGTGTGTGTTTACGGGTGCAAATTGGGTGGGACCGGTGATAAGGCATCGCCGTTTTTTCGGACAGGTAGATTACCACACGAGCGCCCTTATCACACCAAATTTTAAAACATAATTTTTTTTTTACCCTAATTTAAAAACAATTCTAAACTAACAAGCCAAATTTTGGTAATATAAATGGATTATATCGATAAGAATAAAACAATATGTTGGTTAGCACCAGGTTATATGGAAATACAACGATGTGAAGATGTGATATTTTTCGTATTAACTAATCTAGGGTTAGGTGGAGAAGACGGGTCTGTTGAAAATATTTTTGCGGACTTTTTAACCTGGTGTAACTGTTATTAATCGTCTTTGGCACTCTTTAACGAAGATCGGAAAGCAAAAATGAAGCTTCTACGTTGTCTGGTTCAATAAATATTCATGTTTTTTTGTTGAAAATAGTTGTTGACATTTTGGTTATTTAGATTAGGTTGTGGCAGCAACGAACGGCAGCGCCGACTCTCGATCCAATATAGGTTAGGTTTATGTCAATAACCATTTTCAACAAAAACACGAATATTTATTGAACCAGACAACGTAGAAGCTTCATTTTTGCTTTCCGGCCTTAGTTAAGCCATGCCAAGGACGATTAACAAGAGTTACACCAGCTGAAATGTCCATAACAATAAGTTTCAATAGACCCGTATTCTCCACCAAGTCCCTAATCTACGTGATATTTTTCGTATTAACTAATCTAGGGTTAGGTGGAGAATACGGGTCTGTTGAAAATATTTTTGCGGACTTTTTACCTGGTGTAACTGTTATTAATCGTCTTTGGCACTCTTTAACTAAGATCGGAAAGCAAAAATGAAGCTTCTACGTTGTCTGGTTCAATAAATATTCGTGTTTTTTTGTTGAAAATAGTTGTTGACATTTTGGTTATTAAGATTAGGTTGTGGCACCAACGAACGGCAGCGCCAACTCTCGATCCAATATAGGTTAGGTTTATGTCAACAACCATTTTCAACAAAAACACGAATATGTATTGAACCAGACAACGTAGAAGCTCCATTTTTGCTTTCCGACCTTAGTTAAGCCGTGCCAAGGACGATTAACAAGAGTTACACCAGCTAAAAAGTCCATAACACCAAGTTTTAATAGACCCGTATTCTCCACCAAGTCCCTGATCTACGTCAACAAGTACTTTTCGCGCATGATTAATAAAATAGTTGGTACTTACGTTTTAACGCCACCACCGCTATATATTTGATCGACGCCACCACCGATATATATCTTTCCGATATATATCTTTCCGCTTTGCGGCGGTAAACCTAATCTAACCGGGGTTAAAAAATAAAATATTTTGAGTTTTTAATTTTTTTTTAATTTAATTTTTTTTTTTAATAAAATGTTTTATTTTCTGATTTATCATAAAAATGTTAGGTGTAAATATGTCAACAACCATTTTTAACCAAAACACAAATATGTATTGAACCAGACAACGTAGAAGCTTCATTTTTGCTTTCCGACCTCAGTTAAGCCGTGCCAAGGACGATTAACAAGAGTTACACCGGCTAAAATGTCCATATCACTAAGTTTCAATAGACCCGTATTCTCCACCAAGTCCCTAATCTACGTGATATTTTTCGTATTAACTAATCTAGGGTTAGGTGGAGAAGACGGGTCTGTTGAAAATATTTTTGCGGACTTTTTAACCTGGTGTAACTGTTATTAATCGTCTTTGGCACTCTTTAACTAAGATCGGAAAGCAAAAATGAAGCTTCTACGTTATCTGGTTCAATAAATATTCGTGTTTTTTTGTTAAAAATATTTTTTTTTATTACAATATAGGTTAGGTTTATGTCAACAACCATTTTCAACAAAAACACGAATATTCATTGAAGCAGACAACGTAGAAGCTTCATTTTTTCTTTCCGACCTTAGTTAAGCCGTGCCAAGGACGATTATCAAGAGTTACACAAGCTAAAAAGTCCATATAACTAAGTTTTAATAGACCCGTATTCTCCACCAAGTCCCTAATCTACGTCAAGAAGTACTTTTCGCGCATGATTAATAAAATAGTTGGTACTTACGTATTAACGCCACCACCGCTATATATTGGATCGACGCCACCACCGATATATATATATATATATATATATATATATATATATATATATATATATATATATATATATATATATATTTCCGCTTTGCGGCGGGCAACCTAATCTAACCGGGGTTAAAAAATAAAATAATTTGAGTTTTTAATTTTTTTTAATTTAATTTTTTTTTTTAATAAAATGTTTTATTTTCTGATTTATCATAAAAATGTTAGGTGTAAATATGTCAACAACCATTTTTAATAAAAACACGAATATGTTTTGAACCAGACAACGTAGAAGCTTCATTTTTGCTTTCCGACCTCAGTTAAGCCGTGCCAAGGACGATTAACAAGAGTTACACCAGCTAAAATGTCCATAACACTAAGTCTCAATAGACCCGTATTCTCCACCAAGTCCCTAATCTACGTGATATTTTTCGTATTAACTAATCTAGGGTTAGGTGGAGAATGCGGGTCTGTTGAAAATATTTTTGCGGACTTTTTAACCTGGTGTAACTGTTATTAATCGTCTTTGGCACTCTTTAACGAATATCGTAAAGCAAAAATGAAGCTTCTATGTTGTCTGGTTCAATAAATATTCGTGTTTTTTTGTTGAAAATAGTTGTTGACATTTTGGTTATTTAGATTAGGTTGTGGCAGCAACGAACGGCAGCGCCAACTCTTGATCCAATATAGGTTAGGTTTATGTCAACAACCATTTTCAACTAAAACACGAATATGTATTGAACCAGACAACGTAGAAGTTTCATTTTTGCTTTCCGACCTTTGTTAAGCCGTGCCAAGGACGATTAACAAGAGTTACAGCAGCTAAAATGTCCATATCACTAAGTTTCAATAGACCCGTATTCTCCACCAAGTCCCTAATCTACGTGATATTTTTCGTATTAACTAATCTAGGGTTAGGTGGAGAATACGGGTCTGTTGAAAATATTTTGCGGACTTTTTACCTGGTGTAACTGTTATTAATCGTCTTTGGCACTCTTTAACTAGGATCGGAAAGCAAAAATGAAGCTTCTACGTTGTCTGGTTCAATAAATATTCGTGTTTTTTTGTTGAAAATAGTTTTTTTTTTATTACAATATAGGTTAGGTGGTTTATGTCAACAACCATTTTTAACAAAAACACGAATATTTATCGAACCAGACAACGTAGAAGCTTCATTTTTGCTTTCCGACTTTAGTTAAGCCGTGCCAAGGACGATTAACAAGAGTTACACCAGCTAAAAAGTCCATAACACTAAGTTTCAATAGACCCGTATTCTCCATCAAGTCCCTAATATACGCCAAGAAGTACTTTTCGCGCATGATTAATAAAATTGTTGGTACTTACGTATTAACGCCACCACCGCTATATATTGGATCGAGAGTTTTCTCTGCGCTTCGCAGCTTAATCTAACCCGGATTAAAAAATAAAATATTTTGAGTTTTAAAAATGTTTTAATTTTAAATAAAATGTTTATTTTATGATTTATTATAAAAATGTTAGTTTGGCGGCATTTAAAAATGTAGCGGTGGTGGCGTTAATACGTTAGTACCAAATAGTTTGCTCTATTTATTATTTTATCATCATCATTTCCTTGAATTTTTGTAATTTGTGTTAAACTAGCAATCTTGCAAATGACTAATATAAATAGACAATTGAGTAAAGTCTTTGTTTTTACCTAACAATGCTCACTTTGATATTAATAGTTACAAAGCCTACTTTGATATTTATTAATATTGCACCGTATACTGCTCCTTCTGGGCTTCAAGGTCCGACAAAAAACAACAAAAACAATTTTAATTAGATAACAGGCGTTTTCCATTTTTAAACAGAAAAAACCTTTTAGAAAATGATTAAAAGATAATTAAGTCCGATCTGGCAATAATGAGTTTTAATATATTTACATTTTATATTAAGATGGAATCAATGCGATAAAATTTATTGCGGCTAGATGATTAAATATTTTCGCCGGCGGGCTCATTCTTTATTCGCAAAGTAAACGAGTGCAATATTCCATTAATTAATGTTTATAAATAGCTTTAATAAACCATCTGGGACTAATCAATGCGATTATAATTAATCGCGACGATGTTTCTTTACACAAAAACCATTTTCCCAAAAAAAATTTGCAATTATCTACAGAAACTAATTTGTATTATTGCAATTTTGTTTCTAAATCAAGGTTATCTATTCCAAACCAATCTATCACCACATTGAATGCGTCTCTTGGAATTCGTTTTTTTAGCGGACTCGCACGGATGGTTTATAGTCTTCTTGTAAGTAAACATTTTTATACCATCCGTGCTAACATGCATACCATCCACTAACAAGAAAAACTTTTGAAATTAATTATTATTATATTATAAAATAATAAAATTATTATTATATTATAATATAATAATAATTATTTATATTAATAATTATCTATTCTAAACCAAATTATTACCACATTGAATGCGTCTCTTGGAATTCGTTTTTTCTAGCGGACTCGCACGGATGGTTTATAGTCTTCTTATAAGTAAATATTTTTATACCATCCGTGCAAGTCCACTAACAAGAAATACTTTTTAAATTAATTATAATTATATTATAATATAATAATAATTATTTATATTAATGTATATAATAATGATTATTATACTACAATTTGTAAAATAATTATTAGTGTTTTGGAATTTTTGTTTTCCATGTGATAAACACAAATAATATGTAAAACTAACATTTCTAATCTTATTTCCCTTATCGTATTTTCTCAACTCGGACTAAAAATAGAGCGCATTCTAATAAGTTATTCGCGAAAATAAGGCAACTGAAACGATAAAAACCCAGCGAAAAAATATATTGATAACAATACTTTGAAACGAACGTTATCGCGTTCCCTTATCAGCCGTATCAAGTTCCCATATTGTTTTTTTTTCAAGCGGAACAATACACGCAACCGTAGAAACTTTGCAAGCCTTATCAACCGGGCGATTAGGTCAAAAATTTGACTTCAAGACCATTTCTCTAAATATAGTTTTTGTTTTATTAACAGCGGTGTCACGTTCGCATCTTTCAGTTACATCTTTCGGTTTCACCGGCGTAGCGTTGCTTATCGGCCGTTATCTGCAGCTCTATCTGGCGCGTATAAGCTTACTGCAGATAAGAGACGCGGAGATTTCGTTATAAGACACCTAGAGTTTGTGATTATTAGTTGTTCTTGTGATAGCGCGCGAGCTGGTTGACATGCGTTTTCTGTTCCGCATCCTTGAAGCAAACGTTCCCGGTTTTCAAGTGATGTGAGCCAGTTTTGCTCCCTCAAAAATAGAAATGGTGCTCGAGATGAAGGCTTACTGTCCTCCATATTTCCCCAGCAAACTTTTACTCAAACGGTATTATTCTGGACTTGATAAACGACATGATTCCGGTAAGGAAATATTTTTAATACAAAAATTATACTAAATAGAGAAATAGACTAAATTATTTATATTTTTGTTAAAGTAAGGGATTCAAACTACTGACTTTCAGTTTATTAAGATTTTACAATTAAAATGCAATAAAACCTAGGCAAGACTAGATTCATGTACCCTAGGCGGTACTTACGTATTAACGCCACCACCGTTACATTTTTAAATGCCGCCAATCTACACCTAAATTTTTATAAGAAATCATAAAATAAAACATTTTATTTAACCCTTTCACTGCCATGTCAATTATAAGGAATAACACACAGCGCCAATATTTATAAAAATGCCGGTAGTTATGCAACCCCTTTCACCTATTGATCAAAAGTCATTGCACAAATAAGGGGGCAAACAACATGATTTTTGGGATTTTTTTTTTAAATGTTTATAAACCATTCAAAATTTAACTTAACTGATTTGCAAAAGATTCAAGTATTTTCTAAAAATAATTTCATCCATCTGCTGTCTCCGGGGGCGGCTGGACGATTTTTTTAAAAGTTTTTCACCCACAACTCGGACAGTTTTCGTCGCACGCAAGTGGTTCCGGTATATCTGGAACGCCTCCACACGTCCGAGTGTCACCTCATTTTTCGATAATTTTGCTTCAAATTTTTGGGAAGTGCGAAAAACTCATTTTTAATCGCCTAAACTACGCGATCCGGTCTCATCGAATCGGTTTTAGTCGGAGGACCCAGATTCGCATAAAAATGTGAATAACGTCGCCGACAAAAATCGCGCAGCGACGAGAGTGGTGTCAGAGGGCGCGTCTCGAAATTTTCTACCGGAATCCTTGTGTGAATTTCATTTTTCCTGGCCGTCTTCGCCATAACCTCCGTAAAAGTGGTAATATTTGTAAATCAAACTTTTGGGGTCCGTGTGGGGAAGCGTTCGGCCTGAATCGCCAGATCACGACGGTATCACAAATTTCGATAAATTCTGAGACAATTGACATGTGGCCTTTCCCGAATTTCACCTGAGGGCCCGCACCACGTGGGGTTTTGAAAAGGTCAAGTTCGGCTTTTTTATTCCGCCGGAAGCGGCAGATCTACGGTGTTTTAACAGCGCGTCTTCTATGCTTTAACTACGAATGTCCGTCTGCACGTTGTGCATCCCCGTTGACGCAAATGGGATTGTACATTTTTCTGGTGTACAATTGAGCGGTGCCATTTTCGCGACTCGAGTCCCCCAGGTTCGGACGCACCAGACCCAAACCTAAAATCACGATTTTTTTACCTTCGAGGCGCATTTTTGGTCAGATCTCAAAAATTCTTCCGCGTTTTTAGAGGTCTTGCTCGCCGTCCTGCGACGTCCCCGTTCACCTCGTGCAAGAAAATGATTTGAAATACTTTTTTTTTGCCGATTTTGCAATCACTTCCACGGACGCCCTACACTTATGTAAAGGGCTCCAGGTCGCCGATTGGGTTCGTTCTCCTCCGAACACACGCGCAATCATTCCGGCAGGAATTTTTAAACTTCAACGACTTTTTACGAACCTGCGGCAATGTAAAGAGAAAAATGCGCAAAAAGTGAAAGAAAACCTGAGGCGTTTTGCGGTGGTAGCTGGAACGTCCGTACCAATTGACGGATCGGAACGGGACCGGTGCCGTTCGATCGGGCATAGAACTTATTAGTTTGTTTGTGAGTTTAATCCCTATTCCATTAAAGATGGCGTCGCGACGCAACGAAACGACGTTTTTTGGACGTCCAGGAAAACTCGCCCAGAATCACCAACTTAAGCTCGCGGTAACAGTTTTGCGCGATTCCAGCAGAGAATTAAAGTTTTATCTTTTAGTGCAAGCGGCATCGCACTGCGTCGTTTGCAACCGTCGCGACGCCCGCCCAAACTAGCCATATAGCAAGAAACTAATGATGAAAGTAAAACGTCCATAATTCGGTAGCCCCCCGGTGAATGGATGTTTCAGTGGATTGTAGAATAGTCTTTTGGATTTTGACACCCATAATTAGACGTCACGGAATCGCGTCGCGACGCCCACTTATAACTGTTAATCGGCACAGAGTGAAACCTGAATATCGTTTTGGGGTACCAGGATGTCGCGTTTTTTACAAGTTGAGCACCACGTGGGCCTCGCCGAGACGCGGATTTTGGTACCTGCACCGCGTCGCTGCGACCACGGAGTCGCTCACCACAGTTCGAAACTTATCGACTCCTGTTTGCCGGAAAGTGCGGTCAATCTAACCGCTGCAGTTTCGCCGTTTCTGGGCGCTGCGACTCAAAACTGCACACCGAATAGGAACGGATTCCCGCGCCACTTTTGTATTTAAGGGTTCGCGATCCGAACCGTCTAGGAGCTGAAAACATCAACCTTTTTTGCACGGTTTTTTTACATTTGACCAAAGCAAAAGTTGGGACTATGAAATTTTTCAACGAATTTTTTGGAATTTCCTAAACTTTAAATAATTTTAGGGTTTTCTCACTAGATAGCGCTGGTAACAAAAGAAACCCCGGGCTACATCGCCCGGGGCGGCGCTGTATAAATTCAGGGCCCCGGGTCACACCTCCCGGAATGGCGGTGAAAGGGTTAAAATACAAACATTTTTAAAACTCAAAATACTTTATTTTTTAACTCCGGTTAATAATATGATAAATCAAGACAACATACGCCCGGCAGCGCGAACTCTCGATCCAATATATAGCGGTGGTGGAGTTAATACGTAAGTACCGTCTAGGCTTTTCTAGGCAATATTTGAATTTGGAAAACAAGAATTAGCCCTAGGCCGCAAAACGCCGCGGTTTTTAATCACGTGGTTTTGTTAATACAAGCGGCCTCACTTGCGGTTTTTTCCAGTGACTGATTTTTCCCAAAGCGTACTGTGTGTTTCTCGAGCGGTTTCGCGGTTATAGCGGTTATCGCTCGCGGGGAAAAAAACCGTAGTGCGGCCTCGGCCTTAGTCGGGTCTTGATTAGGCAGGATAAAACATTCTTTAAATGTTGCTGCCTAATTTGATCTTAGGCAAGACTAGACTAAGCAAGTCTATGCTATTCTAGGCAAGGTCAAGCAAGATGTTACAATTTGAAAACGAGTCGAGTCTTGATGAGACAAGATGAAACGTTTTTTGTTGCTGCCTAATCTTATGTTGCCCTAGACTAGACAGACTTTGAAAGATAAGACTAATTCGTCAATTTTTAGGGTTCCGTACCGAAAACGGAACCCTTATAGGATCACTTTGTTGTCGCTCTGTCTGTCTGTCCGTCTGTCCGTCCGTCTGTCTGTCTGTCAAGACCATTTTTCTCAGGAACGCGTAGAGGTAACAAGTTGAAATTTGTATCAAATACTCGTGTCTGCGGTCTCTTTCAGCTGTGACTTAACCAGTATATAAATTTAAACTTATTTATATAAACCTAACTTACCATTAAAACTTAATCAACCCTAGAAGCCCAATCTAGGTCATTTTTACCTACTATAACCTACTTTTTTTTACCTACTTTACCTAAACGCATTGTGGGTTATGGCTAGTAAAATATGATTGGGCTTCTAGGTTTATCAAAAACTTGTCACACTAATTTTTGGTAGCCCAAACCTTAACTATGACGGTTTAAAAAAATGTCAAAAAAATAATCAGCTATTTTTTAAATTTATATTAAAACACAGCCTGAATATATAAATATAGTCAGCCTTTCAGGAGCTCTATAACAATTGCTGAGTCTTTTTAGGACTACCGAAACAAATCTCATGTGAAATTTGAAAGTTATTCTATAGCTTTCAGTCCAACTTCGTGGCACTCAACAAAAACCATAAAAATAACATTGTTTTTAAGATCATGTCTTTCCGATACCTCAAGTGGATAGACATCTGTGGACGCGTTTCGAGATTTATCTCTCATCAGCACAGCTTTGCATCCATGAACAACAATTTGTAAATTACTTCCTTGAAACCCCATGTGGTGTAGATGTTTTTAATTTTGAGATTTTGTGAGTGAGACATGAAATTAGTAGGTTATTGATTAAACAGATAAGATAGAATTGGGGAAACCATCCAAAAATTGTAATGACTTGACTTGACTTGAATATATAAATATATTCAGCCTTTCAGGAGCTCTATAACAATTACCGAGTCTTTTTAGGAGTTCCAAAACAAATCTCATGTGGAATTTGAAAGTTATTCTATAGCTTTCAGTCTATCTTCTAGAACCAACTTGCTTCTAATTTTAGACAACAAGAAACAGGAAATTGCTTTTACTTGGGGTGCACTAATTTTGTTATTATACTTCAGGGTGTTCAAGTTCTGCGTTTCTAAACTTGTGTACTTGTTAACATCTTTGTCATCAAATGTTGATATTAACTTCATAGAGACGAAACAATCTAAAACTAAATATATAAATATATTCAACCTTTCCGAAGCTCTATAATATTATTGAGTCTTTTTAGAACCATCAAAATATTATAGAGCTTCGGAAAGGTATAAATATATTCGAAAATAAATAAATATTCAGAAAATCTATTCAGAAAATCTTCAGTCTATATTCCGTCTTTAGGGCCATCTTTAGGGCCATCTTTAGGGCCGTCTTTAGGGCCGTCTTTAGGCCGTGTCACTTCGTGACCACGTTAGAAATGAGGTCTTACGGGTGAGAACAGGAGTCGCGGATGTTATATACCTGGTGGCTAAGCTCAAGTGGAGCTGGGCTGGACATGTGGCCCGTATGGCAGATAGGCGATGGACAAAAAGGCTGCTCGAGTGGAGACCAAGAGACCCTGACAAAAGAAACAGGGGAAGACCTCCCACGCGATGGACGAACGATATCAAAAGAATAACGACAAACTGGATGCAGAGCGCTCAAAATAGAGGACAGTGGGCATAAATGCGGTGGATGCAAAAATGCTGATTGATGATGATGATGAGTATGGTTTTACTAATAGTAAATTATCATTTAAATCAATAACCTGCAAAGTTCATGTCTCTAACGAAATTTCAAAATCTAACTTCAAGTCATCCATGACCACGAGGCATTCAAGTGCGTGTAAAATATAATTCATATCAGCAAAGCTGCACTGATGAGAAATAAATCTCAAAACGCGTCTCCAGATACCTATTCACTTGTTAATAGAAATATAAACACCATCCGCAAAAGTTTAGATGAAGAAATAAGAGGAAAATGGATGAAAACCTGGGAAGAACTTCCAGGACTAAGGCAATCCAAAGTGATGCGGGGATCTTTCAACCAGAAGAGAACTAAAGCTTGCCTGAAACTAAGCAGGAACAAGCTCAGAATTCTGACAGGAGCCCTGACGGGACACTGCAGACTTAGGAAACATCTCAAGGCCCTAGGCCTAGAGGAAGATGATGGATGCAGATTCTGTGGCTCAGCAGAGGAAACCCCCATACATCTGTTCAAAGACTGCGGAGCATTATTCCGCAAGAGACAGCTGTACCTTGGGGCTCACTGCTTGAACACAGAGGAGCTGCAGGCCTTGAATCCCACCCAGATCCTGAGATTCCTAAAGGAGTCAGGATTAGAGGAGGCGCTCTAAATGGGTAAGTACACCAACACTTGGAGGAGGAGGGTGGGGTACAATAGATCTACAAAGGTCGCAGTACAAGTCGTCACCACCATATCTACAATCTACAATCTAATAGAAATATATGATCTTAAAAACAAAGTTATTTTTCTGTTTCTCCTTTAGTGCCACGAGAGTGGACTAAGACCTAGTAAATGACCTAGCAAATTTCACATGAGATTTGTTTTGGTAGTCCTAAAAATGCTCAATAATATTATATAGCTTCGGAAAGATTGAATAAATTTATACGTTCAGGCTGTGTTCCGTCTTTATTGAGTTTATATGATTATCTATAATGTAGTATGGTTTTACCAATAGATGATATTATTGTTTATTGATAAAATAACATCCAAAGCCAGTATTGTGGATGATGCAAGATTTGATAAAAAAATGTTACATTTTGGAAAAGCGTGAAAATTATTAAATCATTAGATCACAAAATCAGTATTGTGGATGATGTAAGATTTTATAAAAAAATGTTAGATTTTGGAAAAGCGTGAAAATCAACGAGGATGTCGGTACATTTGCTGCAAAGGAAAACCACTAACGTGTTATAGAAAGTGCTATACGTAATATTTAAAATAAATTGTTTACACAAATAAATATTTGTTTTCGTAAAGTAAAACTAAACTTATTATTTATTGTTTTTGAAAATATCATCGTCCAGCGTCCTCAAATGTGGACAGCCTAACTCGTTACATAGAAAATAACTTAAACGCACTTTAATTAATTCGAAAGTGCTATAAGCGACATTAGAGATTTTTATATAAAAAATAGGGTTTGGCGGATTTTCAAACCCGGTTTTAATAAACCGGTTTTTGAAATAAATTTGTCACATTTGAAAAGAAAAAAAAATTGAATAGAATGAATAGAAAATCAAATAAGTTAGGGAAAAATTCAAACCCGGTTTAAAAAAAAAACGGTTTTTAGAATAAATTTGTCACGTTTGAAAAACCGGTTTGTAAATTCAGAAAACCGGTTTCAAATGATTCAAAATACAAGTTTTATGTATTTTGAATCCTTTGAAACCGGTTTTCTTAATTTAAATTTTTTTTTCAAATGTGACAAATTTATTCTAAAAACCGGTTTTTTTTAAACCGGGTTTGAATTTTTCCCTAACTTATTTGATTTGCTATTCATTCTATGCCATGGGCAGCAGATACATTTTTACAACGTTTCAAGTTGCGTTGTGCACTGCGCACGTGGAAAAGACGTGCCTAACTGTCTTACTTTATGTTAGTACATATGTGCAAGGTGTTGTTTTAGCATTGAGTGATATTGGTTCTTCTTATATTTGGAACGTAGCTTAATATCCTAAACTTCCTGAAACTTCATAAGTTTGAAATTATTACATACTTTGGAAAAACGACTTCAAGGAAGAGGAAAAATAGAATTAGTAACTCTTGCTTTATTTACCGAATCCACAAAGCGTTTCCAGTTCAGCAAAGAAATCTAGTGTATTTGCTTTAGATTCAAAAACAGAATTCATTAAGTTGTCTGGAAAGATTTTGTCTAGAATATTTCAAAATTTGGAAACAGAATCTGATGCAGGCAAATCAAAGAAACTACTCATCAGTGTAGTGTTTTTTTAAAGGAACCCATGGAAAAATCAATGCACAAGTTTTTTGAAGATCTTGAAGAAATACTTACAAATTCAAATACACTGGAAGCTAAATTTTTATTATTTGACGCAACGAATAAAAGAACCAAAAATTTAGCTTTGCTATTTGATGCCCTAAAAACTATAAAACCAAGCTCAGTAGCTAGTGAACGAGTACTTTCAATTTCAGGCAATATTGTTCAAAATAAGAACAAGGCCGTAAGTACAATAACCGACTTTTTGAAAAACCGGTTTTCGAATTCCAAATTTCCAAAAACCGGTTTTAGCCGGTTTTCGATTTTTTGTCAAAAAAAAATAGATTACGGAAAAATATTTTAGTTAATTTATATAAAAAAACTAAAGGAGATTTCAATATCAAAGACAAAATAAAAATTTAAATTTTAGGATTATGCATTACTTATACAAAATAACGAATATTCAAACAAAAATTTCAAATAGTATTTATCTTTATTTCAACTTTAATTTCCCCCAAAGAAAATAGGCTTTTAAAAAACTTTAAAAAACCACTGAACTTGGCTAATTGTGCCGGCTAAAACCGGAAATTTTTGGAAATTTGCAATACGAAAACCGGCTTTTCAAAAAGTCGGTTTTTGTATAAACGCTAATCAAAATTCATACAATAAATTAATTGGGCGCTGATGGGTTAAAATAAACAGGTAGTAGAAAAGAAGCAAAACAATTTAGTACTGTTTATTAGTTTTTATTTAATATTTATCTATTTAATCTTTCCGAGCAAACGTTTATGTAGATTTGTTTAGCTTGTTTTTGCAATCAACTGATTGCTGAATTTCAAGTAAATAAATAAGATTATTTATTTAAAATTTAGCAATTGCTGTAGCTTTGACTAGTGTCAGTTCAACGTTTCAAGTTGCGTTGTGCACTGCGCACGTGGAAAAGACGTGCCTAACTGTCTTACTTTATGTTAGTACATATGTGCAAGGTGTTGTTTTAGCATTGAGTGATATTGGTTCTTCTTATATTTGGAACGTAGCTTAATATCCTAAACTTCCTGAAACTTCATAAGTTTGAAATTATTACATACTTTGGAAAAACGACTTCAAGGAAGAGGAAAAATAGAATTAGTAACTCTTGCTTTATTTACCGAATCCACAAAGCGTTTCCAGTTCAGCAAAGAAATCTAGTGTATTTGCTTTAGATTCAAAAACAGAATTCATTAAGTTGTCTGGAAAGATTTTGTCTAGAATATTTCAAAATTTGGAAACAGAATCTGATGCAGGCAAATCAAAGAAACTACTCATCAGTGTAGTGTTTTTTTAAAGGAACCCATGGAAAAATCAATGCACAAGTTTTTTGAAGATCTTGAAGAAATACTTACAAATTCAAATACACTGGAAGCTAAATTTTTATTATTTGACGCAACGAATAAAAGAACCAAAAATTTAGCTTTGCTATTTGATGCCCTAAAAACTATAAAACCAAGCTCAGTAGCTAGTGAACGAGTACTTTCAATTTCAGGCAATATTGTTCAAAATAAGAACAAGGCCGTAAGTACAATAACCGACTTTTTGAAAAACCGGTTTTCGAATTCCAAATTTCCAAAAACCGGTTTTAGCCGGTTTTCGATTTTTTGTCAAAAAAAAATAGATTACGGAAAAATATTTTAGTTAATTTATATAAAAAAACTAAAGGAGATTTCAATATCAAAGACAAAATAAAAATTTAAATTTTAGGATTATGCATTACTTATACAAAATAACGAATATTCAAACAAAAATTTCAAATAGTATTTATCTTTATTTCAACTTTAATTTCCCCCAAAGAAAATAGGCTTTTAAAAAACTTTAAAAAACCACTGAACTTGGCTAATTGTGCCGGCTAAAACCGGAAATTTTTGGAAATTTGCAATACGAAAACCGGCTTTTCAAAAAGTCGGTTTTTGTATAAACGCTAATCAAAATTCATACAATAAATTAATTGGGCGCTGATGGGTTAAAATAAACAGGTAGTAGAAAAGAAGCAAAACAATTTAGTACTGTTTATTAGTTTTTATTTAATATTTATCTATTTAATCTTTCCGAGCAAACGTTTATGTAGATTTGTTTAGCTTGTTTTTGCAATCAACTGATTGCTGAATTTCAAGTAAATAAATAAGATTATTTATTTAAAATTTAGCAATTGCTGTAGCTTTGACTAGTGTCAGTTCAACGTTTCAAGTTGCGTTGTGCACTGCGCACGTGGAAAAGACGTGCCTAACTGTCTTACTTTATGTTAGTACATATGTGCAAGGTGTTGTTTTAGCATTGAGTGATATTGGTTCTTCTTATATTTGGAACGTAGCTTAATATCCTAAACTTCCTGAAACTTCATAAGTTTGAAATTATTACATACTTTGGAAAAACGACTTCAAGGAAGAGGAAAAATAGAATTAGTAACTCTTGCTTTATTTACCGAATCCACAAAGCGTTTCCAGTTCAGCAAAGAAATCTAGTGTATTTGCTTTAGATTCAAAAACAGAATTCATTAAGTTGTCTGGAAAGATTTTGTCTAGAATATTTCAAAATTTGGAAACAGAATCTGATGCAGGCAAATCAAAGAAACTACTCATCAGTGTAGTGTTTTTTTAAAGGAACCCATGGAAAAATCAATGCACAAGTTTTTTGAAGATCTTGAAGAAATACTTACAAATTCAAATACACTGGAAGCTAAATTTTTATTATTTGACGCAACGAATAAAAGAACCAAAAATTTAGCTTTGCTATTTGATGCCCTAAAAACTATAAAACCAAGCTCAGTAGCTAGTGAACGAGTACTTTCAATTTCAGGCAATATTGTTCAAAATAAGAACAAGGCCGTAAGTACAATAACCGACTTTTTGAAAAACCGGTTTTCGAATTCCAAATTTCCAAAAACCGGTTTTAGCCGGTTTTCGATTTTTTGTCAAAAAAAAATAGATTACGGAAAAATATTTTAGTTAATTTATATAAAAAAACTAAAGGAGATTTCAATATCAAAGACAAAATAAAAATTTAAATTTTAGGATTATGCATTACTTATACAAAATAACGAATATTCAAACAAAAATTTCAAATAGTATTTATCTTTATTTCAACTTTAATTTCCCCCAAAGAAAATAGGCTTTTAAAAAACTTTAAAAAACCACTGAACTTGGCTAATTGTGCCGGCTAAAACCGGAAATTTTTGGAAATTTGCAATACGAAAACCGGCTTTTCAAAAAGTCGGTTTTTGTATAAACGCTAATCAAAATTCATACAATAAATTAATTGGGCGCTGATGGGTTAAAATAAACAGGTAGTAGAAAAGAAGCAAAACAATTTAGTACTGTTTATTAGTTTTTATTTAATATTTATCTATTTAATCTTTCCGAGCAAACGTTTATGTAGATTTGTTTAGCTTGTTTTTGCAATCAACTGATTGCTGAATTTCAAGTAAATAAATAAGATTATTTATTTAAAATTTAGCAATTGCTGTAGCTTTGACTAGTGTCAGTTAGGCCCGACGAGGCTAGGGAAATCTGTTTTTATATAAAAAAAAACTTTATGATTTTATAAATAAGCCCGAGCAACATTTTTTTAGAAGAATTTCTTAAAGTATTTTTGGTTAAGGCATTATCAAAATTATACAAGAATTAGTTGTAATTTATCAAAATCCTGTGATTATGTTGCTTTAATTAGAAAATCATTCACGATTTCAGAATAATTTAAGATTACAGTAAAAAGTAAATTATGTTAGAGGAGATATCATGAAGAAAATATAGAATTTGGAACTTGATTAAGTAATATATGATCACGCAAAGTAAACGGAATCAATAATTTAGATTAAGGAAAATTTGTATTCTCAGTAATAATAATGCTAGGCTAGTTATTCTTGATAACCGAAGCCCTTGAAGCGTGTTTCGATAATTGGAAGCTATCTAATCACATCGCTGCATAATGGAGTCAATTGAAAACAAATACCATCCAGACATATTAAAATAGTAAAAATATTGGCGCGTTGCGGTTTTGCAGAGTGTTATCTATCGGTAGTAGGGTTGTAATCAGAATTACATGAAGAACCCAAGCGTACGATGGAGACCACAATGATTTATTATTTTTATCTCCCGTTCGGTTGGAAAAAAAAAACCGCTGCAGATTACCTGCGCCCTAATGATCTACCATTAGGAACTCACCGCGGAAAAACTCTAATCGGCGCCACCCCCACACACACAGAAACCCCACACACACTTCCTGCATCGATGTCGCCAAGATTAATTAGACTGCGGCCCGCGATTTAATAATCGCCGCTGCGTGCCGCGGCGTCCCCCCCGCGGCGCCGCGATAAACTGTAATCTGATGCGAGCGTGTATACATCATATCACAATGCCGCGGCAAAAATGATTACGCGAGATCTTCCTTCCTAAATCGTTACCTAATGCACGAATCACACGTTCTTCCTCAACGTGCCACTGATTTATATCCCAGAAATACTAATATATAAAACGATATATGAAATATGCGAGGGTGGAAAAAAAGGAATAGGGAGCGAATATTCATAATTTATCGAAGGTACTAAATGTAAGCGATTCCAATATATTTTACTAAATCTAAAATAGTATATTTTCTAACTAGGGCGGTAAGTTGTTAATTTGACGCACGAACGAAGTGAGTGGGCACATTCGCTCGAGAGGGCAATTGACAATACCGCCTGTGTTACAAACAATATTTTTTATTACTCATGCGAGGGGATGTATCTTATCAGGGGCCATTAAAATAAAAATGGAATCAAAAATAGAGAATTTGGTGGTGTGAATTTGTTTTAAGAACCCTCATCAGTCTCCGGTATCACCATAGAGTTTACACTCAATTTAAAAAAATTTCTTTCATTTTAATTTTTATTTTGTAATGAAAAAATTTCTGTCTCTTTCACGTCAATTTTTTATTATGGAGGTCTTGATTGTGGTTATTTTAATTGTTTTTTTTAATGTAACTTAGCGATATTGAATATTTACGTGCGTAACCCAATTATGTGGTTATACAACCAAAAAATGGCATTTGTCGCACTAAAAAACGTGCGCGAAAATAGTACTTTTAACGCATGAGTAATAAAAAATTATGTATGATACAAGTGTGTGAAGAAGGACTTTTGTACACTCATTGTGATTTAAATATCGCAACTCATGCACAAAAGCCCTTCTTCACACACTTGTATTAAAAACTACTATAACTAAATAATAAATATAATAATAAATCAAATTCCTGGATTCCTGCCCGAAACTTATTCGAACCTAAGCTATTTTCATATTTTTCAAATATTTTCATTTAGGAGTTATCTCCAAGAAGAACTTTGTTTCAAGCGATTTTTTTTAAATCGTGAGCCGGTTGAAATATTATTACGCATCTGGCAGTTTGTTTAAACCATTCGGAAGATAACCGTTTATCAGCGAGAGATATGCACGAACGGAAAATATTTGTATAATATATTCCAAAACTGATAAGCGACTCTGCGTTTGAAGAAAAAAATTACGAACGTTGAGAATAAAATAAAAAAATGAAAATCACGGGCCGAGGCTTGGGAGAAATCGCGGACGACGTCTCAAAGTCATCGCAACGGAATCAGTTGATCAAATATTTGATCGATAAGCGGATTGATAACGGAATCAAAATATTTACGCAGGTAAATAAATGATAAGCGGTTCGGTTTACGATCAAGTTTTCGTTCTGATAACGCTGATAAGACTAGCTAGTATTTCTCTGCTAAAAATATTATTTCGTTGTAATAACTAACACTCACATTATATTCAATATTTAAAACTTACATAATTCGTAAAAATATACTTTATTGAACATGTCTTACTCTTTTATAGTATTGCTCTGCTAAAAACATTATCTCGTTGTAATAACTAACACTCACATTATATTCAATATTTAAAACTTACATAATTCGTAAAAGTATACTTTATTGAACATATCTTACTCTTTTATAGTATTGTAGTATTTCTCTGCTAAAAACATTAACTCGTTGTATTAACTAACACTCACATTATATTCAATATTTAAAACTTACATAATTCGTAAAAGTATACTTTATTGAACATGTTTTACTCATTTATAGTATTATAGTATTTCTCTGCTAAAAACATTATCTCGTTGTATTAACTAACACTCACATTAGATTCTTAAATAATTCTTAAAAATATATAATTAAAACTTAAATAATTCGTAAAAATATACTTTATTGAACATGTTTTACTCTTCTAAAATAAATATCGTCTAGTCTAACAGTCTAGTAAAATGTATCTATAAAAATCGTAGTCAGCACCAATCCACAATCTACAAAACTTGTCTAATATTATTTGGTGAGCCGACAAAGACAAGAAAGTCAGCCGACTATTTTGTCTCTAAGATCACTTGCAAATATGTTTTAAACTTTGATTAACCAATTTTATATTTGAAAAGAGAATTTTAGCTTTAACTTAAGGAGCAGTTTGAGATACTTGTGAACTAGCTGACAACGACAGGAAAGTCAGGCGACTAATTTGTCTTACATAAGATTTCTGGTTTAAACGTCGAACAGCAAATTTTATGTTTAAAATTGAGGTTTAGATTGAACACGAAGAGCAGTCTGAGATAAGTCCTGTCTGAGACAACGACAGGAAAGTCAGCCGACTGTTTTGTATTACATAAGGAATCTGGTTTAAATGTTGAACAACAGATTTTATATCTAAAATTAAGGTTTAGTTTTAACAGAAATAGCAGTCTGAGAAAATTGTGGATAAGTCGACAACGACAAGAAAGTCAGCCGACTATTTTGTCTTATATACGGTCTTTGGTTTAAACGTTGAACAACAAATTTTATGTATAAAACTGAGGTTTAGATTTAATATGAAAAGCAGTCTGAGATAATTGTGGATCAGTCAACAACGACAAGAAGGGCAGCCGACTGTTTTGTCTTATATAGGTCTCTGTTTTAAAAGTTGAACATTAAATTTTATATTTGAAATTGAAGTTTAGATTTAACATAAAGAGCAGTCTGAGATAATTGTGGATCAGTCGACAACGACCGGAAAGTCAGCCGACTATTTTGTCTTATATACGGTATCTGGTTTAAACGTTCAACAACAAATATAATATTTAAAATTGAGGTTTAGATTTAACATGGAAAGCAGTCTAAGATAATTGTGGATCACTCAACAACGACAATAAAGTCAGCCGACTCTTTTGGCTTATGTAAGATCTCTGTTTTAAACGTTGAACAACAAATTTTATATATAAAATTGAGGTTTAGATTTACCATAAAGAGCAGTCTGAGATAATTGTGGAACAGTCAACAACGACAGGAAAGTCAGCCGACTGTTTCGTCTTATATAAGGTCTCTGTTTTAAACGTTCAACAACAAATTTTTTATTTATAGTTGAGGTTTAGATTTAACATGAAGAGCAGTCTGAGATTATTGTGGATCAGTCGATAACGGACTTGGTAAAGAATACGGGATTTTTTGAAACTTAGTGTTGCGGACTTTTTACCTGGCGTAACTGTTGTTAATCGTCTTTGGCACTCTTTCACAAAGACCTGGAAGCAAAAATTAAGCTTCCACGTTGCTTCGTTCAATAAATATTCGTGTTTTTCTTGAAAATAATTGTTGACATTTTCAAGACGAAAGAGAAGAAATGCGAACGCAACTAACTCGACGTTGCCACGTTTATTGTTCTTCTTCCTCTTTGTAAGGCATCTGCCTTGTTCTCTAATTTCTTAGAGTTGTAGCTGGGATGTAGCTGATGATTGTAGCTGGACGTCCTGGTGGTCTCCTGGATCTTGTAAGACCATCCCTTGCAATTTTCGGCAATCTGCTGTCGTCCATCCGTTCAAATGATCTCTCAATTCGTGACGTCTATTTCGGGACCATCTCACAATGTCCTGGACATCGCAAAGTTCTCGGATGTCTTCGTTTCTTTTGTGGTCCCTTAGTTTGTAGCCTGCTATGGATCTTAGAGACCTCATTTCTGCTGTACGGATAATCCTTTTTGTTGTGGAGTTTTTGGCTCTTGTTTCTACAGCGTAGGTCATAACGGGTCTCACACAGGTCTTATATATGCGGACTTTGCTTTCAATGGACATGTGCTTGTTTCGCATCCCATATGCATATCAAAATATCAATACTTTTTTAAAACCTGGGGCTTAAACCAACGGTCCTTGCCACATTGTCCTATATTGACAATCAAGGTAAGGACCGTTGGTTTAATCTAGGTTAGTTTAGGTTGTCCGCCGCAAAGCGGACAGATAAATCAAGACCACATATGCGCGGCAGCGCGAACTCTCGATCTAATATGGGACAATGTGGCAAGGACTGTTGGTTCAACCAACTCGGCTGTTATCAATTTCCATTCAACTAATTTTTGAATTGTTTAGTCGGGATCTCTTAAAATCTCCTGAATATTCAGAATAGACAAATAATTTCTGGAAGCCAATGTTGTATATACTTTACACAAATATGTGACGCAGAAAAATTTAAATAATTTATGTTATCAAAATTAAATTTGGCAACGCTAACCCGAGTTGTATCTACATTCTCAGTTATGTGACCAGTCATACACGTCAGTTATATTGTTGAAAATGTCAATTTTTGGGCTCGCGGCGTGACGTTCTCTAAGTAGACATACGTCAAATTTGATATTTGACAGGTGCTAACTGTCAGTTCAGGCGGTTTCGACAGCAGTCAGGTAACTGCCACCTCAATGATGAAATACCGGTTGTGCAATTGCTTCTTTTTTTTAAGTCTCGACTGTCAATCAAACAACCGACAAAAACTTAGAAAGTTAAGCATGCATGTGCGAGGACAGCGCTCGAATGGGTGACCGCTCGGGATCACCGCGGGTCGTTTTCTATGCAGACACGTCACTTTTGACATTTGACAGGTGTCAACTATCAGTTGAGTGAGCTCAACTATTTCTCGGAAATAAGAAAAAAATATTTTTTACAAGGTCTTTCCACTACAATTTGCATGCAATTTATGTGGTGGTGCCGTTAATAAGTAAGTAACAAAAAAGAAAACAACCTTGAAGTATCCCGACACAGTTTCAAGAGGCCGTTTTGTACTTGGAGCATTTATACGACCCCTCGGCCGGGGTCAATCAAATCAAATCAATCAATCAAATTCTTGATGGTTTCGTCTGGATCCTGCAGAATCTAGTGGATATCCAGGACACTTAAATAATTCACTCGAGACAATGTGGCTGTTTAATGCAACTTTAATACGAGGCTTAAGATTTTAATAATATATTATATTAATTATTTAGTAATATATTATATGAATTATTATAGTAATATATTATATGTTGCCAAAATCATAGTTTTTCATATAAACGTGGAAACGTCGAGTCAGTTGCGCTCGAATCTACTTTCTGTCATCTTGTAAATGTCAACAATTACTTTCGACACAAACACGAATATTTATTGAACCAGACAACGTAGAAACTTAATTTTTGCTGCCGAATCTTAGTTGAAGAGTGCCAAAGACGATTAACAACAGTGACACCAGTTAAAAAGTCCGCAACACTAAGTTTCAAAAAATCCCGTATTTTTTACCTAAGCCTTCGACAACGACAAAATCTTTTAAATCAGTCATATTAAATCATCAAAATTATTTTGGCAAAATCGTGGCAGAAAGTCAGTATCATACCTCCGCGGAACGAAATGTGTCGCTTTACGCTTGAACAACGTTGAGAAATATTGCAAACTTATTTCCAAAGTCGAAAACTTATTTCCAAAGTTGTTTCCTGTGTAGCCCAAATAGTGCCTTTGTTGAAAAGAAGTTTTGGCCGAAATGGAGCACCCACCGCGCTTGCTGTACGCAAGTTTGTGCAAAAAGTTTGTGAGACTGGTATGCTAGTGGATAAAAATCATGTTCCTCGTTGTTATACTGTGCGCACAGTCGAAAATGTCGCTGCTGTAGCCAAGAGTGTGAGACTCAATCCACGAACATCAACTCGCCGTCGATCTCAACAGCTTAACATTTCACGCACTACCCTGAGGAGAATTCTGCACAAAGATCTCGAATTATTCGCTTACTAGGTCAAATTGACTCAGCAATTGAAGGCACACGACTATCCGCTTCGTTATCCCTTCGCAGTTTGGGCCTTCGAGCAGCTTGAATTTGATAACGATTTTGGGCGAAAAATCATCTTTTCCGGCGAGGCGCATTTTTATTTCGGCGGCTACGTTAACAAACAAAATTGCCGCATCTGGGGCTCGGAAAACCCGCACGTTATTGTGGAGAAGCCAAAGCATCCACCGAGAGTGACAGTTTGGTGCGGATTGTGGAGTGGTGGCATCATTGGACCATTTTCTTCTAAAATGAGGCTGACGTTATCCGACTTTTTTTAGTGAAATTGAAGAGATGGATTTGGACGTGATTTACTTCATGCAGGATGGCGCGCCATGCCACACAGCCCATGCCACAATCGATCTTTTGCGCACCAAATTCCCAAATCGAGTTATCGGCCATCTTGGCGATGTCAATTAGCCGCCTAGGAGCTGCGATTTGACCCCTTTGGATTTTTGTTATGGGGGACCGTGAAGGATGTTATGCCAACAATCCAGATCAGACTTTTTTTTGTGAAATTGAATACATGGATTTGGACGACGTTTGGTTCATGCAGGATGGCGCGACATGCCACACAGCCCATGCCACAATCGATCTTTTGCGCATAGAATTCCCAAATCGTGTTATCAGCCGTCTTGGCAATGTCAATTACCCGCCTAGGAGCTGCGATTTGACCTCTTTGTATTTTTGTTATGGGGGACCGTGAAGGATGTTATGCCTTCAATCCAGATCAGACTTTTTTTTTGTGAAATTGAAGACATGGATTTGGACGACCTTTGGTTCATGCAGGATGGCGCGACATGCCACACAGCCCATGCTACAATCGATCTTTTGCGCACCAAATTCCCAAATCGTGTTATCAGCCGTCTTGGCAATGTCAATTAGCCGCCTAGGAGCTGCGATTTGACCCCTTTGGATTTTTTTTATGGGGGACCGTGAAGGATGTTATGCCAACAATCCAGAAACGATCCAAGCACTTCAGGCCAATATCATCCAAGCAATTCGTGAGCTACAGCCCGGAACCATCAACAAGGTCTTGGAAAATTGGAGTGACTGAATGCGCTACTGCAAAGCCAGCCGAGACATCTACTTGAAAGAAGTTGTGTTCCATAAATAATGGGAATGTTTGCTCTTACTAATAAAGCCATAATACATGGAAAAACATTTTGTTCATTTTATTGCAGTTTTTAAAAGAAACTTGTATTTGGCCCAACCGATATATCTGTTTTAAACATTCAACAACAACTTTTATACTTTTTCTGAGATATTTATCATTTTTAGGGTTCCGTACCGAAAACGGAACCCTTATAGGATCACTTTGTTGTCCGTCTGTCTGTCTGTCTGTCCGTCTGTCTGTCTGTCTGTCTCTCTGTCTGTCTGTCTGTCTGTCTGTCTGTCTGTCTGTCTGTCTGTCTGTCTGTCTGTCTGTCTGTCTGTCTGTCTGTCTGTCTGTCTGTCTGTCTGTCTGTCTGTCTGTCTGTCTGTCTGTCTGTCTGTCTGTCTGTCTGTCTGTCTGTCTGTCTGTCTGTCTGTCTGTCTGTCTGTCTGTCTGTCTGTCTGTCTGTCTGTCTGTCTGTCTGTCTGTCTGTCTGTCTGTCTGTCTGTCTGTCTGTCTGTCTGTCTGTCTGTCTGTCTGTCTGTCTGTCTGTCTGTCTGTCTGTCTGTCTGTCTGTCTGTCTGTCTGTCAAGACCATTTTTCTCAGGAACTCGTAGAGATAACACGTTGAAATTTGTATCAAATACTCAGGTCTACGGTCTCTTTCAGCTGTGAAAAAATCAAACTTGTAAGTCAACGCGATCAAAAGATATGACCGTTTATGTCGCATATTTTGCAATTTCGCAAGGGAATCAAAACCTATAGGGTACTTCCCGTTGACCTAGAATCATGAAATTTGGCAAGAAGCGGTGTCTTACAGCACATGTAAAGGGCAAAATCTTAAAACCGAAAATATGTAGATTAAATTCAAGAAAAATGCGAATTTACTATTAGAAACTTATGAAAATACACTAATGTGTTGCGTGGTATTGTCAGCCACCAGAAGCATATGACTTGCATACAGTTAGGTCCTCCTAAAGGTACCTTACTTACAAGTTTGTACGGAACCCTCGGTGCGCGAGTCACAACTCGCACTTGGTCGGTTTTTTTTTAAATTTGTAAATCGATCTCCACTCTCTAAAATTTATCGCTTTGCGATAATTTCTAGATCGTTTCTCGCTTTGATAAAGTTCTAAATTCGGCTGAAATTACAAACATTAATTTGGTCTCTATTTTTCCTATCTAATTGTTCTCGAAAGGAATTCCACAGAATTAATTGTAGATTATTATCACGAAAAAACCGAGATAATAATCTACAATTAGCGAATGTTCAAGTAGTTCAAAAACCTTGAGACATAATAAAACGAAATAAACAAATATTATAAGCACGAGAAATGTCGCAAATTGGCAATAAAATGTTTAGATTTAAGTTTCTGCCAAATACATGATAATAGTATATTTTGTAACTAGTGCGGTAAGTTCTCAATTTGACGCGATAGCGAAATTGGGCACACGAACGAATCATTTTTTTTAATATTCAGATCTTGATTGTGTTTATTATATATATATTTTTTTTAATGTAACCTAGCGATATTGAATATTTGCGTGCGTTACCCAAGTTATGGTGAAAAACAAGGATTTCTCGAATTATAAAACGTGCGTCAAGAAGTACTTCTCGCGCATAAATTTGAGATTAGAGAATTTTGAGAAAACCTTAAATATTTGTTTTTTTTTTACTTTTGTTGCAATTGCTTTAAATATCGACGAGTATTCGTGACCCCCAAAACACAAAACCTTGCAAATTTGTCTTTATAACAATTTTTCTTACTTTAAATGAACTCAAACTCAAATCAACTTAAAAATATTTCTTATATCTTGAAGTGAGAATATTTTCTGAAAAGGAACCTTTGATGTCGATTAATCTGTCTAGACTTTATACAGTTGTTATCAATGTTATCGCTTTGTAAATAAAATCAATATGGAAAGATATAAAGTGCCCAAAGAGTTCTATAAGATTGGCCAGATAGTTTTATCTAGGAAATATCTCTATTTAGCTGAGAACTGAAATATCGTTTTCGATTAAGACAAGTTTTTGCCGAGCGAAATTTATGTTATCAAATTGCCACACGAATAATAAACAAGTTGATGGATTGTTAGATTAAATGCAGCGGAGAAAAAAGGTTTGTAAGTGGTGAAATTACAAGTTGTGAAAGTCGTCGTCCTCATTACAAAATGAGACGGCGATTTTGTTTTATTTGCCGAGGAAAATATGCGAAGAGATTCCATGCGAGTTATCTCGGGAATTCAAAGAATGTTACGAAACGTTTCGGTTTTCTAAGTAAAGCAAAAACTGGAATCTATATGCAAAAATGTTTTTGAAAAAATTTAAATTTTTGTTGTTAAGAAAAATTCCGTTTGCGGTATTAAACTTTATCAAATCCGCGATCCGAATCTACGCCATGTATTATGTAAATTTGAATAATCGTAAATATATTTCGTAGATGTCACAGTTGATAAATTCGATATTAATTATGAAATAAAAATACCTTTAAAATGCACTTATCAGTGAATAAATTAATTATAAATTCATAACGATTTTTCACAATCTGCTCTCTCTGGGCCATGGGAAAAATCGACCTACATCAAAATTCCGTGTATAAATATTTCAATATTATTAGGGCCATTTTTGCCTGTTTCCTCTCATTTATTGCAACTTTTTGCTGAAGAATAATTTACCCCAATTCCTCACGCATCTTTCGAGAACAAATTTGTCGCAATCGGTTAAAAATTTACTGAGCGGTGAATACAAATGTAAGTCTTCCGCCGGATCGATGGCTGGTGCGGTGGGATTTCTTAGTTTCGGTAGCTTCCTAGGAACGTGGTATACGTTTTCCGACTAATTTCGTGACGCTGAATCGATTGGCGAAAACTAAAAGTCTCTGCGATGAGCCGTTCGAAAGTTACTAAATCGTGAAATCCGCGGAAAATGCGATTTATTAAAATGGATAGTTATCAAGCTAATGGAAAATGTGAAAAGCGCGTACGAAAGTGTTTTCCCTGCTGGTTGTCGCCGCTTCCGTTCGCAAGATATGACCTAAAATTTGGGAATTTGGGAAATTTTGGGAACATTGGTCGGTCGAGCAGAGAACTGGGAATCAGCAAGCAATTGATATTTTTCTGAAATCTAAGTGCGTCCGTAGAGAAATGATGCCGTTTTTAATTGTCCGCAACCTTTCACGAGATATAAACTCATGAAGTCGAAATTCTGGAAAATTTCAGAATTTCGCAATAAAACCTGGAACGTACCCAACAATATACATATCGATTTGTTCGTCTTGTCGTCTAGTTTCAGTGTGCCGAAAATGGTTTCGTTGAGAGAGGTTTGTCAAGGTCATCAAGGTGTTGTGCGAGACACAGTCGAACGATATGGTCAGATTAGAGAAAATTCCTATGGGGTGTTTCGCAGACTGTGTCTCGCACAACACCTTGATGAACACATTATATACTAGAAACCGTTCCCTACATTCACAAACACCGAAGCAAAAAAAACGAAGAGAAGATTTTTGCATATAGAGAGATGCATAAATTTAATATCAGAGGTAATCTTTTGGATATCAAGAGGAGAGACTTAACCATGTGCATTTATGGAATCGAAAACAAAGGTAACTGGGGGCATGGCAGAGCCCCCGCCAAGTCGAATCTTTTCTCGAAGCGACAAACGGCACTTTTGACCCGCCTGTAACTTCGTTGTGTATAAAGCAGGAAGTTTAAATTTTTAGATATCAAGAGACCTACTATAACTGGCTTTATTGCCAATATACCTAATAATTATACCTTATAGTTTACGAATTATCGCCAGTCAAATTTCTTAATTTTTGAAAGTGACACACTCACCTACGATCAAAATTCTAAGGTACTTCTAGCAATCTTACTAACTCCAAATTTTGAATTTTAGTTAGCCTTTAGCCTATAACGGAAGGAAAAAATCTCGAAATTTCATTATCCATTAAATGACAAAGATTATTCAAAATTTCTTAATTTTGTCACAGATCATCAAAATTTTAAGGTATCTCTAGCAATCTTACAGACTGCAGATTTTGAATTTTAGTTAGCCTTTAGCCTATAAAGGAAGAAAAAAATAAAAAATCCCGAAATTTAATTTTCCATTAAATGAAAATAAGGATTATTAAAAATAATATTAAACGAACATATCGCGCTTGTACGTATGGTTGCTAACTTTAAAATAGAGCCAGTGAGTAGGCTTTAAGAATATCAGTAGCTGACGGACACGGTATATTACCCGAGAAAAAGAAAATACCGGCCAAGTGCGAATTGTGACTTGCGCATCGAGAGTTCCGTACAAACTTGTAGGTCAGGTTTTTTCTTTAGGATCTCTTAGAATCTTTAGGAGGACTTAACTGTATGCAACCCATATTCTTCTGGTGCCTGATAATACCACGCAACACATTAGTGTATTTTCATAAGTTTCTAATAGTAAATTCGCATTTTTCTTGTAATTAAACTACATATTTACGGTTTTCAGATTTTTTCCTTTACATGTGCTGTAAGACACCGCTTCTTGCCAAATTTCATGATTCCAGGTCAACGGGAAGTACCCTATAGGTTTTGATTCCCTTGTGAAATCGCAAAATATGCGACATAAACGGTCATATCTTTTGATCCAGTTGACTTACAAGTTTGATTTTTTCACAGCTGAAAGAGACCGCAGACCCGAGTATTTGATGCAAATTTCAACTTGTTACCTCTACTCGTTCTTGCGAAAAATGGTCTTGACCGACAGACAGACGGACGGACAGACGGACAGACAGACGAACAACAAAGTAATCCTATAAGGGTTCCGTTTTCGGTACGGAACCCTAAAAAAGAACATGACCTACGAAAAGAAATGAGATGCCATCAAAAACATAAAATGTAAAAAATGCCAAGTCTCGTAACGCCGTTCTTTCGCTATCAAAAGTTGTGGGATCTCATGTAAGACCAAGTCAGTTATTTTAGTTAGTGTGTATGTAGAAGCACCTATTCAAACACTTTGTTATAAATTGTTATCTAATCAATTACCTATCAACATTTATAGTGACCGTATCAATATTAGACACCTTTATTTCTATTATAATTATAATGAACTTGTTAGTGCAGATCATCAAACTTTGACAATTTTCGATCAAATTAATTATGTTTGAAATTTGCACAAACTTCAAAATTCACATTATAAATCTGATACTAATCGCAGAATTCTCGCGAAAATTTGCAAAAATATTCTTAAAAGTCTGCACTTGAAGTTTGAGTAGTTGACTTCGCTAAAATCTAGTTGGATTAGTTAGTGTAGATCATCAAACTTTCAGAGTTTTCGATCAAATTAATTCAATTTCAAAATTGCACAAACTTTATATTTTGCACTATAAAACTGAAATTAATCGCAGAATTTTCGCGAAAATTTACAAAAATATTCTTAAAAGTCTGCACTTGAAGTTTGTATAGTTGGCTTCGCTAAAATCAAGTTCGATTAGTTAATGCAGATCATCGAACTTTGAGAATTTTCGATCAAATTATGTTTCAAAATTGCACAAACTTTACAACTTGCATTATAAAACTGAAACTAATCGCAGAATTTTCGCGAAAATTTACAAAAATATTCTTAAAAGTCTGCACTTGATTGAAGTTTGTATAGTTGGCTTCGCTAAAATCTAGTTCGCTTAGTTAATGCAGATCATCGAACTTTGAGAATTTTCGATCAAATTATGTTTCAAAATTGCACAAACTTTACAATTTGCATTATAAAACTGAAACTAATCGCAGAATTTTCGCGAAAATTTGCGGAAATAATGTTAAAAATCTGCACTTGAAGTTTGTATAGTTTGCTTCGCTAAAATCTAGTTGGACTAGTTAGTGCAGATCATCAAACTTTGACAATTATCGATCAAATTAATTATGTTTGAAATTTGCACAAACTTCAAAATTCGCATTATAAAACTGATACTAATCGCAGAATTCTCGCGAAAATTTCAAAAATATACTTGAAAGTCTGCACTTGAAGTTTGTGTAGTTGAAGTCGCTAAAATCTAGTTGGATTAGTTAGTGCAGATCATCGAACTTTGAGAATATTCGATCCAATTAGTTATGTTTCAAAATTGCACAAACTTTATAATTTGCACTATAAAACTGAAACTAATCGCAGAATTTTCGCCAAAAATTTGCAAAAATATTCTTAAAAGTCTGCACTTGAAGTTTGTATGGTTGGCTTCGCTAAAATCTAGTTGGACTAGTTAGTGCAGATCATCAAACTTTGCCAATTTTCGATCATATTATTTCTATTTCAAAATTGCACAAACTTTATAATTTGCACTATAAAACTAAAACTAATCGCAGAATTTTCGCGAAAATTTACAAAACTATTCTTAAAAGTCTGCACTTGAAGTTTGTATAGTTGGCTTCACTGAAATCTAGTTGGATTAGTTAGTGCAGATCATCAAACTTTGACAATTTTCGATCAAATTCATTATGTTTGAAATTTGCACAAACTTCACAATTCGCATTATAAAATTGAAACTAATCACAGAATTTTCGCGAAAATTTTCGGAAATAATGTTAAAAGTCTGCATTTGAAGTTTGTTTGAAGTGGAATTTGAAGTTGAAGTTTGTATAGTTGGCTTCACTGAAATATAGTTTGATTGGTTTGTGCAGATCATCAAACTTTGACAATTTTCGATCAAACTAATTATGTTTCAAAATTGCACAAACTTTACAATTTGCATTAAAAACTGAAACTAATCGCAGAATTTACTCGAAGATTCGTAAAAATAATCCTAAAAGTCTGCACTTGAAGTTTGTATAGTTCGCTTCATTGAAACCTATTTGTATTAGTTGGTGCAGATCAACAAACTTGCTGACAATTTTTGATCAAAGTAATTCTGTTTTAAAATTGGACAAAAATTGCAAACAAAATTTTCGCGAAATTTAGCCAAAAATGGTCTTGAAAGTCTTTTTTGTTTTGCGCGAATCCTTCCCAAAATGTGAAATTTTGCCCAAGATGGCTTATAAGAACTTTAGAATTTATCTCTTGTTTAGGGTTCCGTACCGAAAACGGAACCCTTAAAGGATCACTTTGTTGTCCGTATGTCTGTCTGTCCGTCCGTCCGTCCGTCTGTCTGTCTGTCAAGACCATTTTTCTCAGGAACGAGTAGAGGTAACAAGTTGAAATTTGTATCAAATACTCGAGTCTGCGGTCTCTTTCAGCTGTGAAAAAATCAAACTTGTAAGTCAATGGGATCAAAAGATATGACCGTTTATGTCGCATATTTTGCGATTTCATAAGGAAATCAAAACCTATAGGGCACTTCCCGTTGACCTAGAATCATGAAATTTGGCAAGAAGCGGTGTCTTACAGCACATGTAAGGGGCAAAATCTGAAAACCGTAAATATGTAGTTTAATTACAAGAAAAATGCGAATTTACTATTAGAAACTTTATGAAACTATATGAAAATACACTAATGTGTTGCGTAGTATTGTCAGGCACCAGAAGCATATGGGTTGCATACAGTTAGGTCCTCCTAAAGATACCTTACTTATAAGTTTGTACGGAACCCTCGGTGCGCGAGTCGCAACTCGCACTGGGCCGGTTTTTTTTTGTTTTGCGGGAATCCTTGCCAAAATGTGAAATTTTGCCCAATATGTTGCAAAATATGCGACATAAACGGTCCTATCTTTTGATCGCGTTGACTTACAAGTTTAATTTTTTCACAGCTGAAAGAGACCGCAGACCAGAGTATGGGATACAAATTTCAACTTGTTACCTCTACGCGTTCCTGAGAAAAATGGTCTAGACGGACAGACAGACAGACGGACAACAAGGACAACAAGATAAAACTGAAACTAATCGCAGAATTTTCACAAAAATTTAGAGAAATATTCATAAAAGTCTGCACTTGAAGTTTGTATAGTTGGCTTCACTGAAATTAGTTGGATTAGTTAGTGCAGATCATCAAACTTTGACAATTTTCGATCAAATTAATTCTGTTTGAAATTTGCACAAATTCACAATTCGCAAAATAAAATTGAAACTAATCGCAGAATTTTCGCGAAAATTTGCGGAAATAATGTTAAAAGTCTGCATTTGAAGTTTGTATAGTTGACTTCACTGAAATATCGTTGGATTGGTTTGTGCAGATCATCAAACTTTGACAATTTTCGATCAAATTAATTCTATTTGAAATTTGCACAAACTTTACAATTTGCATTATAAAATTGAAACTAATCGCAGAATTTTCGCGAAAATTTTCAAAATTATTATTAAAAGTCTGCACTTGAAGTTGGTATAGCTGGCTTCATTGAAATCTATTTAAATTAATTAGTGGAGATCAACAAACTTTGACAATTTTCGAACAAATTATTTCTGTTTCAAAATTGCACAAACTTTACAATTTGCATTAAAAAACTGAAACTAATCGCAGAATTTTCGCGAAAATTGGTAAAAATATTCTTAAAAGTCTGCACTTGAAGTTTGTATAGTTTGCTTCGCCAAAATCTAGTTGGACTAGTTAGTGCAGATCATAAAACTTTGACAATTTTCGATCAAATTAGTTCTATTTCAAAATTGCACAAACTTTATAATTTGCACTATAAAACTGAAACTAATCACAGAATTTTCGCGAAAATTTACAAAAATATTCCTAAAAGTCTGCACTTGAAGTTTGTATGGTTGGTATAGTTAGCGAAAACGGAACCCTTATAAGGATCACTTTGTTGTTCGTCTGTATGTCTGTATGTCTGTCTGTCTGTCTGTCTGTCTGTCTGTCTGTCTGTCTGTCTGTCTGTCGGTCTGTCGGTCTGTCGGTCTGTCGGTCTGTCGGTCTGTCGGTCTGTCCGTCCGTCTGTCTGTCTGTCTGTCAAGACCATTTTTCTCAGGAATGCGTAGAGGTAACAAGTTGAAATTTGTATCAAATACTCTAGACTGCGGTCTCTTTCAGCTGTGAAATAATCAAACTTGTAAGTCAACGCGATCATAAGATATGACCGTTTATGTCGCATATTTTGCGATTTCACAAGGGAATCAAAACCTATAGGGTACTTCCCGTTGACCTAGAATCATGAAATTTGGCAAGAAGCGGTGTCTTACAGCACATGTAAAGGGAAAAATCTGAAAACCGTAAATATGTAGTTTAATTACAAGAAAAATGCAAATTTACTATTAGAAACTTATGAAAATACACTAATGTGTTGCGTGGTATTGTCACGCACCAGAAGCATATGGGTTGCATACAGTTAGGTCCTCCTAAAGATACCTTACTTACAAGTTTGTCAGAACCTTCGGTGCGCGAGTCACAACTCGCACTTGGCCGGTTTTTTTAAATTTATTGTTGTATTGCATTTACGAACATTGTTGATGCAAATCGTTTAAATAAAAATACAAATTTTATTTATTTATTTAACAAACTTTCATTGTTTAGTTTGTCAAATTTATCTGTCTAGCCTTGTCTGTCCAACTTTTCCAGAAATGTCAAAATGATGTCGTAATGCGTAATGTTATCTAAAAAAAGATAATGAATGTTATCTTTTTAACAACTGTCTGTGGATGTCATTTTTCTAAGTTGTAAAAAATAGATAAATGTTAACTTTCATAAACGTCCCTACGACATCATAAATATATCTTTTTATCGTAATCCGCCATAACCTATAATCTGTCAAAGTTGACATAAATATGTCAAAACTGATAGTAATCTGTAAAAATTGACATTAATCTGTCAAAACTGATAATAATCTGTCAAAATTGACATTAATCTGTCAAAACTGATATTAATATGTCAAAATTGACATTAATCTGTCAAAACTGATAATTATATGTCAAAATTGACATTAGTCTTTCAAAACTGATATTAATCTGCCAAAATTGACATTAATCTGTCAAAACTGATATTAATCTGTCAAAATTGACATTAATTTGTCAAAACTGATATTAATATATAAAAATTGACTTTAGTCTGTCAAAACTGATGTTAATATATCAAAATTGACATTAGTCTGTCAAAACTGATGTTAATATGTCAAAATTGACATTAATCTGTCAAAACTGATATTAATCTGTCAAAATTGACATTAATCTGTCAAAACTGATATTAATCTGCCAAAATTGACATTAATCTGTCAAAACTGATCTGCCGAAATTTACATTAAATTGGGTAGTTAAGATATTGGTATACTACTTGTACTAGTAATAGTTAGTCTGTAGTTTCTAATCTACAGAGACTTAACTCGTTAGTCTGTGTCTTGTTTATGAAACTAGATGGTTAGGTTAGGTTTGTAGAAACCAAACTCATGTCATCCACTTAAAAATATCTGGTTGCAATTTTCAGCGACTAGGCACACAAAACTAGACACGACTAGATAAGTCTCAACGCTCTTGTTACAAAGTATGCAACAAGAGAAGTAATTGCATAACAAATATTTTTTTTAAAGCTATAGTTTTAAAAGCACGTTTATCAATAAATTGTATATCTTTTATATATAAAAAAAGAATGTTTTGGAGGTAGAAAATATTGAGGAAACTAAAACTTGTATCATAAATATGTTCAGGGTGTAGCGAACAAAAGCATCACCTACAAGTTGTCACTTTATCGTATCTCCATTTTACATCGTAATGTATATTGGTGTGGCGGAGGGTGAGGTGAATCGCTCATGTAAAATATACACGCAGACAAACTTATCTCCAGATTTATAAAACTTTTTTGTATACACACCGATTTTTTCCCCCCGTTGAATGTGTGTGTATGCAGAGAGCCGAGTTATCTTCGGATCGCATTAGTTGGTATCTCTCCGGCGATACCGAGTCTCAGTCTCTGTGCGCCGCCGCTATCTCCGCCTGATGGAACTCTCCGGCCAGACTAATTGCTGTAAAATATTACGCTACTTATATTACCTTGTTTTTTATGTATTTGCTTTCTGTATCATGCGAGGAACAAGTTACTCTTGCTGTTTTACTCTTTAAAAATAAACGCAGTTTTTTCCACACTTTTCAACTAATTATAATGGATACAAATTAATCTTAGTTTGTACCGTATATATAAATTATAAAGATTTTAGATTAACTTCTACTGGTTTCTCATTAAATTACACTCAATATCTATGACTTTATATCTTAAAACCCTTAAAATAATTTAATTTACTAAATAATTTATGCTAAATAATAATTTTCGGTACTTACGCATTAACGCCACCACCGCTACATTTTTAAATGCCGCCAATCTACAGCTAAAATTTTTATAAGAAATCATAAAATAAAACATTTTATTTAAGATTAAAACATTTTTAAAACTAAAAATACTTTTAGCGGACAGATAAATCTAGAGAACATACGCGCGGCAGCGCGATCTCTCGAACCAATATATAGCGGTAGTGGCGTTAATACGCAAGTACCCAATTTTCTTTTATAAAATTTACAACTAGTTTGAAGTCTTTTTATTACAAACACACAATCTCTTGTAATAAAACAAAAATACACAGAAATAATTAGATTTGCAACCCTGGTCATGAATTGCAAATTTCACGCACTGCACTAATATTTTATATAAAAAATAATCTGCAGCGCATATCCAAGGGTTGCGTTTGCATATTTAAGCCCGCGCAAATAAATTCCGCGTTTGACGGGCAAGTTGTATGTTAAAGCTGTAAAAAGATAAGGCGCACTGCTTGGGCGGTTTGCGAAACTTCGCGATCTTAGTCCTGATAGAATTGCGTATACACATACAAAACGCCACGTATTGTATCTATAACTAGAGAATAATGCGCGTTTATCGCGGATATCTTTGCAGGAATACATTCAAATCTCGTTTATGGAAATGAAGAAAACTTGATTTTCCGCGGAGATACCACAGTTATATTTATTTTAATTGGCGATTAATCGTTAGCTTAAAGTTTCAAATTGCCTTTGCTTACGTTTTGGAAAAGGTTGCTTGTAATAAATTTTCTTATGGCTAAGATTACTACTGGTTGTCTGTATCAGGATGTCTAGGATCTGTCACTGGGGAAATGACTATTCTAGAAGTTCGAGTTGAACATTGTAATTTCTGTTTGTTCTCTTGACGATTTTCGGGCGTTTGCTACAAGACGCTTGGGATTTCCCTAGATATAATCCACATATCCAACACTAAATAATTATTCTTAATTCCATTATCTACATAGGGTAAATCTGGGTGAGTTTCCCCATTAAATAACCTATATAAATAAACGGAAATTGAATAACTTGTCTGCGCCATCTCACCCGCAAAACTTCGAAAATTTGTATTTACAACAAAAGTTACCACCAAAATCTACAATGTCATTTCTGTTTGTTTTCTTGACGATTTTTTGGCGTTTACTACAAGACGCTTGAGATTTCCCTAGATATAATCCACATATCCAACACTAAATGATTATTCTTAATTCCATTATCTACATAGTATAAATCTGGGTGAGTTTCCCCTTTAAATAACCTATATAAATAAACGGAAATTGAATAACTCGTCTGCGCCATCTCACCCACAAAACTTCCAAATTTTGTATTTACAACAGAAGATACCACCAAAATGTACAAACAGAAATGTAATTTCTGTTTGTTCACTTGACGATTTTCGGACGTTTGCTACTAGACGCTTGGAATTGCTTTATGCTCAAACCCTTGTGCGAAAAACTCCGAACGGAATGAGCCATAAAAGGTGTAATCTATAATAATCGAGCAAACAAGTTTTAACCAACGCAATATTGTTGCAACAATTATGTGTTCTCCAGATATAATATTCGCGATTTTTGTGCTCGAAAAATTCACCCCGAACTGTATGAAAGGTGAAATCTTTAATAATCGAGCACACAAATTTTAACCGACGAGAAATGCTGGACCTTTCCGACCATTCAGTGTTTTGTGTTGAGTTTAAACCCCGATAACTTGAAAACCAGCATGAATTTAGGAAAATGTTTCAAATAAATCTTGTAGAGCCTTAAAATTCCTATAAGAAACTTCGTTCTATTCTTTAGGTTGTCGTATGTTTTCCTGCTGAAATTTACGAAAATTTGAAAGTCTGCCCTTGGATTAACTTTTTGTGTTTTGTGTTGAGATTAAAGCCCAATAACTTGAAAACCAGCAAGAATTTAGCAAAATGTTTCAAACAAATCCTGCTGAATTTTACGAAAATTTGAAAGTCTATCTTTGGATTAACTTTCTGTGTTTTGTGTTGACTTTAAAGCCCAATAACTTGAAAACCAGCAAAAATTTTGCAAAATGTTTCAAATAAATCTTATATAGCATTAAATTTTCTATAGGAGCCTGTGATACATTCTGTAGATTGTCTTATGTTTTCTTGCTGAAATTTACGAAAATTTGAAAGTCTGCCCTTGGATCTAACTTTCTGTGTTTTGTGTTGAGTTTAAAGCCCGATAACTTGAAAACCAGAAGGAATTTAGAAAAATGTTTCAAATAAATCTTATAGACCATTAAACTTCCTATAAGAACCTGTAATACATTCTGTAGACTGTCTTATATTTTCCTGCTGAAATTTACGGAAATTTGAAAGTCTGCCCTTGATTAACTTTCTGTGTTTTGTGTTGAGTTTATAGCCCGATAACTTGAATACCAGCAAGAATTTAGCAAAATGCTTCAAATAAATCTTATAGAGCCTTAAATTTCCTATAAGAAACTGCGATATATTCTTTTGGTTGTCTTATATTTTCCTACTGAAATTTACAAAAATTTGAAAGTCTATCTTTGGATTAACTTTCTGTGTTTTGGGTTGAGTTTAAAGCCCGATGACTTGAAAACCAGCAGGAATTTAGAAAAATGTTTTAAATAAATCTTGTAGAGCGTTAAATTTCCTATAAGAAACTGCTATACACTATGTAGGTTGTCTTATGTTTTCCTGCTGAAATTTACAAAAATTTGAAGGTCTATCTTTGGATTAACTTTTTCTGTTTTGTGTTGACTTTAAAGCACAATAACTTGAAAACCAGCAAGAATTTAGCAAGATGTTTCAAACAAATCTTGTAGAGCATTAAATTTCCTATAGGAACCTGTGATACATTCTTTAATTTGTCTTATGTTTTCCTGCTGAAATTTACAAAAATTTGAAAGTCTATCTTTGGATTAACTTTCTGTGTTTTGTGTTGACTTTAAAGCCCAATAACTTGAAAACCAGCAAAAAATTTGCAAAATGTTTCAAATAAATCTTATACGGCATTAAATTTCCTATAGGAGCCTGTGATACATTCTGTAGATTGTCTTATGTTTTCTTGCTGAAATTTACGAAAATTTGAAAGTCTGCCCTTAGATTAACTTTCCGTGTTTTGTGTTGAGTTTAAAGCCCGATAACTTGAAAACCAGAAGGAATTTATAAAAATGTTTCAAATAAATCTTATAGACCATTAAACTTCCTATAAGAACCTGTAATACATTCTGTAGACTGTCTTATATTTTCCTGCTGAAATTTACGAAAATTTGAAAGTCTGCCATTGATTAACTTTCTGTGTTTTGTGTTGAGTTTATAGCCCGATAACTTGAATACCAGCAGGAATTTAGCAAAATGCTTCAAATAAATCTTATAGAGCCTTAAGTTTCCTATAAGAAACTGCGACATATTCTTTAGTCTTATATTTTCCTGCTGAAATTTACAAAAATTTGAAAGTCTATCTTTGGATTAACTTTCTGTGTTTTGGGTTGAGTTTAAAACCCGATAACTTGAAAACCAGCAGGAATTTAGAAAAATGTTTTAAATAAATCTTGTAGAGCGTTAAATTTCCTATAAGAAACTGCTATACACTATGTAGGTTGTCTTATGTTTTCCTGCTGAAATTTACAAAAATTTGAAGGTCTATCTTTGGATTAACTTTTTCTATTTTGTGTTGACTTTAAAGCACAATAACTTGAAAACCAGCAAGAATTTAGCAAAATGTTTCAAACAAATCTTGTAGAGCATTAAATTTTCTACAAGAACTTGTGATACATTCTGTAGGTTGTTTTATGTTTTCCTGCTGAAATTTACAAAAATTTGAAAGTCTATCTTTGGATTAACTTTCTGTGTTTAGCGCCCAATAACTTGAAAACCAGCAGGAATTTAGCAAAATATTTCAAATAAATCTTATAGAGCCTTAAATTTCCTATAAGAAGCTGCGATATATTCTTTAGGTTGTCTTATATTTTCCTGCTGAAATTTACAAAAAATTAAAAGTCTATCTTTGGATTAACTTTCTATGTTTTGGGTTGAGTTTAAAGCCCGATGACTTGAAAACCAGCAGGAATTTAGAAAAATGTTTTAAATAAATCTTGTAGAACGTTAAATTTTCTATAAGAACCTGGTATATATTCTGTAGGTTGTCTGCTGTTTTCCTGCTGAAATTTACGAAAAATTTTGAAGTCTTCCCTTGGATTATCTTTCAGTGTTTGGTGTTGTGTTTAAAGCCCGATAACTTCAAAACCAGCAGGATATCAGCAAAATATTTCAAATAAATCTTATGGAGCATCAAATTTTCTATAAGATCCTGCGATATATTCTGTAGGTTGTCTTATTTTTTCCTGCTGAAATTTACAAAAAATTGAAACTCTATCTTTGGATTAACTTTCTGTGTTTTGTATTCAGTTTGAAGCCCAATAACTTTAAAACCAGCTGGAATTTAGCAAAATGTTTCAAATAAATCTTATAGAGCATTAAATGTCCTATACGAACCTGCGATATATTATTTAGATTGTCTTATGTTTTCCTGCTAAATTTACGAAAGATTGAAAGTCTGCCCTTGATTAACTTTTTGTATTTTTGTTGTGTTTAAAGCCCGATTACTTGAAAACCAGCAGGAATTTAACAAAATGTTTCAAATAAATCTTATAGAGCATTAAATTTCCTATAAGAAGCTGAGATATATTCTGTAGGTTGTCTTATGTTTTCCTGCTGAAATTTTCAAAAATTTTAAAGTATTTCTTTGGATTATCTTTCTGTGTTTTGTGTTGAGTTTAAAGCCCGATAACTTGAAAACCAGCAGGAAATTAGCAAAATGTTTCAAATAAATCTTTTTGCGCGTTAAATTTCCTATAAGAACATGCGATATATTCTGTAGGTTGTGCTGCTGAAATTACGAAAATTTGAAAGTCTACCCTTGGATCAACTTTCTATTTTGTATTGAGTTTAAAGCCTGATAACTTGAAAACCAGCAGGAATTTTGAAAAATGTTTCAAATCAATCTTGTAGAGCGTTAAATTTCCTATAAGAAACTGCGATATATTCTGCAGGTTGTCTTATGTTTTTCTGCTGAAATTTACGAAAATTTGAAAGTCTACCCTTGGATTATCTTTCAGTGTTTTGTGTTGATTTTAAAGCTAAATAACTTGAAAACCAGCAAGAATTTAGCAAAATGTTTTAAGTAAACCTTGTAGAACATTAAATTTCCTATAAGAACCTGCGATATATTCTTTAGGTTGTCGTATGTTTTCCTGCTGAAATTTAGGAAAATTTGAAAGTCTACCTTTGGATTAACTTTCTGTGTTTTGTGTTGAGTTTATAGCCCGGTAACTTAAAAACCAGCAGGAATTTAACAAAATGTTTTAAGTAAACCTTGTAGAACATTAAATGTCCTATAAGAACCTGCGTTATATTCTTTAGGTTGTCTTATGTTTTCCTGCTGAAATTTACGAAAATTTGAAAGTTTGCCCTTGAATAACTTTCTGTGTTTTGTCTTGAGTTTAAAGCCCGATAACTTGGAAACCAGCAGGAACTTAGCAAAATGTTTTAAATAAATCTTGTAGAGCGTTAAATTTCCGGTAAGGAACTGCTATACACTCTGTAGGTTGTCTTATGTTTTCCTGCTGAAATTTACAAAAATTGGAAAGTCTATCTTTGGATTAACTGTCTATGTTTTGTGTTGACTTTAAAGTCCAATAACTTGAAAACCAGCCAGAATTTAGCAAAATGTTTAAAATAAATCTTATAGAGCATTAAATTTCCTATAAGAACCTGTGAAACACTCTGTAGATTGTCTTATGTTTTCCTGCTGAAATTTACGAAAATTTGAAACTTTGCCCTTGATTAACTTTCTGTGTTTTGTGTTGAGTTTAAAGCCCGATAACTTGAAAACCAGCGGGAATTGAGAAAAATGTTTGAAATAAATCTTGTAGAGCCTTAAATTTCCTATAAGAACCTGCGATATGTTCTGTAGTTTGTTTATGTTTTCCTGCTGAAATTTACGAAAATTTGAAACTTGCCCTTGATTAACTTTCAGTGTTTTCTGTTGAGTTTAAAGCCCGATAACTTGAAAACCAGCAGGAATTTAGCAAAATGTTTCAATTAAATCTTATAGAGCATTAAATTTCCTATAAAAGCATGCAATATAATTTGTAGCTTGTTTTATGTTTTCCTGCTGAAATTTACAAAAATTGGAAAGTCTATCTTTGGATTAACTGTCTATGTTTTGTGTTGACTTTAAAGTCCAATAACTTGAAAACCAGCCAGAATTTAGCAAAATGTTTTAAATAAATCTTATAGAGCATTAAATTTCCTATAAGAACCTGTGAAACACTCTGTAGATTGTCTTATGTTTTCCTGCTGAAATTTACGAAAATTTGAAACTTTGCCCTTGATTAACTTTCTGTGTTTTGTGTTGAGTTTAAAGCCCGATAACTTGAAAACCAGCGGGAATTGAGAAAAATGTTTGAAATAAATCTTGTAGAGCCTTAAATTTCCTATAAGAACCTGCGATATGTTCTGTAGTTTGTTTATGTTTTCCTGCTGAAATTTACGAAAATTTGAAACTTGCCCTTGATTAACTTTCAGTGTTTTCTGTTGAGTTTAAAGCCCGATAACTTGAAAACCAGCAGGAATTTAGCAAAATGTTTCAATTAAATCTTATAGAGCATTAAATTTCCTATAAAAGCATGCAATATAATTTGTAGCTTGTTTTATGTTTTCCTGCTGAAATTTACAAAAATTGGAAAGTCTATCTTTGGATTAACTGTCTATGTTTTGTGTTGACTTTAAAGTCCAATAACTTGAAAACCAGCCAGAATTTAGCAAAATGTTTCAAATAAATCTTATAGAGCATTAAATTTCCTATAAGAACCTGTGAAACACTCTGTAGATTGTCTTATGTTTTCCTGCTGAAATTTACGAAAATTTGAAACTTTGCCCTTGATTAACTTTCTGTGTTTTGTGTTGAGTTTAAAGCCCGATAACTTGAAAACCAGCGGGAATTGAGAAAAATGTTTGAAATAAATCTTGTAGAGCCTTAAATTTCCTATAAGAACCTGCGATATGTTCTGTAGTTTGTTTATGTTTTCCTGCTGAAATTTACGAAAATTTGAAACTTGCCCTTGATTAACTTTCAGTGTTTTCTGTTGAGTTTAAAGCCCGATAACTTGAAAACCAGCAGGAATTTAGCAAAATGTTTCAATTAAATCTTATAGAGCATTAAGTTTCCTATAAAAGCATGCAATATAATTTGTAACTTGTTTTATGTTTTCCTGCTGAAATTTACAAAAATTTGAAAGTCTATCTTTAGATTAACTTTCTGTGCTTTGTTTTGAGTTTATAGCCAGATAGCTTGAAAACCAGCAGGAATTTAGCAAAATCTTTCAAATAAATCTTGTAGAGGATTAAATTTTCAATAAGAACTTGCTATACATTCTGTAGGTTTTATTTTTTCCTGCTGAAATTTACGAAAATTTGAAAGTCTACCATTGGATTGTCTTACATTATTTTGTGTTAATTTTAAAGCCCGATAACTTGAAAACCAGCAGGAATTTAGAAAAATGTTTCCAATAAATCTTGTAGGGCGTTAAATTTCCTATAAGACACTGCGATATACTCTGCAAGTTGTTAAATGTTTTCCTGCTGAAATTTACGAAAATTTGAAAGTCTGCCCTTGTATTAACTTTATGTGTTTTGTGTTGAGTTTAAAGCCCGATAACTTGAAAACCAGCGTGAATTTTGAAAAATGTTTCAAATAAATCTTATAGAGCATTAAATTTCCTATACGAACCTGTGATATATTCTGTAGGTTGTCTTATGTTTTCCTGCTGAAATTTACAAAAATTTGAAAGTCTACCCTTGGATCAACTTTCTGTTTTGTCTTGAGTTTAAAGCCCGATAACTTGAAAACCAGCAGGAATTTAGCAAAATGTTTCAAATAAATCTTGGAGAGCATTATATTTCCAATAAGAACCTGTGATACATTATGTACATTGTCTTATGTTTTCCTGCTGAAATTTACGAAAATTTTAAAGCCTACCCTTGGAATAACTTTCTGTTTTGTGTTGAGTTTAAAGCCCGATAACTTTAAAACCAACAGGAATTTAGCAAAATGTTTCAAATAATTCTTATAGAGCATTAAATTTCCTATAAGAGCGTGTGATACATTCTGCAGATTGTTTTATGTTTTCCTGCTGAAATTTACGAAAATTTTAAAGTCTGCCCTTGGTTTAACATTATGTGTTTTGTGTTGAGTTTAAAGCCGGATAACTTGAAAACCAGCAGGAATTTAGTCAAATGTTTCAAATAAATGTTGTAGAGGAGTAAATTTTCTATAAGAAATTGCAATATATTGTCGTATGTTGTTCCGCTGAAATTTACGAAAATTTGAAAGTCTGCCCTCGGATTAACTTTCTGTGTTTTGTGTTGAGTTTAAAGCCCGATAACTGGAAAACTAGCAGGAATTTAGCAAAATGTTTCAAATAATTCTTATAGAGCATTAAATTTACTATATGAACCTGTGATATATTCTGTAGGTTGTCTTATGTTTTCCTGATGAAATTTACAAAAATTTTAAAGTCTATCCTTGGATTAACTTTCTATGTTTTGTGTTGAGTTTAAAGCCCGATAACTTGAAAACCTGCAGGAATTTAGAAAAATGTTTCCAATAAATCTTGTAGAGCGTTAAATTTCCTATAAGACGCTGCAATATACTCTGCAGGTTGTTGAATGTTTTCCTGCTGAAATTTACGAAAATTTGATAATCTGCCCTTGTATTAACTTTCTGTATTTTGTGTTGAGTTTTAAGCCCGATAACTTGAAAACCAGCAGGAATTTGGAAACATATTTTAGATAAATCTTGTAGGGCGTTAAATTTCCTATAAGAAACTGCGATATATTCTTTAGGTTGTCTTATGTTTTTCTGCTGAAATTTACGAAAATTTTATATTCAACTCGAAAATTAACTTTGTGGAATTTAAAGCCCAATAACTAGAAAACCAGCCGGAATTTTGAAAACTCTTTTGAATAAATCTTGTAGAGCGTTAAATTTCCTTTAGAAAACCGCTTTTTAGGGTTCCGCACCGAAAACGGAACCCTTATAGGATCACTTTGTTGTCTATCTATCCGTCTGTCCGTCCGTTTGTCTGTCTTTCAAGACCAGTTTTTTTCAGGAACGCGTAGAGGTAACAAGTTGAAATTTGTATTAAATACTCGGGTCTGCGGTCTATTTCAGCTGTGAAAAAATTAAACTTGTAAGTCAACGCGATCAAAAGATATGACCGTTTATGTCGCATATTTTGCGATTTTACATGGGAATCAAAACCTATAGGGTACTTCCCGTTGACCTAGAATCATGAAATTTGGCAAGAAGCGGTGTCTTACAGCACATGTAAAGGGAAAAAATCTGAAAATCGTAAATATGTAGTTTAATTACAAGAAAATGCGAATTTACTTACTTACAAGTTTGTACGGAACCCTCGGTGCGCGATTATGTGCTTTCCGATAATTATTATGCTATTCCATTCCATTATCTACATAGTGTAAATCTGGGTATATTTCCTAATTAAATAACCCATATGAATAAACGGAAATTGAATAACTCGTCTGCGCCATCTCACCCACAAATCTTCCATATTTTGTATTTACAACAAAAGTCACCACCAAAATCTACAATGTACAAACAGAAATGTAATTTCTGTTTGTTCTTTTGGCGATTTTCGGGCGTTTGCTACCAGACGCTTGGAATTTCCACAGATATAATCCACATATCCAACACTAATTAATTATTCTTAATTCCTTTTTCTACATAGTGTAAATCTGGGTGAGTTTCTCGATTAAATAAGCTATATAAAGAAACGGAAATTGAATAACTCGTCTGCGCCATCTCACCCACAAAATTTCGAAATTTAGTATTTACAACAAAAGTCACTACCAAAATCTACAATGTAATTTCTGTTTGTTATCTTGACGATTTTCGGGCGTTTACTACAAGATGCTTGGAATTTCCCTAGATATAATCCACATATCCAACACTAAATAATTATTCTTAATTCCATTATCTACATAGTTTAAATCTGGGTGAGTTTCCCCATTAAATTACCTATATGAATAAGCGGAAATTGAATAAATCGTCTGCGCCATCTCACCCACAAAATTTCCAAATTTTGTATTTACAACAAAAGTCACCAACAAAATCTACAATGTACAAACAGAAATGTAATAACTCGTTTGCTCCATTTCACCCTGTTTTAATTGATTTTAAAAAATTTCACCACCAAAATTTACAATCTACAATTGACAACAAATATATTTATCAAAACACGTTTTCTACGGAATAAAACAAAAATCAATTTAATTTGGTTCTCAAACGCTTTGGTCTGTTTGGTTTGGTATGTTTAAACTTGAAGTGAATTTAATCAAATAAATTTCTGATTGATATTAGATTGACGAGTAATTTTGTACAAATTGGAATAAACATAAATTATTTGTGAGATTGGAATTTGTTAACCAATTTTTAACTTGCAACAAGCCGAACGCAAACATTTGACTAACTTTGCAAACACAAACATCCTGGGCAAACACGTGTAACTTTATCACGGAAAAAACTTATTTTCAAATCAAAATATTTTCACTTCGATTATTTACTGATAACAACTCAGTATCATCTCAATATATTACATTAAACCCCGATTTCCAAGGAATAAACTTCACACAATTTTTTGTATTAGTTATTATCTGCGATAATAATTTTTCTGTTAAGATTAAGTTTTTCTTGAAAACGGAACGGTTGGTTTTTCCAATGAGGAATGCGCGACTTAACAGAAATCAATTTCTTCATGTTTCTCTGTTGAGATAAGACGCATTTTTGATAAGGAACGTGTGGTTAATGTCGGTTTAGAAGGAATCGAGATAAATAAAATGTGTTCAAGAAAAATATGACATCATTTAATTCCGTCGGTGATGTCAGACTGGCTCCATTAAAAATATCAATTTAAAATTAAATATAAATTGTGTAGAGATAGAAATCTCGAAGGAGGTTTTATAATTAAAAAAAAATATTTATTCAAGTTTATTGGAAGATTAATACATACATGTTGTATGTTTTAATTACGAAGCAAACGTTGTTTAAATATCTGATTTAACTTTAAATAACTTGTTATAAAGTCGTTGGATTACTCAAACAATATTAGCATGGTTTTCATGGTTAGCATGGTTAGCCCAAGGATATGCAGCCGAACACTCTGGAACTGCTTTTCGCATGACCTCGCAGTAACGGATGGATACGTGATCTGTTAGAAAAGTATCCGACCTTATTTTTATTTTAAAAACCTGATGGATTTGAATCAACCGCGCGTTGATTTTTTTCGCGCTTGTAGATAGCGTCTGTTCCTGTCGAACAGTGTTCGAGTGACGTAAATAGACCTTTTCATAGTTGAATTTTTTTTTGTGCGCATGTGTCAATTTCCGCCATGTTATACCTCGAAAACTGCCCGAACTTTTTGACATACAACTAAAAATGTGCCCGAAACTTTTATATTCCCGCCTTTCAAGCTTGGCGGATGCGCTTAACTAATCGTTAAAAGATCTATTAGTTTAAATTGTTGTAGGAGATTGAAAACGCGACAGAAATTAGTTAACCGATTTGTTAAATAACACGAATTTCAATACATAATCGTTATTGAGAGTAAACAAGTAAATTGCGCGCCGATAACGATCTCTCAATTTGCTAAAGAAAAATATGAAAGCGGTCGCCGCCGTCTGAGCCGCTGCCGTACACGTGAAACAAAACACCATTCAAGCACATGGTGCTTCCCATTGTCCTCTCGCACCCATACCGATCGGCCCCGCGATAAAGACGCCGCTCTGCCACAACAGGTGGCGACCGAAAGCCCATTTTTACACAATCACTAAAAAAATAAACGGCATATGTGAGGGGATAAATTGGTGCACTTCCGTTTAATTTTGTTTATAGTTCGGGAGGAAATTAAATTTATAATTTTAAATTAAATTTATTTTTTGTCATGGGGATAACGTCGGTGGTTTTTTTAAATTTCATTCAACAATGTGCAACATGTTGTCTATGGCAGTTATTTTTAATTAAATATTCGCACTGTATTATTAAAAATATTTCATAAAATTGGCTTTTAACCCCTTAACATATGAAAAAATGCGCATAGAGGTGTCCATATATATGTGATCTTATCACATTTACATGGCGTCTTATAGACCTCATTGTATGTTAAGGGGTTTTAATAAAATCGTATTCGATTTAACGCCCGTTTAAATTTGAAATTGAAATTCCGCAGTAGTTATTTACATTAGAGTGCGTAAAAGTTGATTTTACGCGACAGCTCGTTTGGGCTCGTTTAGCTGTACTTTCCAACATTGTATGTAAAAACTAACTTCACGTATACACGATGTCAAAGCTAGCTTTACAATTCATGAGGCCAAAAAATATTAAATTCAACGAGTGTGTTAACAATGTTAACGTTTGCTGAACTAACGACATTTTAATCAAATTAAAACTTCGAGTTATCGAGATTTCGCTGTAATCTCGATAACTCGAAACCAGTAAATTCAATAAAATGATATAATGTGGTTTGGCTTTCAATAAAATCGTCTTCAATTTAATGCCCGTTTAAATTTGAAATTTCGCAGTAGTTATTTACATTAGAGTGCGTAAAAGTTGATTTTACAACGCGACAGCTCGTTTGGGCTCGTTTGGCCGTACTTTCCAACATTGCGTGTAAAAATCTAACTTCACGTATACATGATGTCATAGCTAGCTTTACAATACATGAGGCCAAAATATATTAAAATCAACGAGTATATTAATGTTAACGTTTGCTGAACCAACGATAATTTAATCAAATTAAAACTTCGAGTTATCGAGATTTCGCTGTAATCTCGATAACTCGAAACCAGTAAATTCAATAAAATGAGATTGTGGTTTGGCTTAAAATCGTCTTCGATTTAACGCCCGTTTAAATTTGAAATTGAAATTCCGCAGTAGTTATTTACATTAGAGTGCGTAAAAGTTGATTTTACAACGCGACAGCTCGTTTGGGCTCGTTTAGCCGTACTTTCCAACATTGTGTGTAAAAATCTAACTTCACGTACACACGATGTCAAAGCTAGCTTTAGAATTCATGAGGCCAATAAATATTAAAATCGGCGAGTATGTTAATAATGTTAACGTTTGCTGAATTAACGATAATTTAATCAAATTAAATCTTCGAGTTATCGAGATTTCGCTGTAATCTCGATAACTCGAAACCAATAAATTCAATAAACCGCGTTAAACCGAAGACGATTTTATTAAAAGCCAAACCACATTATCTCATTTTATTGAATTTATTGGTTTCGAGTTATCGAGATTACAGAGAAATCTCGATAACTCAAAGTTTTAATTTGATTAAATTATCGTTGGTTCAGCAAACGTTAACATTAACATACTCGTTGATTTTAATATATTTTGGCCTCATGTATTGTAAAGCTAGCTATGACATCATGTATACGTGAAGTTAGATTTTTACACGCAATGTTGGAAAGTACGGCTAAACGAGCCCAAACGAGCTGTCGCGTTGCAAAATCAACTTTTACGCACTCTAATGTAAATAACTACTGCGAAATTTCAAATTTAAACGGGCGTTAAATCGAAGACTATTTTTATTAAAAGCCAAACCACATTATCAATATTAGATTATAGAGATAATGTGGTTTGGCTTTTAATAAAAATAGTCTTCGATTTAACGCCCGTTTAAATTTGAAATTTCGCAGTAGTTATTTACATTAGAGTCCGTAAAAGTTGATTTTACAACGAGACAGCTCGTTTGGGCTCGTTTAGCCGTACTTTCCAACATTGCGTGTAAAAATCTAACTTCACGTATACATGATGTCATAGCTAGCTTCACAATACATGAGGCCAAACTATATTAAAATCAACGAGTATGTTAATGTTAACGTTTGCTGAACTAACGATAATTTAATCAAATTAAAACTTCGAGTTATCGAGATTTCTCTGTAATCTCGATAACTCGAAACCAATAAATTCAATAAAATGAGATAATGTGGTTTGGCTTTTAATAAAATCGTCTTCGGTTTAACGCCCGTTTGAATTTAAAATTGAAATTTCGCAATAGTTATTTACATTAGAGTGCGGAAAAGTTGATTTTACAACACGACAGCTCGTTTGGGCTCCTCTAGCTGTACTTTGCAACATTGTGTGTAAAAATCTAACTTCACGTATACACGATGTGAAAGCTACCTTTACAATTCATGAGGCCAAAAAATATTAAAATCAGCGAGTATGTTAATAATGCTAACGTTTGCTCAACTAAAGATAATTTACTCAAATTAAAACTTTTCGATTTCGCTGTAATCTCGATAACTCGAAACCAATAAATTCAATAACACTAATTTAGGATCATATCTCTATCCCGTTCATAAATAAAATTTGGTTTCTTGTTTTCTCCACTTTGTGACTTTATAACTGAAAATGAAAATTCCAACCGGAGTCTGTGTTCGTCAGTTGGAGATCACTTCGTTCGTGCTCACATTAAACCCAATTATAAAAACAAACCCAATTTCGCTCTCGTGTCAAATTTACAACTTACCGCCCTAGTTGCAAAATATCCTACTCAATAATCTGATTTTGTCGCTATAACCAGGTTATCAATATTTCAAGATATAATGTAGAAAATTGTCTAGAGTAGTTGGAGTTAGATTCTTGTGGATATTCATATTCAGACTTGTGAATGTAAATTATGAGAAAAGTTTTGAAGGAAGAATTGTTGATGAAAGTTCGATAACTCGAAATTAAATAAACGAAAATGGATATAATTTGAGTAAACTTGAAAATATGTTATTTTGCAGTAAAATGGACGTTTCTTCTTCGTGTTATCGAAATTTGACTGTCTCTCTACTTCCAAGCATATAGTAGTTTATAATACAAGTGTGTGAAAAAGGGCATTTGTGCATGAGTTGCAAAGTTTAAAGCACGACCCGAAGGCGAGTGGTTATCCACTTTATTATCCACGTTATTTACATTACAGTGCGGAAAAGTTGATTTTACATCGCGACAGCTCGTATCGGCTCGTTGTGCTGTACTTTGCAACATTGTGTGTAAAAATCTAGCTTGACGTATACACGATGTCAAGGCTAGCTTTACAATTCAGGAGGCCAAAAATATTAAAATCAACGTGTGTGTTAATAATGTTAACGTTTGGTGAACTAACGGTAATTTAATCAAATTTAAACTTCGAGTTATCGAGATTTCGCTGTAATCTCGATAACTCGAAATCGATAAATTCAATAAAACTAATTTTGGATCATTTTTCTATCCCGTCCATAAATAAAATTTTGTTTCTTGTTTTCTCCAGTTTTGTGACTTTATAACTGAAAATGAAAATTCCAATCGGAGTCTGTGTTCGTCAGTTGGAGATCATTTCGTTCGTGCGCACATTAAACCCAATAATAAACCAATAATTAACCCAATTTCGCTCTCGTGTCAAATTTACAACTTACCGCCCTAGTTGCAAAATATACTATTCAATAATCTGATTTTGTCGCTATAACCAGGTTATCAATATTTCAAGATATAACGTACAAAATTGTCTAGAGTAGTTGGAGAGGAGACTATATAATTCGAAATTTTGACTTCTTGTGGATATTCGTAATCAGACTTAAATGTAAATTATGAGAAAAGTTTTGAAGGAAGAATCGCTGATGAAAGTTCGATAACTCGAAATTAAGTAAACGAAAATGGATATATTTTGAGTAAACTTGAAAATATGTTATATTGCAGTAAAATGGACGTTTTTTCTTCGAGTTATCGAAATTTGACAGTCTTTATATTTCCAAGCATATGGTAGTTTATAATACAAGTGTGTGAAGAAGGGCTTTTGTGCATGAGTTGCAAAGTTTAAAGCACGAGCCGAAGGCGAATGGTTATCCACTTCTTATTATATTCGTATTCACATGTAAATGTAAATTATAATGGGACAAGTTTTGAAGGAAGAGTCGCAGATGGAAGTTCGATAACTCGAAGTTATGAAAACGAAAATAGATATATTTTGAGTAAACTTGAAAATATGTTATTTTGCAGTAAAATGGACGTTTCTTCTTCGAGTTATCGAAATTTGACTGTCTTTCTATTTTCAAGCATATAGTAGTTTATAGTACAAGTGTGTGAAGAACGGCTTTTATGCATAAATTGCAAAGTTTAAAGCAAGAACCGAAGGCGAGTGGTTATCCACTTCTTATGTATATTCGTATTCACATATAAATGCAAATTATAATGAGACAAGTTTTGAAGGAAGAATCGCTGCTGAAAGTTCGATAACTCGAAATTAAGTAAACGAAAATGGATATATTTTGAGCAAACTTGAAAATATGTTAATTTGCAGTAAAATAGACGTTTCTTCTTCGAGTTATCGAAATTTTACTGTCTTTCTATTTCCAACCATATCGTAGTTTATAATACAAGTGTGTGAAGGAGGGCTTTTGTGCATTAGTTGCTAAGTTTTAAGCACAAGCCGAAGGCGAGTGGTTATCCACTTCTTATTATATTCGTATTCACATATAAATGTAAATTATAATGAGACAAGTTTTGAAGGAAGAGTCGCTGTTGAAAGTTCGATAACTCGAAATTTAGTAAACGAAAATGGATATATTTTGAGTAAACATGAAAATATATTATGCTGCAGTAAAATTGACGTTTCTTCTTCGAGTTATCGAAATTTGACTGTCACTCTATTTCCAAGCATATAGTAGTTTCTAATACAAGTGTGTAACGAAGGGCTTTTGTGCATGAGTTGCAAAGTTTAAAGCACGAGCCGAAGGCGAGTTGTTATCCACTTCTTATTATATTCGTATTCACATGTAAATGTAAATTATAATGAGACAAGTTTTGAAGGAAGAGTCGCTGATGAAAGTTCGATAACTCGAAATTATGTAAACGAAAACGGATATATTTTGAGTAAACTTGAAAATACGTTATGTTGCAGTAAAATGGACGTTTTTAGGGTTCCGTACCGAAGACGGAACCCTTATAGGATCACTTTGTTGTCCGTCTGTCTGTCTGTCTGTCTATCTGTCTATCTGTCTCTCCGTCTGTCTGTCTGTCTGTCAAGACCATTTTTCTCAGGAATGCGTAGAGGTAACAAGTTGAAATTTGTATCAAATACTCGGGTCTGCGGTCTCTTTCGGCTGTGAGAAAATCAAACTTGTTAGTCAGCGCGATCAAAAGATATGACCGTTTATGTCGCATATTTTGCGTTTTCACAAGGGAATCAAAACCTATAGGGTACTTCCCGTTGACCTAGAATCATGAAATTTAGCAAGAAGCGGTGTCTTACAGCACATGTAAAGGGAAAAATCTGAAAACCGTAAATATGTAGTTTAATTACAAGAAAAATGCGAATATACTATTAGAAACTTATGAAAAAACACTAATGTTATCGTAGTGGTATTGTTAGGCTCCAGAAGCATATGGGTTGCATATGTGCTCCTCGGTTAGGTCCGAAGGGTAAAAAGTATGTGTTGGCACCAAGCTGTTTATTCTGAATTTTCTTTGTTTATATTCGTTATGCATTCCATCACGTATGCTCTTTATAAATAATATATACAGGGTATATATTATGTCTAAATTTTGCTTGTTTATAACCAACATGCGACATACCCAAGTCCCCTAACATCCTGTATATATTATATTTCGTCTATTTTTTCTTTATAATCTACATATACTTAAATCACGTACGCCCTATATTTTTTGGTAGTCAATTGCCCAAAAGCTGTCAATTGAACAACTGAATGTTAAGAGTATCGAAATAGATCTAGAAAGAGTTAATATATTAGTTTATATTAGATCTAGAAATAGTTAAATCTTAATATAAGTTAGTCAATAAGTGTAATACTAAAATAAAGTTTTCTTTTTATAAGTTTAAAAATATTGGCGTTATTAAAAAAAACTACTCTGTATACCTTTATGCAGGGTATATAGAGGCAAAATTGAGCAGAAATAACAAATAGTGAATTTCGAGAACCCCTAAACAGTCATAGTGAATGGGGGATGTATGATAATAAAATATAGGCTAGAATTCCATCGTACGACAGCGACATCTGGAGGTTATGCTTGCAGCGGTACTAAGATGGTCGTCATTTCAGGAGGGCAAAGTTAACGAGTTTGTCAAGTTAACTGAATGTGCTTGCTACGTTCTCCACAAAAAAAGATACCTTACTTACAAGTTTGTACGGAACCCTCGGTGCGCGAGTCACAACTCGCACTTGGCCGTTTTTTTTTCTTCGAGTTATCGAAATTTGACTGTCTTTCTATTTTCAAGAATATAGTAGTTTATAGTACAAGTGTGTGAAGAAGGGCTTTTGTGCATGACTTGCAAAGTTTCAAAGCACGAGCCGAAGGCGAGTGCTTATCCACTTCATATTTATATCCGTATTCACATGTAAATTTAAATTATAATGAGACAAGTTTAGTTTTTAAGGAAGAATCGCTGATCAAAGTTCGATAACTCGAAATTAAGTAAACGAAAATGGATATATTTTGAGTAAACTTGAAAATATGTTATCTTGTAGTAAAATGAACGTTTCATATTCGAGTTATCGAAATTTGACTGTCTCTCTATTTCCAAGCATATAGTAGTTTATAATACAAGTGTGTGAAGAAGGGCTTTTGTGCATGAGTGGCAAAGTTTCAAACACGAGCCGAAGGCGAGTGAATTAATCGCAATTAGTGCAATGTGTGAAGAAGGGCTTTCGTACATGAGTTGCGAAGCTTCCAGCACGAGCCGAAAGAGAGTGGTTTATACCCAATCAGTGCGCAAAAGACTTTTTCACACGTATTTTATACGTTATTTTATCTACGAAGCATGTTAAAATACTGTTGAATCTACAAAAAAATACCGATAATGTTGTAAAAATTGTAATTTTGAGATAACATACTTCAAATCACTGATACAATAAGGTTTTTTGAGAACGTTTTTTAGAACGTTCAGCGTCTCCGTGGCAAAAATTGCTAACTAGTTAAAACACACAATGACGCGAACACTATTTGGTCGTTTTCGATGTAATCTAGGTTAACCTAGATTTAATCTAGATTAGGTTATGGTTAGTCTAATTTATATTAGAGCCAGATAAATCGAAACTGAGAGGCCGAGACTTCTTGATTGAAAATAAGAAAAGTCAGAAAATTTATTTTCCTACGTCCATGTTTTTTGTTTAGTGACGCAAGTTGTAGCCATAGTAACAACAAACAGAAATCGTTTAATAATGAAACTCCATTTGATTTACATTGGACTTTTACGCACGATTTGTATACACACGTATACACACGATTTGTATACACATTTGTATCGTGTATACACACGATCATAATAATGGATTCCTTCACATGCAATAATGTATTTATTAATACATTATTATTATTATTATTAATATTAATACATTATATATTAATGTGTTTTGGTGTGTGAGTCGATAAAATTTATATAATCTGAATTTCCTTGTGAGATTACAAGTTTGGGTTATTCCAGTTTATAAGTCGATCGAGTAAAATCTTCCAAATCTTATCAGATTATTATTATTTTTTTTTTTAAATTCCTTATAATGTTATTTAAGGAATAAATTAAGGCCTCGTTTTAAAAAAATAAAATTGTTTAAACCAGTGCATAGAAAAAAATCTTAATTTATAACCCTTATCTACCGTAGACATCAGATGTTTAGATCGGATAATACAGAAGAGAAAGAACGAAGAAACCTTAAATATTTCCGAGGTTTCAAATTTCTCGAAAATTGATGATTATCTCGAAGCCCATAAAAAATGTTTACTTGTTTGCTTTTACACCTTTCAAACACATTTTCAATTTTAATTGAGGACACACGGTGGGCTTCGAAATTCCACCCGAAATTCCGAGAACAAATCTACTCATTTCACAAACTCCAATTATCTCTACGCACATTCAACAATCTTTAATCTACCAGAAAAAAAAATTAGATCTTATCACCAAACAATAATAGTTTATGATACAAGTGTGTGAAGAAGGGCTTTTGTGCATGAGTTGCGAAGTTTAAAACACGAGCCGCAGGCGAGTGGTTTAATCGAAATGAGTGCAACAAAAGCTTTTCACACACGTGTGTTATCTATCTACGCATGTTAAAATACTGTTGAATCTACAAAAAAAAAAAAATTCTTGCCGAAAATATTGTAAAAATTGTAATTTTGAGAGACAACATATTTCAAATCACTGACACAATAAGAATGTTCAGTGCCTCCGTGGCAAAAATTGCTAACTAGTAAAAACGCCTACATACGGGAAAACGACGGGTCGTTGTCGATGTAATCTAGGTAAATCTAGATTAGGTTAAGGTTAGGTTAAGTTATATTAGAGCCAGATAAATCCAGACGGAGAGACCGAGACTTCTTGATTCAATAAGGAAAATAAAACAATTTTAATTTATGTCAGAAAATTTGTTTTTATTTTGATGGACAAAACCTGTCAATCTATGTAAAATCAACCTTGATAGACCAAACCTGTTAGATCAATCTGTAATAGATAGACCTTGATAGACTAAACCCTATAGATCAATCTGTGCTATGTGAACTTTGATAGACAAGACCTAATTAATCAATATGTGCTGTACAAACCTTGATAGACAAAACCTGTTAGATTGATCTGTGTAAGATCAACCTTGATAGACCAAACCTGTTAGATCAATCTGCAATAGATAAACCTTGATAGACTAAACCTTTTAGATCAATCTGTGCTATGTGGACCTTGATAGACAAGACGTAATTAATCAATATGTGCTGTACAAACCTTGATAGACAAAACCTGTTAGATTGATCTGTGTAAGATCAACCTTGATAGACCAAACCTGTTATATCAATCTGTAATAGATAAACCTTGATAGACTAAACCTTATAGATCAATCTGTGCTATGTGAACTTTGATAGACAAGACCTGCTTAATCATTCTGTGTTGGACAAACCTTGATAGACAAAACCAGTTAGATTGATCTGTGTAAAATCAACCTTGATAGACCAAACCTGTTAGACCAATCTGCAATAGATAAACCTTGACAGACTAAACCTTATAGATCAATCTATGCCATGTGAATCTTGATAGACAAGACCTAATTAATCAATATGTGTTGTACAAACCTTAATAGACAAAACCTGTTAGATTGATCTGTGTAAAATCAACCTTGATAGACCTGTAATAGATAAACCTTGATAGACCTATATCAATCTGTAATAGATAAACCTTGATAGACTATACCTTATAGATCAATCTGTGCTATGTGAACTTTGATAGACAAGACCTGATTAATCAATCTGTGTTGGACAAACCTTGATGGACAAAACCAGTTAGATTGATCTGTGTAAGATCAACCTTGATAGACCAAACCTGTTAGACCAATCTGCAATAGATAAAACTTGACAGACTAAACCTTATAGATCAATCTATGCCATGTGAATCTTGATAGACAAGACCTAATTAATCAATATGTGTTGTACAAACCTTGATAGACAAAACCTGTTAGATTGATCTGTGTAAAATCAACCTTGATATACCAAACCTGTTAGATCAATCTGTAATAGATAAACCTTGATAGACTAAACTTTATAGATCAATTTGTGCTATGTGAACTTTGATAGACAAGACCTGATTAATCAATATGTGTTGGACAAACCTTGATAGACAAAACCAGTTAGATTGATCTGTGTAAAATCAACCTTGATAGACCAAACCTGTTAGACCAATCTGCAATAGATAAACCTTGACAGACTAAACCTTATAGATCAATCTATGCTATGTGAACCTTGATAGACAAGACCTAATTAATCAATATGTGTTGTACAAACCTTGATAGACAAAACCAGTTAGATTGATCTGTGTAAAATCAACCTTGATAGACCAAACCTGTTAGACCAATCTGCAATAGATAAACCTTGACAGACTTGATAGACAAAACCTGTTAGATTGATCTGTGTAAAATCAACCTTGATAGACCAAACCTGTTAGATCAATCTGTAATAGATAAACCTTGATAGACTAAACTTTATAGATCAATCTGTCCTATGTGAACCTTGATAGACAAGACCTAATTAATCAATCTGTGTTGGACAAACCTTGATAGACAAAACCTGTTAGATTGATCTGTGTAAAATCAACCTTGATAAACCAAACCTGTTAGATCAATCTGTAATAGATAAACCTTGATAGACTAGACCTTATAGATCAATCTGTGCCATGTGAACCTTGATAGACAAGACTTAATTAATCAATCGGTGTTGGACAAACCTTGATAGACAAAACCTGTAAGATTGATTTGTGTAAGATCAATCTTGATAGACCAAACCTGTTGGATCAATCTGTAATAAATAAATATTTATAGACTAACCTTATAGATCCATCTATGCTATATGAACCATGATAGACAAGACTTAATTAATCAATCTGTGTTGGACAAACCTTGATAGACAAAACCTGTTAGATTAATCTGTGTAAAATCAACCTTGATAGACCAAACCTGTTAGATCAATTTGCAATAGATAAACCTTGATAGACTGAACTTTATAGATCAATCTGTGCTATGTGAACCTTGATAGACAAGACCTAATTAACCAATTTATGTTGGACAAACCTTGATAGACAAAACCTGTTAGATTAATCTTTGTAAAATCAACCTTGATAGACCAAACCTATTAGATCAATCTGTACTAGATAAATATTTATAGACTAAACCTTATAGATCCATCTGTGCTATGTGAACCTTGATAGACAAGACCTAATTAATCAACCTGTGTTGGACAATCCTTGATGGACAAAACCTGTTAGATTAATCTGTGTATAATCAACCATTACAACTACGTCTATGTTTTTTGTTTGGTGACGCGAGTTGTTGCCATGGTAACAACAAACAGAGATCGTTTAATAATGAAACTCCATTTGATTTACATTGGACTTTAACGCACGATTTGAATTCTTTTATACACGAGTATAATAATGGCATCCGTCACAAACTGTAATGTATTTATTAATGTATTCCTTTTTGGTGTGTGAATAGATTGAATCAATTATCGCCGTTCGTACAAATAAATAATTCGTTTAATAATGAAACTCCATTTGATTAACATTTGACTTTTACGCGCGATTTGAATACTTTTATACACGTGTATAATAATTGCATCATTCACAAACAATAATGTATTTATTTTGGTGTGTGAGTATCATTAAATCAATTATCGCCGTTCGTATAAATAAATAAATCATTTAATAATGAAACTCCATTTGATTTACATTGGACTTTTATGCACGATTTTAATGTTTCAACACACGAGTATAATAATGGCATCCTTCACAAACAATAATGTATTTATTAATATATTCATTTTGATGTGTGTGGAGATTAAATCAATGTTCGCCGTTCGTATAAATAAATAAATCGTTTAATAATGAAACTCTATTTGAATTACATTCGACTTTTACGGACGATTTGAATACTTTTTCACACGAGTATAATAATGGCAGCCTTCACAAACAATAATGTATTTATTAATGTATTCATTTTGGTGTGTGAGTAGATTTTTATTGAATAAATACAATGAATAAAAACATCTTGATTCAAATGAAAATATTATTTTATTGAAAATACAAATAATATAAAAACCGTGGCGAAAATAGATTTTATCTACTCACACACCAAAATTAATACATTAATGAATACATTATTGTATATGAAGAATGCCATTATTATAATCGTGTGTAAAAGTATACAAATCGTGCGTAAAAGCCGAATGTAAATGGTCATACTCCATTTGATTTACATTGGACTTTTACCCACGATTTGAATACTTTTACACACGAGTATAATAATGGCATCCTTCACAAACAATAATGTATTTATTAATGTATTTATTTTGGTGTGTGTGTAGATTAAATCAATTATCGCTGTTCGTATAAATAAATAAATTGTTTATTAATGAAACTGATTTACATTAGACTTTTACGCACGATTTTAATACTTTTACACTCGAGTATAATAATGGCATCCTTCACAAACAATAATTTATTCATTTTGGTGTGTGAGTAGTTTAAATCAATTATCGACGTTCGTATAAATAAATAAATCGTTTAATAATGAAACTCCATTTGATTTACATTAGACTTTTACGCACGATTTGAATACTTTTAGACACGAGTATAATAATGGCATCCTTCACAAACAATAATGTATTTATTAATGTATTCATTTTGTCGTGTGAATAGATTAAATCAATTATCGCCGTTCGTATAAATAAATAAATCGTTTAATACTGAATCTCCATTTGATTTACATTTGACTTTTACGCACGGTTTGAATACTTTTACACACGAGTATAATAATGCCATCCTTCACAAACAATAATGTATTTATTTTGGTGTGTGAGTATATTAAATCAATAAAAAAAATCAATAAATTAAATTATCGCCGTTCATACAAATAAATAATTCGTTTAATTATGAAACTCCATTTGATTTACTTTGTACTTTTACTCACGATTTGATTACTTTTACGCACTAATATAATAATGGCAACCTTCACAAACAATACTGTATTTATTTTAGTGTGTGAAGAGATTAAATCAATTATCGCTGTTCGTATAAATAAATAATTTGTTTAATAATGAAACTCCATTTGATTTACATTCGACTTTTACGCACGATTTGTATACTTTTTCACAATATCATAATAATGGCAGCCTTCACATACAATAATGTATTTATTAATGTTTTCATTAGATAAAATCAATTTTCGGCACGGTTTTTATAGTATTTGTTATTTTCAATAAAATAATATTTTCATTTGAATCGAGAGGTTTTTATTCATTGTATTTATTCATTTCGAACGTGTTCGGCGTGGTATCTGGCGGTGGCAATCGCGGAGATTGTGTGTAGTGCATGTAGTATAAGTGAGTGTGGTGTAGGAAACTGTGCGATCAGACACGACCCGAATCTGAAATGATATATTCCACGTTATTGTTCTTTATACGTCGGAAATAAGTGATTCCAGACACGTTCCGTGCTGTGTGCACGCCGACCGCCCCGATAACTTGTATCGGACCGCCTCTGTGTGCACTGCCTTTGAAGATGTGCATACAATTTATACATTCATAATGTATTCACGACCATTATGTCTACGATGATTACACATTTTCGACAAACTTTGTACATTCGTCTCAAGTCAACGTTTCATTCTCACAAAAACTACTTTTTATGGTGGAGGAGCGAGGATATAATTTTCAACTTTTTTTTAAGATTTTTCTTAAAAACCAATATGCAACCTCTCTAAACCTCCTATTTCACTTTAACTTTTAGTATGCACGACCCTGGTATCGCATTCATTCAGGGTGGGCAGCCCGGACGGTTTGTGAAAACCGCCCTAGTTGTTGCCTCCCCGACAGGGAATCGAACCCGGGTCTCTCGCTTGCCAGGGGGTATATGAATATGCAACCATATAAACCTAATCTAGCGTTATATATATGTTATAATAATCCATCCGTGCGACTCCGCTCTCAAACTTTGAAAACATTTTAAACAACAATTGAGTTTGCGAATACTTTTGTATTTATCAGTGTCGCTGCTCTCTAATTTTGCCTCATTCGTTTCCATAGTGCATAATACTATCGCTATGTCGCCGCGTCGGTATCGCTGCCTTAGTGACGCCAGAACCGCTTTGCTCGGAAGTCTACCTTTAGACTAGCCTAATATTGATTTGTCGTAAATTTAGTCTTACCCATTAAAAAATGTTTAATCCATCCGTGCGACTCCGCTCTCAAACTTTAATAACATTTTAGACAACAATTTAGTTTGCTAATACATTTGTTTTTGTTAGTGTCGCTGCGCTAGACACATTCTAACACACATTACTGTAAAAAAGTAATTCATCTTTTGAATAACAAAAGGATTGAAACACACTTTTTAATAAATAAAAAAACAGCAGAACCTAACCAATATTAACTATTGTATGTTGTTCTATTAACTTTTGCATTCTTGTTACTCAGCGTCAGTGCGTCAGTGTCGCTGCGCTCGAATTGTGCCTCATACGTTTCCATAGTGCATAATACTATCGCTATGTCGCCGCGTCAGTATCGCTGCCTTAGCGACGCCAGAGTCGCTTTGCTCGGAAGTCTACCTTTAGACTAGCCTAATATTGATTTGTCGTAAATTTAGTCTTACCCATTAAAAAATGTTTAATCCATCCGTGCGACTCCGCTCTCAAACTTTGATCAAATTTTAGACAACAATTGAGTTTGCTAATTCATTTGTATTTGTTAGTGTCGCTGCGCTCGAATTTTGCCTCATACGTTTCCATAGTGCATAATACTTTCGCTATGTCGTCGCGTCAGTATCGCTGCGTTAGTGACGCCAGAGCCGCTTTGCTCGGAAGTCTACCTTTAGACTAGCCTAATATTGATTTGTCCTAAATTTAGTCTTACCCATTTAAAAATGTTTAATCCATTCGTGCGACTCCGCTCTCAAACTTTGATAATATTTTAAACAACAATTGAATTTGCTAATACATTTGTATTTATAAGTGTCGCTGCGCTCGAATTTTGCCTCATACGTTTCCATAGTGCATAATACTTTCGCTATGTCGTCGCGTCAGTATCGCTGCGTTAGTGACGCCAGAGCCGCTTTGCTCGGAAGTCTACCTTTAGACTAGCCTAATATTGATTTGTCCTAAATTTAGTCTTACCTATTTAAAAATGTTTAATCCATCCGTGCGACTCCGCTCTTAAACTTTGAAAACATTTTAGACAACAATATAGTTTGCTAATAAATTTGTTTTTGTCAGTGTCGCTGCTCTCGAATTGTGCCTCATACGTGCACAATTCTATCGCTACGTCGCCGCGTCAGTATCGCTGCGTTATTGACGCCAGAGCCGCTTTGCTTGGAAGTGCACCTTTAGAATAGCCTAATATTGATTTGTCGTAAATTTAGTCTTACCCATTTAAAAATGTTTAATCCATCCGTGCGACTCCGCTGTCAAACTGTGATAACGTTTTAGACAAAAATTGAGTTTGGTTAATACATGTGTGTTTGTCAGTGTCGCTGCGCTCGAATTGTGCCTCATACGTGCATAATACTATCGCTACGTCGCCGCTTCAGTATCGCTGCGTTATTGACATCAGAGCCGCTTTGCCGCTTAGACTAGCCTAATATTGATTTGTCGTACAACGTTTAGCGTATTTTAATCCAATACAACTCCTTGCTGTTGTAAAACGTTGTCGTAAAGCGAATCTTAATCCACTTTATAAACTAATTGTTATCTCTTACTTCTATCGATGGAATTATTCTCTTTATTAATATTTGCCGCGGGGTTATCTCGCGAACCGGATTTATGCGCATACTTTATTTCTGCCATATAACATTCAATTTGTGAAATCATTAAATAATCTTAATCTTGGGTAATCTAAGTAATATAATGGTAATGTGTAAATAATGTGCCGTGTTGAATAGTAATTGCTGATTGTGTGCAAATTGGTGCAGATTGAAATTGTAAAAGTTAATTGATTTTGTTTATCGAGAGGTTTATCTCAAATAATTCTTCTAGAATATTGGTGAAACCATACTCGGAAAGCGTCTGCAGATGGTTATTCACTTAATCTAAATAGAATTTTTTTAAAATACAGAACTTTAAAATAGTAAATTTTGTAACTAGGGCGAAAAGTTGTCAATATTGCTCTAGAGCGAAATTGTGCGCGCGAACGAAGTGAGTGGCTATTCTCTTAATGAGATGTCTATTCACTTAATGTAAATAGAAAAAAAATTAAAAAACGGAATATTAAAATAGTAGAATTTGTAACTAGGGCGAAAAGTTGTCAATAATACTCTAGAGCGAAATGGTGCACACGAACGAAGTGAGTGGCTATTCACTTAATGAGATGGCTATTCACTTAGTATAAATTGAAAAAAATTTAAAAAACAATCCTAAAATAGTAGATTTTGTAATCTACTAGGGCGAAAAGTTGTCAATATTGCTCAAGAGCGAAATAGTGCGCAGGAACGAAGTGAGTGACTATTCGCTTAATGAGATGGCTATTCACTTAATATAAATAAAAAAAAAATTAGAAAACGGAATCTTAAAATAGTAGATTTTGTAACTAGGGCGAAAATTTGACAATATTACTCGGGAGCGAAATTGTGCGCACGAACGAAGTGAGTGACTCTTCACTTAATGAGATGGCTATTCACTTAATATAAATAGAAAAAAAATTTAAAAACGGAATTTTAAAATAGTAGATTTTGTAACTAGCGCGAAAAGTTGTCAATATTGTTCGAGAGCGAAATGTGCGTACGAACGAAGTAAGTGGCTATTGACTTAATGAGATAGATATCCGCTTAATATAAATAGAAAAAAAAATAGAAAAAAAACGGAATTTTAAAATAGTAGAATTTGTAACTAGGGCGAAAAGTTGTCAATATTACTTGAGAGAGAAAGAAATGATCTTAAAAACAATGTTATTTATCTAGTTCTCTTTAGTGACATGCAAATGTACTGGGACTGGTAATAACATGCAAATGTCTGTTGAATAATTCAAAATCCTGTCAATATTGCTGGAGAGCGAAATTGTGCGCACAAACGAAGTAAGTGGCTATTCTCTTAATGAGATGTCTATTCACTTAATATAAATAGAAAAAAAATTAAAAAACGGAATATTAAAATAGTAGAATTTGTAACTAGGGCGAAAAGTTGTCAATAATACTCGAGAGCGAAATTGTGCACACGAACGGAGTGAGTGGCTATTCACTTAATGAGATGGCTATTCACTTAATATAAATTCAAAAAATTTAAAAAACAATCCTAAAATAGTAGATTTTGTAATCTACTAGGGCGAAAAGTTGTCAATATTGCTCAAGAGCGAAATAGTGCGCAGGAACGAAGTGAGTGGCTATTCGCTTAATGATATGGCTATTCACTTAATATAAATAGCAAGAAAAAATAGAAAACGGAATCTTAAAATAGTAGATTTTGTAACTAGGGCGAAAAGTTGTCAATATTGCTTTATAGCGAAATTGTGCGCACGAACGAAGTGAGTGGCTATTCTCTTAATGTGATGGCTATTCACTTAATATAAATAGAAAAAAAATTAAAAAAAGGAGTTTTAAAATAGTAGATTTTATAACTAGAGCGAAAAGTTATAAATATTGCTTTATAGCGAAATTGTGCGCACGAACGAAGTGAGTGGCTATTCTCTTAATGAGATGGCTATTCACTTAATATAAATAGAAAAAAATTAAAAAACGGAATTTTAAAATAGTAAAATTTGTAACTAGGGCGAAAAGTTGTCAATATTGTTCGAGAGCGAAATGTGCGAACGAATGAAGTAAGTGGCTATTCACTTAATGAGATGGCTATTCACTTAATATAAATTGAAAAAAAAATAAAAAAACGGAATTTTAAAATAGTAGAATTTGTAACTAAGGCGAAAAGTTGTCAATATTACTCGAGAAAGAAAGAAATGATCTTAAAAACAATGTTATTTATCTATTTCTTGTTAGTGACATGAAAATGTACTGGGACTGGTAATAACATGCAAATTTCTGTTGCATAATTCAAAATCCTGTGTATTATTAGCCAGGGAAGTAGTTGTTGCAACATAGGATTTGTTTGTGGTTTGTGATTTGTTCTTTGTATAGTGCTTCTCCTATCGGAGGTTTGCTATCATCAAAGCAATCCGGACCTTGTTGACTGCAGCTCTGAACAGCTGAACATTGCTACAATTTTGTGGTCTTAATAAGTCTTAATATTATAGAGCTACGAAAAGGTTGAATATATTTATATATATTCAGGCTATACATTTCGTATTTAATGATTTTATAAAACTCTAGAATTGGAAAAAATGGGTAATAACTGAATAATTGCTGAGTTTTATTTAAATTCGGATTCGATTTTATTTTTTATTCGCCCTAATTGGATTAGTAATTGTGTAAAATTCTCAAAATCTTAGGAATCCAATAATTTTCAAATATTTCGCCTTAAAATCCAAATCTTGAGAAATTTAGTCTTACCCATTTAAAAATGTTTAATCCATCCGTGCGAGTCCGCTCAAGCTTCGATAACATCAATTTAGTTTTCTAATACGTTTGTGTATTTTCATGAAAAATTCAGCAAATATTCTTGATCATTTATTTCTTGAACTTATCTAACCTACACAACAGATCTTTATAGTTTAGTTAGACACATTCTGATAATAGCATTTACATTTTACTAATACTAAGATATCATTAATATTCTATTAAAGATATCATTAATATTCAGATTCGATTTTATTTTTTATTCAACCTAATTGGATTAGTAACTCAGTAATGTGGATTAGTAATTCAGTAATATTTTCAAAATCTTAGAAATAATTTTCAGATATTTCGCGTTAAAATCCAATTCAAATCTTGAGAAATTTAGTCTTACCCATTTAAAAATGTTTGATCCATCCGTGCGACTCCGCTCTCAACTTCGATAACTTGAATTTAGTATACTGATGCATTTGCTTTTTCATGAAAATTTGAAACACAATTTTCATGAAAATTTCAGGAAATATTCGTGATTATTTATTTCTTGAACTTATATAATCTACACAACAAATCTTGTTAGTCTAGTTAGTCAAATTCTGATGGCAGCATTTACATTCTACTTATACTAAGATATCATCAATATTCAGATTCGATTTTATATTTTATTTGCCCTAATTGCAATGGATTAGTAATTCAGTAAAATTCTCAAAATGATTTTCAAAATCTTAGAAACCCAATAATTTTGAAATATTTCGCCTTAAAATCCAATTCAAATCTTGAGAAATTTAGTCTTACCCATTGAAAAATGTTTAATCCATCCTTGCGACTCCGCTCTCAAACTTCGATAACATCAATCCAATTCAAATCTTGAGAAATTTAGTCTTACCCATTGAAAAATGATTAATCCATCCGTGCGACTCCGCTCTCAAACTTCGATAACGTCAATAGTTTGCTAATACATTTGTTTTCATGAAAATTTTAAACACAATTTTCATGAAAATTTCAGGAAATATTCGTGATGATTTATTTCTTGAACTTATCTAATCTACACAACAAATCTTGTTAGACTAGTTAGTCAAATTTTGATAATAGCAGTTACATTTTAGCTTGGCATTTCATGAAATATTTTTTCAGAATATTTTTAATTGAGTTTACATAATGTTAATATAGTTCGAAGAAAACGAACGAAAACCGCTTTCCACAAAGTTTATATAACACGAGCATTCCTCACCAATGATCTAATAACTAATCTAATCTCATTACAAATTTATTTCATTCCGCATATCTTATTTTCAATTCTCGCTTACTTCGTCATCGTTTATAAGATACTTACTCTCATAAATTGCTTTGTCTCTATCTCTCCCTTTCAGATAACTCTCCAAAAGATTAAATATTGCACTTTAGATACACTTTATCTCAACTAGTTCAACTATTTCTCTCAGACATTTCTCAGATAACTTCCACCATTTATACCACTCAATCCACATCAAACGAAAACAGATTCAGAACGATATCCTAGTTATTAGATTAATCGGAAAGTAAATTCGTTTATTATTAATTGTATAGAGCCAACTACAACTTTTCATATATTTTTGCGCGAATGCGTCAATTTACGCCATGTTATACGTCAAAATTGCTCTAACTTTTTGACGTATAACCTTATTATTTGCCCGAAACTTTAATTTTCCCGCCTTTTACACTTGGCAGATGCGCATGCGCTTAACTAACCGTAAAAAGGTCTATTGTCATGTCAAACAAAAATAACGAAATTACTTTCCGAACAATCAGATTTATTACAAATAACATTTTCTTTTGTTTTACTTTTTAAGACCTCAAGGTTTATTCTATTTAAACTTAATAAAGTCGGTACACAGCCTGAATATATAAACATATTTAACCTTTCCGGAGCTCTATAACACAATTGAGTCTTTTTAGGACTACCAATACAAATCTCATGTGAAATTTGCCAGCTATTTACTAGATTTCCGTCCACCTTCGTGGCACTCAACTCAAGACTCAATTGTGTAATAGAGCTCCGGAAAGGTTGACAACATATTCAGTGTTCCAACTTAAGTTTATACGATTTTTTATAGTTTTATACGATGTTTTTACGATTATCTAGAATGTAACATGGTTTTACCAATATTAAAATTGATTCTATTTAATTGTGACTTGTGAATGGAAATGAGTAATTTTGTTCGAAATAAATGTTAGAATATTTAGGAAATAATCATCAGAGCATAAAGTGATAATTTTGTTATCTCAGCGATTTGTTTTCGTTTTTAATAATTGCTTGTTTGTATGTGATTTTATTGGAATAATGTTTAGATATTAAGCTGTGAGATATATTTTGATTATGTAAATTCATAGTTTTCCGAAGATTCAATTTATTTTTTCGGCGGCGAAAGTCGATTTGTGTAAAGACGCAAGCCGAGTTGGCAAATCTCTGCAGATTCTTATCGGGGGAATAGATATTAAACTTGGCGTTGGAATGGAATTTCCATAGGACAGATTTGGTCGCAAAACGATACTTATCTCTTTCTGCAAATAATTATCGCGGACGAACACAAAAACAAGTTTATTTGCCAGTTGTAAACTGTAATTTCGGGCGGGGGGGAAGAAACTCGATGGAAAAAGTTATTTCGTGTGCGCGGATACAGTTTAAATAACTATTTGTGTTTGTTTGGGTTTCGGGGGAATTGGCGCGACGGACGGACGGTTATCAGATGTAGAAAAAAAATCAACTGACCCATTACCCAACACGCTGGAAAATTAATCGCCGAACAATGGCTCAGTAGTGTGTGAGTTTTGACGGAGGAAAGACGTGTTTTGTTCAAGTGCTTCGAGACTTAAACAGTTGTTTTCGTGCGTTTTCTCCACTCATTGCGGATATTTTTCGAAACCATGTGTAAGTCAAACATATTTTGCAAAATCAAATACACGTTATTTTACATCGCCAAATTTTTCATTTAAAATTTCAAAACATTTTTTGAAAATCTCGTTATTTACAGTATATCCGTAATCCAATAATTATGTTTAATCTATAATTATGTTTAGTTTATATGTCTACAATCTCCAACTTATAACATATCTAAGTCTTCTTTAGTCTTGTCTTTCTATTCTTTAGTCTCGTCATCCTCTTGTTTACTCTCCTTCATATTACAGGTTTTATTATTTAGCCTAATACAGTTTGGTCAATATAAATTATGAAGTTCAATATGTTAGTCAATCTACTTCATCTAGATCTAGATTAGTCTATACAGTTTGTAACAAATTGGATAATTAGTCTTGTCTGTCTAGTCTTGTCTGTCTAGTCTTGTCTGTCTAGTCTTGTCTGTCTAGTCTTGTCTGTCTAGTCTTGTCTGTCTAGTCTTGTCTGTCTAGTCTTGTCTGTCTAGTCTTGTCTGTCTAGTCTTGTCTGTCTAGTCTTGTCTGTCTAGTCTTGTCTGTCTAGTCTTGTCTGTCTAGTCTTGTCTGTCTAGTCTTGTCTGTGTAGTCTTGTCTGTGTAGTCTTGTCTGTGTAGTCTTGTCTGTGTAGTCTTGTCTGTCTAGTCTTGTCTGTCTAGTCTTGTCTGTCTAGTCTTGTCTGTCTAGTCTTGTCTGTCTAGTCTTGTCTGTCTAGTCTTGTCTGTCTAGTCTTGTCTGTCTAGTCTTGTCTGTCTAGTCTTGTCTGTTTAGTCTTGTCTGTCTAGTCTTGTCTGTCTAGTCTTGTCTGTCTAGTCTTGTCTGTCTAGTCTTGTCTGTCTAGTCTTGTCTGTCTAGTCTTGTCTGTCTAGTCTTGTCTGTCTAGTCTTGTCTGTCTAGTCTTGTCTGTCTAGTCTTGTCTGTCTAGTCTTGTCTGTCTAGTCTTGTCTGTCTAGTCTTGTCTGTCTAGTCTTGTCTGTCTAGTCTTGTCTGTCTAGTCTTGTCTGTCTAGTCTTGTCTGTCTAGTCTTGTCTGTCTAGTCTTGTCTGTCTAGTCTTGTCTGTCTGTCTAGTCTTGTCTGTCTAGTCTTGTCTGTCTAGTCTTGTCTGTCTAGTCTTGTCTGTCTAGTCTTGTCTGTCTAGTCTTGTCTGTCTAGTCTTGTCTGTCTAGTCTTGTCTGTCTAGTCTTGTCTGTCTAGTCTTGTCTGTCTAGTCTTGTCTGTCTAGTCTTGTCTGTCTAGTCTTGTCTGTCTAGTCTTGTCTGTCTAGTCTTGTCTGTCTAGTCTTGTCTGTCTAGTCTTGTCTGTCTAGTCTTGTCTGTCTAGTCTTGTCTGTCTAGTCTTGTCTGTCTAGTCTTGTCTGTCTAGTCTTGTCTGTCTAGTCTTGTCTGTCTAGTCTTGTCTGTCTAGTCTTGTCTGTCTAGTCTTGTCTGTCTAGTCTTGTCTGTCTAGTCTTGTCTGTCTAGTCTTGTCTGTCTTGTCTGTCTAGTCTTGTCTGTCTAGTCTTGTCTGTCTAGTCTTGTCTGTCTAGTCTTGTCTGTCTAGTCTTGTCTGTCTAGTCTTGTCTGTCTAGTCTTGTCTGTCTAGTCTTGTCTGTCTAGTCTTGTCTGTCTAGTCTTGTCTGTCTAGTCTTGTCTGTCTAGTCTTGTCTGTCTAGTCTTGTCTGTCTAGTCTTGTCTGTCTAGTCTTGTCTGTCTAGTCTTGTCTGTCTAGTCTTGTCTGTCTAGTCTTGTCTGTCTAGTCTTGTCTGTCTAGTCTTGTCTGTCTAGTCTTGTCTGTCTAGTCTTGTCTGTCTAGTCTTGTCTGTCTAGTCTTGTCTGTCTAGTCTTGTCTGTCTAGTCTTGTCTGTCTAGTCTTGTCTGTCTAGTCTTGTCTGTCTAGTCTTGTCTGTCTAGTCTTGTCTGTCTAGTCTTGTCTGTCTAGTCTTGTCTGTCTAGTCTTGTCTGTCTAGTCTTGTCTGTCTAGTCTTGTCTGTCTAGTCTTGTCTGTCTAGTCTTGTCTGTCTAGTCTTGTCTGTCTAGTCTTGTCTGTCTAGTCTTGTCTGTCTAGTCTTGTCTGTCTAGTCTTGTCTGTCTAGTCTTGTCTGTCTAGTCTTGTCTGTCTAGTCTTGTCTGTCTAGTCTTGTCTGTCTAGTCTTGTCTGTCTAGTCTTGTCTGTCTAGTCTTGTCTGTCTAGTCTTGTCTGTCTAGTCTTGTCTGTCTAGTCTTGTCTGTCTAGTCTTGTCTGTCTAGTCTTGTCTGTCTAGTCTTGTCTGTCTAGTCTTGTCTGTCTAGTCTTGTCTGTCTAGTCTTGTCTGTCTAGTCTTGTCTGTCTAGTCTTGTCTGTCTAGTCTTGTCTGTCTAGTCTTGTCTGTCTAGTCTTGTCTGTCTAGTCTTGTCTGTCTAGTCTTGTCTGTCTAGTCTTGTCTGTCTAGTCTTGTCTGTCTAGTCTTGTCTGTCTAGTCTTGTCTGTCTAGTCTTGTCTGTCTAGTCTTGTCTGTCTAGTCTTGTCTGTCTAGTCTTGTCTGTCTAGTCTTGTCTGTCTAGTCTTGTCTGTCTAGTCTTGTCTGTCTAGTCTTGTCTGTCTAGTCTTGTCTGTCTAGTCTTGTCTGTCTAGTCTTGTCTGTCTAGTCTTGTCTGTCTAGTCTTGTCTGTCTAGTCTTGTCTGTCTAGTCTTGTCTGTCTAGTCTTGTCTGTCTAGTCTTGTCTGTCTAGTCTTGTCTGTCTAGTCTTGTCTGTCTAGTCTTGTCTGTCTAGTCTTGTCTGTCTAGTCTTGTCTGTCTAGTCTTGTCTGTCTAGTCTTGTCTGTCTAGTCTTGTCTGTCTAGTCTTGTCTGTCTAGTCTTGTCTGTCTAGTCTTGTCTGTCTAGTCTTGTCTGTCTAGTCTTGTCTGTCTAGTCTTGTCTGTCTAGTCTTGTCTGTCTAGTCTTGTCTGTCTAGTCTTGTCTGTCTAGTCTTGTCTGTCTAGTCTTGTCTGTCTAGTCTTGTCTGTCTAGTCTTGTCTGTCTAGTCTTGTCTGTCTAGTCTTGTCTGTCTAGTCTTGTCTGTCTAGTCTTGTCTGTCTAGTCTTGTCTGTCTAGTCTTGTCTGTCTAGTCTTGTCTGTCTAGTCTTGTCTGTCTAGTCTTGTCTGTCTAGTCTTGTCTGTCTAGTCTTGTCTGTCTAGTCTTGTCTGTCTAGTCTTGTCTGTCTAGTCTTGTCTGTCTAGTCTTGTCTGTCTAGTCTTGTCTGTCTAGTCTTGTCTGTCTAGTCTTGTCTGTCTAGTCTTGTCTGTCTAGTCTTGTCTGTCTAGTCTTGTCTGTCTAGTCTTGTCTGTCTAGTCTTGTCTGTCTAGTCTTGTCTGTCTAGTCTTGTCTGTCTAGTCTTGTCTGTCTAGTCTTGTCTGTCTAGTCTTGTCTGTCTAGTCTTGTCTGTCTAGTCTTGTCTGTCTAGTCTTGTCTGTCTAGTCTTGTCTGTCTAGTCTTGTCTGTCTAGTCTTGTCTGTCTAGTCTTGTCTGTCTAGTCTTGTCTGTCTAGTCTTGTCTGTCTAGTCTTGTCTGTCTAGTCTTGTCTGTCTAGTCTTGTCTGTCTAGTCTTGTCTGTCTAGTCTTGTCTGTCTAGTCTTGTCTGTCTAGTCTTGTCTGTCTAGTCTTGTCTGTCTAGTCTTGTCTGTCTAGTCTTGTCTGTCTAGTCTTGTCTGTCTAGTCTTGTCTGTCTAGTCTTGTCTGTCTAGTCTTGTCTGTCTAGTCTTGTCTGTCTAGTCTTGTCTGTCTAGTCTTGTCTGTCTAGTCTTGTCTGTCTAGTCTTGTCTGTCTAGTCTTGTCTGTCTAGTCTTGTCTGTCTAGTCTTGTCTGTCTAGTCTTGTCTGTCTAGTCTTGTCTGTCTAGTCTTGTCTGTCTAGTCTTGTCTGTCTAGTCTTGTCTGTCTAGTCTTGTCTGTCTAGTCTTGTCTGTCTAGTCTTGTCTGTCTAGTCTTGTCTGTCTAGTCTTGTCTGTCTAGTCTTGTCTGTCTAGTCTTGTCTGTCTAGGCTTGTCTGTCTAGTCTTGTCTGTCTTTTTTTTACCACTCTCACAAACTAAACCCCCTTTTCCACATGGCTTTGAAGCTTTGTGAGCAGACCGGACGGCTAACTGCCACTCTGTTTTTTATTATTTACTTTGCCACATTAAATACATTTTGTGGATGTTTTTTTTGTGGATCATATTGATAGATGTTACTCTTACTATAGACACGTTAATATAATTAATACAATAAACACAATGGTACTTACGTATTAACGCCACCACCGCTATATATTGGATCGAGAGTTCGCGTTACCGCGCGTATGTTGTCTTAATTTATCTGTCCGCCTCGCGGCGGGCAACCTAATCTAACCGGGGTTAAGAAATAAAGTATTTTGAGTTTTAGATGAAAAAAGTTTTAATTGTAAATAAAATGTTATGTTTTTATGATTTATCATAAAAAATTTAGGTGTTGATTGGCGGCATTTAAAAATGTAGCGGTGGTGGCGTTAATACGCAAGTACCATTGTAGCTTTTCAAATGCGGCTTTTGTGAGTTTTGGAAATTACGCGTCTTTTGAAATTACGGGAGAACCAATCGACGGATTTTGATGATACTTGGTATGAATTGATATTTTACAAAGGTATCACAAATTCCCAAATTTCGAAATTGTACCTTTGTAAATACGGCTTTTGTAAACTTTTGAAGTTTGTAAATTTTTGTGCGCCTTTAGCAATTATGGACAAACCTTTTGACGGATTTCGATGAAACTTGGTATGATTTTATATTCTTGCCAAATCTCACAAATTGCCAAATTTCAAAATTGTAGCTTTGCAAATACGGCTTTAGTGAATTTTGGAAATATTTACGCGTCTCTTGAAATTACGGGAAAACCAATCGACGGATTTTGATGAAACTTTCATATATGATTTGATATTCTTACGATATCTCACTAATTCCCAAATTTCAAAATTCTAGCTTTGTAAATACTGTTTTGGCGCTTTTTTTCAATTTGGAAATTGTTGTGCGCCTTTTGCAATTAAGGGCAAACCAATCAATCGACGGATTTTCAAATTGACTGGCTTGTCTCCATAATTTTTGAATCTTGAAGGTATTGATACACTTGCTGAACATTTTGAGCAGCCACTGAACGGTTTCTGGGCCAAAGTTCTTAATCTGTTCTGCTCTGATATAATCTAGACCCTTTCTAGACGCTTTCTTTGGTAATATATTCTTATCAAAGTCTTATATTAGTCTAGTCTTATATTTTACACCATTGATGTTGCACAAAAATAGATTCAGAAACTTAAAAATGTGTTTTAGAAAAGATAGTTTGACAATTTTAGAAGGCATGCGTGAGTAATAGTTCGCGCGCCAATCAAATTTTCGTACGTGTCAGTTGTGGCACGCGTGCCATAGGTTTGCCACCACTGGACTAGACCAATCAGACAATAAGTTTAGTTCTCTCTTATTTTATTTTGTGTCCAATGGGATGTAGGACTGAATTTCTACCAGGGCTGAAGACATCGGACAGAGAGCTGCTGAATAAGTATAGGCAACATTACCAAGACGACCCCTCGGAGGAAATCATCGCAGCCGGAGAAATGCTACAATTGCCGAAGGTAGAAAAGCAAAATGGACAAAGCTGTTGGACTAGCTTGACATGAAGCAAAATAGCAAGCGAGCCTGGCGTACACTGAACAATCTCAATGGTGAGCCACTAGTGCCTCTTTGAACTTCAGCAAGGTTATCGCCAAAACAGCTGCTCCTTAACGGCAAACCACCGAGGAAAAATAACAAAACCAGGATAACTCGAAACATATCAGAGGAAGTCGACTCTTTTCGAACCCCATTTACCACCACCGAAGAACTTACTAAAGCAATTGCCGCCACGAAACCAAAGAAAGCAGCGGGTCTAGATGATATCAGAGCAGAACAGATTAAGAACTTTGGCCCAGAAACCATTCAGTGGCTGCTCAAAATGTTCAACAAGTGTATCAATACCTTCAAGATTCAAAAATTATGGAGACAAGCCAAGGTCGTTGCTCTCTTAAAGCCTGGGAAAGAGCCAAATGAGAATAAAAACTTCCGACTTCCAGTTTAAGCTAATGGAGCGAATGATTCTGAACAGAATCTCAGCGACTATCGATGAGAAGCTAATACCGGAACAGGCTGGGTTTAGACCGGGGAAATCTTGTGGCGGATAGGTCCTAAACCTTGTTTAATACATCGAGGATGGCAATACATCGGGGCTACCTTCATTGACCTATCTGTCGCATACGACACGGTCAACCACGGAAAATTGCTATGCAAACTGTATGAAATGAGAAATGATTTCCACATCACGTCGATTGTCGGAGCCTTCCTCCAAAACCACCGTTTCTTTGTCAGCCTGTTACGGAAAAATAGTAGTTGGCGCCTGCAGAGGAAGGGACTTCCGAAGGGTAGTATACTGGCCCCATTACTGTACAATATCTATACCAACGACCAAACCAAAACCTTGTTCAATACATCGAAGATGGCTTCGAAGAGAAGAAGATCACAGGGGTTGCCTTCATAGACCTATCTGCCTCATACGATACGGTCAACCATGGAAAATTGTTATGCAGCTGTACGAAATGACAAATGATTTCCACAGCACGTCGATTGTCGGAGCCTTCCTCCAAAACCGCCGTTTCTTTGTCAGCCTGTTAGGGAAAAATAGTAGATTGCGCCTGCAGAGGAAGGAATTTCTGCAGGGCAGTGTACTGGCCCCATTACTGTACATAACCAACGACCAACCCATACGGCGGCAGATAAGGCTAACGACACAGCGCTAGCAGCCCAAGGAAATAGTTTCCATGAAGTCGAGAGAAAACTTGGGATGACAAGACAGAAAAACATGAGGTCGAGAGAAAGGCCTTGAACGACCTTGTCGCCTATAATCTCCTCCGGCCGCCTCCTCCTCCTCTTTGCGCCTTCCACCTTCGCAACAGGGAGGCAAGGAGACAGATGAATATAGTGTGGTGTGGCCAACAGTTAGAACACTGCCCAACTCTAAAATACCTCGGGGTAACACTAGATCGAGCTCTCACATATAAGCGCCACTGCCTCAACACCAGAAAAAAGGTAGCAACAAGAAACAACCTTCTCCAGAAACTGAGTGGTAGGTCATGGGGAGCACAGCTAGCAACATTGAGAACCTCAGCCCTTGCATTAAGCTTCTCTGCAGCCGAATACGCCGCTCCAGTATGGTGTGCATCCACTCACGCAAAGATACAAAGCAAATCGACGTCCCTTTGAATCAAGCAGTCCGCCTAATAACAGGTTGCCTGAAGCCTACGCATACTCCCTCGCTGGGATAGCACCGCCTCACATCAGGAGAGAGGTAGCCGCTGAGGCAGAAAGCGGGCGAAAAGAGACCGACCCAAGACCCAAGACCCCAGACTCCGATCCCGTCACAGCTTTTTGGCCAGAACAGCACCTTTGCAAGTCTCTCAGGAAGCCAGAAGGCTCCACAAATGGCGCGCTGAGGCCCAACACCAAATCACCCAACAAAAAGAGGAACTGGAACAACATACTCAAACTGGAGAACGCTCAACAGACTTCGCACAGGAGCCTCGAGGTGCAGAGAAAACCTGCAAAAATGGGGAATGCTACCAGAGGACGAAAACCCTCCGTGTTCCTGCGGAGAAATCCAGAATCCTCCACACCTGCTGACCTGCACCGACATGGGACAGAGCTGCACAGGGAACGACCAAATTTTAGCAAATAACAAGGCCAACAGACGCGAACTTTTGGTGATTTTGGTGATTTGGTGAACATAGTGTGATCCGGACACGAATAGTAGTAGTAAGTGTTCTAGTCGTTTTTAAAACAATCTTAGATAAAGAAATTAAGTTATAAACTACGCTTGTTATTTTAAATGATTATTTATAATTAGCAAATTCAGAAAAAAACGTTTTTCTCTGTGTAATTTAATGAAATGCACGCGACATGGCATGTCTCCTGGTCCTTAGTAAGTTTAACTTTTTCATCAAAATAATGATTACAAAACGTTCCTTCTAAACATTTAATTAAGAACCTGTGATTGTCTGAAGAATGAATCGCAACAGAGAGCGAATGTAAAACAAATATTTGTAGACGTAAAACGTTTGGATTGATTGGCGAGATCAGATAGCCAAACTATATGACCAGCCGGGCGGGTTTTTTAGATGGAGATGCGCAGATAAAATAACGTTTCATATTCCCAATCGATAGAAGGGACAGATAACATTCATCGAAATGAAACAACTTGGACTAGAGCAATAGATTAAAGCATTTCGAGAATAGACTTGATGGAAGAGATTAGTATCAAGGGTAAAGATCGTCTCGATACGATCTTACATTTATAAAAAGACAGTTGTAATTAATTTGTTTACTTATTTGATATATTTTGTTAGTTGGTCAAAAATAAATCGGTCGATATCGATGACTAAGTATGAGTAAAGCGACTACAAAATCAGACAACATTAAGATTAGACCAACAATAAACGCTGATTACGCCGCTTTATACAATATACAAAGTCTACGTTTATTTTTAACAATAATAACGCAGATAAAAACACTGCAACATGACCGAGTGCACATAGAAAACAAGACACTCGCTGGACTAGTTTGACAATAATAACAACGATAAAAACTACATATGGATTTAAATGCGCCATCCTTTTAAATAAATAAATAAATAAATTTTAATCTATAAACATTATAAAGTCGGAACATATATAAATATATTCAACCTTTTCGAACAGCGACACATAGGATGTTCCACACAGTTGGGTTCATAACTGAACCCTGCGGGTCACCACTACTTAGTTCCCTTTCCACTGCACTTTCATCTGCTTCTAATAATAATTCCTCGGCGGGTTTTCATGTATCTCTATAAAAGTAATGAGTCTTCTAGGACTACCAAAAACAAATGGTAGTCCTAAAAAGAAGTTTTATAGAGCTCCGGAAAGGTAGAATATATTTATATATTCAGGCTGTGTTCGAACTTTATTAAGTTTATATGATTATCTATAAAGTAGTATGGTTTTACGAATTCTAAATCTTAATCTAATCAGTTTTGTTTTGTATTTAGTTATGTAGGCAAAATCAAGACAGGATTAGACTAGACAGACAAGATTAGGCGTGAAGTTAAAAGACGCTATCAAATTTCAAATCCTGTTCCAAAAATTTCTGTAAAAGCACAGATAAACAAGTTTAGTCCTCGATTTGTAGAAAACTGTGTTTGGAAAACTGCGAGAATTAAAGACGAAAATGAAAAGCGTTTTGAAGAAAAAACACGCTATTCTATAAACAACGATTATTATGGAGAGGAAAATTGGGATTTTTTGAGCTACTTAATAAGGGCACCTTTAAGTTTTTATTCCCATAGTTCGTTAAAAATTAATCATGCAAAACCATCAAAATTGCAGACCCAAACATAGATTTTTTGAAGGAATCGCATTAAAAAGCAATTATTCAAAACCACCAAAATTGAACACCCAAACGAAGATTCTAGAAAGGAATCCCCCAGATGAGACAAGACAGATGATTATGCAGTTCAAAGGGAGAGCTGGGGATTCTGGGACTACTTAGTAAGAACCCCATGCGTGCAATGATCAAAATGAGTAGACAGACAAGTCTGCAAAGACAGGACTGGACTGTTGTAATAAAAACCAGGACTGGACATCTGTGCCATTAGCGCACATTCCAAAACGTGCCCTTTGTCCCACGTTTTGGATAAATGCAATTGTTTTATAGTTTGTCCAGAAACTAAGGGTTTTTGTTACCACGCTAAAATATACCTCCCCCAAACATATTAGAAAACGTGCGAAGGCCTATAAAAACCTTCTTATACAGATTAACCAGAGGACCAGACATTTTCAGGGATTTAGAGAATTTACACATTTTAAGTACATTTTAAGTACAGATTGTTTATGGGAGGAGCCAAGAAAATTCTATCTCCCCCTTTATTTGAATTAGAGGGATGATTTCACGCCTCTTACAGACATATTATACAAGGAATGGTATAAATACCATTCCCCAGTTGCCAGTAACTAAACCACCACGAGGACGAAGGACGAACCAGGAACCACCAGGGGGGTGAACCAGGAACCAACACCAGGACGAACCAAGGACCAACAACGAGTAGAAGAAAATAAAACGAAAAAAAAACAAAAAAAAAACAACAACAAAAAAAGAAAGAAAGAAAAGAAAACCGGTCGTTAGTGGAACACAACAGAACAACAAACAAACCGACAAACAAGCAAACCGACAAACAAACCGACACCAAAAAAAAAAAAAAACAGGGACAAACAACAGGGCGACTGAACAGCTGAGCGGAAGCCTCAATGACCGTCGAAAAGCAAAGGACACATGACGCCAGTAACTAATAAGTTGTCAAGTAACAAGTAAGAAATAAGAAACAAGTAAGAGCTAACAAGTAATAAGTTGTAAGTAAGAAGTAAGAGCTAACAAGTAATAAGTTGTAAGTAAGAAGTAAGAGAAAAGAGAGTAGAGTGGTAAGCAATAAGTTCTTAAGTGTTATTTCGTTGTATTATTGTTTAATTAAATTGTTAAAACCAACTCGACTATTATTCGACAAATTACGTGCCTTGCGAATCCCCGTGAAAATTACAATACAAGATCCCGAGATATTTAGATATATTTCAGAGTCCGCAGAATTGTTGGCCAGCAGTCCTTCCCTCTCAACATTGAAGTCGGCGGTGGTTCACACCATAACCCCCTTCACAACATTGGTGCCAGCCTCACAACATTGGTGGCAGCGATTTTCCTATACAACACCCCACACAACAGGACAGACAATACCTAACAGTCAAGACTGGGCAAATAATATAGGACCGACAAGACTGGATAATGGGCAATACATTCCTACCTACTAAACAGGAAACAACACGTAAAAGTGACCTCAAATATTGAAACGGGAATATCGGAGCCGCTGCATATTAACATATGTGTTCCTCAAGGAAGTGTTCTGGCTCCCACTTTGTTCAAAATTAAAGACCAAAATGTAGATTTTTGAAAGGAATCCCCCAGATGAGACAAAGCAGATAGAAAATTATTCAAAGGGAGAGGAATCTGGGACTATTTAGTAAGAGCCCCATTGGTCATTCCATTTACATTCTACTGACGCAAAAAATGTTCAAAATGATCAAAATGAGCAGACAGATATGTCTGGAAAGACAGGACTGGACATAAAATTCCTAACAGTCAAGACTGGACAGAAAAGACTGGACAAATAAGACTGGACAAACAATACAGGACAAACAATACAGGACAAATAATACAGGACAAACAAGACTGGACTGACAATGTGCAATACAATTCTACCTATTAATCCCTAGACATACAAATAAAATGCGCGTTGAAGGGTCCATATACATATAATCTTATCACATATAATCTTATCACATACATATAATCTTATCACATACATGTCGTCTTAGAGACGTCATTGTATGTCACCGGGTTATTCAGGAAACAACATGTAAAAGTCAGGACAATACAAGACAAACAATACAGGACAAACAAGACTGCACTAACAATGTGCAATACAATCCTACCTATTAATCCCTAGACATACAAATAAAATGCGCGTTGAAGTGTCCATATACATATAATCTTATCACACATACATGTCGTCTTAGAGACGTCATTGTATGTCACCGGGTTATTCAGGAAACAACATGTAAAAGTCACCTCAAATGTTGAAACTGGTATATAGGAGCCCTTGAATATTACCATATGTGTTCCTCAAGGAAGTGTTCTGGCTCCCAATTTGTTCTTATTATATTCAGCGGATCTCATTTAAAACATTTTATATAAAATTAAAACATTTTTAAAACTCAAAATACATTATTTTTTAACCGCGGTTAGATTAGGTTGCCCGCCGCGAAGCGGATAGATAAATCAAGACAACTACTCTCAAGACAATCAATCTCACAGATCTCACAGCAATTTGTGAGATTTCGCAAGAATATCAAATCATACCAAGTTTCATCAAAATCCGTCGATTGGTTTTCCCGTAATTGCAAAAGGCGCACAAAAATTTTCAAACTTCAAAAATTTGCAGGTCGTATTTACAAAGCTACAATTTTGAAATTTTTTCGTTTGTGATAGCTTGTAAGAATATCAATTCATACCAAGTTTCATCAATATCCGTCAATTGGTTTGTCCGTAAATGCAAAAGACGCCACAAAATTTACAAATTTCAAAAATTCACGAAAGCCGTATTTACTAAGCTACAATTTTTAAATTTGGGAATTTGTGATATCTTGTAAGAATATCAAGTCATACCAAGTTTCATTCAAATCCGTCGATTGGTTTTCGCGTAATTTCAAAAGACGCGTAACAATTTCCAAAATTCACAAAAGCCGTATTTGCAAAGCTACAATTTTGAAATTTGGCAATTTGTGAGATTTCGCAAGAATATCAAATTATACCAAGTTTCATCAAAATCCGTCTAAAGGTTTGTCCGTAATTGCAAAAGGCGCCACAAAATTTACAAATTTCAAAAATTCACAAAAGCCGTATTTCCAAAGCTATAATATTGAAATTTGTGATATCTTGTAAGAATATCAAACCATACCAAGTTTCATTAAAATCCGTCGGTTGGTTTTCCCGTAATTTCAAAATACGCGTAAAAATTTCCAAAATTCACAACAGCCGTATTTGCAATGCTACAATTTTTAAATTTGGCAATTTGTGAGACTTCACAAGAATATCAAATCATACCAAGTTTCATCAAAATCCATCGAAAGGTTTGCCCGTAATTGCAAAAGGCGCACAAAAATTTACAAATTTCAAAAATTCACGTAAGCCGTATTTACAAAGCTACAATTTTGAGATTTAGGAATTTGTGACATCTCGTAAGAATATCAAATCATACCACGTTTTAACAAAATCTGTCGATTTGTTTGCTCGTAATTTCAAAAGGCACATAAAAATTACCAAAATTCACGAAACCCGTATTTACAAAACTACAATTTTTAAATTTGGCAGTTTGGTTGCAAGAATATTAAATCATATCACTTTTTATCAAAATCCGTGAATTGGTTTGCCTATAATTGCAAAAGGTGCACAAAAATTTCCAAATTTCACCAAAGCCGTATTTACAAAGCTACAATTTTCAAATTTGGTAATTTGTGATATATTGTAAGAATATCAATTCATACCAAGTTTCATCAAAATCCCTCAATTGGTTTGTCCGTAATTGCAGAAGACGCCACAAAATTTATAAATCTCCAAAATTCACTAAAGCCGTATTAACAAAGCTACAATTTTGAAATTTTATATTGTAAGAATATCAAATCATACCAAGTTTCATTAAAATCCGTCGATTGGTTTTTCCGTAATTTCAAAAGACGCGTAAAAATTTCCAAAATTCACAAAAGCCGTATTTACAAAGCTACAATTTTGAAATTTGGCGATGAGTGAGATTTCGCAAGAATATCAAATCATACCAAGTTTCATCAAAATCCGTCGAAAGGTTTGTCTGTAATTGCAAAAGGCGTACAAAAATATACAAATCTCAAAAATTTACAAAAGCCGCATTTACAAAGCTACAATTTTGAAATTTTTGATATCTTGTAAGAATATCAATTCGTACCAAGTTTCATCAAAATCCGTCGATTGGTTTGTCCGTAGTTGCAAAAGACGCCACAAAATTTACAAATTTAAAAAATTCATGAAAGCCGTATTTACAAAGCTACAATTTTGAGATTTGGGAATTTGTGGGATCTCGTAAGAATATCAAATCGTACCACGTTTTTTCAAAATCCGTTGATTGGTTTGCCCGTAATTTCAAAAGGTACATAAAAATTTCCAAAATTCACGAAACCCGTATTTACAAAGCTACAATTTTAAAATTTGGCAATTAGTGAGATTTCGCAAGAATATCAAATCATACCAAGCTTCATCAAAATCCGTCGATTGGTTTGTCCTTATTTGCAGAAGACGCCACTAAATTTACAAATCTCCAAAATTCACTAAAGCCGTATTAACAAAGCTACAATTTTGAAATTTGGGATATCTTGTAAGAATATCAAATCATGCCAAGTTTCATTAAAATCCGTCGGTTTGTCCGTATTTGCAGAAGACCCCAGAAAATTTCCAAAATTCACTAAAGCCGTATTTACAAAGCTACAATTTTGAAATTTGGTAATTTGTGAGATCTCGTAATAATATCAAATGACACCACGTTTTGTCAAAATCCGTCAATTGGTTTGCCCATAATGTCAAAAGGCGCACAAAAAGCTGCAAATATTCACGCTAATACGGTAACTCATTTTCAATATCACATTGTAATAATAGACCTGGCACGTCAGCATTACAAAACGTGAAAACGTAAAAAACGTGAAAAAAAATGGCACGCGGCCGGAAAAAGGTTCGCCACCCCTGGTCTAGTTGTATCACAACTCGCGCTTCACACGATACGATACAGGGCTAGAGTTTCAAAAATCTCGTCTCGCTTACAACTTCTTAGTTGTAAAAAAAATTACTAGTCGTCTAGTCGTATCACAATTAGGGCTTCACACGATACGAGACAGGGTGAGAGTTTCAAAAATTCTCGCTTACAACTTCTTACTTGTAAAAAAATTACTCTTGTCTCAGTCTCGTTCTCGCTCTAGGAACCGTTTGTCTCGTCTCGTCTCATCTCGTCAAATATCGTTCTTGCTAGAACTTATTGGTTAGATAGTCCAAAACGAGGTAATCATTAATTTTATGGTAATGCGTTGTAATAATAAATTCTTGATTGCCCGTGTCAGAGTCAAAGATTGAAGAAAAAGTTTGAACGAGATCTGAAACGAGACTCTCGTGTCATGCAAGGGCGAGACCACATACGCACTTGTGTCTCGCGAGACCACATATGCTCTCGCTCTCGCTAGAGCGAGACCACATACGGTCTCGCCTCGGTCTCGTCTCTGTGTCATCTCTGTGTCGTCTCTGTGTCATCTCTGTGTCGTCTCTGTGTCGTCTCTGTGTCGTCTCCGTGTCGTCTCCGTGTCGTCTCCGTCTCGTCTCGGTCTCGTCTCGGTCTCGTCTCGGTCTCGTCTCGGTCCCGGTCTCGGTCTCGTCTCTGTGTCGTCTCTGTGTCGTCTCTGTGTCGTCTCTGTGTCGTCTCCGTGTCGTCTCGGTCTCGTCTCGGTCTCGTTTCGGTCTCGTCTCGGTCTCGTCTCGGTCTCGTCTCGGTCTCGTCTCGGTCTCGTCTCGGTCTCGTCTCGGTCTCGTCTCGGTCTCGTCTCGGTCTCGTCTCGGTCTCGTCTCGGTCTCGTCTCGTCTCGGTTTCGGTCTCGTCTCGGTCTCGGTCTCGTCTCTGTGTCGTCTTTGTGCCGTCTCTGTGCCGTCTCTGTGCCGTCCCTGTGCCGTCTCTGTGCCGTCTCTGTGTCGTCTCTGTGTGGTTTCTGTGTCGTCTCTGTGTCGTCTCTGTGTCGTATCTGTGTCGTCTCTGTGTCGTCTCTGTGATCTCTGTGTCTTCTCTGTGTCGTCTCTGTGTCGTCTCCGTGTCGTCTCCGTGTCGTCTCCGTCTCGTCTCGGTCTCGTCTCGGTCTCGGTCTCTGTGTCGTCTCTGCGTCGTCTCTGCGTCGTTTCTGAGTCGTCTCCGTGTCGTCTCTGTGTCGTCTCTGTGTCGTCTCTGTGTCGTCTCTGTGTCGTCTCTGTGTCGTCTCTGTGTCGTCTTTGTGTCGTCTTTGTGCCGTCTCTGTGCCGTCTCTGTGCCGTCTCTGTGCCGTCTCTGTGTCGTCTCTGTGTGGTCTCTGTGTCGTCTCTGTGTGGTCTCTGGTAAGGCGCAGACACATCGATTTTTATCGTACGGTAAAATATCGTACGATATTTTATCGTGTGTCTTACTTGCGCACACGCTTCATATTAATCATACGGAAAAATATCGTACATTATTTTATCGTGTGTGACGATGATTTTCTCTGCATAGTAGTGCAGTTATTTGCTAAAAGCTTGCGAAAATGAATCCGATACGTGTCGTTTCCATGTGGTTGTTGTAACGTCGTTTCATACAGCGTAGCCGTTATCGAAGGTACTGGGTTCACCCAATTAATGAAAAAACAGAAGAAACAGGAACGTTTTACAAACTTGTGCAAGAATTTCGAAAGGACGAGAACAAGTTCTTCAATTATTTCCGTATGTCAATATCATCTTTCGATGAAAAATATTAATGCAATACAAATATATGAAAATTTACCGAATTCGTTTTTTCCTTATCTTCCATCTCTTCAAAATTTGCATTTATTTCGCAGCAGACTCTCATGTCTCATGCATGTCTTTCCATGCATTTTTTAGCATTCCTGTCTTTATAAATTGGTAATATTTTGTCCCATGGTTTAGTTTGAAGGTAAACACTGGTTTAGTTTGAAGCAATGAAATGGGGATTTCATTATCCACATTGTCCTCCATATTGACAACAACAGACTACTACTGCAAATCAAAGGATAGAGACCGACGTGAAAATTTATCGTACGATAAAAATCGTGTAGTGTGCAAGCGTTCGTTGGTTCATATAGACCACTGTATTCACGACAACGACACAGCGTCCGTCTATCGTAGTGGCAATGCACGACGTCAACACGACAATCGTGTCGTATCGTGTGGAGTTCGTAGCGTGTGCAATCTCCCATGCTCTTCTTTGTTCCACTAAAAGAATTTGTTTGTACGATATTTTGCCGTACGACAAAAATCGATGTGTATGCGCCTAGCCTTAAGGGAATTTACATGGGCAGCCTGCTTATGGACGTTTTACATGTACCAGCCTTAAACAGCTTCCAATCAGCTTTAAACAGCTTTCAATCAGCTTTAAACAGCTTTCAATCAGCTTTAAACAACTTTAAATTGAAAGCTCTTTAAGGCTGTTTAAAGCTGCTTAAAGCTGTTTAACGCTGATTGGAAGCTGTTTAAGGCTGGTACATGTAAAACGTCCATAAGCAGGCTTCCCATGTAAATTCCCATAAGAAGGCTGGGCCCCATGTAAATTCTCCATAAGAAGGCTTATCTCGGTGTTCCAGAACGCATCATCTTTCCCTACTTGTGTCGTCTTGGTCTCGGTCTCATCTCGGTTGAAAGCTGTTTAAAGCTGCTTAAAGCTGTTTAACGCTGATTGGAAGCTGTTTAAGGCTGGTACATGTAAAACGTCCATAAGCAGGCTTCCCATGTAAATTCCCATAAGAAGGCTGGGCCCCATGTAAATTCTTGAAAGCTGTTTAAAGCTGCTTAAAGCTGTTTAACGCTGATTGGAAGCTGTTTAAGGCTGGTACATGTAAAACGTCCATAAGCAGGCTTCCCATGTAAATTCCCATAAGAAGGCTGGGCCCCATGTAAATTCTCCATAAGAAGGCTTATCTCGGTGTTCCAGAACGCATCATCTTTCCCTACTTGTGTCGTCTTGGTCTCGGTCTCATCTCGGTTGAAAGCTGTTTAAAGCTGCTTAAAGCTGTTTAACGCTGATTGGAAGCTGTTTAAGGCTGGTACATGTAAAACGTCCATAAGCAGGCTTCCCATGTAAATTCCCATAAGAAGGCTGGGCCCCATGTAAATTCTCCATAAGAAGGCTTATCTCGGTGTTCCAGAACGCATCATCTTTCCCTACTTGTGTCGTCTTGGTCTCGGTCTCATCTCGGTCTCGTCTCGGTCTTAGTCTCGTCTCGGTCTTAGTCTCGTCTCGGTCTCGGTCTCGTCTCGGTCTAGATCTCGGTGTCGGTGTCGGTCTCGGTCTCGGTCTCGGTCTCGGTCTCGTCTCGGTCTCGTCTCGGTCTCTTCTCGGTCTCGTCTCGGTCTCTTCTCGGTCTCTTCTCGGTCTCGTCTCGGTCTCGTATCGGTCTCGGTCTTGGTCTCGTCTCGGTCTCGGTCTCGGTCTCGGTCTCGGTCTCGGTCTCGGTCTCGGTCTCGGTCTCGTCTCGCTTTTACGAGAGGAGAAAAATATCATCTTTCCCTACCATAACGCATCGTCTTTCCCTACTTGTGTCGTCTCGGTCTCGGTCTCATCTCGGTCTCGTCTCGGTCTCAGTCTCGTCTCGGTCTCGGTCTCGTCTCGGTCTAGATCTCGGTGTCGGTGTCGGTCTCGGTCTCGGTCTCGTCTCGGTCTCGTCTCGGTCTCGTCTCGATCTTGGTCTCGTCTCGGTCTCGGTCTCGGTCTCGGTCTCGGTCTCGGTCTCGTCTCGATCTCGTCTCCGTCTCGTCTCGATCTCGTCTCGCTTTTACGAGAGGAGAAAAATATCATCTTTCCCTACCATAACGCATCATCTTTCCCTACTTGTGTCGTCTCGGTCTCGGTCTCATCTCGGTCTCGTCTCGGTCTCAGTCTCGTCTCGGTCTCGTCTCGGTCTAGATCTCGGTCTTGTCTCGGTCTCGTCTCGGTCTCGTCTCGGTCTCGGTCTTGGTCTCGTCTCGGTCTCGTCTCGATCTCGTCTCGCTTTTACGATAGGAGAAAAATATCGTTCTCATGTGAAGCCTTTATCACAAGTATCAAATGATGAAAATCATTTTCGTTTTTAATTTTATTATTAATAACGTATAATGTTTTCTTTACAAAATAAAAATTACTAAGTTGCTATTAAAAATAAACTTAAGTGATTAAAATTCTCTAATTAAATATATTAGCGATCATAAATTTTAATTGCAAGTTTTAATTACACGCACTAATGTGGCTGGCTATTTAGTATAATTTTGTTTTATTCCAACTGATATTGAAAACAAAAAAATAAACGATTCGCGTGTGTACAATCGTTCCTCAAAGAGATTAGAACGCGCGCGATGTCTGATATTGATAATCTATTTTTAGTTGCTCGACGCTATCGGCAAAGATCATCAACCGATCGTCCCGATAACCAGTGCCGGTTCGAAAAATATTTTTAATCGCGACACTAGTTAGAACCGCGACTCGTTCATCAACCGTTCGCCAAGTAAACTTAAAACAAACGGAACACAGCCGTAGTTAAGTTTATATGATTTTCTATAACGTAGGAAGGTTTCACCAATTCTATCGTTCGCCAAGTTTTAAATGCTACGCTTAATTGGGACCGCGTTTTATTTATCTATTTTCAGTTCGAGTGTTAACTGTGTTGTGGAAAAGTTTCATTAATCTATTCCTTGATTGATTTATTAATTGTCTCTTGTGTTTCCAACGACACTTACAACGTTCTCTTAATTGCTTTCTGAAACGTCATTGAAACGCTATTTTAATTTGTTTCTCGGTAATAGATACGCCTTGCAAACTTATTTTTCTGTTATCGATTTGTAATTGAAAAATTATCTTCGCGCTCTATCGATTTATGCAAATACCTTGTCAATATTAATTGTATTCTAATGTGTTGTTTTCTTTGCAGGTAAGCAGCCGTTTATTCACGCTATCAAATAGTTTCGTAAGTATTTATAATATAAGTAATTGGCGGACTTGGGCGAGACTTCCTACGCGTGAGAACTTTAACACAACTTTTAACCAATTTCAGTGTAGATTTTATTAGAGAAAATCGTTATTTTCTCTAATAAAATCTACACTGAAATTGGTAGTGACTAGCTGAACATAAATTTAACTTAAGGTAAGGACTTCACACGAGACGAGAGTTTCAAGAATCTCGTCTCGTTCTTGTTAGTTGTGAATAAAAATTACTCTCGTCTCAGTCTCGCTCTCGTAACCGTTTATCTCGTCTCGCTCTCGTAACCGTCTGTCTCGTCTCGCTCTCGTAACCGTCTGTCTCATCTCGCTCTCGTAACCGTCTGTCTCGTCTCGCTCTCGTAACCGTCTGTCTCGTCTCGCTCTCGTAACCGTCTGTCTCATCTCGCTCTCGTAACCGTCTGTCTCGTCTCGCTCTCGTAACCGTCTGTCTCGTCTCGCTCTCGTAACCGTCTGTCTCGTCTCGCTCTCGTAACCGTCTGTCTCGCCTCTCTCTCGTAACTGTCTGTCTCGTCTCGCTCTCGTAGCCGTCTGTCTCGTCTCGCTCTCGTAACAGTTTGTCTCGTCTCGTTTCATGTCATCAAGATTGAAAAAAAAGTAAGAACGAGATCAGAAAGGCGATAGTAGATAGGCTAGGACAGTTCTAGGGGTCAGAAATTACTTTACTTCCGGTCTAGAGCTCAACTCACACGTGGGGCTACATGGACCCCACACCCCTTAACCTGTTCTTAATAATAATAATAATAAAGCCGTTTAGTCCATATTTCTAGGTACATTTGAAATGTTGTTAGTAGGGTACTAGAAATGTAAATTTTCTTTTAAGCGTTTCCGTTTGAAGAGGTGAAAAAAAAGTGACTTCGCGAATTGGGGCCTGCGGAACGTCCCCGGAGGTGTAATGCGCCGAGACTGGTGTCGTTCGAAAGTAGACACGTGGGGCTATAATTCCTGAAAAGAGCAATACAATTCTAAAACATTTCACCGAATATTGAAGGTTTCAATTTGCTCAATTTTGAAAAATTCGTTTCGAGTTTGGACGGGCGTCGAGACTCCCAAATGCGATCGAGCGATGCATCGTTCCTATCGCCTCATAGACCCTTTTCCGCCTCATAGACCCTATTCAGAAACCACCACCGCGAGGCCCTGCTATTTAATTTAGCGAATCCCAGAGGATTCTCGCGTACTTCTGCAAAACATGGTTTTTCGGGCCTCCCGGCGCCATCCGGCACGCAATCGCAATTAAACTCCAAAACAAACTTAAAGACACTATGCCGAATCCATTGGTGCCGGTCCGGCTCCGATCCGACTGTTGGGTATCCCGGGAGAGGGATCCCCGCAAATTAGGTGAAAAAAACATCGCGTTTTTTCGATTTTTGTGTTAAAATTGACCCAGAGTGGGAACAGGATGCCGAAGGTACCAGATTCTTCCACCGCCGGTTGCTGGTAAATATCTCGCATAGAACGAACCGGTTTGGAGACACGGCGCTCTTCAATCAAGAGAACGGCGTCCACAGATGTGATGAAGAAAACGGTTTTTTTCGCTTACATTTTCCGCCGCACCGGGTGAACCGACGGTCGCGTACTTTTCCGCATGACGTCAAAAAACGTGAAATCGACGCGGCAACAGAACGCAGTAAAAAAATCGAGCCGCGGACCAAAATTGCTCCTCAAAGGTGCTAGAAACGATCTTCTGTTTTTGGCACCTAGAGGACGCCATGTGGGACTTGCGAGCGGCAGACGGACACGGGTCGAAGGCCTGTTCAGTTTTACAACAGAAAATGACCATTTCCCGTTTCGACGCCCAAGAGGAACGGAGTTTTTACGGAAAAAGTGAAAAATTTAAAACGCACCTACAGCCGCCCCCTGCGGGGGCGGAACTTGGTAAGGCTCGTCAAAAAAAACCTAATTTTTTGTTCAATTGATTGGAAAAAATTCAAGACGTAAACCGCATTTTTTGACAATTTTTCTTAATTTTCAAGAAATCTTGACTTTTGACCCCTTTCGAGTTCAGTGACGGTACCTTACTCGATTAGTATATTTCGACGATTAGTAAATCTACTTATTGTATATTGTTAGTATGGTTAGTCTTCTTTCATTGAAATTGAAATATGGACCCCTTTTGGGTAAAGGTCTCCTCCAGCTTTTTCCACAAATCCCTGTCCTTGCCTATATTTGTCCAGTCGTTTCCTGACACCTGGATAATGTCATCAGCCCACCGTCTTATAGGTCTGCCAACCTTCCTCTTTCCCTGTGGACCCTTCCATCGTGTGGTTTCTATGGTCCATCTTTTATCCGAGTAGCGTGTGATGTGTCCAGCCCACCTCCACTTTAGTCTGAGTGCATGTGCGAGAGCATCAGTTATTTTTGTTTTTTGTCTGATATGTTTGTTGTTCAATTTGTCTATTTTAGACAAGAAGCTAAGAACAGGTTTGTCTAAATAGACAAATAGACAAACCTGTTCTTAGCTGATTATAAAATAGACCTCAAACGAGGGGCAACATAGACCTCATCAACGAGGTATTAGCCTGTGACTAGAAGAGGCTAGATGTGGCAAGTCTGACGAAGCCAAACAGACGAGACTATGCACATGTTAATACCTCGTTGATGAGGTCTATGTAGCCCCACGTGTGAGTTCTATTTTCTAATCAGCTTAGGAATGGGTTTAGAGGGTGTGAGGTCTATTTTTAATCATCTTAAGAACGGGTTAACAGGTTGTGAGGTCAATGTAGCCCCACGGGTGAGGTAAGTTCTAGACCGGAAGTAAAGTAATTTCAGACCCCTATGTAAATCCTTATGGGATTTTGAGTTCCAACTGTCCTAGCCTATCTACTGTCGCGTTTCTGATCTCGTTCTTACCATTTTTTCAATCTTGATGACATGAAACGAGACGAGACAAACGGTCTAACCTAAACGGTCTAACCCACGTATGAGGTCTATTTTGTAATCAGGTTAAGAATCGGTTAAGAGGGTGTGAGGTCTATTTTTAATCAGCTTAAGAACGCGTTAACAGGTTGTGAGGTCAATGTAGCCCCACGGGTGAGGTAAGTTCTAGACCTGAAGTAAAGTATTTTCAGACCCCTATGTAAATCCTTACGGGATTTTGAGCTCGAACTGTCCTAGCCTATCTGCTGTCGCGTTTCTGATCTCGTTCTTACTTTTTTTTCAATCTTGATTACATGAAACGAGACGAGACAAACGGTTACGAGAGCGAGACGAGACAGACGATTACGCGAGCAAGACGAGACAGACGGTTACGAGAGCGAGACCGAGACGAGAGTAAAGTTCTAGACCGGAAGTAAAGTATTTTTAGACCCCTATGTAAATCCTTATGAGATTTTGAGCTCGAACTGTCCTAGCCTATCTACTCGCGACTCGTGTCTTACAAGATGAGCGAGAGCGAGACCAGATCAGAAACGAGCGAGAGCGAGAGCGAGACCAAATGAATACAGAGAACGTGAGAGCGGGACCACATACGGTCTCGCTCTCCCCTAAATAATTTTCAAAACTGTCTCGTCTCGGTCTCGTCTCGCTTTTGCGAAACGAGACGAGACGCGAAAAATATCGTTCTCGTTTGAAGCCATACTTAAGGTTTGTTTTGTTGAGATTATAAAAATAATTATATCAAATCAAAGTTTACAAATGCCTTTAAAAAACAAAAAAGTAATAAAAATAATAGTTTATGACACGAGTGTGTGAAGAAGGGCTTTTGTTCATGAGTTGCGAAATTTAAAGCACGAGCCGAAACCGAGTGTTTTAATCGCAATGAAAAATTGCAAGCGAGACTCGAGTCTCACAAGATGAGCGAGAGCGAGACCAGATATGCTCTTGCTATCGCGAGAACGAGACCACATCGAGACCGCTCTCGCTTAAATAATTTGCAATACCGTCTCGTCTCGGTCTCGTTCAAAACGATTTTCAAAATTGTCTCGACCCGGTCTCGTCTCGCTTTTACGAAACGAGACGAGACGAGAAAAATATCGTTCTCGCGTTTCCCCTATTTAAAGTTTGTTTTGCTAAGATTATAAAAATAATTATTTCGAATCAAAGTTTACAAATGCCTCTCAAAAACAAAAAAGTAGTTTATGACACGAGTGTGTGAAGAAGGGTTTTTGTTCATGAGTTGCGAAATTTAAAGCACAAGCCGAAGGCGAGTGTTTTAAACGCAATGAATGAATGCACCCCAACTGATCGCAACTGACAAAATACTTCTTGCTCCGTGGAAAAAATTGCAAACGAGACTCGTGTCTCATAAGATGAGCTCATAAGATGAGAGAGAGTCTCATGAGATGAGCTCTGGCTTTCGCGAGAGCGAGACCACATAGAGGCCTCTCTCGCCTAAATAATTTTCAAAACTGTATCGTCTCGGTCTCGTCTCGCTTTTACAAGACGAAACAAAACGAAAAAAATATCGATCTCGTGTGAGGCCCTACTTGAGGTTTGTTAAGATTATAAAACTAATTATTTCGAATCAAAGTTTACAAATGCCTCTCAAAAACAACAAAGTAATAAAAATATTAGTTTATAACACGAGTGTGTGAAGAAAGCCTTTTTTCATGAGCTGCGAAGTTTAAAGCACGCGAGTGTTTTAATCGCATGAGTGAATGCATCACAATTGATCGCAACTGACAAGATACTTCTTGCTCCGTGGAAAAAATTGCAAACGAGACTCGTGTCTCACAAGATGAACGAGAGCGAGACCAGGCAGGCTCTCGCTCTCGCGAGAGCGAGACCACATACGGTCTCGCTCTCGCCTAAATAATTTTCAAAACTGTCTCGTTTCGGTCTCGTCTCGCTTTTACGAGACGAGACGAGAAAAATATCGTTCTCGTGTGTAGCCCTACTTGAGGTTTGTTTTGTTAAGATTATAAAAATAATTATTTCGAATCAAAGTTTACAAATACCCCTCAAAAACAAAAACAAAAACCGGCCAAGTGCGAGTTGTGACTCGCGCACCGTAGGTTCCGTACAAACTTGTAAGTAAGGTATCTTTTTTTTTGTGGAGGACGTAGCAAGCACATTCAGTTAACTAGACAAGTGGCCCTCCTGAAATCACGACCATCTTAGTACCGCTGCAAGCATAACCTCAAGATGTCGCTGTCGTACGATGGAATTCTACCTTATATTTTATTACCATACATACCCCATTCACTATGAGTGTTTAGGGGTTCTGGAACTTCACTATTTGTTTTTACTGCTCAATTTTGCCTGTATACCTATATACCCTGTATAAAGGTATACATGGTATTTTGTTTTAAATAACGCGAATATTTTTAAACTTATAAAAAGAAAACTTTATTTTAGTATTACACTTATTCACTAACTTATATTAAGATCTAGCTATTTCTAAATCTAATATAAACTAATATATTAACTGTTTGTAGATCTATTTCGATACTGTTAACATTCAGTTGTTCAATTGACAGCTTTTGGGCAATTGACTACCAAAAAATATAGGGCGTACGTGATTCAAAGTATATGTAGATTATAAAGAAAAATTAGACGAAATATGATATATACAGGATGTTACGGGACTTGAGTATGTCGCATGTCGGTTATAAACATGCAAAATTTAGACATAATAAATACCCTGTATATATTATGTATAAAGAGCGTACGTGATGAAAGGCATAGCTAATATAAACAAAGAAAATTCAGAATAAACAGCTTGGTGCCAAAACATACTTTTTAACCTTCGGACCTAACCGAGAAGGACCTAACTGTATGCAACCCATATGCATCTGGAGCCTAACAATACCACTATGACAACATTAGTGTATTTTCATAAGTTTCTAATAGTAATTTCGCATTTTTCTTGCAATTGAACTACATATTTACGGTTTCCAGATTTTTCCCTTTACATGTGCTGTAAGACACCGCTTCTTGCCAAATTTCATGATTCTAGGTCAACGGGAAGTACCCTATAGGTTTTGATACCCTTGTGAAATCGCAAAATATGCGACATAAACGGTCATATCTTTTGATCGCGTTGACTTACAAGTTTGATTTTTTCACAGCTGAAAGAGACCGCAGACCCGAGTATTTAATACAAATTTCAATTTGTTACCTCTACGCGTTCCTGAGAAAAATGATCTTGACCGACAGACAGACGGACAGACAGACAACAAAGTGATCCTAGATCCTATAAGGGTTCCGTTTTCGGTACGGAACCCTAAAAAGTAATAAAAATAGTAGTTTATGACACGAGTGTGTGAAGAAGGGCTTTTTTCAGGAGTTGCGAAATTTAAATCACGCGAGTGTTTTAATCACTATGAGTGAATCCATCCCAACTGATCGCATCTGACAAAATAATTCTTGCTCCGTGGAAAAAAATGCAAACGAGACTCGTGTCTCACAAGATGAACGAGAGCGAGACCAGATATCCTCTCGCTCTCGCGAAAGCGAGACCACATACAGTCTCGCGCTCGCCAAAATTATTTTCAAAACTGTTTCGTTTCGGTCTCGTCTCGCTTTTACGAAACGAGACGAGGCGAGAAAAATATCGTTCTCGTGTCAGCCATACTTGAGGTTTGTTTTGTTAAGATTCTAAAAATAATTATTTCGATTCAAAGTTTACAAATGCTTCTCAAAAACAAAAAAGTAATAAAAATAGTAGTTTAGGACACGAGTGTGTGAAGAAGAGCTTTTTTCATGACCCCCTTTTTTCACTACCCCCTTTGAACCACAATTTGAAAACCACAATTTATACTCCGCTTATTCAGAATCCAAATGCGGTTAGCAACATGCCATTTGTATATTTACAACCAGCAAGGAAAACACTTTCAGACAAACTTCACTTTGATTCACTTGATAAATAATGATTTTTAGGAAATAATTTTTCTCGTATTTCCCACAGATTTCACGATGTCATGACTTTTGAATAGTTTGTCATAGAAACTTCTAATTGTCACCAATTGATTCAGCATCTCAAAATTAGCCGGAAAACGTATATCATATTCCTGGGAGGCTTTTAATTAAAAAATGCCATCGAACCGGGAAGTCAAGATTGCGGATACAATAAAATGCAAGAAAATCGTTTTTGCTAAAATTGATATTTTAAAACGCACATAGCAAAATGTTAAAAACGTTTTTGGAAGCATTTTTGGTGCAGATTACAAATATGCAAATTATATTTCGCTAGCTCTCTCCGTTCATGATGCCACCCGCCAAAATTGAGTAAAATTTTAAGACTAGAGATCTACTAGAGAGTGGAGACTAGAGAGAAGACATTCGACTAGAGATCTTGGAAACTAATGAATTTCCCGCGGATAATCTAAGTGTGTCAACAGGAAAACGATCTTCTGAAAACGATGGCGCAAACCGTTTTTAATTATCTAATATATATAACACATTATGAGATATCGACTTATCAAATCGAAAATCGTAAAATTTCAGCTTGAAATATCTCAATGAAAAATTGAATCTTTCTGAACAATTTACATGTATTATCGAGTAGTTTCTGTGCGAAAAAACTTCTTGTCGAAAAAATCCGAAAAAGAACATTTTTTCGACCGAAATGATGGAAAAAAATTGGACGATTTTTTTGGCAAATTTTGACGGGATTTTTTTTTTTTTTTGGTTACCCGAAGGAAATCGATTTGCTGAGAACGATTTTCGAGTATATTTCGCTCTAAAGCTAAAAATAATCAAGATATAGCCTATATCTGTATTTTGAGAATTTGAACAAAATAAACTAAAAAATCTTATTCAGCAAAAATTTTCTGAAAGACCTGAAATTTTCTGAAAAAATTGCATTTTAGGTTTTATTTGTTAGACGACAACAAGAGAAAATCGATGTGGTAATTGTTTGGAAAAAAGCAATTTTTTACTGCGAAATTCTGAATCCAAATTTTCCAGAATTTCGACTTCAGAACTCTGTATCTCGAGAACGGTTGCAGATACTTAAAAACGGATTACCGCATCGTTATTAGGAGGTCATTTTCCTACGGCTGCTTTCATCAGAGACACAGATTTTCACAAAAATATCAATTAATTTCCCAGTTCTCTCCTCGGGCGACCAAAATTCGCTCGATTTGACCAATTTGATCTATTCATGTATCTCGAATGGTAGCTGTTACGAAAATGCAATTTATATGTTTACAACCAACAGGGGAAACACTTTCAGGCACATTTTGAAATTTTAAATTCACTTGATAAATAATGATTTTAAGGAAATATATTTTCTTGTATTTCGGTCATGAAGTTCTTAAATGTGTCACCTTTGGCGTTAGTGCTGTTGCGCTTGGAGCGATTACTAATGATGTCTTTTTTCGCCACACCTGTGCTAGTTGTGTTGCCTAGTTAAGCAAAATGGGCTCGAAGGTGGGGGTAGAAGTGCCTATTCTCTTGGCGTTCTTCAGCGCCTACTTAACCGGTAAGCAGACGGACGATAGCCTTGTGAAATCGAAATTTGAGGTAGCGCGCGATGTTATTCGACGTCGGAATTAAATAAATAAAAGAACCACAAAATATTTCGGGTACTTTAAAGCGGTAACTTTGACTAGCCTTCGCGACACTTTCCACAGTCAGATTTAAACAAATGACAGCTTAAGCTGTTCTTGAAACATTTTTCTACAAAACTCAAAAATATATTTTTTTAAATTCTCAATATTTTCCAAAATACAGACGAACAAAGTCAACTTGGAATTTTGGCAAGGCGTCGCGACGCTCTCCACCGTCATATTTAAATAAACGGTAGTTTAAAGTTAGTTTAAAACTATTGCCAGAACATAAAACTCAAAAATAATTTCTCAAAAATTCTCAATATTTTCCAAAATACAGACAATCAAAATTTAGTTGAATTTGACAATTTTGAGCTGCAACTTTGACTAGCCGTTGCGAAGCTATCCACCGTCAGATTTAAACAAAGATAGCTTAAATTATTGCCAGGACATTATTTTACAAAACTCAAAAATAATTTCTCCAAAATTCTCAATATTTGACAAAATACAGACAATCCAAGTTAATTTGAATTCGACAATTTTGGATTTTGAGCTGTAACTTTGACAAGCCGTCGCGACGCTATCCTCCGTCCAATTTAAACTAGCGACAGCTTAAACTGTATATAAAACATTGTTTTACAAAATTCAAAAATCATTTTTCAAAAATTCTCAATATTTTCCAAAATACAGACAAACACAGTCAACTAGTAATTTTGACAAGGCGTCGCGACGCAATCCACCGTCAGATTTAAATAAGCGATAGCTTAAACTATTCCCAGAACATTGTTTTACTAAATCCAAAAATAATTTTTCAAAAATTTTCCAAAATACAAACAATCGTTTCAAACGACCGTTTTGTATTTGTAACAGTAACTTTGACAAGGCGTCGCGGCGCTAACCGCCGTTGTATTTAAACAAACGCAATCTTCAAATATTTCTGAAACTTTTCTTTATAATCCCCAAAAAAAAAATTACTAAAAGTCCAATTAGTTCCCTTGAACTTTGTTGTTATAATCTTTGAAGAAAAGATACAAATGTTACTCTTTAATAAAGACTGAGTTTTACATACATTTCATTTTTAAACAAATTTTGAAATATATTTGTTTTAAAACGACTTATCTGCTCATACACCAAAATAAACATTAATAAATACGTTTTTGTACGTGAAGCAAGCCATTATTATAATCGTGTGTAAAAGTATCCAAATCGTGCGTAAAAGTTCAGTGTAAATCAAATGGAGTTTTATTATTAAACGATTTCTGTTTATTATTGCTATGGGAACAACTTGCGTCAATGAACAAAAAAACATAGACGTAGTTATAGCATAACATAGCGTTACCCAGGTTATGTGGAAATACGAAACGTGACATTTCTCGTATTAAATAATGTATGTCAAGAAGTACTTTTTGCGCATGAGTTATAACTTAAAATATGAAATTAAACATTTGATTGATGAAACGCCTGTGCTTTCAGCAAGTATGCGCCATTGAATGAAATGTGTCATTTATTATTTCAGTTTTTTCAACAGTATTCACCACTTGGAAAATGAAAAAGCATAGTTTTTACAACGCCAACTTTCTGGAATAAGGACGTAATTTGCCATGTGGTTATTTATTTCTCGAACTGAAAGTAAAGATATGTTCATTTTAATTGCCAATTATAGATTATCAATTACATTTTTTTTATATGGATTTCATGTGCAGGTGCAATTTTATTTTCTGCACGAAAAAAAATTTGTGTGCGCGAACAATTTTCATGTGCGCTACGTTTAAAATGTATGTGCGCGCGCACACGCGCACAGCTTAGAGGGAACACTGGTTGCCATAGTAACCACAAACAGAAATCGTGTAATAATGAAACTGGATTTGATTTACATTGCATTTTAACGCACGATTTGGATGCTTTTACACACCATTATGATAATGAGATCCTTCACATACAATAATTTACTTATTAATGTGTTCATGCGAGTAGATAAACATTTTTTGCAGAAATGTTTGCGGTGATTTGTGGCGGTAATGATAAGTTTGAGATTGCGGGTTTACGTGTAAAATAAATTTGACACAACATTTGTAAATAGATTGAAGTGAAGGCAATTGAAGTTATGTGAACGTTTTGGTTCCCAATTCGTTTATAAGATTTAATTTTATTTTCTGAGAACTATCGAAACTTGTGGTGAGTGTGTGTGTTTGTAAAAAGTGCGTGTGTATTAGAGATTGCGTAGAATAAAGCGGGCCTTTATAATATCAGATATCCTAACAATTTAATAAACATTGTGGAGTCTGGCCGTTCCAATTCCCAGGAGGCAAGTTCTTGTAGGTATCTGGGAATTAGACAACGGACAGCGGAGCGTTTGTGATGAGAGGGGATGCAGTGCTACAATGGATATTCTGTCCGGAGTTGAGCTCTAATTCAATTATTCCCAAGATTAGTGCAGAGTGTAACAGTTTGCGAGTTCGGTTCGTCGCCGCTGCGTCGTAATATTATTTCTGCGGGAGGGCGGCCGATATCTGGCGTTATCGCGACGAAGAAACAGAGAGCAGCGACGCAGAGCGTCTTTATCGGCCGCGGACCTCTCCGTCGCGGCGCTTATCGCGTCGGGCCAGCAGTGGAGCATACATGTTATCAGCCGGCGCGCCGCCACTATTAGAATATCTAAATATCCTTAGCTCTCTTCGCGCAATGTACGGCCGCGATAAGCGCGCCCGCCTTATTTATATTCATCAATGCTGTTGCTTATCAGTTATGAGCAGAAATGTTTATTAGTTGTGTATTACGGGACAATGCACCGGTAAGATACGTGCTCTCTCACTACCTCAATCGAATCACCAACTTAACCAGGTAACTAATATCGCTACTACCATATCGGAATCCTTAATTCACACAATTTTCTTGCAATCGCAGATTATTGCTAATGCAAAACGCGTCGTTGCAATTTTTAATCGCTTCGATTGTTCACTCGCGCAAATAGAAATCGCCGTTTTAAATACGAATTCTAATTATAATCAACATTTGACTTACTGCCATGCAATATCAGGGAGGGGTTGCGTGGACTGCAAAACCGACATGTTGGAACGCACAGCAACTGGCATGCTAGTAGCTGTCGCGTTCGATTCTTCACTCGCGCAAATAGAAATCGCGGTTTTAAATACGAATTCCAATTATAATCGCAGCGATAACATTTGACTTACTGGCATGCAATATGAGGCAGGGGTTGCGGGGACTGCAAAACCGACATGTGGGAACGCACAGCCACTGGCATGCCAAAACGCGTCATTGCAATTTTTAATCGCTTCGATTGTTCACTCGCATTGTTCGTTTTAAATACGAATTCTAATTATAATCCCAGCGAGAACATTTGACTTACTGGTTAGCAATATGAGGGAGGGGTTGCGTGGACTGCAAAACCGGCATGAGGGAACGCACAGCTAATGGCATGCTAACAGCTACTGGCATTCCGACAGTTACTAGCATGCCAGTAGCTGTCGCGTTCAATTCTTCACTCGCACACATAGAAATCGCGGTTTTAAATACGTGTTTATCGCCGTGTCTTTAGGACCGTGTCTCACGAAAATCAAATTTTCCAGTTTGAAACAGGGCTGGTCTAGTCACTTACATGTTTGGGTTGCCCGCGTCTCCGCCACGTGTGGATCGTCCATCTGGCGCCTATTTTAAGGGAGGATATGAGGATAATGGGTGGAGGGATCCCTTAAAATTGTTGTCTTTCAGACGTTGAATGGCGCTGCAGCCCTTTGGGCTCCTGATTACACCCCTGGTTAACTTGCCCTATTAATTGCGTGCACGTGTCGGTCTAACTTGGCTTCGCGCGTCGACTCCGTTCCGCTCGCTGCTCAAACTCGAAGCATACTCCCCGAATAATATAAATTCGCGAAGTAAATTGATAAATCGCGCGATTTCGGCCCAGGTCGAAAATAGCCCTCGCATGTGTTCCCACATATCGGTTTTGCAGCGCCTGCATCGAATCCCAAACAAAAAGCGTGAACCAACGGCGGTAACTCGTCAGCTACTGGAATGCCAGTAGCTCTCGCGTTCAATTCTTCACACGCACAAATAGAAATCGCGGTTTTAAATACGAATTGCAATTAGAATCGCAGCGACTAAAAAGATCAACCAACTACTCAATCAACTCAATTAATATTACTTTTTGTCCACATCGAATAGACAAATCTGAGGATACTTGCTACTCTTCAATCGCTTCTTAATTTATGGCCCTTGCAGCGCGAATTTTGAATCCCCCAAATAGAAATTATAGCGCTTTAGAAAGCATTGAGAATACACGAATATATACATAACTGTAGCTGGCACTCTTGCATAACAGCTCCTTGCACGTGCCTCCTACTGTCATGTCTGTAGTTTACTGTAACCTGTATTTTTGTTCGTTTGTCCTCCTCGAGAGTGTATTGTCTTTGACGAGATAAGAGTCTAGTGAGGTAGTCGCAGACGAGATTTCGCTCTCTCTCTGCTCTCACCCATCGAAGTGTAAAGACGTACTTTTACACGGTCTTAGTCCTGTTAATATATATGTTGTTAAGCCTATATAGTTGTTTTAAATACCTCTCCACTGGACACCTACTTGACCACCTCAATACATATTAATGTCTATACACTAACTGGCATGCCTGTATTTGGCAAGCAGGTGGATTGTACAAAATTTGAATTTTTGGCATGCAATATGAGGGAGGCGATGCATGGGCTGCAAAACCGGCATGTGGGCAAGTACGTGACAGCTACTGGCATGCCAGTAGCTGACGAGTTACCGCCGTTGGTGCACGTTTTTTGCTTGGGATTGGATGCAGCGACATTTGACTTACTGGCTAGCAATATGAGGGAGGGGTTGCGTGGACTGCATAACCGACATGTGGGAACGCATGCGAGATACAGCTATTGGCATGCCAGTAGCTGTCGCTTTCGATTCTTTACTCGCATAAATAGAAATCGCGGTTTTAATGTTAGTGACCGTTGCTAATAGACCTTTTTATGCGCGTTCGCGTTCATGTTTTAAAGCCGGAAATATGAAAGTTTCGGGCACATTTTGGTATTTTCGCTGAGTATATGACAAAAAAGTGCCTGAAAACATGGCAGAAATTGACGCATGCGCATAAAAAAATCAACCATGATAAGGTCTATTACTGTGTATGATGCAAATTTGTATAAAGTTTTTTAATTTAATTCATCAACCTTATCATCACTGTCATTATTACCTTATCGTTAGTTAAGCGCATGCGCGTCCGCAATGTTGAAAAGGCAAGAATAAAAAAGTTTCGGGCACATTTCGTTATTTTCACTGGGTATATGTCTAAAAACTGCCCGAAAACATGGCGGAAATTGACGCATGCGCACAAAAAAAAATGCAACTATTATAAGGTCTATTAATTAAGGTGTATTAATCAAAATAAGTAACTTTCACCTCGCGACATGTTTCTGCCGTGAGGAAGGAAAACATGGCGGAGTTGCTATATACAGCTATAACATGAGGTACACAATAAGATCTGATATAAATAAATTAGCAGAACTTTCAGTATTTGAATGTGCAGCTATCGAATCAATAATTGATAAAAAAGATGCAATAATCATAGGCATATACAGAGCGCCGCTCACAAATGAGAGGCTATTCAGGGAAAAACTACACATACTGCTGACTAAGATAATCAAAGAAAATAAACTTATTATTATAACTGGCGATTTCAATATAGACATTTTAAAGAAATCAAAAAGTAGTAGACAATTCACATCACTTCTGGAGTCATTTGACATGAAGTTAACATTAAAAGAAACTACCCACCCAAGCTCCAACACCTGTATAGACAACATTGCAGTATACACAGATAAGAAATATATAGCGGAACTCAAAAACTATCATATATCGGACCATCTCGCATTACGAATCATTTTCAAATCCGAAGAAAACCAAAAGGTTTTTAGATACATCAGAAATTTTAAAGAAGAAAACATGAGGCACTTTAAGGAAAACTTATCCAAAAATACATGGATGGGGGTTTGCAGCAACCATTGTACAGATGTAGACAGCCAGTGGAGCTACTTCATTCAAACGGTCAAAGTTCAGTTCAATGAATGCTTCCCGATATCTGCAATAAATAGTAAGCAAACAAGGAAAAAAGTCTTTTCCTATACAATCCTGGACGATATTAAGAAAGAAATGGAACTGCTATATATTCTGAGCCGATATAATAATGAACTAAGGCAGAGTTATAACCGAGCACGAAGAAAATATACGAATTTACTAAAGCGTATAAAAAAACAGCATTATCAGAGTAAAATTGAAGAAAATGACAATATCGTAAAAGCCACATGGGAAGCAGTTCATGAAATTACGCAACTGAAACGAAAACCACAACAACTCGACCCACAAGATGTCGGACCATTTTTCACTCCAAACAATATAAATAATTTTTATGCGGACAGACCCATAGAGATAACGAAGCACTTATCAGAATACCCACACGTAATTAATCTGCAGAACAATCCACATTCATTGTTTATGAACCCGACAACCCAGGAAGAAATAATACAAGTGATAAAGAGTTTAAAAAATACCAAAAGCACAGGAACAGATGAAATCCCTATCTCAACGGTCAAATATGCAGCGGAAGAACTAGCAGTACCATTGGAAGAAATCATCAACAATGCTTTTAATGAAGGAGTGTACCCTAAAGTTCTGAAGGTATCAAAAACGATACCCATATTTAAAAAGGGAAGTAAGAACGATATAAATAACTATAGACCAATAACCCTAGTGTCTTCATTCTCTAAAGTATTGGAGAAATTAATATGTAGTAGACTGCTATCATTCATAGGCAAACACCGACTGTTTAATCAGCGTCAACACGGATTTATTAAAGGACGAAATTTAGAGACAGCCTGTTTCCAGTTCCTAAAAGCAGTCATTCAACACCTAGAGGAACATCGTATCCCGTGCGGAATACTCTTGGATCTCGCAAAGGCATACGACACAGTGGATCATGCTATTCTAATAAAAAAAGCATATTGTTACGGAATTAGGGGTGTTGCTCTAGACCTAATCTCACACTACCTACAAAATAGAATCCAAATAACAGAAATAGAGACATCACATGGAAAGGAGAGATCGACACCAAGGACTATAAATATGGGAATACCACAGGGTAGCATCTTGGGCCCCTTGCTTTTCCTACTGTACATTAACGACCTTCCTGAATTAAATCTTCAACACACACCAAATATGACATTGAACTATGCAGATGACACAAGTATTATTATTGGAAATAGGTCAGAAGAAACAATAGCGACAAACGTCCACACCTCAATGGAGACAATGAAAACCTGGTGTGAGGAGAACAGATTGATCCTAAATAGTGAAAAGACAATGACCATAATATTTAAAACCAACCGCGATAAAAGAACATACAATATCGATGATCCAATTCTAAATATTAATTTTGAGCTTCAGAAGAGTGTAAAACTGCTTGGTATCCATTTCGACGACACGCTAGGATGGGCAACGCATGTAGCACAACTTGATAAAAAACTAAATAAAGGGGTGTATGCCTTGAGAATATTAAAGCAGTTCCTGAATATTGAGACACTGAAAGCAGTGTATTATGCGAACTTTCATAGCCACCTTAGGATGGGAATAATGTTCTGGGGGAGAGGGGTACAAGCAATTGACGTGTTCAAGAGACAGAAAGATGCACTAAGAACTATATTTTCCCTAAACTATCGACAATCCTGCAGAGGAAAGTTTAGAACAGCCAGGATACTAACTGCGACGGGCACTTACGTCTACGAATCGATAGTATTTTTAGCAAAAAACAAAAAACTTTTCGAAGAATTTAATTTTAAGAATCCCAAGGAAACGAGAAGTCATAACATTAATTTCAGAAAACCAAAACACAGGTTAACTATGACGCAAAAGTTACCACCCTACAGTATCATGGAGCTGTACAATATGTTACCTAAGTATATTAAATTACTCCCAACGACAAAACACCTTAAGACGGAACTTCATCGAATCCTCGTCGACATAGAACCGTACTCCGTGCAGGAATTTTGTGAACGAATAAAAATCTACCAAGAATGAAGAAGGACGTGACAAATTTCATTTAGTGAACATCAATGACCTGCGATTATATGTTATTTGTAATTATAAAAGCTGTTCAAATGTTTGCTTAGTTAATGAAATAAACTATTTGAATTTGAATTTGAATTTGAATGTGTATGATGCAAATTTGTATAAAGTTTTTTTTTTAAATTCATCAACCTCGTCATCATTATTATCATCGGCATAATAATTACATGTGCTAATTACATAAACTTTTAAAAACATTGAGAGTGTAACCCCGGGAATACACATAACTTTAGCTGGCACACTTGCATAACAGCTCCTCGCGCGTGCCACCTAATGTCATGTCTATACACTAACTGGCATGCCTGTATTTGGCAAGCAAGTAGGTAGCACAAAATTTGACTTCCTGGCATGCAATATGAGGGAGGCGATGCGAGGGCTGCAAAACCGGCACGTGGGAAAATACGCGACAGCTACTGGCATGCCAGTAGCTGATGAGTGATCGCCGTTGGTGCACGCTTTTTCTTTGGGATTGGATGCTGGGGCTGCAATATATCTACTGTCAAGTCTATACACTAACTGGTATGCCTGCATTTGGCAAACAAGTAGATAGCACAATATTTGGTTTACTGACATGTAATATAAGGGAGTGGTTGCAGGGGCTCCAAGACCGGCATGTGGGAATGTACGCAACAACTACTGGCATGCCAGTAGCTGACAAGTTGTTGCCGTTGGTGCATGTTTTTTGTTTGCTAGCTTTTGTGTTTGTTTCATGTTTTGGTATTTATTATGTTACGATGGGGAGATGAGAGTAATTTATTCATTTATACAGAGAATATGAATGTCTTTGCAAGCTGAGTAGAGCTCCCTTTATAGAAATACAATTACCCGTGACAAAGCCTACACCAACATTGAAGGGGAATTGATTGTGACTAGTAGCCACACATTCTAATGCTAGTTGCAATACGATACTTTTTAATAGACCTTTTCATAGTTGACATTTTTTTGTGCGCATGTGTCAATTTCCGCCATGTTATACGTCACAAAGTGCCCGAACTTTTTGACGTATAACTAAATATATGCTCGAAACTTTGCTCGAAAGCCAGAAAGGCGGGAATATGAAAGTTTCGGGCACATATTTTTCATATTCGGGCACATATTTTTCATATTCGGGCACATATTTTTCTTTAAAAAGTCTATTTTCTTCGAATGTTTTCCATTGCAAAAAAGGAGTGAAACTGACACGTACTGTCTCGTGAACTAGCACACTGTTTATACGTCCTGCAAATACAACAATGCAAGAACGCAAATTGCATGCAAGTTTAACTTGCAAATGTATCCACAGTGTGCCAGTTACTTCTACATGCGGTTAACTAGCATGCACGCCACTGTCCCGTTTTACAGGCAAGTGCATCTTCGCCCTTACACACGGTAGAAGTAAAATGGTAAGCAGAATATAGACTTTACTTAACGTTATTTCCGACAGAAAACTTACTCTTTAGTCGCTCATAATACTCTATTACGTAACGAGAGTTGTAAGAAGCATATTACGTACGAGCGGAACAGTTACATATTATCTTAAGAAATATATAACTGTTCCTAATAGTAATCTGGAATAAGAGTGCAAATATATATATATAATCAGTTAACATTAATCAGAATTGCAAATTGTTGCTGCGAATTCAAATACCACAAAGTCAATTTTAAAAAGGATTATTTTTTTATTATTGGGTGTTTCCCATTGTTGTGTGGTAATCGTATCACAATATTTGTGATTGAGCAACGCAATCAGTTGAGAAATCTTTTCCGCGAGTCGTGCAAAAATTATCAAGCAAATATCACACACACACACACCGTTTTACGTGAATATAATGGGATGTTTGTGAAATCGCTGAAACGTACGTTCGAATCAGAGTATCGATGATTGTACAATAATAATGGATTGGAAACAACAATCGAATAATTGTGTCGAGAACAATAATAATAAGGAGAAAATGAGAATAAGTCGAGGTTTGTTCCGATTTTATGTTGCTGGGTAATGATTACAATACGATTTATTGAATGTGACTTAAGATTATTCGGACTTTGATTCAATTATATTAATTAATTACAAAAGTTTTTATTTTGATAAATAGCCTTAATTTATATATTTAAAAGTGTTTCTATATTATTATCACAATTTCTTCTGTGTTTATATTCTGCACAGTCTATCCGTCTTATTTAACATTTTATGGTCCTCTCATATAGTACGCGTAATTCGGCGTAATCCGTTTTTGCAGTCAACGTAATCCGTTTATTAAAAAAAATTGTTACACCAAACATATTTTTCTTATTAAACAGAAACAAATTAGTGAGGTCGTAGATAAAGTATAGTACATAACTCGAGTTGTAAGGCAATTACGCACTCGCGGAATTACGCACGACCCGCGTAGCGGGGAGGGGAATATAAATATATAACTGGGAAACAACTAATAAAAAAAAAACACAAACATTCCGATGGTTTATTCCGCCAGTCGTGTTAAAACCTAACCTAACCTAAGGGAAATTGACACTGGGTTATGTACATTGGGTTGCCTATATATATATATATATATATATATATATATATATATATATATATATATATATGAACACTCTTATTCCAGATTACTATTAGGAACAGTTATATATTTCTTAAGAAAATACGTAACTGTTCCGCTCGTACGTTTTTCTTTCGAGTATGGAATATAGGAGTCGTCCAGTCGAGCTGGGGAATTCGATATTTTGGTCCCCTTAGTATGTTACCCAGATACCCGATCTTGCGCTTCTTTATAGTATTGAATAGTAATTTGTCCACTCCTGTCCTTCTCAGCACTTCCACGTTGGTATTGTGCTCCACCTATGGGATACTGAGCATTCTTCTAAGTGTCCACATCTCGAACGCCTTGATATTCTTCTTCTTTCGAATAGGCCTACCTTGGACCACGCTTGTTCAACTGTTGGGCTTTGACATTTTCCCAGTATGTCGCATCTTCTGCCGGTGTAACTCATTTCTCTCTTCTGTCCAGGGGGTACCATTTCTTCGAGGTTTTTCCTGAAATCCACGGACTTCCTTCAGGGTACGTCTCACAGACTGTCTGTTTTTGTGATCTGTTATTCCCAGTTCTTTAATATCCTTCTCGGTCTCTGTCAACCAAGAACGCCTTGATATTGTTAATGGATGCTACTTGTATCGTCCAGGTTTCTGCTGAATACAGTAGGAGCCATTCCGTGGCGGATTTCAAATTTTGGGGTTTTTATCTCAAGGGAGGTAATTTGTTGAATGCCTGTCTGGCTTGTTCCACCCTACTCTTGATCTCTTGTAGTGGGTCCCATTTGTTGTTTACTAGTGTGCCTTGGTTGAGGCGGTGGTGGCCTGTACTCAAGGTGTCAGATGTCAAAGCCGCAAGTCTCGGGTTCAAATCCTGGACATGGTAAAAATAAGCCACCGTTCTCCTGTAGATAGCTCTGGCAAAGTCATCACACTAAAAATCTGCCTCGAAACCTGTAGTGGCTCGCCAACCACGTTAAAAACTGTAAGGCTACGGCCTGAGTGAGAGTGCGTTGAGCGGCGAGCGGGGCGTGCAGTTTAAGCGGGTAATGGGCGTCCAATGTTCTGGCCTGAGTTATGAGCGAGGCGTGCAGCTGCATCCGATTTCCTCAAACAACATACTGCACGCTGTAGAGGAACGCTAAACACAAACTGATTTGAAATGAGCGTGCACGCCACGCTGCCCGCCCCGCTGCACGCAAACCCAAACGCCCCGCTCACTTACTTACTCAGGACGTCTGCTACTAAGACCATGTGTTTGAGATGCACGCTGCACGCCACGCCCCGCTCCGCGCTCTGTTTGAGCGGGCACTCAGGCCGTAGACTAAGACCAAGACACCAAGCACAATTTTATGCAGTGGGAGGAGGTCCAGGTCCTTCTTAGCACTGTAGCACCATGGAGAAGAAGAAGAAGGTGTGTCTAGGTATTTCGTGGGCTTAGTTCTTTCGATTGCTTCCCACTCTGCCGTGATGTACGCTCCTGCCCGATTATTACGGCTTACAACCATGAATTTTGTTTTGGATCTGTTTAGTCCCTTTCTGTTTATATGGTTCATTAGTAGCTGCAGGTCTTTCTGGTTGCTTGCTATGATCACTTCTATTCTTTATTGTGGTATGGTTCACTTTTATTCCGATTTCTAGAACTTCGAAGGCTTCTGAGAATATTTGTTCGAGGTAGAGATTAAATAGCATTGGTGACATTATGCATCCTTGAGGTACCCCACTTTTTATCCTGATTTCTACTGTCGTTAATTGGTTGTTGATTCCGACCTTGGCCGACTGTTGCCAGTACAGGTTTTCGATTATTCTTACCATCTCAGCTCTTCGTGATTGATACTATCGAACGCCTTTTCACAGTCGATGAAGCAATGGAAGATGTCCTTTCTTTGATATAAGCAGTTTTGTACCAATGTGTTTAGGCAGAATGTTGCAACCGGTGCCGCTCTTAAATCCAAACTGAGTGTCTCCTCTTAGCCCTTCAAGTTTATTAAATAGCCGGGTATGTATGGAGCGTAGCAAAATTTTGAATGCGTCATTTATTAGCGAGATTGGCATGTGATCCTTGCATTTGGTTCCTGTTTGCTTTTTGGGCATTAACCCCTTGACATACGAATAAAATGACGTTGACGTGTATGCATGTTCGATAGTATCAACCACGAGCGTCTCATCGAATATCTAAAAAGAGCTGAGAAGCTAAGAATAATCCAAAACCTGTACTGGCAACAGTCGGCCAACATCTGAATCAACAACCAATTAACGAGAGAAGAAATCGAGATAAAAAGAGGGTTACCTCAAGGATGCATAATGTCACCAATACATGTGATACATGAGGATATTCGATGAGACGTTCGTGGTTGATACTATCGAACGCTTTTTCATAGTCGATGAAGCAATGGAAGATGTCCTTTCTTTGATATTAGCAGTTTTGTACCAATATGTTTAGGCAGAATGTTGCAACCGGTGCCGCTCTTAAATCCAAACTGAGTGTCTCCTCTTAGCTCTTCAAGTTTATTAAATAGCCGAGTGTGTATGGAGCGTAGGAATATTTTGAATGCGTGGTTCATTAGCGAGGTTGGCATGTGATCCTTGTATTTGGTTCCTGTTTGCTTTTTGGGCATTAACCCCTTGACATACGAATAAAATGACGTTGACGTGTATGCATGTTCGATAGTATCAACCACGAGCGTCTCATCGAATATCTAAAAAGAGCTGAGAAGCTAAGAATAATCCAAAACCTGTACTGGCAACAGTCGGCCAACATCTGAATCAACAACCAATTAACGTGAGAAGAAATCGAGATAAAAAGAGGGTTACCTCAAGGATGCATAATGTCAATACATGTGATCTTATCACATATACATAACGTCTTAGAGACGTCATTGTATGTCAAGGGGTTAAAGCATTATAAAGAATTTTTTATATAAGCATTTTGGTATTTAAGCATTATGACCGTGGACATGAACGTGGACAAATTTCCTTGATTGATATTTTATATGTGAATTTTCTATGAAAAAATTAAGGGATTTGTGAATAAAAAAAAATTGGTATTAAAACTTTTCATGATCTAAAAATCCCATTAGGTGCGGTGCGCTGTATAAAATGGAGACATGTCAAATCTCGATGCGCGTTTTCCAGCCGTCGCGATATTTCCCGACGGTTACGATTATGTCATTAACGCCGATCGGCGATAGGACACACTTCCGCCTCTTATACACACCGTCGCAGCCCCGTGTCAAAGTTCTGCACTTGCATTTTATTAGGGATATCCTCCACACAAACGCCTGAATGCCATCGATTGCGGTTCTTATTGCACAATAAATGACCTCGTTAATATTTACCGGGGAGAGGAAAAAATCGAGCCGTGTTACAACCCACATTAAAATCTTAATCGCTTAAAACTTAAAATTACAACTTACCATATTTTTTATGAATCAATAACTTACTGCATATTCTTTTAGCTTCGTTAAAAAGGCTTTCTTTTTTTTGGGAGAGATATGTGATCGCATATTTCCTGGACGACTTTTGTATTCGGTTATCTGGCCGTTGAAATCTGAATATTTTTTAGTGTTTTAGAAAAAATGTGATAAGGCGGCGTTATGCCTTTGTTCTTTTGCAATGAGCGTCTCCTTTTTGTTTAATATAAATAGGAGAGCAGCGAGTTTTTTTTTTGCTTTTTACATAAAATAGAGATTTTCAAATCTCCACGTTGTTACGCACGCATCAAGATAACCACGAGTTTTTTTTTATAATTCGGAATGTTCCAGATAAAATTTCAACATCCCCAAATATTTTGTAAACACAAAAAAATGTTTCAAACATTTATTTCAACAGAAACTAATTTAAATAATATAAATTACAAGTTTCATTTAAGGAGGTTCGAGAGAATCTCCCATGTTAAATTTTTTTTTTGAGATTTGAGAAGCTTTGAAACTTTTTATACATGCAGATCAATACTGTATTTATGTCCTCTCAAAATTTTAAAGTGATCCACCTTTTAGTTTATCCGAAAAAAAAATCAAAAATGATGTTTTTTCAAATCTTATGAATGGCTCACAAGCTTCCGTCACGTCTTTATTGTTTTCGATATTAACTTCCCAACTTTAAGGAATAAAATCTTTATACAATAAACTTAAATAATTGTAAAACACGATAACATTAAATCAATGTGACGTTACCGATATAATTATTTAAAAAATTAAAGTTAAATTTTTTATTTTAAATCTTGTTTATCGATATTAATTCACATGGCAACGTCGCGAGAACAGCTGAGAGAAAAGAAAAAGATGGAAACATGACACTGATACACTCCACTCCTTTCAATTACTATTCTTTTCTCTCTCTGTACTATAAACTATCAAGACACAATAGAGCGCTGTTGTCAAATCTTTTTATTACATCGTGTAAGTTGTAATTAAAAAATAACGAACTGATTTAATAACTTTATTTTATTAAATAAATAATAATTACGAATTTTTAAATTTGTTATGTTATTATTAGACATCGGATTATATGCATTTGCATGTTTGCATATGCAAATGCATAAAACGCCATTTTTATAGCATTTTTGCATATTTTAGTACTTTTTCATTTATAGTGCTTATTTCAGTAGTTAAATGTGTTTTGTATTAGGCGGGAACGGTAGCACGTCGCACCCAGTGACGTGCCATGCGGGCACCTAACACTCTGCAACCCGACTACTGACTTGCACTAGTCAATAAATTGATTTCCGTTACAAGGAAAGTGGTTTCAGAAGCACCATCGCGCGTACAAAAATTAAAGAGCGACTACCAAACCTAGCACTACCTCCAGAACCAATATTAACGCGGTGAGGTACATGGTTGAAAGCTGTATTGTTTTATGCTTAGAATTTTGAGGCAATAAATGAAGTAGTTGGTCAATTTGACAGTTCAGAAGCCAATAGACCTTTTTAGGGTTAGTTATACGCATGCGCATCCGCCAAATATGAGAGGCTATATGAAAATATGATATGAAAATGCGAATATGAAAGTTTCGGGCAAATATTTAGTTATACGTCAAAAAGTCATGGACACTTTTTGACTTATAACATGGCGGAAATTGACACATGCGCACAAGAAAACTTCAACTATGAAAAGGTCTATTAATTCAAGCCAGCTAGCATTTCAGGCTCCTTTAATCAAACAAAATATTGCTCTAATTGTAACACATTCCAGCAATATTTCCGACGCAATTGAGACTCTAGCACCTAAAAACCTTCCTCTGTGCAAACCCTTGGAAATATTGGGAAAACTAATTGAACAGAGCAACGACCTTCCAATCAGTTCACTAACAGAAAAGGTCCGTGGCAAATTAAATGCTGTTTTCTATAAAAACCCATGTCTTGAAGGAATAAAGAAAGTAAAAGCATTTATAAAAGGCACCAGCCAAACTCTAACTGAAGAGAAATTTCAAGTTCTATCCAGTAACGTCTATTGGCGTAAAGAGGTCATTTTCAGCCTACAGATTAATATTAAGTGACAAACATCACAAGTTTGCTCTAGAAAATCTAGAATAATATATTTAAGGACGACGAGCGTAGCGAGGAGTTTTCTAAACTTAATTATACTTAAAAATTAATTTTAATTAATGGTAAAGCCAGTAAGTCAACAAGTCCATTACAGACGCAAAATAGAAAATTAGTGTATTAAAGGACGAATTCATTAAGTGCGATTTTTCAGCACTCGTCCAAGCTTAGAAAACGACGAACGTAGCGAGGAGTTATATATTTTGTTATATATTTTGAGGAGTTTAATTAGTCACACGGGCCTGTATGAGAAACATTAAACGTTAGGTTTGTTTAGTTTAGGTTTGTTTAGGTTAGGTTTGTTTAGGTTAGGTTTGTTTAGGTGAGTCCCATTTAAGACAATGTAATAATTTTTTGACAGGCGATGTCGCCTGACGTCGTTTAGCTGAGTGTCGCGTATATGAGAATCGGCCTTAAGAATCACATCCTTTAATTGCTCCTTTAATTAGTCACAAGGACCTGTATGAGAAACATCAAACGTTTGGTTTGTTACCGGAAAAAAATCAAGACGTAAACCGCATTTTTACAATTACCGTAATTTTTCGTAATTTTCAAAAAATCGTCATTTTGAGACCCCCTTTTAGTTCAGGGACGGTACCTTACTCGATTAGTACAATTTAATAATTATAATTAAGATTTGTTATAAATTAGGTACAATTAACTTTTGCACAATTTTTATAAACGCAATTTTTTTCTAAATAAATTGATGTAATTTCTTAGTAAACAGAAGAACACGTAGTATTGATTTCATTTCAAAAATATTGTTGATAAAATGGTAGAATCGGAGTCATGTATAGTTTTATCACGATGTAGGCCGTTAAAGATGTATATTCAAAGTATTGTTTCCCCCGTGGAAACGGAATAAGGACGAGTGTGTGGCCATGGAATGGAAACAAGAGAATACGATGTAAGATATGTGTGTCTTCAGACGAAGGAATATTTGCAGATATGGAGATAAGTGCAATGAGAATGGTGTCCGTGGTATATTCAAGCGGAGTAGATAAGATTACTCCGGCCGCGTGGAAACTTAGTCCGCACTTACCTAGATAAACCAACACATGAAAACTTGCGGTTTGTATCGCGGATTCGATGATGAAAATAATTTTTTTCTTTTCATTTAAAATCTCGGAGAACATAAATAAACCGAGGCGCCGAGAGATTTCAAACATTGACCGGTTGTTCTCTGTGCGAGCGTATTCATCATTCAGAATGTTTGCACAGTTTAAGTTGAAACCGTGGCGAGCACACTCTCCCATATCTAGATAAATTATTCTACGGAGATTTGGGTCACAGATTACAAGGATTGTGGCGGCAAAGTTTACATAACTGAAATAGAACATAATAACTACAAATCTTTGCAAAAACAGAAACTGTTTTATTTCGCTCAATCTTTTCGCAACACTGATAAGTTTCGTTTATTGCCAATTATTAAACCCAATTTTTATTCCCCATTTATAACAAAATTAATTGCAATTATTTTTCTTTCTACCAGTTTCAATAGAGTTTATCGACTTTGTTTTACGTTGTGAAACAATACCTAATGAATCGATTTATACTGCACTTGATATAAATGTCTAGACAGGCAATATAAAATTAAACTAGCTATTAACCCATTCGTTCCTAGTGGTATCTCTAGAAAACCACCTTTCTAATATTTTATTTTGTGAGATCTAGGGGTATCCTTTTAAAACTACATAGTTAATAGGATACAAGTTGTATCATATTCTAGCGGTACTCTAACAATTATCCTAAATTTGTGTCGTTATGTTTGAGTTACATAAAATATATTCAAAAATATGGCACTTACGTATTAACGCCACCACCGCTATATATTTGTATCGAGAGTTCGCGCTACCGCTCATATGTTGCATTGATTTATCTCTCCGCTTCGCTGCGGGCAACCTAATCAACTTAAGTATTTTGAGTTTTAAAAATGTTTTAACTTTAAATGAAATGTTTTATTTTATGATTTATCATAAAAATTTTAGGTGTAGATTGGCGCCATTTAAAAATGTAGCGGTGGTGGCGTTAATACGTAAGTACCGAAAAAAGTTGCGTTTATATAAATTGTGCAAACGTTAATTGTAATTTATAACAAATCTAAATTATTATTATTAAATTGTACTAATCGAGTAAGGTACCGTCCCTGAACTAAAAGGGGGTCTAAAAATGACGATTTTTTTAAAATTACGAAAAATTGTGTAAAAATGAGGTTTACGTCTTGATTTTTTTCCGGTGAATTCAACAAAAAATTAGGTTTTTTAGACAAGCTTTATGCTCCGCCCCCACAGGGGACGGCTGTAAGTGCGTTTTATCCCCTTAACGTGATAAGATCACATGTATATGGACACGTCAACGCGCATTTTATTCGTATGTCAAAGGGTTAAGTTTTTCACTTATTCTTCAATAACTCTCTGTCAGTTTTACTCTTTGACTGCGAAAGGAACAGCCATCTCAAAACTTATCGTCATTTTCGATTCAAATTCGAATAGTACTCGTCAAGTTCTACTAAAATATGTTGCATGAGTTTTCTGCGGCTGACGGTCCAAACGTGGCTGATGTTTGAAATCTCCCTGCAATTGTTTACTTGATTTTCAAACTTTCGCGTTTCTCGTTTCCTCCCGCCGTCCCCATTGTAGGGAGCGTTCCAATTTTGTTAGCTGATACTTCTGGTGGATACCCACAACCAGTAAAAGTTTCATTGAAATCTCTCAAGGGTTAATACGTTTTTTCGCAATTTTTTAAATTCTCGTCTTCATTTTTGGTTGAAAATCGTGATTGAGATGTCTGGATTTGTTAAAAAAAAATATTTTAGTAAGTTTCACACAACGTAGAACAATAAATTCTGACACGTTTGTAGAGAATTAATCAGTTTATGATATCCCTAAGTTATTTGTGCAAAATGTTGACATGACAAAAATTACAAAAATTACATGACATGACAAAAATTAAAAAATACAAATAACTATAAATTGAAAAGTGTAACAGATATATACCAATTTTATTCAGATCTATATAGATTATAAATGTTTCTATCGAAATTGACGTTTTGGTATCTTCGTGGCCGATAGCCTTGACACAGAATTTTTTTTAATAAAAAAATATTTAAAATTTGCAAATATATTTTTTTGTCCAACTCTCCGAAGTCTACCAAACATGCATTTAGCACTAATTTATAGAGCAGATTTTCATCTAAAAATTGTGTCATTTTCGTGTTTCTAAAGCGAACCGTTTTTGCAGAATAAATTTGTTTGCAAACCTCTTATAGCGTTCTCCATTTAAACCCATGTAAATTTAAAAACGAAAGTCAGAGAAGGGATAAATTTTGGGATTTTATACTTTTTACTTTTGTGACTAAACCGAGGGATTTTGCAAAATTTGCAAAAAATACTTTTTTGTAGACACCGACGTCCTACATACGGATATCCGGGTTATAATTTTCAGTTAGGACAAGTAGGACTTGTACATCTTGCAACTCATACAACACATACACAGGGGACAGCTCCGCCCCCACTGGGGGCGGTTGTAGGCGCGGTTTTAAGTTTTTCACTTATTCTTCAATAACTCGTCAGTTTTACCCTTTCACTGCGAAAGGAACAGCCATCTCAATATTTATCGTCATTTTCGATTCAAATTCGAATAGTACTAGTTCTACTAAAATATGTTGCATGAGTTTTCTGCGGCTGACGGTCCAATCGTGGCCGATGTTTGAAATTCCCTGCATTCGTGTTCGTTTTTTGTTGAAATTCGTGATTGACATGTCTGGATTTGTTAAAAAAAAATCTTTTAGTAATTTTCACACAACGCGGATCTATAAATTTTGACACGTTGGTAGAGAATTAGTCATTTTATGATATCCCTAAGTTAGTTTTGCAAAATGTTTTATCCGGCGGCGGCCGCCGCCCCTCAAACTCGCACATAACAAAAATTAATTATTCTTCATTATAATAATTATATTAATATTATATTAATATTGTAATTATTCTTCAATAACTCTGTCAGTTTTACCCTTGCACTGCGATAGGAACAGCCATCTCAATATTTATCGTCATTTTCGATTCAAATTCGAATAGTACTAGTTCTACTAAAATATGTTGCATGAGTTTTCTGCGGCTGACGGTCCAAACGTTGCCGATGTTTGAAATCTCCCTGCAATTGTTTACTTGATTTTCAAACTTTCGCGTTTCTCATTTCCTCACGCCGTCCCCATTGGAGGAAGCGTTCAAATTTTGTCAGCTGATACTTCTGGTAGATACCCACATCCAGTAAAGGTTTCATTGAAGTCCCTCAAGGGTTAATACGTTTTTTCACAATTTTTGAAATTTTTGTTTTTGGTTGAAATTCGTGATTGACATGTCTGGATTTGTTAAAAAAAATATTTTAGTAAGTTTCACACAACGTGGAACAATAAATTTTGACACGTTTGTAGAGAATTAGTCAGTTTATGATATCCCTAAGTTAGTTTTGCAAAATGTTGTATCTGGCGGCGGCCGCCGCCCCTCAAACTCGGACATTACAAAAATTAATAAATACAAATAATTATAAAATGAAAACTGTAACAGATATATTGAAATTTCTTTCAAATCTATGTAGATTATAAATTTTTCTATCGAAATTGACGTTTTGGTATCTTTGTGGCCGATAGCCTTGACACAAGCTTTATCTAATAAAGAAGTGATTATTGGAAACTTGCAAATATATTTTTTTGTCCAACACTCCGATGTCTATCAAACATGCATTTAGCACTAATTTATAGAGCAGAGTTTCATCTAAAAATTGTGTCATTTTCATCTTTCTAAAGCAAACCGTTTTTGCAGAATAAATTTATTTGCAAACCTCTTAAGGCGTTCTCCATTTAAATCCATGTAAATTGAAAAACGAAATTCAGAGAATTGTTTACTTGATTTTCAAACTCTCGCGTTTCTAATTTACTCATGTCGTCCCCATTGGAGGGAGCGTTCAAATTTTGTCAGCAGATACTTCTTGTGGATACCCACAACCAGTAGAAGTTTCATTGAAATCCCTCAAGGATTAATACTTTTTTTCGCAATTTTTGAAAATTTTGAAATGTTCGTGTTCTGGATTTGTTAAAAAAAATATTTTAGTAAGTTTCACAAAACGTGGAACAATAAATTTTGACACGTTTGTAGAGAATTAGTCAGTTTATGATATCCCTAAGTTATTTTTGCAAAATGTTTTATCTGACGGCGGCCGCCGTCCCTCATACTCGGACATAACAAAAATTAATAAATACAAATAACTATAAATTGCAAGCTGTAACAGTTATATTGAAATTTCTTTCAGATCTATGTAGATTATATATTTTTCTATCGAAATTGACGTTTTGGTGTCTTCGTGGCCGATAGCCTAGACACAGGATGTTTTCTAATAAAAAAGTGCTTATTGAAAACTTGCAAATATATTTTTTGTCCAACTCTCCGAAGTCTGCCAAACATGCATTTAGCACTAATTTATAGAGCAGATTTTCATCTAAAAACTGTGTTAATTTTCATCTCTCTAAAGCAAAACGTGTTTGCAGAATAAATTTATTTGCAAACCTCTTAAAGCTTTCTCCATTTAAACCCATGAACTCCTATTAAGAAGGGTACCTCGATCAAGGACCTGGGCATCTTTTACCAACAAATCGACGCTATAATAAGGAAAGCGAGCAGATCACTGGGATTTGTTTTCAGGGTCGTTGCGAGCTTCCGTTTTTCGAACGTCTACCTTACCCTCTACCACACCATGGTCTGATCGATACTGGCATTCGCATCCTCTGTTGGGTCCCTCAATATAATATATGCACACAACTTCTCGACAAAATCCAAATTTCTCAAATATCTATCACGCAGGATTCCGTCCTCCGAGTTACCAGATATTTCCCCTTTACCTACCCCTACCTACTGTCCCGCTTAAACCTTAACTGTCCCATAAAAAATTACCTTATAACTAGAACAGCATTTAGTTTACATGCATTTAGCACTAATTTATCGAGCAGATTTTCATCTAAAAATTCTGACATTTTCATCTTTCCAAAGCGAACTGTTTTTGCAGAATAAATTTATTTGCAAACCTCTTATAGCGTTCTCCATTTAAACCCATGTAAATAGAAAAACGGAATTCAGAGAAGGAACCCCTTGGATAAATATTGGGATTTTATATTTTTTTACTTTTGTGACTAAACCGAGGGATTTTGCAAAATTTGCAAAGAATACTTTTTTGTAGACACCGACGTCCTACATACGGATATCGTCCTATGTACGTCCTATATACGGATATTTTTGCGAATTTTTTTCTCTGGCGTCGGCCGCCGCTCCTCAAATTCTGACATAACAAAAGTTTAACAAATACAAATAACTATAAATTGAAAACTGTAACAGATATATTGAAATTTCTTTCAGATCTATGTAGATTATAAATTTTTCTATCGAAATTGACGTTTTGGTATCTTTGTGGCCGATAGCTTTGACACAAGATTTTTTCTAATAAAAAATTGCAAATATATTTTTTTGTCCAACTCGCCGATATCTACCAAACATGCATTTAGCACTAATTTATAAAGCAGATTTTCATCTAAAAATTGTGTCATTTTCATCTTTCCAAAGCGAACCGTTTTTGCAGAAAAAATTTATTTGCAAACCTCTTAAAGCGTTCTCCATTTACACCCATGTAAATTGAAAAACTGAATTGAGAGAAGGATTTTTTTACTTTTGTGACTAAACCGAGGGATTTTGCAAAATTTGCAAAGAATACTTTTTTGTAGACACCGACGTCCTACATACGGATATCCCGGTTTTAATTTTCTATTTTGAGCCGTTGACGAGATATTCGCAAAATACATTTGAAGACAAAATAATTTTCCACGCCGTCTCCATTGGAGGCGGAGCGTTAAAATTTAGACTCGGCACTAGAAATTAACAGTTTGATGAATTTTTTTATTAGAAATCATTCTGGCTACTGGTTGTTTCCAGTGGTCTTGTCTGAAAACAAGGTTTTTGACTTACGCTATTGCTATCGCTAACGCTATTGCTAACGCTATTGCTTATGTTACAATTTTTCTAGATTTGTAGTTCATATTAAGAACAAGGATTTTTTATCAAAGACGCTTACAATAAAATAAATTCCCTGAAATTTAACAAATCTCTTGACTTATAGCTCGATTTAACGTTATAGCTCGATTTAGCTTTATAGCTTGATTTAGTCTTATAGCTCGATTTAGCGTTATGGCTCGATTTAGCTTTAAAGTTGGATTTAGCCTTATAGTTCGATTTAGCCTTATAGTTCGATTTAGCCTTATGCCTCGATTTAGCCTTATAGCTCTATTTAACCTTACAGCTCGATTTAAAACTTATAGCTCGATTTAGCGTTATGGCTCGATTTAGCTTTATAGCTTGATTTAGCCTTATAGCTCTATTTAGCCCTATAGCTCGATTTAGCTTTATAGCTCGTTTTAGCCATATGGTTCGATTTAGATTTATAGTTCGATTTAGCCTTATAGCTCGATTTAGCTTTATAGCTCTATTTAGCTTTACAGATCGATTTAGCCTTATAGCTTGATTTAGTCTTATAGCTCTATTTAGTCTCTATTTAGCTCGATTTAGCTTTATAGCTCGTTTTAGCCTTATGGTTCGATTTAGATTTAAAGTTCGATTTAGCCTTATAGTTCGATTCAGCCTTATAGCTCGACTTAGCTTTATAGCTCGATTTAGCCTTATAGCTCGATTTAGCTTTATTACTCGATTTAGCGTTATGGCTCGATTTAGCTTTAAAGTTGGATTTAGCCTTATAGTTCCATTTAGCCTTATAGTTCGATTTAGCCTTATAGCTCAATTTAGCCTTATAGCTATATTTAGGGTTACAGCTCGATTTAGCTTTATAGCTCGATTTAGCATTATGGTTAGATTTAGCTTTAAAGTTCGATTTAGCCTTTTTGTTCGATTTAGCCTTATAGTTCGATTTAGCCTTATAGCTCTATTTAACCTTACAGCTCCATTTAGACTTATAGCTTGATTTAGCCTTATAGCTCTATTTAGCCATATAGCTCGATTTAGTTTTATAGCTAGATTTAGCCTTATGGTTCGATTTAGCTTTAAAGTTCGATTTAGCCTAATAGTTTGATTTAGCCTTATAGCTCGACTTAGCTTTATAGCTCGATTTAGCCTTTAGCTCGATTTAGCTTTATAGCTCGATTTAGCGTTATGGCTCGATTTAGCTTTAAATTTGGATTTAGCCTTATAGTTCGATTTAGCCTTATAGTTCGATTTAGCCTTATCGCTCGATTTAGCCTTATAACTTGATTTAGCCTCATAGCTCTATTTAGCCTTATAGCTCGATGTAACTTTATATCTCGATTTAGTTTTATAGCTAGATTTAGCCTTATTGCTCGATTTAGTCTTAAGCCTTGTAGGCATAGAATCCCATACAATTTCGTGAAATTCGAAAATTAGTTATTGAAATAGTTTGGAATTATCAAGTTTAGACTCGAAATATAATTTTTATGGAAATAATAAAAATTAAATATTTATATAACAAGCAGCTGAACGTTATATCGTTCCGTAGATAAACCGCGAGATAGTTTATCAGAGAGGAAATTTGCATGAATTGTATAAAATTTACGATTTGTTTTAGAACAAAAACGTTTTCGGAATAGACAAAGATTCAACGTTCCATACACATCCTATAAGATAAAGAAGAGAACGCAAACTAAACACGATATATATATATATTATAAATATAAACGTGCAGCTCGGCGATATTAGTGACAATTCGTATGCAAAAGTGAGGTAACTATTCGCGATAGAGTTTATCAGTTGAAAAAGTTTAATCCGCGTTATCTATGTGTATATGTGGGCCACGGGCCGGGCGGGTATATACGGGCCTGCATGCCGCCCGATAGCGCCAGAGATACGACCTGGAAGTAGGAAACGAGACACGTAGATAAGAAAGTAATATGGCGGCTGCTGCAAAGAGATAACGGCGGCGATACGACCTGCAGCAGCACCGCTGCACCGTGCAGAAAACTTACATGTCATATTCATAAAGTCCCTCCTACAACTTAAACTTATTTCCGCTTAATATTCTCAATAATATTAATATGCGTTTTTTACAAACGTGAATATTTTATCATAAAATCTACTGGTTTTCCTATAAATTTCTAATTCAATTATTTTTTTGCTTGTCCACAAAAAAAAAAACGTAATAATTTTTTAACAAAAAATATAAATGTTATATTACGTATTAGTATATTACGTAACGAGAGTTAGTTAGAGTAAGAAGCATATTAAGTACGAGCGTAATTCCGCGAGTACATAATTGCCTTGCAACTCGAGTTATGTACTATACTTTATGTACGACGACACTAATTTGTTTCTGTTTAACACCTAACCACCTGACATACGTCTCTCAGAGCCAAAGTAGCAGTAATTTTCTCACATGAGACGTATGGCAGGTGGTTAAGGGTTAATGAGAAAAATATGTTTGATATAACAAATTTATTTCTTATTAGGTACCTTATTTAACATTTTGTTATCATAAACCAAATCGTAAAACAAACGCACGTGTGTGTTATCTATCATAACTTATCATTAATCGCGGACACAATGTTACATACGTGTGTGTTATGAAATGTCTGGATTTGTTAAAAAAAATATTTTAGTAAGTTTCGCACAACGTGGAACAATAAATTTTGACACGTTTGTAGAGAATTAGTTAGTTTATGAAATCCCTAAGTTAGTTTTGCAAAATGTTTTGTCTGGCGGCAGTCGCCGCCCCTCAAACTCGGACGTAACAAAAATGAATAAATACAAATAATTATAAATTGAAAACTGTAACAGATATATTGAAATTTCTTTCAGATCTATATAGATTATAAATGCTTCTATCGAAATTGACGTTTTGGTATCTTCGTGGCCGATAGCCTTGATACAGGATTTTTTTTAATAAAGAAATGCTTATTGAAAACTTGCAAATATATTTTTTTTCCAACTCTCCGATGTCTACCAAACATGCATTTAGCAATAATTTATAGATCAGATTTTCATCTAAAAATTGTGTCATTTTCATCTTTCCAAAGCGAACCGTTTTTTCAAAATAAATTTATTTGCAAACCTCTTAAAGCGTTCTTCATTTAAATCCATGTAAATTGAAAAACGAAATTACTTGATTTTCAAACTTTCGCGTTTCTCATGTCCTCGCGTCGTCCCCATTGCAGGGAGCGTTCAAATTTTGTCAGCTGATACTTCTGGTAGATACCCAAAACCAGAAAAAGTTTCATTTAAATCCCTCAAGGGTTAATACGTTTTTTCGCAATTTTTGAAAATTTTGAAATTTTCGTGTTCTGGATTTGTTAAAAAAAATATTTTAGTAAGTTTTACACAACGTGGAACAATAAATTTTGACGCGTTTGTAGAGAATTAGTCAGTTTATGATATCCCTAAGTTAGTTTTGCAAAATGTTTTATCTGGCGGCGGCCGCCGCACCTCAAACTCGGACGTAACAAAAATTAGTAAATACAAATAACTATAAATTAAAAAAAAACCTCTTAAAGCGTTGTCCATTTAAACCCATGTAAATTGAAAAACGAAATTCAGAGAAGGTGTACAAATTTTTGGATTTTATATTTTTGTCTTTTGTAACTAACCCGAGGGATTTGCAAAAATTTTGCAAAATTTGCAAAGAATACTTTTTTGTAGACACCGACGTCCTACATACGGATATACCGGTTATAATTTAAGAAGCATATTACGTAATTCCGCGAGTATATAATTGCCTTACAACTCGAGTTATGAACTATACTTTATCTACGACCACACTAATTTGTTTCTGTTTAATAAGAAAAATATGTTTGATGTAACAAATTTATTTCTTATTAGGTACATTATTTAACATTATGTTATCATAAACCAAACGCACGTGTGTGTTATCAATCATAACTTAATTATTAATCGCGGACTGTTACATACGTGTGTGTTATGATGTATTTACATATTCCACGAACTGTACAATAATGGGCATTTACAATAGTGGTCGTAGATTAAACACATTTGTGAAACAGCTAGTTACTCTAATTTATCATTATTTCTGTTGTAATGTTATTGTTGTTTTTTAGGGTTCCGTACCGAAAACGGAACCCTTATAGGATCACTTTGTTGTCCGTCTGTCTGTCTGTCTGTCTGTCCGTCTGCCTGTCTGTCAAGACCATTTTTCTCAGGAACGCGTAGAGGTAACAAGTTGAAATTTGTACCAAATACTCGGGTTTGCGGTCTCTTTCAGCTGTGAAAAAATCAAACTTGTTAGTCAACGCGATCAAAAGATATGACCGTTTATGTCGCATATTTTGCGATTTTACAAGGGAATCAAAACCTGTAGGGTACTTCCCGTTGACCTAGAATCATGAAATTTGGCAAGAAGCGGTGTCTTGCAGCACATGTAAAGGGAAAAATCTGAAAACTGTAAATATGTAGTTTAATTACAAGAAAAATGCGAATTTACTATTAGAAACTTATGAAAATACACTAATGTGTTGCGTAGTATTGTCAGGCACCAGAAGCATATGGGTTGCATACAGTTAGGTCCTTTTAAAGATACCTTACTTACGCGCGAGTCACAACTCGCACTTGGCCGGTGAAACGCATGATATGAAATATTTGCAAAGATATAAATGCATATAGAGCTTAAAGACATCACGTGAGATTCATTTAATCTCCGATCGTTGTTGAAATTATACTACACGTCTTGTTCTCGATGATAATTTGTAGTAATGCTCGTCATTGCTTACATTTCACACTTTTTAGAGTTTGGAATTTGGCGCCTAGGCTAATGTGGACGGCGCACGGCCGGCCCTGTACAATCATATTTGTTCATTGTGTTTGACGTTTCACACGTACTGAGTACTCTAAGTATAAAAAAAAACTGCCAAGTGCGAGTTGTGACTCGCGCACCGAGGATTCCGTACAAACTTGTAAGTAAGGTATCTTTAGGAGGACCTAACTGTATGCAACCCATATGCCTCTGGTGCCTGACAATACCACGCAACACATTAGTGTATTTTCACAAGTTTCTAATAGTAAATTCGCATTTTTCTTGTAATTAAACTACATATTTACGGTTTTCAGATTTTTTCCTTCACATGTGCTGTAAGACACCGCTTCTTGCCAAATTTCATGATTCTAGGTCAACGGGAAGTACCCTTTAGGTTTTGATTCCCTTGTGAAATCGCAAAATATGCGACATAAACGGTCATATGTTTTGATCGCGTTGACTTACAAGTTTCATTTTTTCACAGCTGAAAGAGACCGCAGAGCCGAGAATTTGATACAAATTTCAACTTGTTACCTCTACGCATTCCTGAGAAAAATGGTCTTGACAGACAGACAGACGGACGGACGGACAAACGGACAGACGGACAGACGGACAGACGGACAGACGGACAGACAGACAGACGGACAGACGGACAGACGGACAGACGGACAGACAGACAGACGGACAGACGGACAGACGGACAGACGGACAGACGGACAGACGGACAGACGGACAGACGGACAACAAAGTGATCCTATAAGGGTTCCGTTTTCGGTACAGAACCCTAAAAATACCAAATCGAAATAAGAATAAAAGGTTTATAATGTCAGGAGATAAGAAAAAGAGAAAATCATGTTCACGTTCACGAAAAGAGATAGGAAGAAACAAAAAACGGATGGTCACTGGGAAAAGTCCTTGCTGTCTAAAGCAGGCATTGATACAAATCACTTCACAGCACATAGTATCAGTGGCTGGTTTTGGAAGTGGATATAGACACAACCAGACGTACTGCTGGTTGGCCTCGACGATCACAGACCTTCGCAATACTTCCCGATCCAAGATAATAACGATACGTTCGCAAAATCTGTATTATCTAACGCCCGGTAACTCTTTTCTTTATGGTTTTCAGTCATGTAACATGATAAATGAATAAGTAAACTCTGCGCTAAAAGTCTACAAATGATCATCGAGAATGAGACGTCTAGTATAATTGAACGATCAAAGGAGCCCGCCAAAGGCGGGCAAAGTTCGATCGTGATTATTCGAAACGTCTCATTCGTGGATGATCAATCTCCCTCCCTACATGCACCCGTTAATAAACATACCCTAGATCATTTTGTAGGGAAAACTCAACTACAAAAATCACTAAAAATATGACTCTACCGGGCCGGGCGTGCGCCGTCCAGACTAGCCTAGGCGCCAAATTTCAAACTCTAAAAAGTGTGAAATGTAAGCAATGACGAGCATTACTACAAATTATCATCTTCGAACGAGACGTTTCGTATAATCACGATGGAACTTCGCCCGCCTTCGGCGGGCTCGTTTGATCGTTAGTAGTGGGGCTATGAGAGTTCTAGGCCAAAATCCCATAAGAATTTACATAGGGGTCTAAATTCAAATTTTTGATGACATATGCAACCAACTATGCACACTTTTTTAAACAGCTTCAAACAGCTTTCAATCAGCTTTAAACAGCTTTCAATCAGCTTTAAACAGCTTTCAATCAGCTTTAAACAGCTTTTTCAAGGTCGGGAGGCGGGGCCAGAATGCCTCATGAGGAAGATTCATTCTGGCATTCTGGCCTCACCTCCCAGCCACCCCGCCTCCCGACCTTGAAAAAGCTGTTTAAAGCTGATTGAAAGCTGTTTAAAGCTGATTGAAAGCTGTTTAAAGCTGATTGAAAACTGTTTAAAGCTTTTTAATGCTTATTGAAAGCTGTTTAAAAAAGTGTGCATAGTTGGTTGCATATGTCATCAAAAATGTGAATTTAGACCCCTATGTAAATTCTTATGGTATTTTGGCCTAGAACTCTCATAGCCCCACTACTACTCTTAGTAGATAGGCTAGGAGAGTTCTGGCGCAAAATCCCATAAGAATTTACATAGGGGTCTGGATTTACTTTTTGTAACCAGATTTCACATTTTGTAACCAGATTCCACTTTTTGTAACCAGATAACCAAGGGTCCGTTAGGTTGGTATTACCCTTTAATAATCAGTTTTAATCAGCTAATATACAGGTTTAATCAGCTAATAAACAGGTTTGAACAGATAGCAATCAGGTTTAATCAGCTAATAAACAGGTAGCAAACAGGTTTAATCAGGTTTTATCAGATAATTATCAGGTTTGTGCAGGAATCAATTAGATTTAATCAGATAGTCAGTATACAATAAAGTGTTGAAGGAGAAGGTTTTATTATCGGATCGAACCTGATTAAATCTAATTGATTCCTGCACAAACCTGATAATTATCTGATAAAACCTGATTAAACCTGTTTGCTACCTGTTTATTAGCTGATTAAACCTGATTGCTATCTGTTCAAACCTGTTTATTAGCTGATTAAACCTGTATATTAGCTGATTAAAACTGATTATTAAAGGGTAATACCAACCTAACGGACCCTTGGTTATCTGGTTACAAAAAGTGGAATCTGGTTACAAAATGTGAAATCTGGTTACAAAAAGTAAATCCAGACCCCTATGTAAATTCTTATGGGATTTTGCGCCAGAACTCTCCTAGCCTATCTACTATCGTTCAATTTTTTGTTAGATTCAACAGTGTTTTAACATGCTTCGTGCATAAAAAAATGTATGACACACGTGTATGACACTTGTTATGACTACTGGTTGTTTGCAGTGGTCTTGTTTAAAAACAAGGTTTTTACGCCTTCGGCTTTTACGCCTTTGGGCTTTTCCTCGCCTTCGGCTTTTACGCCTTTCGGCTTTTTCTCGCCTTCGGCTTTTACGCCTTTCGGCTTTTTCTCGCCTTTCGGCTTTTACGCCTTTCGGCTTTTTCTCGCCTTCGGCTTTTACGCCTTTCGGCTTTTTCTCGCCTTCGGCCCGTGCTTTAAACTTCGAAACTCATGCACAAAAGCCCTTCTTCACACACTTGTATCATAAACTATTTAACAAAAAATAAAAATAAAAAGTTATTCCATAAAAGATTTGGCAAATTTTGTATTTAATATAAAATTGATATTTAATCAAATTGTAACCATAATTTGTTTTCTGCAAGGATCACAATCAAAGCAATGATTACTTAAAAAAGCAATTTTCGTAAAACCAGTTTTCTTCAAGCCCCAGATAATTTGAGTACACAACGAAATAAAAAAAACGAGGCGTGTGAGTCAAGGTGTCCTAATTAAACTACATGTGAAGGTAATATCTAGATAGAGGGTCCCAGACTATCTCATTGATAGGTAGAGTGACGGGTCCCAGACGATGCTCATTACGGTGGCAACGTTATCGTGATTCAAACCCGCTTAGGCGACTGCCAATCAAAACCGCGCGTCCGTTCCATAATTGATTTCTTCATTTTCTCAAAAAAAAAAAGTTATTAACATTGATAAAACTGAAATTCTTCCCGTCTAGACGCGATGCATATAAATCCTTTTTTCTCTCTCATCGCGTTATCAGATCGACAAAACTTATCATTACGGGATGTAAGTGCGGCCCAATCAATACATCGAAATCATTACATAAATGCATACGCTCTGGGGGTATACAAACAAGTATAAATCATCTACGTGCTTAAACATTCCACGGCCGAAAAAATGATTCTGTTGCCGGTTATCAGTGGCGTTGTGGGAGTCTGCCTCAAAGGCATTTCGTACCAGTTCCCTAACTCTTCATTTTTTTATTTGCTCTTCGAACAATAAGGCACTAATAAGACACCAGTGAAACGCGAACCGGATTTCTTCTCACAATTTTTATCATTAACCTTTTTTTAAGATAATTGCTGCTTTAATGCTTCATCTTTATGAAATAATTATTGAGAAAATCATTGTTTTCCAACAAGAATTAAAATCAGTGTGAGTATATTATTAATATATCGCGATCGAAGATTTAAAATCGCAATAAATCTCGAATATATTTTTTGATCATGTACGAAATAAATTACGAAAAAAAAATGTATATTGAAAGCAGTTTTCGTGAAATAATTTATGTACTTTCGTATAATATATCAACGCAATCGGCCATAAATTATTGCCGTCGCAGAGATAGCAAACAAATATTAAATCCACTCGTCGACCTAACGGATTGACAAGCATTTCATCGTTTCGAACGTAAAAAATGAACCGAACGCTTTTTTCGATCCGGAAAAAGTAATCGTTTCATTATGTTAATTAGCCCGTTGGGAATTTGTACGTCTACCTGTATTTATTTGTGTTTTAAGTTCGAAAGGAAATTATCGAGTCAATTGACACAAATATATAATGATTATTTTTGATAATTTGTTTGGCTTTTTCTCTTTTTTTTTTGTCGGGCTAAAAGGGTAATTTATGGATAGGTATTTGCATAATTGATAAAACACAGGCGGCACGAGGAGTTGGAAACCTTATTTGGGAAATGAGTTTTACTGTAAAATTTCAACAAAGATCGGAGATTAAATGATTCTCACGTGATGTCTTTAAGCTCTATATAGGTTATCTAAAAAGTGTGAAATGTAAGCAATGACGGGCATTACTACAAATTATCATCGAGAACGAGACGTCTAGTATAATTTCAACAACGATCGGAGATTAAATGAATCTCACGTGATGTCTTTAAGCTTTATATGATAAGCTTTTAATCTTTAAAATTTCATAAAAAACCACAATAAGAAATAAAACTTAAAGATTCAGATGTAGACACTAGATGGAACATTATAACAGAAATAATGATAAATTAGAGACACTAGTTGTTTCACCAATGAGTTTTATCTACGACCACTATTGTAAATGCCCATAATTGTACAGTTTGTGGACTATGTAAATACATCATAACACACACGTATGTAACAGTCCGCGATTAATGATAAGTTATGATTGATACATACACGTCCGTTTGGTTTACGATTCATTGATTGGTTGAGAGCTGCTATTACGTGCTCATACGTTCAGCACGCCCCGTGCCACAATCAAACTTGCGTACATTCTTCTTCTTAGAATGCCTATCCGTTCCGGATGTTGGCTCTCATGTTGGCTATTCGAACTTTGTTAACAGCAGCGCGGAAAAGCTGAGTGGTTGATTGATTGAACCACGTTCTTAAATAACCACGACATTCTCCTTCTGCCCACTCCTCTAGCTCCATATACCTTGCCTTGGAGGATCTTCTGCCAAAAGACATATCGACAATTTAAAGATTCAGCTCTTAACACAAGATTGAACATTATAACAGAAATATTGACAAATTAGAGCCACTAGGTGTTTCACAAATGAGTTTTATCTACGACCACTATTGTAAATGCCCATTATTGTACAGTTCGTGGATTATGTAAATACACCAAGACACAAACGTATCTAACAGTCCGCGATTAATGTTAAGTTATGATTGATACATACTCGTGCGTTTGGTTTACGATTCATTGATTGGTTGAGAGCTGCTAGTACGTGCTTATACCTTCAGCCCGCCCCGTGCCACAATTCAAACTAACAGAAATTGACTTTGCGTACATTGGGTTGCCTATATCTATGACCACTCTTATTCCAGTTTAACCCAAATAAGTACTAAATAATAAGGTATTTAACCATTAAGAATGTATTTCTTTTCATTCCTTTCAAGTTAAATAGTGTCGACAGATGCAGATTCTGTGGTTCAGCAGAGGAAACCCCCATAAATCTGTTCAGAGACTGCGGAGCACTGCCATATTAGATCACGAGATCACATACCATAATATGATCACATACGATTATATGATCACGAGATTACATACCATATTAGATCACGAGATATATAACACCTATCTACATATCCCTCGATTTACACGGTTCTCGATTCACACAGTAATCAATTTACAGATTTGAATGTGCGCAATAAAGTACGTTTTGCATTTTTTTTTGCAGTTTTGTTGAAAATTTTATGGACTGAATTACACAATAGCATATTTTGTAACTAGGGCGGTAGGTTGTCAATTGGACACGAGAGCGAAATTGGGCACACGATTGAAGTGAGTGCGCACATTCGCGCGAGTTTGCAATTGACCATATTGACATCGCCCGTGTTACAAACAATATTTTTTATTACTCATACGAGGAGATGTATCTTACAAGTTTGGGATCCAGGGGTCATCCAAAAAAAAAAAAAAAAATGGAATCAAAAATTAAGAATTTGCTTTTTGAATTGTCTCCGGTGGTGTGGATTCGTCATAAGAACTGTAGCATACATTAATTTCAACACCTAGACCCGACCAGTTCACCAACATGAATTCCGACCAAAACCGAACAGGAAAATTTCAAAATATTCAAAAATAACGAGAAAATGTATTAACCCTTGAAGGATTTCAATGAAGCTTTTACTGAATGTGGGTATCCACAAGAAGTACGCTTGGATAAATTTGAACTCTCCGCCTCCAATAGGGGCGGCGTGGGGAATTATTTTTGCTTCAAAGGTTTATTGCAAATATCTCGTCAACGCTTCACAATAGAACATTGTAACCGGGATCCACGTATGTAAGACGTCGGTGTCTACAAAAAAGTATTCTTTGCAAATTTAGTTAAATCATTCGGTTTAGCCACGAAACTAAAAAATATGAATTGGAAAATTTTTCAATGGAATTAAATTTCGTTTTTAAATTTACATGAGTTTAAATGGTATAGGTGTTGAAATTAATGTATGCTTACAAGAAGTACCCTTTGATGAAATTTGAACGCTCCGCCTCCAATTGGGGCGGCGTGGGGAATTATTTTTGCTTCAAAGGTTTATTGCAAATATGTCGTCAACGCTTCACAATAGAAAATTGTAACCAGGACCTTCGTATGGAAGACGTCGGTGTATACAAAAAAGTATTCTTTGCAAATTTAGTTAAATCATTTGGTTTAGCCACGAAACTAAAAAAATGTGAATTGCAAAATTTTTCAATGGAATTGAACTTCGTTTCTAAATTTACATGAGTTTAAATGGACGGGTCTATGGAGCCTTTGATCAAATTTGAAAACTCCGCCTCCAATGGGGGCGGCGTGGGGAGTTATTTTTGCTTCAAAGCTTTATTGCAAGTATCTGGTCAACGCTTCACAATAGAAAATTGTAACCCAGATCTCGGTATGTAAGACGTCGTGTCTAAAAAAAGTGTTATTTGCAAATTTAGTTAAATCATTCGGTTTAGCCACGAAACTAAAAAATCCTCAGTCTCCGGTATCACTATAGAATTTACTCACATTTTAAAACGTTATCTTTAATTTTAATTTTTATTTTGTACTGAAAAAAATGTTTGTCACTTTCACGTCACTTTTTTAATATTGAGGTCTTAATTGTGTTTATTTTATTTATTAACCTAAACCTAACCTAACCTAACCTAGCGATATTGTGCATTTAAATAAGTTATGTGGTAATATAACCAAAAGTGGCATTTCTCGTACTAAAAAACGTGCGCCAAGATAGTACTTTTAATGCATGAGTAATAAAAATAATAAATTTAAATTGTTTTGAATTATAACTTTTTTCATGAATTTCTAGAAAAGCAACAAAGATGCAAACTAAAACTTGTGAATTCAAAGATTTGAATGTTAAGAATATCAAGAGAAGCGAATTTAAAAAAAGGTTGATTTTGAAAATCCGGTCCTGTAAATACATTCAGATTGTTTATCAGGAAGCGAGTTCGAACGCCCCAGCCCCAAACAACGTGCAGCGCGATTTTAATCGGAGGCCCCTGCTTATCGACAAATATAATACAGCTCTAAACAAAACGAAAAAAAAAGTTCGAAACGGAGACTCGCCCTCCGTAAATGTGTGGTGCCGGTCGTTTTCCCGATAACATAACTCATTATACATCTCCGTGTAATTAATGACTGCAGCAACGAATGATTCGGCGTTTTATTGGCCAGATGCGTTTCTCACGAGACGGAAAATCCGAAAAATATTATTATAATGCACATTTTCGCAATAAAAAGGAGCGGTTCGTGCGAAAAATCCGAGATATGAAACACGGCGGTTATACATGTGCATATCGGGGCTAATCAAAAACTGCACATGGCTGCACTCGCTGTTCGAATCGAGATCGTGACCTACCACGTTACATTATCTCAATTTCGGTTATTTTCTGTTCCCATCATTACATTTTATTTTATTTATAGTTTCGAATAAAATTTAATTAATGCCCCCAAAACATTCATTCCCTTCTTACAACATCTACCAATTCATCGTACACGAAATATAATTACATTTCATTAATTATACAACTAAATAAATTGCTTCAAATTGGATTAAATTTCATTTATTTACACAATTTTTACTAACAAATCAAAATTTAGATTAAAAAGTTCACAAATCCAAAAGGGTGGACTCGCACGGATGGTATTAATTTTGCGAGTATTGGTGAAACCATACTAATTATAAATACAACTTGTATGTTAATATAAGTGTATTAACCATACTAACTATACACTTAATTAAAGGCGAAGTGTAGCTTGAATATATAAATATATTCAACCTGTTCGTGGCTCTATAATATTAAGTCTAAATTAGAAGAAATATAATTACATTTCACTAATTCCACAACTAAATAAAATTAGTAAAATGTTGCTTCAAATTGGATTAAATTTCACTTATTTACACAATTTTTACAAACAAATCAAAATTTAGATTAAAAAAAAAAAACTCCACAAATCCAAAAGGGCGGACTCGCACGGATGGTATTAAGCTTCGAATATTGGTGAAACAATACTAATTATAAATACAACTTGTATGTTAATACTAGTGTATTAACCATACTAATTATACACTTAATAAAAGACGAAGTGTAGCTGGCATATATAAATATATTCATCCTGTTCGTAGCTCTATAATATTAAGTCTAAATTAGAAGAAATTTAATTACATTTCATTATTTCCACAACTAAATAAACTTAGTAAAATGTTGCTTGAAATTGGATTAAATTTCATTTATTTACACAATTTTTACAAACAAATCAAAATTTATATTAAAAAAAAAAACACTTCGCAAATCCAAAAGGGCGCGGACTCGCACGGATGGTATTAATTTTCGAATGTTGGTGAAACCATACTAATTATAAATATAACGTGTATGTTAATACAAGTGTATTAACCATACTAATTATACACTTAACAAAAGGCAAAGTATAGCTTGAATATATAAATATATTCATCCTGTTCGTAGCTCTATAATATTAAGGCTAAGTTAGTAAAAATATAATTACATTTCATTAATTCCACAACTAAATAAACTTAGTAAAATGTTGCTTAAAATTGGATTAAATTTCATTTATTTACACAATTTTTACAAACAATTCAAAATTTAGATTAAAAAAAAAACACTTCACAAATCTAAAAGGGTGGACTCGCACGGATGGTATTAATTTTCGAATATTGATGAAACCATACTAATTATAAATACAACTTGTATGTTAATACAAGTGTATTAACCGTACTAATTATACACTTAATAAAAGACGAAGTGTAGCTTGAATATATTAATATATTCAACCTGTTCGTAGCTCTATAATATTTAGTCTAAATTAAGACTTTGACAAATCTCATGTTAAAACAACTACTTCCTGGTTAACACCACGCAGGATATTGAATTATACATTAGGCATTTGCATGTTATTACTAGTACCAGTACATTTTCATATCACTAACAAGTACTAGAAAAATAACTTTGTGTTTAAGATCATTTATTTCTATTTAAATTAAATGAATAGTCATCTGCAGACACGTTTCGAATTTTGTCTCCTATCAGTGCAGCTTTGCTGTTTGAATTATAAATTGGAATACACTTACCTGAACTTAGACACCTCGTGCATGACTGGCGAGGTTAGGTTTTAATTTGACATTTGTGGAGAATTTCTTTGCTTTTTGCCTGCACTCATGAGAGAGTGCAGCAAAAAAGCAAAGAAATTCTCCACAAATGTCAAATTAAAACCTAACCTCGCCAGTTATGCACGAGGTGTCTAAGTACATGTCAGTGTATTCCAATTTGTAATTCAAACAGCAAAGCTGCACTGATGGGAGATAAAATTCTAAATGCGTTTGCAAACATTTGCATGCTATTACTAGTACCATTGCATGTTAATGTCACAAACAAGTACTAGATAAATAACATTGTTTTTAAGATCATTTCTTTCTATTTAAATTTATTAAACAGAAATCCGCAGAGACGTTTCGAGATCTATCGCTCATCAATGCTGCAAAAAATCAAAGAAATTCTCCACAAATGTCAAATTAAATCCTAACTTCGCCAGTCATGCACGAGGTGTCCAAGTTCATATAAGTATATTGCAATTTGTAACTCAAATAGCAAAGGTGCACTGATAGGAGATAAAATTCGAAACTTGTTTGCAGACATTTGCATGCTATTACTAGTACCATTATATTTTAATGTCACTAAGAAATACTAGATAAATAACAGTATTTTTAAGATCATTTCTTTGAATTTAAATTCAGTGAATAGCCATCTGCAGACGCGTTTCGTGATTTATCTCTCATCAGTGCATCAAAAAAGCAAAGAAATTCCCCACAAATTTGAAATTAAAACCTCACCTCGCCAGTCATGCACGAGGTGTCCAAGTTCATGTAAGTGTATTCCAATTTGAAATTCAAACAGCAAAGCTGCACTGATGGGACATTTTTTTGTCCCATTGATTTGACAACCAAACTCAAAACGCGTTTGCAGACATTTGCATGCTGACTAGTACCATTATATTTTAATGTCATTAAGAAGTACTAGATAAATAACAGTGTTTTTAAGATCATTTCTTTGTATTTAAATTTAGTGAATAACCATCTGCAGACGCGTTTCGAGATTTATTTCTTATCTGTGCATCAAAAAGTCAAAGAAATTCTCCATAAATGTCAAATTAAAACCTAACCTGGCCAGTCATGCACGAGGTGTCCAAGTTCATGTGAGTGTATGTATTCCAATTTGTAATCCAAACAGAAAGGCTGCACTGATAGGAGATAAAACTCGAAACGCGTTTGTAGACATTTGCATGCAATTACTAGTACCATTACATTTCAATGTCACTAAAAGTACTAGATAAATAACATTGTTTTAAGATCAGTTATTTCTATTCAAATTAAGTGAATAGCCATCTGCAGAAACGTTTGGAGATTTATCTCTCATCAGTGCATCAAAAAAGCAAAGAAATTCTCCAGAAATTTGAAATTAACACCTAACCTCGCCAGTCATGCACGAGGTGTCCAAGTACATATAACTGTATTCCAATTTGTAATTCAAATAGCAAAGCTGCACTGATAGGAGATAAAATTCGAAACGCGTTTGCAGACATTTGCATGCTATTATTAGTACCTTTACATTTTAATGTCACTAACAAGTTCTAGATAAATAACATTGTTTTTAAGATCATTTATTGAGCAGCCATCGGCAGATACGTTTCGAGATTTATCTCTCATCAGTGCAGCAAAAAAGCAAATAAATTCTGCACAAATTTGAAATTAAAACCTAACCTTGCCAGTCATGCACGAGGTGTCCAAGTTCATGTAAGTGTATTCCAATTTGTAATCCAAACAGCAAAGCTGCACTGATAGGAGGTAAAACTCGAGACGCGTTTGCAGACATGTGTATGCTATTACTAGTACCAGTACATTTTCATGTCACTAAGAAGTACTAGACAAATAACATTGTTTTAAGATCATTTCTTTCTATTTAAATTAAGTGAATAGCCATCTGCAAACGCGTTTCAAGATTTATCTCTGATCAGTGCATCAAGAAAACCAAAGAAATTCTCGACAAATGTCAATTTAAAACCTGACCTCGCCAGTCATGCGCGAGGTGTCCACGTTCATGTACGTGTATTCCAATTTGTAATCCAAACAGCAAAGCTGCACTGATAGGAGATAAACAGACATTTGCAGATATTTGCATGCTATTACTAGTACCATTACATTTTAATGTCACTAACAAGTACTAGATAAATAACATTGTTTTTAAGATCATTTATTGAACAGCCATCCGCAGACACGTTTCGAGATTTATCTCTCATCAGTGCAGCAAAAAAGCAAAGAAATTCTCCACAAATTTCAAATTAAAACCTAACCTCGCCAGTCATGCACGAAGTGTCCAAGTTCATGTAAGTATATTCCAATTTGTAATTCGAACAGCAAAGCTGCACTGATAGGAGATAAAATTCAAGACGCGTCTATTCACTTAATTTAAACAGAAAGAAATGATCTTTGAAACAATGTCATTTGTCTAGTGCTTGTTACTGATATGAAAATATACTGGTACTAGTAATAACATGCAATTGTTTGTTGTATAATTCAATATCCTGCGTGGTATTAATCAGGAAGTAGTTTTTAGGGTTCCGTACCGAAAACGGAACCCTTATTACCATTTCATTTTGTTGAGATCATTTTGTTGTCAGTCTGTCTGTGTGTCCGTCTGCCCGTCTGTCTGTCTGTCTTTCAAGACCATTTTTCTCGGGAAAGTGTAGAGGTAACAAGTTGCAATTTGTATCAAATACTCGAGTCTGCGGTCTCTTTCAGTTGTGAAAAAATCAAACTTGTAAGTCAACACGATCAAAAGATATGACCGTTTATGTCGCATATTTTGCGATTTCACAAGGGAATCAAAACGTATAGGGTACTTCCCGTTGACCTAGAATCATGAAATTTGGCAAGAAGCGGTGTCTTACAGCACATGTAAAGGGAAAAATCTGAAAACCGTAAATATGTAGTTTAATTACAGGAAAAATGCGAATTTACTATTAGAAACTTATGAAAATACACTAATGTGTTGCGTGGTATTGTCAGGCACCAGAAGCATATGGGTTGCATACAGTTAGGTCCTCCTAAAGACTTACAAGTTGCGGAACTCTCGGTGCGCGAGTCACAACTCGCACTTGGCCGGTTTATTCAACATGATATTCCTCATAGTCTTAATTAAAACTTAATATTATAGAGCTACGAACAGGTTGAATATATTTAAACTACATTTCGTATTTCAATAACCGTGTATTAATTTTCTGTTGGCGATGACAATATATCTAAAAATCAAATTCGCAAAATTTCTTTTTTCTTTTGTTTGTTTAATTTGTTGTTTTGTTTGTTGGTAAATGAGAAAATGCAAACTTTGTTATATCCAAATAAATACTGGACATTAAAAGTTATTGCATCATAAGTTGAGAAAACTTACAAAAAAATAAAGTTGCTTACCAAAGTTACTTACAAAAGTTGAGAAAACTTACAACAAATATTATAGAATCTTACCGGCTGCACCATCTCACCCGGTTATTATAAACACCTAAATTATATCTATCCAAACAAAACCTTATTTCATCATAAAATCTAATTGACTTAAGAAACCGTTTAATCTAAACGTCCATTGTCTACAATCTCCAGCAAACTGTAAAAACTATTGTCTATAATCAAGCTTACACAAACACACCCAGAGGCTATTGTCTAGAACGCATTTCCCATCGCCGTAATAACATTCAAAGCTCTTATCAGTCACTGCGCATCAACTTTTTGTAATTACGATTTTATCTGCGTTACTCTTATCTTCGCATCGCTCCAAACTAATCCATACATGAATTATGATTTGAAAATTGTGTGTGTTTTTTTTTACGAGTGGGTGGAAAAAAAACGACGATATCTAATCAGATAGTACAAAGCGTGGCCATTATTCAACGCGCTATGAAATTAATCTGGAAACAATAGCTCAGTTGGCAGTGATTATTGATGGAGTAGAGACGTGTTATTAGTGTCAGTCGGTGTTGTGCTGTGATTTCCCTTTCGGGTATTAATAGTAGTGAAAATGTGTTTCGCGTTCGACGCAATCATAAACAACTTTCGTTACGGTAATTTATAAATAATGTTTGTTGTTTGAAAATATCAATTTATAAACTCATACTTTGTTAATAAATTCCATATTCAGAAGGGTGGACTCGCACGGATAGAATTAATTTTCAAATATTGGTGAAACCATACAAATTTCAAAATATCAATTTATAAACTCATACTTTGTTAATTTTTTTTTTTTAAGCATTTATTGTATATATTCTCCTACATGTTTACATTCATATATAATACTATACACAAATACAATATACAATAGGGCATGTTTGAGGAGTTCGCTGAATTCCTCATTCTACCACATGCCCAACAAATTAATTCCATTCCATTCCATATTGCATATGTTTTAATAAACTTGCAATGATGACGTTAAGCCCTTGACGTACGAATAAAATGCGTGTTGACGTATATACATGTGATCTTATCACAGATACATGACGTCTTATACGTCATTGTATGTCAAGGGGTTAATAATGTTCTATGCTGTTATCATTAATTTAAATTAATATCACAGATAGTTTCTAGTATTAATTTCTCTATAAAATGTTTTTGCTGGTGGAAAATATATCCGTGTGTATAAGACCGAGGGGAATCAAATAGTTTCAATTTGCATGGATTTCGAGCGTCGGTGTCGGTGGGTAAGTAGCATTTAGCAAAACCCGGTTACTTTCCAATAAGTCGGCGAGTTTTATCCAATTGAAATTGTGATTTTGAACGCTAAACGCTAAAATCGTTTAAATTGCGTTTCCCTCGCTGCGCCATCTCACCCTGTTTTTATTTAAAAAAAATGCTGTTTTTGATCTTTGTTGTCACCAAAAGGAACAAATAGCTATCTACCGTAAGGTCTTTCTGCCGCTAAATATACTTTGGGTACTTACGTATTAACGCCACCACCGCTACATTTTTAAATGCCGCGCCAATCTACACCTAATTTTTTTATGATAAATCATAAAATGAAACATTTTATTTAAAATTAAAACATTTTTCTCAAACTCAAAATACTTTATTTTTTAACCCCGGTTAGATTAGGTTGTCCGCCGCGAAGCGGACAGATAAATCAAAACAACATACGCGCGAACTCTCGATCCAATATATAGCGGTGGTGGCGTTAATACGTAAGTACCATAATTCGTTATAAATCATAGATTCTTATACCAAAAATGTCCTTTTTCATACACAAATTTCTAATTCCCTCGGTGCGCCATCTCACCCTGTTTTCATAAAAAAATGCTATATACACTAAACATACACTTTTGATAAACTATACACTTTTGATGAACTAAATATAATCTTTATTGTCACCAAACGGAAGAAATGGCTATCGACCATAAGGTCTTTCTGTCGCTAATTATAATTTGTTATAAATCATAGAATCTTATACAAAAAAAACGGCCAAGTGCGAGTTGTGACTCGCGCACCGGGGGTTCCGTACAAACTTGTAAGTAAGGTATCTTTAGGAGGACCTAACTGTATGCAACCCATATGCTTCTGGTGCCTGACAATACCTCGCAACACATTAGTGTATTTTCATAAGTTTCTAATAGTAAATTTTTCTTGTAATTGAACTACATATTTACGGTTTTCAGATTTTTCCCTTTACATGTGATGTAAGATACCGCTTCTTGCCAAATTTCATGATTCTAGGTCAAGGGGAAGTACCCTATAGGATTTTGATTCCCTTGTGAAATCGCAAAATATGCGACATAAACGGTCATATCTTTTGATCGCGTTGACTTACAAGTTTGATTTTTTCACAGTTGAAAGAGACCGCAGACCCGAGTATTTGATACAAATTTCAACTTGTTACCTTTACGCGTTTCTGAGAAAAATGGTCTTGACAGACAGACAGACGGACAACAAACTGATCCTATAAGGGTCCGTTTTCGGTACGGAACCCTAAAAATGCTATTTTTGATACTAAATATAATCTTTGTTATCACAAAACGGAACAAATGGCTATAGACCATAAGGTCTTTGTGCCGCTAAATATAATTTGTTATAAATCATAGATTTTTATTTTGTTATAAATCATAGATTCTTATACCAAAAATGTCCTTTTTCCTACACAAATTTCTAATTCTCTCAGTGCGCCATCTCACCCTGTTTTCATTACAAAAAATGCTATTTTTTAAACTAAATATAATCTTTGTGGTCACCAAAAGGAACAAATGGCTATCGACCATAAGGTCTCTTTGCCGCTAAATATAATTTGTTATAAATCATAGATTCTTATACCAAAATTGTCCTTTTTCCTACACAAATTTCTAATTTCCTCGGTGCGCCATCTCACCCTGTGTTCATTAAAAAAATGCTTTTTTTTGATACTAAATATAATCTTTGTTGTCATCAAAAGAAACAAATGGCTATCGACCATAAGGTCTTTCTGCCGCTAAATATAATTTGTTATAAATTATAGATTTGTATTTTGTTATAAATCGTAGATTCTTATACCAAATATGTCCATTTTCCTACACAAATTTCTAATTCTCTCAGTGCGCCATCTCACCCTGTTTTCATTACAAAAAATGCTATTTTTTAAAGTAAATATAATCTTTGTGGTCACCAAAAGGAACAAATGGCTATCGACCATAAGGTCTTTCTGCCGCTAAATATAATTTGTTATAAATTATAGATTTTTATTTTGTTATAAATCGTAGATTCTTACCAAATATGTCCTTTTTCCTACACAAATTTCTAATTCCCTCGCTGCGCCAACTCACCCTGTTTTCATTAAAACAATGCTATTTATAATACTAAATATAATCTCTGTTGTCACTAAAAGGAGCAAATGGCTATCGACCGAAAGGTCTTTCTGCCGCTAAATATAATTTGTTATAAATCATAGATTCTTATACCAAAAATGTCCTTTTTCCAACACAAATTTCTAATTTCCTCGGTGCGCCATCTCACACTGTTTTCATTAAAGAAATGCTATTTTTGATGCTAAATATAATCTTTGTTGTCACTTCAATATATAAATTTCAGCCGATAGCCACTTTCATAATATACAAGTGGCTATCGGCTGAAAGTTCTTTTTGCCACTAAATATAATTTGTTATAAATCATAGATTCTTACACCAAAAAGTCCATTTTCCTACACAAATTTCAAATTGACTTGGTGCGCCATCTCACCCTGTTTTCATAAAAAAGATGCTATTTTTTGATACTAAATATATTCTTTGTTGTCACCAAAAGGAACAAATGGATATCGACCACAAGGTCCTTCTGCCGCTAAATATAATCTTAGATTTTTATTTTGTTATAAATCATAGATTCTTATGCCAAAAATGTCCTTTTCCTACACAAATTTCTACTTCCCTCGGTGCGCCATCTCACCCTGTTTTCATTAAAAAAGCTGTTTTTTATACAAAATATAATCTTTGTTTGCCAAAAGGAACAAATGGCTATCGACCATAAGGTCTTTGTGGCGTTAAATATAATTTGTTATATACTTGTATTATTTGTTATATACTATATATTTGTTATATAAATCATAGATTCTTATACCAAAAATGTCCTTTTGCCAACACAAATTTCTAATTCCCTCGGTGCGCCATCTCACCCTGTTTTCTTTAAAAAAAATGCTATTTTTGATTTTATATGTGCTTTTCCCTACACAAATTTCTAATAAACTAAACAAATTTCCATTGTCAATAAACTAACAATATTTTCCGGGTTTAATAATTTCCACGCATACAATCACCGTATCAATCAGTAAATGTGCTCATAGATTTCGTTATCAATTAATTAATAATTCCACTTATCTACTTTAATATTTAGTGTGTAGACAGCGATAAGAGTATAAAACTCGTACGATTCTAATAATAGCTCGATAACAATTGTTGTCTGGTCTATTATCAGACTGATGTTCGTTTTAATCTCGGATAATGATTGGTTTAATTGCCGATTGGGAATTTGTTTGTTTATTTTGGAAAGTTTTCGTTTCGTGCGTGTGGGATTAATTGCTATCGCGGATCGCTGCGCCATCTCACCCTGTTTTCATTAAAAAATGCTTTGATACTAAATATAATCTTTATTGTCACCAAATGGAACAAATGGATATGGACTGACAAGCTCAATGGCTATCGACTAGCTGTTAAGAATAGAGAATTTTTGATTGAAAATTTAGACAAAATGTGGATTAAACAGAGAATTTAGGTTAGGTTAGTTCAAATGGCTATCGACTGGAAAGCTCAATGGCTATCTACAAACTATCAAGAATGGAGAAATTTTGATTGAAAATTTAGACAAAATGTGGATTAAACAAAGAATTTAGGTTAGGTTTGGTTAGGTTAGTTCAAATGGCTATCGACTGACAAGCTCAATGGCTATCGATAAGCTGTCAAGAATCGAGAAATTTTGATTGAAAATTTAGAAAAAATGTGGATTAAACAGAGAATTTAGGTTAGGTTATGTTAGGTTAGGTTAGTTTAAATGGCTATCGACTGACAAGCTAAATGGCTATCGACAAGCTGTCAAGAATGGAAAAATTTTGATGGAAAAATTTAGACTAAATGTGGGTTAAGCAGAGAATTTAGTAAGGAAAACAGGTGTAGTTTATGTGCCTTAACAGCCTATGACGTAGTTTTGTAAATGCTGAATTCGATAGATTATGAAAAATGTAAAATTTGATCAAAGCAGCACTAAAATGTTAATACCTTATCAAATCTACCAGCTAACACTAAGATTTTTAAGTATACAGTTAGTCGACGAAATAATCTAAATTTTGATGAAAACTACGACACTTCTATCTAGATAACTAACCGAGTTTTTGTTGTTTAAACTTTGAACTGACTAAATCCGATGTTTCATAAACTTCCTTATATATCTCAGTTAATCTATAACATTAGGCAAAGATAATTTTAGGCTTGTTAGTCGACTTAATTATCTAGATAATAATAAAAACTAGAAAGTTTTATTTAGAAGATTAACTGAACTATAGCCTTTCAAACCTTAACATCTTCAATTTTTGGCAAAATAAAAATGCGTTTACAAAAATCTTAATATCTAGTCTAATCTACCAGATAAGACTGAGGGTTTTAGTACACATTTAGCGGACTAAAGAAACTAAATTTTGATGGAAACTAGAACATGCTATCTAGATAGCTAATCGAGTTTCTCTTGTTTAAACCTTGAGCTTGCTAAATCCGATGTCTTATAAACTAACTTAAATATCACAGTTAATATCTAGGATTAGGCAAAGTTAATTTTAGGATTGTTAGTCGGCAAAATTACCTAGATAATAACAAAAACTAGAATGTTCTATCTAGAATATTATCTGAACTATAGCCTTTCAAACCTTGATATTTCCAAAGTGCGACGTTATCTAGATTTTTCCCCAAGTAAAAAATGTCTGCGTTTACAAAAATCTGAATACCTTGTCTAATCTACCATATAAGACCAAAAATTTTAAGTACACACTTAGTCAATTAAATAATCTTAATTTTGATGTAAACTAGAGCATTCTATCTAGATAACTAACCGAGTTTCTCATGTTTAAACTTTGAACTTTCTAAATCCGATGCCTTATAAACTACCTTAAATATCACAGTTAATCTATAAGATTATACAAAGATAATTGTAGGATTATTGGTCGACTAAATTACCTAGATAATAACAAAAACTAGAATGTTCTACCTAGAACACTAACTGGATTATAGCCTTTCAAACTTAAACAACTTCAACTTGCGACGTTATCTATATCTTTGGCAAAGTAGAAATTGTCTGCGTTTGCAAAAATCATAATACCCTGTCTAATCTACTAGATAAGACAAAGAGTTTTAAGTACACACTTAGTCAATTAAACAAACTATTTTTTTTGAAAACTAGAAGATTCTATCTAGAAAACTAACCGAGTTTCTCTTGTTTAAACTTTGAACTTGTTAAATCCGATGTCTTATAAACTAACTTAAATATCACAGTTAATTTCTAGGATTAAGCAAAGATAATTGTAAGATTGTTAGTCGACGAAATTACCTAGATAATAAGAACAACTAGAATGTTCTATCTAGAATATTAACTTGACTATAGCCTTTCAAACCTTAACAACTCCAAACTACGACGTTATTTAGATTTTTGGCAAAGTAAAAATTGTCTGCGTTTACAAAATTCTTAATACCTTGTCTAATCTCATAGATAATACCGGGAGTTTTAAGTATACGCTTAGGCAACTAAATAAACTAAATTTTGATGGAAACTAGAGCATTCCATCTAGATAACTAATTGAGTTCTTCTTGTTTAAACTTTGAACTTACTAAATCCTATGTTTCATAAACTCCCTTAAATATCAGAGTTAATCTATAGGATTAGACAAAGATACTTGTAGGCTTGTTAGTCGACTAAATTACCTAGATAATAGCAAACACTAGAATATTCTATCTAGAATATTAAATGAACTATAGCTTTTCAAACCTTGACATCTCCAAACGGCGGCGATATCTCGATTTTTGGCAAAATAAAAATTGTCTGCGTTTACAAAAATCTTAATACCTTGTCTAATCTAATAGATAATACCGGCGGTTTTAAGTACACGCTTAGGCAACTAAGTAAACTAAATTTTGATGGAATTTAGAACATTCCACCTATATAACTAACCGAGTTTTTCTTGTTTAAACTTTGAACTTACTAAATCCAATGTTTCATAAACTTCCTTAAATATCACAGTTAATCTATAGGATTAGGCAAAGATAATTCTAGGATTGTTAGCCGACTAAATTAGCTAGATAATAACAAAAACTAGAATGTTCTATTTCGAATATTTACGGAACTATAGCCTTTTAAACCTTAACATCTTCAAACTGAGACGTTAGTTAGATTTTTGGCAAAGTAAAAATGCGTTTACAAAAATCTTAATACCTTGCATAATCTAATAGATAAGACTGAGGGCTTTAAGTACACATTTAGCCAACTAAATAAACAAATTTTTGTTGGAAACTAGAACATTCTATCTAGATAACTAACCGATTTTCTCTTGTTTAAACTTTCAACTTACTAAATCCGATGTTTTATAAACTACCTTAAATATCGCAGTTAATCTCTAGGATTAGGGAAAAATATTTCTAGGATTGTTGCTCGACTAAATTACCTAGATAATAACCAAAACTAGAATGTTGTACCTAGAACACCAACTGGATTATAGCCTTGCAAACTTTAACAACTCCAAACTGCGACGTTATCTATATTTTTGGGAAAATAAAAATTGTCTCCGTTTATAAAAATCTTAATAAATTGTCTAATCTACCAGATAAGACTGAGGGTTTTAAGTACACATTTAGCCAACTAAATAAACTAAATGTTGATGGAAACTAGAACATTCTATCTAGATAACTAACCGAGTTTCTCATGTTTAAACTTTGAACTTACTAAATCGGATGTTTCATAAACTTCCTTAAATATCACAGTTATTGTATAAGATTAGGCAAAGATAAGTGTAGAATTCCTAGTCGACTAAATTACCTTGATAATAACAAAAACTAGAATGTTCTTCCTAGAACACTAACTGGATTATATCCTTTCAAACTGCGACGTTATCTATATTTTTGGGAAAATAAAAATTGTCTGCGTTTATAAAAACCTTAATACCTTGTCTAATCTATCATATAAGACAAAAAAATTTAAGTACACTCTTAGTCATTTAAATAATCTAAATTTTGATGTAAACTAGAAGATTCTATCTAGAAAACTAACCGAGTTTCTCTTGTTTAAACTTTGAACTTGTTAAATCCGATGTCTTATAAACTAACTTAAATATCACAGTTAATTTCTAGGATTAAGCAAAGATAATTGTAAGATTGTTACTCGACGAAATTACCTAGATAATAAGAAAAACTAGAATGTTCTATCTAGAATATTAACTTGACTATAGCCTTTCAAACCTTAACAACTCCAAACTACGACGTTATTTAGATTTTTGGCAAAGTAAAAATTGTCTGCGTTTACAAAAATCTTAATACCTTGTCTAATCTCATAGATAATACCGGGAGTTTTAAGTATGCGCTTAGGCAACTAAATAAACTAAATTTTGATGGAAACTAGAGCATTCCATCTAGATAACTAATTGAGTTCTTCTTGTTTGAACTTTGAACTTACTAAATCCTATATTTCATAAACTCCCTTAAATATCAGAGTTAATCTATAGGATTAGACAAAGATACTTGTAGGCTTGTTAGTCGACTAAATTACCTAGATAATAGCAAACACTAGAATATTCTATCCAGAATATTAAATGAACTATAGCTTTTCAAACCTTGACATCTCCAAACGGCGGCGATATCTCGATTTTTGGCAAAATAAAAATTGTCTGCGTTTACTAAAATCTTAATACCTTGTCTAATCTACCATATAAGACTAAGGGTTTTAAGTAGACATTTAGCCAACTAAATAAACTAAATTTTGATGGAAACTACAACATTCTATCTAGATAACTAATCGAGTTTCTCTTACTTAAACTTTGAACTTGCTAAATCCGATGGCTTATAAACTAACTTAAATATCACAGTTAATCTCTAGGATTAGTCAAAGATAATTGTAGGATTCTTAGCCGACTAAATTACTTAGATAACAACAATAACTAGAATGTTCTATTTAGAATATTAACTGAACTATAGCCTTTCAAACCTTAACATCATCAAACTGAGACGTTAGATTTTTGGCAAAGTAAAAATGCTTTTACAAAAATCTTAATACCTTGTCTAATCAAGCAGATAAGACTGAGGGTTTTAAGTACCCATTTAGCCAACTAAATAAACTAACTTTTGATGGAAACTAGAACATTCTATCTAGATAACTAACCGAGTTTCTCTTACTTAAACTTTGAACTTGCTAAAACCGATGTTTTATAAACTACCTTAAATATCACGGTTAATCTCTAGGATTAGGGGAAAATATTTGTAGAATTGTTGGTCCACTAAATTACCGAGATAATAACAGAAACTAGAATGTTCTACCTAGAACACTAACTGGATTATAGCCTTTCAAACTTTAACAACTCCAAACTGCGACGTTTTCTAGGTTTTTGGCAAAGTAAAAATTGTCTGCGTTTACAAAAATCTTAATACCTTGTCTAATCTAACAGATAATACTGGCGGTTTTAAGTATACGCTTAGGCAACTAAGTAAACTAAATTTTGATGGAATTTAGAACATTCCACCTAGATAACTAACCGAGTTTTTCTGGTTTAAACTTTGAACTTACTAAATCCAATGTTTCATAAACTTCCTTAAATATCACAGTTAATCTATAGGATTAGGCAAAGATAATTGTAGGATTGTTAGCCGACTAAATTAGCTAGATAATAACAAAAACTAGAATGTTCTATTTCGAATATTTACGGAACTATAGCCTTTTAAACCTTAACATCTTCAAACTGAGACGTGAGTTAGATTTTTGGCAAAGTAAAAATGCGTTTACAAAAATCTTAATACCTTGCATAATCTAATAGATAAGACTGAGGGCTTTAAGTACACATTTAGCCAACTAAATAAACAAATTTTTGTTGGAAACTAGAACATTCTATCTAGATAACTAACCGATTTTCTCTTGTTTAAACTTTCAACTTACTAAATCCGATGTTTTATAAACTACCTTAAATATCACGGTTAATCTCTAGGATTAGGGAAAAATATTTTTAGGATTGTTGCTCGACTAAATTACCTAGATAATAACCAAAACTAGAATGTTCTACCTAGAACACCAACTGGATTATAGCCTTGCAAACTTTCACAACTCCAAACTGCGACGTTATCTATATTTTTGGGGAAATAAATATTGTCTCCGTTTATAAAAATCTTAATACCTTGTCTAATCTACCATATAAGACTAAACATTTTAAGTACACACTTAGTCAATTAAACAATCTAAATTTTTTTGAAAGCTAGAACATTCTATCTAGATAACTAACCGAGTTTCTCATGTTTAAACTTTTAACTTTAAAAAGATGTCTTAATCCTTAACTAAATCCGATGTTTTATAAACTACCCTAAATAACACATGTTAATCTCTAAGATTAGACAAAGATAATTGTAGGATTGTTAGTCGACTAAATTACCTAGATAATAACAAAAACTAGAATGTTCTACCTAGAACACTAACTGGATTATAGCCTTTCAAACTTTAACAAATCCAAACTGCTACGTTATCTAGATTTTTGACAAAGTAGAAATTGTTTGCGTTTACAAAAATCTAATACCTTCTGTAATCTATCAGATGAGACTAATAGTTTTAAGTACACACTTAGTCAATTAAATAAAATAAATTTTGCTGAAAAGCAGAACATCCTATCTAGATAACTAACCGAGTTCCTCTTGTTTAAACATTAAACTTACTAAATTCGATGTCTTATAAACTACCTTAAATATTACAGTTAATCTCGAGGATTAGGCAAAGATAATTGTAGGACTGTTAGTCGACTAAATTACCTAGATAATAGCAAAAACTAGAATATTCTATCTAGAATATTAAATGAATTATAGCATTTCAAACCTTGACATCTCCAAACGGCGGCGATATCTCGATTTTTGGCAAAATAAAAATTGTCTGCGTTTACTAAAATCTTAATACCTTGTCTAATCTACCAGATAAGACTAAGGGTTTTATGTACACGCTTAGTCAATTAAATTAACTAAATTTTGATGTAAACTAGAGTATTCTAGCTAGATAACTAAACGAGTTTCTCATGTATAAACTTTGAACTTGCTAAATCCGATGTCTTATAAACTACCTTAAATATCACAGGTTAATCTCTAGGATTAGGCAAAGATAATTGTAGGATTGTTAATCGACTAAATTACATAGGTAATAGCAAAAACTAGAATATTCTATCTAGAATATTAACTGCACTATAGCCTTTCAAACCTTGACATCTCCAAACTACGACGTTTTCTAGATTTTTGGCAATGCATAAATTGTCTGCGTTTACAAAGACCTTAATACCTTGTCTAATCTACCAGATAAGATTAAGAGTTTTAAGTATACACTTAGTCATTTAAATAAACTAAATGTTGATGTAAGCTAGAGTATTATATCTAGATCACTAAAAGAGTTTCACATGTTTTAACTTTGAACTTGCTAAATCCAATGTCTTAAAAACTACCTTAAATATCACAGGTTAATCTCTAGGATTAGGCAAAGATAATTGTAGGATTGTTAGTTGACGAAATTGCCTAGATAATAACTAAAACTAGAATATTCTATCTAGGATATTAACTGAACTATATTCTTTCAAACCTTGATATTTCCATACTGCGACGTTATCTAGATTTTTGGCCAAGTAAAAATTGTCTGCGTTTACTAAAAACTTAATACCTTGTCTAATCTATCAGATAAGACTAAGAGTTTTAAGTACACACTTAGTCAATTAAATAAACTAAATTTTGATGTAAACTAGAGTATACTATCTAGATAACTAACCGAGTTTCTCTTGTTTAAACTTTGAACTTGCTAAATCCGATGTTTCATAAACTTCCTTAAATATCACAGTTAATCTATAAGATTAGGCAAAAATTATTGTAGGATTGTTAGTCGACTAAATTACCTAGATATTAACAAAAACTAGAATGTTCTATCTAGAATATTAACTGAACTATAGCCTTTCAAACCTTAATATTTCTAAACTGCAACGTTATCTAGATTTTTGGCCAAGTAAAAATTGTCTGCGTTTACAAAAATCTTAATACCTTGTCAAATCTAATAGATAATACAGGGAGTTTTAAGTACACACTTAGCCAGCTAAATAAGCTAAATTTTGATGTAAACTATAACATACTTTCTAGATAACTAATCTAGTTTTTTTTGTTTAAACTTTGAACTTACTAAATCCGATGTTTTATAAACTACCTTAAATACCACGGTTAATCTCTAGGATTAGGGAAAAATATTTGTAGGATTGTTGGTCCGCTAAATTACCTAGATAATAGCAAAAACTAGAATGTTCTACCTAGAACACTAACTGGATTATAACCTTTCAAGCTTTAACAACTCCAAACTGCGGCGTCTTCTAGATTTTTAGCAATGTAAAAATTGTCTGCGTTTACAAAAATCTCTGTACCTTGTCTAATCTACCATATAAGACTAAATATTTTAAGTACACACTTATTCAATTAAATTGTCTAAATTTTGATGTAAACTAGAGCATTCTATCTAGATAACTAACCGAGTTTCTCTTGTTTAAACTTTGAACTTGCTAAATCCGATGTTTCATAAACTTCCTTAAATATCACAGTTAATCTATAAGATTAGGCAAAGATAATTGTAGAATTATTAGTAGATTAAGTTACCTAGATAATAATAAAAAACTAGAATGTTCTATCTAGAATATTAACTGGACTATAGCCTTTCAAACTTTAACATCTTCAAACTGAGGCGCTAGCTATATTTTTGAATAATTAAAATTTGTATGCGTTTACAAAAATCTTAATACCTTGTCTAATCTATTAGATAAGACTAAGAATTTTAGGCACAAACTTAGACAACTAAATAAACTAAATTTTGATGAAAACTAGGATGAGAATCAAATGGAAACTTTGACATTGTTGTCTGACAAGGGGGCCCGAAGTGCCACGAAGGTGGACTGAAAGCTATAGAATAACTGACAAATTTCATAAGAGATTTGTTTTTGGTAGTCCTAAAAAGACTCATTAGTATTATAGAGTTCCGGAAAGGTTGAGTATATTTATATATTCAAGCTTTGTTCCGTCTTTATTAAGTTTATCTGATTATCTATAATGTTGTATGGTTTTACCAATTCAAAATTTATCATTTATATCAATAACCTGCTAAGTTCATGTCTCTCTCACAAAATGTCAAAATTAAAAATATCTAACCCCAACACCACATGGGTTTTCAAGTGAGTGATTTACAAAATATTGTTCATGGAAGCAGAGCTGTGCTGATGAGAGATAGATCTCGAAACGCGTCCACAGATGGCTATCCACTCAAGGTATCGGAAAGACATGATCTTAAAACTCAATGTTATTCTTATGGTTTTTGTTGAGTGCCACGAAGGTGGACTGAAAGCTATAGAATAACTGACAAATTTCATAAGAGATTTGTTTTTGGTAGTCCTAAAAAGACTCATTAGTATTATAGAGTTCCGGAAAGGTTGAGTATATTTATATATTCAAGCTTTGTTCCGTCTTTATTAAGTTTATCTGAATTATTTTATTAGTAAAAAAAGCGTCCCCAAGGGGAATCGAACCAGCGATTCTATGAACCCGAGCTCTTACCGCTGCGCTGACCGGCCATTGAAATTCATGCTAACATAGCGGGCTTCTGAGTTGTCTGTACTTACCGGTTGGCGTAAAAATGGGCATCTGGCCCTCCCGCTTTCGTCACTTTCATTTATAGTCAAGCCCTACATATACTGTAAATTTGGGCCAAATCGGTGATGACGAGTTGACAGGGCCCCCTTGGAAAAGGAACTGGAAATTTTGTGTTTGGAATAATTAACATATCACCTGTTGCGCCATCTCACCCGGTTTGACTTGCAAGATTTATTCTAAAATTTGCTTGAATGCTAATTTCTAACAAAATTGGCAGTTTAGTTTAGTATCGATTTGTGCTAAATATTTTGAACAAAAATTTTGTAAAATTTTCAAGAATCTTGAACAAAAGTTGAACACCTCATGCTAATCAAATTTTCCTAATTTCAAAAATTCTAACAAAATTTGAAACTTTTTGCTTCAACTCATGCCAATAAAATTTACCGAATTTCAAAAATTCTAACAAAATTTGAAACTTTTTGCTTCTAAATTCTTAAGAAATGTTTATGAAATATGTTATGAAGCATTCCCTGCGCCATCTCACCCTGTTTGAGTTCCAAAATTGATTCCAAATTTTGCTTGAATGTTAATTTCTAACAAAATCGCCAGTTTAGTTTTGTATCGATTTGTGCTATCATTAACATATCACCTGTTGCGCCATCTCTCCCGGTTTGACTTGTAAGATTTATTCCAAATTTTGCTAGAATGCTAATTTCTAACAAAATCGTCAGTTTAGTTTAGTATCGATTTGTGCTAAATATTTTGAACAGAAATTTTGTAAAATTTTCAAGAATCTTGAACCAAACTTTAACACCTCATGCCAATAAAATTTACCGAAATTTTAACAAAATTTGAAAATGTTTGTTACTAAATTCTTAAATATTGTTTGTGAAAAATATTCCCATTCATTGCGCCATCTCACCCTGTTCGTTTCTACGATTATTTTTGTAAAATTTTTATATTTAATACTAAAAAATTGATTACAAATTTTGGATTTTGAATAGTAGTTTGAAAGTTTTTAAACAAAAAACGGTACTAACGACACCGCAGCTACAGATTTGAACAAAATGGATGGTTAGATTAGGTTATAACCGAGCAGATGAATGTTCTATTTAGAATATTAACTGAACTATAGCCTTTCGAACCTTAACATCTTCAAACGGTGACGCTAGCTATATTTTTGAATAATTTATATGCGTTTACTTACTTAACGTTTACTTAGCGTTTACTTACTTAATACCTTGTCTAATTTACCAGATAAGACTAAGAGTTTTAAGTACACACTTAGTCAACTAAATAAACTAAATTTTGATGAAAACTAGGATGAGAATCAAATGGGAACTTTGACATTTTTGTCTGCAAGGATCTGGAAATTTTGTTTATGGAATAACTAACATATCACCTGTGGCACCATCTCACCCGGTATGACTTGTAAGATTTATTCAAAATTTTGCTTGAATGCTAATTTCTAACAAAATCCTTAGCTTAGTTTAGTGTCGATTTGTACTAAATATTTTGAACAGAAAATTTTTCAAATTTTCAAGAATCTTGAACAAAACTTTTAACACCTCATGCCAAAAAAATTTACCGAATTTCAAAGTTCTAATTTGGAAATATAAATTCTTAAAAATTGTTGAAATATGAGATGAAAGATGAAATATTTTCTGAAGCATTCATTGCGCCATCTCACCCTGTTTGACTTCCAAGATTTATTCTAAATTTTGTTTGAATGTTAATATCTAACAAAATGCTCAGTTTAGTGTAGTTTCGATTAAATGCTAAATATTTTCAACAGAAATTTAGTCAAATTTTCAAGAATCATGAACAATACTTTTACACCTGATGTCAATAAAATTTACCGAATTTCAAAAATTCTAACAAAATTTGAAACTTTTTGCTTCTGAATTCTTAATAATTGTTTATGAAGTATTTTATGAAGCGTTTCTTGCGCCACCTCACCCTGTTTGATTTCCAAGATTTATTTTAAATTTTGTTTATGAATGTTAATTGCTAACAAAATCGTCAGTTTAGTTTAGTATCGATTTGTGCTATCATTAACATATCACCTGTTGCGCCATCTCACCCGGTTTGAGTTGCAAGATTTATTCTAAATTTTGCTTGAATGCTAATTTCTAGCAAAATTGTTAGCTTAGTTTAGTGTCGATTTGTACTAAATATTTTGAACAAAAATTTTGTAAAATTTTCAAGAATCTTGAAGAAAACTTTAACACCTCATGCCAATAAAATTTACTGAATTTCAAAAATTCTAACAAAATTTGAAACTTTTTGCTTCTAAATTCTTAATATTTGTTTATGAAATATTTTATGAAGCATTCATTGCGCCATCTCACCCTGTTTGACTTCCAAGATTTATTCTAAATTTTGTTTGAATGTTAATTTCTCACAAAATTGGCAGTTTAGTTTAGTATCGATTTGTGCTAAATATTTTGAACAGAAATTTTGTAAAATTTTCAAGGATCTTGAACAAAACTTTAACACCTCATGTCAATAAAATTTACCGAATTTCAAAATCTCTAACAAAATTTGAAACTTTTTGCTTCTAAATTCTTAAAAATTGTTTATGAAATATTTGTTAATAATTGTTTTAGATAAGACTAAGAATTTTAGGTACACACTTAGTTAACTAAATAAACTAAATTTTGATGAAAACTAGGATGAGAATCGAATGGGAACTTTGACATTTTTGTCTGACAAGGCGGCCCTGTCAACTCGTCATCACCGATTTGGCCCAAATTTACAGTATATGTATGGCTTGACAATTAATAAACGTGGCGCAAGCGGGAGGGCCAGATGGCCATTTTTACGCCGAGTTTTGTTCAAAATTCTTGAAAATTTTACAAAATTTCTGTTCAAAATATTTAGCACAAATCGATACTAAACTAAACTTACGATTTTGTTAGAGATTAGCATTCAAGCAAAATTTGGAATAAATCTTACAAGTCAAACCGGGAGAGATGGCGCAACAGGTGATATGTTAATGATAGCACAAATCGATACAAAACTAAACTGGCGATTTTATTAGAAATTAACATTCAAGCAACATTTGGAATCAATCTTGGAAATCAAACAGGGTGAGATGGCGCAGGGAATGCTTCATAACATATTTCATAAACAAATATTAAGAATTTAGAAGCAAAAAGTTTCAAATTTTGTTAGAATTTTTGAAATTAGGAAAATTTGATTGGCATGAGGTGTTCAACTTTTGTTCAAGATTCTTGAAAATTTTACAAAATTTCTGTTCAAAATATTTAGCACAAATCGATACTAAGCTAAACTGACGATTTTGTTAGAAATTAGCATTCAAGCAAATTTTAGAATAAATCTTGCAACTCAAACCGGGTGAGATGGCGCAACAGGTGATATGTTAATTATTCCAAACACAAAATTTCCAGTTCCTTTTACAAGGGGGCCCTGTCAACTCGTCATCACCGATTTGGCCCAAATTTACAGTATATGTAGGTCTTGGCTATAAATGAAAGTGACGTAAAAATTGTTTATGAAATATTTTATAAAGCATTCCCTGCCATCGAACTACCATCTCACCCTGTTTGATTTCCAAGATTTATTTTAAATTTTGTTTATGAATGTTAATTGCTAACAAAATCGTCAGTTTAGTTTAGTATCGATTTGTGGTATCATTAACATATCACCTGTTGCGCCATCTCACCCGGTTTGACTTGTTAGATTTATTCCAAATTTTGCTTGAATGCTAATTTCTAGCGAAATCGTTAGCTTAGTTTAGTGTCGATTTGTGCTAAATATTTTGAACAGAAATTTTGTAAAATTTTCAAGAATTTTGAACAAAACTTTAAAACCTCATGTCAATAAAATTTACCGAATTTCAAAAATTCTAACCAAATTTGAAACTTTTTGCTTCTAAATTCTTAATATTTGTTTATGAAATATTTTATGAAGCATTCATTGCGCCATCTCACCCTGTTTGACTTCCAAGATTTATTCAAAATTTTGTTTGAATGTTAATTTCTAACAAAATCGTCAGTTTAGTTTTGTATCGATTTGGGCTATCATTAACATATCACCTGTTGCGCCATCTCACCCGGTTTGACTTGCAAGATTAATTCCAAATTTTGCTAGAATGCTAATTTCTAACAAAATTGGCAGTTTAGTTTAGTATCGATTTGTGCTAAATATTTTGAACAGAAATTTTGTAAAATTTTCAAGAATCTTGAACAAAACTTTAACACCTCATGTCAATAAAATTTACCGAATTTGAAAAATTCTAACAAAATTTGAAACTTTTTGCTTCTAAATTCTTAATATTTGTTTATGAAATATTTTATGAAGCATTCATTGCGCCATCTCACCCTGTTTGACTTCCAAGATTTATTCTAAATTTTGTTTGAATGTTAATTTCTAGCAAAATCGTCAGTTTAGTTTAGTATCAATTTGTGCTATCATTAACATATCACCTGTTGCGCCATCTCACCCTGTTTGACTTCCAAGATTGATTCCAAATTTTGCTTGAATGCTAATTTCTAACAAAATCGTCAGTTTAGTTTAGTATCGATTTGTGCTAAATATTTTGAACACAAATTTTGTAAAATTTTCAAGAATCTTGAACAAAACTTGCTAATAAAACACCTCAGCCAATAAAATTTGCCGACTTTAAAAATTCTAACCAAATTTTAAACTTGTTACTTCTAAATTCTTAATATTTGTTTATGAAATATTTTATGAAGCATTCATTGCGCCATCTCACCCTGTTTGACTTCCAAGATTTATTCAAAATTTTGTTTGAATGTTAATTTCTAACAAAATCATGAGTTTAGTGTAGTTTCGATCAATTGCTAAATATTTTTAAGAATCTCAAATTTTCAAGAATCTTGAACCAAACTAGAACAATAAAATTTAACGAATTTCAAAATTCTGAAAAAAATTTCTGAAAATTTTTGCTTCTACATTCTTAAAAATTGTCTATGAAATATTTTATGAAGCATTCATTGCGCCATCTCACCCTGTTTGATTTCCAAAATTTATTCTAAATTTTTTTTAATGTTAACTTTTAACAAAATCACATGTCAATAAAATTTTACGAATTTCAAAATTTTCGCTATTGTTTGTGAAATTATTCCGAAACACTCATTGCGCCATCTTACCCTGTTCTTTTCTACGATTTTTTTTGTGCAATTGTTACATTTAATACTAAAAATTGATTAAAAATCTTGAATAGTAATTTGAGTACTTACGTACTAACGCCACCGCAGCTACAGATTTGAACAAAATGGATGGTTAGCTTAGTCTATAATGGAGCAGATAATTCCAGACCACATTTCGCGCGGCAGCGCGACCTCTCGAACCGAAATAAGAAAAAATATTGGATAAGGGTTAGATTAGGTTATATTAGAGCAGATAAATCCAGAGCACATACCGCGCGGTATCGCAACCTCTAGCTGCGTTAATACGTAAGTACCGTAATTTGAATAGTTTTAAACAAAAAACTTTTTTGGCAATTGAGGCTTTGAAAATGTTTTTGTTTAAAACTATTTAAATTACGGTACTTACCTATTAACGCCACCGCAGCTAGAGGTCGCGCTACCGCGCGCTATGTGCTCTGGAATTAACAAACATTTTCCTCATTTGACAATTGGGCCGAAGATTCGGTTTCTAAGAAAATTTCGTGTATGAAATTGTCGTTTAAGCAACTGCGCCATCTCTCCCTAATATACAATGAGAAAAGTTTTGAATCTATTTATTTTTCACTCAAAATTTAGCACAAAAATGATGAATTTAAAATAAATATTTGGTCATGTTCGTTACGGTACACTTAATTCAAGTTAATCACGAAAATAAGTGCCCCATGTTTTGTTATGGTTTAAAATTGTGTGTTCATTTTTTGGAATAATTATGCGAGTTGAAGGAAATGGATAATTGTAGGTTGCCGTTTCATGTTTAAAAAACGAATAAAACTAATCCTTACAACACAGTTTAATGTAAATTACGTGCAGCAAGAACTCAAGGTTTCTTCAGATGCATTCGTCTTTTCGATTGAAGGATGCAGTTGTTTACTATGAGCTGGTGTTACAAGAACGTGTTATCAGATTTCTAGCGAAGTCTCCTCTAGGCCAATTAACATAATTATAATTATTCTCCGAGTGTCAGCCGGTGTGTCATGTGATTGCCCATCTCGGAACGGAGCTAACAAGGCTGTCCACACCTGCCTTCCTCCTTATCAATCTGCGATCGGTGCTCGACTCGTTAACTCGACCATTGCACCTCTCCGAACCGCGCACCAACAACAAAATCCGAAACGGACAACTTCATAAATCTATGTTTGTTGCTCTTCCCTCCCCGAAAATAACGATCGGATCGGTGGATACCGACACGCCATCCGTCTTATTCTGACACTCGCCCGTTTACAAACATACATCGTTTTATGAATTATTTATCACGGGTTTAATCGCTCTTACTACAAACTTGAATGGGATTTTCTTCCCATGAATCCATAAAAGAGAAAAACTCACATTTTAATTATTCATAAGCAACGCTTTAATGTACGGTTGAGTATCTCAATCGAGTGAAGCTAATAACTTAAGAGGACCAGCATGTAGTACTAGTGTCCTAAAGGCATGGGCGGGCTACCAGTAGCCGCCTATTAACGCGCTGCGTGTTGCTACTGGAATAACCATTATTTTTTTTTTAAACTCTTTCCGATATCTTTTTCCGCGCTGCGCCAAAACCGCATCTTTTCCGTGCCATTTTTTTTTGCGGCATTCAGATCCCATAGATTTGTGTGTGTTTGTGTCTGCCCGACGTTATCTCAGCGCTCAGTAAATCACGTTCAAATTATTCTGATTTTATGATCTGATAGCGACCGCCGCGCTCGTAAAATTGATAAATGCTTTTTGATTGTTTGATTGCCAACATTTCTTTTTTTTATATTCATTGTGAATATTCAAATATATTTTAAAATCATTTGTTTAATTCCCTTACAAAATATAGGAAGTTTTTGATGCGTTTTGATAATTTTGATCAAAAATATTGTCAATAATAAGTGACCCGCTAAAGTTCAATTTTCTACATCCAATAACTCATTTCTATTTGTTTGTTGTAACTTATAAGTCTGTTTAAAACGTCGAATTAGAAGTAAAACTATATCAATCCGAAGTCTGATGTCTGTTTTATACTGTACAAACTCTTGAAGAATGGATTAATAAATTTCTTGAAGTAAAACTTCATTAGGCACGACTTACGGAATAATCTTTTTTCAATCGAAAATAACGTTGATTGACAAGTAGGGCAGTGTCATTCACCGGTGAATGACACGGGTGTCATGAAACTGATTCACAAATGATCCGGTGTCATTTGCAATCCGGACGGATCCGGCCAAATTTCCATCGATCCGGCCGGATCCGTGCGGATCCGGCCGGATCGTTGGAAATTCGGTTGATATAATTTTTCCTTTTCATTTCAAAATGGACTGTTTCCAGGATGATCCAGTGAGTGTATTATAAAGGTAGCTTACACAAACACACACACTCACATTTATAATTAAACAAACAATTATAAATCTAGTACTGTGTAGGTAACTAATTAAATTTCACAGATAAATTTTAGTATTTAACTTTATTAAATCTAACATAATAAACTTTACTTAATCTACTGAGATCACAACAATTAGGTATTTGATCATGCTAACAAGTCTTATTCTTATATTTATGAGCATACATTACTTTCAACACCTAAACCCGACCAGTTCAACATCACGAATTCCGACGAAAACCGAACGGAAAATATTAAAAAATAGCGAGAAAATGTGGGATTTCAATGAAACTCTTACTGAATGTGGGTATCCACAAGAAGTACCCTTTGACTACATTTGATCGCTCCGCCTCCAATGGGGACGGCGTGGGGAATTATTTTTGCTTCTAAGGTTTTTTGCAAATATCTCGTTAAGGCTTCAAAATACAAAATTGTAACCCGGATCTCCTTATGTAAGACGTCGGTGTCCACAAAAAAATATTTTTTGCAAATTTTGTTAAATCATTCGGTTTAGCCACAAATATGAAATGTAAATATGAAATGTAAAATTTTTTTCCCGTCTTTGAATTTCGTTTCTCAATTTACATGAGTTTATATGGTCGGGTCTAGGTGTTGAAATTAATATATGCTATACATTGTTTATCACAAAATCAATTTTGGTTTTTAAAAAAACCATGTCACGCCATGCCCACGACGTATTTAAAATACCTACTCATTCATCAGCGCGATTATTTTACCAAAAAATAGCATCAGTACAGGTACTAATATACCGGATCCGGTCAACGGATCCGGTATATTAGTACCGGATCCGGTAATTGACTAAAATATATTCCAATTGACCGGATCAGGTATATTAGTACCGGATCCCGTAAACGTTAGTGATGCCGGATCTACCGAATTAACGGATACAACATTTCCGGATTGCAATCCGTATTGACAAGTCGCGCCTAAAGAATTTTTTTTTCAAACAGTTCTTTTCTTTAATTAAAAAGTATTAGAAATGTTGCTGATTTATGGAACATGAGCGTGTTAGGTTTTTATAATTTTTAATTTATAAAATAGAGATTTTAAGTAACTCCTGACACAAAAAAAAACACTAAAAAGTAAAAAAATAAAATCATTCTCTTGCCCTTTTAACTTCATTTTTAACAAAAGTTTTCATAATTTTACCGATTAATATTTTGATGTTGAGCGTCGCCTCGTCGGGGGACCGCTATGTGAAGAATTATAACTAATTATACCTACAATATTGCTAAGGATGAAAATTGTGTTTTTTTGTGTTGAATTGACATGGAATGACCCAATAGAAAATACAGCGAGAAATTTTACATTTCTTACTTTGCAGAGTTTTTTTGTGTCGCGGGTTACTTAAAATTTTTAATTTTATTTTATTATTCGAACGTTTTCCTTTTCTTTGATATTTTGTTTGTAAATACTAAACTAGGCAAGGTAGAAATTTTTTCCAGACATTTTTGGAAAGCTAAAAGACCTAGTTAGTCTTCAAGCTTCGTCTTTATGCTTTAAATACTTTGCCAAACTAGAAGCTACAATTGTTCGACAAAATTGAACACCAATTCAATATTTTGAAACTAAGTGGACAAACTAATTATTCATTTGCAACAAAACTAGGCGAGGTAGAAGATTCTTCCAAACATTTTTGGGAAGCTAAAAGAACCAGTTAACTAAATATATGTAACTTAGTCTTAGTCGAACTTTAATTACTTTTCCAAACTGGAAGCTATAAATGTTTGACAAAATTGAACACCAATTCAAGATTTTGAAAGAAAGTGACCAAACTAATTCCTAATTTGCAACAAAACTAGGCAACGTAGAAGATTCTTCCAAACATTTTTGGAAAGCTAAAAGCCCTAGTTAACTAAATATATTTTACTTAGATTTCAAGCTTTAATTACTTTGCCAAACCGCCAGCTACAAATGTTGGAGAAAATTGAACACCAATTCCAGATTTTGAAAGAAAGTGACCAAACTAATTCCTCATTTGCAACAAAATTAGGCGAGGTAGAAAATTCTTCCAAATATTTTTGAGAAGCTAAAAGACCTAGTTAACTAAATATATGTATAGGCAACCCAATGTACGCAATGTCAATTTCCAATGTCAATTGTGGCACGGGGGGCGCTGAACGTATGAGCACATAGAAATAGCTCTCAACCAATCAACAAAGCGTAAATCAAACGCACGTGTGTGTTATCAATCATAACTTATCATTAATCGCGGACTGTTACATACGTGTGTGTTATGATGTATTTACATATTCCACGAATTGTACAATAATGGGCATTTACAATAGTGGTCGTAGATAAATACAATTACGCAGTCTGGGAAAATGGAGCTGCTGGTGTAATAGCAGGCGAAGTACCGGCAGCATCTAAGATCGACTCGACGACCGCAGCTATTTGTAAATAGCGTCCGGAGTTTGATCGTAACGCAGATTACGTAATCTGTACGCTTCAGGTTACATTAAAGAATCAGCGGCGATGTATGTATGGTGATCGCGACCATTGTATGCTAAACGGCGGAGACAATTAGGAGTTGTGTCGCTATGTGCGTCTCTCGCCTAAGCTACATATTGCAGTCTCTTCAGGTGCTAACGCACTACTTATCTCGACGTGTTCATCGCTTCCACGATATTAATATTTTATGAATTTCGCCGCTTTTGGTGAAACCATGCTATATTGTTCCCTATATGTGATATTTCACACTCCTGTTTATAATTCCAAATCAAAACTATTCATCTTCTTGTTACATAAACCATTCCGATTTTATGTTTAAGTTTGTTATAAATCAAATGTGATTATGGACATAATACAAGATGGTTAAAGTCAACATTTTAAAGTAACTTTACGTGTTCTGTTAGAAAAGTATCCGACTTTATTTTTTGTTTTGAAAACCTTATGGATTTGACTCAAGCGCGCTTGCATGAGCCGACCTTGAACCTTCGTGCGCATGCGTGAATTTTTTAAGACCACAATAAAAATAAAATCCGCATGAACATCCGCAATGAATGTTGTGCTTGCGGATGCGGATGTCCAAATCGATGCGGAAGCTCCGCAATTCCGGATGCGGATGTCCAAATCTATTTGCGGATGCGAATATTCGCAACATCCCTACTGCGTATAATCCAAAACTATTCGTATTGTTGATATTCGGCGTGTCTCCTGTTTAACATAGCACTAGAAAAGCGGTTCGAGATGCGGAACTGTATACTAGAACTGGAGTTGGAACTGGAGAAGAACTGGATACTAGAGGTACTATCTTTAATACGTCATCACAAGCGCAGGCATACGCAGACGATATGGACCTGACCTCTAGGACTCTCTGAAAAGCAAAAGAAATCTTTGTAAATCTTGAGAATGCCGCAAGAAATATGGAACTACAAGTAAATGCAAATAAGACAAAGTTTATGGCTGCCACAAAAGAACCCAGGGCGACCAGGGCAATTGGAGAATATTACATCGAAGCAGTGGATGAGTTCGTATATCTAGGAGCCTTGATAAACCCGAGTAATGATGACAGCAAAGAAAGGCGCATAATGCTTGCCAATGCTTCGCTGTTATTTTGGGCTGTCAAAATACTTACGTAAATCGAGCAACCAAAAGCACAAAGATCGAAGTCTATAAGACGTTAATTGTAAAGTGCCAGTATTGTAAATGCCAATTATTCTACAGTTCATGGACTAACTTACAAAAATTGACATTGCGAACATTGGGTTGCCTATATCTATGAGCACTCTTATTCCAAATAAGTACTAAATAATATGGCTCGGAAACCTGGACCCTAACAAAAGCAGATGAGACGTTACTATCAACATTTGAACGAAAAATCCTAAGAAAGATTTATGGTGCTGTCCAAGAGGATAACGTCTGGAGAAGAAGATATAATTTTGAGCTTTATAACTTATACAGAGGGTCAGGAAACAGAGACATAATAAGAACAATCAAAGATTGGAAGGTTAAGATGGGCAGGACATGTAGCAAGCTATTACAACAACGTGCCAAGGCGAAGAAACTTTGAGGCCATACCAACCGGCAGTAAAGGCAGAGGGAGACCAAGGCTGAGATGGAAAGACTGCGTTTCTGAGGATGCCAGAAAAAATGGTGCAGCTGACTGGAAGGTCCGTCCCAGAGACCGGAAAGGATGGCGGATGAGGCTGGAGAAAGTCGAGGCCCTGTAGGGCTATAGCAATATGATGATTTGTATTGTTGAACTATACGAAGCGGTTACACAGCTAGGTAGGACAATACGCTAGTTTTCTCTACCGTGTGTACATATCTTAAAATGCGCAATCGTACTTAGGTAGTTTTTACAACACATTACAATCGACTGAATAAGGAGTATCATAAACCAGACATCAATGGCCTAATATGCAATGCAACTCGATGATGTTAACACTTTTTTGAGTAATTAGTTACCAACCAGTTTATCAATTGATTGTTTGTAAAATTATTAAAGTTTCTCCACAAACGTAAAATCAAAAACCTCGCCAGTCATGCACGAGGTGTTGAGTTCATGCGAGTGTATTCCAATTTATAATTAAAAAAAGCAAGCTGCAATGATGAGAGATAAATCGCGTCTGCATAGGGCTATTCGCTATGATCTTAATGATCTTAATAATGATCTTAATGATGATAATAATGATCTTAAAAACAATGTTAGTTGTCTAATGCTCGTTTAGTGAGTCGATAGTGTATTGGGACTAGTAATAACATGCAAATGTCTGTTGTATAATTCAATATCCTGCGTGGTATTAGCCAGGGAAGTAGTTGTTTCAACATGATATTTGTTTTGTAGTCTGAGTGTAGTTTTGTTTTGAATATATTAATATGTTCAGTAAACACTTTTTTGATTAATTAGTCAACCAGGGGTATACCAGTAATTGATTGTTTGCGAAATTATTACAGTTTCTCCACAAACGTAAAATTAAAACCTAACCTCGCCAGTCATGCACGAGGTGTTGAGTTCATGCGAGTGTATTCCAATTTATAATTAAAAAAAGCAAGCTGCAAAGATGAGAGATAAATCGCGTCTGATTGGGGCTATTCACTGAATTTAAATAAAAAGAAATGATCTTAAAAACAATGTTAGTTGTCGAATGCTCGTTTAGTGAGACGATAGTGTACTGGGACTAGTAATAACATGCACATGTCTGTTGTATAATTCAATATCTTGCGTGGTATTAGCCAGGGAAGTAGTTGTTTCAACATGACATTTGTTTTGTAGTCTGAATGTAGTTTTGTGTTGAATATATTTATATATTTAGTAAACAATTTTTTGAGTAATTAGTCTACCCGAGGTATACCAGTTTATCAATTGATTCTTTGTAAAATTATTAAAGTTTCTCCACAAACGTAAAATTAAAACGTAACCTCGCCAGTCATGCACGAGGTGTTTAAGTTCAGGCGAGTGTATTCCAATTAATAATTTAAAAAAGCAAAGCTGCGCTGATGAGAGAAATCGCGTCTGCAAAAAAAAGCAAGCTGCAATGATGAGAGATAAATCGCGTCTGCATGGGGCAATTCACTTAATTTAAATAAATAGAAATGATCTTTAAAACAATGTTAGTTGTTTAATGCTCGTTTAGTGAGACTATAGTGTACTGAGACTAGTAATAACATGTAAATGTCTGTTGTATAATTCAATACCCTGCGTGGTATTAACCAGGGAAGTACTTGTTTCAACATGATATTTGTTTTTGTAGGCTGAATGTAGTTTTGTGTTGAATATGTTTATATATTCAGTGTATTCCAATTTATAAATAAAAAAAGCAAATCTGCACTGATAAGAGATAAATCGCGTCTGCATGGGGCAATTCACTTAATTTAAATAAATAGAAATGATCTTTAAAACAATGTTAGTTGTTTAATGCTCGTTTAGTGAGACTATAGTGTACTGAGACTAGTAATAACATGCAAATGTATGTTGTATAATTCAACATCCTACGTGGTATTAACCAGGGAAGTAGTTGTTTCAACATGATATTTGTTTTTGTAGTCTGAATGTAGTTTTGTGTTGAATTTATTTATATATTCAGTGTATTCCAATTTATAATTAAAAAAAGCAAATCTGCGCTGATGAGAGATAAATCGCGTCTGCATAGGGCAATTCACTTAATTTAAATAAATAGAAATGATCTTTAAAACATTGTTAGTTGTCTAATGCTCGTTTAGTGAGACTATAGTGTACTGGGACTAGTAATAACATGCAAATGTCTGTTGTATAATTAAATATCCTGCGTGGTATTTGCCAGGGAAGTAGTTGTTTCAACATGATATTTGTTTTGTAGTCTGAATGTAGTTTTGTGTTGAATATATTTATATATATTCAGTGTATTCCAATTTATAATTAAAAAAAGCAAATATGCGCTGATGAGAGATAAATCGCGTCTGCATAGGGCAATTCACTTAATTTAAATAAATAGAAATGATCTTTAAAACAATGTTAGTTGTTTAATGCTCGTTTAGTGAGACTATAGTGTACTGCGACTAGTAATAACATGCAAATGTATGCTGTATAATTCAATATCCTGCGTGGTATTTGCCAGGGAAGTAGTTGTTTCAACATGACATTTGTTTTGTAGTCTGAATGTAGTTTTGTGTTAAATATTTTTATATATTCAGGCTACATTTCGCCTTTAAAAGGTTGACCACCACTTCTTTTTTACCAACATTGCTAAAAACTGTTTGAGTACTAGATGGGGGGCACACCCTAAACCAACAACAAACGAAGTGAGACACTCCCCTGGTTCACTGCACATTTCAATTTCAATCGAATTGTGTTCCACAGCAGTTACTCACAAAGTAGGAATCATATAGAAAAATCAGTTGTGTGGGCTCGGAGATAACATACTGAATGTAACAAACTGAAGATAACATACTGAACGAAGATAACATACAGAACCTCGAAAATAAGAGTTCTGGAAAAAAAGTGCCTGGCTTCACGGAACTTTTTACGTCAATTAAGCGTGGCGTCATTATCAAAGAAGGTGTGTACCACATGTACATGTGGTACACACCTTCATGGGCACATGGCAATCAACCTGTTAATAATTTAATATGTTTGTTTCTATAATTAGCGCGGTTTCCCCAATATTCGATTGTTTGTAAATTTTTATTCTTCTTCTTCTTCACTTCAGGTTTTAGGCACTTTGCCTGTTATCTCTTCTTCCATGGCATTGAGAGAATCTGACTTTGGCTGGTATACTCTTCTCGTGTATCCGTTCTACGTGTTCTTTACTTTTATTTTCCTTTATTTTAATAAATAAAGTAAATGTTTATTAAACAGCTATATTAGTAAGATTGAACTGAAAAACAAGAATCGCACTTGCAAGAGTGCAACTCTTGCAAGTGTTATGTATGAGATCTTTAAACGAACGATTTTTTAACTTTATACGTATTTTATTTTATTTAACTTTATACGTATGAGATCCGTACTGTGCAGTCACAATCTTAGCCGGAAGTTAAAAATACGTATTGTGAAATGCTATGTATTTTCGGTCTTGCTTTACGGTATGGAGACATACCTTAAACCTTAAAAGAAGCATCCTCGAAGAAGATCGACGCCTTCGAGATGTGGGTCTATCGAGGAATTCTTCGGATCAGTTGGGTTGACAGAATAACGAACGACGAGGAAACGAACGAAGAATGAACTAACCTAACCTAACCTAACCTGTTAATTTGATTTCCCAAAGAGCGAATTTGATTTGTAAGCAGATAAATTTGTAAAACTTTGAGTGCAAAATTTACGTAAAACATGAAATCAAGTTAAAGGAATCGTCGAGTTTTGTGATTAAAATGAAAACCTTTTTATAGAAATGCTACTCGATGATGTAAACACTTTTTTGACTAATTAGTCAACCCGAGGAATAACAGTTTGTCAATTGATTGTTCGTAAAATTATTAAAGTTTCTCCACAAGCGTAAAATTAAAACCCAACTTCGCCAGCCATGCACGAGGTGTTTAACTTCATGTGAGTGTATTCCAATTTCTAATTAAAAAAAGCAAAGCTACACTGATGAGAAATAAATTGTTCGTTGAATCACAAAACTCGATGACTCCTTTAACTTGATTTCATGTTTTACTTAAGTTTTGCACTCAATTTTGCAAGTTTTGCAAATTTATCTTCTTGCAAATCAAATTCGGTCTTTTGAAAATCAAATTAATAGGTTAAATTTAAACAGGTTAAAACCTAACCTTAAACTGAATAGCGCCACGCGACTTGTAAAAACAAATTAACGTGAATTTGTGTAGGGCGGGTGGGCTTAACCTAAACCCCGACCACGTATCACGGGAGGGGAGGGAGGCGGTAGTGGTGGCTTAAAAAGTTGCTAAAAAACATCACGTGATTAATGGACGACCCCAAACCTTCTATACTCGAACCGGCGAGAGAATGCAGCTGTATTGCGCCGAGGTATGAGGCACGCGCAGGTTATTTTGAGGCAAGAAATATGCGTCAGTTTATAACTAAACACCGCGCACTCGAAATAATGTGGGGGTATGCGCAATACATGCTAAACTCGTTGAGACGAGTCGCATTTGAGACGCATTTCCTCGCCGGTACGAGTATACTTCCTACTACCTATCAATAATAATACTGATTACAAGCAGATCTGAGGTTGGGCCATAGGCATATTTTCCAAAATTTCGCCTTGGCGCTCAACCTGTTAAATAGATTATTCTACATTAACACCTAACCACCTGACATACGTCTCTCAGACCCAAAGTAGCAGTAATTTTCTCACCTGAGACGTATGGCAGGTGGTTAAGGGTTAAGTAGATACTAGATATGTAACATTATAGATATAATATTAGAGAGATAGATGAAAGTATTTTACAAGTGTAACACTTGGGGGTTAAATATAACGCTGCAGTTTGCGCATTTTAGGACATGAAAGGACTAAAATTAGTGAACAATTAGTGAATTAGTAAAAATATTCAACATATGCTTGTACTGTCGTTCCACAAATCTTATAAGCTCGGGACATGGTAAATAGAATGTACACGCAAATCAATTGATTTTTAGGGTTCCGTACCGAAAACGGAACCCTTATAGGATCACTTTGTTGTCCGTCTGTCTGTCTGTCGGTCTGTCTGTCTGTCCGTCTGTCCGTCTGTCCGTCTGTCCGTCTGTCCGTCTGTCCGTCTGTCCGTCTGTCCGTCTGTCAAGACCATTTTCCTCAGGAACGCGTAGAGGTAACAAGTTGAAATTTGTAACAAATACTCGGGTCTGCGGTCTCTTGCAGCTGTGAAAAAATCAAACTTATAAGTCAACGCGATCAAAAGATATGACCGTTTATGTCGCATATTTTGCGATTTCACAAGGGAATCAAAACCTATAGGGTACTTCCCGTTGACCTAGAATCATGAAGTTTGGCAAGAAGCGGTGTCTTGCAGCACATGTTAAGGGAAAAATCTGAAAACCGTAAATATGTACTTTAATTACAAGAAAAATGCAAATTTACTATTAGAAACTTATGAAAATACACGTGGTATAGGCACCAGAAGCATATGGGTTGCATACAGTTAGGTCCTGCTAAAGATACCTTACTTACAAGTATGTACGGAACCCTCGGTGCGCGAGTCGCAACTCGCACTTGGCCGGGTTTTTTTTTCTTAATTTTCTCAGAAACGGTTTCACTACTTCGTCACTAATTTCTCTCCTTCCATCCAATAAACATAATAACCATCTGCAGACGCGTTTTGAAGTAAAATTATATTGAGTAAAACATTAAAGCAAGTTAAAGAAGTCGTCGAGTTTTCTGATTAAATTAAAAACATATTTTGTGTGCATTTTTTAAATATTTGTTTAGTAAGAAATGTTGTGATGTAACGATGTGGTTGGAGATGGTGTCCAAAAATAAGATTGTAAATAGTGTTTTCATTCTTTTTCTAAAAATAGTCGAGCGTTATCAATTCAGTAATATATAAAGGATGTTTGTATGTGCGTTATCTTTCGAGGAATATTACTATGTCGGGCACTTTAAGATCTTCGGCGCCAATAACCATTGAGCACACATATTGTGTGGAAGAGTTAAGAAACACTTGATGGCTATCGCTGGATTCATTTTAAGTGGATATAAATATAGCCCTCCTTGGATACAGTTTGTCTTATACGTTTCAGATTAATTTCGTGTAAAAACGAGATTATCGGTTTAAAGTTATTCTGTCGGTAGATTGATATAAATAATGTTTGGTCGTAAAAAAGTTGGCCGCAGACTGTGGCGAGAGTGTCTGATTAGTTGAGGAGACGCCAGCGTTATCAGTTTCAATAATTGATTGAGATACGAGAGAGATGTGTATTAAGAGGTTTCTGGTGTAGGGAGAGAAATGAAAAACGATTCCCATTAGCCGAGATATGAGATATGAGCTATGAATGCATTTTCTGTGAGGATTAATCCGGGGCGAAGGAGAAAAAAATGGTGAGTGTATCTATATATAACGAAACGGTCGCGTTATCGTTATTGAAGCGGTAGCTCTCTCGGTTATTATTAAGAAGGGATGTCGGTTCATGGAACCAGGTGATTAGTAACTTCCAGAGAGGGAGACGGACTAATGATTGAGGTACCATCGAGATATGTGCGCGAAGGAATAAAGTGTATGCCGGCGCGCGGGCCTTATCAGCTGCTGCAGCGTCGCCTCGGCCTTTTAATCATCCCTTAACACATTTCTCACCTTATCTCAGTTAAAACCTTTGGAAAAAAAAGTCGCGCCCGGGAAAACTCGATAGCGCGCCCAACGTCTGCGGATGACAGAGGTGTGCCCGCCGATTTTAATGCGGATAGAATTCGCAGATCAATTTTAGATTCGAAACGATTTATAACTTTCTCTTATACACACAGAAGCGGACCCGCCTGATAGAATCTATCGATCACATTAGCATAAGACATTGATTTATAATTATCCGCAACGCCATCGCTCATAATTATATCGCACTTTTCCTCATCCTTTCTATTTTTTTATCGCGGCTCCTCCGTATTTATTACCCATTAGCCGCGATACAAATTGACGCGTCCCATATTCAACTTTTATCACTGTCCCGGTTCTAATTATCAGCGTTTCTCTCCTTCTTTTAAAATAAATTCCTAGACTTGCATTAGTCTGCCCGCGATAACCCGATATTTGTTCATGATAACAACCGACGTTCCATTCCAGATTATGTTTCTTATTACCCATGCCTGACTTAACAACAGATTAAGACACTCGATATACCTATGTAAAACGCTTACTCCTTCTACGTCCATTAATTATCTCGCATTTCTTTATTTTCTACTTAATTACGTTCGCGTTTCCACTAAGAAATAACAACGCCGTTGCATCACAAACATGCAACAAATTTTACAGAAATTAGATCAACCGTTCTTATTAAAAATTACAAATAAAACAACTTTCATCATCAACATCAATTATTCAGGAAAACGTTTAAATCACAAACTTTTCGATTATTGAATATTGGTGAAACCATACTAATTATATAGGTGTTCAACTAATGTACGTGTATTCCATTTTACAATTCAAAAGAGCAAAGCTGCACTGATGAGAGGTAGATTTCGCAACGCGTCTGCAGATGGCTATTCGCTTAATTTAAAAACGAAAAAATGATCTTAAAATCAATATTATGTCTCTAGCTCCGTTAGTGCCATGAAAATAGACTGGGACTAGAATTACTAGTATCTAATTGATTAAGATAAGAATCGTTGTCGTTTCTTTTCTCGCAACATACGTATCGATTCTTTTACAGATTGGTTTGTCTTTATTTCTCGAAATCGATAAAACCGTAAAAAATCACATCCGGTGCTTTCTGCGAGCATAACTATTATTATTTCTTTCCAAGTCCAATATAATACGAGGATCGCACAAAAACCTCGGCTAACTTATGAAACCAGATGATATCTCGGCTCGAATTTACGATTATTTTCGTTTGAAACGTATCTAATTATTATCGGCGGAATAATCCCGTGCGGAATCTGTGGAAGAAAAACGCATCGCGATTTTACGGTCACATTTGGTTAGAAATTGTCTTGAGGAAGTCAACAGTCGATGTTTATTTTATTAACATTTAACTAACTATTAACTATTAACATTTATTGCCTTGCTCATTTAATGAAACTCCATTTAAACAAAAAAAAAGGCAAAGGCCGACCTTTTACTAAATAGATCATATTATAAATAAAGCCTAGGCCGCACTATTGCTAAACCGCCGCGGTTTTTAATCGCGTGATTTTGTGAGTCAAGTAAGTTAATACAAGCGGCCTCACTTGCGTTTTTTTTTCCCGCGACTGATTTTATTAGCGTAGTGTGTGCTTCTCGAACGGTTTAGCGGTTACCGCTCGCGGCAAAAAACCGTAGTGCGGTCTCGGCCTAAAACATAGAAGAAGTTTTTGAAGTGAAACTACTTTAGGCGCGATTTAAAAGTAACTCACACCTCTTTTTCTAATGGGAATAACGTTCTAATGGGAATAACGAATAAGTATTTATTTGGCTTTTGCTTACAATTTTCGAAAAAATTTTCTACAAAACCAAAAACTTATAAATAAAATTAACCCTTTTACTGTCATTCCGGGAGATGTGACCCGGGGACCTGAATTTATACTGCGCCGTCCCAGGCTTTCTTTTTTTTTCCAGCGCCATCTAGTTTTGCTCTGGATTACTGCACTGGATTACTAAACGAGTAACGAGCCGTCACTGAACTTGAAGGGGAAATCGCGTTTTTTGGAAAAAAAATTTAAAAATACTACGCGACGATTGGAAATCTCACACAACCGATTTGAAACAGAATCGAATAGTTTCAAAAAATTATTTCACCGACCTGTCGTCTCCGGGGGCGGCTGGGTGATTTTTTTTAGGTTTTTCACTTTTCCCCACACAACTCGGGACAGTTTTCGTCGCACGGACGTTGTTCCGGCGCGTGGTTCCGACTGTCATCTCACTATTCGACATTTTTGGTTAAAATTTTTGCAAAATGCGAAAAACTCACTTTCCTTTGCAAAAAATTCGTCATGTTTTGACGCTTAAATGACGCGATCCAGATGTCTTATCGAAACTTGACGTACGTGGGGACGATCGTATGTTTTTTGGCTACAAGAATCTGATGCACGGCTGCCGCCGGGTGGCGGACACCGCCGCAGGCGGCGTTTTAGTCAGTCAGGCAACCCGAATTCTCAGAAAAATGTGAATAACGTCTCTGACAAAAGTCGCGCAACGACAAGAGTCGTGTAGTCGTGTGAAGTTAGCCCCCGAATTTTTGAAAAATTGATTTTTTTTTTTAGAGTTGTGGCAAGATTTCGAATAGTTCTAGAGTTCTTGCTTGAAAATTGCAATAGTTCCAGGGAATTTCGAGCAGAAATCGAGAAAATATTTTGGGGGCCAACTTCACGCAGCCCCCTCTTTTTCAGGAAAAAGAGTTCTGATGTAATATTCCAGTTCTTTATATAGAGTTCTAGAGTTCTCAATCGATAATGCATATAGTTCTACGGTTTTTTTTTCAAAATTTTGTACTTTTTGAAAAATAAAAAAAATCTAATAACGGTTTTCGATTGTACTAAGGCAGATAAACAAAAAATGCTTATTAGACATTTTTGTAAAATCAATATTTATAAATTTATTTATAAAAAACTTTCGACGAAGATAAAAAAAAAATACAAGAGTTCGGATTAGAGTTCTGAGAAGCCCCCGGAGAGTTCTGAACAAAGAACCAATACAATTTCTTTGTCAAACCAATATTAAAGAAGTTATAAGCAAAAACGAGGCGCTAAATTTTTTGAAAATTACGGAATTCAAAAAAAAAAATTCCATGAGTTCTGTTAAGAGTTCTGGGTAGCCCCTCGAGAGTTCTGAACAAATCTCTTTTATAATTACCACGTCCGACCAGTACTAAAGAAGTTATAAACAAAATATGCGGCGCTAAGTTTTTTGAACATTAAAAAATTGAAAAAAAAATGTTCCTGAGTTTTGATAAGAGTTCTGAGTAGCCCCCGGAGAGTTCTGAACAAATAACCAATACAACTTCTTTGTCAAACCAATATTAAAGAAGTTATAAGCAAAAACGAGACGCAATTTTTTTTTTAAATTACAGAATTCAAAAAAAAATTCCATGAATTCTGTTCAGAGTTCTGGGTAGCCCCTCGAGAGTTCTGAACAAATCTCTTTCATAGTTTCTATGTCCGACCAATATTAAAGAAGTTATAAGTAAAAACGAGGCGCAAAATTTTTAAAAATTACAGAATTAAAAATTTTTTTTTTTCATGAGTTCTGAGTTCTGGGTAGCCCCTCGAGAGTTCTGAACAAATCTCTTTTATAATTTCCATGTCCGACCAACATTAAAGGAGTTATAAGCAAAAACGAGACGCAAAATTTTTGAAAATTACAGAATTCGAAAAAAAAATTATTTCCATGAGTTCTGTTAAGAGGTCTGGGTAGCCCCTCGAGTGTTCCGAACAAATCTCTTTAATAATTTCCATGTCCGATCAATATTAAAGAAGTTATAAGCAAAAACTTGGCACGTTTTTGTTCATAACTCACCGGGGGCTACTCAGAACTCTTAACAGAACTCATGGATTTTTTTTTTCGAATTCTGTAACTTTAAAAAAATTTAGCGCCTCGTTTTTGCTTATAACTTCTTTAATATTTGTTTGAAAAAGAAATTGTATTGGTTATTTGTTCAGAACTCTCCGGGGGCTACTCAGAACTCTTATCAAAACTCATGAAAAAAATTGTTTTTTCAATTTTTTAATGTTCAAAAAACTTAACGCCGCATATTTTGTTTATAACTTCTTTAATATTGGTCGGACATGGTAATTATAAAAGAGATTTGTTCAGAAATCTCGAGGGGCTACCCAGAACTTTTAACAGATCTTACGGATATATATATTTTTTTTTAATTCTGTAATTTTCAAAAATGTAGCACCTCGTTTTTGCTTATAACTTCTTTAATATTGGTTTGACAAAGAAATTGTATTGGTTATTTGTTTAGAACTCTCCGGGGGCTACTGAGAACTCTAATCCAAACTCTTGTATTTTTTTTTTATCTTCGTCGAAAGTTTTTTATAAATAAATTTATAAATATTGATTTTACAAAAATGTCTAATAAGCATTTTTTGTTCATCTGCCTTAGTACAATCGAAAACCGTTAACAGATTTTTTTTTAATTTTTCAAAAATTACAAAATTAAAAAAAAAAAGTAGAACTAAATGCATAATCGATTGAGAACTCTAGAACTCGATATAAAGAACTGGAATATTACATTAGAACTCTCTTTCCTGAAAAAGAGGGGGCTGCGTGAAGTTGGCCCCCAAATTGTTTTTGTCGATTTCTGCTCCAAATTCCCCGGAACTATTGCAATTTTCAAGAAAGAACTATAGAACTATTCAAAATCTTGCCAGAACTCTAAAAAAAATTAAATTTTTCAAAAGTTCGGGGGCCAACTTCACACGACTGAGTCGTGTCGGTGGACACGACACGATAGTTTTCTACCGGAATTCTTCAGTGAATTTCATTTTCCCTGGGTATCTTCGCCGTGACCTCCGTAAAAGTGGTAATTTTTGTAATGCAAATTTGTTGTCCGTGTGGGGAAGCGTTCGGCCCAAATCTCCAGGTCTCGACGGAATCGCAAATTTCTATCAATTCTGAGACGACTGACGTGTGGCGTTTCGCGAATTTTACCTGGTGTACCGCACCACGTGAGAAGGCCACATTGGGCTTTTTTATGCCACCGGAGGCGGCAGATCTTCGGTGTTTTAACCGCGCGTCTTCGATGTTTTAACTGCAAATGTCCGTCCGCCCGTTGCGCAGCCCCAGGTTTCGTCCTCCGTCCTGTCGCGCTCCTCCGGTGGTCATCTCCCCCCCCCCCCTCTCACAGAAAAACGAGGTTTTGGCGAAAACGGCTCTACGGAAGCGGAGGCGGCAGCGCAAAACGGGATTATACATTTTTCTGGTGAAGAACTAAGAGCCTCGTCGAGCGGTGCCATTTTCGCAACTCAACTCCCCGAGGTTCAATCGCCCCAGACCGAAACCTAAAATCACGATTTTTTTACATTTGAAGCACATTTTTGTCGGATCTCAAAAATTCTTCCGGATCCGTTGACTGCCGCCGCGCTACGGTTTTAGAGCCATCGCTCGCCGTCCTGCGACGTCTCGTTCACCTGGTGCAAGAGAAAATGCAACTTTTTTTTGCCTATTTTGCAATCACTTCCGCGGACGCCCTAACTTATTTAAAGGACTCCAGGTCGCCGGTTAGATTCGTTCTCTTCAGAACACTTGCCCGCAACTATTCCGGCAAGAATTTTTAAATTGCGACAACTTTTTGCGAATCTACGGCACAACTACGGAAAAAAACAAAAGGCGTTTTGCGATAATACCTAGAACGTCCGAACTAGGGCATCCAATAAACCGATGAAATTTCAAAAACCGGTTTTCGGTTTTTCGTAAAGTAAAAAACCGGTTAAAACCCGGTTTTAAGCATAAAAATAAATAAAAAGCAACAAAAATTATAAATTTTGCTTTTTAATAAAATACGCATCTAACGCTTCTAAGAAGTTATATTTCATTGACGATCGAAATTTTGTACAGAAATTACCGCCGACCGAAAAAACTCTCTCGCTATTTGTTGAGGTGGGCTGAATCGATTTCAGTGCATTAAATAAATTTTCGATCACCATCGATTACCAGCAGGCTGAGTAGGCTGCAGCCTAGGGCGGACTAGCTGGAGCTAACTTTTTTTTTGTCGTACAGAAATTAAAAAGATTCGTTTTTATATACCTTAATGTAAACATTATTAAGTCCACAAAAACAAATTCAACATGTAATATGTTTCACCACGTATTGTTAAATTATTTTTTTTTACAATTGGCCTAGTAGTGGTTGGTACGAATCAGGATCGACGGGGCCCAGCTGTGAGCATACGCCGCGTACTGGCATTGAGTCTGAGAGAAACAGATATAGAACCGCGATACAAACGAAAAAGCAGCCGAAAAGAAAAGCCGCTGAAAGAAAAGCCGCCTCGCTTGATTGAGTCATGCAATTTCTTATATATATATATATATATATATATATTAATTTTTCTGCCGTTGTGTACTATAGAAGGAAAAATAAAAAGTACAGTGATCCGAATAACGGAAATTATTGTATGATTTTGGAACTGTTAGCTGAATTCGATTTTTGGTGAGTCATGTTGAATATCTAAGACTAAGATTTTTATAAATTCGACACAACGCTGGCAAAAGTGACTGAAATTGGGAAAGAGAAAACGCTAAAGAGAGTAAATTTGACATGTTGGTCAGCTAGAGAGTACGCATGTTGGAGAGTTTCTTGGCACGAAGTTCTTAAAACTTTGGAATCAAAATTTGCTAAAAAACTTCACGTGATTAATGGACGACCCCTTACATTTTATTTTAGTATAAATAAATCTACAATACAATACTTCATGAATAACCATAGAAAAATAAAAAATAAATTCACTTGAAGAAAAAAATAAAATAAATAAAAACCGACTTTCGGTTTTTCGAAAAAACCCGTTTTACGGTTTTGTAAATTTTAACAGAAAACTCGTTTAACCGGGTTCGGTTTTAACCGGTTTGGATGCCCTAGTCCGAACCAATTGACGGATCGGAACCGGACCGGCGTCGTTCGATCGAGCATAGAACCCATTAGTTTGTTTGGGAGTTTAATCCCGATTACGTCGCGACGCTATAAAAACGACTATTCTTGGACGTCCAGGAAAACTCCCACAGAATCGGCAACTTTAGTTCTGCGGGAACGGTTTCGCGCGATTCCCGCAGAAAATGGATGGTTTTATCATTTAGTGTAAGCGGCATCGCGCTGCGTCGTTTGCAACCGTCGCGACGCCCGCCGAAATTCGTCACATTGCATGAAACAAATGACGAAAGTAAAACGTCCATATTTTTGCAGCCCCCCGATGAATGCTATGGATTTTTTTGTGGATTGTAGAATGATGTTTTCGCTTTTCGCACCCATAATTGGACGTCGCGGAATCGCGCTGCGACAACTGTTAATCTGCACAGAGAAAAACTTAAATGTCGATTTGGGGCACCAGGTAGTCGCGTTTTTAAATTCAACAGCGCTGCGTTACTGCGACAAAGGAGTCGCCCGCCACAGTTCGAAACGTATCGGCTCTTCTTCGCTGGAAGGTGCGGTCAGTCTGACCGCTGCAGTTTCGCCGTTTCTGGACGTAGCGACTTGAAACTGCACGCGTTCGATTCAGAACGGACGCACGCGCCTCTTTTTAATCAAATACCAGTGTATTCCATTTTATAATTCAAAAGAGCAAAGCTGGACTAATTAGAGATAGATCTTGAAACGCGTCTGCAGATGGCTGTTCAACATTTTCGGAGGTCTATAACGCAATTGAGTCTTAGACTGCCCTCCGACTACCAAAACAAATCTCTACTTTGCTGTTTTATTTGCACATTGAATACAGAAAATTACTAAGAATGCAAAGTTTTTTGCGTACATTTTTGCGCAACCTCTCACGACACACAGTTTGGCATAAGACATTGGTCGAAACCAGAGGTCTTCAGGCTGAGTGTTTAAACTCAATTTGTTGTGATTTTATTTCATATTAAAAAGCTAAATCCATTTATTACGCATAGATCAATCACGATTTGTAGCTTAGACATGGACGAACTAATTGAGTCCAATTCTTGTAATATAGTTAGACTAATATGTCATGTCTTTCTACATACATGTCAAATCAAAACCTAACGTCGCCAGTCAGGCAGAAGGTGTTCAAAACCATACTACATTATAGATAATCGTATACACTTAATAAAGTCGGAACACAGCCTGAATATTTAAAATATCAAATATATAAAATATATATACATAAATAATTCAAAAGAGCAAAGCTGCACTGATGAGAGAAAAAAACCCTTCCGGAGCTCTATAACACATTTGAGTCTTTGACTACTCTCCGACTACCAAAACAAATCTCATGTAAAATTTTCCAGCTATTTACTAGCTTTCAGTCCACCTTCGTGGCACTCAACGAAATCCTAAAAAATAACATTATTTTTTAAGATCATGTATTTCTATTAATTAAATTAAGTGGATAGCCTTAATTGGATAGCCATCTGCAGCCGCGTTTCGAGATTTGTTTCTCCTCTGTGCAGCTTTGCTTTTTATGAATAATAATTTGTAAACACATTTACAACCCGCTTACTTGAAACCCATGAGGATGCCTTGGGGTTAGATATTTTTAATTTGATATTAAGATGACCTCTGTGACGTCAGCAATACTCTATGCGGCACCGATATAGACAGACGTACTAACGTACAAAAAAGTGGAGAAATGATATAATTTGGGTGCAGATTACGTATATGTACAACTTACAACTTCCACCGATGCTCTAATGGTGGTAGTTCCAATCATCCTCATCGAACTTCTCATGGTAAGAAGAAGGGAAATGTATAAAGATCGATATAGGAAGCGAGATAGTTTTAGACAAGACAGTACGAAGAGTTGGCAAGGTACTTGAAAAAAAAGCTAGAAGGGCAGATGGACATGTTGATTTGTTCGGTATTTTAGCGGACTGTATCTTAATATATAAAACAAAGTCGGGTTTGAAGTTAGACTTTTAAAAACTCAAGAACGGCTGCACCGATTTTTATGATTTTTGATTAGTTGGATTTGTCCCCACCCCTGCTATTATAGTAACTATTAAAATATTTAACGAAAAATTAACGAAAAAAGGTAATAATAATGAAAATAATACATTTTCTCATTTTTTATGGAACGCCACATATATTCGCACAGCCAAAACTGCTTAAGCTATAACTTAAGCTATGCCAATAGCTGGCGCTTTTCATTCCCCATTCATGAACGTCATCCACGTGTTTTACATTTGGCGGTGCAGCTAGAAAATGGTAAAAGAGTTTATTTCAACGAATCAAATGTTGCTCAACTTGCTGCAACATTGACAAGTTTCTTTTTTATTTGCCAAAGCGATCCATTTACGCCAACGTTACTCTATGTGGGCCGACATCCTTTGAATCACTTGGAACTGTCAATGGTGCAGTGTGCCCAACATTTCATGCTGCATATCAACAGATCAATTTGCTTGAAAACGAAACTCATTGCTACATTACAAAAGCTAAATCAGTTCTTTCTCCAAATCAGATACGCACATTATTTGCTCATTATTTCGACATGTTTCCGATCGAATCCAGTTGCACGGTGGAACAAGTACAAGGATGACATGTCAGAAGACAGTTTACATCGAATTCGGGTCACTTCAGGGAATCCAGGGAATGAGGAAATACATAACCAGGCCTTGCTTTTGATAGAAGACATGTATTACCTCATTTTTTTGGCTCATTTGGTGCCGCAGTTTATTAGTAAAGTTATCGAATTCAATTTCCAATTCCTCTTGCATTTGCCATGGCGATCAACAAATCACAAGGCCAATCCCTGAGTGTTTGTGGCCTGAATCTCGAAAATCAATATTTCTCGCACGGTAACTTGTACGTAGCTTGTTCACGTGTCGGCAAACCATCCGCATTGTTGAAAAATGTCGTATATCACAAGGTGTTTCAAAGAAGGTAATAAACTCGATTTTGGGCATTTTGACATTTCGATTTTGGGCTTTTGTACTTATCGATTTTGGACTTTTGGAATTTATTATTTATGGATTTTGGGCTTTTATATTTTAAACTTTTGCACTTTTGGATTTTGACTTTTAGATTTTGTGCTTTTGGATTTTGCACTTTTGGTATTTTGTGCCTTTATATTTTGAACTTTGGATTTTCGGCTTTTATATTTCGCACATTTGGACTTTCATACACAGTATAATCTCGGTAATTTGCCCGTTGGTTAATCGGACGACACATTCAGTAATCCCTCGGTCCTGAGACCGCTCGCGCTCTTCCCTCCCACCACTCATTCTGATAATCCGGCGGTTGTCTGGTCCCATATGTGTCGGATTATCGAGATTATACTGTATTGAACTTTTGGATTTTGAGCATTTGAAATTTTGGATTTTTGATTTTTGTATTTTGGGCTTTTAGATTTTTGGGGTTTGGGCTTTTGAATTTTAAACCTTTGGATTTGGCTTTTTTTGTATGTCGTACCTTATGCAAGGGAGAGGGCAGACACGATTATATTCCCACCTATTATATAATCGAGTACGATTATGTTACCATATATCGATACGCGTAACATTTAACTGACTTTAATTTGACTAACTTTTATCCAACAGGGTAACCTCCACCTCCACTTTTGAGATGGTGTCCTATTTACGTAATATTTGTTTGTTTGTGTCCTATCCAACAGGGTGTGAGGTCTATGTAGCCCCACGCTAAAGAGGGTGTGAGGTCTATGTAACGCCACGCTAAAGAGACCTCACGCCCTGTTTAGCGTGGGGTTACATTGACCTCACACCCTGTTTAGCGTGTGGTTAGATAGATCTCACACCCTCTTTACCCTACATAAACCTCACACCCTGTTGGATAGGACACAAACAAACAAATAGGACGTAAATAGGACACCCTCTCGAAAGTGGAGTTGGAGGTTCCAAAACATGACATATTTCCCTACTGATCGGCAAAATTCGGAAAGGATAGTGAACTGCAAACTTTCCCCGGAAAGTGTGGGCGAAGAGATGCTGAGAAAGCTTGAAAATTGGAAAGCTATAAGGCAACTTTTTGACAACTTCTGCCTTATTATCCTGTGCCTTATTATCGCCCAAGGGATGCTCCCTTATTTTATATCCATCACTACACCGCATAAAATGTCAAAAAATTACAGAAATTATAAAAAAAAATGTCAAAATTATAAACATCTAACCCTAAACACCACATGGGTTTTCAAGTGAGTGGTTTACAAATTATTGTTCATGGAAGCAAAGCTGTGCTGATGAGAGATAAATCTCGAAACGCGTCCACAGATGGCTGTCCAATTAAAGTATCGGAAACACGTGATCTTAAAAACAATGTTATTTTTATGCCGACCCCTGGTCTAATCGATATCATGGTAACATCTTTAAAAAACTAGATATATCTAGAGTGAATGATTGGCCGTGTTGCGGAATGTTATTGACTTAATTAAAGCTGGAAGTGCATAGTACGTGTCGTGCGTCACGATCCTTCGAATTTGCATATAACTTGAGTGGCGCCCGGCCCGTCAAACCGCGATTTGCTGCAGACCGCAGCACGAAAAACTGCTCATATCCAGTAATTTCGCGGTTTTAAAATGCCGCCCACCCTCTCTATACACAGCACGAAACGTTTAAAGGAATTGCGAATAAACGGTGATTTCAACGGGTGAATACCGGCTGGGAATTGATCGACATCGTAATGGTTTCTAGAAGAGTCGCACTTGTTAACTGTTCGAGCTCTTCGCGGAACGATTGTTATGGGATTCAGATTGCGCATCTAATATAACGTTATATTTGCCACCGTTGTGAACTGTGAACACCCAACAATGTTCTTGCATCTTTTAACACTTATTTCTAGTTGTTTATGATACATATCTATTATGCATTGCTTTGCACATTATTCAGAGACTTACAATGAAACATTCACACTCATTAGATTTTAATTAATTAAAACAAATGCCACAGTAATTACTTATTTCCACCAAATATTAGATTGTTCTTAATTAAAACAAATATCGAAGTAATTACTTATTTCCACCAAATATTACTTAACCGATTCAATAAAACCTTTTATAACAGTTTGTTGATAACACAACGAAAAACTAATCACGTTTTACTTGTTAAACCGGAACACAGCTTGAATATATAAATATATGCAATCTTTCGGAAGCTCTATAATAATTATTAAGTCATTTTAAGACTACAAAACAAATCTCGTGTTGGAACACAACATAACCTATCCTCGACAGCCCAGCACATGGTTTTCAAACTAATGTAAGTGTTTTTCGTTTTGTAATTCAAAAGAGCAAAGCTGCACTGATTCATAAAAAAATAATAACTTAAATAAAACTAACCAATGCTTCTTAGGTTAACCAAATTTAGTCCAAATAAACTTTTTGAGATAATCTCTGACTATTAGTTTGTATTGTGTAGTTGTATTGAATGATAATTAGTAATCGTCTAAGAAATTATCTTATTTAAACGAAAACGTCTACTCATAAAACATCGAACTTTATTTAGTCTATGATAAACGTTTTAATCTTAATTTGTTTCATGCGTTGAGTTATTTATTGCAGACAATTACAGTATAGCAACACACAGCCATTTTCTATTGAGATGGAATTGCTCGATACAATTCATTATTTTACAAAGGATGTAAAATAAATTATTGTTTAAATTATTGTTTTCGTTTTCAATAATTTTCCAAATCGGCGTAATAAATAAAGTTGTGTTTGAAATCGGCCAATAATAGATTTGGTTTTAAGTGCAGTTCGTAGGCGTGTATTCCAGTAGGAACGGAATAATCTCTCGGTGGATCGTTGCGACTCTCTTCTTGTTTAACATAACACGAAGTCGAGAAGCTTTAGATCGGCTATCGTATCCGCTGATGAATTAGAATGCGTTTTAATCGGAAAGGAAACGTCTTTCTAGCCAACCGTTGAATACACAATATTCAGTAGCATTTCAGTTGTCAATCAAGCCGTTTGCATCTTCAGCAACTCGCAATTATTGATAACCATTGTCTCGATCATTATTTCCTGCGGCTATTATCACCGTGATTGACAATGGGTAACTAATGTGCGCTACATATGACGCGAGGAATAATATCGAACTGCATCGCCCGGGGGGGACCAGTAATTAATAACCGAACAGATCCTATCTGACAACGCACACACGCAGCAGCCCTAAGCCAATACACAACCGATTCCTATCTCCTGCACAGACATTCCGAACTCTAATTAAAGATTCGTATCAGTCGCGAGAGAATTCTCATCCCCGTCTTATTAAATTCTTAATACACTTAATCTACTCGTTGCAATCGCATTTTTATCTTTCAAACAACCGCACGTGATGTTTATTCAATAACCGCGTTTACCTTTTCCACAATATTTATTTATTTTGTTAATAATAACTCATTAATGAGGGAATGATAGTGAGTGATGTATGGAGAGTTGCGGTGGTTATGTGATAATGGGTTGGTATGGAGAGTCGCGGTGGTAATGTGATGTATGATTTGGAGGGTACGAAGACGTGTTGGTGTGTCGCGTAGGTTGCTGACGGACTGCTTCATTAGAGCTGGTCCGTTGGACATGCCCGACCCGTGTACTGCTCTTATCAACCGATGCATTTGTACTAACCTGTTCCTCATCTATCGACCCCGCAATAACTCTCGCGCTCCGCTCGCTATATTTTATTACTTATCTGCGGTTGGTATCGAACGTACCGCTCCAGATTCTATCTTTTCTCGTGTTTCCGAGTACACTTAACATTTGCATTTTATTCTTTTGCAGGTGAGGACGAGGAATGGGGAAGCGACGCGAGCGCAATGGAAACTGAAACGACACCCGCTGCCGCCTCCGTTGAAGCGGAAGCTACCGAGGACGTCAAGCCGCCGCCATCTCCGCCGCCTTCCCAAACGGAAGATCAGCCGAAATCTTCCGAAGACGTCAGCACTCCAAGAATTCGACTGAAAACAAATCTAGCTACGGATCCAGCCCTGCAATCCCAAGCTGTTACCATTAAACAAGAATTCGAAAACAACATATCCCCCACAGCTAGTGAGTACCTTGCATCGCTACCTCCAGCACTGCGAGGTTTCTTCCTACCCAACGCTTTGGCACTAGCGGAAACGCAAACCCGCTCAACGGAAACCGATGTCTCCAGACAACCGAATATCCCATTATTCATTTGTCCACCTTGTGGCATCCGATTCTCTTCTTTGAGTACACTCGAAGCACACCAAACGTACTACTGCTCTCATCGCAATAAAACTTCAGAAACCGACGACAACAAATCCACAAATGGGGAACCTAGCAGCACTCAGTCTGACCAAGATCAAACAGATCATCCAGCCAAACTCCCCCGCACCGGAAAGCAATACACCTGCTCACATTGCTCCTACAGTGCCGACAAGAAAGTCAGTTTGAACCGTCACATGAGGATGCACACTGTCTCGCCTAGTCCCTCAATTCCAGCCGTTCCAAACGGCGAAGTCAATCCAGACATTCAAGACCGTTACTGCGCCGAATGTGATATCCGTTTTAGTTCTTTAAAAACCTACCGCGCACACAAAACGCACTACTGCAGCTCAAGACATATGATTAAACAAACAACTCCAGCAGCACCATCCGCATCTTCTAAAGCCGCCTCCAGCTGCACTTCAGGTTCCACCCCAACCTCTCCAGTCGACACCACCTGCAGATCACCACCTTCACCGAACTCACAATCTCTACCAGCCCAACAACCCTTCTTCGCCCTACCAACAGATCCAATAATAATAGTCCCATATTCCTTACTACGCGGAGCAAGTTTACTTCCGGGAATAATCCCCAACATTTCCGGAATGCCAAATACAAACACACCGTGTTTCCTCCTTCCTAACGGAACCTTCCAACCAATGACACAAGCTTTACAAACCGCAACAACTACCACAGAAGTCTTAAAATCAGCGAATAAAACTAAAGAAGCTCCAAGCAAAGATTCATCGGCGCCTTTGGATCTCACCGTGCGAAAAACGCCAGAACCCAAAGACCCTATTTTAGAAGAACAAGAAAAAGAGAATATCAAGCGAACGCCATCTCCCGAAAAAATCGAATGCGTGCCATCAATCGGATCTCCACCAAACACTCCCTTATCCCAACCTGGGACTTCCCCGTCTCCAAAACGCAAGTTAGATCAAATGGAGCACAGCTCTCGAAGTAACAGTCCCAGAATATCAAGAACTCCAAAAGACGATAGACTGCAATCAAGCCCAGATAGCAACAATATGCCGTTCGGAATCCCAGCTTCACTACAACCGTTGTTATTGCGATCTGGGTCGTTATCTTTGTTACCGCCTGAGCTGCAATTAAGACTGGCTTCGGTTGAAATCCCACCTGTACCCCCATCGCCGCAAGTGCTAGTGAAACAAGGTGTTTCCAAATGCAAGGAATGCAACATAGTCTTTTGCAAACACGAAAATTATCTTATCCACAAAAAACATTACTGTTCCGCGCGCATGCAAGACGACGACGCCTCAAAGACCTCCGGCAGTCCACCGGCCAGTCCCGGCAGTGTGGGCGCCACGAGTCCCGCAACAGCACAATACCAACAATTGATTTGCATGGCGTGCGGCATTAAATTCACTTCGATTGACAATCTGAACGCGCACCAAGCGTACTACTGTCTGAAACGCAGCGATTTGGATGTGCGGAGGTGCGGGAAGTGTCGCGCCATTGCCGAACCGGGACACCAATGCATCCAAACGGGACCGATCTCCGGATGGAAGTGTCCCTGTTGCGATGTCGTCAGCGTCACCGCCAGCGCCGCCCAACGGCACATGGAATCCCATGCCGGCGTCAAAGCCTACAGGTGCACCATCTGCAGATACAAGGGCAATACTTTGAGAGGAATGAGAACACATATTCGAATGCACTTTGATAAAAGATCTCCTGATTTACAGGTAATTCATTTTTAATATTCTCAGGAAACTAAATAATAAAATAGTATATTATGAAACTAGGGCGGTAAGTTGTCAATTGGCTTCGAGAGCGAAATTGGGAACGAAGTGAGTGCGTTCATTCGCTCGAGAGGGCAGTTGACAATACCGCCCGTGTTACTTACGTTAATACGTATCTTACAAGTTTGGGGTCCAGGGGACAAGAAAAAAATAGAAACAAAAATGACGAATTTGCTTTTACATTTGTTTCCGGTGGTGTGAATTCGTCATAAGAACTCTCATCAGGCTACGGTATCACCATTTACATTTCAAAATTTAAAAATGGTGTGAGAACGGCTCTAGCATGCATCCTAAGAGAGATACCGCCCGACCGCCACCCTCTCAGTAGATGACGTCATCTGCCAAACATGCCAAACTAATTATCTCGATGCTGATTGGTTGATTAATTAATAAATAACTACAGTTGACCTTGTGCCTCATTTTATATGTAATCTTATGGAAAAGTGTAACTTTTGAACAGGTATTAACAGCTAATAAACAAGTAATGAACAGGTTTTGAACAAGTATTAACAGCTAATAAGCACGTAACGAACAGATTTTGTACTGATATTAACAGCTAATAAACAGATATGAAGAGGTTTGAACAGGTATTAACAGTTTATAAACAGGTTTAAACAGATACTAAACATGTTTAAACAGATATGAAGACGTTTGATCTTGTTTATTACCGATTAACACCTGTTCCAACCAGTTTAGTACCTGTTTAAACCTGTTTATTATCTGTTAATACTTGTTCAAACCTCTTCATATCTGTTTATTAGCTGTTAATATCAGTACAAATCTGTTCATTACCTGCTTATTAGCTGTTCATACCTGTTTATTCGCTGTTAATACTTGTTCAAAACCTGTTCATTACCTGTTTTTTAGCTATTAATCCCTCTTCAAAAGTTTCTTTTTTCCATAAGATTACATATAATTTGAGGCACAAGGTCAACTGTAATTATTTATTCATTATACAACCAATCAGCATCCAGATAATTAGTTTGGCATGCTTGGCGGATGACGTCATCTACTGAGACGGTGATGATCGGGCGGTATCTCTTTTAGGGTGCATGCTAGAGCCGTTCTGACACCACTTTTGAATTTTTATCTCCACCACGCGATTTTTATTGAATATTTACGTGCGTTACCCAAGTTACGTAGTAATAATTGAATTGACTAAAACTGCCATTTTTCGCACTAAAAACCGTGCGCCAAGATAGTACTTTTAAGGCATGAGTAATAAAAATGTTATTACTTAGTTTATTCTACTAATTTGGATGATTTTTGCATGATTGGCGGATGACGTCATCTACTGAGAGGGTGGCGGTCGAGCGGTATCTCTCTTAGGGTGCATGCTAGCGCCGCCGTTCCGACACCCTTTTTGAATTTTTAACTCCACCACGCGATTTTTATTGAATATTTACGTGCCTTACCCAAGTTACGTAGTAATAATTGAATTGTCTAAAACAACCATTTTTCGCACTAAAGCCCGTGCGCCAAGATAGTACTTTTAACGCATGAGTAATAAAAATGTTATAACTTAGATTATTCTACTAATTTGGAAAACTTTTGTTTATTTTTTAGGAAGAGAAATATATATCGTATATTTTGGAAGATGATGGTACGAATGCTGTCGAGGTGAACGTGGCTCCGTCGGTGAGTGTTCCCGGTGTGATAGACGATCGGGCGATTTCTCCAAGTTCGGAGGGTCGCGTTGGGCCACTGCACCATTGCGCTCTTTGTACGTACAGTTCGGTGTATAAGGCGAACGTGATACGACATACGAAACTGGTGCACAGCACCGCAGAGGTTCCGACGAACGGGAACGAGGAGAAAGCATCGAAGAGTCCGAATTCCGTGGAGGACGATGAAATCGTCGTCGTGAAGAAAGAGGCCATAGAACCAGAGGTGATAATAGCTCCGTTGGATGAGCCGATAAAACAAGAAGCGCTGGCGGATGATAAGGTGAAATCGGCGGCGGATAGAGATGCGGAGATCCTGCAGGAGGCGTCGAAAGTCGGACCGAAATATTGCAAGTCGTGCGATATTTCTTTTAATTATTACAACACATTTATAGCGCATAAGAAATTTTACTGCTCTAGTCATGCAGGGGAAGTGACTGCAACGTCCACGAATAACAACAACGCCCCGGCTAGACCGGCCGAAGCTTCTGTGCTATAAGGAACGGAATAATCTCACTTGTTGAAGGTCTGAACTGTGTATAGAACACATTTGTTATAAGTGATTTAAAGACAAATATTCAGTGTTAATATGGGCCAGTCCTAATGTATACGCGTATATTCTGTTATGTAGTTAACATGTAGATAAGTGCGACTGGGATACGGAGTGCTGAAACGACGCACTCACTTGCAATATGTTTCATTTCGTTTTTAATTATTATTTTGTCTAATAATAGTTTTGTTTTGAATTTAATTTTGTGTATAAAATCAAAGATTTAATTTTTGAATATCTAGTTGTTTAAGTTAAAGTACGATTATTTTTTTATTCCATAAACATTCTTATATATGCCAAAGCATTATTAATTAATTTGCATTTATATCTTGTACTCGAATCTTGTAAAGCTTTTTAATTATTATTTCGTTTCTATTTGGTTATCCTTTCTGCAGTTCCATCAATTTTAATGTACAATTTTATGGATTAATGTTATAGTTGTGGTGTTATGAACATCAATCCAAGGTATACAGTGATTACCCTTTATGGAGACAATAAATTATTTATTTGTACTTACTGTACTTTTATTTTATATTTTTCTTTTTATTTATTGTCTTCTTACAAATTTAATCAACTTATAATTCTGCTTTGTTCTTCACCAAAACTCTGCAGATAGGGTGAGCCAAGAACAGACAGAAGAAGTTCAATAATTGCCAATTTTCAATTAAAAAATTATTTGAAATCTTCAAAATGTGATTTAAATTTAAAATTAGTGAAAATACGTTTTCTACCATTTGCTGCCATGCACTTTTTTAAGTTGGCAGTAGTGATCATTTTACATCTAACTGCATCGCGGTAAAGTAAAGAAATTCTTGAAATCCCCAAAATGTATTATTTAAATTCAAATCTCCAAATTTTTACAACATTGACTACTATGCATTTCAATTTTAAGTTTGCAGTGATGACCATTTGACTAACTTCATCCCAGCAATGTAAAAAATGATTTGAAATCTTATAAATTTTTTATTCAAATTTAAAATTAGTGCAAATACGTATTCTACAATTGGCTGCCTTACACTTTTTTAAGTTGGTAGTAGTGATCATTTTATATCTTACTGCATCGCGGTAAAGTTAAAATATTCTTGAAGTCCTCAAAATATATGATTTAAATTCAGTTTTACACAATTGGCTACTATGCATTTCAATTTTAAGTTGGCAGTGATAACCATTTGACTAACTTCATCATGGTAAAGTTAAAAATAATTTGAGATCTTCAAAATTTTTTTTTCAAATTTAAAATTAGTGCAAATACGTTTTCTACCAATGGCTGCCATGGAATTTTTAAAGTTGGCAGTAGTGATCATTTTACATCTAACTGTACCGCGGTAAAGTAAAAAAAATCTTGAAATCCTCAAAATTTATGATTTAACTTCAGTTTTACACCATTGGCTCGCATGCATTTCAATTTTAAGTTGGTAGTGATGACCATTTGACTAACTTCATCTCAGCAATGTAAAAAACGATTTGAAATCTTACAAATTTTTGATTCAAATTTAAAATTAGTGCAAATAGGTTTTATTCCATTGGCTGCCTTACACTTTTTTAAGTTGGTAGTGGTGATCATTTTACAATTAACTTCATAGCGGTAAAGTAAATAAAATCTTGAAATCCTCAAAATTTATGATAAAATTATCTTATTACATTAATTAAATGTATTAATTAAATTATTTTAAATTTTAAATTCAGTTTTACACCATAGGGCCATAGGCCATGCATTTCAATTTTAAGTTGGCAGTTATAACCATTTGACTAACTTCATCGCGATAAAGTAAAAAATTGATATGAAATCTTCAAATTGTTGATTCAAATTTAAAATTAGTGCAAATACGTTTTCTACCATTGGCTGCCATGCACTTTTTTAAGTTGTGGGTAGTGATCATTTTACATCTAACTGCATCGCGGTAAAGTAAAAAAAATATTTAAATCCTGAAAATTTATGATTTAAATTCAGTTTAACACCAATGGCTCCCATGCATTTCAATTTTAAGCTGGCAGTGATTATCATTTCACTATCTTCATACCAGTAATGTAAAAACTGATTTGTTATCTTACAAAATTTTGATTCAAATTTAAAATTAGTGCAAATACGTTTTCTAGCATTAGCTGCCTTGCACTTTTTTAAGTTGGTAGTAGTAATCATATTACATCTAACTGCTTCGCGGTAAAGTAAAAAAATCGTGAAAGCCTCAAAATGTATGATTTAAATTCAGTTTTACAACAATAAGTACCATGCATTTCAATCTTAAGTTGGCAGTGATGACCATTTGACGAACTTCATTCCAATTAAGTAAAAAATGATTTGAAATCTTACAAAATTTTTATTCACATTTAAAATTAGTGCAAATACGTTTTTCAACCATTGGCTGCCATGTACTTTTTTAAGTTGGCAGTTGTGATCATTTTACATTCAACTGCATCGCGGTAAAGTAAAAAAAATCTTGAAATCCTCAAAATTTATGATTTAAATTCAGTTTTGCACCATTGGCTACCATGCATTTCACTTTTAAGTTGGCAGTGTTGACCATTTGAATAACTTCATCCCATTAATGTAAAACATGCTTTGAAATCTTACAAATTTTTTATTCAAATTTAAATATATTGCAAATACTTTTTCTAAAATTGCCTGCTATGTATTTTTTTAAGTTGGCAGTGGTGATCATTTTACATCCAACTGCATCGCGGTAAAGTAAACAAATCTTGAAATCCTTAAAATATATGATTTAAATTCAGTTTTACAACGTTGGCTACCATGCATTTCAATTTTAAGTTGGTAATGATGAGCATTTAACAAACTACATCGCGGTAAAGTTAAAAAATGATTTCAAATCTTCAAAATTTTTGATTCAAATTTAAAACTAGTGCAAATACGTTTTCTAAGATTGGCTGCCATGCACTTAATTTCAAGCTGGCTGTAATGATCATTCCACATGCATAGGGTTGCCAACTGGTCTCTTTTAAAGAGAACATGTTCTCTTTTCTTACAATTATTACTTGTTCTCTATCTTTATTAACATATACCCGAATTGTTCTCTTTTTTTCTAATTTTATCCGGGAAAATGAAAACGTTACTTTACTTTTACTAATAATAAACGTTAAACGTTAATTATTAGTTTGAAATTTAATTTTCATGTATTGCATATGTTTAAGAGAATGGTACAGAGCTATTTGATTTGAAGAATTCTGTCGAAAGATTAGTTGCATTATATAGTTCAGAGCATTACTGCTACCCAAAATATTAATTATTTATCTATATAGCAAATTCCGGGTAATTATAAATGATTGAAGCAAAATAGTAAATTGGCAACACAGAGCAGTTTTCTGTGTAGATTGTGCAACCTGTCAATAGTATTTATTTAGGTTATTGGAAACATTAATTATCATTTCAATTATCATTAATTGACAATTTTAATTGTTTTTTTCACCTTTGTTTTGAGTTTTGAAAATTGTTAACGATGTTGTAAACTAAAAATTTCAAATATGTTACCAATGTACTTTGAAATGTTTACTTAAATAGAGAAAACTAACCCTTCTTAACTGAGTTAGTTTAACATACTTATTGAAATGTTCTCTAAAATGTTTAATATTCAAATGTTAACACATGTCATAAAATATGTAATCGAAAGGGCCCATATTTGCATCAATTGAAATGAAGGTCATTTTGGCACATTATCATGGAAAATTTATGTCATCAAATTTGTAATCTTACTATTTTTATTTATTCCATTTAGATAGCCAAAGTTATAGCCTAGGCGTATAGAATGATGACATTGAAACTAATTTGTATAAGATACATAAGTTTGAACGGAGAAACAATAGAAGGAGGATTTTAAGTTTTAAAATGTTCTATGTTTTGTTTATATAATGTTCTCTTTTTTCGTGATCAATAGTTGACAACCCTACGACATGCACCTTTTTAAGTTGGCAGTAGTAATCATTATACATCCAAATGTATCGCGGTAAAGTAAAAAAAGCTTTAAATCCTCAAAATTTATGATTGAAATTCAGTTTTACACCATTGGGTACCATGCATTTCAATTTTAGTGTTGACAGTGATAACCATTTGTCTAACTTCATCCCAGTAAAGTAGAAAATGATTTGAAATCTTACAAATTTTTGATTCAAATTTAAAATTAGTGCAAATACGTTTTCTACCATTGGCTGCCATGTACTCTTTTAAGTTGGCAGTTGTGATTATTTTACATTTAACTGCATCGCGGTAAAGTAAAAAAAATCGTGAAATCCTCAAAATGTATGATTTAAATTCAGTTTTACACCATTGGCTATCATGCATTGCAATTTTAAGTTGGCAGTGATGACCTTTTGACGAACTTTGTTCGCGCCAATTTTAATAAATCTATAGTTTAATTCAAATCTTAAATCGATTTCGGCATCGATTAGAAGAAGGAGACAGATGTGTCGACCTGGGCCGAAATCGCGCGATTTATTTATTAATTTCGTCGCGAATTTATATTATACGACAGTACGCTTTGAGTGTGCGAAGCGTGTAGAACGAAATCGAAGCGTGAAGCCAAGTTGGACCGATACGTGCACGCGTTATTCAGTTTAGCGTTTCAAGTCAAATTAACCAGGGGTGTGATCACGAGTCCAAAGGGCTGAAGCGGCATCCAACGTCTCGAAGACAACAATTTTAAGGGAATCCCTCCACTTACTATCCCCATTTCCTCCCTTAAAAAGGCGCCGGAAGGACGATTACACGTGGCGGAGACGCGAGCAACCCTAACAGGTAAGTGATTAGACCAGCCCTGTATTTTGATTGAAAATTTTGATTTTCGTGAGACACGGTCCAAACAAACTTCATCGCAGTAAAGTTAAAAAATGATTTTAAATCTTTCAAATTTTTAATTCAAATTTAAAATTAGTGCAAATACGTTATCTACCATTGCCTGCCATGCACCTTTTTAAGATGACAATAATGATCATTTTACATCTATTGTCCATTTTTTTAAGAATGCAGTAACTAGAAACCTGATTTACACTATGACAAATGTTCAATCTAGTTATAAAATTTGGCGCCAAATTCAAATATAGTTTCTTGAATATGAAATTCGTAATTTATTAATGCTTTGATTAAATATCTTATTATTTATTTACATAGTTTACGCCCAAATTGGAGCACTTGAATCAAACCCAAATACTGTTAATTTATGTTAACAAAGTATTAAAAAAATAATAGAATTTTAACTAAGTTGTCAACTTAGTCAGCTTAAAAAAATACAGGGTCAACTTAAAATTGAAGTGCATGACAGCCAATGGTGGAAAACGTAATTCCACTAACTTTAAATTTGCCTCAAAAATTATTTATTTATATTATTATTATATTAAGATTTCAAATTATTATTTGTTGAAATCTCATATCAATATTACAAATATAAATTGTTTTTAAGTTTCAGATTTATTATATAAATACAACATTTGTTTCATCAAAAACCTTTAATATTAAATTTTTCACTTTAGCGCAATGAAGTTAGATGTGGAAATGGTCATTACAGCCAGCCTGAAATTAAGTGCATGGCAGCCAATCGTGGAAAACATTTTTACTAGTTTTAAATTTGAATAAAAAATTTAGAAGATTAGAAATTTTTTTTATTTCAGATTATTTGAAATTAATTTATTTAGAAGATTTGAAAGAATATCTTATTATTATTGAATAACTTATTATATTTGTTAAAAAAGCTTAACAAAAACACATTTATTGAAATTTAAATTTATTACATTCTTCTTGTTGTTTAGAATGGACCTATTTTGGACCACGCTTGTTCAACCTTTGGGCTTTGACCTTTGCCCAGTATTGTCGCATCTTCTGCCGGTGTAACTCCTTTCTGTCTTCTGTCGAGGGGGTACCTTTACTTCGGGGTTTTTCCTGAAATCCGCAGGCTCCCTTCAGGGTGCGTCTCACAGACTGTTTGTTTTGGAGATCTGTTATTCCCAGTTCAGATTCCTTTTTTTTAATTATTCCATTCCAAATTCATTCAAATGTAATAAATTTCCTTTAATTATTCCATTCCAAACTCATTCAAATCTAAAAAATGTACATCTACTAAAAAAATAACACTTTCAAGTGCACACTTTCTTCAAACAACAAAACCAGAAAGAACAAATACTACTATTGTTTGTATTGAAAAATACAGATTAAATACACCAAATAGCAACAATAGTAATAAAATGCCAATAAATAAATGGAGAAAAACGCAAAAAATCTAAATGATACAAACAGATCAGATGACAAATGTGAATTGACACGACAGCCATTGACAACTAACAGCTCAACATATATTGGCGTACGAAACAAATATACTTAGTGTTAATTAATTTTTTCATCTTTAAATTTAAAATTAAATATTTAACATTATTGTATAATATAGTACCTATTAGCCGTAGTATAATTTAACGTTCTATTATATTTAGAAATTATTCGTAGTCTTATATTCATTTAATTACATATCGCCAACTTCTACGCCAGTGACTGCAAATGTATGTGAAAGAGAGAGATGTAGAAGTAAATATCGTCGGTGTAAACTTCTCCTCGATTTAAGCCAATCCGAGAGCAAGGTCAAATAAACCCTATCTTCCCTGTACTGCATTCTTAAAAAAATTAAGTATAACTGCATCGCGGTAAAATAAAAAAAATCTTGAAATCCTCAAAATTTATGGGCTACCATTCATTTCAATTTTAAGCTGGAGTTATGACCATTTCACTAACTTCATCGCGGTAAAGTTAAAAAATGATTTCAAATCTTCTAAATTTTTTATTCAAATTTAAAACTAGTAAAAATGTTTTCCACGATTGGCTGCCATGCACTTAATTTCAGGCTGGCTGTAATGACCATTTCCACATCTAACTTCATTGCGCTAAAGTGAACAATTTAATATTAAAGATTTTTGATGAAACAAATGTTGTATTTATATAATAAATCTGAAACTTAAAATCAATTTATGTTTGTAATATTGATATGAGATTTCAACAAATAATAATTTGAAATTTTTGTGGCAAATTTAAAGTTTGTGGAATTACGTTTTCCGCCATTGGCTGTCCGCCATGCACTTCAATTTTAAGTTGACAATAGTGATTAATAGTGAAAATTATTTTACATGGAACTTCAAGGCGGTAGACTTAAAAATTGCTTTGAAATCCTCAAAATTTATGATTGAAATTCAATTTTACGCCATTGGCAACCATGCATTTCAATTTTAAGTTGGCAGTTATGACATTTTCACTAACTTAATCGCCGTAAAGTTAAAAATGATTTCATTTTTTTATTCAAATTTAAAACTAGTGCAAATACATTTTCTACGATTGGCTGTCTTGCACTTAATTGAAAAAAATTTTTTTGAAGATATCAAATCATTTTTTAGGTTGGCTGTAATGAGAATAACACATTTAACTTAAGGACCGCTATATACTTGACAGATAAAAAAAATATTTTTAATTATAACTATTTTTATTCAATTGGGAATCGTTTGGGAAGATTTGGGAATATAATTTTATTATTTAGGACTTATTAGTTTTCATGTAATTAATTAATCTTTTTTGGACGTATAGTTAGCAGGTCTGTAATTAAATCAACATTATTTTTACGTAATTTGATAGTAATTTATTTGGGAATCACGTTAAACACGGATTTAGCATTTGGGACATTATAATTAATTAATTACACCTATTTTTTGGTTAGTTATTTTAGTCACCAGAACACCTGCAACTGACGTCATTGACTAATATATGGCGGCAAAATTACTAATATTACTAATATTATTAATATTACTAATATATGGCGGCAAATGTTGGTTATATATTAGCACGAGCCGTTACCCTCCTACTTTGCCAGACGTAGATTGCACTTTAGTAATAATTGATTATTTTTATGAGTAAATTACTTTAAAATACCTATAGCTTTGACCTGCGATTTAAAAATTTCTATTCCATCAATTCCATGAACTCAAAAGTGCAAGGGATTGACAGCAATACAATCAGAAATTCCCTTTAAGAATTATTTTTATCATATAAAACTATGATTATGAAAGTCTGAAGGTCTTGTGATAATATATAGCAATGAACCTTTTTCAAAACACACTGAATCTTGGGGTGTGAATTTTATGTCAAAATATTCAATTTTTACGAGATAAGAGTAAAAAAAACACCTATCATTACATTACCTTATTGCATTACGCGAAAATACTCTCAAATTTTTGTATTAATAGTATATTATGTAATGAGAGTTGTAAGGAGCATATTACGTAAGAACGGAACGGTTACGAGCGACCCGCGAAGCGGGGAGCGCGTAATTCCGCGAGTACGTAATTGCCTTGCAACTCGAATTATGTACTATACTTTATCTACGACCACACTAATTTATTTGCATACCTTTTTATTTAGTACTTATTTGTAGTTTTCGTTAGATTTAAACGTGAAAAAAACGAAATGAATGACTACTTCTATGTGAATGATGTGACGTTTAATGATTATTTGGAAATCACGGAGTACTATATTTAAAAATAATCTCAACGTGGAAATCTCAACAAATCAACGAATCGTAAAGCAAACGTTCATGGGTGATTTTGAATTATTACATAACATTAATGGTGAATTGTTACATATGTGTGTGGTATGATGTATTTACATAGGCTACAAACTGTACAATAATGGGTATTTACAATAGTGGTCGTAGATAAAATACATTATTATTTTGATTAAAGATTAAAAATTAGACCAATGAAAGAGGTGTGAACTATAAATGATAGTGATTTTTTTGTCGAACTGTTTATTCTAATGAAGAAAACGATCATGAAATAAAAACTACAAAAATATTTATTGCTTTGCTATTAAAATTTTATAACATATACAATGCTGCAACTGGAGCTATTGCAATATTTGATGAGCATGTTGTTGAGCCCATACTTATATCGTCACATTCGAGCCAGTAATTCGCCATCCTGTGACAATAAGCAATAAAGTGTTCCATCGTTTTTCTGTAGTCGATTATTCCAATTAACCTGCAATAAAGATAATGTACATCGTTGAGAGCATTTTTAAATATTGATTAACTTTTGACCAGGTTTTTTTTATATGTAATTTTTTATAATAATATATATATAATTTTTTTTATATGTAAAAATGTATAATGATTGCATTTCTTCAATTTGGCTGCAACCAAACAGAAACACTTTGCCACTCAAAATATCATCTAAATATACTTTAAGAAATGTATTACACGCACGTGGAAGAGAAACATGTTCGAAAACCCGATGTTTCAAGTCATTAAAATAACCTTCTTTATAAGCAGAAGATGCGTGTTGTGTCCCATTTGGTACTGCAGCACCTGACCATAATACACACTCATAAATCAAAGCTGGATTTTCATCAGTAACAGCTTCTGCCGGTGGTCGTACTTTAAACTTTCGTAACCAAGTTTTTAACCAGAAAATGAGAAAATCTGCATCTTGTCTGTCTGGTATCATCTGGTAAACTGGAATAGCAGTTTTTTCAAAATTTATTGTAACTGTGTATAAAAATATATGTCTAGTCTTAACTCTAGGGCACTTTTCAAATTTTTTAATTAATTTTCCAGTAGCATCGGCACAAGTTTTTGATTTTTCTACAATACGACAATATTCTTTATATACATGCTCTAATGCTCTAATAACTTGCTCTAATGAACAATAAATGACATTAAAAGGATTCAGTCCAATATCAATAAGACTTTGAGCATACTTGAGATCACTCTTCATATCTCAGATAATAGTAACTTGATCCCGTTTATCACCAGGCTGAATTCCCATTTTTTGTCATGGCTTCCATTTTCACCTGACGATAAATATAAATATTTTGTAAGTCTGGCGACGTAGGCCAGCAGGCATTTGGGTTTCTAGTTTTTTACCAACCTCTTGTCGCTCATTACCATTTAGTGGTCGTTTAACATCTTCATGAAACATAGAACGTGTGTTACGAGTTTTAATAGTAAATTTTAATAATACATTTTCTAGACACGTATCAGCCATGCCAATAATATCGTTAAGACATTTCTTGCTCCTACATTTACCTCGAAACTTTATATCAAACAGACCATCTTTAGAAATATTTGCGTAAGACCAAACACACTTAAAAGCACATGGCATCTTGTATCTCTGAAAAAAAGCTTTAAATATAACATTTGCCCAAACTCTTGCTTTTAATCTCTTTTGTGTGTTTTCTAATGTATCGTCAGGTTTAATCTTTTCCCAATCTACTGTGGTTAAGTTTAGGGAAAATTCATTGAAATCAGTATTGGTATCAAAATCCTGATTAAAGTTGACAGATTCATCATCTGCCACATAATCTTCAGCCACAGCTGTATCGTGGTCATATGGATTTTCTCGTGGCACTGAAAGATTTCCATTTTTGTTTCCTGAGATGTGGGTATCGACAGTATGAGGTAGCCATCGACCATCCAAATCACGGCTCATTTGCTTCCATACATCTGATGATGTTGGAGGTAAATTATTATTACTGAAGTAACTTATATATTTCTTGATTAAAAATATAATTTAATTTTTTGATACTTTGGGACTGTACTTACTCCGAATAAAACCGAATAATACCGAATATTTTTAATTATAATTTTTGCTAAACCAGAGTTTTGTGCATGTAAGCCACGGCAGAAATTAAAGTAACGTAAAAAGACAATGTTTTACCGATTTTAAGCTAGGTTAGGTTAAATATTAGATTGGGTGCTATAATAGTTATTTACATATAGAGGGCCGGAGGATAAGGTTACGCCCGCCGCCGAAGTTTGAGGCTTTATGAGGCGAAGAGCGTAATCTTCCTCCGGCCCGAGGCATGTACAACGTTTTACGCACAACTGCAGAAAACCTACAAAATTTAATTAAAAATGGTTAAAAACGATGAAAAAAATACGACGGTGATTTAAATTCACAGCTCGTCACTTAGGTTATTTGTTGCTAAGAAAAAAAAAACGGCCAAGTGCGAGTTGTGACTCGCGCACCGAGGGTTCCGTACAAACTTGTAAGTAAGGTATCTTTAGGAGGACCTAACTGTAACTGCAACCCATATGCTTCTTGTGCCTGATAATACCACGCAACACATTAGTGTATTTTCATAAGTTTCTAATAGTAAACTCGCATTTTTCTTGTAATTAAACTACATATTTACGGTTTTCAGATTTTTCCCTTTACCTGTGCTGTAAGACACCGCTGCTTGCCAAATTTCATGATTCTAGGTCAACGAGAAGTACCCTATAGGTTTTGATTCCCTTGTGAAATCGCAAAATATGCGACATATCTTATATTACGATCATATTTTACGGTCATATCTTTTGATCGCGTTGACTTAGAAGTTTGATTTTTTCACAGCTGAAAGAGACCGCAGACCCGAGTATTTGATACATTTCAACTTGTTACCTCTACGCGTTCCTGAGAAAAATGGTCTTGACGGACAGACAGACAGACAGACAACAAAGTGATCCTATAAGGGTTCCGTTTTCGGTACGGAACTCTAAAAACAAAAATTATTGTAAACAAAAATTTTCATAATTTCGGAATGGAACTAAGCGATAAATTCCCACCAAAATATTAATGGAAGCTAATGAAGCTGTGTTGGGTTTGATCCCAAGCAAGTCTAAGGACCGATATAAAACGGGGTTCGTCTTGGGGAGTCTTAAGATGATAGATCTTGATGCAGGCTTTTCAATGATTTTACAGGCCCATTGGCCGGTAAAATTTTGACGGGCGTAATGTCCAATTTTCGGCCCTGGTAACTAAGATGTAAAGCAACAATTTTGTTGCAGTTGTGCGTAAAATGACACCTTGTTCTTTCAACTACTGAGCTTAAAGACATTCCTTTGTTTTTCTGAAAACTCAAATTTAATCTATGAAAATATTTCACTTATTTATAAGTAGTAACAGATTATAAAACAATTATAACTAAGAGACAAACTGGAGACAAAGCAAATTTTTATAGCTGATATTTGTCTCTGGCTGAAGCCAGGGGGAGCACAGATCTTTATCGCTATTATTGCAGCTTAAAAAAAATCTAATTTTTACTCTGCATAAATAAAACAAAAATTAAATTGATGAATACCTAACTTTAATTACATAGCCATAAATAGCATTAATAGAAACATATCTAATTATTTTAAAAGGAGCAACGTTTGAATTTTGCCGCCCTCAATTGCGTCTGTTGCCCGATGTTCTGTTGACTAAAATAACTAACCAAAAAATAGGTGTAATTAATTAATTATACTGTCTCAAATGCTAAATCCGGGTTTAATGTGATTCCCAAATAAATTACTATCAAATTACGTAAAAATAATGTTGATTTAATTTCAGACCTGCTAACTATACATCCAAAAAAGATTAATTAATTACATGAAAACTAATAAGTCCTAAATAATAAAATTATATTCCCAAATCTTCCCAAACGATTCCCAATTGAATAAAAATAGTTATAATTAAAAATATTTTTTTTATCTGTCAAGTATATAGCCGTAACTTAAGGTGACCAGATTTTTTCCAACCCGAAAGCAGTACATAAGCTATTTGAGTAAAATGACCACACGTTTGGCGGGACAGACCCCTGTCCCGCCGATTTTTAAAAATGTCCCGTTTTTTAGAAAATATCTGTATTTTTTATTTAAAATGTACATTAATATATAAAATAAGATTTTTCCTTTAATTAGTATCAATCAATGAAATTTTTGAATTTGAACTGTCTATTCTTCAAGGTATTCCAAGCAGTTATCATAAAAATTTCTGACTTCTTTCAGAAAATCCGGTCGTTTAATGACACCTTGTTCTGAAATTTTCATTGGGTGACACTAAAAAGGAGATTTTATGGGAATATGAGAAAAAATCTTTTGAATATATTAGTAAACATTTTCCAAAAAATTATATATTTGCGAAAATGGTCTTTTTTGATTTGCGTTATTAGTAAAAGGACGTTGCGTACTAGGTTACGAGTGCACGTCAGAAAGTTTATTTTCACTACGTCTATGTTGTTTGTTTAATGACGCAAGTTGTTTCCATAGTAACAATAAAGAGAAATCGTTTAATAATAAAACTCCATTTGATTTACATTGCACTTTTACACACGATTTGGATACTTTTACAAACTATTATAATAATGGCATCCTTCACATACAATAATGAATTAATGTATATTTTTTTTAATTATTGGTCGGCTTTCATAACTAAATTATAATAGACCTTTTTACGGTTAGTTAAGCGCATGGGCATCCGCCAAGTTTGAAAGGCGGGAATATGAATGTTTCGGGCACATATTTAGTTATACGTCAAAAGTTCTGGCATTTTTTTGACGTATAACATGTCGGAAATTGATACAAGCGTACAAAAAAAAACTATGAATTTCTACCTATTCTTATTTCATTACATTTGTGCCGCTTTGTCTCAATGAAAATGTGGTCACTTTATATTCGAGATATGGGGACTTTTAAAATAACGGCCTAGACGAATTTTTGAAAACTATCAAGGTCAAACGTTCTAGAATTGAAAGTTAGGTTTCACTGTTAACCTAATTTTGGAAGAAAAATTGGCAGTGGCCACTTACCTTTACCTATTTCCAGATTATTTAAACGCGAAAGCAATACATTGGATGAGACGGATGGAGGGGTAATGGTTATCCATGTGCTTTACAAAAAAATTGATAAAGAAAATTCGAATGATCTTCGCGGACCGCATAAATTGTCGGCGCGGGCCGCATGAGGCCCGCGAGCCGCCATTTGCCCAGGGCTGCTGCATTAATCTGAGTGTTATGTTTATCACTCTTAGAATGTTCTGTTATTGCTGTTTTGCCACTATTAGCAATACTGAGTTGTGAGCAAAATGTTCACTTTGGAAATGCATAAAATCACAGTTTTAATTATTTATTTTTACAATATTATGCAAAGCAGTACAAGCAGTACATCTTAGGGAAGGGCAGTACAAATGCAGTGCCTAAAAATTGAACAGTACAGACTATCTCAAAAAAGTACTGTACTGGCTAAAGCAGTACGTCTGGTCACCTTAATTTAACTTCATCGCGCTAAAGTAAAAAATTGAATATTAAAGATTTTTGGTGAAACAAATGTGGTATTTGTATAATAAATTTGAAACTTAAAAACAATTTATGTTTGTAATATTGATATGAGATTTCAACAAATAACAATTTGAAATATTTAAAATTTTTGTAGCAAATTTAAAATTAGTGGAATTACGTTTTCCACCATTGGCTGTCATACACTTCAATTTTAAGTTGACAGCAATGAGCATTTCACAACTAACTTCATCGCGCTAAAGTAAAAAATTGAATATTAAAGTTTATTAGTGAAACAAATATTGTATTTATATAATTAATTTGAAACTTAAAAACAATTTACGTTTTCATCAGTAATATCAGTTACAAACAAATAACAATTTGAAATTTTTTAAGCTTATTTAAAATTAGTGGAATTTCGTTTTCCACTATTGGCTACTATGCACTTCAATTGTAAGTTGGCATCAGTGCTTTTTTGACATTAAGTTCAAAACGCTCAACTCACTGTGTTTTCCTAACGTTTATTTTGAAGCAATTTAGGTTATATTCCTAGTTAAACGATTATTTTAAGAAGAACAATGTCGGCAGTAATAAGAGTAAAACGGCGATTAGACGAGGAACCATTAGATGCGCTAATCCTCGACTGCAAGCGAAGAAAAACTGAGGAATCCCAACCCGAGGAAGCCTCCACAGATTCTCTATCCACTCTCTTAAAGTTTGCAGGAACGGTTAACAATCAAGTAAGTAACCTTATGCCTGCTCCACACTCTCGCGAAATAGCACTGAGTTGAGCGAGGAACGAGAGTGTGGTCATTACTCAGTCCACCTTGTGCTTCCTCGCCTCGCCTTGGCTAACTTCACTTCATGAAGCGGTTTTTCGTTCCTGAGTCAAAGCGAGTATGAGGAAGGTTTAAACACTCGCGTGTTAACTCATCCTTTCCTATATATTATGCACACAAATACTTGCAGCAGCAGCTACCACCTGTTCGGTGTCAGTCATGGCACTGAGGTACTCGAGAAGTAAGGCGAGAGTGTAGATGCCTTCTCCGTCTAGTTCCTCGCTTCGAACAACTTCGGCGAAGATCCTCGCCGAAGTTACTCTGTGAGAGTGTGGAGTGGGCATTTTAGATTTACATTATTTATTCACACCAGAGACAAATTATTACAATTTATTAAATTATTACATTATACCCGTTAAACTCTTTTGTAATTAAATTTGCATTTTTAGGAAGACGATATATTCAAACATCTTAAAAAACCGACAAAGAACGAGTTCGAGGAAAACTACAAGAAGCATTACACGAACATCCGGGAGAAACTGAGAGACGAAATCAAGAACTCGTCGAGAGCCAACAGATTCAAAGTCGTAAATCTATGCAGACCGAACTTAGATGACTCGACAACCACCGAAAATAAAGACGCCTTAACCATCCTCGACATTGAAACCAACATTGAAACAACTGGAGATGATTCCAAATTTGTTTACGACTTGTATTACACAAACTCGGATGATTTGGGAGACTTTTATAACAACCATCACGTTAGGTAAGATGTTTTACCGTTATATTATTTATCCCATTAATGTATTACACAAAAAAAAAACGGAACAGGACGGGCTTTGGCCTCCTCCCACAGCCTACACTTGTGCTTGGTGTCTTGATCTCAGACACAAGTGTAGGGGAGCCCTTTAACGTGGATGGCGAGCCACTAATCATGCGGGAGATTCTAGACAGATTTTTACTGTGATGACTTTGCCAAAATCATCTACAGGAGAACAGTGGTTTAATTTTTAACAATGTCCAGGATTTGAATCTGGGACTTGTGGCTCCAAAGTCTGTATAATTAATGTTTTACACAAATTCTGATAATTTGAGAGACTTTTACGATCACCATCTTGTTTCACATTCAGTCTATTGATGATCTACCAATTATAAATAATCCAACAATTTGTCTCTTAACCCCTTGACATACAATGACGTCTCTAAGACGTCATGTATATGTGATAGGATCACATGTATATGTAATAAGATCACATGTATGTGTGATAAGATCACATGTATATGTGATAAGATCACATGTATATCTGATAAGAACACATGTATATGTGATAAGATCACATGTATATGTGATAAGATCACATGTATATCTGATAAGAACACATGTATATGTGATAAGATCACATGTATATGTGATAAGATCACATGTATATGTGATAAGATCACATGTATATGTGATAAGACACATGTATATGTGATAAGATCACATGTATGTGTGATAAGATTACATGTATATGTGATAAGATCACATGTATATCTGATAAGAACACATGTATATGTGATAAGATCACATGTATATGTGATAAGATCACATGTATATTTGATAAGACACATGTATATGTGATAAGATCACATGTATGTGTGATAAGATCACATGTATATGTGATAAGATCACATGTATATCTGATAAGAACACATGTATATGTGATAAGATCACATGTATATGTGATAAGACACATGTATATGTGATAAGATCACATGTATGTGTGATAAGATCACATGTATGTGTGATAAGATCACATGTATATGTGATAAGATCACATGTATATGTGATAAGACACATGTATATGTGATAAGATCACATGTATGTGTGATAAGATCACATGTATATGTGATAAGATCACATGTATATCTGATAAGAACACATGTATATGTGATAAGATCACATGTATATGTAATAAGATCACATGTATGTGTGATAAGATCACATGTAAATGTGATAAGATCACATGTATATGTGATAAGACACATGTATATGTGATAAGATCACATGTATGTGTGATAAGATCACATGTATATGGACACGTCAATGCACATTTTATTCGTATGTCAAGGGGTTAAGATTGTTTGCACTCTGCTCTTGCAAATATTGCAATTTTTAAAATATTACTTGAAATCCACTGTCACCACTATAGTGACAAGATTGTGCCTAAGTTGGAGCCCTAATGGTTAATTTTCTGTTGGAACTCTAAGCATTAATTTTTCCAGTTAATAATAAAATAATTGTACATTTTTAGTATTTATCCATTGAATGATGACTTAATCTATGGATCGCATCGTGATAATGGTTTCGAGCCTGAATCAGATAGTGAAAGTGAAGATTCAAATGATGAAAATAATTGGAGGAATGATTACCCCGAGGAAGAGGATAACGAGAGTGTGACTGAGGATGATATGGCGAACGCAATGAAAAGGATTGTGTTAGATGATGATTCATTGTCGAGTGATGCTGAGGAAGGATTTATTTATAGTATTGATAGCGAGCAGGCGGGGTTTGAGGAGGATATTGATGATTCTGATGTTAATAGGTACGGGGAGAGGTATGCTAGGTTTAAGGCTAGGAACAAGGATGAGGATAAAAGTGCTGACTTTTGTGAGGTTTATGATGATGATGATGCAGCTAATTACTATTATTAGTTCCTACTACTACTATTATTAGTACCATTAGTGTTCGCTGTATTAAAATATAATTGTATTTTTCGTTTAATAAGTCTTTATTTTAATACATTTATGTTTTGTTGACTTAAGCCAGCCCTTTTGCTTTTTCCTAATGCCCGCCATACACACAACGGTCCACTGGAGAGGTCTACCTGTGCAGGTTTGCCTGCGCAGGTAGACCGGAGCGTGTGTGGGAATAGACCTGTGCAGTTTTTTGTCTTCGGTTGACCTAAGCAGGCAAACCTGCACAGGTAACCTCTCCGGTAGACCGTAGCGTGCATAAATATTATGTCTTTCTTATAGACCTTTTTACGATTAGTTAAGCGCACGCGCGTCCACCTTGTTTCAAAAGTGGTAATATGAAAGTTTCGGGCACATTCTGTTATTTTCACTGGTTATATGTCAAAAAAGTGCCCGAAAATATGGTGAAAATTTTCGCATGCGCATAAAAAGATTTAAACTGAAAAGGTCTATTTTTAAATGACAGATAGGGTAAACCACCCAATTGTTGGCACTTTAGGAGTGAGCTTCGTGTCAGTCTGAAATTAAATTACCATAAAATTTCATTTACAAGAGCTAGTAGACAAAACATATGACAGTATCGAAGAAAATACTTGATTCGTGATTGAATAGTATTGAATAAAGATTTTATACTTAAATCCAAAGACTACCGAAAATCCTATTATTGGCATAGAAATTTTCAATATTGGCATCTACTCGTCTAATTATTGGCATGTACTTAAAGTAGGAGGTAGGTACCTACGAATCATTAAAAATAAAAGAAATATCTATTTACACCTATAGGGTATAATTAAAACACTGTTTTAGTAGGTAAATATCTGCTTTTATTTAGTTATTCAAGTATTTAAAGTTTTAATAAAAATATTTAAAAAAATCAACTTTTATAATATAAACAATTTCTCTTATACCATTCGGTTTGGCAGTCTCACTTTATCAGTACTTAAATGTCTATCCTTGAGATCTTTTAACTTTAGTACTTACCTACCAACAAAATATCAATCTTAATAAGAAAATCCTTTTCGTTTATTATTCTCGAAGTTTCCGGTATTGATTAACTTTCGTAGTAGTAGTAGTCCTATAGCTGTTGATACCCATAGAAAAAGACCGGTGGAAAAAGCCCGGAAACCATCCATAATTGTATCTGGTTTTACACATTTATCAACAGTTTTTTGCAAAATTGGCACAAAATCAACTTTTGCAAGAGCTCAAGATGGAGATCTTGATGTCACGCTAACACTCTAAGATTGTCACGCTGCCACTCTAAGACCGTCTTTTGCCAGCCACCTTTTTGAGGTCTAAAAGCTTAGACATCTGCAGGCTGAAGCAATCGAGTGCAATTGAGATAAAGTGCTATAAGTGCAATATCCAATGAGGAACAAGGCTCACTGACGGCATAAGTGAGGTGGGTTTTGTGTCCATCTACAAATAAAATTTCAGGGAATGGTACTTGATTTCGCACGAGATGCCAGAAAATTATTGTTTCCATCCAGCCATTGTCACTGAGGCCTATACCCCAATCTGATGGTGCCTTTAATGCAATTTTACTTGGCAAGCGCTTGTACGGGAATATACCATAGGTCGTTTAATTTCGCCATTGGCAGCAAAAGTAAACATCACTGTTAATGAACTTTTAGCTGGACGTGGGCGCGCCATTTCGTAAACATTCTTTGCACCCTTTGGGGGCCAAGAACACACCTGTCTTTGGGAAAGACCGAAATTGGTTTTGTACTGTTCAAGACTCCTTTCGGGTCTAAAAGAATTTCAAACGAACCATGATCTTTCAGGTATATTTGAATTGCTTGAAACCATCCTTTTATATCATTTTCTGATACGACAGCACTTGCCGCTGTTGCTGCTTCAGGAGTTCTCATAACAATATCCGGGTGTCGCTTCAAAAAGAGTGTAAACCATTTATCTCTGGGAATGTTGTATTTGAATGTTGTCTAGATCGGTCGTTTTTTTTATAAATTCTGATATGCTATTCAAAGATCTTCTTTCCATTTAGGAAAATACTTTGGCTCACATGGCTAACATTTAACCAATTCTTTAATTTATTCTCTTTGTCTGTGTTAAGTACTAGACTTGGACCAGGCTGAGGTTTATGATCTGGTTTCTTAATCCGACATATAACGTAGCTCGAGGAACCTGATATTGTTTAACCGATTGTTTTTTGACCATGACATTTTTAATCGCGTCTAACGCCTTTTTTATACTGTATTGTTTTCGTTTACTTTTTTCTATTTTTTGTTGACTTCTTTTTATCAGTTTCTTTTTCATTTCCTTTCTTCATTGTTTATGATGTATTCTAAATGAATAAAAAACCCATTATTAGCACTCAATATTCTATTATGGGCACTACTGCCAATAATTAGCTTGTGCTATTGGCACTGTGGGCCAACATTTGGAAATTGCTATTGAAGAAAAAAAAATATTCTATGGAGAAACCATCATTTATTTAAAACCTACAAATATATCAGAAACTAGCTGTTTGATAATATTCGAAAAATTCCTATTATTGGCACTAATGCCAATAAAGGGATTTAGATGTAATTAATGTTCCATATGTTGGCACATGTAATAAATAAAATGCGATAAAGATATTCAAGAAATAATCTTTGAACCTACCTCTAAAAACCTCTAGGCAGGTTTAATTAACCCAAATATACCTGAAATGGTACCCAAAGTAAGTAAAATAAACCCACAAGTGTTCCTTATATGGAACAGTAGGGTTATTTGGGTTAAGTATATCAAATTATTTCGAAAGTATCATTTAGCGAATTGTTGCCATGTACTATGATTAATGAAGCACTCACTTTAAGAAAAAAAACAAAATAACTACACCATATCACCAGCACAAAATGTTAACTATGTTTCTAAAGCGCATTATTGGTTATTGGAACAGTGTTGTCAATTTTTTTTACAGAAAAAGTAATACTATTTTACTCTTTAATGCATACCAAACTTGAATAATCTACGGTTTCCTTGTTTTTTCGAATTAAACTCTAAACTGCCAATAATTGAAGGAGTGCCAACGATGGGCTAGTTTAACCTATTCCTATTCGCTCCGTGCATAACAGCGCTTCACGCTAACTAACCGTGGCCGAAAAGACAACTTCGTCTACAATAATAGTGTATGCAAACAACAGGCAAAAACAAAAAATAATTATGAATAGGATGGTTTCGACAGTTACTACGTGGTAATCCATACTTACATTGAATTGAAAAATTCACTTTGTTTTTTTCACAAATTTTTGTCCACACATTTTTTTCCACAAATTGTGGTAAAAAACAAAGTGAATTTTTCAATTCAGTGTAAAAAATAATTAATTTAATGAAATATACAATAAGTATATACACTAATTATCTCGCATTTCCGGCAGATTTCACGCCGTCATAACCTTTGAACGGCTATCCACAGAGACTTCAAGTCTTCACCAATCGATTCAGCGTCCCAAAATTAGTCGGAAAAGGTATATCATACTCCTTGGGAAGCTTTCGATTAAGAAATAATATCGACACGAGAAGTCAATACCGCGGAAACGACGAAATGCGAGAAAATCGATTTTGCTAAAATCGTTATTTTTTCAGTTGCAATAAAATATAAAAACGTTTCTGATAGCATTTTTGCTGCTGATTACAAATATGTAAATTATATTTCGCTAGCTCTTTCCGTTCACTATCGCCTGCAAAAAATTGAAGACATTTGTAAGAAATTTCAGCGCTCGAGTAGAGATCTCGGAAAGTCGTGAATTTCCCGCGGACAATCTTAATGTAGCAATAGGAAAATGACCTTTTGAAAACGATGCCGCAATCCGTTTTTGATTATCTGGAACCGTTTCCGAGACATCTACTTAGCAAATCGAGAATCGGATACATTTTGGCTTACAATTTATCGATGAATAATTGAATCTTTCCAGACAATTTACACATCGACTTGTTCGTCTTGTCGAGTAGTTTCTGTGTGCCGAAAATGATTTCGCTGCTCTTTACCGTTCTCGAGAAAATCGAAAAAAACGGAAAAAGCACATATTTTCCGAACGAAATGATGGAAAATTTTTGTTGAAAAATTTTTTCGAGATTTTTTTTGGTCACCCGAAGGAAATCGAAGTGCTGAGAACGGTTTTCCAGTTTATTTTACTGTAAAGTTGTAAATAAAGAAGTTTTATACATATTTTTTCACTGTACACCATCTCGCATTTCCGACTAATTTCACGCTGTCATAACTTTTGAACGGCTCACCACAGAGACTTCTAGTCTTCACCAATCGATTCAGCGTCGCCAAATTAGTCAGAAAACGTATATAATATTCCCTAGGCAGCTTTCAGTTAGGAAATACCATCGACATGGGGAGTCGAGACCGCGTAAACGACTAAATGCGAGAAAATCGATTTTGGCGAAATCGTTATTTTTTGAGTTACAACAAAATATAAAAACGTTTCTAAAAGCATTTTTGCTGCTGATTACAAATATGCCAATTATATTTCGCTAGCTCTTTCCATTCAATATCGCCTGCAAGAATTTATGAAATTTCGGCGCTCGAGTAGAGATCTCGGAAAGTGGTGAATTTCACCTTAACAACCTTCGTGTATTAATAGGAAAATGACCTTCTAAAAACGATGCCGCAATCCGTTTTTCATTATTTGCAACCGTTTCCACGATATCTACTTAGCAAGTCGAGAATCGGGTATATTTCAGTTTGTAATTTCTTTACGAATTATTGAATCTTTCCAGACAATTTGCACATCGACTTGTTCGTCTTGTCGAGTAGTTTCTGTGTGCCGAAAATGATTTCGCTGCTTTTTACCGTTCTCGAGAAAATCGAAAAAAACCGAAAAAGCACATATTTTTTGAACGAAATGATGTAAAATTTTTTTTTAAAAATTTTTTGGAATTTTTTTTTGGTTTCCCGAAGGAAATCGAAGTGCTGAAAATGGTTTTGCAGTTTACTGCGTCCTAAAGCAGGCATGTCAAACACGCGGTCAATACATGACTTGTGGTCCGCCGAAACGTTTTAATTGTTTTTTCATAAAATATATGAATTTATGATTTACAAGAAAATGTTGTTTGTCATCTCAAAGTGCAATATTTGCTCAATCGTTTCCAAATGATATTTTGATTTCCGAATGATATTTTTCCTCTGACGTCGATTTTGGTTTTCATTCATATGAACAATGAATAAGAAAAGATTAATTGAGGAGGAACATCGTAATTAAAAAAAAAAAATGAAAACTGCAATATTTTTGTGTCCACAAGAAGAATAAAATTTTAAGTCTGATATGTAAAAACTCAATTTCAGTTGCTAAGGAATATAATCTTAAAAGACACTATGCACAAATCATAAAACAAACTATGACCAATACGTTACAAAATTTCGACGGACAAGACAAATTATCGGAATTGAAATCAATTCTTCAAAAACAACAAAGTGTAATCACTCAATCTGTTGAAGAAATATAGGGTTCAGTGAATTTTCGCAGCATACGTTTCACCGCGGAATCTCTACCTTAGGAACTTTCACCCCTGAGCATCGAACATTTCCGACTGATTTCACGCTGTCATAACTTTCGAACGGCTCACCACAGAGACTTATAGTCTTCACCAATCGATGCAGCGTCCCAAAATTAGTCACAAAACCTATATAATATTCCCTAGGAAGTTTTCAGTTAAGAAATAGCATCGACAATGCGAGAAAATCGATTTTGGCGAAATCGTTATTTTTTGAGTTAGAGCAAAATTTAAAAATGTTTCTGAAAGCATTTTTGCTGCTGATTATAGATATGCAAATTATATTTCGCTAGTTTTTTCCGTTCACTATCGCCTGCAAAAATTGAAGAAATTTTTAAAAAATTTCGGCGCTCGAGTAGAGATCTCGGAAAGTCGTGAATCTCCTGGGGACAATCTTAGTGTATCAACAGGAAAATAACCTTCTGTTATTTGCAACCTGTTATTTGCAATTATATGCAACCGTTTCCGAGATATCTACTACGCAAATCGAGAATCGGGTAAATCTCAGTTTGAAATTTCTTGACGAATTATTGAATCTTTGCAGACAATTTACACATCCACTTGTTCGTCTTGTCGAGTAGTTTGGGTGTGCAGAAAATGATTTCGCTGCTTTTTACCGTTCTCGAGAAAATCGTGAAAAATCGAAAAAGCACATATTTTCCGAACGAAAAGATGGAAAATTTTTGTTGAAAAATTTTTCGGAATTTTTTTTCCTGATTTTTTTTTGGTTACCCAAAGGAAATCGAAGAGCTGAAAACGGTTTTCCAGTTTATTTCGCTCTAAAGTTACAAATTAACAAGTTTTATATATTTTTTCGTCGTACACCATCTCGCATTTCCGACTGATTTCACGCTGTCATAATTTCCGAACGGCTCACCACAGGGACTTCTAGTCTTCACCAATCGATTCAGCGTCCCAAAATTAGTGGGAAAACGTATATAATATTCCCTATTAATGTTTCAGTTAAGAAATACCATCGACACGGGGAGTCGAGACCGCGTAAACGATTAAATGCGAGAAAATTGATTTTGGCGAAATCGTTATTTTTTGAGTTACAGCAAAATTTAAAAACGTTTCTGAAAGCATTTTTGCTGCTGATTACAGATATGCAAATTATATTTTCCTAGCTCTTTTCGTTCACTATCACCTGCAAGAATTGCAGAAATTTTTAAGAAATTTCGGCCTTCGAGTAGAGATCTCGAAAAGTCGTGATTTTCCCGCGGACAATCTTAGTGTAAGAATAGGAAAATGACCTTCTGAAAACGATACCGCAATTCGTTTTTGATTATCTGCAACCGTTTCCGAGACATCTACTTAGCAAATCGGAAATCGGGCAAATTTCACTTTGAAATTTCTCGACGAATTATTGAATCTTTCCGAACAATTTACACATCGACTTGTTCGTCTTGTCGTGTAGTTTCTGTGTGCCGAAGATGATTTCGCTACTTGTTACTGTTCTCGAGAAAAGCGAAAAATACCGAAAAAGCACATATTTTTCGAACGAAATGATGGAAATTTTTTGGAATTTTTTTTTTCTGATTTTTTTCTTTACCCGATGGAAATCGAAGAGCTGAAAACGGTTTTCCATTTTATTTCGCTCTAAACTTACAAATAAACAGGTTTTATATATTTTTTCGCTATACACTATCTCGCATTTCCGACTGATTCAAGGCTGTCATAAATTTTAAACCGCTCGCCACAGAGACTTCTAGTCTTCACCAATCGATGCAGCGTCCCAAAATTAGTCAGGAACGTATATAATATTCCCTAGGAAGTTTTCAGTTAAGAAGTACCATCGACACGGTGAGTCTAGACCAGTGGTCGGCAAAGTGTGGCTCGCGAGCCACATGTGGCTCTTTTGGTGTGAGCTCATGGCTCTTCAGAAAAATCACAAAAAAATGAAACAGAACTGCCCCTTTTCTTAGGACCGTCTTAGCACCGCCGGCGCCGCCACCAAGTGCTTAACTCACAGTCACTCTTTTTCACTATTTTAACAATAAACCAGATATTGTGAATAAAATCAAAAGTCAAAACTACAACATATAGAACAAAAAAAAATTTCGTTAAATATCAACAAGTTGAGGACGTTAAATTAGCACCAGTCATAGTATAAATAGCTGTCGATAAGACATAAAGGATACGACACAAGATGTCCTTTTTGCTCGCCATATATCATCAGTTGGTTCCAAAGAACTCCTGGAATTAATGCCACTCAAGGGTCAAACACGAGGAGAAGATATAGAAAATGCAGTGAACGAATTTCTGAATAAAAATCACATAGATCTTATTAAAATAGTGTCAATTGCAATCGGTGGAGCTAATAGTATGGTGGGCAATAATAAAGGATTTGTCACAATTTTAAAAGAAAAAAATGATCATGACACGTTATCTTTCCATTGCATAATTCACAAGGAAGCACTTTGCGGACAAACACTTTCAGAAGATATAGGTAAAGTTATGGATTTGGTTAGGGTCGGATTGGGCCGGAAGAGCCTGGGTGGCCCCCATAAACCCGGGGCTCGGTACGGGTTATTGATAGTATGGGATCCTTTGTTTTGTGGCGGTTGTGGGCCGTGAGCCCGTCCTTCCGCCGTCTTTTGTTTGGGTTCGTTTTTTTTTTTTTTTTTTTTTTTTCTGTTTGTCTTTTGGTTTGGTTTTTAGCGAGAAACGTTAAAACAACGGCTCTTTTCAGTTTTTTTTTTTTTTTTTTTTTCCTGGTTTCTTCTGTTGTGGCTTCTGGTCCTCGGTTGGGTTGATGGGTTATTGATAATTGTAAGTTCTGGATATAAATGCATGATAATATAATTCCCCGTCATTTTTGAAAGTTTTTAACAGATATCATCGTTTTGGACAGTAATTCGTATTTTTGAGAGTTATTATCAATTTTAACAGTTATTCCAATGTTATTTGATAATTATAAACTATTTTACGATAAGATACAATTGGTGAAACCATCCTACGTTATAGATAATCATACAAACTTAAAACTCTCTCAAAGCAAAGCTGTGCTGATGAGAGATAAATCTCGAAACGCGTCCACAGATGGCTATCCACTTCGGGTATCGGAGGGACATGATCTTAAAAACAATGTTATTTTTATGGTTTTTGTTGAGTGCCAGGAAAGTGGACTGAAAGCTGTAAAATAACTTAAACATTTCATGTGAGATTTGTTTTTGGTAGTCCTAAAAAGACTCAATAATTGTTATAGAGCTCCGGAATGGCTGAATATATTTATATATTCAGGCTGTGTTCCGTTTGTTTAAAGTTTCTATTTTACGATTATTGCCACTTTTGACAGATTGAAATTATAAATGTAACTTTAATGGTTAATAATAACTGATTAGACAAATACACATAATTATCTAAAGATGCAAAGAATGTTGTTACCATTTATGACATGTTTTGGGAATATAAGTTTGACAGACTTATGCCCAGATTCCGATGAACTTAACGTAACGGGACGCGACGTGACGTAAAACTTAAACACGTTGTTTTATATGCGATGTACATATCAGAACTTAACGCAACGTAAAAGCTACCAAAGGGCAAAATTCGCTGCGCGTTACGATAAGTCGAGCTGATGATTCAAAAAATATGTGTTTTTACGGTTTTTTTCGATTTTCTCGAGAACGGTTAAAAGCAGCGAAATCATGTGTAAATTATCTGGAAAGATTCAATTGAAAACTTGTCAACTCAAATTGTTTGAAAACTTCAATTAATTAGAATCTAATCTTTAATTAGAATCTTTTAACGGGGCGCGACGCGACGTAAAGTGATTTGACGTAAACTTAACGGTAAGGTATGTTTGTGAAACGTCCATCGACATTTTGTTTTCTTTCTGTTGTTGTAGTTACTGGCTATTGCACAATATAAATCACAACATAATACCACCAATCGCAAAACACAATACCAATGTCACTCTTGAATTCGATTGCATGCGCGCAAGAATCGAGATTGTTGATTGGCAAAAAGATTGGAAAAAGAAAAGATTGTTGATTCACATGAATCTTTTCCCCCCTCCCCCCCGTCGGTGACCACCCGTAGTATATGCCAGACCCCCCCCCCCCCCTAGTTTTCACGTAGTAATTCATAAATATGGTTTTAAATATATTTTTACAAACAAAAGCTAAAAAAATAGATTTATTTTTGTCTTTATTACTACGGCGCTTGCAGCGTGACAACAAGAGTGCGCGCATATCCCATGTAGAAACATATTGCAACAGGAATTATACAAAAACAACAGAACAACAGAATTATACAAAAACAAAAGTCTTTTTTTCTTTTATTCACATTTATTTTTCATCTTCAACGAACACGTTCCCAGCATCAATCCACTCGGATACATCGTAGATCACGGGGGCGGTAGCATCAGGAGTTTCCCCAGACGTGATTACATTCTCCTCATCAACGGCCTCGACGTCTATCCACTCCACGCTTTCCTCCACGACACACACGACCTCCTGTGGTCTCCTGGAGAGAATCCGTAGAGGTCTCACGCGAGACACGTCGACTGCACGACCATGCACGTTTTTGCGATGGTTGTTCATGGAACTTTTTGAGGCAAAATAAATTCCACAAATTGAGCACGTCCTTCCGGTGATGTCATTTTTAATAGATGGACAATATGAATCGTAGGGTATTTCTCTACCCTGTGAGAGATCCGGACGTAGTGTTATACACTGTCGCACAAACAATGATGGAAATTTTTCCTTTCCGACTTCATCTGGGTTTGGTATACGGAAAGGGTTTTGGGACATTGGAAAAGGTGCCGGCAAAAATCCTTGGTATAGAATATTTCTAAGTGCACTGCGGCGTAGAGCGCAACAGGAATCATCGGCGCACTTCGTTATTTGAAGAAAATATTGACTTTCACGAACGTGATTTGCATACCAAGTGTCACAAACTTCTGCGGTTTCCGGAAAGACTTCCCCAGGAGGCACATATTCTGCTATCACGTTGTGGCCGTCAATAACCACCTGGGACCAAATCTCAGCCAATGTTTCGCCTGATAATAATTTAGAATATATATATATATATATATATATATATATATATATATATATATATATATATATATATATATGTTGTATTTGAGGTTTTCGCAGATAAATACCTGTGTTGTAATGTTTACTCGGGGATTCCGCGTTAATGCTATCTCTTGAGAATGGTGAATGAATAGTTCGCCGAAACGTCGAGAATCCGGTTCTTTTCAGAGCTAACCCTCAACATCAACGCGGAATCCCCGAGAAAACAATATAACAGACATATATATATATATATATATATATATATATATATATATATAAATATATATATATATATATATATATATATATTATATTTATATATAAATGGTAAATAATATCAATTTTACCTGTATGCTGAAAGTTTTTCAATTCTAGCTCGTTATCGATGGTTTTTCCTTGAGAATCGAGATGGGATCCGTAGTGTTCATATGGAAGGACTACCGTGGCTAGTTCACGGCTCAAGGGTGCCATTCTTCGCTCAACTCGGTTGTAAGCCGATCGACCGGGTGCATTCGTTAACACGAACAGCCCATCCAAATAAAACTTTTTAAAGTGGGATATACAGTTAGATATCACCTTTTTGTAACGTGGATTTTCATCCGGTCCTCCATCCACGGATAAAATCATCACAGGCTTGACTTTTCCATCTTTTCCTAAGGTTAGATTTTTAAAATCATCTAATGTTAGCAGTTTGATGAGGTCTTTGGCGTGAGTTGTTGTTGTTTTCCACTGCGGATTGCGATATAGGTTGGACCAGAGTATGTAACAGCTTCTTTCCTACCAATGCAGTTCTCTTTGATTATGATACCAGCATATACCGAAGGAATCAGTTGATGGCGTTCTCCAACAGCCTCGTGGTCATCGAGGCGCACTTTATAATTCAGATGCATTAAAACAGGAGCCTGTACTTTTGCAGCCGTTTTTCCAATTGGTACTTTTGCTTTATCATCTTGAGAAATAAACACTACCTGTTCAGGTCCATGTAAAGATGAAAGTTCCTCAAGGCCGTTAGCAGTAGCCTTACAAAAATGTTGATCGACGTGATCTCGGTGTCTATCTGTTTGGGCTCGACACAGTCTCACAGGTACAGTTGTGACATGGCGCTTGCCCTCTAAGGATTCAGAATACTTTGGCATCAGCCTACTGTATGTAGAGGTTCGTGAGATCAAATATCCATCTTCAACAAGCCGTGCATGCAATTCATCAAGAGTCTTACAAGTTCTCAATACTTCTGATCTGCGTCGATCAGCAGCTGAACTTCCATGCGTTGCTATATCGCAAATTACTTGAAGAAGGCCTGACTGATTTTCTTCAAGTGAAGGGCGTCCTGGCTGTGTCCTTATAAACGAGGATTGCACGTTGGGATGAGCGGATTTCAGTCTCAAAATTTCAGCTTTTTGTTTTGCTCTAAATTTTCGCATGTTCTTTGCACGGACTATATTGTTCTTTAACTTTTTATTCTTCACATCAGTATCATGCCTTAACTTTTTTATTTTCTTCTCAATTCCGTCTTTTCAAGTCCAGCATCTCGCTTTTTTACGGTAGCATTTAATTCGGCTTCAAGTACTGAAATTTCAGATTTCAAAGCGTCCTGTTTTGGTGTCGGAGCTGTTGTAGATACAGAAGATTTATTATTATTATCACTGATACCTTCGGCGTTGGGAAGCACTTTGAGATCAGCTTCATGTGTGGCTGGAGGTTGTCGTGCAGGTAGCTACATTCACTAAATACAAAAAATAGTTCAATTTTCATTACCATTGTTCATACATACTTTAAAAACATGCAAATAAGACCATACTTAAAAAATATGCAAATAATATAAAACTATTTTAAGCATTCAACAAAATACGCTCAGAATACTCACCTTCACGAAGAAATTAAGGAGACGAGCGCTTTTCTTAGTCCCAAGCTGACAAAGTTCCTCGATTTTTAACAGTGTGAGACGTTCCAGCTCTTTTGGATTCTTTTTGTGCTCATTCCTTAAAGGCATCCAAAATTCATTTGTCTTTTTTTGTATTGTCTGCATTGACAAGGAATCCTTGTGACATTTAATAAATGCATTGTATAGCCGATCATACAACGACATTATTGTATCGACACGAACAACACTATAATAATATTTATTATTAGATTTTTACAAATGTTTAGAAACGCTATATTTCTAAATTCCTTCTGATCTCTTTTCTCACCTCCACGCGCTCACCCCACCATAAGAGGAAGCAAGGCGGCCAATAAGAGGGTTACATTTTAAAAAACGCCATAACACTTCGCCGGCATTTTTCAAAGTGCCCTACCATGCCGCTTGTCTCTTTGAAAGGCAATAACTTGCCGCCGCCCATACGACTTTGAAAGGCCCTAGCATACCGACGCCGCTGCGTCTTTGAACGGGTCTTAAACGCTAGGTGAATTGCATGGTTGCGACCGTTACTACATGTAATCTATACTTACACTGAATTGAAAAAATCAATATTCGGCTAGAAAGCCTGCAGAATATTCGGTATTCGGCGTGTGGTCGAATACACTATTCGTTGCAAGTCTAAAAACAACCGAAATTAGGAAATTGGAATCTTCTATAATTATTACCTGGAAGAATGTATTATCAGCGGCGCGTAGCCGATGCAATAGAAATAAATCCCTGTTGTAAAAGAACTAAAATAGAAATAAAGACTGAATAGGAATAACGAGTGTTACATGAATATAGCTCGAAAAAGCACATTTCCCTGGACGGCTTAGAGGAGATTTACTACGTGACCAAAACCTAAGACCCCCCCCCCCCCGGCCCAGTGACCAAAACCTAAGACCACTCCCCCCTCCCCCCGGCCCAGTGACCAAGCGTGGTATTTTGAAGACCCCCCTCCCCCCCTGAACGGGTCACGTAATATGAGTACGCTCCCTTACGTCACGTCGCGCCCCGTTAAAAGATTCTAATTAAAGATTAGATTCTAATTAATTGAAGTTTTCAAACAATTTGAGTTGACAAGTTTTCAATTGAATCTTTCCAGATAATTTACACATGATTTCGCTGCTTTTAACCGTTCTCGAGAAAATCGAAAAAAACCGTAAAAACACATATTTTTTGAACGAAATGATAGAAAATTTTTGTTAAACAAATTTTTGGAAAAAATTTTCGTGATTTTTTTTTTGATTACCCGAAGGAAATCGAAGTGCTGAAAACGGTTTTTCAGCTGATTTCGCTCTAAAGTTACAAATAAACAAGTTTTTAACGCTGTACACCATCTCGCATTTCCGACTGATTTCACGCTGTCATAACTTTTGAAAGGCTCACCACAGAGACTTCTAGTCTTCACTAATCGATTCAGCGTCCCAAAATTAGTCAGAAAACGTATATAATATTCCCTAGGAAGTTTTCAATTAAGAAATAGCATCTACACGAGGAGTCGAGACCGTGGAAACGACGAAATGCGAGAAAATCGCTTTTGGCGAAATCGTTATTTTTTGAGTCACAGCAAAATTTAAAAACGTTTCTGAAAGCATTTTTGTTGCTGATTATAGATATGCAAATTATATTTCGCTAGCTTTTTCCGTTCACTATCGCCTGTAAAAATTGAAGAAATTTTTAAGAAATTTCGGCGCTCGAGTAGAGATCTCGGAAAATGGTGAATTTCCTGCGGACAATCTTAGTGTATTAATAGGAAAATGACCTTATGAAAACGATGCCGCAAATCCGTTTTTGATTATTTGCAACTGTTTCCAAGATATCTACTTAGCAAGTCGAGAATCGGGTTAATTTCAGTTTGTAATTTCTTGACGAATTATTGAATATTTCCAGACAATTTGCATATCGACTTGTTCGTCTTGTCGCTTAGTTTTAGTGTGCCGAAAATGATTTCGCTGCTTTTTACCGGTCTCGACAAAATCGAAAAAAACCGAAAGAGCACATATTTTTCGAACGAAATGATTATAAATGATTATTTTGGATTTTTTTTTCGTGATGTGTTTTTGGTTGCCCGAAGGAAATTGAAGTGCTGAAAACGGTTTTCCAGTTTATTTTGCTGTAAAGTTACGAATAAACAAGTTTTATATATTTTTTCGCTGTACACCATTTCGCATTCCCGACTGATTTCACGCTGTCATAACTTTTAAACGGCTTACCACAGAGACTTCTAGTCTTCACCAATCGATTCAGCGTCCCAAAATTAGTTTGAAAACGTATATAATATTCCCTGGTAAGCTTTGAGTTAAGAAATACCATCAACACGGGAAGTCGAGACCGCGGAAACGACGAAATGCGAGAAAATCGATTTTGGCGAAATCGTTATTTTAAGTTACAGCAAAATTTTAAAACGTTTCTGAAAGCATTTTTGCTGCTGATTACAAATATTCAAATTATATTTCACTGGATCTTTCCGTTCATAATCGCCTGCAAAAATTGCAGAAATTTTTAAGAAATTTCGTCGCTCGAGTAGAGATCTCGGAAAGTCGTGAATTTCCCGCGGACTATCTTAGTGTATCAATAGGAAAATGACCTTCTGAAAACGATGCCGCAATCCGTTTCTGATTATCTGCAACCGTTTCTGAGATATCGACTTATCAAATCGAGAATCGTAAAATTTCAGTTTGAAATTTTTCGATGAATAATTGAATCTTTCGGAACAATGTTCACATCGATTTGTTCGTCTAGTCGAGTAGTTTCTGTGTGCCGAAAATGATTCCGTTGCTGTTTCCCGTTTTTGAGAAAATTGAAAAAAAACCGAAAAAGGACATTTTTTCGACCGAAAAGATGGAAAAAAAATTTGGACGAATTTTTTGGAAAATTTTGTCGCGATTTTTTTTTGTTACCCGGAGGAAATCGAAGTGCTGAAGACTATTTTCGAGTTTATTTCGCTCTAAAGTTACACATAAGCAAGAAATAGCGTATATTTTGGCTTTTAATCCATTTTCAATTGATAGACTTTATTAGTTTATGTAAAATAATAAAGCGCTCTGAGCGAATTTCGACAAAGATTTTCAATCAAATTCTATCTATATATATTATTTTTGCTTTATCGAGAATTTCAATAGCAAATTATCAAGAACAAAGATTTTTATCATAAAAATTTATGGTAAATTCAATAACACCATTGTTTTATGCTTTCAATGTATACTTCAATTTGTAACTAAACCTACTAACATTACACCAAATATTCAGAAACAATATTTTAAAATTACAATTATCCATACATATAAATGTTACTTAAAGATATAAAAAAGTTAAAATATTAATTAAAGCCCCATTAGCACAGTGGTGGCATGCACTGGGACATGCACAGGAGCTGAAGCTTGCCGCACACTCATTTCCCAAGTATCCAACAATTGCGAAAACGAGAAATGTTTCGGTAATTTCTTAATCCTAGCCAAAAGTGCCGTTTGAACTGCGGATAAAAATTCCGTAGCATTATATTCGTGCGGTGCCATGTGACACTTTGGTGACGTAAACGGATAATCTTCAGGGACAGTTAGCGAGACGGGAGGAACGCAAGGCAAGTTCTTATCATCCAACCAGCAGATGAGTTGGATGGTTTTCGATCCTGGCTGTTGATTCGGATCAATGGATACTTTGAAGCGTTGGTCCAGTCTAGCAATTTCACCTTGCAACACATCAGGGATTTCACTCGTTGGCTCTTCAACTTTCTCCTTCTTAAGTGGAGGAACCAACCTAAAACAAATATTCATACAGTTAGAGTCATGATATTAATTAATAATTAATATCCAGCACACAATTAATCCTTACTTGATTTCTGGACTGAATAAAGCTTCTAAGGTAGGTCCAAAGGTTCGATGTAATGTATGATTAATCACCGGTGATTGCAAATTGTTGCTGACTGCTTCCAGAAGTGGATTGAATGCATGGTGTTCCTTCAACGTGACTCCACTCCCAGTTGTTGCAGAGACACTTCCATCTCCAACTCGCTTTCCAAAATCCAACTTCTCCAAGACAACTTCACACTTGATTAGTGTTTCTAAGGGCATCCGTTGTTGGGGGTTTGAGAGGATTTCCAACAGCTTTTTCATTTTACTCGCCTTTTCCATTTCTAAAAATCATAAACATTACCAAACACTGTTGTAAATGAGTTTTTAAGTTTATACTTTTCTACTATAAACCCCAGAAGGGAGTTCATTTAGGGGATGCATTAGATAAAATTTAAGGGTTTAAGAACTACATCTATTGAAACTTGCCTTTCCATTCAAAAAGACCATTTTGTTGTCTATAGCTTTAAACTAGGGCTTTCCACGACACACTGCCCCAGAAATAATGTTAAGATTATTAATTAAGATCACAGAATGTATGTATTAGATTTTAAAATTGAAACAACCCTTAAATTCTATTAGATATAAATCTTACGTTCACCATCATTTCCCATTTTTTGTATCATCTTCGTCAACGGTTCAATGTATTTGCTCAGCTGCCTCACTTTTTCTCGATAAGCAGCCTCATCGTGCATGCACATCGGGCTTTGGTTGGGTTGTCCAGGAGTATTCAAAGAACTTGAAGGGCTAGGAGCCATTCCAACAGAACGTTGTGGTGTGCCCATTAACATTTGTGAACTGGGAGATGGTGCTAGGGCAGGAGAAGCAACCATCTGGTTACTGTTAGGTGGACCACTCAAACCAGCAGGTGATTGTACTGATTGTGTGGGGCTTTGTGTAAGAAATTGATTAGGAGTTGGGTTTCTGGGGAATCCAGCGTTTGGTGCATTCATCATAATATCTCCTGGTTTCCTTTGCTGCATTTGGATTTGTCCTAATAACTGATTTTGCATTTGGTTTGTCATTCCCATTCCACCTTGCATAGGATTTCCCATTTGGTTGGGCATTTGTCCGGGCATTTGGCCACCCATTTGAGTTTGATTTTGTAGTGCATTCGGCATTGCATTTTGCATTTGGTTAGGGATTTGTCCCATGTTCGGGTTGGGCATCTGGCTTGCCATCTGATTCACCATTTGGCCTCCATTCGGCCCCATTCCCATTGTTGGTCGTGGTTGCATGTTGCCGGGCATATTTCCCATTCCTTGATTGGGGACACGATTCAGCGTTTGTAGGAGATTTGATGCATTTTGTTGTTGCCCCATACCCATCATCAAGTTATTTCTGCTGCCTTGACTCGCTAAGTTTTGTAGAGCATTTATTGGGTCTTGCATTCCTGGTACTCCTTGATTTCCAGGATTCATCCCACCACCTTTCTTTGAATCTAAAACATCGGACAAATTTATTCTCATGTCCGATTATTGATTGGTGTATTATTAAATAATTTGTTATTCTTACTCATTTCCCGAACATGAAGGATCAATCTTGCGACAAATCCGAGATATTCTTCCTTGCTCTTCGCTTTTAAGAAAACATGATTTTCCATTTCGGAACTGTTCCTTGATGTGGGCATTCCAGAAGCTCTAACAGCCTCATCACTAAAAAATGTAATTCAGAAATTTGTTCATTCTTCGGAAGTTTAATAAAAATACGTACATTTTTTGGACAACATTCTGTCGGAAAAGTGATGATTTCCAGTTTTCGTCAGCCATTGCAATTTATTTATAATAAGTTAAATTCACAGGCAAATACAAAACAATTTACATCTGCAATGACAAACGAAACGTCAATAACTTAAACAACCTGAAGTTGGATATAACAGAGTAGTTCAAATGACGAGGTCACCAGTGAATCTAAAGCAGTTTTATAAGACACCAGTGAATCTTAAACGAGATTTGATAATATTGATTTGGATTTTTCAGGAAATTTGCACAAATTAGCAGAGTAGAATTTATGTTTCTTTCCAGACAGACAAGTTTAGATAGAGCAGACTAAACAAACAAGACTAGACAGACTAAACTAGACAAACAAGACTAGATAGACAAGTCTAGATAGACAAAACTAGACAGACAAGACTAGATAGATAAGATTAGGCAGAAAAGACTAGACAGACAAGACCAGACAGAAAGCCTTGACAGACAAAACTATATGGACAAGACTAGACAGACTAGACTAGATACACAAGTATAGACAAAGAAGACTAGACAGGACAAGACTAGATAGACAAGACTAGATAGACAATACTAGATAGTCAAGACTAGACAGACTAGACAGACAAGACTAGACAGACAAGACTAGACAGACAAGGCTAGATAGACAAGACTAGACAGCCAAGACTAGACAGACAAGATTAGACAGACAAGACTAGACAGACAAGACTAGACAGACAAGACTAGACAGACAAGACTAGACAGACAAGACTAGACAGCCAAGACTAGACAGACAAGACTAGACAGAAAAGACTAGACAGACAAGACTAGATAGACAAGACTAGACAGCCAAGACTAGACAGACAAGACTAGACAGACAAGACTAGACAGACAAGACTAGACAGACAAGACTAGACAGACAAGACTAGACAGACAAGACTAGACAGACAAGACTAGACAGACAAGACTAGACAGACAAGACTAGACAGACAAGACTAGACAGACAAGACTAGACAGACAAGACTAGACAGACAAGACTAGACAGACAAGACTAGACAGACAAGACTAGACAGACAAGACTAGACAGACAAGACTAGACAGACTAGACAAACAAGCGTAGACAGACAAGTATAGACAGACAAGACTGGGCAGACAAGATTAGAGACAGACTAGGACTAGATAGACAAGAGTATATAGAGAAGACTAAACAGACAAGACTAGACAGACAACACTAGACAGACAAAACTAGACAGACAAGACTGGACAGACAAGAGTAGACAGACAAGACTAGACAGCCAAGACTTGACAGAAAAGCCGATACAATTTTCTCTCTCATTCTTCTTCAGACAACAGACAAACATAATCAAAAATATCTATTCAATATGCTTCGTTTAGACACATTGTCAGCATATTTGTTGCCACTGGTGTCGACAAATTTGTAATACGAACCATTTTCTTGCCACTGGCGCAACAATATTGCAACATGTAACATGATTGCATCCACTGGTGCCGACTATTTCGTAAAACGAAACATTTTTGTTGCCACTGTTGCCTAAAATTCCTCAAAGTGAAACATTTTTATTGCCACTGAAGGCTGATAATTTCCAAAATGAAACATTTTTGTTGCCACTGATGCCTACAATTCCTCAAAGTGAAACATTTTTATTGCCACTGATGTCGAATATTTTCAAAATGAAACATTTTTGTTACCACTGGTGCCGACAATTTTGAAAACGGAAACATTTTTATTGCCACTGGTGCCTACAATTTCAAAATAAATTATTGCACCAGTGGCAACAAAAATGTTTCGTTCTGAAAAATTGGCGGCACCAGTGGCAACAAAAATGTTTCGTTTTGAAAAATTGGCATAGTGGAAAAAAAAATTGGTTTTGAAAATTTGGTTAAAATTGGCAACAAAAATGTTACGTTTTGAAAAATTGTAGGCACAGTGGAAAAAAATTTTTGGTTTTGAAAAATTGTCGGCACTAGTTGCAACAAAAATGTTTCGTTTTGAAAAATTGTCGGCACCAGTGGCAACAAAAATGTTTCTTTTTGAAAAATTGTCGGCACCAGTGACAACAAAAATGTTTCGTTTTCAAAAATTGTCGGCACAGTGGAAAAAAAAAAAATTGGTTTAGAAAAATTGTCGGCACCAGTGACAACAAAAATGTTTCGTTTTGAAAAATTGGCACAGTGGAAAAAAAATTGGTTTTGAAAAATTGTCAAAAATTGGCAAAAAAAATGTTTCATTTTGAAAAATTGTCGGCACCAGTGGCAACAAAAATGTTTCGTTTTGAAAAATTGTCGTTACCAGTGGCAACAAAAATGTTTCGCTTTGAAAAATTGTCGGCACCAGTGACAACAAAAATGTTTTGTTTTAAAAAATAGGCACAGTGGAACAAAAAAAATTGGTTTTGAAAAATTGTCAAAAATTGGCAAAAAAAATGTTTCGTTTTGAAAAATTGTCGGCACCAGTGGCAACAAAAATGTTTCGTTTTGAAAAATTGTCGGCACCAGTGGCAACAAATATGTTTAGTTTTGAAAAATTGTCGGCACAGTGGAAAAAAAATTTGGTTTTGAAAAATTGTCGGCACCTGTGGCAATAAAAATGTTTCGCTTAGAAAAAGTGTCGGCATAAGTGGCAAGCAAAATGTTTCGATTTGAAAAATTGTCGGCACCAGTGACAACAAAAATGTTTCGTTTTGAAAAATTGTCGGCACCAGTGACAACAAAAATGTTTCGTTTTGAAAAATTGTCGGCACCAGTGACAACAAAAATGTTTCGTTTTCAAAAATTATCGGCACAGTGGAAAAAAAAATTGGTTTTGAAAAATTGGCAAAAATTGGCAAAAAAATGTTTCGTTTTGAAAAATTGTCGGCACCAGTGGCAACAAAAATGATTCGTTTTGAAAAATTGTCGGCACTAGTGGCAAGCAAAATGTTTCGTTTTGAAAAATGGTCGGAACCAGTTGCAACAAAAATGTTTCGTTTTGAAAAATTGTAGGCACCAGTGGCAAAAAAATTTTTGGTTTTCAAAAATTTTCGGGACTAGTGGCAAAATGTTTCGTTTTGAAAAATTGTTAGTACCAGTTGGAAGAAAATTGTTTAGTTTTGAAAAAATTACGGCACCAGTGGTTTGAAAAATGTTTCGTTCTGAAAAATTGTCGAAACCAGTGGCAATAAAAACTTTCGTTTTGTAAAATTGTAGGCACCAGAGGCAAAAAAAATTATGATTTTGAAAAATTGAACCCATCATTTCGAAAACGGCATGAGTCAATGAATTTTAAATTTTCAGAATCAACAAAATATGTTTTTTGTAAAAAAGTTGGTAAATTAAAAACATACACGCTTTTTGGAATATTTATTTATTAAAAAGGAAACAATTTTCGTCAAGATAATTTGAATTAAAATTTTTGGACTTATGCCTTTTTCGAAATGATCAAGAATTGATCATTTTTTTGGTATTCCTTGTTTGCTGAAGTTGCAAAAACCCCGTCATACAAACTTTGGTAGTCTGGTTGGAGATATTTTTCAGGGTCTAAAAGCATTTTCGGCAAGCTCACGATGCTCCATTTCCGTAACTAATAAAGTGATGTTTGTCATATCCGACAGATGCGTTTCGATTCACTTAAAAGGGAATTAAAAGAGTCCAGGACTTAAAAGAGTCCAGGACTCGTGCCCTTTTCATTGCTTTTTAAATTGGCTTGTGGTGTATACACATGTGTTCTTTTCGCATGGAATATGTAAAACGCTTCAATGAATAAAATGGCGTAAAAAAGTGATATTTCAAAAAAGTGTGACTCATGCCCTTTTCGAAATGACGGGTTCAATTGTCAGCACCAGTGGCAGAAAAAATGTATCGTTTTGCGAAATTGTCTGTTTTCATTAAAAAAAAACCTGAAAACGAATACAAAAGAGGGTTTTGAGAGAATACATTTATAAAAAAATACGAATAACTTCGATATATTAATAATAAAATGAAACTTTTTACAATAGCCTTATAAATAAATTCAAAAAAACCTTAAAAACGCAACCTAATTTCCAATTAATCCTAAGTAGTCATCCATTAAAGTACCAATAGCAAACTGAAACAAAAATAAGATTGTGTAAGATTGATGATAAAAATTATCTTAATAGTATGATTAGATAGAGACTTATAGAGATAGAGAATTATATAGATATTATATATATATACTCATAGTATGAGACTTAATAGTAGATAAAAATTTTTGGGTTTTATCAACATCGTACAATAATAGTACAATGTTGATAAAACATAATCTTCATTCATGAATCTTGTTAACACATTGAATTGAAAAATTCACTATGTTTTTACCACACTTATATGAGGCGAAGAGAGCAAAAGTGGCCTAACCCAGCATACCTAATGGAGTTAAATTATGATTTCTTTCACAACATTTTTAATAATAGCATTGAAAGTTCGATTAATTTGGTTCAAACCATGACATCTCATTTTAAATTTTTAATAATTTTTTTTATTCACAATGTTATTTACTTTTCCTAAATTTGTTTTGTAGTGGTCAATGCCTTTTTTGGCTGTTACTTTAAGATGCTTAAACCTGGAAAATTCACATAAAGCAAAAGAAAAAATGTGGGTTAGGCCACTGTTGCAGATATACATTTGATAAGTAAATTTATGTTTGTTTGGTTAGGCCAGGTATTCAACTGCACTTGAGGGTAAAAAAAAAACTAGGGATCTCGAACTATAACATTTGTTTTTCATTTTCACTTAAAACTTTCCGAAATAAGATCAATAAGAGTTTGTTCTTGAGTATTTAGGTATGTTTAAAATTAAAATTCCACAAAATCTAATAAATTAAAAATATTATATTATTATTCATACATTAAAATAAAATATATTATTATAAAATTAAATGCATTATTATTATAATAAAACTATTAGTTCAACTGAAAAAGTTTAAAAATCTTCACACTCGCTCTCTTCTGTACTCTTCTGAAAACCTCGTCAGTACCTCTTCAGTGACGGTGCGTAAAAAAAAAATCATGGCGATTGGGGGGAGGGGGAGTCTGTGTGCGCAAGCCATGAGTTGTTGAAGGTCTTTTTTCTTTTATAAACTTATACAGTTACCGTTTGGATACAACAACTCCAAACTGTTCATGACTTGTGATGTTCTTTTTTTTAAGTCCAATTCATTAAAGCATACGTCTTGTTGGTTTGTATATTTATATTTCATGCAAAATGGCTCCATGCTCTCAAATCTAAGCCATTGAATTTTAAGCCACTCTACCGTTTGTTTGGTCTTAGATAACTTTCTTCCGGTTATGTTGTTTTCAAAGACTGTGAGGAAAAGAAGAGTTCATTGTTACAATTTTGAATGTTTTTTTCTTTGGGCAGTCATTATCACTCTACTCATGTTACTACCTAGTTGCTATGTGGATTAGGCTAGTGTTGCATTATTACAAAATCATGATTTACGGATTATTGAATAGGCCTAGGTGCTGCAATGCATCAGTCGATTTGGCAGTCAATATTTAGTACTGTAAAATGTCAGTAGAGCGCAGTTGGGTTGCAAAATCTACATTTATTGGATTTTCATGTTTCTGTGGGTTAGGCCACTTTTGCTCTAATCGCCTCATATAATCTGGTTAATATTTAAAAAGATTTGATTAAAGAGTAAATTGTTTTAGCCTTAACTATATGAAACGACATTTTAAATTATTTGAATAAAACTAATTTTGCGATTTGTTTCATGTGATCATTTATTTATAACTATAGTTTCACCAACACTGTGGCATCTTCAAATCAACTGTTGATCTGAAGATCAGTTCAAGGTTCTGATGGTCAGTTGATCAGGATATGCCACTGTGTTGGTGAAACTATTGTTTCTATAGTTAGTATAAATGTAACTATAAGTTAGTATAAATAATATAAACAGTATAGTATAGACCAGTGCTTCCCAAAGTGGTGGGCCGCCGCCACCTAAGGCATTGGTTCTTAACCTTCTTAAGCCCCGACCCAGTTTTGAGGAATATGTTTATAGCGCGACCCAAAAGACCAAACGGAAGAATTTTTAGACCATTAAAAAAAAATCTTTAATTTTACAATAATGACATTTTAAGTCACATATCGTGAGAGGCTATGCGACAATCATTACGCGCATGTACTACCCTTGAACCCCTCACATACAGGTAGCAGACGTTAGAACGACTTGTGCAGATTATCTCATTTTTGTAAATTTTCGACTTCATCACTTTTGGTAGTACACCCACGTGCACAAGTCGTTTTAACGTCTACTACCTTTATGTGAGGGGTTCAAGGGTAGTGCATGCGCGTAATGATTGTCGCATAGCCTCTCCTACAAAATGCAAACTCTCACCTCCACGTGGTAAACCCTGGTAACCTGAGTAACCTCGCCGGAGATACGGTAAGCAATCCGTATGGAAGGAGAGGTCAGGACTAACGAGAGCGGGAGAGATGGCCCTCCGATAAGGGGGTTTACCTTTGGGCCAACAACCCCATCATAGAAACAAAAACCGTTACGAAAATCTAAGAAAAAAGACCGGACTGAATCTACGACGACGAGGAAACCTAAGGCCCGGAATAGATTGGAATGGAAAAAAATTCTTGACGAGGCCAAGACCCATAATGGCTTGTGGAGCCAAAGCTGATGATGATCCCCTTGTGTGAAAAAATTGTCCGAGCCAATACACGTAGCAAATAATAACTTTCTAACATGGGCCAAAAAATGGTCAAGTCTGTAACATCAAAATATCTACAGTTAAAAGTGTCCATGTTTAGTTACTCACTTTTGCCAATTTTTGACTAGGTCATTTTTAAAGAAAACTGTCAAGTTATATAAATCTACACACTTTACACAACTCGAGTTTCAACTGTTGAAGGTCATTTTCAAGTAAAAGATAAATAAATGAAACTATTTTTCGATCCAAGGAAAGTTTAATAAATAACTTAATAAATAATAATGGGTAACCACCCAATGTTTTTGTTTAATTTAGTTTCTGCAGTCGACGCTGCGAATTAGTTTTAAAATATTAAATGATTACAACTAAAGAATTAGTTGAACTATAGGAGTTCACGGTTTGTGGAGGCTGATCCCTCAGGAAAAACCAGTGCCACTAGAAACGTTAGAAAACAAAGTTTTGGCCATCGGTATCCTTCTCCATGTATTTAACCTGTACATAATTAGTTGGTTTTGGTCCTTAGCTTAAAATCAGATGTTTCGATTTGGCTGCACCAGGCAATCAAGGCAATGGGTTTTCCGGGTATAAAATGGGCAGATTGTTGAAGAGGTATTCAGTGCAAAACGCCATGGAGGAAGCAGAGAAGGTAATGGGCACACTTTGAGTTTGTGAGAGTTGCAGGCTTTGTTGAACGACCATGGTGTTATTACCGTTGAAATTGGGAAAAGGCTGGCTTTGGATGAAAACACAAGATTTTTGTATAACAAGGATGTTAAAAAGAGCAATACTGGAAGAGAATTTAAACAAGGCTAAATCATGTGTATGTAACCCAAGGTTACATAGTTCATATACTTATGTTTTGTCGTAAAATTAGGGAAAAAAACTTTTCTGTTTCAACTCTTAGTTTGACCCAAGAAATTTGTTTCACGACCCAAGTTTGGGTCGCGACCCATAGGTTAAGAACCACTGACCTAAGGGACCGGGGCCTAAACGCAAGGGGGCCTCGAATAGTTTAACTGTCAAATATGCACATACTTCAATTAACATTATAAACTCCTAGACCCATATGTTCATATATCAATGCACCATGTGGTAAAATAAGTAAATATCTATGTAAATCCTTTAACAATTTAACGAATTTTAAACCTAATCACTCCGTAACATTCACATCCGATCTCATAGAGAAAATCTCAAACATTACATAGAATAACACCAACAAACTGGCATCACTCGATGCAGTTAATCTCTTTCCCAGTGTCCCACCGGATAATTGTTTACCAATAATTAATAAAATCCTAAAAAAGAATAACATTCCTAGCACTCACAGAAATAAGTACTTACAATTGTTTGAATTATGCATATCCCAAAAATATTTCAGTTTTAATTCTGACTTTTACGAACAAACTTCTGCACTAGCGATGGGATCTAATATTTCACCTCTGTTAGCAGACATTTTTATGGACCATTTAGAGAACTCTTTCTTAAAATCAGATCACTCCAAATTTATTAAATACTGGCACAGATATGTAGATGACATCCTAATTTGCTGGACTGGCACGGTCAGACAACTCGACACCTTTTTAAAATACATCAATTCCGCGCATAATTCGATTCAGTTCACCTTAGAACTAGAGAAAAATAAACAGATACATTTCTTAGATCTAACTATTACCAACATAAATAACAAACACGATTTCAGCATTTATCGCAAGCCCACACATACCCATACCATAATTCCCTTCTCGTCACTACACCCCACATCACATAAATTCTCAGCCTTTTACTCTATGATTTATAGATTACGCAATGTAACATTATCAGAGAAAAATTACAAGATAGAGTTAAAAACCATAAAATACATCGCCACAAAAAACGGTTTCAAGGCGAACATTATCGACAATATTATTAAAAAAGTCAAGTTAAAAACCACTCTCAAAAACTATTTTCCCGACACCCGCTCTCCGAGAAAACCAGATTTACTAAACTATCCCATATTACGGTACCATATCGGTAAAAATAGCGAAAATATTAAACTGAGACGATTTTAGGATCTCTTTCAAGACGGATAATACCTTAGAAATTCTTCTCCTTAGAAATGTTAAGGAAAAAACAGACTCAAAATCAGGAGTATACAAACAAACAAATGCATATCAAACAAATGCAATGACTGCAATGGTGTCTACGTGGGTCAAACCGGAAGGAATTTCTCCACAAGAATATCGGAACATAGAAAATGTTTTGAACGGAGAAAAAACGATTCTACATTTTCCAATCACCTGAAAGACGAAGACCACACCAGCAACTTTATACTGTCAATATTACATTTAGAAAAGAAAGGATTTAAATTAAACATCTTGGAATCCCTAGGAATTTACAAATCCCTAAAAAACTCCAAAGAGGATTTACTCAATGATCAACAAGATTTGTATTTCCCCGCATAAGCGAGACATTGCCATTAAGAACTGTACCTTCACCCCCACTTGCATATTCTAATTGTCATTCATGTATATATATATATATATATATATATATATATATATATATATATATATAAATAAATATATATGTCTATATATAGTTTGCATTTTGCTGTATCACTATGATCTGAAGATGCTATGACAGTAGCGAAACTATAGTCATCATTAATAAATTATAGGATGTGGCTATTTATACATACAGTATGTATAAGCAATTGGCTATTTATACATACAGTATGTATAAGCAATTGGCTATTTATACATACAGTATGTATACGTAATTGGCTATTTATACATACAGTATGTATAAGCAATTGGCTATTTATACATACAGTATGTATACGCGATTGGCTATTTATACATACAGTATGTATACGCAATTGGATATTTATACATACAGTATGTATACGCAATTGGATATTTATGCAGTCTGCATTCTGTCTGTACCAGATATAGTTTTGAATTTTTATAGAGGTAAAATACAAAATGGACACTAATAATAATGTTTAAAATGAGATGTCATGGTTTGAACCAAATTAATAATAGAAGATTTCCGTGTAATTGTAGCTACTGACAGATTTGAAGATATCGTAGTGGTAATCTCCTACTTTCAATACTAATAATAATGTCACTTAATCATAATCATTCAATCGGTAAAGAAGAATATGGATAATATGGCAAAGCAAAAAAAAAAATGAAGGAAAATGATTATGACACAGGAACGCCATTGATATAATTTGTCTAATATCTGCTTGGTTGTACTTTCGATTTCTTGTATTGACGATCCTGTAATGATTATGCTAGTATCGCCTGCGTACATAATCCAGTTATCTGCTCCAATGTAGTGGATAAGGTCAACTGTGTATAACGCAAATAGTAATGGAGCATATGGTTCCTTGTGGTACCTCGACTGATATGTTTGTTGTACTCTATCTAGTATTCCCTATTTTTAAAAATTGATTTCGTTTTGCTAGGTATGATTGGAGCCAGCGTTGTGTTTTGTCTCTAAATCCATATCGTTCTAGTTTCTCTAGTAGTGTATTCTGAGCAACACAGTCAAATGTTTTTAACAAATCACATCAAATTCCCACTGCGCAGTTTCCTTTGTCTATTTCATTTATTAATTTTGTGTATACATTTTCTATTGCTGTTATTGTTGATTTGTCTTTACGAAAGCCATGTTGTTGATTCGAAATTATTTTGTATTTTGATATGAAGAATGTGATTCTACTTTCCATACAGTATTCTATTATATTCGCTATTATTGATATTAAGGCTACTGGCCTGTAGTTGTATAAGACAGTTTTATCGAATTTCTTATGGATTGGTATAATCATTGATGTTTTCTAACATTCGGGAAAAGTGTCTGTTTTGAATGAACAGTTAGTTCACAATGTCTAAAATTGATGGTGTCAATTCTTGTAGAACCTCTTTTATGATGTTGCATGGCAAATTGTCTGATCCTGTATTGTTGTTTTTTAATCTCTGAAATATGAGAGTAATTTCTGAGTCGATCATTTCTGCCAAAAACATGCTATTGAGACAAAACTCAAGGTATCGGAAAGACATGATCTTAAAACTCAATGTTATTCTTATGGTTTTTGTTGAGTGCCACGAAGGTGGACTGAAAGCTATAGAAACTGACAAATTTCATAAGAGATTTGTTTTTGGTAGTCCTAAAAAGACTCATTAGTATTATAGAGTTCCGGAAAGGTTGAGTATATTTATATATTCAAGCTTTGTTCCGTCTTTATTAAGTTTATGCTATTATATAATTTGGGTATACGGTCATAATTAATGTTTTTCGTTATTAGTATCGGTGCATTTTTGAAAAATTCGTTCAATTTTGCTGCTATATTTTCCGCATTGGAGATGATTTGGTTGTTATCTATTAATGTGATTGATTCTTCAAGATTTTGTTCGTTCTTTACCTTGGTAATGATACGCCATAGTTCTCTTTGTTTATTTGTGGTGTTATTGATTCTATCATTATAAAATTTTCTTTTTGTTTGAATTATCAGTCTCTTATGTTTTTTCTTCACGTTCTGGTAGTCACTTTTTAGATCTGATTTTTTTTTGCATTGAGTATAGCTTATAAAGTTCATTGCTCGACTTTTCGATTTCTTCCGTTATCCATGCTTTTGTAATAATTTTAACTTTTTTGATTGGGAATGCTTTATAAAAATGTTTTTGAAGATTTTTTTATGAATTCTGTTGTTTTTTCATGGCAGTCGTCTTTAGTTAAGTTGTTTTGCCAAGATACTTCTTGTAAGGCTACCTTAAATTTAGATTTGTTCGTTTCACTAAAGATTCTTTTGAATTCATATTGTGTTCTGTCTCAAACGATTTATATGTTTCCGCCAAGGAGAATGAATCTGTGGTCTGATAATATTGTATCATGAACTAAGATTCCTTTTAGTTTTTTTGAGTGAAAATATTGTCAATAATGCTGCTTGATGTTGGAAAATTTGATCTTTAAGTCCATATGATCTCATGTGTTTTAGTAGATAGAATCTTTCTTTGGTATTGGATTCGAAATGGATGTTGAAATCTCCTACTATTATTATTTCGTTTATTTGTTTAAAATTTTGTCCATGTTCTTTTCCAACAATGTCATACAGGTGGTAAGGATCCTAGCGGGAGTCTGTATAAGCAAAGATTTTTTTTTGTCGAATTTATCCATTGGATCCCACATATTTCTATTTGTTTTTCTATTGACATTAGGTTTGAAATTTCTTTACATTTCATTATATTTTTTTTTTTTGCCCAAATTGGTAAAACCCTCCAGCCCCCCTAGGTAACTGTGCCGTGGAATGAGCTGATAAGTGAATGAGCTGATGTCATTTAGCCATGTCTCGGTCAAACATATAAAATCTGGTTTCAAATCAATGCTTAAAATTTCGATTTGGGTGCTTTTTTCTTTTAAGCTTTGGATATTCATGTATAAATAAGTTGTGATTTTTTTCTAGAACTCTATATATATATATATATATATATATATATATATATATATATATATATATTGGTATATTTATTACGTATTCGATGGTTTTCTTAGCTTTGGAAAAAAATCCGATTGACGCGTACGTATTTGGGCCATGTTTCAGGGTATTTTATTTCAGTTAGTTGTTCAAAGGGAATCGTGGTTTTAAAAGATGTGTATGCTTCTGGAAATTTTGAATTCAGTTTCTTGTATTGTATTTTGGTGAACCCTTTATAACTTTTTAAAATATATTTATATACTTACTACTATTTATATACTATACTATTATATACTTTATTACTGAGGTATTTAATTACTTCTTCTTCTGTTTGTGTTGGGTGATGAAATTTTTTTGATGATAATAATTGACGAGAAGCATAAAATATTGTATGAATTCAAGAAATGCTTGTATTCCTAATCATATGGAATATGAAGAGCAGAAAAAATAATATAAATCTGTAATTTGTAAAGTTTTTATAGGAACAGAAGATAAATATGTAACACTTAAGGAACAATTCCTTAAAAATTGGGATAGTTGTAAAGAAATGTGGGTACATTGTTTTAGAAAACATTTACCATTAATGGGAGGCACTACAACAAACAGAATTGAAGGATCATTTTGGACCCTTAAACAATTTATACAAATTAAATATCATAGTTTGCCAATAATGTACGTATGTATTATGTAAATCATAAACTCTATTGATCCAAGAATAAATATAAAATTAGCCAAAAATAAACAAACAGTTTTTAAAATTATGGATAGTGATATCGAAATAATTTTTCATAGACAGTTAAAATTATTTCAAACTTTAGAGTCCAAAATGAGAATTAAAAACAATGGCATTGAGGAAAATCTTGATAGCAAAATATCAAAATTGTATAATACATCGGTGGAAACATGTTTGTATTCATTTTGAAATTCTTTTAGTGCACCATGTTGTCATATTCTTTTGAGAAGAAAATATAATAATTTGGACATATTTTCAAAAACTTGTTTTCATGCAAGATATATTTCAACTGAAATGCACTAAATATGGATACAGATGCTATAAATGTAAACATTGATGATTATATTGAAAATGAAGTTGAGAGTAGTGGGCTTAGTGCAATTGAACGAGAAGAACCTGAAGAACAAATTCGGTCTAATAGCGAGTCAATCGAGCCTTGCCAGCCCCTCAAGTCAATCAAATAAAAACTTACAATTCAAATCTAAAATAAAATCCAAAGGACGTCCAAAGATGAAGACTGAGAAGCACACCACTTTTTACAAGAAAAAATACAGAATAAAAAATAATATACCTGCATTTATTTTACTTTATACCATATATTACCTACTTTATATGCAATTTAAACTTATATTTCACTGATCTGTGATACTTTGAATTTTATTTATGAGTTTATTGAGCAAGATTAAAATGAACTTTAATAAATAAAATTATAATTATTTATAATTGTGTAGTTATTACCAAAATAGTAACTCCAGTATTTGTATATACAGTCAGTATGTGCAAATAGTCAATTGCGAATGCATACCATATGTATAAATAGTCAATTGTGTATACATACTGTATGTATAAATAGCCAATTGCGTATATATACTGTATGTATAAATAGCCACATCCTAAATTATATGTGAAAAGTGTACAAGTATTTTCTCTCAAACATTACATTATGTCAAAATTTCACCAAGTAAGAGCTAAAACAGTGTCAGAATTATAAACTCCGTTAAACTATTGAAATTTTAAAATGATTATAATTGTGAAACTGCTTATTCGTTCCGTGCATAATTGCCCTTAACGCCACCCATAGCCAAAAAGACAACTTAAAAATAATATTTTACTTAACCCAATTATAAAAAAAATTAGGGGAGGGCGTAGTTTATCGATAAGAGTTGCAGGGGAGCCGCGACATCAAAAAGTTTGTGAAGCAGTGGTATAGACTATAGTTAACAAATAAAATAAATAATATAAATTTATAGAAACAAATCACAAAATTAGTTTTATTCCAATAATGCAAAAGATTTGACTTACAATTCCCGTTGCATCTACTCGTGTACCAACAATTTTTAACCGAATTTCAGCTTCAGCAGCAATCACCATATCCTCCTCTTTCGTTTTGTAACATTGAGGACTTGCACTCGGACAATACTCCATCTCAGCAGGAATTGACTACAAAATAATAAATAATGTAATTATGTAACTGTTGAATGAAAACTTATTGTAAGTGAATATTTTTATTAATAACTCAATTGAAGTCAAGAATCTCTCATTTGAATTTAAATTATCTGTAAATATTCATAATAATTTACACTTAAAGGTCGATTCCCATTTGCGCGACACTCAGCTACGCGACGTCGTGCGACATGCCTGTCAAATAATGATTACATTGTTTTAAATCGGCACGTCACGTAGCCATAGTGAGAACGTGACCATTTAAACAATGTAATCATTATTTGACAGGCGATGTCGCGTGACGTCGCGTAGCTGAGTGTCACGTATATGAGAATCGGCCTTAGTACGAAATTATTTATTTGATAGGCGATGTCGCGTGACGTCGCGTAGATGAGAATCGGCCTTAGTACGAAATAATATGAAAAAAAAAAATTAAAAAAAATAAACGTGAACCCCATGACAACCATATAAACAAAAATTGAAAAACCATTGCCTTCTTGGGAATTACAACATGTATATGTCATATAATATATATTTTCCCAGTTAAAATTTTTTTGTGCGCACGTGTCGATTTCCGCCATGTTTTTCGGGCACTTTTTGACAAATAACCAGTGAGAACAACAAAATGTGCCCTAAATTTTCATAAATATAAACATATAATATAAATATAATCATATAATAGACCTTTTCATAGTTGCAATTTTCTTGTGCGTATGTGTCATTTTCGCCAAGTGTTTCGGGCACTTTTTTACATATAACCAGTGAAAATAACAAAATGTGCCCGAAACTTTCATATTCCCGCCTGTTAAACATGCCGGACGTGCACGCGCTTTAATAACCGTAAAAAGGTCTATTATTAACCGCCAAACTCAAAATTTGCTCTAATTTAGCAAAAACCGCTAAAACTCATTGTAAATTCCTTACAATGAATTAGAATAACTTATCATTATTATCAAACGATTATAAAAACACATGGAATTCAACAAAGAAAAACTTAAAATTGTTTGTAAAAGTATAAACACTATATAAACTCAAAATTATTTACTATATAATACAATTATTATTATTAATTACTATATCATATACTTAATATATTACAATACAGTATAACCTTGATAATCCGGCCGTTGGTTAATCGGTCACGTTCCGTAATCCGGCGCTTTGGAGAAACAAGTGTCTTTTCTTTACGCTGCCCCGCGCCGGATATAAACCTCGCGCACAGAAGAAATAAAGTCAAAAACAACACCATCCAGTGTTCTTGGTAAAAGGTCTGGCCAACACACCCTGCTTTTAATTTTGAAAACTTAATTCACGATTCTGACCAAGCAAACTCTACAATTGTATGCAATCTGCAACGGTTTTCCAGTTTATTTCGCTCTGTTCTAATGTTGTGCATATTCATTTGTATGTACACGTTTACCTACTTAACAGGCAGATTTTTACTGTGATGGGTTTGCCAGAGCCATGCACAGGAGGACGGTGGTTTATTTTATATTTGTGCAGGGATTGAACTTTGAAATTGAATTTGTGCAGGGATATTTTGTGCGACGTATGGCTTAGAAATCCGATGTCTTGCCTACTACGCCACCATCGCCTCTATTGTTTTCTTTTAATCCGATTAATCTTATTTCTTTAAATTCTAATCTTCTTCTCTAATTTCTTTTAATCCGCCTCTTTAGTTTTCTCCGATAATCCCGATTTTTTCGATAATCCGGCGTTTACGATTGCCTGGTTCCATATGTGTCGGATTATCAAGATTATACAGTACTTAACTATTTCAGAAGATTGATAAGTTTGTAGTCTCTTATTCATCCATCAAGTAGCTAATGGATTAAATTTTATTAATATTAATAATAATAAAGGCCTTTTATATACCAATGATCTACAATATACACCTATGAGATCATAATAATTCAAAATCACTCCTAATAATTCACAAACAATTCTTTTCCCAATAATTGGAGGGAGGCGAAGTTCAGTATTCACCGTTTTTCAACTTAACCCCCTTATTGACTTACATGGTGAGAAATAAAGCAAGAGAGTGGCCCGATTTCGGCAAACATTCCGATCTTGTTGACTTGCCGCACGACTGCATCCAACACCTCTCCCTTGAATGGCCGAAAAACTATTGCCTTGTATTTAACCGGATACACGACAAATCCTTGCCCCGGAAGAATAATACCCGCTCCAATATTATCTATCGTCGTTACAGCTATCACAAAACCATATCTACAACAATAAAAAAAAATTAATAACAACAAATTATGATTACGTTTGTTAAGAATTAATGTTTTCTAACATTGATTTGTCGTAGAATTGATGAAACCATCATACGTTATAGAAAATCATACAAAGCTCCTCAGACTAAAAAGAGCTTTAGTCTACAGCCTTTCCGGAGCTCTATAACAATTATTGAGTCTTTTTTAGGACTACCAAAACAAATCTCACATGAAATTTGTCAAAATTATAAACATCTAACCCCAAACTCCAGAGAGGTTTTCGAGTGAGTGGTTTACAAATTATTGTTCATGGAAGCAAAGCTGTGCTGATGAGAGATAAATCTCGAAACGCGTCCACAGATGGCTGTCCACTTAAGGTATCAGAAAGACATGAGCTAAAAAACAATGTTATTTTTATGGTTTTTGTTGAGTGCCACGAAGTTGGACTGAAGGCTATAAAGTAACAAATTTCATGTGAGATTTGTTTTGGTAGTCCTAAAGACTCAATAATTGTTATAGAGCTCCGGAAAGGCTGAATATATTTATATATTCAGGCTGTGTTCCGTTTGTTTTAAGTTTGTTGAATTATCGTCATTACAGCAATCACAAAACCAAATCCATCAGAAAAAAAGGTTTCACATATTATGTATTATTATTATTTATTCATTAAATTGATGTAATATTTATGCATAGGGAACTTTGAGTATAAGATTTCGTATGCAATCAGAGTTTCTTAAATCTCATAATAAAGGCATAAAAAGGTTCTGTCTATAATGCTCTTGATTAAGGGGGGAAACCACATTAGGAGGCTGTTTGATACTGATTTTTTCGATTTTTTTTTTGGGTGGGAGAAATTAACTAGAATTTAATCAAATTTTGACATCATTTCATTCATATTTCGAACAATTTTTGCGAATTTTTTTCAATAATTTTAGCCAAAAATATCAAAGTTACGGTGTGATGTCCGCCGAAGGTTGTAAGTATAGTTTTTCAATTGCGTGCACTGTGGCCATTCCAATTTTCATGTGAAATCAAAAAGGTTTTGATTTTAGATTCATAACTTATTTTGTAAGAATATGAACCTCAATGCAGGCGAAAAATACCCTTAAAATCATGATATCATCTCACAAGTTGGTTCATATAATTCGAAATTTTATAAAAAATCATACTATCAATTTTCATAATGATCGGTTCTACACTTTTTGAGTTAGATTTCACGCAAATGTAAAAAAAAGTAATTTCGTTCAAGCCTGTAGCCTGTACCCGAAGTGCACTCGGTTCTATGCTCATAAAATCTAAACGAATGCGAATTTCGATTTGAAATTTTGACAGCGTATTCTTGGATAGTTATGCTAACGATTTATGCCATAAAAAGAAAATCTGATTTTATGAACCTCCTAATGTGGTTTCCACCCTTAATAATTACTGTATGTTCCTTCCATCCTCAACAAACTAAGTAATACTGGATTTTCATTTATGGATGTCATTGCAGAGAAGGTATACCTGTGTTACCATTTTGAGTGCTGTAAGCTGCTAAAGCTTGATAACATATAAGTAATATCAAGTACTAACTGAAAACATATATGTACAGGGTGAGCAAAACTCGATGTCTCAGTTCTATTATAAGAAAACGAAAACCGATAGAAAAAAATCTGTAAAGAGGTTGGGATTGAATAAGGACCATTTTAAGCCAAATTTACATATTTTTCTATAATTGGAAACTGGAGTAAAGTTTCCCAGAACCATACCTATATTTTTGCATATTTGAAAAAAGCTAATTTTTCTGTACAAATTTTGTAAAGACAAAAATTTGCTTTCTTTTCTCGTTATAATCTTCAGAAACGAAATTCTTTAAAATTGTCAGGATTTGCACATGTACCTAACAGACGATACAGAACCTTTAAATTTGTCTAACGAATTACAAATTGTGTTAATATATTAACAAGAGGAATGACACACCTGGATGCAGTCAATTATACAAGGTGGGCCATTAAAACGAAAGGGATTTTCGGATAGTTAAAGAAGGTTTCTCAAAAAACTCTTAGACACGTCAATTTTCTTTGTGAAGGGGAGGGATACCTTTTACAAGAAAATTTGTAGCCAAATCACTTCGCGCTGCGACCACATCCCCTAAAATTTCAAATGGCACGTTGGGGTAAGTTATACCTCATTTTAAAGCCCGTTTAGCCCTGAATACTAAACGGCTAATATTTTCTAAATCTATCGATTGTTTTCGAGATTATTTAATTTCAAGTTATGAACGCGTTTTTAGTTTATGCCGTTGAAAGAAAATGGTAATCGTTAATTAAAAGACCATTTGACTTTTCAACAAGATGGCGTGCCTCCACATTATACGCAGGCTGTTCAGGAGTTTCTGGGCAGAGTTTTTCCGGGACTCCAAAATGTAAAAGAACGTTTCGAGCGGAATTTGAATTTTTGTATGGAATTTGGAGGCGCACAATTTGAGCATTTGTTAAACTAATAAAAATCTTTTCTGGCGTTGAATTGTGATTTTTTTCCTTCACTTTTGCAGTTTTTGTAGGGACAGATTGAACAATTTGACTTCCTTTCAACGACGTAACTTGAAATTAAATAATCTCGACAACAAATCGATAAATTTGGAAAATGTTAACCGTTTAGTATTCAGGGCAAACAGATTTTTAAATGAGGTATCACTTACCACACCGTGTCATTTAAAATTAAAGGGGTTCTGGTCCCAGCGCGAAGTGGTTAAGTAATTTGGCTACAAATTTTCTTGTAAAAGGTGTCCCCGTCACAAACAAAGTTGAGCATTTCTTGAAAATTAATCTTTAACTATTCGAAAATTGCTTTGTTTCGTTTTCAATGGCCCACCTAGTATAGAAAGAAATAATCTATCTGAAAATGTTCCTAATATTATTATTTGGTTAAGAATAAATTAAAAATAATGTCTATCTCTTAATTAAAAATAATTAAAAATTATTGTCGATCTTCTATGGCCGAACAAAGATTAATAAAATTATCTATATTAGCCATAGAACATGAGATAACAGAGAAAATAAACTAAGACATCATTAATAATTTTGAAAAGGAGAAAGCCAGAAGAGTAAATTTTTTTCGATTTATTTTTTGTATAAGTTATATATTCTGTCTATACGAGTAATATATAAGTGTCTATACCTATATTATTTTTTGTAAATATTGTTATTATAATTACATTTGTTTTTTATTTGTCAAGTAAATAAAATACATCATCGGTTTATTAATTTTTTTTTAATATGGGTAGTGGGTGGTTTTTTAAGGTTAATGTGGGGAGCGGGGGCGCCGAAAGTTGTATTCGCCCTAGGCAGCTTATTTTGAGGTGCCGGCCCTGCCCCCTATTATCCCTAATTCCATAAGAATTACATTAGATCCTCTGAATTACCGGTATTCCCAACTAATAAGAAAATAAAGAAAAAACTCATTTAACCACAGATTATCAATATATGTCAGTATATATAATCTTAAGTTTTCATTTGTAAAATTAGTTAACTTCTTAAGGTGCCGTAGTCTCCGAGAGCTTAGGCAACCTCTCGCGCATACTTGTGGAACGCATCATCCACTAATATACGGGACCCATCACTTTATCGCCGATTAAAAAAAAACGAAAAAGCATATATTTTTCGAACGAAATTTTTTCTTTAAATTTTTTGTACAGATTTTTTTCGTATTTTTTTTTTGGTGCTGAAAAAAAAAGTGCTGAAAACGGTTTTCCAGTTTATTTCGCTCTAAAGTTACAAATAAACACATTTTATATTTTTGTTCGCTGTACACAATCACGCATTTCCTACTGATTTGACGCTATCATAACTTTTGAACCGCTCATCAGAGAGATTTCTAGTCTTCACCAATCGATTCAGCGTCCAAGAATTAGTCGGAAAAAGTATATAATATTCCCTGGGAAGCTTTCAGTTAAGAAATTCCATCGACTCGGGAAGTCTAGACCGCGGAAACGGCGAAATGCGAGAAAATCGATTTTGTCAAAATCGTTATTTTTTGAGTCACAGCAAAATTTAAAAATGTTTTTGGAAGCATTTTTGCTGCTGATTACAGATATGCCAATTATATTTCGCTAGCTCTTTCGGTTCACTTTCGCCTGCAAAAATTGAAGAAATTTTAAGAAGTTTCGGCGCTCGAGTAGAGATCTCGGAAAGTCGTGAATTTACCGCGGACAATCTTAGTGTATCAACAGGAAAATGACCTTCTGAAAACGATGCCGCAATCTGTTCTTGAATATCTGCAACCGTTTCCTAGATATCTACTTAACAAATCCAGAAACGTGTAAATTTCAGTTTGCAATTTCACGACGAATTATTGAATCTTTCAGGACAATTTATACATCGACTTGTTCGTCTTGTCGTGTAGTTTCAGTGTGCAAAATATGATTTCGCTGCTATTTACCGTTTTCGAAAAAATCGAAAAAAACCGAAAAAGCATATATTTTTCGAACGAAATGATGGAAAATTTTTGTTGAAAAATTGTTTGCAAATTTTTTTCGTGATTTTTTTTTGGTTACAAGAAGGAAATCGAAGTGCTGAAAACGGGTTTCCAGTTTATTTCGCTCTAAAGTTACAAATAAACAAATTTTATATTTTTTTTCGCTGTACACATTCACGCATTTCCTACTGACTTGACGCTGTCATAACTTTTGAACCGCTCACCACAGAGACTTCTAGTCTTCACCAATCGCTTCAGCGTCCCAAAATTAGTTTATAAAGTTACACATAAGCAAGATATTTTGGCTTTGAATCCATTCTCAATTGATGCACTTTATTAGTTTATGTAAAATAATAAAACACTTTTTTATTTAGCAAAATACGTGTCAATATAGGCATACCACTGAATGATGGTTTTTTGAGACAATCCAGCTCATATAAATACCTGGGCCACGAAATCCGCATTGGAAGGGACAACCAGACCTGTGAGACAAAGCGCAGAATCGGGCTAACATAGGGCGCTTTTGGCAGATTAAGACATATAATTAAATCAAGTATCCCTATAAGCTTAAAGAGAAAGGTTTTTGATCAGTGTGTACTGCCAGTACTCACTTATGGAGCCGAAACCCTTACCCTCACAAAACAGACTTTAAAGCCGTAAGTCCCGGGTTCAAAACCTGGACATTGTGAAAAATAAGCCACCGTTCTTCGGTGAAATACGCATTGCACAAAGGGGAATGGAAAGATCAATGCTGGGCCTTTCCCTCAGAAACAAAATTTCAAATGACAAATTAAGGCAAATGACAGGTATTACTGATGCGATAGTGCGGATAACAAAACTGAAGTGGAACTGGGCGGGGCACGTGGCTAGGTTTACGCATGGACGATGGACAAAAAAGATTCTGGAATGGAGGCCACGGCAGGACGCAAACCGCAGTAAGGGACGCCCACCAACGAGATGGTCCGACGACATAAAGAAAATCCGGACAAACTGGATGAACGCCGCACAAAACCGACAAGGTTGGATTGGATTACGGGAGACCTATGTTCAGCAGTGGACTCATGTGGGCTGAATGATGATGATGATGATGTCAATATATACAAATAAATAATATATAATGACCAGATATATATTATTTAGCATTAGTATATGATTAGCATTCATTAGTATATGAAGTTCTTAAAAGTGTCAACTTTGGCGTTAGTGCTATTGCGCTCGCAGCAAATAATAGAGCTGAGACATTGAGTTTTGCTCACCCTGTACTTTGACTGCACATTGTGTTAACCCTTTCACTGCAGCAACCAGATAAGGTTGTAAAATATTGTTATGTTCTGTGTACTGGTAATGGATCATTATTCTCGCCATACATACAATGATCCACCGGAGAGGTCTAGCTGTGCAGGTTTGCCTGCACAGGTGCGTGTGTGGGAATAGACCTGTGCAGTTTCTTGCGTATGGTTGACCTGTGCAGGCAAACCTGCACATGTAACCTGTGCGGTAGAACGTAGCGTGTATGGCAGGCATTACACAAGCGTTTTTTGTATTGACTATGGGAGATCAATGCATCCGCTGTATTATAATTATGACATAGACTACTAAACATGTTATAGACATATCAAAACTTGATTTTAGCATAATCAGTATTTTTGACCCAAACTGAAAATTGGGAACAATACTAATCCACTGGCAACACTTAACTACAGCCATTTATAACTACAGCACATTTATAACTACCACAAGCTGGAGGAACCGTATTTATACACAAATAATAATTACCTAACAGGTCTAACGTACAAATCCACAATACCCTTGGCATGTTGTACGAGGATAGATTGAAAAGTTTCCGGAATTAGAATTAAATTAGGATTCGCAAGGTGTGATACACATCGACTTTTTGCAGACGGGAAGAACTATCACAGGACAATAATAATAATTCCTGGTGCAACAACCCATGACGGGCCAAGGCCTCCTCCCATGGCATACACTTGTGCTTGGTGCCTTGATCTTAGACACAAGTGTCGGGGGAGTTTTATGGCAGATTTTATTGCGATGACTTTGCCAGAGCCATCTACAGAAGAACGGTGGCTTATTTTTCACAATGTCCAGGTTTTGAACCCGGGACTTACGGCTCCAAAGTCCGACACCTTGACTAATGGGCCACCACCGCCCATCACGGGACAATACTATAGCGATTTATTGGATCAATTCAATGAATTGGAGAAACGGCTCACTTTACAGTGGAAAAAAGTGCTCTTCCACCACGACAACGCGCCGGCCCATTCATCCCAAATTGCCAATACTAAATTGGGCTACGAGGTTGTGCCGCATCCCCCGTACTCTCCAGACCTGGCCTCATGTGACTTCTTTTTGTTCACAAACATGAAGACTTGGCTCAGAGGCAAACGCTTTATGTCAAATGAGGAGGTCATCGCTGCCACTAAAGCTTATTTTGCAGAGTTACGGAAATCATATTTTTCTGAAGGCTTAAAAAAGTTAGAGCACTGCTGCGAAAAGTGTATCGCCCTGCAAGGGTATTTTGTTGTAAAGGTGGGTATTATGTTGAAAAATAAAAACAAAAACCTGTTCAATTACTGCGTTTTCTTGCCCATTCTGGAAACATTTCAATCTACCCTCGTACAGTGGACAGAACTTGTAAAAAGGTGTGCCGTAGCAATAAGGTTAAAACAAATATATATCAAACTTGAGTCATAAAATTCTAATTGAAACCGATAATTTACTGAAACCGATAGTTTCAATGGATTTGCCAAAATACTAATATTAACCGTTTCAGTGCTGAGGAGCGTGATCACTCTATTGCTTGCGAAACACTAAAATTAAAAATGTTCAGTGTTCGAATGGTTAAATTAAACTTACTTTCCTGTGCAAGTCCCTTCGACTTCGGTATACAGCTTCGTTTTCACTTTCTCGAGCAACTGTGGCCCAAAGTATTGCGGATGCAGGAGAATCTCGTGCTCCAGAGAGATCTAAAACAACGAAAATCTATGAAAATGCGATGAAACTCAAGGGTTTTTGGTAGCTTACGTGGTAAAACATGTTTCTTGCTAGATTACAAAACAAACTTGTTTGAAAACAAATTACTTTGAGGTTAGCACAAGCGTCAGAAATCTACAGTGAACTGAAGGTATTAACCCAGGTGCACCAACATAAATACAGAAAGTAGTACAAATGAAACAACGGATTAGGCAATACACCTAACAAGGAAGATTACATTAAAGAAAACTTCAAGGCAAGAATATACAGTATTGGGAAAAATTTCACAAGATAGGTTGGCACAAGCGTCAGAAATCTACAGTGAACTGAAGGTATTAACTCACCCAGGTGCACCAACATAAATACAGAAAGTAGTTTAAATGAAACAACGGATTAGGCAATACACCTAACAAAGAAGATTACATTAGAGAAAACTTCAAGGCAAGAATATACAGTATTGGGAAAAATTTCACAAGATAAGACAAAACTATACATGGTCAAACTGTACAAAATCAAACAATATCAGATAATACTAGACAATATCAATCCTGTCTAGTCTGGTTTAGTCTTGTCTGGTTTTATGTGGCTTTGTCTGATCTTGTCTGGTCTGCTCTGGCATTGATTGGTTATGTCTAATTGTCTGGTTTTGCCTAGTTTTGCTTGATCCTGTTTGGTCGTGTCTGGTCTGCTTTATTATTGTCTGGTCTTGGCTGGTCTTGTATGGTCTTGTCTCGTCTTGCCTGGCTTCTTCTGGTCTTGTCTGGTTTTGTCTGGTCTTGTCTCGCTTTGTCTGGTCTTAGCTGGTCTTGTCTGGTCTTGTCTGGTCTTGATTGGTTATGTCTGATCTTGTCTGGTTTTGTCTGGTCTTGCTTGATACTGTCTGGTCGTGTCTGGTCTGCTTTATTATTGTCTGATTTTGTCTGGTCTTGACTGGTCTTGTCTTGTGGTTTTGTCTCGTCTTGCCTGGTTTTCTCTGGTCTTGTCTAGTCTTGTCTGGTTTTGTCTGGTCTTGTCTGGCCGTGTCTGGTCTTGGCTGGTATTGGCTGATCTTGTCTGGTCTTGTCTGGTCTTGATTGATTATGACTGATATTGTCTGGTTTTGTCTGGTCTTGCTTGATCCTGTCTGGTCGTGTCTGGTCTGCTTTATTATTGTCTGGTTTTGTCTAGTCTTGACTGGTCTTGTCTTGTGGTTTTGTCTCGTCTTGCCTGGTTTTCTCTGGTCTTGTCTAGTCTTGTCTGGTTTTGTCTGGTCTTGTCTGGCCGTGTCTGGTCTTGGCTGGTATTGGCTGATCTTGTCTGGTCTTGTCTGGTCTTGATTGATTATGACTGATATTGTCTGGTTTTGTCTGGTCTTGCTTGATCCTGTCTGGTCGTGTCTGGTCTGCTTTAGTATTGTCTGGTTTTGTCTGGTCTTGACTGGTCTTGTCTGGTTTTGTCTCATCTTGCCTGGTTTTCTGTGGTCTTGTCTAGTCTTGTCTGGTTTTGTTTGGTCTTGTCTGGTCTTCTCTCTAGTCTTGTTTAGTCTTGTTTAGTCTTGTATGGTCGTGTCTAGATCTAGAAAATCATGAGATGTAAGTTTGTGTAAGTTGGATTATCAGTAAATATATTTACGTAATGTAGGAAACAGTAAGAGAAAAGTGAAAGAATGCAATTGGAGTTTTGAATGTCTGTAAAGGCATTAGTAAATATAAGGGTGCGCGTCTTGAACATGAAGTATGCATGAGACCGCTAAAACAATGAAGCCGAGCGCGCGGCGGTGGCATGAGGTTTTTCAAACGGGAACACGGGAATAAAGAGAGGATTTCAATCAAACGAGATGAACTCATGACTTTATGCAAGAGGTGGGCGAACAAAATTCTAATCGTATTGATTCTGGTATTATTGCTCCGCACGGGAAGAATACTTCACGACTGATTGCCACAGACACAATAAACATAAAAAAAACTTGTAATCAAAAGTTATACGACGTTTATTCATAAGCAAAATCTCTTTAATAATTAAAGTTAGATTAGGTAAGATTAGGTTTAAGGCCATGATGGTTGTGACAAAGGTAATACACATACATCTCATAAGCAAAATCTCTTTAATAAAGTTAGATTAGGTTAGATTACGTTAGGTTTAAGACCCTGATGGTTGTGACAAAGGTAATACACATACATCTAGTAGTAGAGGAAAGAAAAAAACGGTACTTACGTATTAACGCCACCACAGCTACATTTTTAAATGCCGGCTATCTACACCTACAATTTGTATAATAAATCATAAAGTAAAACATTTAACCCCGGTTAGATTAGGTTGCCCGCCGCGAAGCGGACATATAAACCAAGACAACATAACCGAACTCTCGATCCAATATATAGCGGTGGTGGCGTTAATACGTAAGTACCAAAAACCATTTTCAATACACGAAATGACACATCGGCAGAAAAAGATAGGACCCTTGAAAAATGGTAGACGCAATGGAACTTATCAACCAAAGGCGCATGGAACAGAAGACTTATAAGTAACATTGAGCCGTGGTTTAAAAATAATGAACAGACGGACAACTATTTGATCCAATGCCTAAGAGGGCACGTTTTCTGCATGACGTACCTGAAGCGAATAGGTCGTCGTGACTCTGGAAGATGTATGTACTGCCCGAATGATGCCGAGCACACAATTTTTAAGTGCAATCGCTGGGAACATGAACGACTCCACAAAGATTAGGCTAGGCTAGACTAGATTAGATTAAATTAGATTAGATTAGATTAGATTAGATTAGATTAGATTAGATTAGATTAGATTAGATTAGATTAGATTAGATTAGATTAGATTAGATTAGATTAGATTAGATTAGACTAGACTAGACTAGACTAGACTAGACTAGACTAGACTAGACTAGACTAGACTAGACTAGACTAGACTAGACTAGACTAGACTAGACTAGACTAGACTAGACTAGACTAGACTAGACTAGACTAGACTAGACTAGACTAGACTAGACTAGACTAGACTAGACTAGACTAGACTAGACTAGACTAGACTAGACTAGACTAGACTAGACTAGACTAGACTAGACTAGACTAGACTAGACTAGACTAGACTAGACTAGACTAGACTAGACTAGACTAGACTAGACTAGACTAGACTAGACTAGACTAGACTAGACTAGACTAGACTAGACTAGACTAGACTAGACTAGACTAGACTAGACTAGACTAGACTAGACTAGACTAGACTAGACTAGACTAGACTAGACTAGACTAGACTAGACTAGACTAGACTAGACTAGACTAGACTAGACTAGACTAGACTAGACTAGACTAGACTAGACTAGACTAGACTAGACTAGACTAGACTAGACTAGACTAGACTAGACTAGACTAGACTAGACTAGACTAGACTAGACTAGACTAGACTAGACTAGACTAGACTAGACTAGACTAGACTAGACTAGACTAGACTAGACTAGACTAGACTAGACTAGACTAGACTAGACTAGACTAGACTAGACTAGACTAGACTAGACTAGACTAGACTAGACTAGACTAGACTAGACTAGACTAGACTAGACTAGACTAGACTAGACTAGACTAGACTAGACTAGACTAGACTAGACTAGACTAGACTAGACTAGACTAGACTAGACTAGACTAGACTAGACTAGACTAGACTAGACTAGACTAGACTAGACTAGACTAGACTAGACTAGACTAGACTAGACTAGACTAGACTAGACTAGACTAGACTAGACTAGACTAGACTAGACTAGACTAGACTAGAATAGATTAGATTAGATTAGATTAGATTAGATTAGATTAGATTAGATTAGATTAGATTAGATTAGATTAGATTAGATTAGATTAGATTAGATTAGATTAGATTAGATTAGATTAGATTAGATTAGATTAGATTAGATTAGATTAGATTAGATTAGATTAGATTAGATTAGATTAGATTAGATTAGATTAGATTAGATTAGATTAGATTAGATTAGATTAGATTAGATTAGATTAGATTAGATTAGATTAGATTAGATTAGATTAGATTAGATTAGATTAGATTAGATTAGATTAGAATAGATTAGATTATATTAGATTAGATTAGATTAGATTAGATTAGATTTAGATTAGATTGGATTGGATTGGATTGGATTAGATTAGATTATAATAGATAACCTAGCTCTTCCTTCGTTGTTTTTCTTGTACCGATGATTTCGTTATGTTTGTCGGTTTCTCCTATCTTTTCCTTACTGCTTTTAAGGAGTTCTGCATATGTACATGTTTGCCCCCTTATGTAGATTTTGTTCTTTTTTCCTCTATTTGTTTTCTCCGTGTCTTTTTCTGAGCTCTTTTTGTTATATTCGTCTGTATCTTCGTCTGGTCCCCTATCATTGCTCTTGCAGGTTTGATTACTTCTGCTTGCTTTGTACAGCTTGACTTTGATTGTTGTTCCGTTCATTACATATTGTATTAGTTTCTTTGTAGTGCTTGGTTCTACTCCGAGTGCTGATCGTACCATGCTCATGTTTCTCCAGTTTCTTTTAATTAGGTCATCCCTGAGGTTGCACATCGCGTCGAATAGTGTTTTCAGGTCTGCTTCTTCATTGTTTTCCCTTTTGGTGAAGATATGGTAAGCTATTTTCCCTATTAATCTATTGGTTCCTTCTCTGTTTGGTATTTCAATGGTTTCGTTTACCAGGATCACTTCTCCTGGTAGTAGTTCCAGTCCCCTCGTTGCTTCCTCTATGGAATCATTTTCTTCAAATTTTTTGGCTAGTCCCTTCGTGTGTTCCTTTTCGGTTGCGAAGCCATGAGCGATTATCTCTTCCCTTGGGGCTTCGAAGATATCCCCAACTTTTTCATCCATATCTTCTTTCTTATGCCCTCAAAGGTTTTGTGTGTTTTTGGTTCATCTGGTAGTTACTCCACTTACTCCATTTTGTTTCAAGTGTTTTTCTTCTACTTGGATGCACACATCGTATGTGGGAATCTCGATGTGTTCCCATCTGTGGGCTTCAAACCACTGCCGCGCTGAGTCCCTGTTTATTTTCTCTATTTGCCGTCTCAGCTTCTCTGTCGCGGTCTTAATTTCCCTTTTAGTATTTGGGTTGTCCTCGACTAGTTTTGTAAGCTGCGTTGTATACAAAGTCATTGCCTGTACTGCCTCAATAATGTTAAAGGCAGTAGAGCACTCCTTTCTTTTGATAGGTTCGATGGAGTTCCTGTATATGGCTTCTATGGACGTGTCCGCGTTTTTTCAACATCGATTCATTTAGAGAGTTGCACCTCTGCCTTACACCCGTGGTGCTTAATCTGCTGTGCGGCAATCGTGGAGCATCCGCCCCTACCACACCGAAGACCGCACGTGTCGTCTGCTTGCTCGTGTCGTGCAGCAGCCCGCCGCTGTACGAGCGTCCATTGTCGATTGCTTGCGCAGATATAAGAACGCCTAACGTTTTATTGTTTGAAACAATATTAATAAATTATACATAAAAATGTTAAGGTTTCTTTAAGCTTTCAGAAAATCTAAAACTCATTCCGCTATTTTTCTTCGTGTTCGACATATCGCTGTAAATATAACAAGGTGTTTTTCGGCGGTTGCAAATTGTGTAGTTTTTTAAGTTTGCCTGACTTATTGTAAACTAAATTGCATAATGTTTCATATTGGCGTAATCTGTGTGTTTTGATATGCAACTTGTAAGAATCGGAAAGGTGTCGAAAATCGCGATTTTTTTGGATTTCGCGAATTTTGACATGTCATGGATATTGACGTATAATATATCAAAAGACGCGAAATTTTGTATAGAACAAAAAAATGATAATCTTTTTCTGTTTTGGTGAAACACAAGCCTGAAATTTGCGATTATAAGCAGCGTACTTTTGGATTTTTGCGCGAAACTTTTTCCAAAATAATCTAAATCGATTGAATCTTTTTCTAAATCATTAACAGTGAAAAATCCTTCTGTAAACTTTTCGCAAACTTTATCAAATTCTGTAATTGTAACATATCTTGTAAATATAGGTGAGCAGATTTAGTATAAGAAAAATGTCCAGACGCGTGAAAATAAGGAAGCATTTGTTGAACTGAGCTTAACCCTTTCGTCCCTGAAAACTTGCGACATTTAGGAATCTTTAAATCTCGGTGGTACATATGTGTACCGATCGGGACGAAAGCGTTAAATGAGCTTTCCAATCCCCCATACGCTCAGCTCTTAAAAACCCTTTTGCAATTGAAACCATATTAAAATATTGTATCCAAAGCTTCGCATTAGCTCCTCGTTCCTAATATTCTGTGATTTTTTGATAAAATTTATTAAGTAATGCTCCTGATACTACATCATCATTTTCAATGTCATTATATGAGAGAGTGTTATCTAATATATTTTCAACGTTAATGATGAGATCTGCATATATGATGTCATTAATATTATAATTGCCAAAGCAAGCTGAAGTAGTGTATGAGCTCTGACAGCACTTGCGTAAGCATGACCATTCAGCATTTTTTCTAATGATTTTAGTGCATAAATCTCTGCGAGTACTTCTTTGCATAATATGCCAAATTGCTCGAAGAAAAGACATGAGTAGAAGAAATCCTCCGAGTCTGATGATGATTTTCGATATAACAGAGCCCTCAGGTGCGGCTGATTTCTCGAGCTTTTGCATATAGAGATTGATCGAAAGCCAACTCGAAGTAGTCTTGTCTCCTTTTTGTCTTTATCTAGTCTTGTCTCTTTCTTGTCTTATCTATGTAGACTACTAGATGAAAAAGTAGTTAATTTCTCTCTCCAATGGCACTACAGCCCGAAGCGAGCCCTGGCCTCCACCAAACGTTGTCTCCAGCGTTCCCTTTCCTCTGCCGCCGCCCGCCAGTTCCGCACCCCCAGCATCTCTCTCGCATCCCTTTTCACACTTTCCTCCCATCTCGCCCTTGGCCTGCCCGCTTTCCTTCTACCTTCCGGCACTCTGAGTATTTGTCTCGGCACTGCTGTTGGAGCCATCCGGCACACATGTCCCGCCCATCTTAGCCTGCTTAGTTTTATGTGGGATACCACATCTGGGCTTTTGTATAACTGATATAGCTCGAAGTTCATCCTAATTCTCCAGCCCTCTTCGCTGTTAATTGCCCTATAAATTTTCCTCAGGATCTTTCGCTCAAAAATCTCCAGCATCTTTTCCGATTTCTGGGTCAGCGTCCATGCTTCGCTACCATATGTGAGGATGGGTCGTATGATTGCTTTATATATATTACACTTCGTTTGTCTGCTAGCTAGCTTCGAGTTAAGGATGGATTTAAGAGTGAAGTATGTTGACGACTTCTACAGTGTACTCTCCCATATCCAGATTATTTACTGCGTGTACTGGCGCTCCCGGTCTTACCATCATTACTTTTGTTTTATCCTTGTTTATTGACAGACCTATCTCCTTGGCTCTCTTCTCCATTTTACCGTAAGCATCTTTCATTGCCGTTAGCGATCTACCGATGATGTTTAGGTCGTCAGCATATCCCAAAAGTTGCGTGGATTTATTGTAGATGGTACCGTTGCATTCTATCTGAGCTTTCCTTATAGCTTTTTCGAGCGCGATGTTAAATAATATGGGTGATAGACTGTCTCCTTGTCTCAGACCTGTAATGGTCTCAAACTTGTGCGATGTCGTTTTTTGGATACCGACTTGGTTCCAAGTCTTTTTTAACGTACAATTTACCAATTTAATGATCTTTTGTGGTATCTCGAATTCTTCCATTGTCTTCATGAGTGTTCTTCTATCGATAGTATCATACGCTTGTTTAAAGTCTACGAAGACCTGGTATGTGCTGATGTTCATTTCCCATGTCTTTTCTAGTATTTGTCTGAGGGTAAACATTTGATCAGTCGTCGACTTTCCTTTCCGGAAACCTGTCTGATACTGTCCTATAATGCTCTCTGCGTACGGTTGGAGTCTTCGTCCGATTATCCATGACAGCACCTTGTAGGCCGTGTTAAGAAGAGTTATACCACGATAGTTCTTGCACTCCAGTTTGTTTCCTTTCTTGTAGATAGGGCATATCTTCCCCTCCCGCCATTCCTCGGGTATCTCTTCTGTCCTCCAGATTCTTCCTATCAGCTAGTGTAAAGCACAGTTCAGAGCGTCTCCTCCCATTTTGATCATTTCAGATGTTATCATGTCCGGTCCCGGTGCTTTGTGGTTCTTTAGTGTCTTTATCGCCTCGCTTATTTCTCTTTGTGATGGTTCGTTATCTTCTCTCAGATCTCTTACTTCTGGTGTGTGAATTGGGTCGTCTTCTGTTTGTCCGGTTAATTCCACTCGTAGTGAGGTATTCAGGAGTTCGTTAAAATATTCCGCCCATCTACCTACCACTTTACTTTCTTCAGCCAGTAAGGTGCCCTCTTTACTGTTGATTATTGTTGCTCTGGGCTGAAATCCATTTCGCAGGTTGTTCACTATCTTGTAGCATTCTCTAATTTCGTGTTTCTCTTGGTGGTGCCCTATCTGTGCCACCTGGTCGTTAAAATGGGCCCGTTTCTTCTTCCGAAATAATTTGGATGCTTTCTTTCTTAGCTTGTTGTATTCAGCTTGTTTGGCTCTCATGGGTCTCTGCAAATTCTCTGCCCTAGCTTTCTGTTGTTTCTCGCGTGCTTCTTCACATTCTGCATCGTACCATTGTTTTCGTTTTTTCCTATGGACTTTCCCGAGCGCCTCCTCTGCCGATTCCTAAATCCCCTTTGCAATTTCCGTCCATTGTTCTTCAATACTATGATTTTCCGTCAACACTCCTAGTTTTTCGGCGATCTTTTCTTCGTACCGTTGCCTTACCCTGGTTAAGTTCAGTTTTTCCACATCCCATTTTTCTATTCCGCTGTTTGCTGGCTTTTTCGAGTTGGCTAGCCTTTGTTTTAATTTAATCCTCACCAGGTAATGGTCCGAGTTGCAGTCTGCCCCTTTGCAGCTTCTGACGTCCTGTATGCTGGACATAAATCTTGTGTTTATTAAGACATGGTCTATTTGATTGAGTGTCCTTCCGTCTGGTGATCTCCATGTCATCTTGTGGATGTCTTTATGTGGGAATAGCGTACTGCTGATTACAAGGTTTCTAGATGCTGCTAGGTCCACTAGTCTCTGTCCATTGTCGTTAGTATTTTCGTGTAGGCTGTGTTTTCCAATCGTGGGTCTGTATACGTCTTCTTTCCCTATCTTAGCATTGAAATCCCCCAAGATCATCTTTACGTCGTTGTTGTGTGTCGAATCGAATAGCCTTTCTAGTTTTGCGTAGAAGATCTCTTTTTCGTCGTCTGTTTTCTCTTCGCTCGGTGCATGTACGTTAATTAATGTCAGATTGAAGAGCTTCATTCTTATTCGGATCATGCAGAGTCTGTCATCTACTGCTTGGAAGTCCATAATATCCTTCCCTACACTTTTCTTGAGTATGAAGCCTGTTCCTAACTTGTGCGCCTTCCCATTATTACTGCTTTTACATATCCTATATTTTCCTATATCCATGATGCCGCTATCGCTCCAGTTGGTCTCCTGTTGTGCCACTATGTCGAGTTTGTATCTCTCCATTTCGTTTGTTAAGGCTTTTAGTGCACCTATCTGGTAGAGGCTCCTTACATTCCATGTTCCCATCGTAATTTCTTTCGCTTTCCTTGTGCATTGCTGTGGTCGTTGCCGAGTAGTCAGTCCAGTCCGAGGCACGTTTGGTGGTTTCGTAACGGTTTCTTTTTTTTTCTATGGATGAGTTGTTGGCCCATCGCAAAACCCCCTTTTCGGAGGACCATTTCACCCGCTCTCGTTGGCCCTGACCGCGCTTTCCATACGGGTTGGTTACCGCATCTCCAGCTTGGTTGCTCAGGTTACCAGGGTTCACCACGTGGAGGTGAGAGTCGGACTTGGGTAGGAGAGGCTATGCTACAAGCTCTTCCTGTGCGATTGTCGTGCGGTTGCGCATGCACTACCCTTTTTGAAGTAGTTAATTTAATGTGTTTAATTCTCTACAATGATAACTGAATTGGACTAGATGTATTTGAATATGCTTTCCATGGTCCACTTAATTACTATAAGGTAGTAGTCTAATTAAAGTTTAAAATGAAGTTGTTGCAACTTGAAGTTGTCGCAACTTGAAGTTGTCGCAACATGAAGTGGTTTTAACATGAAGTTGTCGTAACATGAAGTTGTTTCAACGTGAATTTGAAGATGAAATGTGGATTCGAGGTGAAAAAATATCTTCTCGTAGTTCAAATTATATATTATAGTCTTGGCTTCGAATAGAGATTTTGGTTATTAGTAAATTTGGCAATTTTTGCAAAATATTTTGACGTTTTAGTCCAATTTTGACACAAAACAAAAAAATATTGCAAGGTTTGTCCATTCAAATCAACAAAAAATTAAAAAATTTGCTTCGAATAGAGATTTCGGTTTTTGAAAATTTGGCAATATTTGTCAATTATTTTGATATTTTCGTCCAATTTTGATATAAAAGAACTAAATTTTGCAAAGTTTGTCCACTCAGATCATCCAAAAGACAAAATTGGTTGTCCACTCATATCAACAAAAAGACAAAATTTGCTCTGAATAGAGAATTTGGTTTTTGAAAATCTGATAATTTTTGAAAAATATTTTGACGTTCACTTCCAATTTTGACACAAAACAAAAGAAATTTGCAAGGTATGTCCATTCAAATTAACAAAAATTATACAAATTTTGTTTCGTATAAAGATTTTGTTTTTTTTGACACTTTCGTTCAATTTTGACATAAAACAAATAAATTTTGCAAATTTTTCTGAAAATATTCTCCTGGGATCTTTTCTTCTTACTCGCGCTCTGCCACTCCTGCTCTGTTCTCTCGACTACCTTTTCCTCGGGATTACCAGAACATGGCTGCTTCCTCTTCGCCTTGCTTACTCGCCTTGGCGTCGAGGTACTGTCCACACCCATAGCTTCATCGTTCCTCTCCTTGCTAGTGATAGTCGATTTTGTTTGGCTTATGGTCGCTTACTACCAAATCTCCCGCGTTAGTTCTGCGTACCTTTTGGACGCATTCACCTGAGAGTGTCGGGTCCTTTCTTATACAACTCAAAATCTCCTTATAGCTTAAGCCACTTTGTGAATGACAAAAACGTTGGACAGAGTCGGCCGCTCGCGGTGCTTCTGCGGATTCTTCTGAGGCTGTTTCTAGGATGTCTTGCGGGATCTTTTCTTCTTTCTCGCAGTCGTCACTCTTGCTCTGATCTCTCGCCTACCTTTTCCTCGGGTTGATCAGACAATGGTTGCTTCCTTTTCGCCTGCTCATAAAATATATTGACGGAGTAACCACCGAAGAAAAGGTGCACAAAATAACGGATGCAATCAAGGAACCAGGGATAAAAGAGGACGACATTAAAATACAGAAACTCCAACGAAACCCGGATGAAAACCAAACAGCAATAATGACCTCGGAAAGAAACGCCAGGATACTAGCAAAGATGAAAAGGCTGAGAATTGGGCTCTCTACAAAAAGAATTAAAGAAAAAGATCACAGTGGCAAAACAAAAGAGCTGGGAAAAAGTAGTCGAAGAAGTTGATCGGGACCAGTGGGGCTTAGGATATAAAATATATGTAGAAAGTAAAATGATATGTAGAAAGCTGATAGTAGAATAGATAGTAGCTGATAGTAGAAAGCTTAGCTGATATGTAGAAAGCTAAGAAACCCAGAAAAAATGGAAGACCAAGAAGTGGCCGAAATAATACGCATATTCCCAAAAGCACCGGTAACCGCAGACAAACAGAAGTGGCAAGAACCAATAGAGACTCCTAAATTCACAAAGGAAGAACTCACCAAGGCCGCCAAAAAGTGAAAAGTCGTAAAGCATCGGGCCCAGATCGCATCATAGCCGAAATAATAAAAGAGGGAGCCCTAGCCTACCCAGAAGCTCACTTAAAAGTATTTAATAATATAATGAAGGAGGGAAGCATATGGAAAACCGCCAGGTAGTTATAATTAAAAAACCAAAAAAAGAAGAAAAACCAGAACAAAAAGAGTATAGACCGATATGTTTAATAAATTGTATGGGCAAGCTACTAGAAAGGCTTATCGTGGAAAGATTAAGTATAGAGCTGGAAGACCAACATAAACTGTCAAATAACCAGGATGGATTCCGCAGTGGCAGGTCCACAACAGATGCTCTAGAAGAGGTACTGCAAGAGGGAAGGAACATAAGAAAAAAAGCATATAAGAACCGACCAATATGTCTACTTATTACATTGGAAATTAAAAACGGGTTGAACAGCTCAAGGTGGGAAAAAATTATAGAGGCACTAAAAATAAAAGAATATTTAGAAGACAGACATCTAACAGCAGGCGAGAACGTAAAAAGACAGATGACCTGCGGGGTACCTCAAGGCTCCGTACTCGGCCCGGTGCTATGGAACGTACTATACAACGACGTACTGAACCAAAACATGCCTGGACAAACTAAGATTATTGGATACGCTGACGATACGGCGATTATCGTAAAAGATAAAACCAGAGAGAACTTGGAAGAACGCGCGCAATGGGCAGTCGACCTAGTGGTTGCGGAAATCAGTAAGATTGGGCTACAAATTGCACCCCAAAAAACAGAATGCGTCGTATTATATGGGGGCAGGAAAACAAAAAGCGTTAAAATTATCCTATAGGTTTTGATTCCCTTGTGAAATCGCAAAATATGCGACATAAACGATCATATCTTTTGATCGCGTTGACTTACAAGTTTGATTTTTTCACAGCTGAAAGAGACCGCAGACCCGAGTATTTGATACAAATTTCAACTTGTTACCTCTACGCGTTCCTGAGGAAAATGGTCTTGACAGACAGACGGATAAGTGATCCTATAAGGGTTCTTCAGTCTTTTCCCTTTACATGTGCTGTAAGACACCGCTTCTTGCCAAATTTCATGATTCTAGGTCAACGGGAAGTACCCTATAGGTTTTGATTCCCTTGTGAAATCGCAAAATATGCGACATAAACGATCATATCTTTTGATCGCGTTGACTTACAAGTTTGATTTTTTCACAGCTGAAAGAGACCGCAGACCCGAGTATTTGATACAAATTTCAACTTGTTACCTCTACGCGTTCCTGAGGCAATGGTCTTGACAGACAGACAGACAGACGGATAAGTGATCCTATAAGGGTTCTTCAGTCTTTTCCCTTTACATGTGCTGTAACACACCGCTTCTTGCCAAATTTCATGATTCTAGGTCAACGGGAAGTACCCTATATGTTTTGATTCCCTTGTGAAATCGCAAAATATGCGACACAAACGGTCATATCTTTTGATAGCGTTGACTTACAAGTTTGATTTTTTCACAGCTGAAAGAGACCACAGACCCGAGTATTTGATAAAAATTTCAACTTGTTACCTCTACGCGTTCCGGAGGAAAATGGTCTTGACAGACAGACAGACAGACGGATAAGTGATCCTATAAGGGTTCTTCAGTCTTTTCCCTTTACATGTGCTGTAACACACCGCTTCTTGCCAAATTTCATGATTCTAGGTCAACGGGAAGTACCCTATAGGTGTTGATTCCCTTGTGAAATCGCAAAATATGCGACATAAACGGTCATATCTTTTGATCGCGTTGACTTACAAGTTTGATTTTTTCACAGCTGAAAGAGACCGCAGACCCGAGTATTTGATACAAATTTCAACTTGTTACCTCTACGCGTTCCTGAGGAAAATGGTCTTGACAGACAGACAGACAGACGGATAAGTGATCCTATAAGGGTTCTTCAGTCTTTTCCCTTTACATGTGCTGTAAGACACCGCTTCTTGCCATATTTCATGATTCTAGGTCAACGGGAAGTACCCTATAGGTGTTGATTCCCTTGTGAAATCGCAAAATATGCGACATAAACGGTCATATCTTTTGATCGCGTTGACTTACAAGTTTGATTTTTTCACAGCTGAAAGAGCCCGCAGACCCGACTATTTGATACAAATTTCAACTTGTTACCTCTACGCGTTCCTAAGAAAAATGGTCAGACAGGCAGGCAGGCAGGCAGGCAGGCAGACAGACAGACGGACGGACGGATGGACGGATGGACGGACGGACGGACGGACGGACGGACGGACGGACGGACGGACAGACAGACAGACAAACAGACAGACAGACAGACAGACAGACAGACAGACAGACAGACAGACAGACAGACAGACAGACGGGAAAGTGATCCTATAAGGATTCCGTTTTCGGTACGGAACCCTAAAAAGCAAATAGGAAGACGCTGATTAGGACTACCCAAGCCTACCGGACGCTATCCAAGGAGGCGATGCAGGTGATAAGTGGATCAAAGCCCACAAACCTATTCGCCGAAGAAAGAACCCGTAGGTACAATAACAAAAAGAAAAAGGAAGATGATATAGAAAATAACTAATAGAAATATGGCAGGCCGAATCGACAAATCTGACAGGCAAGGCAGAATGGACCAAAAAAATGATACCGGATATAAGGGCGTGGACTAGTCGAAAACACAGTAACATAGACTACTTCCTGACTGAAGTTAGATTAGATTAGATTAGATTTAATTAGATTAGATTACATTACATTAGGTTAGACTAGATTAGATTAGATTTTGAACTATATTCAATATAGTTCATATGATATAAGAAGAAGAAGAAGATAAGAAGAAGATATGAAGATAAGAAGAAGATATATATATATATATAAGAACACTCATCTTCCAAGAATTCAGAATATCCTTTCAAGATATTCAGAATTCGTTATGAGATCCATCAGCTTCATAAGTACATCCATAAGTTTCGTTTATCAATTATTGTCTGCATAGTCAGTTTTTTAGTTTTTAATCTTCGTGTTTGTTGGAAGCAAAATGAACGTAAGATCTAACGTAATCGAGAAATAAAAATTCATCAGATTTTTTCCGTTTCCTTCCATTTTTATCAAGTAATTACGGCCGTGATTAATGCGTGTTTATACAGAAAGTTTATTTTTCCATTGCGGAATGGAAGAAGTCGGGGGGTCGGGACATAGAACGAGAGATACGTATTTTCGCGAAAAACACGATTCGCCCGTAACGCAATATATATTATAGATATAAGTCGAGTAATAAATCCATTATGCATGAGCCAGATAGGGGCAGTAATAACATCGCGAGTTGAGATGTCCGGCGGTCAAGCCACGAGGTATAATTTTTAGCTGAAGTTAGTGGAGCGGAAGAAGAGAAAATATGTTACTATCTCGAGCTGACAGTTGCAACTTCTCGCATATATAGGGGAAATATCCGATGCAAATTACTAATACTCCCTTCGCTATCTACCCGGCAGAGGACGATGGACATTTTTACAGCTTAACAAAAAAAAAACGTTTTATTATACGAGGCTTTGATTGATAGGTTACGGTTACGTAATTTATAGATTAATTCTTGATGTTACATTTATATGAAATGTAATAAATTGATTAAATAGTATGTATGGTGAGGGTGAATGTAGGAGTTGTGGAGCGTGTTGATGTGGTGAGAAAGTGGCACATGTTGGGTCCGTTCGTCCGGAATTGTAAAAATAGTCCCTGAAAACAAGCACAGGTTCGGATCCCAGTGTGCGCATCCCACCAATTTCACGGCAAATTACGCACGAAATACCACCGACTCGGGTCCTCTAGCTTTATACACAGCATCTGTTATTATTTGCTAAGTCCCGGGGTAAATAAACAGCGAGGAAAAAAGAGGCCGAGTAAGATTTACTAGCCGGAAAATTGAGGATTTTTTTTTAATTTGCGAGAAGAAATGCTTCGTTGTTTAAACCTTGCGGAGCAATCTAACAAAAAAAGCTATAAATAAATCGTTGATGAAGGTTTCAAATTAATGAGACACGAATGTTACGAATTTTCATTTTTTAAACTTATTTTTGAAAAAAATTGGGGGACAAGACGAACAGACGTCCGGAAATTATTTTTCAAAAATTTCTTTGATATTCTAAAATTTTTTTCAAACCTTCAAAAAATTCTTATTTCTGTTTCTTTTTTGTTGTGTTTGTGCTTTCTTTGCACAGACCAGGGGCCGGCTGACCAAAAGCGTATTCGCACTGTCGGTACAAGTCTTGACAGGTCGCATCACGCTTCAGTCAAATATTCTTTTGACTAAAGCGGAGTTTTGTGCATGTAAGCCGTGGCAGAAATTAGAACTAACGTAGAAAGATCATGTTTTTCCGATTTAAACGCTTTTGACAACTGAAATAAATACGTTATATATAGACATACTAAAATTTATTAATCTTCAAAATTTAGTTAAATTTTGATAAATTTTGAAGATTCATAAATTTTGGGATTTTATATTTTTTAATTTTGCGAGTAAACCGAAAGTTTTTCCAAAATTTGCAAAGAATACTTTTTTGTAGACATTGACATCTTACATACGGATATCCCGGTTATAATTTTCTATTTTGATGCGTTGCCGAAATATCTCCAAAAAATTATTGAAAACAAAATCATTCCTCACGCCGTCCCCATTGGAGTGGGGGTGTTCAAATTTTGTCAACTGATACCTCTGGTATCTGGTATAGATAAATAAAGATAAATTTTGGGATTTTGTATTTTTTACTTTTGCGACTAAACCGAAGGTTTTTACAAAATTTGGAAATAACCAGTGAAGCAAAGTTGGAAACGTTGGAAATAACCAGTGGGAAATAACCAGTGAAGCAAAGAATCTGGGTGTCAAAATAGATGACAAATTAACATTCCGTTCACATATTAATGAGTTAAGAAGGCATATATAAAGTTAAAAATTCTTTATGGATCGAGGCACCTTCTAACTGAAAACCTTAAGAGAAAAATGGTTATCGTGCAAGTATTGTCTGGCCTCACATACTCGGAAGCAATATACGAAAATTCGCTTAGTTATGCAGACAGGAACCGTATACAAAGATTCGCTGCATCCGATTTGTGCATGGGCTCCGTTGCAACACATTATTATTATTAATCTATTATTAATCTAAAAATTATTGATGCGAATATTGATTCCCACAACCAACCGAGTTACAGCCAAAATTCAAAAAACGACGCGCTTTTGTTTCTAGGTTTTTCCGCGACAACTCCCCAACGATTTTCGAAATTCTCACGCCGCAACATTCCTCATTCCATCTAGCTGCCATCACGCTAACCTACCTATCGTCATACGTAGCCTGGCCCTCGCCCATCTCTACCGAACCTCGAAGATAGCAAACCCCACCAATCGGACGCACAATGACATATGTAAGCAACACATACTTATTATTTCCAAATCAATCGCTAATCTCACATTCAACACAAATAAAAATTTTTTTTTTCAAGTTTTTGGACTGCCAAAAGTATACTCTCAGCCACGCGGAAGAGCATCCCGAAAAAATTAAAAAAAAACGTTGAAAAATAACGAAGATATTTAGGTTCAAAGTATTGCCAAAGTTGAGGTTAAGTAAAATTTCCGCACAAAAACCGCGATAACTCCCGCTACGTTCGACCGAATTTAAAAGTGTTTTCACCAAAATATTCCTTGAAGAATCCTATAAAAAACACGTTAATAAACGGACTTTATAAAATTAATATTTAAGCTTCCATCGGCGATTTTCTGTGCGTAGTCGGTGAGACCGCTGGGAAGTTATGACGGAATTTCGTTGCAACTGCTCGTTTGATACAGAATTTGTGATAAAAAAATTTGCAACTACGAATTTTGATGGAAACAAAAGAACGCTGTTGGAAAGTATAGATATTAGATAGGCGAAACAATCTCCGAAAACTAATCCAAAAAATATTGAAAAACAAAAAGTTACAGGCAATCAAACTTTGAGATTGTTGAGGTTATGTCAAATTTCCGCACAAAAATCGCAATAACTCTAGCTACGTTTGACGGAATTCAAAAGCGTTTTCACCAAAACATTCCTTGAAGAATCCTATACAAAACACGTTAATAAACGGATTTTATAAAAGTAATATTTAAGCTTCCATCGGCGATTTTCTGTGCGTAGTCGGTGAGACCGCTGGGAAGTTATGACGGAATTTCGTTGCAAATGCTCGTTTGATACGGAATTTGTGATCAAAAAATTTGCAACTACGAATTTTGATGTAAACAAAAGAACGCTGTTGGAAAGTATAGATATTAGATAGGCGAAACAATCTCCGAAAACTAATCCAAAAAATATTGAAAAACAAAAAAGTTACAGGCAATCAAACTTTGAGATTGTTGAGGTTATGTCAAATTTCTGCACAAAAACCGCAGTAACTCTAGCTACGTTTGACGGAATTCAAAAGCGTTTTCACCAAAACATTCCTTGAAGAATCCTATACAAAACACGTTAATAAATGGATTTTATAAAAGTAATATTTAAGCTTCCATCGGCGATTTTCTGTGCGTAGTCGGTGAGACCGCTGGGAAGGTATGACGGAATTTCATTGCAACTGCTCGTTTGATACGGAATTTGTGATAAAAAAATTTGCTACGAATTTTGATGTAAACAATAGAACGCTGTTGTTGAATGTTGAACGCTTGTTGAGGTTATGTCAAATTTCCACACAAAAACCGCAATAACTCTCGCTACGTTTGACGGAATTCAAAAGCGTTTCCACCAAAACATTCCTTGAAGACTCCTATACAAATCACGTTAACAAAGGGATTTTCTAAAATTAATTCGCATCAAAATTGTTTTATTCGCATCAATATTCGCATCAATACCGAAACAGCTAAAAAATGGATACGCATGGATATCTTGCGTAAATATAATAAAATACGCCTGTTTAAATTTTTTTTAGAAAAAAAGGTGCCCACATACCTCTACAACAAAATAAGGTACAGAACGGATGTACATAATATAAACTTAAGGAGCAGAGGTCTTCTGACGCCGCCAAAACACCGAAGTGCAAAATATAAATGTTCCTATACCTACCAAATAGCAAAAACAATTAACCAACTCCCTGAACATATAAGAGGGTTAAAGATGAAGAAAAGTTTCAAAAAGCATTTGTTACAACACATTAAATCCTAAATTAAACACCATAGATTAAAATATGCGAAAATTAAATTTCTGTCTGCAGAAATAGTAAAAATTACGAGTATAAACCAATTAAAAAAACCACAAACTTTAAAAACTCCAATGCTTTAAAAAAAAAAAAAAAAAAAAAATCGGGAATCTACGCACTATAAACTGGTTTAGTCTGGGTAGCGAATATCTTTTGTTGAATTGGTTCGTACAGAGTGATGAATTAAACTAATTTCTGTCGCATTAAGATTTTGGACAAGTTTCGCAGTTTCCTTCATAAAACAAAAAATAATCGCGCGATTTTCAAGAAAATTTCAGTAAAATATTCCGGAATCTACGCACTATAAACTAGTTTAGTCTGCGTAGTTCATACCTTGTTGAATAGGTTAGTACAGAGCGATGAATTGAATTAGTTTTTGTCGCATCAAGATTTTGGACAAGTTTCGCAATTTGCTTCAGAAAACAAAAAATAATCGCGCGATTTTCAGGAAAATTTGAGTGCAATATTCTAAAATCTACACACTACAAACTTGTTTAGTTTACGAAGTGAATATCTTCTTGGATTGGTGAGTACAGAGCGATGAATTAAACTAATTTTTGTCGTATCAAGATTTTGTACAAATTTCGCAATTTCCTTCATAAAACAAAAAATAATCGCGAGATTTTCATGAAAATTTGAGTCAAATATTCCTGAATCTACGCACTATTAACTAGTTTAGTTTGCGTAGTTAATATCTTTTTTAATTGGTTAGTACAGAGCGTTGAATTAAATTAATTTTTGTCGTATCACGATTTTGGACACATTTTGCAATTTCCTTCATAAAACAAAAAGTAATGGCGCGATATTCAAGAAAATTTCAATCAAATATTCTGGAATCTACGCACTATAAACTAGTTTAGTCCGCGTAGTGAAAATCTTGTTGAGTTGGTTAGTACAGAGCGATGCATTAAACTACTTTTTGTCGCATCAAGATTTTGGACAAGTATCGCAATTTCCTTCTTAAAACGAAAAATAATCGCGAGATTTTCAAGACAATTTCAGTAAAATATGCCTGAATCTACGCACTATTAACTAGTTTAGTCTGCGTAGTTAATATCTTGTTGAATTAGTTATTACAGAGCGATGAATTAAACTAATTTTTGTTGCATCAAGGTTTTAAAAACATTTCACAATTTCCTTCATAAAACAAAAAATAAACGAGCGATTTTGAGGAAAATTTCAGTCAAATATTCTATACTCTACACACTGTTTAGTTTGTGAAGTGAATATCTTGTTGAATTGGTTAGTACAGAGCGTTGAATTAAACAAATTTTTGTCGCATCAAGATTTTGGAAAAATTTTGGAATTATCGCAATTTGCTTCATAAAACAAAAAGTATTCGCGCGATTTTCATGAAAATTTCAGCGAAATATTCCAGAACGTACGCACTGAAAACATGTTTAGTCTGCGAAGTGAATATCTTCTTGAATTGGTTATTACAAAACGATGAATTAAACTAATTTTTGTCGCATCAAAATTTTGGACAAGTGTCGTAATTTTCTTCATAAAACAAAATATAATTGCACGAATTTCATGAAAATTTCAGTAAAATATTCCTAAATCTATGCACTACAAACTAGTTTGGTCTGCGAAGTGAATATCTTGTTGAATTGGTTAGTACAGAGCGATGAATTAAACTAATTTTTGTAGCATAAAAAATTTGTAAAAATATCACAAATTCCTTCATAAAACAAAGAATTTTCGAGCGATTTTCAGGACAATTTCAATGAAATTTTACAAAATCTACATACTACAAACTAGTTTCGGCTGCGAAGTGAATATCTAGTTGAAATGGTTAGTACAGGGCGATGAATTAAACTAGTTTTTGTCGCATCAAGATGTTGGACAAGTTTCGCAATTTCCTTCGTAAAACAAAAAATAATTGCACGATTTTTATGAAAATATCAGAAAAATATTCCAAAATCTACACACTGCAAACCAGTTTAGTCTGCGAAGTGAATATCTTGTTAAATTGGTTATTATAGAGCGGTGAATTAAACTAATTTTTGTCGCATCAAACTTTTAGAAACATTTCGCAATTTCCTTCATAAAACAAAAAATAAACGAGCGATTTTCAGGAAAATTTCTGTCAAATATTCTATAATCTACACACTGTAAACTAGTTTAGTTTGTGAAGTGAATATCTTGTTGAATTGGTCAGTACAGAGCGTTGAATTAAAATTTTTTTTGTCGCATCAAGATTTTGGAAAAATTTTGGACAATTATCGCAATTTCCTTCATAAAACAAAAAATAATCGCGCGATTTTCATGAAAATTTCGGACAAATATTCTTGAATCTACGGATTATAAACTCGTTTAGTTTGCGTAGTCAATATCTTGTTCAATTGGTTAGTACAGAGCGATGAATTGAATTAGTTTTTGTCGCATCAAGATTTTGGACAAGTTTCGCAATTTGCTTCAGAAAACAAAAAATAATCGCGCGATTTTCAGGAAAATTTAAGTGAAATATTCTAAAATCTACACACTACAAACTTATTTAGTTTACGAAGTGAATATCTTCTTGGATTGGTTAGTACAGAGCGTTGAATTAAATTAATTTTTGTCGTATCACGATTTTGGACACATTTTGCAATTTCCTTCATAAAACAAAAAGTAATATTCAAGAAAATTTCAATCAAATATTCTGGAATCTACGCACTATAAACTAGTTTAGTCCGCGTAGTGAAAATCTTGTTGAGTTGGTTAGTACAGAGCGATGCATTAAACTACTTTTTGTCGCATCAAGATTTTGGACAAGTATCGCAATTTCCTTCATAAAACAAAAAATAATCGCGAGATTTTCAAGACAATTTCAGTAAAATATGCCTGAATCTACGCACTATTAACTAGTTTAGTCTGCGTAGTTAATATCTTGTTGAATTAGTTATTACAGAGCGATGAATTAAACTAATTTTTGTTGCATCAAGGTTTTAGAAACATTTCACAATTTCCTTCATAAAACAAAAAATAAACGAGCGATTTTGAGGAAAATTTCAGTCAAATTTTCTATACTCTACACACTGTTTAGTTTGTGAAGTGAATATCTTGTTGAATTGGTTAGTACAGAGCGTTGAATTAAACAAATTTTTGTCGCATCAAGATTTTGGAAAAATTTTGGACAATTATCGCAATTTCCTTCATAAAACAAAAAATAATCGCGCGATTTTCATGAAAATTTCGGACAAATATTCTTGAATCTACGGATTATAAACTCGTTTAGTTTGCGTAGTCAATATCTTGTTGAATTCGTTAGTACAAAGCGATGAATTAAACTAGTTTTTGTCGCATCAAGATTTTGCACAAGTTTCGCCATTTCCTTCATAAAACAAAAAATAATCGCGCGATTTTCAAGAAAATTTCAGTATAATATTCCGGAATCTACGCACTATAAACTAGTTTAGTCTGCGTAGTTCATACCTTGTTGAATTGGTTAGTACAGAGCGATGAATTGAATTGGTTTTTGTCGCATCAAGATTTTGGACAAGTTTCGCAATTTGCTTCAGAAAACAAAAAATAATCGCGCGATTTTCAGGAAAAGTTCAGTGAAATATTCTAAAATCTACACACTACAAACTTGTTTAGTTTACGAAGTGAATATATTGTTGAATTGGTTAGTACAGAGCGATAAATTAAACTAGTTTTTGTCACATCAAGATTTTGGACAAGTTTCACAATTTCCTTCATAAAGTAAAAAATAATTGCGCGATTTTCATGCAAATTTCAGAGAAACATTCCAAAATCTACACACTGCAAACCAGTTTAGTCTGCGAAGTGAATATCTTGTTAAATTGGTTATTACAGAGCGATGAATTAAACTAATTTTTGTCGTATCAAGATTTTGTACAAATTTCGCAAATTCCTTCATAAAACAAAATATAATCGCACGATTTTCATGAAAATTTCAGTAATATATTCCTAAATCTATGCACTACAAACTAGTTTAGTCTGCGAAGTGAATATCTTGTCGAATTGGTTAGTACTGAGCGATGAATTAAACTACTTTTTGTAGCATAAAGAATTTGTAAAAATATAACAAATTCCTTCATAAAACAAAAAATAGGCGCGCGATTTTCCCGACAATTTCAATGAAATTTTACAAAATCTACACACTACAAACTAGTTTCCGCTGCGAAGTGAATATCTAGTTGAAATGGTTAGTACAGGGCGATGAATTAAACTAGATTTTGTCGCATCAAAATGTTGGACAAGTTTCGCAATTTCCTTCGTAAAACAAAAAATAATTGCACGATTTTTATGAAAATATCAGAAAAATATTCCAAAATCTACACACTGCAAACCAGTTTAGTCTGCGAAGTGAATATCTTGTTAAATTGGTTATTATAGAGCGGTGAATTAAACTAATTTTTGTCGCATCAAACTTTTAGAAACATTTCGCAATTTCCTTCATAAAACAAAAAATAATTGCGCGATTTTCATGAAAATTTCAGTAAAATATTCCGAAATCTACGCACTATAAACTAGTTTATTCTGCGTAGTTAATATCTTGTTGAATTGGTTATTACAGAGCGATGAATTAAACTAATTTTTGTTCCATCAAGGTTTTAGAAACATTTTGCAATTTCCTTCATAAAACAAAAAATAAACGAACGATTTTCAGGAAAATTTCAGTCAAATATTCTATAATCTACACACTGTAAACTAGTTTAGTTTGTGGAGTGAATATCTTGTTGAATTGGTCAGTACAGAGCGTTGAATTAAAATTTTTTTTGTCGCATCAAGATTTTGGAAAAATTTTGGACAATTATCGCAATTTCCTTCATAAAACAAAAAATAATCGCGCGATTTTCATGAAAATTTCGGACAAATATTCTTGAATCTACGGATTATAAACTCGTTTAGTTTGCGTAGCCAATATCTTTTTGAATTGGTTAGTACAAAGCGATGAATTAAACTAGTTTTTGTCGCATCAAGATTTTGCACAAGTTTCGCCATTTCCTTCATAAAACAAAAAATAATCGCGCGATTTTCAAGAAAATTTCAGTAAAATATTCCGGAATCTACGCACTATAAACTAGTTTAGTCTGCGTAGTTCATACCTTGTTGAATTGGTTAGTACAGAGCGATGAATTGAATTCGTTTTTGTCGCATCAAGATTTTGGACTAGTTTCGCAATTTGCTTCAGAAAACAAAAAATAATCGCGCGATTTTCATGAAAAGTTCAGTGAAATATTCTAAAATCTACACACTACAAACTTGTTTAGTTTACGAAGTGAATATATTGTTGAATTGGTTAGTACAGAGCGATAAATTAAACTAGTTTTTGTCACATCAAGATTTTGGACAAGTTTCACAATTTCCTTCATAAAGTAAAAAATAATTGCGCGATTGTCATGCAAATTTCAGAGAAACATTCCAAAATCTACACACTGCAAACCAGTTTAGTCTGCGAAGTGAATATCTTATTAAATTGGTTATAACAGAGATTTTGGAAAAATTTTGGACAATTATAGCAATTTCTTTCCTAAAACAAAAAGTAATTGCGCGATTTTCATGAAAATTTCAGCGAAATATTCCAGAATGTACACACTGCAAACCTGTTTAGTCTGCGAAGTGAATATCTTGTTGAATTGGTTATTACAGAGCGATGAATTAAACTAATTTTTGTCGCATCAAGATTTTTGAAATATTTCGCAATTTCCTACATAAAACAAAAAATAATCGGCCGATTTTCAGGAAAATTTCAGCGAAATATTCCAAAATCTAGACACTGCGAACTAGTTTAGTCTGCGAAATGAATACCTTGTTGAATTGGTTAGTACAGAGCGATGAATTTAACTAATTTTTGTCGCATCAAGATTTTGGACAAGTTTCGCAATTTCCTTCATAAAACAAAAAATAATTGCGCGATTTTCATGAAAATTTCAGATAAATATTTCGGAATCTACGCACTATAAACTAGTTTAGCCCGCGTAATTAATATCTTGTTGAATTGGTTAGTAGAGAGTAATGAATTAAAATAGTTTTTGAAAAGATTTCGAATTTTTTTTACAATTTTCTTGATAAAACAAAAAATAAACGCCCAATTTTCACGAAAATTTCAGTCAAATTTTCCGGAATCTACGTACTATATACTATCTATATACTATCTACGTACTATATATTACTTTAGTCTGCGTAGTTAATACTTATTTATTAACCACGAAGAGTGTTATTGCGGAATGATTATTTTTGGGATGATTGCTGTTTGGGGATGAATTTAATTGCAGGATGATTGTTATTGTAGGATGACTATTCCCACAAGATGATTGTTGTTGGAGGATGAAAATCCTTGAGTGACAATAGTTATTGCCGAATGATTATTGTTGGGACAATTGCTGTTTCAAGATGAATGTTCTTGCAGCATGATTGTTGTTGTGAGATGATTATTCTTACAGGATGATTGTTGTTGTGAGATGATTATTCTTACAGGATGATTGTTGTTGTGAGATGATTATTCTTACAGGATGATTGTTGTTGTGAGATGATTATTCTTACAGGATGATTGTTGTTGGGAGATGATTATTCTTACAGGATGATTGTTGTTGGGGCATGATTAATCTCAAGGGATGATTGTTGTTTGAGGACGAATATTCTTGCAGGATGACTATTGTTGGGATGTTTATCATTGAGACGGATGGTGCTTTGTTGATGAGATAATCACTTGTCGTCGATACGGAAAATAGTTGTTTGGAGCGCAATGTTTCCAATAATGTTGGCAATAGCATAATTCCTGTTGGATGGAAACTATAGTTGAAGGAAAACGTCGTTGGGAGGATGACGAAGCGGGAAATTGTTGCGAGCCAGACGGTTGTTTGCAAAGCCGCTGTTGCGTAAATGATCAGGACATCGTTGTTTAAAGCCGATAGCTAGAGATGAATGAATATTATCGAAGAATAATTGTTGTTAGAGGATGAAAATTCTTGAATTAAATTTTTGTCGCATCAAGATATTGGGAAAATCAAAATTTTAGGTGTAGATTGGTGGCGGTGGTGGCGTTAATACGTAAGTACCGTCTAGTATTATAAGTCTAGTCAAATCTAGAATATTCTGTTACAGATTTAAATGATAGAGTTTTAAAATACATAAATTGGTATTGGTGTCTGTATAATGGAATTGTGGAACGCGTCGAGTATCATCGGAAGGATTTATTTAGGTGTATCGTCCTGGATTAAGTCGACACTGGAATTATCCGGCAATGATCGATCCAGTCGGATGGATTTTCATTCCTGTCGGCGTCACCTGATCGCTTTGATCTCGCGAAGACCATCGGAAGCTAATATCCGAAAGCTTTCGCCGCATCAGTTCCCCATGCACGACGCGCCGCCGAATATCCTCGGATAAATAAATAAGACGGGAGAGAAAAAAGGAACTCAATTTGAAAACAAATTACTTACTTAAATATAAATTGGAGATTTGATTACTTTTCTTTATCTTTATGTACGTGCTCGAGATGTATTTATTTTAGTTTGCTCGTGGTTAATAGAAAACTAAACGGCCGCTTTTATCTTTACTGCCGACGCTGCCAACTTTTATAGATCAGATACATTTCGGACTGTTTAACCCCCAAGAAATTAAAGCCAATAAAAGATATAATATACCAATCTTAAAATTTGATTTATGGATTAATTTCATGTGGATGAAAGGGAATTTAGTATTTGCTATATAAAATATGTGGCCGGGAGTGAAGAGGAGACGTTTGTCAGCAACAGTAATATGAGGGATGAGGCACCGGGATGTGCGGATAAAAGACATAATAAAGCAGTATTGCCAACCGCAGCCGCCGTTCTTACATAAATCAGCGGCTTATTAAGTCAAGTGGGTTACGGAAAACGACACCTACCACGTGCCGATCCATCTCTTTTTATAAATAGACACATTGAACAGACACTCTTATACACAAATCTTGATAATAGATTTATCCAATATTGACAATAGATTTATCCAAACAAAACAGTATTTATTTATTTAGCGTATGGCTTATAACAATATTGATGTAATACAAGTAAAATATGTCAGGATATATTCGATTGCATTGTCGGTTACGTTCAGGAGTTGGAGAGTAGGACCTCAGTGGGCATTCTTGAATGCGTCAATGGTTCAGGAATGCCCACTAGTCTTGTAGCTCCGCAGTTCTTGGGCATTGTTATGATCTTAACCAAGAGATCTATAGGATTGTCTGATTGCCAGCTGTTGTTAGTTCATTTAGTTCACGTTTTAAGCAGTAAAACGCTATCCAGGGTGCACCACGGGGAGGCGAACTAACATTACACCCCACAAAATAGTAAAGACATTTTGTTTTATTGACTAGTTATGTAAGAAATGTCTTTCAATAAAAACCACCCGGAAAATATTGAATTGGAGGAGGATAAGTTACAACGTGGAGGAGTAGTAAAAAGAATAGGCACGTAGTTGTGAAATTTTAATATTTTTCCAATTCGGACCTCGGTAATAAAATAGATATTTCCCCGGGAAGAGTGAAATAAGTCGGTGGCGAGCGGAAACAATTCGCGAATGCGGGGGCACTCTCCCCAATAGGCAATAACGCGAAAACTGTATAGCAGAGTATGTAAATGCGACGGTCAGCTAAGATGGACCAAGATAAAAACCAATATGGCTCTATCGAGACCGGCCAAATTGAATAATAAAATTATACAGTCGCTGCGCGAATGCTCACGGGGGGCTCCGGACACGGGAATTTTATATAGAGACCGTTTATTAAAATTTCGCCGGAATTGAATACATTAATTATTCGCACAAACAACGCAACTATCTCAAAACATTCCCGTTATTGGAAAACTTATATTTGCATAACAACTTTTATATCTTGAGACCAAATGGATTGAAACTAAACAAATATATTTGCTAATATTAAATGCATACAAGAAATTAGTTTATGCCGTCATAATTACCTGTTATGAAAAGAGATGATAGAACTTTCAAATGAACAGTTTTGAGTTTATTTTCCAACCTGGAACAACTAATTCGATGTTCAGTAACGCAAAATGTATAAGTGCACTCGTAAATGCGATTAAGTTGAAATTTTTCATCAATTATTACCTAGTATAATAAGATGTCAACTATATAGAGTTTATAGTGCGTAGATTCGGGAATCATCTGTTGCAATTTTTATGAAAATCGCACGTTTGGTTCTTGTTTTATGAAGAAAATTGCGAAACGTATCCAAAATCTTGATGCGACAGAACTGTCATATGTCCACAGTCATATAATGTCCACAGTCATACTTGTTCGTTGTGTTTGACGTTTCACACGTACTGAGTACTCTAAGTGCAAAATATGACCAAATCTAAATATGAATAAAAGGTTTATAATATCAGGAGATAAGATTTTTTGTATCGTATGGAGGTTAAATAATTTTTAAGAGATACCGGTTTTGTATGGAAACTCATATACCTCTTTTGTTGTACAGACAGTTTGTCGTATGGAGAGTTTCTTATATAAACAGTTTGTCATGTAGACAGTCATGTCATGAGAAAATCATGCTCGCGATTACGAAAAGTGTTAGGACGAAACAAAAAACGGATGAAAGACTGGAAAAAATTGATCGATAAGCTCAAAAACGTCGTTTGTAAACTGACAGAAATAAATAAAACCACTGATAAAAATCAGAATGAAAATGGAGGTATCACATACAAAGTATTTAGCTTCCATACGAGACACTCAGAAAATGTTTAAGTGTAGACTCATTCCCACTTAAGTATGTTGTACAAAAGCAACATTTACAAAAAACTGTCTACATGACAAACTGTCCATACCACAAACTGTCTATATGACAAACTATTTACACGACAAACTGTCCATACGAAAAACTGTCTGTATAACAAAAAGGACATATGAGTTTCCATACGAAACCAGTATAACATAAAAAGTATTTAACCTCCATACGAGACACTTACAGACAAGGAAAGACAAGGAAAATGAACAAGAAAAAACAAGGAAATTTCTTTAAAAAGTGTTTCTTCCATAGGAAGGTTTTCAACAAAATAGTGCCAACTGAGAAAAAAAAACACGAGGCCAGTGGTCAGAAAGTCAACTTAGAAAAGCCATTGAGGCAGGAAAAAGGGGTGAAATGTAGCTAAAGCATATAGTATTCCAAGGCGTACATTGAGAAATCATTTTAAGTCCGGTAAAACAGAAAAGACAACTGGTAGACCACCAATTCTTGAAGATTCCTGACGCGTGCGTGATGGGTGGAACCGAAGCCATGGTTGGCCACCTTTTCCCCGTCATGGCGAGGGGGTGGGACGCGCTGTCGTGGGGCGGTACGTTAGCGTGGCCTTCTTCACCATGGAGGAGGTCCGCAGAGCGGTAGCCTCACTACCCGCGAAAAACGCACCCGGTCCAGACGGGCTAAACCTAACCTAACGAGCTGATCCGCCTGGCAGCAGGGGGAGATCTGAAGGATTTTCCGACGTCTGCAACAGATGTCTGGAAGAGGGAGTGTTTCCCAGGTGTTGCAAAAATACCATTTTGGCCCTTATTCCAAAGCCGGACAAGAATCCCTCGACGCCTAGTGCTTACAGACCGATCTGTTTTCTGGACGACGGGGAAAAAGTTCTGGAAAGGTTGCTTCTGTGGCGGTTACAAGCTGTTATAGAACAAGGGGCGGACTCGCTCCGGAGCAGTTCGGCTTTCGTAAAGGGGTTGGGACGGAGGATGACATTCGGGCTGTCCTTCGAGTCGCGGAGGGGGCCAATACCGAACCGTACCATACGCTTTGACGTCGCCAATGCCTTCATCACGGTACAATGGTGGTTCGTTCTCGGGGCCCTAGCAGGGTGGAAACTACCGGAGACGGTGCTGAGGCCTACCGATTACAAAACCACCAGATAGCGCGAGAGGGAGGACTGGCGTGAGCGGGGGTTGTCTGCCGGGGTTCCGCAGGGATCGGTTTTAGGACCATTCCTGTGGAATGTCGCCTATGACGGCCTTCTGCGTACGCTGAGACGGCTACTTCGCGAATTTATATTATTCGGGGAGTATGCTTCGAGTGAGAGAAGTGTAAAGACGAAATTCGAAGCGCGAACCAAGCTCGACCAACACGTGCACGCATTTTTAAGTTTATAGTTTCAATTTAAGTTAACCGAGCCCAAAAGGCTGAAGCGCATCCAACGTCTGGAAGACAACAATTTTAAGGGATCCCTCCACCCATTATCCTCATTTCCTCCGTTAAAATATGCGTCGAAAGGACGATCCACACGTGGCGGAGACGCGATCAACCCTAACAGGTTAGTGATTAGACCAGCCCTGTTTTAAAATTAGAAAATATGATTTTCGAGAGACACAAAGAGAGGTCCAAACAATACTCCAGGCTTATTTCTTTTACATTAGCTACCTAGTTGTTTCCTAATCCTAAGTTTAAATTTTGGTTTTTGTAGAAATGGTGTATATTGTGCGCCTCGTGTGTTATAATGCGTTAAATCACTTAAACTGCGTTATATCACATCATTGAAAGTTAAAAAGTTAAAACTTCTAAAAGTTTAAGCGTACGCTGAGACGGCTACTGCCCACAAGGGTGGGTATTGTGGCGTACGGTGACGACCTGGCACTTGTATTCACCGACTGGTGCTGGGATATGCTGCGTCTCTGGCTCACGCGCGCGAGGGAACTCGTCCGGGAGTAGATTCAGCTCGCTGCCTCTAAAACACAGGCGGCCCTGCTCTCTATTAGAAGGTCAGGTAGAGGCATTCTGGAGATTGAAATCTTGGGAGAGAGGATACCGGTCGAACGGTCGATCCGGTACGAGAATCATTGGGATGAGGAGCTATTATTATACGCATATCCATATCCAGATCGCAAACAAAACAGCACTTCAGCAAGATTTTTATCAAAGTGTGGCGCAGGTGAGTCTCCATACGAAACCAGTATCACATAAAAAGTATTTAATCTCCATACGAAACCATTATCACATAAAAAGTATTTAACCTCCATACGAGACACTTACTTAAAAAATGTTAAAGGATCTTAAAGGATGTATAAAGTATAGATGAGCTAAAGGGGCTGTCTAAAACAAATGTAATAGTAAGTTGGCATGACCCAAGAAAATATAATCCACGGATTTAGAGCCACCGGTATGATACAATGCAATTCCGCAAGAAGCTTACTCAGTCCGCAAGCTCAGTGCTTGCCCAATTACTTGGTTTCAGAGATTTAGTGGTCTCCCACTATTTGTAGAACGAAATATTATTAGATTAGATAGTCGGTTACAGTTCTTCATCCGAATCTACCATTGCGGATGATTCTCAACATCAAGAACAGTAGCTCAGGAACAATGAGCAACCTTGTTGTTGCTGTTCCCCCGCAGGAACAACCCTTTTGAGCATTCCTTACAACAGAAATTCTATTCACACTTTTTCCTACCACCTCCTGCTGTTGGTTCGTTCTACGTCAAACGAGTCGGACCAAGAGGATTTTGATCAAAATATGTTGGATTTCACCTATTAGTGTGATGTGCAAATAGCCATTACCACGTGTACTTGCGTACTATTATGGGAAAAAATATTTTAAAATTCTATGCAGAAAAACATATAAATGAAAACACCAGTTTACAAAGGACCCACTCACCACTTCAACAAACTGGTGTATACCTGGACCTGCAGAGTTGAAGGTTCCACAACGTGGTTCAGCCAGCTGGGTGTCTTTAAACAGGAGATGAATGTTGAATCCAGGGATTTTCCAGAAGAAAATTCGTCCTGGGATACCGCGGTGTATGACACTTAGATACAGTCCAGAATTCAGAGGATACAGTCTAGAGTTCGCAGGATATTTTTCTTCAAAATTATGCAAGAATTATATTAATTATGCAAGATTTTGACTGCTTCGAATGAATGTCTTATAAAGAGTATTAAAATATCTAGACCAGTTTTAAATTTTTCATAAAACTGGAAACAAAAAATTAGAAAAGAAATAAATTCGTATTCAAATAAAATCGCGGAACAATACAGGTGGTATTTGCCATCTCTTAGGCTAAGCTTCAGTACAACCAGAAGAATCCATGAGAGAGTGCACCTGTATTGCCGGTGTTTTCATAATTAAAATATTATTTGAATATTAATCAAAATTTATAAAAAAATAGTAATGACGCTCTACCACCCATGCTAAACAGGGTGTGAGGTCTATGCAGCCCCACGCTAAACAGGGTGTGAGGTCTATGTTGCTCCACGCTAAGGAGGGTATGCGGTCTATTTTGAATCAGCTTTTATCAGAGCATTAGCATTAATTTTGGTGAAGGCAAGACTGAAGCGCGCTTCATTCCTAACCTCCCGTAACCTAACCCAACTAACCTAATGCTAATCTAACCTAATGCTAACCCAACTAATCTAACCCAATGAGATTAAAGCTGATTAAAATCTGATTACCTGATGATGAGTGAGGAAGGTTCAGAACGAAGGATCTTTCCCTACTAATGGAGTTGAAGATTGAACTAAAAGACCTTTAAAACTGATGCCAGGATCGAAGCGATTTCCTTAATGATGTTGAATCTGTAGATGCTTTTGTTGTCTTGCGTTTACGAGATGGCTTCACCTCAGGTCCAAATGGGACTGTAGCGCGACGAAGAAGAAGAAAATAACTTCATCGAAAACTAAAAAAAAAGATGTTTAAGAAATGAGTTTTAAGCTTGAACTGAAAGACGTTTGAAACTGTTAAAACTGAATTCCTTAATGATGTTGAATCTTTGGATTGAATTTTGTTGTTTTTTGACTGCCCGCTTCGCGGCGGGTAACCTAATCTAACCTGGGTTAAAGCAACGGTCCTTGCCATATTTTTCTAAAATGGATGAGAGTTCGCGCTGCCGCGCATATGTAGTCTTGATTTATCTGCTCGCTTCGCGGTGGGCAACCTAATCTAACCTGGGTTAAACCAACGGTCCTTGCCATATTTTTTTATAATGGATCGAGAGTTCGAGCTGCCGCGCATATGCGGTCTTGATTTATCTGCCCGCTTCGCGGTGGGCAACCTAACATAACCCCGGTTAAACCAACTGTCCTTGCCACATTGTCCTATATTGCATCGAGAGTTCGCGCTGCTTTAAAATTGATGCAGGAATGTTTGGCGTCCAACCTAACCCTTAAGTATGGTAAACATTTGTAAATAAATAAAAGTTATTTATTGTCTTAGCTGGAGATCAGGAGAAAAAAAGGAAGTAATTTCCGGAAGAGAAAGTAATTTAAGGCAAAAAAAAATGGTAATCCGCAGAGATTTATTCGCCTAAACGACCGAAATAAATAAATACACGCAAACGATAAAGAGTTGGAAGAGTTAAAAGGGGCCAGCCAGACGTTATAAATAAAACCAGTAATAACCTGGCGAATGTTTAATGTGTATAAATGTTCCCTGGATCGTGTAACAAATTTCTCGGTCGAAAAGAAAAACTTATCTCCGTTTGTGTTGTCGCCCCGTCCTCTCGCTCCCGCTCGCGCCGAACCTCGCCCCGTCCTCCGCGATAAATAAAAAAAGACGCCGTTCCGCGGGGGCCAGGAGGCGTGCATTTTTATTGCCCGAAAACTGCCCCGTTTAAATTAAACGCGAAGATAGTGTAACTTTTACCCGAAAGCAAATATAACCTCTCGGCTCACTAAATCTCGCCCACTCCACACCCTCGGCAATAAAACCATTTAAATATATAATTACTTTTTATCTTGTTGCTAAATAATACTCGTTATTTCTAATGTACCGAAAATTTGTCTCTCGATTTATTTACAAGCACATAAATCTCATCCTTAAGTATCTCTATATTGCAGCCAAATGTTACCCAAATAGCATTCACATTCTCCAAATCACTTACCATAACATTTTTAGAAGTTTTAACTTTTTAACTTTCAATGATGTGATATAACGCAGTTTAAGTGATTTAACGCATTATAACACACGAGGCGCACAATATACACCATTTCTACAAAAAACTAAAATGTAAAACTTGAAGCAACTAGGTAGCTAATGTGAAATAAATAAGCCTGGAGTATTGTTTGAACCGTGTCTCACGAAAATCAAATTTTCTAATTTTAAGACAGGGCTGGTCTAATCACTTACCTGTTAGGGTTGATCGCGTCTCCGCGACGTGTGGATCGTCCTTTCGACGCCTATTTTAAGGGAGGAAATGAGGATAATGTTTGGAGACATCCCTGAAAATTGTTGTCTTCCAGACGTTGGATGCCACTTCAGCCCTTTGGGCTCGTGATTACACCCCTGGTTAACTTAACTTGAAACTATAAACTTAAAAATGGTTGGTTCGCGCTTCCATTTCTGTCTACACTTCTCTCACTCGAAGCATCCTCCCCGAATAATATAAATTCGCGAAGTAAATTGATAATTAAATCGCGCGATTTCGGCCCAGGTCGATACACCTTTCCTCTTCTGTTAATCGGTGCCGAAATCGATTCAAATGTTGAATTGAAAATACAGATCTATTAAAATTGGCGCGAAGAAGTATGTTGTACACCACACGTGTCTTAACTCTCCATCTTTCTAAACCTACAGGGTTCTAAGTCAAAATTATATCAAACAATATATCATAATTCTATTAAAGCAATGAATATTTTAATTTTCTTACGTAATCTAAACTAACCTAATATTAAGTAAATAAATATGGAGTATGTTGTACACCATCCGTGTCTTAACTCTCCATCTTTGCAGAGTTCTAAGTAAAAAATTACATCAAACAAATTATCCGAATTAGAACAATCGATAGTAGGGAAAGATCCTTCGTTCTGGAACCACCTCGACATTGACCCTGACCACTATCCCGCCAGCCCCCCGCAGCCTACTTCCGGTTGTTGGTTAGGTGTGATCGGATGTCTGCACTGATAAAATCTACCTCCCCCTCTGACCTTGACCTTAACCTTGATCACTTCCAGGGACTTTGACAACTTCTGTTTAGTCGACGACTTTAGTCGGCGATTATATATATCACATTTTTGCACAATACTGGCATGTAATTTTAAAGTTTTTGAAACCTCTTTCATGTCTGCGTAAATTTTGAGTCAATGAATATCGTTTTGTAAACTCGTTACATTTAAACATGATGTATGTGCACCCTCGGTTCCAGAACCGGAACCGAGGTCACCGGAAATGGCGACGCCGGAAGTGGGCGAGGGCACCGAAAGTCGAAACCGGAAGTCGTCAAAGTCATCGGAAGTGGGCGAGGGCATCGGAAGTCGAAACCGGAAGTCGTCATGGTCATCGGAAGTGGTCAGGGTCAAGGTCGAGGTGGTTCTCACCAACGTTCGATACTAACTGATTAACAATAAAATGTTGCTCCTATTTATACCGAATGTACAATTCAATAGATACAGAAGAATAAAAAGTGGATGGAAAGTGGATGCAAGTAGATGGAAAGTGGATGCAGGTAGATGGAAAGTCGATGGAAAGTCGATGCAAGTAGATGGAAAGTGGATGCAAGTAGATGGAGAGTGGATGAACAGTGGATGCAAGTAGATGGAAAGTAGATGCATGTTTGTCTCACGAAAATCAAATTTTCTTGTTCTAAAACCGGGCTGGTCTAATCACTTACCTGTTAGGGTTGCTCGCGTCTCCGCCACGTGTGATCGTCCTTCCGGCGCCTTTTTTAAGGGAGGAAATGGGGATAATAAGTGGAGGGATTCCCTTAAAATTGTTATCTTACAGACGTTGGATGCGGCTTCAGCCCTTTGGGCTCGTGATTACACCCCTGGTTAACTTGCCTTAAAACGATAAACTTAAAGATGCGTACCATGATGCTTTGATTCTTGTCTTTTCGCTTCTCACACTCGAAGCATACTCGCTGAATAATATAAATTCGCGAAGTAAATTGATAAGTAAATCGCGCGATTTCGGCCCAGGTCGATACACATTTACCTTTCTGTTAATCGGTGCCGATATCGATTCAAATGCAAGAATCGCAAGTAGATGGAAAGTGGATGGAAAGTGGATGCAAGTGGATGGAAAGTGGATGAAAAATGGATGAAAGTAGATGGAAAGTGGATGGAAAGTGGATGGAAAGTGAATGGAAAGTGGATGCTAGTAGATGGAAAGTGGATGGAAAGTGGATGAAAAATGGATAAAAGTAGATGGAAAGTGGATGGAAAGTGGATGGAAAGTGGATGGGAAGTGGATGCAAGTAGATGGAAAGTGTATGGAAAGTAGATGCAAATATATGGAAAGTGGATGAAAAGTAGATGCAAGTAGATGGAAAGTGGATGGATAGTGGATGCAAGTATATGGAAAGTGGATGAAAAGTGGATAAAAGTAGATGGAAAGTGGATGGAAAGTGGATGGGAAGTGGATACAAATAGATAGAAAGTGGATGGAAAGTGGATGCAAGTATATAAAAAGTGGATGAAAAGTGGATGCAAGTAGATGGAAAGTGGATGGAAAGTGGATGCAAGTAGATGGAAGGTGGATGCAAGTAGATGGAAAGTGGATGGAAAGTGGATGAAAAATGGATGCAAGTAGATGGAAAGTGGATGGAAAGTAGATGCAAGTATATGGAAAGTATATGAAAAGTAGATGGAAAGTGGATGGAAAGTGGATGCAAGTAGATGGAAAGTGGATGAAAAGTGGATAAAAGTAGATGGAAAGTGGATGGAAAGTGGATGGGAAGTGGATGCAAGTAGATGGAAAGTGGATGGAAAGTGGATGCAAGTATATAAAAAGTGGATGCAAAGTAAATGCAAGTAGATGGAAAGTTGATGGAAAGTGGATGCAAGTAGATGGGAAGTGGATGGAAAGTGGATGAAAAGTGGATAAAAGTAGATGGGAAGTGGATGCAAGTAGATGGAAAGTGGATGGAAAGTGGATGCAAGTATATGGAAAGTGGATGAAAAGTGGATAAAAGTAGATAGAAAGTGGATGGAAAGTGGATGAAAAGTGGATGCAAGTAGATGGAAAGTGGATGGAAAGTGGATGCAAGTATATGGAAAGTGGATGCAAGTAGATGGAAAGTGGATGGAAAGTGGATAAAAAATGGATGCAAGTAGATGGAAAGTGGATGGAAAGTGGATGCAAGTAGATGGAAAGTGGATGGAAAGTGGATGCAAGTAGATGGAAAGTGGATGGAAAGTGGATGACAAGTGGATGGAAAGTGGATGGAAAGTGGATGCAAGTAGATGGAAAGTGAATGGAAAGTAGATGGAAAGTAGATGCAAGTAGATCGAAAGTGGATGCAATTAGATGGAAAGTGTATGCAAGTAGATGGAAAGTAGATGCAAGTATAGATATTTTTACTTTCTCACCTAACGTAACCTAACCTTAACTAACCTAACCTAATATTGATTAAATAAACATGGAGTATGTTGTACACCACACGTGTCTTAACTCTCCACAACTTTAAAAATGCAGAGTTTAAAGTAAAAATAACATTAAATAACTATTGGATACTTTTTTGGATTGGGCTTACGTAACGCAGAAGTTTCCGATGTTGTTTTACGCGGCGTGTTTATGGTAGTAAATCGTGTAAACACGGTGTGTAGTCGAGCGGCGAGCGTTTACACGTCCCGATGCACCTGATTAGCAAACTCACCGTAGTTGTTTCATTCCCCACACAGCCCACAGACTTAACTCGCCGAACCCTTGCTATTACACCGGAAACTTGGAAAGAGCATCAAAAATTGCCCACCGACTCTCAAGCTAGAATAACAACAATCTTGTCTTGTCTGTCTAATCTTGTCTGTCTAGTCTTGTCTGTCTAGTCTTGTCTGTCTAGTCTTGTCTGTCTAGTCTTGTCTGTCTAGTCTTGTGTCTAGTCTATCTACTTAGATTGAAGATACGATCCATTAAAATCAATTTTTATCGAATGTTAAGATATGAATAAGAAGCACGTTTTCTTTAATCCGGCTGAAAGGCCGGTGAATTACGTGCCGGCGTTGAAATTTAATTGGTGCCTAGAAGTATCTATCCGGGAAATAATATTTCCTTCAATTGCACAAGAGCCTTGCCATCTAATTTAACAACATCCATTATTTATAACAAGCAAAGAAACGGAAAAAAAATGCGTTTTGCGTCATCGGCGGAGGAGGCGCGGGATTGGTCACGGAAACCTTGACCGATCCTTGCGGGATCCTGTGCCGACTATTGGACGGTCCCGGGCCCGGAGCCGGGACTCCGGGCGGAGCTTCCGCCGGAGCGTTTCTTAGCTCGGCTTCTTATTGGGAACACCAGACGGTTGCGCGTGCTTTCGAGGATTTTTCCGAAACGGAAATTTTATACCTGCATGCTAGTCCGCTTGGTGGGAAAGCTTTCTGGGTCAGGAAAATTAAATTCGAAAGCAATCTTGAGTGCGCTTGTATCGGCGTATTAAAATATGTTGCCGATTGGGTTTTACGGGGAGCTTTTACCGTTCGCAATTTACATTTTGCGAGGGTTTTTCTCGTCTCGGGACGCTTTGAATATTTTCGAGTTTTAAGGTGAGGCGGATTGGGGCAGGTAATGGGCTGGGTTTCAGGTCGGTATCGTATTATTAACCCAATTTGGGTTATTTACATTCTGTATAATTTGTTTTGCATAGATTTGCATTGATCATATTTTTGGTGAATGCGCTGGGAATCAACACCAGACGATGCGTTGCTGCCTTTCAAATCTCGACAAGTAGAAATTTTTTTATTTATTGTATCAAATTGAATATTCGACGTAATTTTTGGTGGTTTGGTGTAGACAGATAAGACTAGACAGACAAGACTCAACAGACGATACTCGACAGACAAGACTAGACAGACAAGACTAGACAGACAAGACTAGACAGAGAAGACTAGACAGACAAGACTAGACAGACAAGACTAGACAGACAAGACTAGACAGACAAGACTAGACAGACAAGACTAGACAGACAAGACTAGACAGACAAGACTAGACAGACAAGACTAGATAGACAAGACTAGACAGACAAGACTAGACAGACAAGACTAGACAGACAAGACTAGACAGACAAGACTAGACAGACAAGACTAGACAGACAAGACTAGACAGACAAGACTAGACAGACAAGACTAGACAGACAAGACTAGACAGACAAGACTAGACAGACAAGACTAGACAGACAAGACTAGACAGACAAGACTAGACAGACAAGACTAGACAGACAAGACTAGACAGACAAGACTAGACAGACAAGACTAGACAGACAAGACTAGACAGACAAGACTAGACAGACAAGACTAGACAGACAAGACTAGACAGACAAGACTAGACAGACAAGACTAGACAGACAAGACTAGACAGACAAGACTAGACAGACAAGACTAGACAGACAAGACTAGACAGACAAGACTAGACAGACAAGACTAGACAGACAAGACTAGACAGACAAGACTAGACAGACAAGACTAGACAGACAAGACTGGACAGACAAGACTAGACAGACAAGACTAGACAGACAAGACTAGACAGGCAAGACTAGACAGACAAGACTAGACAGACAAGACTAGACAGACAAGACTAGACAGACAAGACTAGACCGACAAGACTAGACAGACAAGACTAGACAGACAAGACTAGACAGACAAGACTAGACAGACAAGACTAGACAGACAAGACTAGACAGACAAGACTAGACAGACAAGACTAGACAGACAAGACTAGACAGACAAGACTAGACAGACAAGACTAGACGACAAGACTAGACAGACAAGACCAGACAGACAAGACTAGACAGACAAGACTAGGCACACGAGACAGACAAGAGTAGACAGATAGGATTTTCTAGTCCTATCTGCCTAGTTTTGTCTATCTAGTCTGGTTTATCTATTCTTGTCAGTAGAGACCTGTTTGACTAGTCTTGTCTATCTAGCCTTATCGGTCTAGCCTTGTCTGTCTAGTCTTATCTATTTAGTCTTGTCTGTCTAGTCTTGTCTGTCTAATTCTATCTGTATAGTCTTGTCTGTCTAGTCTGGTCTATCTTGCTTTGTCTGTCTAGTCCTGTCTGACTTGTCTTGTCTATCTTGTCTTGCCGGTCTAGGCTTGTCTGCCTAGTCTTATCTGTCTAGTGGAGTCTGCATGGAGTCTTGTTTGACTAGTCTTGTCTGTTTAATCTTGTCAGTCTACTCTGGTCTGTCTAGTCTTGTCAGTCTAGTCTTGTCTGTTTGTCTGTTTATTCTGGTCTGTCTAGTTTTGTCTGTTTAGTCTTCTCTCTCTAGTCGTGTCTGTCTAGTCTTGTCCGTCTAGTCTTTATCTGTCTAGTTTTGTCTGTCTAGTCTTATCTATCTATTCTTGCCTGTGTAGTCTTGTAATCTCTAGACATATTCTCGTACTTGTGGTCTTTAAATTTATCCTAATACTAGCTTTATCTAGACTTCATCCCAAACCTGGATTCTCTAGACGTGTCTTCAATCTTGTATACTCTGGACTTGTGGATTCCTCTTTGGACTTATCCTCAAGCTTGTGCTCTCTGATCCTGTCTTCAAACCTGTAGTCTTCGCACCTCTCCTCTCTAGCTTACTTTAGCCTTCCCTGCCTCTCCTCTTCCCTTGGCAGCAGTCAGTCATCCCTGCACTAGTAGTTAATGGACTTCCACTCGTAGAACTTTTTCGCCGGTGTCCTACAGGCCCTGAAGCCCTTCAGATTGTTGGGTTGGTAGTTCAAGCTGTTGCATATTTTGTCCGAATCGGCCGACTTCACCGACCGCCTATAGTCTGTCTATAGCAGTGTTTCTTAACCTTTTGAGTGAGCCGCACCCCTTTGAATCTGAAAATAGGACTCCGCACCCCAATTTTTTAGTTTAGAAATACATTTTTGGAAAATTTATTGTTTATTAAAAAAATGGTACATTTTATTTATCGAATACAAAACAATATTATTTTTATTAACGCTAGGCTGTTGTTGCTTGTTCATTTTAATACTTTTGAAACGAGGCTCTCTCTGTAAGAGTTATCGCTTTAGTTTTTATATGCAAAAGAGCTGAAAATCCCGTTTCACACAATTAGGTGGTGGCAAAAGGTAGAAGCAATTGCAATGCTTCTTTCGCCAATTGTGAATATCGTTATAACTGTGAACACCACAATTGTTGTAATTCTAATTGTTCGAATTCCATTTGAATATGTCTACTGTATCGCATCATCACTATCATCCATCGAATTAGGGTCATATAGAAATGAATCTAGTATCCATCTCTAAGCTGTAAATCCATCTCTAAGTTGGTAATATTTCCAGTATAACAATATCCATTGAATGATTCGCTCAAAAGTTTCAAATGTATTGCAATGTCGGTTTTCACTGTAAAACTTTCATTTTCCAGAACAATTGAATCATGCAAGGGAAAGTTTGCAAAATTCCCATTTTCATCTCGACCTATCCAAATTTCTAGTTATCCAATAAATGAAGATAATTTTTCACTAGCTATTATTATATGAGGCGTTGCGTATATGAAGGGCGAACTCAACAATTGGTGGTTTCGAGAAAAACTAATTTTAATTTTTTTTATCGATTGCGGATGATGGGCAAACTCAGCAAAGACTGATGTCAATTTTAAACTCAACATGCAACCTATATCTGCGGATTCTCGAGAGGGTTCTGATCCAATCCGTAACAAAAAAATAACCCAATGTTGAGTTCGCCCTTCGTATTCGCAACGCTTCATATGTTTTCCATGAATTAATATGATCAATTGATTCAAGTGGCTTGAATTGCATCCTTACTTCCAAAATCTTTTACTAAATCATAGTTTTGACTAGTCAGTAACTGAATAATTTCTTCACGCAATTCAAAAACGTGGTATAGTACGGTACGGTAGGTACGGTAGGTACGGTATGAGCAGCACCGATTTTTTCACAAAAGGCACGAAAAATGGGATGATTAACAGATATATTTTACTACATTTATTGCAGTAATTAGGTGTTGTTTGAAACTTTCTGGCAAAGCTTTCGACGCAAGTGCATAATCGCAATATGCAATGCGTTATTGTAACTTGCGGCAAATCTTGTCTTCATGTGTGAAAATAATCCGGAATTTTGCTGGGGCTCCATCAGTGCAAAAAAAGTCCAACTAATGTACACTGTCCAGTGGCTCACAAAATAGAAATTCTTTTACATATCGCACAAATACCAAGAACTGGCTAAAATTATAAACATCAGTTGAATCTATACTCGTTGTATACTTATACGTTGTATACTCGTTTAGTGGAATGATTTTTATTTACAGTAAAATATCTTTACTGAGATCTTGAATTCGCGATCGAATTGTGTCGTTTCGTTCGATCGGAATCTGCTGGATTTTCTCACGTGCTTCAGAATCTAATACAGTTTTTGCTATTATTAATGCACAAGGTTTTATCAATCCTTCAGCAATCGTGTGAGGTTTTTTTTTCTTTGCACACTAACAAAGGTGTTTGAATTGCTGACCCGCATAATTTTAGGAGAGTACCACTGGTATCAAATCGAGCCTTTTTTGACTTCAAGCTGTTCATGCTATGCGCACCTTTACAACCATGCAGATTGTTGAAATGCTTTGATGGTTTGAGATTGTATATAAAAAAAAGGAAAGGGAACGTAGCTGGTTATTTTTAATTTACTCCTATTCCGTATATAGTAGTTTATGATACAAGTGTGCACAAAAGCTTTTCACACACGTGTGTCATACATTATTTTATCTACAAAGCATGTTAAAATACTGTTGAATCTACAAAAAAATAATTGTTTCTTAGCGATATTATTGAAAAAATTTAATTTTGACAGACAAAATAATTTGACAGACATATTAAGGTCTCCGTGGAAAAATTGCTAAATAGTAAAAATGCAAAGTGGCGGGAACACTATTTGGTCGTTATCGATGTAATCTAGGTTAACCTAGATATAATCCAGATTAGGTTATGGTAAGGTAAAGTTATATTGGAGCCAGATAAATTCAGACAAGCCGAGACATCTTGATTCAAAATACGAAACATTATTTCAATTTTAATTTACGTCAGAAAATTTATTTTCACTACGTCTATGTTGCTTATTTAGTGACGGAAATTATTGCCATAGTAACAACAAACAGAAATCATTTAATAATGATACTCTATTTGATTTATATTGGACTTTCACGCACGATTTGCATACTTTTACACACGATTATAATAATGACATCCTTCATCTAAAATAATGTGTTCCTTTTGGTGTGCGAGTAGATAAAATATATAAGTGGCTACATCTTTCAACATAATTACGTAAATATTTAATTCAAGGATTTTTTTAAATTGTATTCTTAGATTTGGCATATTTCCATTTTATGCGAAAAACCCATAACCCTGATTATTGTATAAGCTACAGTATCCCAATCTTCTAATAACGCAGTCTCGACTTTTATCGCATTACTATAGTTTTGAAATATTTTATTATCAAAAATGTAATAAAAAATATTTAATAATTTATATTGTTAGGGGCTTCTTCCGCACCCCCCAAAAATACCTTCCCACTCCCATGGGGACTCCCAAGGGGTGCGGGCACCCCCGGTTAACAACCATCGGTCTATAAACTTGATGGACTGTTCTTTCGGCGTTAAGAGATTTCCTGCGACCGCAAGAAATCGTCGGAACGAAGCAGTTCGATCATTCGCAGGAAGTCGCTGGGCCTAAGCAAGTTGTTCGACTCGAACAAGTCGTTGGACCTCAACAGGTCGTTGGAGTGCAGGAAGTCGTTGGCTCTCAGCAGGTCCTTAGATCGTGTCAGGTCGTTTCTGCAGGTCTTGAGGTCGCCACATGCGGCTTCCTCCTGCGCGCAGCGCTCGACCTTCTGGAAGAGCACCCGCAGGTCAGTAGGGAAAGATGATTCGTTCTGGACTCTCCACCTCCACTTGATTAAAGCTGATTAAACATGTAGCGCGGGGCTACATAGACCTCACACCTTGTTTAGCGTGGGGTTACGTAGATCTCACACTCGCCAGTGTATTAAAGCTGATTGAAGGCTGATTAAAGCTGATAAAAACTGATTAAAGCTGATTAAAGCTAATTAAGAGATGGGGGACCGGAAGTGGAGGTGGAGTGTCCAGAACGAGTATGGAACCTTTCCATACTCAGGTCCTTGGAGAAGAGGTCGTGATCGCCGGCCGGGTTCTGGTTGCGACTGATTTCTTCCTTCTTCTGCGCCTCCTCCAAACTCTTCATCTGATTCTTGATCCAGTTGATGCATTTGAGCCGGATCATGTAGTTGAGCATTTTCCCCTTGCCCGACTGGTTGACGGTGAGAATCAGCTTGAGTAGTTTCTTGAGGCAATCGCGGCAGTCGTTGAAGACGTTGTAACTCTCCTTGAGGACGGCCTGCACCAGGTGGTCGTTCGGCAGCGCCAGCTTCTGCAGCAGGTCGTTGTTGCTCTCCCGCGCCATATCTGAAGTTGATCGAACAGTGAGCGACCTCATGAAGACGCTTTTGGTCCAATGTTCTTGAGGTGGGATAGACAATACCCAAAGAAAACGTCTGCCAAAACACTGAATTTTGATCTGAAAACGAATCGACAGACAATTCGTAGACAATTTTCTAGTCTTGTCTGTCGAGTCTAGTCTGTCTAGTATTGCCTGTCTACTTTTGTCTGTCTAGTCTCGTCTGTCTAGTCTTGTCTGTCTAGTCTAGTCTGTCTAGTCTTGTTCGTCTAGTCTTGTCTGTCTAGTTTTGTCTGTCTAGTCTTGTCTGTCTTGTCTTGTCTGTCTAGTCTTGTCTGTTTAGTCTTGTCTGTCTAGTCTTGTCTGTCTAGTCTTATCTGTCTAGTTCTGTCTGTCTAGTCTTGTCTGTCCAGTCCTGTCTGTCATACATAATATGTGAGTAGCGCATAGTTTATAAACGACGTGTAAATTACAGCCTTCCGAATAGCCACAGCCGAGCTCGGCAGAGCCGCGAGTCGTCATGCGAGCCGCTAGTCTTGTCTGTCCAGTCTTGTCTGTCTAGTCTTGTTTGTCTAGTCTTGTCTGTCTAGTCTGTCTGTCTAGTCTTGTCTGTCTAGTCTTGTCTGTCTTGTCTAGTTTGTCTAGTCTTGTCTGTCTAGTCTTGTCTGTCTAGTCTTGTCTGTCTAGTCTTGTCTGTCTAGTCTTGTCTGTCTAGTCTTGTCTATCTAGTCTTGTCTGTCTAGTCTTGTCTGTCTAGTCTTGTCTGTGTAGTCTTGTCTGTGTAGTCTTATCTGTCTAGTCTTGTCTGTCTAGTCTTGTCTGTCTAGTCTTGTTTGTCTAGTCTTGTCTGTCTAGTCTTGTCTGTCTAGTCTTGTCTGTCTAGTCTTGTCTGTCTAGTCTTGTTTGTCTAGTCTTGTCTGTCTAGTCTTGTCTGTCTAGTCTTGTCTATCTAGTCTTGTCTGTCTAGTCTTGTCTATCTAGTCTTGTCTGCCTAGTCTTGTCTGTCCAGTCTTGTCTGTTTAGTCTTGTCTGTTTAGTCTTGTCTGTCTAGTCTTGTCTGTCTAGTCTTGTTTGTCTAGTCTTGTCTGTCTAGTCTTGTCTGTCTAGTCTTGTCTGTCTAGTCTTGTCTGTCTAGTCTTGTCTGTCTAGTCTTGTCTGTCTAGTCTTGTCTGTTTAGTCTTGTCTGTCTAGTCTTGTTTGTCTAGTCTTGTCTGTCTAGTCTTGTCTGTCTAGTCTTGTCTGTCTAGTCTTGTCTGTCTAGTCTTGTCTGTCTAGTCTTGTCTATCTAGTCTTGTCTGTCTAGTCTTGTCTGTCTAGTCTTGTCTGTGTAGTATTGTCTGTGTAGTCTTATCTGTCTAGTCTTGTCTGTCTAGTCTTGTCTGTCTAGTCTTGTCTGTCTAGTCTTGTCTATCTAGTCTTGTCTGTCTAGTCTTGTCTGTCTAGTCTTGTCTGTGTAGTCTTATCTGTCTAGTCTTGTCTGTCTAGTCTTGTCTGTCTAGTCTTGTCTGTCTAGTCTTGTCTGTCTAGTCTTGTCTGTCTAGTCTTGTCTATCTAGTCTTGTCTGTCTAGTCTTGTCTGTCTAGTCTTGTCTGTGTAGTCTTGTCTGTGTAGTCTTATCTGTCTAGTCTTGTCTGTCTAGTCTTGTCTATCTAGTCTTGTCTGTCTAGTCTTGTCTGTCTAGTCTTGTCTATCTAGTCTTGTCTGTCTAGTCTTGTCTGTCTAGTCTTGTCTGTCTAGTCTTGTCTGTGTAGTCTTGTCTGTGTAGTCTTATCTGTCTAGTCTTGTCTGTCTAGTCTTGTCTGTCTAGTCTTGTCTGTCTAGTCTTGTCTATCTAGTCTTGTCTGTCTAGTCTTGTCTGTCTAGTATTGTCTATCTAGTCTAGTCTGTCTAGTCTTGTTTGTCTAGTCTTGTCTGTGTAGTCTTGTCTGTGTAGTCTTATCTGTCTAGTCTTGTCTGTCTAGTCTTGTCTGTGTAGTCTTGTCTGTGTAGTCTTATCTGTCTAGTCTTGTCTGTCTAGTCTTGTCTGTCTAGTCTTGTCTGTCTAGTCTTGTCTATCTAGTCTTGTCTGTCTAGTCTTGTCTCTCTAGTCTTGTCTGTCTAGTCTTGTCTATCTAGTCTTGTCTGTCTAGTCTTGTCTGTCTAGTCTTGTCTGTGTAGTCTTGTCTGTGTAGTCTTATCTGTCTAGTCTTGTCTGTCTAGTCTTGTCTGTCTAGTCTTGTCTGTCTAGTCTTGTCTATCTAGTCTTGTCTGTCTAGTCTTGTCTGTCTAGTCTTGTCTGTGTAGTCTTGTCTGTGTAGTCTTATCTGTCTAGTCTTGTCTGTCTAGTCTTGTCTGTGTAGTCTTGTCTGTGTAGTCTTATCTGTCTAGTCTTGTCTGTCTAGTTTTGTCTGTCTAGTCTTGTCTGTCTAGTCTTGTCTATCTAGTCTTGTCTGTCTAGTCTTGTCTGTCTAGTCTTGTCTATCTAGTCTTGTCTGTCTAGTCTTGTCTGTCTAGTCTTGTCTGTGTAGTCTTGTCTGTGTAGTCTTATCTGTCTAGTCTTGTCTGTCTAGTCTTGTCTGTGTAGTCTTGTCTGTGTAGTCTTGTCTGTGTAGTCTTATCTGTCTAGTCTTGTCTGTCTAGTCTTGTCTGTCTAGTCTTGTCTGTCTAGTCTTGTCTATCTAGTCTTGTCTGTCTAGTCTTGTCTGTCTAGTCTTGTCTGTGTAGTCTTGTCTGTGTAGTCTTATCTGTCTAGTTTTGTCTGTCTAGTCTTGTCTGTCTAGTCTTGTCTGTCTAGTCTTGTCTGTCTAGTCTTGTCTGTCTAGTCTTGTCTGTCTAGCCTTGTCTATCTAGTCTTTTCTATTTAGTCTTGCCTGTCTAGTCTTGTCTGTCTATTCTTGTCTGTCTAATCTTGTCTGTCCACTCTTTATATTTTTCCCTCTAAGATTTACATACTAACAATCTTCTCTGGTACGGCCGTTTTGCGTTAGGAAACTTTCGGTGGATTTAGTCCGTGTCGATTCGTGTCTTTAGTCTGTCGGCGGCGGTTTTTCTTCAAGAGACGGTTTGTTCCATCAAAAATGGAGATTTAGTGTACGTCGTAAAATATATTCCGGGAAAAGTTACTTCATAAAAGTTTACGGCGTCGTCGAGCAAACTTAAAAGAAAAACAGAACTTTTCCCCGGCGAAATCGTCGATTCGCGGGGCCCTAATGCACTGTTCCACCGTTCTAATGAATGCGTACCAGCTTAAACAACACAAAACGGAATAATTGTTGCAACTATCAACAGATATGATTAAACGCAAGAAAGAATAATCAATTAATCTGACTAAGTTCAATAAAAGCCATTGTTTGTATCTTCCACTGGACATATTTATAATTGTTGCAACTATTAATAGTTATGATTAAACGCAAGAAAAGTTTCAATTAATCTCAAATCCGACAAAGTTAAAAAAGCCATTGTTTGTATCTTCCACTTGACGTATTTATTTGGTTAATGGTGTCTGGTTAACAAGTGTGTAGATTTGTCCCATAATATATGGCCTGTGTGTTCTGTCTGCGTGTATAGCAGTTGATGACATCCCCCGATACTAAAACCAAGCCATTTATCTTAATATACTGTTGACAAACGAACTATTCCCTCGTCGCGATTCTTTACGCACTCTCCACAACGACCCTCGTAAATTACACTGACCGCGACGAGAGACTTTTTTCCTCGCTCCCCCTCCCCACCCACAAACGCACAAATCTTTCACGTCCCATTGCACAGATCAAACGAAAACCTGCAATTTGCCAATACAAGATCCACAAAACGGATTACAAAAACGAACAGAAATCATAAAATAAAATAGATAATAATTAATAGATGACAGGTTAGGTTAGGTTAAGTTAGGTTAGGTTAGGTTAGATAGATTTTCAACAACAAACGTGGCAGACTTACGTGGATATTCTGGCTATTCCCCAAAGTCAAGAGGGCATTGAAAGAAAAGCGATTTCAGACAAGAGAGGACGTTATGGCTGCAACGACAGCCGAGGTAAAGTCGATTCCGAAAGAGGTTTTTTCGGAATGCATCCAAGAATGGCGGCACCTCTGGGAGCAGTGTGTGGAATCCCAAGAAGACTACGCTTGATTCAAATACATTAGGTTCTCAAAATAAAAAATAAGGTCGGATACTTTTCTAACAGACCACGTGCTTCTCAGAACAGAAACAGACTGGAACGCAATAACGGCATTGATGAGGGACATAATTAAAGGAAAATAAATTACTAGTGTAATTTGTTCCTAAACTACTATTAAGTTTAAATCTAGATAACTTGACTTGTGCACTAGATATCGACCCCTAGCTTAGAAGCTTAACTAACTGACATCAGTGACTAACTCCTTTATAAATTTGGAAAGTCTGGGTAGGTTAAAACCTAATCTACAGACTAAAACATGACGGTCCAAATTTGATCCAAAAACTAGTAGAAACTTTGTCACTAGATAACTAGATTTGTGGACTAGATATCAATCTAAAGTTTTCAGCGTTGACTAACTTACTTTACTGACTAACGCCCTGTCAAATTATTTAAGCTACATACTAAAACTTACTTGTGTAATTTGTTTCTAAACTACATTTAAGTTTAAATTTAGAAACCTTGACTTGTAGACAAGATATCAATCTCTAGCTTACAAACTTAACTAACCTACTTAAACTTACTTGTGTACCTTGTTCCTAAACTACTATTAAGTTTAAATCTAGAAAACTTGACTTGTGGATTAGATATCAACCTCTAGCTGACAAATATAACGAACCAACTTCATTAAGTAACTCCTTTATAAATTAGGTCTGCATGGGTGGTTTAATACCTAAGCTACAGACTAAAACTTGACGGTCCAAATTTGGTCCAAAAACTAGAAGACACTTTGTCGCTAGATAACTAGACTTGTGGACTAGATATCAATCTCTAGTTTTCAGCGTTGACTAACTTGCTTTACTGACTAACCCACTGTCAAATTATTTAAGATACATGCTAAAACTTACTTGTGTAATTTGTTCCTAAACTACAATTAAGTTTAAATCTAGAAAACTTGATTTGTGGACTAGATATCAACCTCTAGCTTACAAATATAACTAACCAACTTCATTGACTAACTCGTTTATAAATTAGGTCTGCATGCGTGGGTTAATACCTAAGCTACAGACTAAAACTCGACGGTCCAAATTTGCTGCAAAAACTAGTAGAAATTTTGTCGCGAGATAACTAGACTTGTGGACTAGATATCAACCTCTAGCTTACAAACATAACTAACCAACTTCATTGACTAACTCCTTTATAAATTAGGTCTGCATGCGTGGGTTAATACCTAAGCTACAGACTAAAACTCGACGGTCCAAATTTGCTGCAAAAACTAGTAGAAACTTTGTCGCTAGATAACTAGACTTGTGGACTAGATATCAATCTCTAGTTTTCAGCGTTGACTAACTTGCTTTACTGACTAACCCACTGTCAAATTATTTAAGATACATGCTAAAACTTACTTGTGTAATTTGTTCCTAAACTACTATTAAGTTTAAATCTAGATAACTTGATTTGTGGACTAGATATCAACCTCTAGCTTACAAACATAACTAACCAACTTCATTGACTAACTCTTTTATAAATTAGGTCTGCATGGGTGGGTTAATACCTAAGCTACAGACTAAAACTCGACGGTCCAAATTTGCTGCAAAAACTAGTGGAAACTTTGTTGCTAGATAACTAGACTTGTGGACTAGATATCAATTTCTAGTTTTCGACGTTGACTAACTTACTTTACTGACTAACCCCCTGTCAAATTATTTAAGCTACATACTAAAACTTACTTGTGTAATTTGTTCCTAAAGTACAATTAAGTTTGAATCTAGAAAACTTGACTTGTGGACTAGATAACAACCTCTAGCTTACAAACATAACTTACCAACTTCATTGACTAACTCCTTTATAAATTAGCTCTGCATGCGTAGGTTAATACCTAAGCTACAGACTAAAACTTGACGGTCCAAATTTGCTCCAAAAACTAGTAGAAACTTTGTCGCTAGATAACTAGACTTGTGGACATGATATCAATCTCTAGTTTTCAGCGATGACTAACTTACTATACTGACTAACCCCCCGTCAAATTATTTAAGCTACATGCTAAAACTTACTTGTGAAATTTGTTCCTAAACTACAATTAAGTTTAAATCTAGATAAATTGACTTGTGGACTAGATATCAACCTCTAGCTTACAAACATAACTAATCAACTTCATTGACTAACTCCTTTATAAATTAGGTCTGCATGCGTGGGTTAATACCTAAACTACAGACTAAAACTTGACGGTCCAAATTTGGCCCAAAAACTACTAGAAACTTTGTCGCTAAATAACTAGACTTGTTAACTAGATATCAATCTCTAGTTTTCAGCGTTGACTTACTTACTTTACTGACTAACCCCATTTCAAATTATTTAAGCTACATACTAAAATTTACTTGTGTAATTTGTTCCTAAACTACTATTAAGTTTAAATCTAGATAACTTGACTTGTGGACTAGATATCAACCTCTAGCTTACAAACTTAATTAACCAACTTCATTAACTAACTGCATTATAAATTAGGTCTGCATGAGTGGGTTAATACCTAAGCCACAGACTAAAACTTGACGGTCCAAATTTGGCCCAAAAACTAGTAGAAACTTTGTCGCTAGATAACTAGACTTGTGGACTAGATATCAATCTCTAGTTTTCAGCGTGGACTAACTTACTTTACTGACTAACCCCCTGTCAAATTATTTAAGCTACATACTAAAACTTACTTTTGTAATTTGTTCCTAAACTACAATTAAGTTTGAATCTAGAAAACTTGACTTGTGGACTAAATATCAACCTCTAGCTTACAAACATAACTAACCAACTTCATTGACTAACTCCTTTATAAAATAGGTCTGCATGCGTGGGTCAATCCCTAAGCTACAGACTAAAACTTGACGGTCCAAATTTGCTCCAAAAACTAGTAGAAACTTTGTTGCTAGATAACTAGACTTGTGGACTAGATATCAATCTCTAGTTTTCAGCGTTGACTAACTTACTTTACTGACTAATCCCTGTCAAATTATTTAAGCTACCTATTAAAACTTGACGGTCCAAATTTGATCTAAAAACTACTAGAAACTTTGCCACTAGATAACTAGATGTGCGGACTAGATATCGATCTCTAGTTTTCTGGATTGACTAACTTACTTTACTGACTAACTCCCTGTCAAATTATTTAAGCTACATACTTAAGCTTACTTGTGCAATTAGTTCATAAACTACTATTAAGTTTAAATCTAGATAACTTGACTTGTGGACTAGATATCAACCTCTAGCTTACAAACTTAATTAACCAACTTCATTAACTAACTCCATTATAAATTAGGTCTGCATACGTGGATTAATACCTAGGCTACAGACTAAAATTTGACGGTCCAGATTTGCTCCAAAAGCTAGTAGAAATTTTGTCGCTAGATAACTATACTTGTGGACTAGATATCGATCTCTAGTTTTCAGCGTTGACTAAATTACTTTACTAACTAACCCGCTGTCAAATTATTTAAGCTACATACTAAAACTTACTTGTGTAATTTGTTCTTAAACTACAATTAAGTTTAAATCTAGAAAACTTGACTTGTGGACTAGATATCAACCTCTAGCTTACAAACATAACTAACCAACTTCATTGACTAACTCGTTTATAAATTAGGTCTGCATGCGTGGGTTAATACCTAAGCTACAGACTAAAACTTGACGGTCCAAATTTGCACCAGAAACTAGTAGAAACTTTGTCGCAAGATAACTAGACTTGTGGACTAGATATCGATCTCTAGTTTTCAACGTTGACTAATTTACTTTATTGTCTAACTCCCTGTCAAATTATTTAAGCTACATACTAAAACTTACTTGTGTAATTTGTTCCTAAACTACAATTAAGTTTAAATCTAGAAAACTTTATTTCTGGACTAGATATCAACCTCTAGCTGACAAACATAACTAACCAACTTCATTGACTAACTCCTTTATAAATTAGGTCTGCATGCGTGGGTTAATACCTAAGCTACAGACTAAAGCTTGACGGTCCAAATTTGCTCCAAAAACTAATAGAAACTTTGTCGCAAGATAACTAGACTTGTTGACTAGATATCGATCTCTAGTTTTCAACGTTCACTAATTTACTTTATTGTCTAACTCCCTGTCAAATTATTTAAGCTACATACTAAAACTTACTTGTGTAATTTGTTCCTAAACTACAATTAAGTTTAAATCTAGAAAACTTGATTTGTGGACTAGATATCAACCTCTAGCTTACAAATATAACTAACCAACTTCATTGACTAACTCCTTTATAAATTAGGTCTGCATGCGTGGGTTAATACCTGAGCTACAGACTAAAACTCTACGGTCCAAATTTGCTCCAAAAACTAGTAGAAACTTTGTCGCTAGATAACAAGACTTGTAGGCTAGATATCGATCCCTAGTTTTCAGCGTTGACTAACTTACTTTACTGACTAACCCCCTTAGGACTTAGAAACGGATGGCAATATTGAGAAGGTTAGATCGACGAGGCAAATATTAAACAGGTTGAAAACGTAACAGACACGCCAAGGGCGGTTCCAGCGTGTTCCTGTTGGAATTATATATACCAGCTACAGCTAGTTCATTCGTAGACAATGTTCTTTCGGATATTCGGAAGATGGGCATCGAAAATGAACAGGAAGCAACGCTAGATAGAAGTCGTTGGAGGCAAATTGTGCTTGCAGTCAAGATCCACATAGGGTTGTAGAGCTACTTGAAGAAGAAGAAGAAGCTACTTAATGGGGATCACTGGGGATCACAATGAGGCGTAGCTAGCAAAATATAATTGCAAAGACACAATTATATTTTGCCAGCTGCGCCTCATAAAAAAGATTAGATAGATTAATTAATCCTTTTTTGTTGTTTACGGTGGTAATTGCTTGGAAGATTTTAATGTAAAAAACTAACACAAATAATAAAATAAATAATTGAGATTAATTAGTAGTTAATATTAATTAGATTATTTTTTTACTGTCGAGGGTGGCGATAGCTTGGGTGCATGTTGTGTAATAGATTTATGGGTCTATCAAGAAGGGGTTGGCAGCTAGTTAAATTGTATGAGAGGCCCTTGGAAGGGTTATTTAAGGGACTGTTAGGGCGACGAATTTTTGGGTCGAGGGGAACTCTTTCCCGGCTTTAATGTCCAATAGAAATCTGCTCAGACCGTTTTGAATGACATTGTTAAGATAGTGAAGATTTGCAGTATTTCACGAAAAATGTTGACAAACCGAACGAGTTTTGATGGAAAAATTTTGAATTTTTTTGAGGTTTCGTGTTGATTTTAAAAAATTAACACGAAAACTAGAGCTCTTGTTTTTCGTTTTCTCTCTTTTCAGAGAAAAATGTTGACAAACCGAACGAGTTTTGAAGGAAATTTTTTTACTATTTTTGAGTTTTCGTGTTGATTTTAAAAAATTAACACGAAAACTAGAGCTCTTGTTCTTCGTTTTCTCACTTTGCAGAGAGGTCGTGATTATATGAATAGGATGGTTCGACAGTTACTACGTGGTCAGCGCCGTCGTTTGGATTAGTAGGCCCCGGGCATATATATTGAGGTGGAGCCCCCAGTAAATAAAACACGGCGTGTTTGGGCAGGCGTCGCGACGGTTGCAAACAACGCAGCGCGATTATGCTTGCAGTAAAAGATGAAACGTTCAATTCCCTGCGGGAATCGCGCGAAACCGTTACCGCAGCGTTCAAGTTGGCGATTCCATAAGACTTTTCGTGGATGTCCAAAAAACGTCGTTTTAATGGCGTAGCGACGCCATCTTGGACGCAATCGGGATTAAACTCCCAAACAAACTAAAAGGTTCTATGGCCGATCGAACGGCACCGGTCCGGTTCCGATTCGTCAATTGGTTCCGAAGTTCTATGTACCCCCGCAAAACGCCTCTGGTTTTTCTCACTTTTTGCGCATTTTTCTATTCAAACTGCCGCAGATTCGCAAAAAGTCGTCGCAGTTTAATTTTTTACCGGAATGGTTGCGCACGAGTGTTGTGAAGAGAACGAACCCAACCGGCGACCTGGAGCCCATCAAATAAATCCTGGGCGTCCGTGGAAGTGATTGCAAAATCGGCAAAAAAATAATTTATTTGTTCTTGCACCAGGTGAACCAGGTTGATTTTTGAATTCAATTCAAATTTCAATTCAAATTCAATTTCAATTCAAATTCAATTCAATTTTTGAATTGAACCAGGTGAATTTGTTCTTGCACCAGGTCGCAGGACGGCGAGCGAGGGTTCTAAAAACGTGGCGTGGCGGCTGCTAGAGGAAAAATTGGGATCCAACCAAAAATGCGCCTCAAAAGTAAAATATCGTGATTTTAGTTTTCGGTCTGGTGCGTCCCAACCTGGGGGAGCTGAGTCGCAAAAACGGCACCGCTCGACGGGGATCTCAGTTCTACACCGGAAAAATGTACATTCCCGTTTGGCACCGCCGCCGCCGCTTCCGTCGGGCCGTTTCCACAAAAACCACGATTTTAGGGTAGATTTTGGATCCCCGGAGGGTCGCGGCAGGACGGAGGACGAAACTTGGGGATGCGCAACGTGCGGACGGACATTCACAGTTAAGTCATCGAAGACGCTGGGTTAAGATACTCAAGATCTGCCGCCTCCGGCGGCATAAAAATGTCAAATTTTAGCCTTTTTAAATCCCACGTGGTGTGGTCCCCCATGTGAAACTCGCGAAACACCACACGTCAGTCGTCTCAGAATCGATCTACAGCCACTGTGGGGGCCCCCTAGTCCGTGGGCCCCGGGCATTCGCCCGATTGACCGACGCTAGCGACGCTACTGTGCGTGGTAATCTATATTTACATTGAATTGAAAAATTCACACACACAAAAAAAAACGTTGGTAAAATAAATTGGAACTTTGCGGCTTCGTTTTACAAGAAGTAGTTGCCGCAGCTTAGACTAACTATTCTCAACGTCTGGGTAATTTAGTTAGATACAGCCTGTATAAATTTCCCTAATCTAGTCTAACTAGTTTTTGAGTAGTTAAGGAAAATCTAGATTAACTATCTTCAGTAATTTGTCTTCAGGAATAATTAGTTAAAATAAATTGGAACTTTGCGGCTTTATTTTACAAGGTGTAGTTGCCGCAGCTTAAACTAACTAGTCTCAATGTCTAGGTAATTTAGTTAGCTACAACCTGTATAAATTTCTCTAATCTAGACTAACTAGTTTTTGAGAAGTTAAGAAAAATCTAGTTTAACTATTTCCAGTAATTTGTCTTCAGGAATAATTAGAAAAAATAAGTTGGAACTTTGCGGCTTTACTTTACAAGAAGTAGTTGCCGCTGCTTATACTAACTAGGCTCAATACCTAGGTAATTTAGTTAGCTACAAACTTTGTAAATTTCCCTAATCTAGACTAACTAGTTTTTGAGTAGTTAAGGAAAATCCAGATTAACTATTTTCAGTAATTTGTCTTCAGGAATAATTAGTAAAAATAAGTTGGAACTTTGCGGCTTTATTTTACAAGATGTAGTTGCCGGAGCTTATACTAACTAGTCTCAATGTCTAGGTAATTTAGTTAGCTACAACCTGTATAAATCCCTAATCTAGTCTAACTAGGTTTTGAGTAGTTAAGAAAAATCTAGTTTAACTATTTTCAGTAATTTGTCGTCCGAAATAATTAGTTAAAATAAATTGGAACTTTGCGACTTCGTTTTACAAGAAGTAGTTGCCGCAGCTTAGACTAACTAGTCTCAGTGTCTAGATAATTTAGTTAGCTACAAACTGTGTAAATTTCCCTAATTTAGCATAACTAGTTTTCGAGTAGTTAAGGAAAATCTAGATTAACTATTTTCAGTAATTCGTCTTCCGGAATAACTAGTTAAAATAAATTGTAATTTTGCGGCTTCGTTTTACAAGAAGTAGTTGCCGCAGCTAGGACTAACTAGCCTCAATGTCTAGATAATTTAGTTAGCTACAAACTGTATAAATTTCCCTAATCTAGACTAACTAGTTTTTGAGCAGTTAAGGAAAATCTAGATTAACGATTTTCAGTAATTTGCCTTCAGGGATTATTAGTAAAAATAAGTTGGAACTTTGCGGCTTCATTTTACAAGAAGTAGTTGCCGCAGCTTATACTAACTAGTCTCAATGTCTAGGTAATTTAGTTAGCTACAAACTGTGTAAATTTCCTTAATCTAGACTAACTAGTTTTTGAGTAGTTAAGGAAAATCTAGATTAACTATTTTCAGTAATTTGTCTTCCGGAATAATTAGCAAAAATAAATTGGAATTTTGCGGCTTCGTTTTACAAGAAGTAGTTGCCACAGCTTGGACTAACTAGTCTCAATGTCTAGATAATTTAGTTAGCTAAAAGCTGTGTAAATTTCCCTAATCTTGACTAACTAGTTTTTGAGTAGTTAAGAAAAATCTAGATTAACGATTTTCAGTAATTTGCCTTCAGGGATTATTAGTAAAAATAAGTTGGAACTTTGCGGCTTCATTTTACAAGAAGTAGTTGCCGCAGCTTGGAATAACTAGTCTCAATATCTAGGTAATTTAGTTAGCTACAACCTGTATAAATTTCCCTAATCGAGTCTAACTAGGTTTTGAGTAGTTAAGGAAAATCTAGATTAACTATTTTCAGTAATTTGTCTTCAGCAATAATTAGTAAAAATAAGTTGGAACTTTGCGGCTTTAATTTACAAGATGTAGTTGCCGCAGCTTATACTAACTAGACTCAACGTCTAGGTAATTTAGTTAGCTACAACCTGTATAAATCTCCCTAAACTAGGCTAACTAGGTTTTGAGTAGTTAAGGAAAATCTAGATTAACTATTTTCAGTAATTTGTTAGCTAATAAGTTTATTAGCTAACAAATTACTGATTAAAGTTATTTAGTTAGCTACAACCTGTATAAATTTCCCAAATCTAGACTAACTAGTTTTTGAGTAGTTAAGATAAATCTAGATTAACTATTTCCAGTAATTTGCCTTCCGGAATAATTAGTTAAAATAAATTGGAATTTTGCGGCTTCGTTTTACAAGAAGTAGTTGCCGCAGCTTGGACAAACTAGTCTCAATGTCTAGATAATTTAGTTAGCTACAAACTGTATAAATTTCCCTATTCTGGACTAACTAGTTTTTGAGTAGTTAAGGAAAATCTAGATTAACTATTTTCAGTAATTTGCCTTCAGAGATTATTAGTAAAAATAAGTTGGAACTTTGCGGCTTCATTTTACAAGAAGTAGTTGCCGCAGCTTACACTAACTAGTCTCAATATCTAGGTAATTTAGTTAGCTACAAACTGTGTACATTTCCTTCCTCTAGACTAACTAGTTTTTCAGTAGTTAAGCAAAATCTAGATTAACTATTTCCAGTAATTTGTCTTCAGGAATAATTAGTACAAATAATTCAGAACCTTGCGGCTTTATTCTAGAAGATGTAGTTGCCGCAGCTTATACTAACTAGTCTCAACCTCTAGGTAATTTAGTTAGCTACAACCTGTATAAATTTCCATAATCTAGTCTAACTAGGTTTTGAGCAGTTAAGGAAAATCTAGATTAACTATTTGCAGTAATTTGTCTTCAGGAATAATTAGTAAAAATAAGTTGGAATTTTGCGGCTTTATTTTACAAGATGTAGTTGCCGCAGCTTATACTATATAGTCTCAATGTCTAGGTAATTTAGTTAGCTACAAACTGTGTAAATTTCCCTAATCTAGACTAGCTAGTTTTTGAGTAGTTAGGGAAAATCTAGATTAACTATTTTCAGTAATTTGTCTTCAGGAATAATTAGTAAAAATAAGTTGGAAATTTGCGGCTTTATTTTACAAGATATAGTTGCCGCTGCTTATACTAACTAGTCTCAATGTCTAGGTAATTTAGTTAGCTACAACCTGTATAAATTTCCCAAATCTAGACTAACTAGTTTTTGAGTAGTTAAGAAAAATCTAGATTAACTATTTTCAGTAATTTGTCTCCAGGAATAATTAGTAATAATAAGTTGGAACTTTGCGGCTTTATTTTACAAGATATAGTTGCCGCTGCTTATACTAACTAGTCTCAATGTCTAGATAATTTAGTTAGCTACAACCTGTATAAATTTCCTTAATCTAGTCTAACTAGTTTTTGAGTAGTTAAGAAAAATCTACACTAACTATTTTCAGTAATTTGTCTTCCGGAATAATTAGTTAAATTAAATTATAATTTTGCAGCTTCGTTTTACAAGAAGTAGTTGCCGCAGCTTGGACTAATTAGTCTCAATGTCTAGATAATTTAGTTAGCTACAAACTTTATAAATTTCCCTAATCTAGACTAACTAGTTTTTGAGTAGTTAAGGAAAATCTAGATTAACTATTTTCAGTAATTTGCCTTCAGGGATTATTAGTAAAAATAAGTTGGAACTTTGCGGCTTCATTTTACAAGGAGTAGTTGCCGCAGCTTAGTCTAACTACTCTCAATGTCTAGATAATTCAGTTAGCTACAAACTGTATAAATTTCCTTAATCTAGTCTAACTAGTTTTTGAGTAGGTAAGAAAAATCTAGATTAACTATTTTCAGTAATTTGTCTTCAGGAATAATTAGTAAAAATAAGTTGGAACTTTGCGGCTTTACTTTACAAAAAGTAGTTGCCGCTGCTTATACTAACTAGTCTCAATGTCTAGGTAATTTAGTTAGCTACATCCTGCATAAACTTCCCTAATCTAGCCTAACTAGTTTTCGAGTAGTTAAGGAAAATCTAGATTAACTATTTTCAGTAATTTGTCTTCAGGAATAATTAGTAAAAATAAGTTGGAACTTTGCGGCTTTACTTTACAAGAAGTAGTTGCCGCTGCTTATACTATCTAGTCTCAGTGTCTAGGTAATTTAGTTAGCTACAACCTGCATAAATTTCCCGAATCTAGCCTAACTAGTTTTCGAGTTGTTAAGGAAAATCTAGATTAACTATTTTCAGTAATTTGTCTCCCGGAATAATTAGTTAAAATAAATTGGAACTTTGCGGCTTCGTTTTACAAGAAGTAGTTGCCGCAGCTTGGACTAACTAGCCTCAATGTCTAGGTAATTTAGTTAGCTACTATCTGTATAAATTTCCCTAATCTAGTCTAACTAGTTTTTGAGTAGTTAAGAAAAATCTAGATTAACTATTTCCAGTAATTTGTCTTCAGTTTACTCTTTTGCTGTCGCTATTCGTATATTATCTCGCCATATTTCACTGTTCCCGGATTCCGTTGTTGCTTGTGTTATGGCGCTTTTGGTTGTTGCCTTGATAGTGTCGGTCCACCTCATCGGCGATCTTCCTCTTGGTCTTTTTCCTTCAATTTTCCCCTGTATCACCAGTTTTTCTAGGTTGTTATCATCTCTTCATATCTCAAAACTAGAGCCTTTGAACGTTAATGCTCTAGTTTTCGTGTTAATTCTTGAAATATTTACATGGGAAATACCGACGCGGACAGATAAATCAAGAGATAAATCGGCAGCGCGAACTTTCGATCCAATATACAGCGGTGGTGGCGTTAACACGTAAGTACCGATTTGTTGTTTCTTCGCTTATTAATACTTTTCAATACCCACTTTATCTCTCTGGAATGTTTGACTTGAAAATTGAGGGATTCTGGCGAATATTTCCTGAGAAAATCTGAAAAAACTAAATCAACATTGAAATTAAAAAAAAAAAAATCAAGAAAAAATTATTTTTTTTGGGTTTTTTGAAAGTTCAACATTGAAGTGTAAAAAAGAAATTTCTTTAAAATTTTTGTTTTGTTTTTTGGTTTAAAAAAAAAAAAAAGATACATTTTCAAAAACCAATAGAAGACCAGTTAGTTTAGGTGGCTCTAATATGTAAGTACCGATCTGTTGTTTCTTCCCTTATTAATACTTTTCAATACCCACATTATATCTCTTGAATGTTTGACTTGAAAATTGTTGGATTTTGTTTGAATAATTGTTGGATTCTGGCGAATATTTCCTGAGAAAATCTTAAAAAACTAAAGCAACATTGAAATTTAAAAAAAAAATTAAAAAAAAAGAATGTTTTGTTTTTTGAACCAACATTGAAATACAAGATGTAGTTGCCGGAGCTTATACTAGCTAGTCTCAATGTCTAGGTAATTTAGTTAGCTACAACCTGTATAAATTTCCCTAATCTAGTCTAACTAGGTTTTGAGTAGTTAAGAAAAATCTAGTTGAACTATTTTCAGTAATTTGTCTTTTTTTGTGTTTTTTGGTTTTAAAGTTTTTGTACGTTTTGGTATGTTCAGCGTTTGGAAGTTGGGTTCGGTTTTGAGGCGGCGATGTTGCATGCGACACACTTAAACTTCCGATATACCGGAACGGCCGGCCGGAAGTATGTGCGATAACCGGCCGGCATTCTTTCACCGACTTCCGGCCTCCACTAGCCACTTTACATTTCCTTCCGTGGCGCTCGGAACTCTCTAAATGAGTAATGGCAAACTCCATATTGGCCTTATTGCTAAAACGGATATTCCGTGCTGCATTACCAGTTGTTACAAATACACAATACACACTCTCTCTGGAAAAAATCGCACACAAAAAAACACACAAATTACTACAAATATTATTATTAAAGACTTTATTATATTATTATTTTAGCTAAAACTGCTCTAGGATATTAATAAAACACAAAATTATTTTAAATTTCCCACAAATTACAACAAATATTGTTATTAGAGACAGAAATTCTACCTCAAACTGCTCTAAGATATTTAAAAAAACACAAAATAATTTTAAATTTCTACAGATTTTCATTTGGCGCAAATAATCAATAACAACCTATAGCGTTGCACAAAACCTTTACATAAAACTAGAATAATATAAGATAGCAAATATAATATTCGGAACGAATATTATATTTGCTATATTATATTAAATAGCAATAATATAAAATAGAATAATATAAGATAGCAAATATAATATTCGGAGCGAATATTATATTTGCTATCTTATATTAGATAGCAATAATATAAGATAGAATAATATAAGATAGCAAATATAATATTCGGAGCGAATCTTATATTTGCTAACTTATATTATTCTAGTTTTAAGGTTTAATGCAACACGATATACACGGAGCGTGCATAACCGCGCTTAGCGCCACCCGTGGCCAAAAAGACAACTTCGTCTCCAATAATGTGTATAAAAACAACTGCTAAAAACAAAAATTACTGATTTAATAAAATATACAATATATACAATAAAAATAGTGTCTGGTCTACTCTGTCTGGTCTTGTCTGTCTAGTCTTGTCTGTCTAGTCTTGTCTGTCTAGTCTTGTCTGTCTAGTCTTGTCTGTCTAGTCTTGTCTGTCTAGTCTTGTCTGTCTAGTCTTGTCTGTCTAGTCTTGTCTGTCTAGTCTTGTCTGTCTAGTCTTGTCTGTCTAGTCTTGTCTGTCTAGTCTTGTCTGTCTAGTCTTGTCTGTCTAGTCTTGTCTGTCTAGTCTTGTCTGTCTAGTCTGTCTGTCTAGTCTTGTCTGTCTAGTCTTGTCTGTCTAGTCTTGTCTGTCTAGTCTTGTCTGTCTAGTCTTGTCTGTCTAGTCTTGTCTGTCTAGTCTTGTCTGTCTAGTCTTGTCTGTCTAGTCTTGTCTGTCTAGTCTTGTCTGTCTAGTCTGGTCTGTCTAGTCTTGTCTGTCTAGTCTGGTCTGTCTAGTCTTGTCTGTCTAGTCATGTCTGTCTAGTCTTGTCTGTCTAGTCTTGTCTGTCTAGTCTTGTCTGTCTAGTCTTGTCTGTCTAGTCTTGTCTGTCTAGTCTTGTCTGTCTAGTCTTGTCTGTCTAGTCTTGTCTGTCTAGTCTTGTCTGTCTATTCTTGTCTGTCTAGTCTTGTCTATTTAATGTATATTTAATGTATATACCCTATTGTATATTAATGTATATACCTATTGTATATTGTATATTTATACCTATTGTATATTTTATCAATTTAATTATTTTCGCATTTTCGGCAGATTTCACGCTGTCATAACTTTTGAACGGCTCGCCACAGATACTTCTAGTCTTCACCAATCGATTCAGCGTCCCAAAATTAGTTGGAAAACGTATATAATATTCCCTAGGAAGCTTTCAGTTAAGAAATACCATCGACACGGGGAGTCTAGACCGCGGATACGACGAAATGCGAGAAAATCGATTTTATCAAAATCGTTATTTTTAGAGCCATAGCAAAATTTAAAAATGTTTCTGAAAGTATTTTTGCTGCTGATTACAAATATGCAAGTTATATTTCGGTATCTCTTTCCGTTCAATATCGCCTGCAAAAATTGAAGAAATTTTTAAGAAATTTCAGCGCTCGAGTAGAGATCTCGGAAAGTCGTGAATTACCCGTGGACAATCTTAGTGTATCAATAGGGAAATGGTTTTCTGAAAACGATGCCGCAATCCGTTTTTGATTATCTGTAACCGTTTCCGAGATATCACTTTAGCAAATCGAGAATCGATTAAATTTCAATTTGAAATATCTCGACGAATTATTGAATCTTTCGCAACAATTTACTCATTGACTTGTTCGCCTTGTCGTGTAGTTTCTGTGTGCTAAAAATGATTTTGCTACTTTTTACCGTTCTCGAGAAAATCGAAAAAAACCGTAAAAGCACATATTTTTCGAACGAAATGATGAAAAATTTTTGTTAAACATTTTTTTGGAAAATTTTTTCGTGATTTTTTCTTGGTTACCCGAAGGAAATCGAAGTGTTGAAAACGGTTTTCCAGTTTATTTCGCTCTAAAGTTACAAATAAACAAGTTTTACATATTTTTTCGCTGCACACCATCTCGCATTTCCGACTGATTACACGCTATCATAACTTTTCAACAGCTCGCCACAGAGACTTCTAGTCTTCACCAATCGGTTCAGCGTCTCAAAATTAATCGGAAAAACTATATAATATTCCCTAGGAAGCTATCAGTTAAGAAATACCATCGACACGGGGAGTCTAGACCGCGGATACGACGAAATGCGAGAAAATCGATTTTATCAAAATCGTTATTTTTAGAGCCACAGCAAAATTTAAAAATGTTTCTGAAAGTATTTTTGCTGCTGATTACAAATATGCAAGTTATATTTCGCTAGATCTTTCCGTTCAATATTGCCTGCAAAAATTGAAGAAATTTTTAAGAAATTCCAGCGCTCGAGTAGAGATCTCGGAAAGTTGTGAATCTCCCGCAGATTATCTTAGTCTACTAATAGGAAAATGACCTTCTGAAAACGATGTCGCAATCCGTTTTTGATTATCTGGAACCGTTTCCGAGATATCTACTTAGCAAATCATGAATCGGGTAAATTTCAGTTTGAAATATCTCGACGAATTATTGAATCTTTCCAGACAATTTACACATCGGCCTACTCGCCTTGTCGCGTAGTTTCAGTGTGCCGAAAATGATTTCGCTACTTTCTACCGTTCTCGAGAAAATCGAAAAAAACCGAAAAAGCACATGTTTCTCAAACGAAATGATGGAAAATTTTTGTTGAAAAATTTTTTGGAATTTTTTTTTGTAATTTTGTATTGGTTACGCGAAGGAAATCAAAGTTTGAAGAACATTTAGATTCAACTCTCGCGAAAATCCGACTGATTTTCATTAATTTAGACGCGAAATTCCGAAAAAATTTCATCGATGCGTACTAACTCCCGCATTGTGTGACTACGTATATGCGATACACCAATCTCTTCAGTAAAGCTTCAGGAATATTTTATTGCAATTTTCGCGAATATCCGCCCAATATTTCCTGAATTATACGCGAAAATCTGAAAAAACTGCCAGAAATTGGCTTGTATTAGCCAGAACTAAATTCATCTATTCGTACTAACTCGCACATTGTGCAATTATCTATTTGTGACACACTGTTCATTTCAGAAAAGCTTCAAGAACATTTAGTTGCAAATTTCGCGAAAATCCGACTGATATTCATTAATTTACACGCGAAATTCCGAAAAAATTTCATCGATGCGACTAACTCCCGCATAGTGTGACTACCTACATGCGATATACTAGTTCCTTCAGTGAAGCTTCAGGAATATTTTATTGCAATTTTCGCGAAAATACGCCCAATATTTTCTGAATTATACGCGAAAATCTGAAAAAACTGCCGAAATTGGCTTGTATTAGCCAGAACTAATTTCATCTATTCGTACTAACTCGCACATCGTGCAATTGTCTATTTGTGACACACTGTTCATTTCAGAAAAGTTTCAAAGAACATTTAGTTACAAATTTCGCGAAAATCCGACTAATTTCCATTAATTTACAAGCGAAATTCCGAAAAAAATGGCTGAAAACGGTTTTCCAGTTTATTTCGCTCTAAAGTTACAAATAAACAAGTTTTATATATTTTTTCGCTGTACACCATCTCGCATTTCCGACTGATATCACATTGTCATAACTTTTGAACGGCTCACCGCAGATAATTCTAGTCTTCACCAATCGATTCAGCATCCCAAAATTAGTTGGAAAACGTATATAATATTCCCTAGGAAGCTTTCATTAAGGAAATACCATCGACACGGGAGTCTAGACCGCGGAAACGACGAAATACGAGAAAATCGATTTTGTCAAAATCGTTATTTTTTTAGCTACGGGAAAATTCAAAAACGTTTCTGAAAGAATTTTTGCTGCTGATTACAGATATGCAAATTATATTTCGGTAGCTCTTTCCGTTCAATATCGCCTGCAAAAATTGAAGAAATTTTTAAGAAATTTCAGCGCTCGAGTAGAGATCTCGGAAAGTTATGAATCTCCCGCAGATAATCTTAGTGTACTAATAGGGAAATGACCTTCTGTAAACGATGCCGCAATCCGTTTTTGATTATCTGCAACCGTTTCCGAAATATCTACTTAGCAAATCAAGAATCGGGTAAATTTCAGTTTGAAATATCTCGACAAATTACTAAATCTTTCCAGACAATTTACACATCGAATTGTTCGTCTTGTCGTGTAGTTTCTGTGTGCCGAAAATGATTTCGCTGCATTTTACCGTTCTGGAGAAAATCGAAAAAAACCGGAAAAGCACATATTTTTCGAACGAAATGATGGAATTTTTTTCTTGAAAAATTTTTTGGAAAATTTTTTCGTAATTTTTTTTTGGTTACCCGAAGGAAATCGAAGTGTTGAAAACGGTTTTCTAGTTTATTTCGCTCTAAAGTTAAAAATAAACAAGTTTTGATGTCTCGGAATCAAATCGGATGCAAATTCACGACTTTCCGAGGCATGATTTCGCTGCTTTTTACCGTTCTCAAGAAAATCGAAAAAATCGAAAAACACATATTTTCCGATGAAATTTTTTGTTGAAAATTTTTTTGGAAATTTTTTCTCGAATTTGGAAAGTGCCTGTCACCGTTAGAATATTTCTTAATGTTCCTCTACACGATTCAGAATATTGTAAGTTATATATTATTCTGACAGCGGCTTTTTGAGTCTTAAATACGTCATTTATATTTGATTTAATCCCCATTTATATTTGAATTAGTCCCCAGAACATTATGCCAAACCTTAAATGGCTATGCAGATTGCCGTAGTACACCATTTTTAAAATGTTTTGATTCAAATATTGTTTTAGAATCCTGAGCCTTATATACTATAATACACTGCCTTATTTAGTTTTTTCGACAAGTTTAAAATGTAAGTTGACCAGTCGAGAGTGTCGTCTATCTGTAATCCGAGGAGTTGCTCCCTGTTGCATTTTTAGAGCGCAATTTTCCAAAGCAATTTCGGAGGGGTAACTTTTGGTATCTCTTTTTGTTTTGAACAACATTATATTAGTTTTGTCTTGGTTTAGAAGTAGCCTATTTACATTGAACCATGTTGTTAGAGTGTTGATGGTCATTTTGATGTTGGGCACTGTTCGCGCCAATTTAGCGCATCCACGTTTAAATTTGATATTTGAATTCATATTTCGGCAGCGATCAATAGAAGGGGAGAAAGATGGTATCGATTAGTGTCGAACCCGCGCGATTTATTAATTTATTTTAGTTCGCAAAATTGGATCAGTAGAGTTGCGAAGAGTACGCTCGACAGGTGGGAAGCGCAGAGAACGAGAAAACACGTGAAGCTCATGTCGACGGACACATGTGCGTGTTATAAAATGTTCAAGCTAAACCAACCAAGAGATGATCACGACCCCCAAGGGCTGAAGCGGAACCCATCGTCCCGAAGATGACGATTTTAAGGGAATCCCGATACCTATTATTCCCATTCCTCCCTTAAAAGAAGCGCCGGAAGGACGATTCCACGTGGCGGAGACGCTGGCAGCCCACACAGGTAAGTGATTTAACCAGCCTGTGTTTTTTTGCTTGGAGATTTGAAATTTCGTGAGATACGGCCCGAACAGGCACAATTTCCTCCACCTATCTATTAACTAACATTAAGTTACTGTCGTCAACATAAATGACCATTTCCTTGATATTACTTAAGGTACATCTGAAGATCATTAATATACAAAGTGAACAGAAGGGGTCCAAGGATGCTGCCTTGCGGTATTACCATATTAGTTGTGATAGGGCACGATCTAGTTCTGCCTTCTGTTGTATATAACTCAACTGCTTGTTGCCTATTAGATAGGTAAGAGATAGGCTATCCCTCGAATTCCATATTTTTGCAGTTTTAATTCTAAAATAGTATGGTTCACAGTATCATACGCTTTGGATAAATCTAAAAGCATCTCACATGGAAAATTCTTTCCATCGATTTGTTCTATAGCCTCTTTAAGGAATTGAAAACATGCGTCCTTTTAAGAATCCGTGTTATTGACTATTTATAGTACTGTACTTCTTTGTAAAAGTCATAATCCTTTTATAAATATTTTTTTCTATTATGATTGAAACAGTAGATTGGACACTAATGGGTCTGTAGTTTATAAGTTGTTCTCTTTCCCCTTGTTTAAATGCTGGTATGATTTTAGAAAACTTCTGTGACTTGGGGAAAATTCCTTCCTGGAAAGAATTATTAATGATTTGTACCAGCAGATCAATAATTTCGACCGCTACTAGTTTTATTAACCACCTCGGTATCTCATCGAAGCCCGCACTTCTAGTGTTTCTTAGATCTTTTATTAGGTTTTTCAAGCTCTATTTGGGTAGTACGATATAGGAATAGTGTCTCACTTTTGTTGGCAATATTATCATTGACCTTTATTATCTTTAAAATGAGCTGTCATTTCCTTCGGCTTTTCCGTAAAAAAACTATTGAAGGAATTGGGGTTGTGGAGTTGAGATAAAAGTGCATCTTCGAAGTTGTGAGATTTCGGCAACTGCCTCCCATGACGATTTTACTACATTTTCGCTCTCCATAATCCCATATTCTTAGAATCTCTTTTTTTAAATCAACGTATTAATATTTTACGGTTTCTTTTCTGTGCTGGATTAGTCTGAGCCAGTATGCAGTATAACTCAACTCGTTTCCTCATTTTTTCTAAAATATTATTTAAGAACATCTTTTTCTTCTTCACTGTATTTTTGACAGTCTTTAATGGGAAACATCTGTTGAAATGGTGTTTAAATGTTTGAGTAAAACAATACCATTGTTTATCTACTTCGCAATTTTGCGAGGTAAAAACTTCATCCCACGATTCGTTTTGTAAAACTTGCTTGAAATCGATTATTTGGTCTTAATTGTAGGTTCTGATTGTTTTATATGTTGTTGGGATTTCCTCCGATTTAAAGTTAATATATTGGGCAAGGTGGTCGGATATGAGGAAGTTTAATGTCTGTATTGAATAGTTTAACCCTTTACAAACAACGATGTTATCTAAAGGTAGTGTGGCTCTTCTCTTTGAAAGTCGGGACCATGTTGAAGGTGTCAAAAAGGGCTATGAAGTCTCTACTATTAGAGGAATTCTTTAAAATGTCCACGTTGAAATCGCCAACAATCATACATTGTTTTCCATCTTTTTGTAATTTGTCTAAGATACCGTGCAGTTTATCTAAGAAGTGGTTAAAGTTAGTCAGAGGTGCCCTGTATATTACAATTATGATGATAACGTTTTTATTTAATTCCGTACATTCAAAAACGGAACTTTCGGCACCAGAGTTTATATCCTCCCTGATTTTAAAAACAATTCCTCGCTTACAATAAACAGCTACTCCACCATGTTTTTGCTCCGCTCGGCAAAAACAAGATGCTAATTGAAAGTCTTTATTATTTTAATCATATTGATTTGATATAGGCTTTTCCAATGCTCGGTATTAATGTTTATTAGTCCCGTCCGAGTACTGGTATTAATATTATCCTTCAAAACGTGTCTATTTAACTTACTGGTCGATGAGGATTTCCCTGTACAAAATTTGTTTGGCGGTTTCTATCTAACCGATTCAAATTTAGCCTTTCATAACGTACAAATAAGTTTTGTAAATTTTTTCGATGCACAATATCTCGCAATTTTTACTGATTTCACACCGTCATAACTTTTGAACGGCTGACCACAGAAACTTATAGTCTTCACCAATCGATTCAGCGTCCCAAAATTAGTTGAAAAACGTATATAATATACCCTAGGAAGCTTCCAGTTAAGAAATACCATCGACATGGGGACTCTAGACCGCGGAAACGACGAAATGCGAGAAAATCGATTTTGTCAAAATCGTTACTTTTTGAGTTACTGCAAAATTTAAAAACGTTTATTAAAGCATTTTAGCTGCTGATTATAGATATGCAAATTATATTTCGCTAGCATTTTCCGTTCCTTATCGCCTGCAAGAATTTGAAGAAATTTTTCAGAAATTTCAGCGCTCGAGTAGTGATCTCGGAAAGTCGTGAATATCCCGCAGACAATCTAAGTGCATTAATAGGAAAGTGACCTTCTGAAAACGATGCCGCAATCCGTTTTTTATTATCTGCAACCGTTTCCGAGACATCTACTTAGCAAATTGAAAATCGGGTAAATTTCAGTTTTAAATATCTCGACGAATTATTGAATCTTTCCCAACAATTTACACATCGACTTGTTCGTCTTGATGTGTAGTTTCCGTGTGCCAAAAATGATTTCGCTGCTTTTGTCCGTTCTCGAGAACTCGAAAAAAACCGAAAAAGCACATATTTTCCGAACAAAATGATGAAATTTTTTTTGAAATTTTTTTCGTGATTTTCTTTTGGTTACCCGAAGGAAATGGAAGTGTTGAAAACGGTTTTAAAGTTTATTTCGCTCCAAAGTTACAAATAAACAAGTTTACTTATTTTTTCGCTGCACACCATCTCGCATTTCCGACTGATTTCACGCTGTCATAACTTCTGAACGGCTCACCACCGAAACTTCTAGTCTTCATCACTCGATTCAGCGTCCCAAAATTAGTCGGATATCGTATATAATATTCCATACGAAGCTTTCAGTTAAGAAATACCATCGATGGGAAGTCTAAACCGCGAAAACGACGAAATGCGAGAATATCGATTTTATCAAAATCGTTATTTTTTGAGTTACGGCAAAATTTAAAAACGTTTCTGAAAGTATTTTTGCTGCTGATTACAGATATGCAAATTATATTTCGCTATTTCTTTCCGTTCAATATCGCCTGCAAAATTGAAGAAATTTTTAAGAAATCCCAGCGTTCGAGTAGAGATCTCGGAAACTCGTGAATTTCCTGCGGACAATCTTAGTGTATCAATAGGAAAATGACCCTCAGAAAACGATGCAGCAATCCGTTTTTGATTATCTGCAACCGTTTCCGAGACATTTATTTAGCAATTCGAGAATCGGGTAAATTTCAGCTAGAAATATCTCAACGAATATTTGAATCTTTCCAGACAATTTACACATCGACTTGTTCGTCTTGTCGTGTAGTTTCAGTGTGCTGAAAATGATTTCGCTGTTTTTTATAGTTCTCGAAAAAATCGAAAAAAATCGAAAATGCACATATTTTTCGAACGAAATGATGAATTTTTCTTGAAAAATTTTCGGAAAATTTTTTGGTGATTTTTTTTTTGGTTACCCGAAGGAAATCTAAGTGTTGAAAACGGTTTTCTAGTTTATTTCGCTCTAAAGTTACAAATAAAAAAGTTTTATATATTTTTTCGCTGCACTCCATCTTGCATTTCCGACTGATTACACGCTATCATAACTTTTCAACGGCTCGCCACAGAGACTTCTAGTCTTCACCAATCGATTCAGCGTCTCAAAATTAATCGAAAAAACTATATAATATTCCCTAGGAAGCTTTCAGTTAAGAAATACCATCGACACGGGTAGTCTAGACCGCGGAAATGCGAGAAAATCGATTTTATCAAAATCCTTATTTTTTTAGCTACAGCAAAATTTAAAAACGTTTCTGAAAGTATTTTTACTGCTGATTACAGATATGTAAATTATATTTCGCTAGCTCTTTCCGTTCAATATCGCCTGTAAGAATTGAAGAAATTTTTAAGAAATTTCAGCGCTCGAGAGAGATCTCGGAAAGTCGTAATTTTGCTGCGGACAATCTGATTGTACTTACAGGAAATCTACCTTCTGAAAACGATGCCGCAATCCGTTTTTGCATATTAGCAAATCGAGAATCGGGTAAATTTCAATTTGAAATATCTCGACGAGTTATTGAATCTTTGCCGACAATTTACACATCGACCAGCCCGCCTTGTTGTGTAGTTTCAGTGTGCCTAAAATGATTTCGCTACTTTTTACCGTTCTCGAGAAAATCGAAAAAAACCGAAAAAGCACATGTTTTTCGAACAAAATGATGGAAAATTTTTGTTGAAAAATTTTTTGGAAATTTTTTTCGTAATTTTGTAGTGGTTACGCGAAGGAAATCAAAGTTTCAAGAACATTCAGATTCAACTTTCGCGAAAATCCAACTGATTATCATTAATTTAGACGCGAAATTCCGAAAAAATTTCATCGATGCGTACTAACTCCCGCATAGTGTGACTACCTACATGCGATACACCAGTCTCTTCAGTGAAGCTTCAGGAATATTTTGCTGCAATTTTCGCGAAAATCCGCCCAATATTTCCCGAATTATACGCGAAAATCTGAAAAAAAACTGCCGGAAATTGGCTTGTATTAGCCAGAACTAATTTCATCTATTCGTACTAACGCGCACATTGTGCAATTATCTATTTGTGACACGCTGTTCATTTCAAAAAAGTTTCAGGAACATTTTGTTGCAAATTTCGCGAAAATCCGACTGATTTTCATTAATTTACACGCGAAATTCCGAAAAATTTCTTTGATGCGTACTAACTCCCACATAGCGTGACTACCTACATGCAATACACCAGTCTCTTCAGTGAAGCTTGAGGAATATTTTATTACAATTTTGGCGAAAATCCACCGATTATTTCCTGAATTATACGCGAAAATCTGAAAAAACTGCCGCAAATTGGCTTGTATTAGCCAGAACTAAATTCATCTATTCGTACTAACTCGCACATCGTGCAATTATCAATTTGTGACATAATTTTCATTTCAAAAAAGTTTCAGGAATATTTTGTTGTAAATTTCGCGAAAATCCGACTGATTTTCATTAATTCACACGCGAAATTCCGAAAAAATTTCATCGATGCGTACTAACTCCCACATAGTGTGACTACCTACACGCGATACACCAATCTCTTCAGTGAAGCTTCAGGAATATTTTATTACAATTTTCGCGAAAATCCGCCAAATATTTCCTGAATTATACGCGAAAATCTGAAAAAAACTGCCGGAAATTGGCTTGTATTAGCCAGAACTAAATTCATCTATTCGTACTTACTCGCACATAGTGCAACTATCTATTTGTGACACATTGTTCATTTCAGAATACTTTCAAGAACATTTCGTTGCAAATTTCGCGAAAATCCGGCTGATTTTCGTTCATTTACACGCGAAATACCGACAAAATTTTATCGATGGGTACTAACTCCCACATAGTGTGACTACCTACATGCGATACACCAATCTCTTCAGTGAAGCTTGAGGAATATTGTATTACAATTTTCGCGAAAATCCACCGATTATTTCCTGAATTATACGCGAAAATCTGAAAAAACTGCCGGAAATTGGCTTGTATTAGCCAGAACTAAATTCATCTATTCGTACTAACTCGCACATCGTGGAATTATCAAGTTGTTACACACTGTTCATTTAAAAAAAGTTTCAGGAACATTTAGTTGCAAATTTCGCGAAAATCCGACAGATTTTCATTAATTTACACGCGAAATTCCGAAAAAATTTCATCGATGCGTACTAACTCCCACATAGTGTAACTACCTACATGCGATACACCAATCTCTTCAGTGAAGCTTCAGGAATATTATATTGCAATTTTCGCGAAAACCCGCCCAATTTTTCCCGGAAACTGCCGGAAATTGGCTTGTATTAGCCAGAACTAAATTCATCTATTCGTACTAACTCGCACATCGTGCAATTATCAATTTGTTACACACTGTTCATTGCAAAAAAGTTTCAGGAACATTTTGTTGCTAATTTCGCGAAAATTCGACTGATTTTGATTAATTTACACGCGAAATTCCGAAAAATTTCTTCGATGCGTACTAACTCCCACATAGTATGACTACCTACATGCGATACACCAATCTCTTCAGTGAAGCTTCAGGAATATTTTATTGCAATTTTCACGAAAATCCGCCCCATATTTCCCGAATTATACGCAAAAATCTGAAAAAAACTGCCGGAAATTGGCTTGTATTAGCCAGAACTAAATTCATGTATTCCTACTAACCCGCACATCGTGCAATTATCTATTTGTGACACACTGTTCATTTAAAAAAAGTTTCAGGAACATTTAGTTGCAAATTTCGCGAAAATCCGACAGATTTTCATTAATTTACACGCGAAATTCCGAAAAAATTTCATCGATGCGTACTAACTCCCACATAGTGTAACTACCTACATGCGATACACCAATCTCTTCAGTGAAGCTTCAGGAATATTATATTGCAATTTTCGCGAAAACCCGCCCAATTTTTCCCGGAAACTGCCGGAAATTGGCTTGTATTAGCCAGAACTAAATTCATCTATTCGTACTAACTCGCACATCGTGCAATTATCAATTTGTTACACACTGTTCATTGCAAAAAAGTTTCAGGAACATTTTGTTGCTAATTTCGCGAAAATTCGACTGATTTTGATTAATTTACACGCGAAATTCCGAAAAATTTCTTCGATGCGTACTAACTCCCACATAGTATGACTACCTACATGCGATACACCAATCTCTTCAGTGAAGCTTCAGGAATATTTTATTGCAATTTTCACGAAAATCCGCCCCATATTTCCCGAATTATACGCAAAAATCTGAAAAAAACTGCCGGAAATTGGCTTGTATTAGCCAGAACTAAATTCATGTATTCCTACTAACCCGCACATCGTGCAATTATCTATTTGTGACACACAGTTCATTTCAAAAAGTTTGAGGAACATTTTGTTGCAAATTTCGCGAAAATCCGACTGATTTTCATTAATTTACACGCGAAATTCCGAAAAAAAAAAATGGCTGAAAACGGTTTTCCAGTTTATTTCGCTCTAAAGTTACAAATAAACAAGTTTTATATATTTTCTCGCTGCACACCATATCGCATTTCCGACTGATTTCACACTGTCATAACTTTTGAACGGCTAATCACAGAGACTTCTAGTCTTCACCAATCGATTCAGCGTCCCAAAATTAGTCCCAAAACATATATAATATTCCCTATGAATCTTTCAGTTAAGAAATACCATCGACATGGAGAGTCTAGACCGCGGAAACGACAAAATGCGAGAAAATCGATTTTATCAAAATCGTTATTTTTTGAGTTACAACAAAATTTAAAAACGTTTCTGAAAGTGTTTTTGCTGCTGATTACAGATATGCAAATTATTTTTCGCTAGTTCTTTCCGTTCAAAATCGCCTGCAAAAATTGAAGATATTTTTAAGAAATTTCAGCGCTCGAGTAGAGATCTCGGAAAGTCGTGAATCTTCCGTGGACAATCTTAGTGTATCAATAGGAAAATGACCTTCTAAAAACGATGCCGCAATCCGTTTTTGATTATCTGCAACCGTTTCGGAGATATCTACTTAGAAATTCGAGAATCTGGTAAATTTCAGTTTGAAATATCTCGACGAATTGTTGAATCTTTCCGGACAATTTACACATAGATTTGTTCGTCTTGTCGTGTAGTTTCTGTGTACTGAAAATGATTTCGTTGCTTTTTACCGTTCTCGAGAAAATCTAAAAAAACCGAAAAAACACATATTTTCCGAACGAAATAATGATGATTACATTTTTTCTTGAAATTTTTCTTGGAAATTTTTTTCGTGATTTTTTTTGGTTGTCCGAAGGAAATAGAAGTGCTGAAAACAGGTTTTCACTTTATTTCGCTCTAAAGTTACAAATAAACACGTTTTGTATATTTTTTCGCTGTACGATATTCAAGGCAATTTATCAAACGTAGATTTTGTTTCCCCAATCAAATATTTCAAAACGTCTGTTTATATAATATTTCGATGTTGGACGAGGGGATGGGATTCCGGCATCGGGAAAATCTCTATAATATAAGAAGCTGCAAATATTTAGTCTGCTTGAATATGCATGAGGCGTGGAAGCGGAGGGTCGGAGCTGGTCTCTGTTTTTCCAGAGTGATCCTCGACGCCCGTACGTCCACTAATGGCGCCTCCGCTCTAATACATATTTCTACTTTCTGGAGCACAAGTGCGGATCAATTCGGAGCACTCATCGTCGCTGCTCTCGCCTGTGCAAATTGTCCGCGGCCATCGCCGATGCAAATTTATTCGGTCCGCTTTGATTCCGCCGCGCTGACAAAGCCGACGCCAAGGTGAAATATAATAATGGAAAGCGCCCTAATGACTCCCGGCGAACGGATTTAAGAAGGAAAACATTTACACTACAAAGTCGAATCGGAGGATTGTTTTATTGTTTCGCTACACTTCCGGCGAGAAGCTCTTTTAATAAGTGCACTCCAAATTTACTTTGCATCTCAACGACACAATCATTTTTCCTTTGCCGTTATTTCACCACCAAGTCGATTCTAAAAACCAGGGTCTCCAAAAATTTTTTTTCTTGTAGAATACGTTTTGTCTAATTTTACGCAGATTTCACGAAGTCATAACATTTGAACAGCTCATCACAGAGAGTTCTGGTTTTACCAATCGATTCAGCATCCCAAAATTAGTCGTAAAACATGTATCGTATCCCTGGATAGGTTTTAATTTAGAAAATCCCACCGCACCAGCCATCGATGCGGTGGAGGTCTCTTACATTTTAATTCACCGCTCGGTCAACCGATTTAGAAGAATTTGGTCTCGAAAGATGCATGAGGAATTAGACTAACTTATTCCGCTGAAAGTTGCAATAAGTGAGAGGAAATGGCTAGAAATGGAAAAATAAGTGTAAAATATGCCATATTTCGGGAATTTTTAGCATTTGAACGAAATAAACCGAAAAATCGTGTTCAGAGCTTTCACTTCCTTCGTATGAATCGAAAAAACGGCCGAATTTTTTTTCGAAAAAATCGCGAAAAAAATCCATCGTTTAGATCAGGAAAAAAGTGCGTTTTCGGTTTTTTGCCAATTTCTCTGAAACTACAAATCTCAGCGAAATAATTTTCAGCACACTGAAACTAGACGATAAGACGAACAAATTGATGTGTATATTGTTTGGAAAGATTCAAGTTTTAATGGCGAAATTCTGAATTTAAATTTTTCAGAATTTCGAATTCACAAGTCGATATGTCGGGAACGGTAGCAGATAATTAAAAACAGATTTCAGCATCGTCTTCGGGAAGTTATTTCCATACAGGTGCACTTAGATATCCTAAAAATATCAATTATTTTCCGAGATCTGTGCTCGCTGGACCAAATTTCACGATATTTCCCTCGATTTTGCCCATTACGACGAGTCATATCTCGAGAACGGAAGCGGCTAGCAAAATTCATTTGTATATTTACAACCAGGACGGAAATCACTTTCAGACGCAATTTGAAATTTTCGAATCAATGGATAAATAACGATTTTACGGAAAACATTTTGTCTAATTTTAAGCAGATTTCGCGAAGTCATAATATTTGAACGGCTCATCACAGAGACTTCTAGTTTTTACCAATCGATTCAGCATCTCAAAATTAGTCGTAAAACATGTGTGGCATACCTGGGTAGGGTTTAATTTAGAAAATCCCACCGCACCAGCCATCGATCCGGCAGAGGAAACTTACATTTTAATTCTCCGCTTGGTCAATTTTCCAGCGATTTCGAGGAATTTGGTATCCAAAGATGCGTGAGGAGTTGGACTAAATTATTCTGCTGTAGAAAATTGCAATAAGTAAGAGAAAATAGCTAAAAATGGCAAACTAAGAGTAAAATATGCCATATCTCGGGTATTTTGAGTATTTCAACGAAATAATTCGAAAAATCGTATTCAGCGCATCCACTTCTTTCGGATGAATCGAAAAAATTACCCAATTTTTTTTCGAAAAAATCGCGAAAAAAATCCATCGTTTTGATCAGGAAAAAAGTGCGTTTTTGGTTTTTTGCAATTTTCTCTGAAACTACAAATCCCAGCGAAATCATTTTCAGCGCACTTAAACCAGAAGACAAGACGAACAAATCGATGTGTAAATTGTTTGTAAAGATTCAAGATTACATGGCGAAATTCTGAATTTAAATTTTCCAGAATTTCGACTTCACAAGTTTCTATCTCGAGAAAGGTTGCAGATAATTTAAAACCGATTACGACATCGTCTTCGGGAGGTAATTTCCCTACGGCTGCACTTAGATTTCCTTCAAAATGTCAATTAGTTTCCGAGATCTGTGCTTGCTGCACCGAATTTCCCGATATTCGCTCGATTTTGCCCATTACGCCGTTATACCTCGCGAGCGGAAGCAGCTAGCAAAATGCAAGTTACACACTTACAACCAGCAGGAAAATCACTTTCAGACGCAGTTTGATATTTTCTAGTCGCCTGATAAATAACGATTTTACGGAAATACGTTTTGTCTAATTTTACGCAGGTTTCGCGTCATAACATTTGAACGGCTCATCACAGAGACTTCTGGTTTTTACTATTCGATTCAGCATTCCAAAATTAGTCGTAAAGCATGTATTGTATCTCTGGGTGCGTATTAATTTAGAAAATCCCACCGCACCAGCCACCGATCCTGGCGGAGGTCTCCTACATTTTATTTCACCGTTCGGTCAATTTTCAAGGGATTTTGACGAATTTAGTCTCGAACTATGCGCGAGAAATTGCACTAAATTATCCTGCAGGAAAAAGTGGCAATAAGTGAGAGGAAACGGCCAGAAATGGCAAAATAAGTGTAAAATATTCCATATTTCGGGCATTTTCATCATTTGAAAGAAATAAACCGAATAATCGTGTTCAGAGCTTCCACTTCATTTGGATGAATCGAAAAAACGGCCCAAAAATTTTTCGAAAAAAATCGCGAAAAAAAACTATCGTTTTGATCAGGAAAAAAGTGCGTTTTCGGATTTTTTCCAATTTCTCTGAAACTACAAATCCCAGCGAAATAATTTTCAGCACACTGAAACTAGACGACAAGACGAACAAATCGATGTGTAAATTGATTGGAAAGAATCAAGTATTCATGGCGAAATTCTGAATTGAAATTTTCCAGAATTTCGACTTCACAAGTCTCTATCTCGAGAACGGTAGCAGATAATTAAAACCCGATTGCGGCATCGTCTTCGGAAGGTGATTTCCCTACGAATGCTCTTAGATTTCTTTAAAAATATCCATTAGTGTCCGAGATATGTCCTCGATGGACCGAATTTCCCGATATTTCGCTCGATTTTGCCCATTACGACGAGTCATACCTCACGAACAGAAGCGGATAGCACAATGCAATTTATATATTTACAACCAGCAGGAAAAGCACTTTCAGACGCAATTTCAAATTTTCCAACCGCCTGATAAATAACGATTTTACGGAAATTCGTTTTGTCTAATTTTACGCAGATTTCGCGAAGTCATAACATTTGAACGGCTCATCACAAAGGCTTCTAGTTTGTAGCAAATGATTTAGCATCTCAAAATTAGTCGTAAAACATGTATGGTGTCTCTGAGTAGGTTTTAATTTAGAAAATCCCACCACACCAGCCATCGATCCGGCGGAGGTCTAATACATTTTAATTCACTGCTCGGTTAGTTTTTCACTGATTTCGATAAATTTGGTCTCGAAAGATACGAGAGGAATTGGACTAAATTATTCGGCTGAAAAAATTTGCAACAACGGAGAGAAAATGGCTAAAAATGGCAAAATAAATGTAAAATATGCCATTTCGCGGGTATTTTGAGCATTTGAACGAAATAATCCGAAAAATCGTATTCAGCGCATTCACTTCTTTCGGATGAAGCGAAAAAATGGCCCAAAAATTTTTCGAAAAAATCGCGAAAAAAATCCATCGTTTTGATCAGGAAAAAAATGCGTTTTCGTTTTTTTGCCAATTTCTCCAAAACTACAAATCCCAGCGTAATCATTTTCAGCACACTGAAACTAGACGACAAGGCGAACAAAACGATGTGTAAATTGCTTGGAAAGATTCAAGTTTTCATAGCGAAATATTGAATTGAAATTTTCCAGAATTTAGACTTCACAAGTCTCTATCTCGAGAACGGTAGCAGATAATTAAAAACCGATTGCGGCATCGTCTTCGAGAGGTCATTTCCCAACGAGTGCACTTAGATTTCCTTAAAAGTATCAATTAGTTTCCGAGATATGTGCTCGCTGGACCGATTTTCTCGATATTTCGCTCGATTTTGCCCATTACGTCGAGTCATATCTCGCGAACGGAAGCCGCTAGCACAATGCAATTTATATATTTACAACCAGTAGGAAAAACACTTTCAGACGCAATTTGAAATTTTCTAATCGTCTGATAAATAACGATTTTACGGAAATACTTTTTGTCCCATTTTACGCAGATTACGCGAAGTCATAACATTTGAACGTTTCATTACAGAGACTTCTGGTTTTTAGCAATCGATTCAGCATCTCAAAATTAGTCGTAAAACATGTATCGTGTCTCTAGGTAGGTTTTAATTTAGAAAATTCTACCGCACCAGCCATCGATCTGGCGGAAGACTCTTACATTTTAATTCAGCGCTCGGTCAATTTTCAACCGATTTAGAACAATTTTGTATAGAAAGATGCGTGAGATATTGGACTAAATTATTCTGCTGGAAAAAGTTGCAATAGGTGAGAGGAAACGGTCAAAAAGAGCAAAATAAGTGTAAAATGGTTTATTTCTTGGGAATTTTGAGCATTTGCACGAAATAAACCCGAAAATTGTGATTGGCGCATCCATTAAAATTGCAATATCTGTGCTAATTTACACATTTTTGACATAACAGTTGTGAGAACTGTCAAAACATTGATATTCGATTTGACACAAGATCTTACACTTTTGTTAAATTTTGATTTAACAAATTTAACCATTAATTCTGACAATCTATTATTTTGACAGTTGTCAAGTTTACTCCACTAAAGCTTGAGTATCAGCTCTTTAATGATTTTGATATCTATCATAAATATTCTATCATTGCGTTACTTTTGACAATTTGTCAGAATTAATGTACGGTAATGTACGTTATGTAACAAAACTTGAGGATGAACTTTGACAGTTGTCAAAATTACCCCGCTGAAGCTTTGCAATCAGATCTTTAATGATTTTGACATCTATCATGTTTATTCTATCAAAGCTTGACAAGTTACTTTTGACAGTTGATCCATCAAATCTTGACAACTATTGCAACATATTCAAAAGAAGTGTTAGAAATATAAACTTATCTGTCATTATATTGTCATTTATGCACGTAGCACTTCGATACATGTCTGTCATTCACTTTAAAAGTTCCGTCACTGTTTATTTTGCTATTTTCGGGCATTTCCTCTTACTTCCTGCAACACTTGCCTGCAAAATATTTAAATTTAAAAATATTAAAGGCAATTCCTTGCGCATCTTTTGATACCAAACTTGTTGAAATCGGTAAAAAATTGACCGAGCCGTGAATTAAAATATAAGAGTTCTCCGACAATCGATGGCTGGTGCGGTGGGATTTCTTAGTTCCGGCGGCATCCTAGGAACGTGGTATATGTTCTCCGACTCATTTCGGGACTGAATCGATTGGCGCAAAGTAGCAGTCTCTACGATGAGCCGTTCAAAAGTTACGATATCTCTGAAATTGACAAGATCGAGCGAAATTTCGGAAAATCGGGCCTGCCGAGCACGGATCTCGTAAACTAATGAATAATTAGAAGGAAGTCTAAATGCGTCCGTAGGGAAATGACCTCCTGAAGACGATGCGGCAATCGGTTTTTAATTAGCTGCAATCGTTCTCTAGATATAGACTTATGAAGTCGAAATTCTGTAAAATTTCAATTCAGAATTTCGCAATGAAAATTTGCATCTTTGCAAACGATTTATATATCGATTTGCCCGTCTTGTCGTCTAGTTTCAGTGTGCTAAAAATGATTTCGCTGGGATTTGTAGTTTCTGAGAAATCGGCGAAAAACCGAAAACGCACTATTTTCTCGACCAAAACGATGGATTTTTTTCGCGATTTTTTCGAAATTTTTTTGGGCCTTTTTTCCGGTTCAATCGACGGAAGTGGATGCGCTGAACACAATTTTCCCGTTTATTTCGTTTAAATGCTTAAAATACCCGAGATATGGCCAATTTCGCGCTTATTTTACCATTTTCGGCCGTTTCCTCTTACTTCTTGAAACTTTTTCTTGCAAAATAATTTAGCGCAATTCGCTATGCATCTTTAGAAACCAAACTTATCGAGATCGGGGGAAAATTGACCGAGCGATGAATTAAAATGTAAGAGTCCTCCGCCTATCGATGTCTTGTGCGGTGGGATTTCTTAGTTCCGTGGCTTCCTAGGAATGTGGAATATGTTCTCCAACTAATTTCGGGACGCTGAATCGATTGGCGCAAACTAGAATTCTCTACGATTAGCCGTTCAAAAGTTACGATATCTCGAAATTGACAAGATCGAGCGAAATTTCGGAAAATTCGGCCTGCCGAGCACGGATCTCGTAAACTAATGAATAATTTGAAGGAAATCTAAATGCGTGCGTAGGGAAATGACCTCCTGAAAACGATGCCGCAATCGGTTTTTAATTAGCTGCAATCGTTCTCTAGATATAGACTTATGAAGTCGAAATTCTGTAAAATTTCAATTCAGAATATCGCAATGAAAGTTTGCAGCTTTGCAAACGATTTATATATCGATTTGCCCGTCTTGTCGTCTAGTTTCAGTGTGCCAAAAATTATTTCGCTGGGATTTGTAGTTTCTGAGAAATCGGCGAAAAACCGAAAACGCACTATTTTCCCGACCAAAACGATGGATTTTTTTCGCGATTTTTTCAAAAAAAAATTGGGCCTTTTTTTCGGTTCAATCGACGAAAGTGGATGCGCTGAACACGATTTTCCCATTTATTTCGTTTAAATGCTTAAAATACCCGAGATATGGCCAATTTTGCGCATATCTTACCATTTTCGGCCGTTTCCTCTTACTTTTTGAAACTTTTTCTTGCAAAATAATTTAGCGCAATTCGTTATCGCATCTTTAAAAAACAAACTTATCGAGATCGGGAAAATTGACTGAGCGGTGAATTAGAATGTAAGAGTCCTCCGCCTATCGATGTCTTGTGCGGTGGGATTTCTTAGTTCCGTTTCTTCCTAGGAATGTGGAATATGTTCTCCAACTAATTTCGGGACGCTGAATCGATTGGCGCAAACTAGAATTATCTACGGTTAGCCGTTCAAAAGCTACGATATCTCGAAATTGACAAGATCGAGCGAAATTTCGGAAAATTCAACCTGCCGAGCACGGATCTCGTAAACTAATGAATAATTTGAAGGAAATCTAAATGCGTCCGTAGGGAAATGACCACCTGAAAACGATGCCGCAATCGGTTTTTAATTAGCTGCAATCGTTTTCTAGATATAGACTTATGAAGTCGAAATTCTGTAAAATTTCAATTCAGAATTTCGCAATGAAAATTTGCAGCTTTGCAAACGAATTATATATCGATTTGCCGGTCTTGTCGTCTAGTTTTAGTGTGCCAAAAATGATTTCGCTGGGATTTGTAGTTTCGGCGAAATCGGCGAAAACCCGAAAACGCACTATTTTCCCGACCAAAACGATGGATTTTTTTCGCGATTTTTTCGAGAAATTTTTGGGCCTTTTTTTTGTTTCGGCCGAAGTAAGTGGATGCGCAGAACATGTTTTTCCGATTTATTTCGTTCAAATGTTCAAAATGCCCGAGATATGGCCCATGTTATGCTTATTTTGTCATTTTTAGCCTTTTCTGGCCATTTCCTCCAACTTTTTACAACCTTTTCCTACGAAATAGCTTAGCGCAATTCCTTACGCATCTTTCGAGACCAAACTTGTCGAAATTGATCGAAAATTGGCCCAGCGGTGAATTAAAATGTAAGAGTCCTCCGGCAATCGATGTCTGGTGCGGTGGGATTTCTTAGTTCCGGAGGCTGAAAATTGTGTTTAGCGCATCCATTTTCTTCGGATGAATCGAAAAAACGACAAAAAATTTTCGAAAAAATCGCGAAGAAAATCCATCGTTTTGATCAGGAAAAAAATGCGTTTTCGGTTTTTTGCCAATTTCTCTGAAACTACAAATCCCAGCAAAATCATTTTCAGCACACTGAAACTAGACGACAAGACGAACAAAACGATGTGTAAATTGTTTGGAAAGATTCAAGTTTTCATGGCGAAATATTGAATTGAAATTTTCCAGAATTTAGACTTCACAAGTCTCTATCTCGAGAACGGTAGCAGATAATTAAAAACCGATTGCGGCATCCTCTTCGAGAGGTCATTTTCCTACGAGTGCAATTAGATTTCCTTAAAAGTATCAATTACTTTCCGAGATCTGTGCTCGCTGGACCGAATTTCCCGATATTTCGCTCGATTTTGCCCATTACGTCGAGTCATATCTCGCGAACGGAAGCCGCTAGCACAATGCAATTTATATATTTACAACCAGCAGGAAAAACACTTTCAGACGCAATTTTAAATTTGTCAATCGGCTGGTAAATAACGATTTTACGGAAATACGTTTGTCACATTTTACGCAGATTTCGCGAAGTCATAACTTTTGAACGGCTCATTACAGAGACTTCTGGTTTTCAGCAATCGTTTCAGCATCTCAAAAATAGTAGTAAAACATGTATCGTGTCTCTGGGCAAGTTTTACTTTAGAAAACCCCACCGCACCAGCCATCGATCCGGCGCAAGTCTATTACATTTCAATTCACCGCTCGGTTAGTTTTCAACCGATTTCGATAAATTTGGCTCGAAAGATGCGTGATGAATTGGAATAAATTATTCGGCTGGAAAAAGTTGCAATTAGTGATAGAAAATGGTTAAAAATGGCAAAATAAGTGTAAAATATGCCATATCTCGGGTGTTTTGAGCTTTGGAACGAAGAAAATCGAAATATCATATTCAGCGCATTCACTTCCCCCGGATGAATCGAAAAACGGCACAATTTTTTTTAGAAAAAAATCGCGAAAAAAAAACCATCATTTTGATCAGGAAAAAGTGCGTTTTCGTTTTTTTGCCAATTTCTCTGAAACTACAAATCTCAGCGAAATCATTTTTGGCACACTGAAACTAGACGACAAGACGAACAAAACGATGTGTAAATTGTTTGGAAAGATTCAAGTTTTCATGGCGAAATTCTGAATTTTAATTTTCCAGAATTTCGACTTCACAAGTCTATATGTCAAGAACGGTAGCAGATAATTAAAAACCGATTTCGGCATCGTCTTCGGGAGGTCATTTCCCTACGGGTACACGCAGATTTAGCTAAAAATATCAATTAGTTTCCGAGATCTGTGCTCGCTGGACCGAATTTCTGATATTTCGCTCGATTTAACCCATTACATCATATCTTACGAACGGAAGCGGCTAGCAAAATGCAAGTTACATATTTACAACCCGCAGGAAAAACACTTTCAGACGCAATTTGAAATTTTCCAATCGTCTCATAAATGACGATTTTACGAAAATACGTTTGGTCTCATTTTACGCAGATTACGCGAGGTCATAACTTTTGAACGGTTCATCACAGAGAGTCCAGGATTTAGTCCTGGTTTTTTCCTGGGATTCAGCATCCAAAAGTTAGTCGTAAAACATGTATCATGTCTCTGAGTATGTTTCAATTTATAAAATTCCACCGCACCAGCCATCGCTCCGCCGAAGGACTCTTACATTTTATTTCTCTGCTCGGTTAATTTTCAAGCGATTTCGACGAATTTGGTCTCAAAAGATGCGCGAGGGATTGGAATAAATTATTCTGTGGGAAAGAGTTGCAATAAGTGGGAGGAAATGGCTAGAAATGGCAAAATAAATGTAAAATATGCCATATCTCGGGTATTTTCAGAATTCGAACGAAATAAACCGAAAAATAGTGCTTAGCGCATCTACTTCCTTCGGATGAATCGAAAAAAAAATCGCGAAAAAAATCCATAGAAAATAATTGGTCACTATTCATCACAATTCATCTAAAACTACAAATCCCAGCGAAACTATTTTCGGCACACTGAAACTAGACGACAAGACGAACAAATCGATGTATAAATTGTTTGGAAAAATTCAAGTTTTCATGGCGAAATATTGAATTGAAATTTTCCAGAATTTCGACTTCACAAGTTAATATGTCGAGAACAGTAAGAGGCAATTAAAAACGGATTTCGGCTTCGTCTTCGGGAGGACATTTCCCTATAGGTGCACTTAGATCTCGTTAAAATATTAATTAGTTTCCAAGATCTGTGCTCGCTGGGGCCGTCTAGTCTATCTAGTCCATCTAGTTTATGCAGTCTCTCTAATCTTGTATAGACAGATGATAGAGAGAAGACTATTTAGATGGTAGAGCGAATGATGAATTGTGAAATAAAAATGTGTGATGGTCGTAGGGATCAAGGCCCCAATTTGTGTGAAAGCGTAAGAGCATTAGACATAACGTAGACTATAATCAGTTTTAAGGTGTCCTAATACGGGGAGATGCGATGAGTCAGTGAGGTTTATCCCGATATTCCCCCCTCGGAGGGCGCCGCTATTTGCATGGCATTTGCATACTAGTTGATCCCGCAGAGCTGCATTAGACAGCCCAAAGGATTGCCTTTCTTCATAGATATATACGTCCACACGCACAGCTCTAGATTTCATTTTATTGACAAAATTTGTTCCCGAAACTCAAATATTTTACAATCAGTTTATGTAACCGGAGTTGTGGCTGCTAAGTTAAAGAAAGTCATCCACAATCAATGTAATGCAATTAAAAACTCTCTTTCAATCAAGGCCGGGAGGACTCGAACCCCAACATGAAAACAGACTTAATGAACGCCGGATTGTCTTGCACGGCGAAAAAAGTCTCCGACTCTCGCGGATTTCGTTCTGCCGGCTGCACGGCCCCTGTTTACCTATGCAAATCGTGCGGGGGAAGTTTTTTGCGCCGCTCCACTAAGTGCACGCGGGCAAAAATACGCCGAGACCGCAGTTATTATTTAATTAAGGGCTTAAAATCCAATCTGATTTGCGCTAATCAAGCGCGCGGAGAAAGTTTTCTTTCGGCCGCGAGAGCTTCGTTAAGGGTTTGTATTTTTTTCCGGATGCGCTCTTTCAATCCGAAATTGAATGAATTATTCACGATTTTTGTTAATTATGTCTATTTCAGGTAAAGGAATTCTATTATTCCACAGATTTTTACAAAAAAAAAGGATTTTGAAGTCTTATACGTCGTAAAGTGTTTGTGTTTTTTAAAAATGGAATTTCGTGGTGGAATGTGTTTGTTTAGAGCTGTGTTTTCCAAAGTGGGTTACGAGGAAGCCTGGGGTTGCATCAAATAATAATGCAGCCGTTCAAAAGTTACGAGATCGTGAATTCTGCGGAAAATGCGAGTTAGTAAAATCGTTATTTATCCAGCGATTGGAGAATTTCAAAGCGCGTCTGAAAGTGTTTTCCCTGCTGGTTGTAAATATACAAATTGCATTTTGCTAGCCGCTTCCGTACGCGAGGTATGACTCGACGTAATGGGCAAAATCGAGCGAAATATCGGGAAATTCGGTCCAGCGAGCACAGATCTTGGAAACTAATTGGTATTTTTAAGGAAATCTGAGTGCACACGTAGGGAAATGACCTCTCGAAGACGATGCCGAAATCGATTTTTAATTATCTGCTACGGTTCTCGAAATATAGACTTGTGAAGTCGAAATTCTGGAAAATTTCTATTCAATATTTCGCCATGAAATTTGAATCTTTCCAAACAATTTACACATCGATTTGTTCGTCTTGTGGTCTAGTTTCAGTGTGCTGAAAATAATTTCGCTGGGATTTGTAGTTTCGGAGAAATTGGCAAAAATCCGAAAACGCACTTTCTTCCTGATCAAAACGATGGATTTTTTTCGCGATTTTTTCGAGAAATTTTTGGGTCGTATTTTCGATTCATCCGAAGGAAATGGATGCGTTAAACACAATTTTCAGCCACCGGAACTAAGAAATCCCACCGTACCAAACATAGATTGCCGGAAGACTCTTACATTTTAATTCACCGCCGGGTCAATTTTCGACCGATTTCGACAAGTTTCGTCTCGAAAGATGCTCAAGGAATTGCGCTAAGCTATTCTGTAGGAAAAGGTTGTAAAAAGTTGAAGGAAATGGCCAGAAATGGCTAAAAATGACAAAATAAGCATAACATGGGCCATATCTCGGGCATTTTGAACATTTGAACGAAATAAATCGGAGAAACATGTTCTGCGCATCCACTTCCTTCGGCCGAACCAAAAAAAGGCCCAAAAATTTCTCGAAAAAATCGCGAAAAAAATCCATCGTTTTGGTCGGGAAAATAGTGCGTTTTCGCCGATTTCGCCGAAACTACAAATCCCAGCGAAATCATTTTCGGCACACTGAAACTAGACGACAAGACGGGCAAATGGATATATAAATTGTTTGCAAAGATCCAAATTTTCATTGCGAAATTCTGAAATGAAATTATACAGAATTTCGACATCATAAGTCTATATCGAGAGAACGATTGCAGCTAATTAAAAACCGATTGCGGCATCGTTTTCAGGAGGTCATTTCCCTACGGACGCATTTAGATTTCCTTCAAATTATTCATTAGTTTACGAGATCCGTGCTCGGCAGGCCAAATTTTCCGAAATTTCGCTAGATCTTGTCAATTTCGAGATATCGTAACTTTTGAACGGCTGATCGTAGAGAATTCTAGTTTGCGCCAATCGATTCAGCGTCCCGAAATTAGTTGGAGAACATATTCCACATTCCTAGGAAGCCACGGAACTAAGAAATCCCACCGCACCAGACATCGATAGGCGGAGGACTCTAACATTTTAATTCACCGCTCGGTCAATTTTCCCCCGATCTCGATAAGTTTGCTTTCTAAAGATGCATAGCGAATTGCGCTAAATTATTTTGCAAGAAAAAGTTTCAAAAAGTAAGAGGACACGACCGAAAATGGTAAAATAAGCGCAAAATTGGCCATGTCTCGGGTATTTTAAGCATTTAAACGAAATAAACGGGAAAATCGTGTTCAGCGCATCCACTTCCGTCGATTGAACGGAAAAAAAGGCCCAAAAAATTTTCGTAAAAATCTCGAAAAAAATCCATCCTTTTGGTCGGGAAAATAGTGCGTTTTCGGTTTTTCGCCGATTTCTCAGAAACTACAAATCACAGCGAAATCATTTTCGGCACACTGAAACTATACGATAAGCCGGGCAAATCGATATATAAATCGTTTGCAAAGATGCAAATTTTCATTGCGAAATTCTGAATTGAAATTTTACAGAATTTCGACTTCATAAGTCTATATCTAGAGAACGATTGCAGCTAATTAAAAACCGATTGCTGCATCGTTTTCAGGAGGTCATTTCCCTACGGACGCATTTAGATGTCCTTCAAATTATTCATTAGTTTACGAGATCCGTGCTCGGCAGGCCGAATTTTCCGAAATTTCGCTCCATCTTGTCAATTTCGAGATATCGTAGCTTTTGAACGGCTAACCGTAGAGAATTCTAGTTTGCGCCAATCGATTAAGCGTCCAGAAATTACTTGGAGAACATATTCCACATTCCTAGGAAGCCACGGAACTAAGAAATCCCACCGCACCAGACATTGATAGGCGGAGGACTCTTACATTTTAATTCACCGCTCGGTCAATTTTCCCCCGATCTCGAAAAGTTTGGTTTCTAAAGATGCGCAAGGAATTGCGTTAAATTATTTTGCAGGCAAATGTTGCAGGAAGTAAGAAGAAACGTCCGAAAATAGCAAAATAAATAGTGTCATATTATTGAAGGTAGTGTCATATTATTGAAAGTGGTATTACAATATTGAAGACAGTGACGGAACTTTTAAAGTGAATGACAGACAGGTATCAAAGTGCTACGTGCATAAATGACAATATAATGACAGATAAGTTTATATTTCTAACACTTCTTTTAAATATGTTGCAATAGTTGTCAAGATTTGATGGATCAACTGTCAAAAGTAACTTGTCAAGCTTTGATAGATTAATCATGATAGATGTCAAAATCATTAAAGATGTGATTGCTAAGCTTCAGCGGGGTAATTTTGACAACTGTCAAAGTTCATCCTCAAGTTTTGGTACATTAATTCTGACAAATTGTCAAAGTAAGAATATTTATGATAGATGTCAAAATCATTAAAGAGCTGATACTCAAGCTTTAGTGGAGTAAACTTGACAACTGTCAAAATAATAGATTGTCAGAATTAATGTTTAAATTGGTTAAATCAAAATTTAACAAAATCTTGTGTCAAATCGAATATCAATGTTTTGACAGTTCTCACAACTGTTATGCCAAAAATGTGTGGCCTGAGTAAATTAGCACAGATAATGCAATTTTAATGGATGCGCTAAACACAATTTTCGGGTTTATTTCGTTCAAATGCTCAAAATTCCCAAGAAATAAACCATTTTACACTTATTTTGCTCTTTTTGACAGTTTCCTCTCACTTATTGCAACTTTTTCCAGCAGAATAATTTAGTCCAATTCCTTATGCATCTTTCGAGGCTAAATTTTTCGAAATCGGTTGAAAATTGACCGAGCGGCGAATTAAAATGTAAGAGTCCTCCGCCAGATCGATGGCTGGTGCAGTGGGATTTTCTAAATTATAACCTTCCCAGGAATACGATACATGTTTTACGACTAATTTTGGGGCGCTGAATCGATTGCTAAAAACCAGAAGTCTCTGTGATGAGCCGTTCATATGTTATGACTTCGCGAAATCTGCCTAAAATTAGACAAAACGTATTTCCGTAAAATCGTTATTTTTCAGGCGATTTTAAAATTTCAAATTGCATCTGAAAGTGCTTTTCCTGCCGGTTGTAAATATGTATGTATATATATATATATATATATATATATATATATATATATATATATATATATATATATATTTTTTATTATTATTACCTTTATTGGCATATTTACAACAATTACTATAAGACTAACAATACAACATATCAAAACAAAAAAAAAACAAAACAAAAAAACACATGGAAACAATAAAAAAAAAGAACAAAAAAAACAAACATAACTAATAACCCGACCCAAAAATATCCCAAATACTCAAACTTAAAAAAAATACTACACTTTAAAGAAACAAAAAAAAAAAAATAATTCTTCGCCCGCACTAACTTATCTCCCTCCCTAAACTCTTGGCTATATATATGTATGTATATATACATATGTATGTATGCATTTTGCTATCCGCTTCCGTTCGCGAGGTATGTCTAGACGTAATGGGCAAAATCGAGCGAAATATCTGGAAATTCGGTTACAGTCTCCCGACTGTAGTAAATTACAGTCTCCCGACTCGCCCGAGCGGCGCTCGGCCGAGTCACGAGAATGTAATTTACACGTCGCTTATAAACTAAAGCGGATAGTCTAAAAACGACGAGTAAATTACAGACTCCCGACTCGGCCGAGCTCGGCTCGGCTCGTCCGAGCCGCGCTCGGCCGAGCCGTGAGGCTATAATTTTACCTCGTTTATAAATTAAAGCGGATAGTTAATAAACGACGTGTAAATTATAGTCTCCCGACTCGGCCCAGCGGGGCTCAGCTCGGCCGAGTCGCGAAACTGTAATTTACACGTCGTTTATAAACTATCCGCTACCCAAAAATTATGTGTAGACTAGACAGACTAAACGGACTAGACGAACTAGACAGATTAGATGGACTACACGGACTAGTCGAAATAGACAGACTAGACAGAACATCATCCAATGCATCCTCGACGCCCTCGAAAACAAGATCAAGGGCTGCACCCTGGTCGTCGGGGAGGATAGCTGCTACTTTAAGAGCGCGGCTCGGCTCGGCCGAGCGGCCCTCGGCCGAGTCGCGAGACTGTAATTTACACGTCGTGTATAAACTATTCGCTACCCAAACATTGTGTGTAGACTAGACAGACTAGACGGTCTAGACGGACTAGACGGACTAGAAGTACTAGACGGATTAGATGGACTAGACGGACTAGACGAAATAGACAGACTAGACAGAACTTCATCCAATGCATCCTCGACGCCCTAGGAGACAAGATCGAGTGCCGCACCCTGGTTGTCGGGGAGGATGGCCGCTACTTCTCCAGGCAGTCCATCAACCTGATCATCAGGATAACATCCGCAAATGGGGTAGGAAAGCTATAATCAGTTAAATAGGCATTTTGCCAACGCCAGCCGTATTTAGCCTGATTCATAACCGCAAATGCCTAGGTGGAATAGTCTTGACAGCCTCTTGCAACCACGGCGGCATCCACAACGACTTCGGCGTAAAGTACAACTGTGAGAACGGGGGACCAGCCCTAACGCAGTTCACAGACGACGTTTATGAAGGCTCAAAGTCCTGTCCGGAGTCGGACTGCGAGTTCCACGAGGTTGGAGTGCAAACCTTCAAGGTTGACCGTCGCGACTTTGTGTTTGAAGTGATTGAACTCAACAGATGATTGCGTGGAGTTGATCAAGGGAGACCACCCAAAAGATGGAGAGATAGTTGGCAATCTAGCTCTCAGGAAAAGATGCAGAGGCGCCTTCAGAATTAACGCATCGACAGATCTCCAAGAAGTAGAAGAAGAAGATTGCGTGGAGTTGATTTATTATTAATTAACAGATCTACAGATCTCCAAGAAGTAGAAGAAGAAGAAGATTACGTTGAGTTGAAGAAGCAAATCTTTGATCTCTTTGAGAAGCTGAAGAGTTTGATCAAAGGTATTGAGAGCAGGAATTGAGAGCAGCAATACATTCAACGTCCTCATCGATTCAATGAACGGAGGGACTGGAGTTTATGCACGGAGAATCTTCTTAGAAGAACTGAACTCCGATCAGGATTCCGTTATCCGCATCATTCCATTAGATAACTTTGGCGAAGTCCAACCTGGGATCCGGTTAGACTTACGGCAAGGAACAGAGCGATAAAGTCAAAGAAGATTTGACTTACAAATTAAGGGCGCCTTTTGATGGAGATGCTGACTGTAACATGATTATTAAGAAAAATGTTTTTTTTGTAACGCCTAATAACTAATCCAAATTATTTGCAATTACTGCTCAACTCAGCAGTAATTGCAATTAATTTGGATTACATTCCGTATCTCGAGAAGAATGGAATCCGAGGATTTTTTAGATTCATGCCAAATGGAGCATCTGTTGACCGGGTTGCTGCTGCATTGAAGAAGGAGATAGTAGATAAGCTAGGAGAGTTCTAACGCAAAATCCTATAAGGATTTACATAGGGGTCTGAATTCACATTTCTTTAGGTACGGGAGTTTGCTGGGTCGGAGAGACCATTGACAGGGAGGCGCCAGGAGAAAATTCAAATCTGGTAATCAGGTTATCACTTTTAATCAGCTTTAATCAGCTTCTAATCAGATTTTCATCAGCATTAATCAGCTTTAGTCGGCTTTATTCGGCTTTACTCAGCTTTTCATCATCATTAATCAGCTTTCAGTCATATTTATTTAGCTTTACCCAGATTTTAGTCAGATTTTAATCAGCTTTTCATCAGCTTTAATCAGCTCTAGACGGCTTTATTCAGCTTTAATTAGCTTTTCATCAGCTTTAATCAGCTTTCGGTCAGCTTTATTTCGCTTTACTCAGCTTTTAATCAGCTTTTCAACAGCTTTAATCAGTTTTAGTCAGTTTTAGTCAGCTTTATTTTGCTTTAATCAGCATGTAATCAGCTTTAAAATATTAAACAGGATGTGAGGTCTATGTAAACCCACGCTAAAAAGAGTGTTTAGTGTTTTCAAACCGATTAAAAGCTTAATAAAGCTGATTAATAGCTGATGAAACGCTGATTAAAGCTGATAACCTGATAACCAGATTTTATGTTTGCCCCAGCCCCCTTTCCCCCACCGTCAAAAGTCTTTCCGACCCACCAGCTTCCCAAACCGGAAGAATCAGCTTTAATCAGCTTTATTCAGCTTTAATCAGCTTTTAATCAGCTTTAAAATACTAAACAGGATGTGAGGTCTATGTAACCCCACGCTAAAAAAGTTGTTTACTGTTTTAAAGGTGATTCAAAGCTTAATAAAGCTGATTAAAAGCTGATTCTAGCTGATAAAACGCTGATTAAAGCTGATAACCTGATTACCAGATTTGATTTTTGCCCACGGCGCCGCCCTACCGTCAAAGGTCTTTCCGACCCACCAACCTCCTGGACCGGCAGAATCAGCTTTTCAACAGCTTTATTCAGCTTCAATCAGCTTTTAATCAGCTTTAAAATACTAGACTGGGTGTGAGGTCTATGTAAATACACGCTAAACAGGGTGTTTAGTGTTTTAAAGCTGATTAAAACATTAATAAAACTGATTAAAGATGATGAAACGCTGATTAAAGCTGATAACCTGATTACCAGATTTGACTTTTGCCCCGGCGTCCTCCCACCGTCAATGGTCTTTCTGACCCACCAACTTCCCGGACCGGAAGAATCAGCTTTTCATCAGCTTTAATCAGCTTTAATCAGCTTTAAAATACTAAACAGGGTGTGAGGTCTATGTAACCCTACGCTAAACAGGTTGTTTAGTGTTTTAAAGCTGATTAACTAAGTTTTCTACCGGAATCCTTGCGTCAATTCCATTTTCCGTGGGCATCTTCGCCGTGACCTCCGTAAAAGTGGTATTTTTTTGTGTGCAAAATTTTGGGGTCCGTGTGGGGAAGCGTTCGTCCTGAATCGCCAACTCACGACGGAATCTTAAATTCCGATCGATTCTGAGACGACTGACGTGTGGCGTTTCCCGAATTTCACCCGGGGGACCGCACCACGAGCGATTTTAATAAGGTCAAATTTCACATTTTTATGCCGCCGGAGGCGGCAGATCTTGGTAGATTTTGACCGCGCGTCTTTGACAGTTTAGTCGGGAACGTCCGTCCGTACGTTGCGCATCGCCGAGTTTCGTCCTCCGGCCTGCCGCGCCCCTCCGGGGGGCCAAAAACACCCGAAAATGGTGGTTTTTGCGGAAACGGCCAGACGGAAGCGGCGGCGGTTGCGCAAAACGAGACTGCACATTTTTCCGGTGTAGAACCGAGATCTCCGTCGAGCGGCGCCGTTTGTGCAACTCGGCTCCCCCAGGTTCGGACGCACCAGCCCCAAAACTGAAATCACGTTATTTTGACCTTTCAGGCGCATTTTTCGCCAAATCTTGAAAATTCTTCCGGGACGCTTTAGCCGCCGCCGCGCCACGTTTTTAGAGCCCTCGCTCGCCGTCCTGCGACGTGCCTTTCACCTGGTGCAAGAGAAAATGAAACTTTTTTTTTTGCAAATTTCGTTTTCGCAAAATCATTTCCGAGGCCGCCCCGCACTTATTTGACGTGGTCCAGGTGGTAGGCCGGGTTCGTTCTCTTCAGAACACTTGCCCGCACCCATTCCGGCAAGAATTTTTACACTGCGACCACTTTTTGCGAATCCGCGGCAGTTTAAAGTGAAAAAAGCGCAAAAAGTGAAAAAAACCAGAGGTGCGTTTTTGTGGTACCTAGCGCGTCCGAACCAATTGACGGATCGAAACGGGACCGGTGCCGTTCGATCGGGCATAGACCCTATTTGTCCGTTTGAGAGTTTAATCGCGATTGCGTCGAAGATGGCGTCGTGACGCCATAAAAACCACGTTTTTTGGACGTACCGGAAAAGACCCAAGGAACCGGCAACTCGAGGTCTACGGGAACGGTTTCACGCGATTCCCGCAGAGAATCGATCGTTTCATCTTTTTCTGCAAGCGGCATCGCGCTGCGTCGTCTGCGACCGTCCCGACGCCCGCCCAAACTCGCCGTATTGCAGAAAACAAGTGACGTGAGTAAAACGGCTATATTTTTACAGCGCCCCGATGAAAGTTTTTCATTTTCCCGTGGATTGTAGAACGGTCTTTTGGCTTTCGGCAGCCATAATTGGACGTCGCGGAATCGCGTCGCGACCCACACTTATAACTGTTAATCTGCATGGACAAAAACTGGAATGTCGATTTGGGACACCGAGATGTCGCTTTTTTGAAATTCCAAGTGGACCGGCGCGTGGGCCCCACTGAGACGAGCATTTTGGTACCGGCGCCGCGTCGCTGCGACCACGGAGTCGTCCGCTACAGATCGAAACGTATCGGTCCAAACGGCGAAATTCTCGCCGGAAGGTGGGGTCAGTCTGCCCGCCGCAGTTTCGCCGTTTCCGGCCGCAGCGAGTCGAAACTGCGTGCGTTCGATTCGGGAAGGACGCCCGCGTCTCTCTCACATTTAACGGTTCGCGATCCGAGCCTTCTCCGACGAGCCGCCGACGTCTGAAAATACCACTCTTTTTTTGCACGGTTTTTTGACGATTACTTCCAAGCCGCACGGCCGAATTCGACTTCTGCGGCACGGGGCGATGCAACCCGCCAATACGCGCATTTCGGTACCACTCGCGGCTTCCTGCGCCCACTTCACCCGGTGCTTGCCAAAATGTCAAAAAAAAATCCGCAACCACCTTTTTGGCCGCCAATCTGCGAGTTTGACGGTCAGCGGCGAGAGTTTGGGTTCGCATCGTGCAGGATAGACGCGCAAATTGAGGAAATCGATCCGCACCTCCGTACGGCCCTCCGGGCCGGAAATACCTCCATAAATGTGCCGGCTGCACTGTAAAAGAAAACTTTCAAGTTTACCGCCGTCTGCGTTCAACGTGCCGCCGAGATTCGCGATTTTTCCGACACAGTTCTTTAGATTGAACCTTTGGCTTTGCGGTAGTGTGATTTGCAGAGCCACAAAGACGTCGAGAAAGTGCCAAAAAGTGAGTTTTTAATTTACACGTCGTTTATACACTATCCGCTACCCTAGCGTTATGTGTAGACTAGACAGACTAGACAGACAAGAGTACCAGGTCAAGAAGAACTCGCAGCTCTCGATGCTGGAGTACTTGAGTACTCAGCTCGGCCGAGCCGCGCTCGGCCGAGTTGCTAGACTGTAATTTACACGTCGTTTATAAGCTATCCGCTACCCAAGCGGTATGTGTAGACTAGACAGACTAGACAGACAAGACTACCAGGTCAAGAAAAACTCGCAGCTCTCGCTGATCGAGTACTTCATGAGCGAGTACGGAACCGGCAAATCCGACGCTCTTCTCACCGTCCAACGAAACTTCGTCCACAGTTGCGTTTATTGTGCCTATTGCCTCATCTCATACCTCATACAAGTCAAAACATGTAAATCACAACAAATCAATTACAAAGTTTAGACGGACAGGATTAATCAGACAAGATTACAGAGACTTAACAGACATGCTTAGACAAGTTTAGAGAAGACCAAATAAGGTCAGACAAGATCAGACAAGACCTGACAAACCAGACAAGACAAGGCAAGATCCTTTTCTTGAATGCAAGTAAAACTTTTAGCAAGGAATTTGAACATTTAGTGCTTGAAAGATGTAGCGATCTAAAACTAAATTTGTATATTTCAGGCGAGAATTATAAAACAACATCTATCGTGATCCCCATGTAATGTATGTAAATCAGACAACGCCCCTAACATAGACGTTCCATTTTCCCATTTAAACGCAGCAAAGGACGAATAGAAGGAAAAAAACGCGATCCGAAATTTCCGACCGATTTCCACTCAAAGTGTATCTAAAAGTAAAGATGTAAAACCAATATAAATTGAATGCTCATATACCTGAATAGCCAATATGAGACTTCAAAGGGAGAATTTCGATAACTGCGTTCGTTTGTCGGCGGGGCGATAAACACGGATCCAGATTAAGGTGCGTGAGCTAATTGCCAGCTTTTCGGGGATTTCCAGCGCAGGCAATAACGAAGGTGCGCGTTAGCTCCACGCGGAGCTAATAAAAGACAAACTTAATGCCAATGAACGTAAGATAAAACAATCCCATTACCAGTTCGGATGTTTACAGCTCTGCACGACCGGTGAAATATTGCCTCGGTCTAATGAAAAAGAAAAAACACGAGGAAAAACAAATCTCTTTAATGTATTACTTAATTTAATGGAAACGGTTGCAAAATCTATTCTTTAATTTCAAAGAAAAAAAGTTATTTTTTCTTTGTTGAAATGATAGATGTAAAAATGTGTTAAAACGTAAACAGCTTTATGAAAACGGAATAAAAACTATTCGATTCAAATAACGAGAAATAAAAGGCGTAATGCGGCCAACAACGGCTATGATGTATTATATCAGTTGTGTGCGTCGAGGGGCTGTGAAGCGCGTCCCGAAAACAACAAACCGGCCATCCGTCATACTCAAACTGCAATCAGCTACGTGACAACAATGGCGCCGCGCCGATCGTGCCCTTTTGTTTGCCCAACTATTAATATCGGACATCACCTATATATATATTCCGCGTTAACGTCCCTCGCTTGCTACATTTTCAGACGAACTTTAAAAAAATTATATTATCATATTTATTGCTTGGAAATCACGCCGCAGATTTCAATACGTTGATCGATTGAGATTGACTACTTCGAGTTACTTTATATACAAGGTGTTAAATAAACGTTCTCTCTAGTCGTTTACTTCATGGCTTAAGTATCGTGATGCCATGCTGGCGTTTAGCGAGTTAGCAATCTTACCCCTGTCTGACACCGTTCTTATGTTTTCTTGTAGTGGCGATCTCTTGCACCTAGTCGATCCAGCGTTTTGCAGAACGTCCTATAGACTTTTTGGGATTTCTCCACTGATATCATCTTCCCCTATACCTTTATTGTTCTTGAGCAACTTGCTCAACTTCAACTTTCAAGACGTCAACTTTCCGTTCTATTTATGTGATGAGTGGGAAACGAACTATTTCCTGAATATGACCTTGATTCGCGTAGAGGTCTTCACAGCACTGTCGCCATACCTCTACTACGACTTCGATGTTGGTTATGACTCTCCCATCCTCGTTTTCTATTTTCCACGTCCTTGGTTTGAACTCGATTCTTTGGAATATATCTCGTGTTTCGTACGTCTTCCCCAATATTTCAAACTCTTTGCATATTTCCCGGAAGCGTTCGTTTTTGTCTCGTCGACATAGCCTTGGTGTTTCGCGGCTTAAAGTTCGATATTCTGTTCTTCGGTTATTACACCTGTTAGCTGCCGAAACCAAATTCGAAACACAGGGGTTTTCAGAAATCATCATAGGATAAAATATTCCTTCATTTACTTAACACCCTGTATATGTTAAGCAGGGGTTTTTCAGAAATCATCATACGACAAAATACTCTTAGAATAAGCCGAGGAATAACACCCTGTATATGTTAAGCATCTAGCGTTTCTTCTGTTCTGATTGAAGAGACGCCAGATATAGTCAAAAGCGGTTTAACTTGAACGAAGCGTTTTGATTAAAATATATTTTTTTAATTAATTATATAAATGCGGGGCTAAACTGAAATGAAAAAGTTGATTTGAATAAAAATATAAAAGGTTGGATATGCGAAATGCAATTTGCCAATATAAAGTTTCCGTCTGTGTTTAATGCGAAGAGCGTGACAAACGCATTAATTAACAATCCACAAACAGTCGGCGGATGATGCTCTGCCCTCTTCCCCATAAACAGGGCGCAATCCAGTTTTCATTCCGGTGACAGGAACTTGTCCGCATTTACATTTTAATAACGCACGGGGACGCTCCGGTCCGTCCGTCAGACGTTGTCTCCGTCTCTGCGTGTAGATAGAGAACGATTGTGATTATCAATTTTCTACCAATTTGGTTCCGATTGTGCGGCCTGTTTTCATACGGGCAACTAATGCGTGTATAATGCATACGCATCACGCGAAAGTTCAAATGCAAAACTCCCGGCCATTATTCGCCTGCACAATGAAAATGCTCGTTAACCGCATATTATTTGCATGGTAATCCCATCACACATCGACTAATAAATATCTGCCTTCGGGAATCAATGCCGCGAGAGAGAAATCTCTTGCATAATTCCGACTTAATTTTCGCGACCGAATAAATCACACGTGCACTCCGGATCTCGCCCCAGATAAATCACCGCGTTTTATAAAACTACACACGTCGTACATCTTCAGCTGACCACAACGCCGGTACATCTGACTCCTCCGGAAACGGGACAATGCAACCGGAAAACCGGAAGCTCTCAGATATGTGAGCACGGTATAGGTGGACGACCACACATCTTATGGACGAGGACTTTCTGATTTATCTCTCTGCACAATTTTAAATGCGAATTTATATTTTCACATTATTTATTATAATTTTATGCCATACATTTTTACTGAATTATATGAATTATTAAAAACCTGGCGCATCCACCAAATTATAAATATCATATTGAATAAAACCACACAAGACAAAGTACATTGAGAAATCTAGAACCAAAGAAAATAGACAAACCAGCGCAAGCAAACTGAAGAATATTTAACATTGTATCTCTTTTCATTAAACTTTTTGGTTTAAATGAAAGCGGGGGCTCGGAGATAAAGTGTGGCGAGGCGGCGTCCCTCTCTGGCAGCGCGTTATTCAAATGAAGTCAATCAAAGCTGTGGCCAGAGTCCGGACGCGCCGGTGTTAATTCCGGATTCCCGGCGGGGCGATGAAGCCGTATAAAAAGCAAAAGGGTTCCCGTTTCAAAGACATGCAGATGCGCCGGCAACGCCTCGCCAAGCGCTTCACACCGAACGGATTCACAGCCTCAATGCTGTTGGTATGAGTTTGCTGAGTTTAAGTGGAACCGTTCGGATGATATAGACGTTTTATAATACAGTCTTGTCTAGTTTTGTCTAGACTTGTCTCTCTAGTCTTGTCTGTCTAGTCTTGTCTGTCTAGTCTTGTCTGTCTAGTCTTGTCTGTCTAGTCTTGTCTGTCTAGTCTTGTCTGTCTAGTCTTGTCTGTCTAGTCTTGTCTGTCTAGTCTTGTCTGTCTAGTCTTGTCTGTCTAGTCTTGTCTGTCTAGTCTTGTCTGTCTAGTCTTGTCTGTCTAGTCTTGTCTGTCTAGTCTTGTCTGTCTAGTCTTGTCTGTCTAGTCTTGTCTGTCTAGTCTTGTCTGTCTAGTCTTGTCTGTCTAGTCTTGTCTGTCTAGTCTTGTCTGTCTAGTCTTGTCTGTCTAGTCTTGTCTGTCTAGTCCTTGTCTGTCTAGTCTGTCTGTCTAGTCTTGTCTGTCTAGTTTTGTCTGTCTAGTCTTGTCTGTCTAGTCTTGTCTGTCTAGTCTTGTCTGTCTAGTCTTGTCTGTCTAGTCTTGTCTGTCTAGTCTTGTCTGTCTAGTCTTGTCTGTCTAGTCTTGTCTGTCTAGTCTTGTCTGTCTAGTCTTGTCTGTCTAGTCTTGTCTGTCTAGTCTTGTCTGTCTAGTCTTGTCTGTCTAGTCTTGTCTGTCTAGTCTTGTCTGTCTAGTCTTGTCTGTCTAGTCTTGTCTGTCTAGTCTTGTCTGTCCTAGTCTTGTCTGTCTAGTCTTGTCCTGTCTAGTCTTGTCTGTCTAGTCTTGTCTGTCTAGTCTTGTCTGTCTAGTCTTGTCTGTCTAGTCTTGTCTGTCTAGTCTTGTCTGTCTAGTCTTGTCTGTCTAGTCTTGTCTGTCTAGTCTTGTCTGTCTAGTCTTGTCTGTCTAGTCTTGTCTGTCTAGTCTTGTCTGTCTAGTCTTGTCTGTCTAGTCTTGTCTGTCTAGTCTTGTCTGTCTAGTCTTGTCTGTCTAGTCTTGTCTGTCTAGTCTTGTCTGTCTAGTCTTGTCTGTCTAGTCTTGTCTGTCTAGTCTTGTCTGTCTAGTCTTGTCTGTCTAGTCTTGTCTGTCTAGTCTTGTCTGTCTAGTCTTGTCTGTCTAGTCTTGTCTGTCTAGTCTTGTCTGTCTAGTCTTGTCTGTCATAGTCTTGTCTGTCTAGTCTTGTCTGTCTAGTCTTGTCCTGTCTAGTCTTGTCTGTCTAGTCTTGTCTGTCTAGTCTTGTCTGTCTAGTCTTGTCTGTCTAGTCTTGTCTGTCTAGTCTTGTCTGTCTAGTCTTGTCTGTCCAGTCTTGTCTGTCCAGTCTTGTCTGTCCAGTCTTGTCTGTCTAGTTTTGTCTGTCTAGTCTTGTCTGTCTAGTCTTGTCTGTCTAGTCTTGTCTGTAGTCTTGTCTGTCTAGTCTTGTCTGTCTAGTCTTGTCTGTCTAGTCTTGTCTGTCTAGTCTTGTCTGTCTAGTCTTGTCTGTCTAGTCTTGTCTGTCTAGTCTTGTCTGTCTAGTCTTGTCTGTCTAGGTGTGTCTGTCTAGTCTTGTCTGTCTAGTCTTGTCTGTCTAGTCTTGTCTGTCTAGTCTTGTCTGTCTAGTCTTGTCTGTCTAGTCCTTGTCTGTCTAGTCTTGTCTGTCTAGTCTTGTCTGTCCTAGTCTTGTCCTGTCTAGTCTTGTCTGTCTAGTCTTGTCTGTCTAGTCTTGTCTGTCTAGTCTTGTCTGTCTAGTCTTGTCTGTCTAGTCTTGTCTGTCTAGTCTTGTCTGTCTAGTCTTGTCTGTCTAGTCTTGTCTGTCTAGTCTTGTCTGTCTAGTCTTGTCTGTCTAGTCTTGTCTGTCTAGTCTTGTCTGTCTAGTCTTGTCTGTCTAGTCTTGTCTGTCTAGTCTTGTCTGTCTAGTCTTGTCTGTCTAGTCTTGTCTGTCTAGTCTTGTCTGTCTAGTCTTGTCTGTCCTAGTCTTGTCTGTCTAGTCTTGTCTGTCTAGTCTTGTCTGTCTAGTCTTGTCTGTCCAGTCTTGTCTGTCCAGTCTTGTCTGTCCAGTCTTGTCTGTCCAGTCTTGTCTGTCTAGTCTTGTCTGTCTAGTCTTGTCTGTCTAGTCTTGTCTGTCTAGTCTTGTCTGTCTATTCTTGTCTGTCTAGTCTTGTCTGTCTAGTCTTGTCTGTCTAGTCTTGTCTTCTAGTCTTGTCTGTCTAGTCTTGTCTGTCTAGTCTTGTCTGTCTAGTCTTGTCTGTCTAGTCTTGTCTGTCTAGTCTTGTCTGTCTAGTCTTGTCTGTCTAGTCTTGTCTGTCTAGTCTTGTCTGTCTAGTCTTGTCTGTCTAGTCTTGTCTGTCTAGTCTTGTCTGTCTAGTCTTGTCTGTCTAGTCTTGTCTGTCTAGTCTTGTCTGTCTAGTCCTTGTCTGTCTAGTCTTGTCTGTCTAGTCTTGTCTGTCTAGTCTTGTCTGTCTAGTCTTGTCTGTCTAGTCTTGTCTGTCTAGTCTTGTCTGTCTAGTCTTGTCTGTCTAGTCTTGTCTGTCTAGTCTTGTCTGTCTAGTCTTGTCTGTCTAGTCTTGTCTGTCTAGTCTTGTCTGTCTAGTCTTGTCTGTCTAGTCCTTGTCTGTCTAGTCTTGTCCTGTCTAGTCTTGTCTGTCTAGTCTTGTCTGTCTAGTCTTGTCTGTCTAGTCTTGTCTGTCTAGTCTTGTCTGTCTAGTCTTGTCTGTCTAGTCTTGTCTGTCTAGTCTTGTCTGTCTAGTCTTGTCTGTCTAGTCTTGTCTGTCTAGTCTTGTCTGTCTAGTCTTGTCTGTCTAGTCTTGTCTGTCTAGTCTTGTCTGTCTAGTCTTGTCTGTCTAGTCTTGTCTGTCTAGTCTTGTCTGTCTAGTCTTGTCTGTCTAGTCTTGTCTGTCTAGTCTTGTCTGTCTAGGTCTTGTCTGTCTGGTCTTGTCTGTCTAGTCTTGTCTGTCTAGTCTTGTCTGTCTAGTCCTTGTCTGTCTAGTCTTGTCTGTCTAGTCTTGTCTGTCTAGTCTTGTCTGTCTAGTCTTGTCTGTCTAGTCTTGTCTGTCTAGTCTTGTCTGTCTAGTCTTGTCTGTCTAGTCTTGTCTGTCTAGTCTTGTCTGTCTAGTCTTGTCTGTCTAGTCTTGTCTGTCTAGTCTTGTCTGTCTAGTCTTGTCTGTCTAGTCTTGTCTGTCTAGTCTTGTCTGTCTAGTCTTGTCTGTCTAGTCTTGTCTGTCTAGTCTTGTCTGTCTAGTCTTGTCTGTCTAGTCTTGTCTGTCTAGTCTTGTCTGTCTAGTCTTGTCTGTCTAGTCTTGTCTGTCTAGTCTTGTCTGTCTAGTCTTGTCTGGTCTAGTCTTGTCTGTCTAGTCTTGTCTGTCTAGTCTTGTCTGTCTAGTCTTGTCTGTCTAGTCTTGTCTGTCTAGTCTTGTCTGTCTAGTCTTGTCTGTCTAGTCTTGTCTATCTAGTCTTGTCTGTCTAGTCTTGTCTGTCTAGTCTTGTCTGTCTAGTATTGTCTGCCTAATCTTGTCTGTCTGCAGAAACCAAGCAACCGGCGCTCAAGTGAGGAGTCAAGGAGTGAGGAGCGTGGAAGGAGATACTGGATGAATGCGGAGCATAGAAAGTGCAGGGTTGATACGATTTGAAGACACCAGCCTCCAGTTTAGTCGAGTCGTTTCCTCAAAAACCACGATTTTCGGGGTAGTTCGTATAAAACTTGGGGATGCGGAATGGGCGGACGGACATTTGAACTTAAAGCATCGAAAGCTGCAGCCGCGGCGGTAAAAAAGCCAAATTTACCCTTTTCAAAAACTCACGCGGTGCGGCCCCCCAGGTGAAATTTGGGAAACGCCACACGTCAGTCGTCTCTGAATTGACCGAAATTTCTGATTCCGCCGTGACCTAGAAATTTCGGCCACACGCAACCCCACACAAACCCCAAAAGTCTGCAACAAAAAATTGAACCACTTTTTCGGAGGCCACAGCGAAGACGCCCAGGGAAATTAAAATTTTCTAAACGATACCTGCAGAAAATTACGAGACGCGTCTTTCGACACCACTCTCGTCGCTCTACGACTTTCGTCGGCAACAGTAGGGGTAGAAGAGGCATTCTCTTAGAGGAATTCTCCGGAGGTGGGAAGGTTTTTTTGGGAAAAAAAGGAAAGGTTTTTTGGGTTTTTTCTCCGGAGGTGGGAAGGTAGTAAGGGTAGAAAAGGCATTCTGGAGCCACCTTCCCACCTCCGGCCAAACAATTGAAAGCTGTTTAAAGCTGTTTGAAAACTGATTAAGCCGTTTAAAGCTGTTTAAAGCTGATTGAAAGCTGTTTTAATCTGATTGAAAGCTGTTTAAAGCTGTTTGAAAACTGTTTGGCCGGAGGTGGAAAGGTGGCTCCAGAATGCCTCTTCTACCCCTACTACTCCATTCATTTTCGCCACAGACTTTTGAATGTTGGGAAAGGGCATCTCGTCTTTCAAAAACGTTTTGACATTTACTACAGGAGTACATTTTAAAGCTGTTGGATTGTCGTGATGGTGTCCAGTTTAGAACTAATAATTATTTTAAACGTTCTAACGAATGTATAGCGAAAAACAGGAAACTACGCCGCGTTTCTTATCATTCCCTGTGGCCGTTAAATTTTCATACGCAGCGTTTCTAAATATTTCATAAATGAGAACTGAATTTAATTGACTTGTATTGTTTTGAATTGATTTGAATTGAGTTGAGTTGAGTTGAGTTGAGTTGAGTTGAGTTGAATTGAATTGATTTGATTTGAATTGATATGAATTGAAATGGTTTTGGATTGATTTGAATTGATTTGATTTGAATTGATTTTATTTGAGGGTTGATTTGGATTAATTTGAATTGAACTGAGAATTGAATTGATTTGAATTGATTTGGATTGAATTGATTTGATTTGATTTGAATTAATTTGAATTGATTTGAATTGATTTGGATTGACTTGAATTGTTTTGAATTGAAGTGAGTTGAATTGAATTGATTTAGATTGATTTTAATTGATTTTAATTAATTTGAATTGAATTGATTTGAATTTATTTCAATTGATTTTAAAATTGATTTGATTTGAATTGGCTTTGGATTGATTTGAATTGATTTGATTTGAATTGATTTGATTTGAATTGAATTGATTTGAATTGGTTTTAATTGATTTGAATTTCATTGAAATGAATGAATTGATTTGTGTTGATTTGAATTGAATTGAATTGAGAATTTAATTGAATTGATTGATTTGACTTGATTTGAATTGATTTGGATTAATTTGAATTGAGCTTGTAATTGAATTGATATGAATTGATTTGAATTGAATTGATTTGATTTGATTTGAGAGTTGATTTGGGTTAATTTGCATTGAACTGAGAATTGAATTGATTTAAATTTCATTGAATTAAATGAATTGGGATTTGTGTTGATTTCAATTGAATTGAGAATTTAATTGAATTGATTGATTTGACTTGATTTGAATTGATTTTGGATTAATTTGAATTGAGCTGGTAATTGAATTGATATGAATTGATTTGAATTGAATTGATTTGATTTGAGAGTTGATTTGGGTTAATTTGCATTGAACTGAGAATTGAATTGATTTAAATTGCATTGAATTGATTTGAATTGATATGAATTGAACTGATTTGGATTAATGAATTGAGAATTTAATTGAAATGATTTAGATTGATTTGAATTGACTTGAGTTGATTTGAATTGATTTGAATTGATTTGAATTGATTTGAATTGATTTGAATTGATTTGAATTGATTTGAATTGATTTTAATTGATTTTAATTAATTTGAATTGAATTTATTTGAATTGATTTTATTTGATTTGAATTTGGCTTACTTCTTGCCCCCGCGGGGTTTGTTTCTAGCCCCATGTATCTAATTTTGAATCCACCCCCGCATTTTTGAACTTTCCCGCGCGCTCGGATCGGAAGCCGGAAGTCAAAACCGGAAGGCAAAACCGGAAGTCGAAACCGGAAGCAGGAAGTCGAAGCCAGAAGTCGAAACCGGAAGTCGAAACAAGAAGTGTTAAGGTCAAGTTCGGAAAAAAAAGAACGGACAGACGCAGCGAAAGCATCGAATACCCGCCGCCCCAGAATATCTGCCGCCCCCGGCCGTACAAAAAGCAAAAAGCGAAAATTGGGAAACGCCACACGTCAGTTGTCTCAGAATTGACCGAAATTTACGATTCCATTGTGACCTGGCAATTTCGACCACACGCTTCCTCACACAGAGTCCATAACTTTGCAACAACAAATTTACCACCTTTTCGGAGGCCACGGCGAAGATGCCCAAGGAAAGACATGCGCATTTGAGGACATATACGCGCGGCAGCGCGAACACTCGATCGAACATAAGACAATGTGGCAATGACCGCTGGTTTAACTATGGTTAGATTGGTTTGCACACCGCGAAGCGGCAGATAAATGAAGACTACATACGCGCGGCAGCGGAAACTTTGGACCGAATTTAGGACAATGTGGCAAGGACCGTTGGTTTAACCCAAGTTATATTAGCTTGCACACTGCGAAGCGGCAGATAAAGCAAGACCACATTCGCCCGGCAACGCGAACTCTCCATCTAATTTAGGACAATGTGGTAAGGATAGTTGGTTCAACCCAAGTTAGATTAGGTTGCACACCGGGCAGCGGTAGATAAATCAAGACCACATTCGCGTGGTAGCGCAAAATCTAGATCCAATTTAGGACAATGTGGTAAGGACCTTTAGTTTAACTCAAGTTAGATTAAGTTGCACACTGCGAAGCGGAAGATGAATTAACACCACAATCGTGCAGCTGCGCGAACTCTCGATCTAATTTAGGACAATGTGGCAAGGACAGTTGGTTTAACCCAAGTTAGATTAGGTTGCACACCGCGAAGCGGCAGATAAATCAAGAGCACATACGTGCGGTAGCGCAAAATCTCGATCCAATTTAGGACAATGTGGCAAGGACCGTTGGTTTAATCAAAGCTAAATTAGGTTGCACACTGCGAAGCGGCAGATAAATCAAGAGCACATCCGCGCAGTAGCGCAAAATCTCGATCCAATTTAGGACAATATGGCAAGGACCGTTGGTTTAACCCAGGTTAGATAAGGTTTCCAGAGGCATAGGGAAGCCCTGAAAGGGCTCAAAAGAAGATCGCCATAAGTAGAAATAGAAAGTCGGGACTGATGCGGTGCGGGTACTGGTAAGGCTGATCTCAATGGAGCTTCTGGCAGAAGAGAGCTAGAATTGTGGAGCGCATGCACGGCAAGGAAGCGAATGAAGCAAGGATGACGAAAGTAGAAGAAAGGCGGATAACTATACAAAAGTGGGCAAGAGTCGTGGGAAAAGGATAGGACTAAAACTGAGCATACGTTTTTCACCTGCGACAACTGGGCAGGACAGAGGGCGAAGCTTGAAGTGTTAAGGGGCGGGGCACTGGATCCCCGGGCGCTAACCGAGTTGATGCTGGAAAGCAAGGACAGGTGGAATAACGTCGGCGGCATAAAATGAGATAATGCAACAGATGGAGAAAGACGAGAGGGAATGGCAAAAGGAAATAAACGGAGTAAATATGTAAAACAGGAGCCCACAACTTGAAGTGATGCATGATTGCTGTACCTAGTTGTATAGGGCGGGAAATTAGGGGGTCGGAGGTGGTTTTAGGTGGTATACTATCTCTAGATGAGAATGGAGTCCTATACTACCCAGTTAGAGGGTGTCTACAAAAGGTTTTCCCTTCCTCTAAAAAACAGGTTAGATTATACGCGAGGCAGCGCGAACTCTCGATCTAATTTAGAACAATGTGGCAAGGAGTGTTGGCTTAACCCAGGCTGGAATAGATTGCCAACCGTGAAGCAGCTGATAAATCAAGAGTACATACGCGCAAACTCCAAAATTGGGCAATGTGACAATGAGGATCGTTGGTTTAAGCCAGGTTAGATTAGGTTTCAACCAACTTCGGATGCCCGCAATGGGCTGATCTTAGAAGTGCAGCAGAGCGAGCGGTAGGAGAGCCTATCAATCCGGCTAACATGGTACACTTGATGATCAAAGACGAGAACAATTGGCAGAGATGTTTACCATAGTGCTAAGTACTACATAGCGTTAAGGAAAGGCTGGCAAGCTGAACTGAGCAGGCCTAATGAAAAGATCACTACTTCGAAGTAATGCTAACACGGTTCCGAAGAAGAGTATAGATCCCAAACTCTCGATCCAATTTAGGACAATGTGGCCTCAGAAGAGTATAGATCCCGAACTATCAATCCAATTTAGGACAATGTGGCAAGGAGCGTTGGTTTAAGCAATGTTAGATTAGATTGCCCGAAGCGGCTGATAAATCAAGAGTATATACGCGCGGCAGCGCGAACTCTCGTTCCAAATTAGGGCAATGTGATAATGAGGACCGTTGGTTTAACCCAGGTCAGATTAGGTTTCAACCAAATTCGGATGCCCGCAATGGGCTGTTCTTAGAAGTGCAGCAGAGCGAGCGGTAGGAGAGCCTATCAATCCGGCTAACATGGCACAGCAGGTGATCAAAGACGAGGACAACTGGCAAGCAGTGGCAAAGACGTGCTCCATGGTCCTCAGTACGTAAGATGAAGACGAAAGGAAGGAAAGGTAAGCTGAACTGAGCAAGGCTAATAGACAGGATCACCATTTCGAAGTAATGCTAAGGTGGTTCCGAAGTGGAGTATAGATCCCATGAGAGGGGGGGGGGGTGTTTTAGTGGGTATGCTGGTCATGAACACGTCGGCCAGAGAGCCCCACACTCCAGGGAGTCAGGCGGATTCGTGCGTGCAGTAATGCACTTCGACTCCTCCCAATGGAATGAAGCAGAGAGGATGGAAGGTAAGAAGTGTAAGGAGTGTATGGATGAAAGTGGAAAGGGTTTTGAATTGCTGAGACGAATAAAAGGATGGAAAGAGGAAAGAGTGTAGTCGGAAGTCGAAACCAGACACCGGAAGTGTCAAAGTCAAGGTCGAGAGGCGGAGAGGCGGTTACTGAACATAGGATCTTTCCCTGCTAGAGATTATAGAAGTCTCTCGAGTTTATTTCAAGGCGGTTTTGAGTTTATAAGTTTATATTTTTTTAGTAATCAGTTGTACAATTTTATTTTAATTTAAAATGACAATAAAGGTTTATATATTGTACAGTCTTGCAAAGTTTTGTCGAGTCTTGTCAAGGCTTCTCAAAGCTCGTCCACTTTCTTCCAGGCTTTTCAAGTCTTGTCCAGTTTTGCCAAGTTTTATCAAGGCTTGTCCAGTCTTATATAGTCTTGCACAGATTTGTATAGTCTTGTTCAGTCTTATCCAATCTTGTCCAGTCTTTTCAAGTCTTCGCAAGTCTTGTCCAGTCTTCTGCAGTCTTGTCCAGTTTTGTCAAGCCTTGACCAGTCTTGTCCAGTCTTGTCTCTTAATCTTGTCTTTTATTGTACTTTCGTACTCGAACCAACATTTTCTTGCTATTTCTAAATTTTGGACCTGCGCCGTCTATCCCGCTGCGCCGTTTCAACCTGCTTTACCTAACATTGAAGCAACAATTTATAGAAAAAAAACTTACTATTACTAGTGAAAGCGATTTTCTAAAACCTTTATTAAGACACTTGCCAGTGCTGAATATCTGTTATATTATAATGAACGTCTTGTTATTGATTATTTGCCTTCAAGTGTTCAATTTATTGAAGGAATATGAATGAAGGGGATAGAAACAATAAATATTTTATTGCAGTACACAAATATGGTTTGAATTGGGAAAACAAAAATTTGCAATTAATAGCAGTTTATGATACAAGTGTGTGAAGAAGGGCTTTTGTGCATGAGTTGCGAATTTCTGCTGACGGCCATCAGAGCTCAACTGAAGCATTTGATTGCACCGTTCAGGGACAAGCATTTGGGCGAGCGGGAGAAGCTGAAGGACTAGCTGGACGAGAAAATGATCGGCTGGAGAATTCGAGGGCGAGATCGACTTGTTGAAGCCGTAGCATGTTTTGGAAGAAGAAGTAGGATGGAGGAAGAGGAAGAATTTGAAGCAAAAGTTGAACTTGGAAATTGTGAGGAACAGAGAAAAAAGGTTGACAGATTAACACTAGAATGTAAACGTCAGTAGTCGTCGAAGAAGAGGTTTGGTACGAGTCCGAGGAAGAAGCAAAGTATGTCTATGGTTTCAAGATCGTTTGTCTACGTATATAGGTCGATGGTATGTTGATGATAGTGTATTTAGATGAAGGAGAAGGATGGAGGAACAGGAAGAATTTGAGGCAAAAGTTGAATGTAGAAATTTTGAAGGACAAAGAAAAAGTGGTTGATAGTTTATCACTAGAGAGAAAAGGTCAGTAGTCGTTGAGGAAGAGGTTTGGTACGAGTCCGAGGAAGAGGCAAGTATGTCGATGGTTTCAAGATCGTATGTAGACGTATGTGGATCGATGGTATGTCGATGATAGTGTATTTAGTCAGGAAAGTATAGACAGCAGGGAAGAGGAAGACACACGACAGTTTCATTCCCGATTTGTACAAGAAAATAAATAGGTTTCTCCTCCTTGACGGAATCGCCAGTCAAAAAGAACAAAGCAAAATTGTGTTCGGCCTAGACCACCAAGCAACTATCCCAGGTTTTGCAAAAATTGAATTTGGAAGAAACCGGCTAACATGGGACAGCTGATGATCAAAGACGAGGACAATTGGCAAACAGTGGCGAAGATGTGCGCCATGGTCCTCAGTACGTAAGATGTTGACGAAAGGAAGGAAAGGTATGCTGAACTGAGCAAGGCTAATAGAAAGGATCACCATTTCGAAGTGATGATAAGGTGGTTCCGAAGTGGAGTATAGATACCATGAGAGGGGGGATGTTTTAGTGGGTATGCTGGTGATGAACACGTCGGCCAGAGAGCCGCACACTCCAGTGAGTCAGGCGGCTTCGTGCGTGCAGTAATGCACTTCGACTCCTCCCAATGGAATGAAGCAGAGAGGATGGAAGGGAAGAAGTGTGAGGAGTGTATGGATGAAAGTGAAAAGGGTTTTGAATTGCTGAGACGGATAAAAGGATGGAAAGAGTGTAGTCGGAAGTCGAAACCGGAAGTCGAAACCGGAAACCGGAAGAGTCAAGGTCGGGAGGCGGGGAGGCGGTTACTGAACATAGGAACTTTCCCTACTGGAGATTATAGAAGTCTCTCGAGTTTATTTCAAGGCGGTTTTGAGTTGTTAAGTTTATATTTTTTTAGTAATCAGTTGTAAAATTTTATTTTAATTTAAAATGACAATGCAGGTTTATATATTGTCCAGTCTTGCACAATTTTGTCGAGTCTTGTCAAGGCATCTCAAATCTCGTACAGTTTCTTCCAGGCCTCTTGTTGAGTTTTGCCAAGTTTTGTCAACTCTTTTCCAGTCTTATATAGTCTTGTCCAGTCTTGTATAGTATTGTCCAGTATTGTATAGCCTTGTCCAGTCCTGTACAGTCGTGTCCAGTGGTGTATAGCCTTGTCCAGTGTTGTATAGTCTTGTCCAGTGTTGTATAGTCTTGTCCAGTCTTGTATAGTCTTGTCCAGCCTTGTGTAGTCTTCTCCAGTCTTGTATAGTCTCGTCCAGTCTTATATAGTCTTGTCCAGACTTGTCCAGCTTTGTCCAGTCTTATCCAGTCTTGTCCAGCCTGTCCAGTATTTTCTCTTAATCTTGTCTTTTATTGTACTTTCGTACTCGAACCAACATTTTCTTGCTATTTCTAAATGTTGGACCTGCGCCGTCTCTCCCGTTGCGCCGTTTCAATCTGCTTTACCTAACATTGAAGCAACAATTACAAGAAAAAAATATTTACTATCGCTAGTGAATGTGATTTTCTAAAACCTTTATTAAGACACTTCCCAGTGCTGCATAGCTGTTGTATTACAATAAACCTCTTTTTCATTGAATATTTGCCTTCAAGTGTTCAATTTATTGAAGGAATATGTATGAAGGAAATAGAAACAACAAATATTTTATTGCAATACACAAATATGGTTTGAATTGGGAAAACAAAAAATTGCAATTAATGGAAGTTTATGATACAAGTAAGTGCTTTAGTGCATGAGTTGCGAAGTTTAAAACGAATTTAAGGCAAGCAATGAGTTTAAAAAAGCTTTTCACACACGTATATCATACTTTATTTTATCTACGAAGCATTTTAAGATACTGTTGAATCTACAAAAAATATATTAATATTCTTATAATATTTCTGTAGGATTATAGAATTTTGGATGGGCGAATGCAGACAATACATTTCCCACCGCCAATTCTTCCCGGGTCGTTTACGGCCACTTCAATGGAATTAAACCACCTGCAACAACATAAAAACGTTCATAAAAAACTTTCTTACAGGACTCGGACGCTGGAAACGTTCGCAGCGAAAAACCGCCAGGGCGACACGAAGGGAGCAAGAAAGAGAGATTTGAAGGGACCGACGAAGTGAATTTGATCGCATGCAAATCAGCCGCGCGAGCTTCTTGTACCGTTCACACGGAGCTTTAACCCAAGCTTACCACCTGATAAGAGTTTTTCCACTCACACCATCCTGTTTTACATCTTTCCGATATTTGACGTTTAAATTAAAAACGAAAGCAATATCAAATGAAATATCTGCGATTCACACTAATTAAAAATATCCTTGAGTTACGACTTCATTTCTCTCTCTATCTCTCTCCCCCTATATATATATATATATATATATATATATATATATATATATATATATATATAAAGGGTTAAAAAGTTTTCCATAAAATCTAATATTTGTGTTTTACGAGGTGTCGAGTTTAATGAAAGCTATTCAGGCGGGCGAGGGCTTAAGAATAACGAGGGCCGCGCAGACCGCAATTAAAAACATCTCCAACTTAATTAAGAAGCCATTATTAAAATCCGTCCGCGGCGGTGCAATATGGCGTAAAAACTGTTATATAACGGAGTTGCGGTTTGTGTGTGTGTGTGTGTCTGTTGAGAGGGACGGATGGAGGTGGATTGCGCGCACGGGGGACAAGGAAAAATGCGGGATATCGTCGAATCTGGACGGATATTACATTTTATAATGAATACGCCAGATGCCGGTGCGACGGGTTGGGAGACGGACGAGACCGACAAGAACTAGTAAATTTGCTCTCCCCGTGTCGCTTTTTATTCTATGTTTGACGAGAAATTCCTACAATTGCGTTTCGACTAATTGCAACTGCTCTTCCAGTCCACGACACATATTAAACCAAATCGAGGAAAAAAAAAAATGCAAAAATATTAAAAAAAAAAAATAAAATAAAATATAATAGTAGGTCTTCACACAAGTGTGTGAAGAAGCGTTTCATACACGTGTTGAAGCATATTTAAAATACTGTTGAATCTAGAAAAAAAAAATAGTTCCTTGCCGATAATATATGAAATATTGAAACTTTGTAATTTTAACATACAAATACCCCAAATCACTAACATAATAAGGTTAGATTGTTCAGAGCATCCGCGCCAAAAATTGCTAAACAGTAACGGGGACACTATTTGGTCGTTGTAGATGTAATCTAGGTTAAATTAGATTTAATTTAGATTAGGTTATGGTTAGGTTAAGTTATATTAGAGTAAAGTGACCACACGTCCCGATTTTGGCAGGACAGTCCCGCTTTTTGGAAGACAGTCCTGCATCCCGCCGATTTCTAAAAATGTCCCGCTTTTATAAAATATCTGCATTTCTTATGTTGAATGTATTGTAATATATAAAATAAGATTTTTACACATATTCTCATAAAAATCTCCTTTTTTTTAATGTCCCCCAATGCAATGTCTATGAGTTGCGAAGTTTAAAGCACGAGCCGAAGGCGAGTAGTTTAATCGCAATGAGTAGATTTAATCTAGATTAGGTTATGGTTAGATTAGGTTATATTAGAGCCAGATAAATCCAGATTGAGAGGCAAAAAGTCTCCTTGATTCAAATTAAGAAACATTAATTCAATTTCAATATACGTCAGAAAATTTATTTTCACTACGTTAATGTATTTTGTTTAGTGACGCAAGTTGTTGCCGTAATAACAACAAACAAAAATCGTTTAATAATGAAACTCCATTTGATTTACATTGGACTTTTACGCACGATTTGGATACTTTTACACACGATTGTGATAATGACATCCTTCACATACAATAATGTATTTATTAATGTGTTCATTTTGATGTGTGAGTAGATAAAATATATTCTTTTTAATTATTGGTCTGCTTTCGCAACTAAATTATAACTCTCATTTCATCCCATTTGTCCCGCTTTGTCTCAATGTAAATGTGGCCACTTTATATTAGAGACAGAGAAATCCATACTGAGCGACCGAGGCTTCTTATTTCACAATAAGAAAAAATAATTCAATTATAATATATGTCAGTCTGTTTTTTTTGTTTAGTTACGCGAGTTGTTGCCATAGTAACAACAAACAGAAATTGTTTGATACTGAATCTCTATTTGATTAACATTGAACTTTTACGCACGATTTCGTTAGTTTTACACACGATTACAATAATGGCATCCTTTACATAAAATAATTTACATATTAATGTGTCAATTTTAGTGTGCGAGTGGCTACATAAAAATGAATATTCATCAAAATAACAAAAAAAATATAAAATCGAACGGAAATTGTTTATGCATTGCTTTAATGTTATCATGTTTTACAATTATCTAAGCCTATTATTTATAGTTTTTTGTTCCTTAAAGTTGAGAAATTAATATCGAAAATAATAAATAGACGTGATGGAAGCTTGTCATGAGAGCCTGTGTATAAGAATTGAAAAAACATTGTTTTTCGGATAAACTAAATGGTGTAGATCACTTTCGAATTCTGAGAGGACATAACTAAAGTATTGATCTACATGTAAAAATAGTTTCAAAGCTTAAACTTAAATACAAAACATATTTTACATGGGATTTGCTCGAACCTCCTTAATATACGTCAGAAAATTTATTTTTATTACGTCTAGGTTTTTTTTTTGTTTAGTTACGCGAGTTGTTACCGTAGTAACAAACCAACTAAAATCGTTTCATAATGAAAATCCGTTTGATTCACAACGGACTTTTACTCACGATTTGCATACTTTTACACACGGTTATGATAAAGCCATCCTTTAAATGGTGGGATCCTTTGAAGTTCAAGTTTTATGGATAAAAGAGGAGGGTGAGCGAAGGGCTAACTACTTTTCCGCAGCAAAAATAGAAAGTTCAGGAACCTGTACAATAGCCTCGGAATGGACGGATTAAGAGAAGACGACACGCGACAAAACTTAAGAGCGTGGAGAAGAACAGCAAACGATAGGGAAGAATGGAGGACAAAAATACAGGAGGCCAGAGCAAAATTTGGGTTGTAGCGCCATATGAAGAAGAAGAATTTCACAAACCCTCTCGCCCTAGATAGCTAAATATTTTACATCAAACACTCAATTTTATAGCTTGATTATGAAATGATTTGAATGTAATTAGCGTTCAAAATAGAATTTTGAAAGCAGGGGTGGCCAACTTTTTTGGAAGCGAGGCGCAAATACAAATAGTCATGAAAAAAAACCTTCATAAGGGTTTTCATGTTCATATCCCGTTCAGCCATCGCTATTCATTGAAATTCTAAAATTCCGGAAATTGACAATCACAAAAAAATTGAGCAAAAATATATTTTTTTAAATTAAATTCAAAAAATAAATTGAAGAAATCTAGAAAATCGAACATAATTAAAATAACGTAGATAACCATGAAACGGTTGCCAACTCCCGGTCTAAATCTAGTAAATCTGGGCCTAGAACGAACGATTCTGATTTCATATCTCGCGAACGGAAGCCGCTAGCAAAATGCAAATTGTATATTTACAACCAGCAGGAAAAACACTGTCAGAGAGACTTTAAAATTTTTCATTCACTTGATGAAATTTTGAATTATAAAATATTTGAATACTAAAGTTAATAAAGACAGAACAAAGCTTGAATATATAAATATACTCAACCTTTCCGGAACTCTATAATAGTCTTTTTATATAAAAGTCTTTTTAGGACTACCAAAAACAAATCTCGTATATCGTAAATCATACGAGATTTGTTTTTGGTAGTCCTAAAAAGACTCATTAGTATTATAGAGTTCCGGAAAGGTTGAGTATATTTATATATTCAAGCTTTGTTCCGTCTCAAGTTTATCTGATTATCTATAATGTTGTATGGTTTTACCAATTCAATATTTGAATAATGATTTTAAGGAAATAAAATTTCTCGCATTTTCCGTAGATTTCCGATTTCCGTAGTTATGACATAAAACTCTTGAACGGCTTATTACAGAGACTTCTAGTTTTTATCAATCGATTCAGCGGCCCATAGTTAGTTGGAAAACATATATCATATTCCTAGGAAGATTTTAATTAAACAATACCATCGAACTAGCCATCGATTCGCTAGAGGACAGAGGAACTCCAGTGACTCGGCTGGAGGACAAATTAATTCACTTGTTGATTATTTTTCAAGATTAATATTAAAACAGACCATTATATAGATAAATAGATAGATAGACTAATATTAAAATAGACCATTATATAGATAAATAGACTTAAAATAGAATATTAAAATAGAAATACAACATTTAGTTGTAAATTGTTTAGTTTTTAGGTTTCCAGAACTATTGTAAACTAAATTGCATATTGATTTATATTATTGTAATCTGTGTAAAATTCTGCCTGTTTAGATATATAATATGTAAAAATCGGGAGAGGTGTTGAAAATCGCGATTTTTTTAAAATTCTTTGAATTCGCGATTTTCGACAATTCGTGAATATTGACATGTAATACGTCAAAAGACGCAAAATTTCGCGTAGAACAAATAATTTATAATATTTTTCTCTTTTAGTGAAACGTAAGTCTGAAATAAAAGAGAGTTGTTGAAAATTATTTAGTTTTTGAAGATATTCAGACTTATTGCAAACTAAATTGCATAATGATTTACACCATTGTAATCAGTATAAAATTCTGCGTGTTTTGATATATATATTATGTATAAATCGGAGAGGTGTTGAAAATCGCGATTTTTTTTGAGTTCTTTGAATTCGCGATTTTCGACAATTCATGAATATTGACATGTAATACGTCAAAAGACGCAAAATTTCGCGTAGAACAAATAATTTATAATCTTTTTCTCTTTTAGTGAAACGTAAGTCTGAAATAAGAGATAGTTGTTGAAAATTATTTAGTTTTAGAAGATAATCAAACTTATTGCAAACTAAATTGCATACTGATTTATATCATTGTAATCAGTATAAAATTCTGCCTGTTTTGATATATAATATGTTTAAATCGGAGAGGTGTTAAAAATTGCGATTTTTTTAAAAGCTCTTTGAATTCGCGATTTTCGAAAATTCATTAACATTGACATGTAATACATCAAGAGACGCGAAATTTCGTGTAGGAGAAATAAGTTATAATCTTTTTTTGTTTTGGTGAAACGTAAGTCTGAAATAAGAGATAGTTGTTGAAAATTATTTAGTTTTTGAAGATAATCAGACTTATTGCAAACTAAATTGCATAATGATTTATACCATTGTAATCAGTATAAAATTCTGCGTGTTTTGATATACAATATGTATAAATCGGAGAGGTGTTGAAAATCGCGATTTTTTTTAAAGTTCTTTGAATTCGCAATTTTCGACAATTCATGAATATTGACATGTAATACGTCAAAAGACGCAAAATTTCGCGTAGAACAAATAATTTATAATCTTTTTCGCTTTTAGTGAAACGTAAGTCTGAAATAAGAGATAGTTGTTGAAAATTATTTTGTTTTTGAAGATATTCAGACTTATTGCAAACTAAATTGCATAATGATTTATACCATTGTAATCAGTATAAAATTCTGCGTGTTTTGATATATAATATGTTGAAATCGGAGAGGTGTTAAAAATCGCGATTTTTTAAAGTTCTTTGAATTCGCGATTTTCGACAATTCATTAATATTGACATGTAATACATCAAGAGACGCGAAATTTCGTGTAGAACAAATAAGTTATAATCTTTTTTTTGTTTTGGTGAAACGTAAGTCTGAAATAAGAGATAGTTGTTGAAAATTATTTAGTTTTTGAAGATATTTAGACTTATTGCAAACTAAATTGCATAATGATTTATACCATTGTAATTAGTATAAAATTATGCGTGTTTTGATATATAATATGTTTAAATCGGAGAGGTGTTAAAAATCTGGATTTTTTAAAGTTCTTTGAATTCGCGATTTTCGAAAATTCATTAACATTGACATGTAATACATCAAGAGACGCGAAATTTCGTGTAGAACCAATAAGTTATAATCTTTTCCTGATTTGGTGAAACGTAAGTCTGAAATACGAGACAGTTGAAAATTATTTAGTTTTTGAAGATAATTAGACTTATTGCAAACTAAATTGCATAATGATTTATACCATTGTAATCAGTATAAAATTCTGCGTGTTTTGATATATAATATGTTTAAATCGGAGAGGTGTCGAAAATCGCGATTTTTTTAAAGCATAGCTTCGCAATCGCGAATTTTGACGTCATGGATATTGACATATAATATATCAAAAGACGTGAAATTTTGTATAGAACAAACAAACAATAATCTTTTAGTGTTTCGGTGAAACGTAAGCCTGTAATAACGATTATAAAAACCAGGAAAATAGCGTACTTTTTTCCGGAAATTTTTTTGAAAATTGACTGAATCTTTTTCTAAATTGTTCTAGATTAAATGCACATTAAAACCATGTATGATAGTTTTTGAGTCCAAAAGCAAGCCTTGCGGATTCTTCTTCATCCATCCTTCAGGGAATCATGGAAAGGACAGTTTAAAAAGACTAACTTGCTAACTACTACTGGGCTATATATATATTTGATAGCATATTTTTTTTGGTTAAGCACAAACGTTTGTTTGATAGATATGCAAAACCCACCCAAAGGATATAATATTTAGTAATATCTCCTATCTCCATAGCTTGTCGATGACTGAGAGATACCCTCTCTACAGCAATTTGAAACTTTTCAAACACTTACTATCATAAACTTTGGAAATATTTAAACTTTATGAGGGCATCAACCGAGATTAAACCCTACAATTTTGGAAAAATATGTTCCAGTAAAACATGTTTAAATGTACTGTTAATTTTCTCTTTTAAGTGTTTTAGTTTGTTGTATTGGTTTTTGATATATTTCATTTAGTTCTCTTTTGTTGTATCTTTTATGACTAGGCAGACAAGACTTTTGCAAAGTCAAATCTATTACAATCGCCCTGGTGGAATTTCACAACAAAGTAATTTACGAGGTAGATAATGGGAAACATCCCATTGGAATATTCTGTGACCTCACCAAGGCCTTCGACTGCGTCTCACACACCATATAAATAAATAAACTAAATAATTATGGAATCAGAGGGAAAGTTTCGAGATGGATTCAATCTTAGTTCACAAACCGAAAACAGTACGTTTCTGTGAGGAGTGGTAATGTTGGCCAGTCGGACATCTCAACTACAAATATTGGGGTCCCCCAAGGAAGCATTGTGGCTCCAAAGTTATTTCTATTATACACTGCAGACCTAATAAACCTAATTCCGACCTAATCAGATAGTCAGTATACAATAAAGTGTTGAAGGAGAAGGTTTTATTATCGGATCGAACCTGATTAAATCTAATTGATTCCTGCACAAACCTGATAATTATCTGATAAAACCTGATTAAACCTGTTTGCTACCTGTTTATTAGCTGATTAAACCTGTATATTAGCTTATTAAAACTGATTATTAAAGGGTAATACCAACCTAACGGACCCTTGGTTATCTGGTTACAAAAAGTGGAATCTGGTTACAAAATGTGAAATCTGGTTACAAAAAGTAAATCCAGACCCCTATGTAAATTCTTATGGGATTTTGCGCCAGAACTCTCCTAGCCTATCTACTTATGTGAAATACGGCGGAATACGGCCCGTATTACTTCATCCAAGCTTCATTGTGTCGGGGAACAACATCGTCCAGAATACAGAACTGGCTATTAGAATTGATCTTAGAATTGGCTATTAGAACTGTACTATTAGAACCGCTAAATAAATGTTTCTCCGCAAATACTCTACACTTCAACAAAAGCAAAACAGAATACATAGTATTCAATACAGCAAGAAGTACGTTAAAGATCTAGAAGTTAAAGATCTAGGCCTAGAAATACAAAACTACAAAATCAATAGGACCAGGCATGCCAAGTTTCTGGATATTTATTTAAAGGAGCACCTTCGCTGGGAAACTAAGATACTGGACATATGTTCATCACTACATAAGATTTACTAGTATCATATCCAATATAATATTGATGATTTTTTTTGTTTTTGTATTAATTGTATTAACTAATCTTTATACTATTGTTGACGCATCCTATAGATCAGTGGTTTTCCCCAACCCTATGCCCGCGGGCACAAAGGCGCCCGCCGACCGTTTTACGTGCGCCCGCCACAAGTAAACGTAAAAAACGCCAAAATTGCTGCATATATTGCACAACTTATTCAAGTAAGAGCAGAAGAACTGGAGCTTGGAATTGTTGACCTTGAAAACGACATTTTCCTAAAATCCAATGTATCAGTTGAGGAGTTCTTGATAAGATGCCCACCGCCGGTCACCTGCCGGTCGCATTCTAGAATGTGCTCTTGATTACAAAAAGGTTGGGCATCCGTGCTATAGATACTTGTATCTCATTTGGGAAATAAAGATTTCGAATTTGAATTTTGACTAGACAGACAAAACAAGACTAGACAGACAGGAGAGGACAGACTGGAGTCGACTCGACTCGACTGGATTGATCCGGACTGAACTGGATTGGACTGGACAGACTAGACTAGTCAGAGAAGACTAGTCAGACAAGACAATAGCGAGAAAGATATAGATTAAGAAATTAACTTACATGCTAATTAACTTGTCTAACCTAATCTATATTTAACGCCACGGTTTTTACAGCCAGTCTAAAAATCTACAATTGATACAATTACATGTAATTATTATTGAATTTTTAGATTTGTTATAAAGTTCATATCGCGCCACCCCAAGCCAATTATTAAATGATTTCATCATGAATATTACAAAAGTAGAAACCTTCAGACTCAACAAATTATAATAATTATTATGTTAGAAAATGCCCTAAGAACATGCGCCATCTCACCCTGTTTTCCCTAAAAATAACATTCTAATTTTTATTTTAATCTGAAGCTATTGATAAAACTGTGATTATCACCAAACATAGATTTTTGTAAATGCATTACAGAAATCTGATGTGAATGAAATTAAAATTAAAATTTTAATATAAAATTTCTTGGTTTGAACTTATGACATCTCTCTAAGTCTTATACGATCTTTTTACTGCGACGAATTTATTGCGATGACTTTGCAAGGGCGATCTACAGGGGAAGGGTGGCTTATTTTTCTCAATGCCCAGGAGTTGAACCCGGGACTGGCGGCCCCAAAGTCCGACACCTTGACTACTAGGCCACCACCGTCTCACCTAGAGCGACCTAGATATTTTATTAAAATCAGCAACGATTCTAATCTAATATTCTTCAACCCATTGCAACCCTTAAAAGCCCAATCTACGTCATTTTTACCTACTAACAAACACAAACTAATAAAATATGATTGGGCTTCTAAGATTACAACTTTTTGTTGAACGGCTCGTTATATTAATTATTGCCATATATTATTATTATTATCAACTTAGTTTATAGTTATCATTCTATTATGCTTTTCGTACTGTAATACAAACAGTGAACAATGAAATTTTATTTGGCGAGTGGTTTTAAAATAATAACGCGTTGGAAATGTCACCGCCAGGCGAATATTACACTGTGCGAGGCGAACGAGAGTAAGAGATAAGATCGGAGATCAGTCGAGCAGAAAATGACAGTGTCAAAGTGGAGGTGCGGACAATAACCGAGGCCACAAAGCCTTATTCTAGCACTGCTCCCGGTATTCATACGCAAATGCGGGGATTACTGGCTGCCGTCACGCATTCTGCCGACTGTATTTCCACTTTTGTAATTCTCCGCCGGCGGGCGGTGTGTGTGTGCGAGGACCTGACGTGCACGAATGTGATAACACCGATAAGATTACCAGATTTTTTTTTTCACGATGTAGTGCCAACCGCAATTTCACGACCGTAACAACTTCATAATTAAAAAAATACGAACGCAAGAAAAAAAAAACGCAATGTTAATAGAGATGTCTTAATTAGGTCACTAATACAGTGTCTTTGCTAATTATTAAATAAACTTAATACAGTCGGAACAAAGCTTGAATATATAAATATACTCAACCTTTCCGGAGGTCTATAATACTAATGAGTCTTGCGCCTACTTTAGGTAGTCCTAAAAAGACTCATTAGTATTATAGAGCTCCGGAAAGGTTGAGTATATTTATATATTCAAGCTTTGTTCCGACTGTATTAAGTTTATTTAATTATCTAGAGTGTTGTATGGTTTTACCAATTCAAAATTATTAAACAGTTTGGGTTTTCAAACTAAATGAGATTAGTCAAAGAACAATTTAAGCTTAAATTTTAAATGCATTTTTTCACTTTCTAACATTGCATTTAGCATAACATTCCTAACAAACAGTAACAGTCCTCACAAATGATTCAGATGAGACATCAATGATCAATCATGATCAATGATCAATTATGATCATGAAAAAATTAAAATGAAATCATGATCAATGAGACATCAATGAGACATTGCGTCACATATTTAATTGCCGTTCACACGACATATGTGTATTATCAGATACAACAATAGGGAAAGATCCTACGTTCTGAATCCTCCACCCTCACTTCTGGTGATTCCGGTGCTTCTACGAAAACGTACCGGTGCAGCAGAACATCATCCAAGCTTGTGCCAGTTTAAGAACAGAGTAGCCAGCTATAGAATTAATAGTTTAGGGATTGGTGTAGATAGTTTTATTAGTAAACATAATCCTCAATTGACGGGCTAAATTAATCCATTAATTAGGACTTGGCCGCTTGCGCTTTTAAACAGCTTTTAATCAGATTTAGTCAGCTTTAATCACCTTTTAATCACCTTTTAAGCAGCTATTAATCAGCTTTTAATCAGCTTTATTCAGCTTTTAATCAGGTTCAATCAGGTTTAATCAGCTTTGAATCAGGTTTAAACAGCATTAATAAGATTTTGATCAACTCTAATCAGCCTGTAATCAGCTTTTATACACTAAACATGGTGTGAGGTCTATGTAACCCCACGCTAAACAGTGTGTGAGATCTATGTAACCTCACGTCGTGTGTTACTGGAAGTAGATGTGAAAGAAGTGCAGCTTTAAAACAGCTTTTAGTCAGCTTTAATCAGCTTTAAACAGCTTTTAATCAGGTAATCAGCTTTAAATCAGCTTTAATCAGCTTTAATCAGATTTTAATCAGCTTTAATCAGATTTTATTCAGCTTTAATCAGTATTTAATCAACTTTAAAACCCTGATCAGGGCGTGAAATTTATGTAACCCCACGCTATATAGTGTGTGAGGTCTATGTAGCCCCACGACGTGGGGTTATATAGAAGTGGAAGTGGACGAAGTGCAGCTTTTAAACAGCTTTTAATCACTTTAAATCAGCTTTAATTAGCCTTTAATAAGCTTTTGAAAACTAAACATGGTGTGAGGTCTATGTAACCCCACGCTAAACAGTGTGTGAGGTCTATGTAACCCCGCGGCGTTTGGTTACATAGATGGAGAAGTGGAAGAAGTGCAGCTTTTAAACAGCTTCTAATCAACTTTTAATCAGCTTTTAATCAGCTTTAAACAGCCTTTAATCAGGCAATCAGCTTTAAATCAGATTTTAATGAGCTTTTAATCAGGTTTAAAACAGTTTTAATCAGTATTTAAACAGCTTTAATAAGCTTGAATCAGTCTATATAACCAATCAGCCTATATAACCTCAGTTATGTAGAATTGGAAGTGGAGGAAGTGCAGCTTTTAAACAGATTTTATTCAGCTTTAATTAGCTTTTAATCAGATTTAAACAGCTTTTAATCAGGTAATCAGCTTTAATTCAGCTTTTAACGAGCTTTTAATCATCATTAAAACAGTTTTAATCAGCTTTAATCAGCTTGAATCAACTTTTAATCAGCTTTTAAATAAAGAACAGGATGTGAGGTCTATAAAACCTATATAACCTCAGTTTTGTAGAAGTGGAAGTGGAGGAAGTGCAGGTTTTAAAAAGATTTTAATCAGCTTTAATCAGCTTTAAACAGCTTTCAATCAGGTAATCAGCTTTAATTCAGCTTTTAATCAGCATTAAAACAGTTTTAATCAGCTTTAATCAGCTTGAATCAGCTTTTAATCAGCTTTAAAACACTGAGCAGGATGTGAAGTCTATAATACCTATATAACCTCAGTTTTGTAGAAGTGGAAGTGGAGGAAGTGCAGCTTTTAAACAGATTTTAATCAGCTTTAAACAGCTTTAAACAGCTTTTAACCAGTTAATCTGCTTTAAATCAGACTTTAATCTACTTTTCATTTGCTTTTAATCAGCTTTAAAACAGTTTTAATCAGCTATAATACAGTTTTAATAAGCTTAATTCAGCTTTTAATCAGCTTTAAAACACTGAACAGGATGTGAGGTCCATATAACCCCAGTTATGTAGAAGTGGAAGTGGAGGAAGTGCAGCTTTTAAACAGCTTTTAATTAGCTTTAAACAGCTTTTAGTCAGGTAATCAGCTCTAAATCATATTTTAATCAACTTTTCATGAGCTTTTAATCAGCTTTAAAACAGCTTTAATTAGATTTAATCAGATTTTAATCAGCTTCAAAACACTGTAACAAGACGTGAGGTCTATATAAATTATTTAACCTCAGTTATATAGAAGTGTAAGTGAAGGAAGTGCAGCTTTTAAACAGATTTTAATCAGCTTTTAATAAGCTTTAAACAGCTTTTAATCGGGTAATCAGCTTTAAATCAGCTTTTAATGAGCTTTTAATCAGCTTTAAAATAATTTCAATCAGCTTTTAATCAGCTTATAATCAGGTTTAAAACACTGAACAGGATGTGAGGTACATTAACCTATATAACCTCAGTTATGTAGAAGTAGAAGTGGCGGAATGCAGCTTATAAACAGCTTTTAATCAGTTTTAATCAGATTTCATCAGCTTTAAACAGCTTTTAATCAGGTAATCAGCTTTAAATCAGCTTTAATCAGCTTTAATCAGCTTTTAATCAGCTTTAATCAGATTTTATTCAGCTTTAATCAGTATTTAATTAACTTTAAAACCCTAATCAGGGCGTGAAATTTATGTAACCCCACGCTAAATAGTGCGTGAGGTATTATGTAGCCCCACAGCGTTTGGTTACATAGATGGGGAAGTGGAGGAAGTGCAGCTTTTAAACAGCTTTTAAATAGCTTTTAATCAGCTTTAAACAGCCTTTAATCAGGCAATCAGCTTTAAGTTTTTAGTGAGCTTTTAATCAGGTTTAAAACAGTTTTAATCAGTATTTAAACAGCTATAATCAGCTTGAATCAGTCTATAAAACCAAAGTTATGTAGAAGTGGAAGTGCAGCTTTTAAACATATTTTATTCAGCTTTAATCAGCTTTTAATCAGATTTAAACAGCTTTTAATCAGGTATTCAGCTTTAAATCGGCTTTTAATGACCTTTTAATCAGCATTAAAACAGTTTTAATCAGCTTTAATCTGCTTGAATCAACTTTTAATCAGCTTTAAAATAAAGAACAGGATGTGAGGTCTATAAAACCTATATAACCTCAGTTTTGTAGAAGTGGAAGTGGAGAAAGTGCAGCTTTTAAACAGATTTGAATCAGCTTTGGACAGCTTTAAACAGCTTTTAATCAGGTAATCAGCTTTAAATCAGATTTTAATCTACTTTTCATTTGCTTTTAATCAGCTTTCAAACAGTTTTAATCAGCTATAATACAGCTTTAATCAGCTTGAATCAGCATTTAATCAGCTTTAAAACACTGAACAGGATGTGAGGTCTATATAACGTATATAACCCCAGTTATGTAGAAGTGGAAGTGGAGGAAGTGCAGCTTATAAACAGTTTTTAATCAGATTTAGTCAGATTGAATCAGATTTAATCAGCTTTTAATCGGGTAATCAGTTTTTAATCAGCTATTAATCAACTTTCATGAGCTTTTATTCATCCTTAAAACAGTTTTAATCAGCTTTAAAACAGCTTTACTTAGCTTTAATCAGATTTTAATAAGCTTTAAAACACTGAACAAGATGTGAGGTCTATATAACCTATATAACCTCAGTTATGTAGAAGTGGAAGTGGAGGAAGTGCAGCCTTTAAACAGCTTTTAATCAGCTTTTAATCAGCTTTAAACAGCTTTTAATCAGGTAATCAGCTTTTAATTAGCGTTTTAATGAGCTTTTAAACAGCTTTAAAACAGTTTTAATCAGCTTTTAAACAGGTATAATAAGCCTTAATTAGCTTTGAATTAGCTTTAAAACACTGAACAGGTTGTGAGGTCTCTATAACCTCACGCTAAACAGGGTGTGAGGTCTATGTAACCCCACAGTGTGGGGTTACATAAAAGTGGGAGTGGAGGTGGAGAATTTAGAACATAGGATCTTTCCCTACTTACACGCATTGCGGCTATTAAATTGTTAATTTCAAATAAATTTAGGTCAGGTTAGGTTGGGTTAAGTTAGTTATATGAAATCTGATTTTGAAAGATCTAGTCTATATCTTAAGATAGTTAGTTTCAATCTGGAATATCTAGTTTGTATGTTAAGATGTTACAAGTGACCACCTATAATCTACATTTACATATTAACATATCTAGTATGCATCTTAACATATGTAGTGTATAATTGAATATTGTCTGTGGTCAAATTTGGGCGTTTTGTCTGAATCGAGATCAGAGAACAACCAAAATGTAATTCTTATTGTCTCAGTTTAAATTTTTTCCGTAAATTTGGCAACTCCTGATCCAATTTTAAAAGAAAAGTTAAAGAGTTCAAAAATTGAAATATCTAGTCAGAACATTAAGATATGAAGCCTGAATGTCGGGCAATTTGAGCTTTGATCTATTTAATCGGTTTCTTGAAAGATCGAACAATCTTGTCTTAAATTTGAAATTTCGAGTTTTTTTAGAAACTTAAGAAATTTAGTCTGAACTTTGAGATATAAAATCAAGTCTCCAGTTTGGAATTGCTTGTCTCAATCAGAATCAAAGAACAAATAAAATGTAATTCATATTGTCTCAATTTCAATTTTTGTCTTTAAATTTGGCAACCCCTGACCCACTTTGTTTACGAGATTCGTCTTCTAGTTTGTTGGGTAATAACGTATTAACGCCACCACCGCTAAATATTAGATCGAGAGTTCGCGCATATGTTGTCCTGATTTATCTGTCCGCATCGCGGCGGGCAACCTAATCTAACCGGGGTTAAATAATAAAATATTTTGAGTTTGAAAAATGTTTTAATTTTAAATAAAATGTTTTATTTGATGATTTAAAAATGTACTAGTGGTGGCGTTAATACGTAAGTACCGTTTGTTGTTATAAAAATATTCAGAAATGAATGAAACAATGAGATAAATTGAATTGAACTTATGGAACGTAAAATAAATCTTTGCAATTAGCATTAACGTTGTGATTAGAAGAAGTGCGAGGGGTAGCAAGCAATATAAAAGTTCGGCGTTGTCCCTGCAGCCGCCGGGCCATATGGCCACCACAACAGTTTCATTTAAGTGATTGAACCTTAAGTTAAACGTTCGATTTGTCACACTCAGTGTGCCAATATGTCGACAAATTTTATTGGCGTCAGGGGGGGAGGTCACGGATTTACCATTCCTCCTGGAATACTTTCCTTAATTAGAAAAACCCCGCCGGCGATTGCGTGCTTCACTGACCGTGAAATAAAAAGGGAATCGATCCCACCAACAGTTTAACACTTTCATATATTCGCCTTTCTCAAATCAAAACTCGAGTATTTTACAAATTTTCTTGTGTACCATCTCACCTACTGCTACATTTGGAATATATGTATATATACTGTTTACAACAACATACTGTTTACAACATACTGTTTGGAACAAAATGCCCGTTATGTGCGGTTTAAATAAAATTTTATTACGTTAGCAGAATATAGGCATATAGCATTTACATAATATAGTAAGCAGAAGTATATTTATAATTTTTCTTATGCGCCGTCTCACCCACTACTACAGTAAATTTGGAAAAATGGCCCGTGATGCGCGGTTTAAATAAAACTTTATTACGTTAACAGAATATAGGCACATTGCATTTATATGATATAGTAAGCAGAAGCTTATTTACATTTTTTCTTGTGCGCCGTCTCACCCAATATTACAGTAAATTTGGAAAAAAATCCCCCGTTATGCGCAGTTTAAATAAAATTTTATCACGTCAGCAGAACATAGACTTTACTCAACGTTATTTCCGTCTCAAGTTACCCTAAAGATGTTTAACTTGTAATCAAATTATTCGAAATATAAAATCTCTTGTTTGAATTGTATATTAAAATACATTGAGTGTGAACGGTGACAAATAATTCGCATCGAATGAAATATTTACCGTTTTGCTAACGCGTTGTGTATTGTGCGCCGGGGTGTTTTGGTCCCCATTGTGAACGCTCCGCCGCCACCAAAAGAGAGACTGTCTATTTAGCGGGGTGAAATGGAGGATAAACAATGCATTTATCTGGGGGTTAAAAATAATGCAGTGGCCACGGTCTCAGTGCATTAGATACGCGGACGCACAATACACACACATACATGGAGGGACGACCCTCTGCGAAAGGGGGCTGCGGTGACGAAGGGTGATTCGGTTTTGATAGATGGACGTTAAAGCGACTTTAATTGTTATATGTAAATCAGAAGCACGTGTTTACGGATTTCTTCTAGTGTTTTTCTTTGGACTGCGTCTGATTCGCCGGCTTGTTTTTTGTGCAAACAGATTAGCTTTTTCCTGTTTGTATTTTGGCTTAATATAACAAAGGAGGCTTAAAATATACAAAATAATTATTTATAGTTAGTTGAGTAAATTAAACTCATTATTGTGATAATTGTGCCGTACATTAGATTCATCACGATATGAGTCCTGAATGGGACTTGTTATAGCATGCTCTTATCTACTTGTTGTGATCGCTGTAGATTAAGTAAATTTGATAATGTTAGATTTAATAAAGTTAAATACCACACTCACGGTGTTATAAACAGTCCATTTCGAAGCGGAAAGAGAAAATAGACCTTTTTGCGGTTAGTTAAGCGCATGCGCGTCCGGCAAGTTTGAAAGGCTGGAATATGAAGGCGAGGCGTCTCGTTAATAAAACGATTAAAAGTGGGTACAACTCGTTAATAAAACAAAGAACGAATAAAAGTGGGCCTAAATTACTTCCTTGTGGGATACCCACGTTTAATACTTTAACCGAGGAGGTGATTTAAATTTTCCAAATTAATTTGTTGGACTTCAAGGACGTGCGACCTCTATTTATATTTTTGGTTTTTTTAGAAAGAGTCTCTGGTTGATTCTTTGTCGAACCGTTTCTGAGTTTTATAACCCTTTGAATACGAGGCAGCCGCGATAATTTCCATTTCCAAATTTTTCCTGCTCCGTCATTGAACGACATTATGATACTAAACATAAATAATTTGTCGAAAAATTTCAACTTGGTAGTAAGTTGCGTATATCTAAAATTGCAATTTTATTATCAAGCTACGCATCTTCGGCCCAGATTATGAGTCGTTCAATGACCAAGCAGGAAACATGTGGCGAGGCTTCTTTGCGTGTTTCTTCGAATCCTGACAAGCATATGACACCATTTACTGATGCTGACATAGTTCAAAAATGCTGTGTCGAGGCAGGCAATGTTTTGTTTGAGAACAGAAAAGATATTATTGATACTGTTCAACAGATTCAATATAATACACGAAATACACACGTTTTGTTGGAAGAAAATCATTGTGACGTGAAGAGGAAGTTAAATAATGCAAACTATTGCGCCTTGGCTATGGATGAATCATACGACGTGACTGGTACAACTAGTTATTTTTGTACCGAGAAGAAGACACAGGTACAACGCGGTGATGGATTATTTCGATAAAGATGATTTAGACCTGAAAAAGCTTTTAACAGTAACTACTGATGGTGCGCCAGCAATGGTTAGGACTAAAAAGGACTAGTTCATCTAATGAGGACCAATGCAAAATGTAATGAAAATTTTATTTCCCACCACTGTATTATAGACCAAACTGTGCTTTGCTGCAAACTTAATAATAATTTTGAGAGTATTAAGCAAGAAGTAATTAAAATAGTAAATTTTCTTCGTGCAAAATCATAACTGAAATATCTTAAATTGAAATCATTTCTTTAAGAAGTAGCTGCACAATATGACGATTTACTGTTGCATAATAATGTGAGATGGTTAAGCAAAGGTTGCGTTTTGCAAAGATCAGCATTTTAGAACATTTAAACCAAGGTTTTCAAAAATGTAGCTTCCGTTATTTTCTTAGCATATTAATAACATGAATCTTAAACTTCAAAGCAAAGGAAAACTTTTATGGGAGCTCCTGTCCGAAGTAAAAAACTTTTCGCGAAAACTCGATCTTTTCTATATTGACCTTCGTAGTGAATGTCTACATTTCCCTAATTTAAATAAAATAGTCGTCACTGACATCGAAATTGACGTCGGTTAATACAAGACGTTCATTACGGATCTTAAATCGAAATTTTGAAACAGATTCACAAATTCACAATGTCGTCGGAATCCTCAGCTACATTTACTCTCTGCATCCTGATGGTGAATGGCGCAATGAAGCCACAAATGTTTACGGAAGAAATAAAGCTACTCTGCATATGGAAATGATCGATTTCCAAGAAAACACAATATTTAAACACAAACATACCGAAGTTCCTTGTGAAGAGTTCTGGATAAAATTCGTGTGGTAATAAATACCCAGAAATCAAAAAATACCCTTGAAACTTCTTACTATGTTTGGATCAACATATATTTGTGAAGCAGCATTTTCAAAGATGAATTTCATAAAAATAAATTTCGACTTATTGATGAACTAAATGACAATAGCTTGCACCATTTACCCCAAACTTCAAACAAGTTCCGGGCAACAAATGTCATTTTTCACATTGATATGTAAAAAATTACTTCTCTACATTACATTTAATTATTTAATAAACTCAAGTAAAAACGGACCGCGATGGTAATTTTATTTTACTAACCGGACCCCTGAAGAAACTAATTGGTAATCCCTGATCCACATCATTTATCATAGTATGGCGCGGACATACAAACACACGCATCTCGTACAAATCGTTAATAAAACGATTAAAAGTGTTAATAAAACAAATCGTTTATAAAACAAAGAACAATTAAAAGTCGACCCAAAGCACTTCCTTGTGGGATACCCACGTTTAATACTCTGGCCTAGAAGATGACTTAAATTTTCCACATAGGGTTATTAATTTAGAAACGAGTATTCTAGTAGATTAGAAATGATTTAAACCAGTCCAATGCGACTCTTCGTATACCATAATGCAATAATCTATAAAACGGTATATCATGCTCCACCAGGTCAAAAGCTTTGGAGAAACTCAAGCACAAACCAACAAGTATGTTATTGGCCTCCTGAATTGTAAAGCTAGCTTTAACTACGTGTATACATCAAGCGAAACTTGAATTTTATTCATTATGTTGCAAAGTCCGGCTACAATGCGGTAAAGTCACTTTCCCGCATTGTGCCAAATAAAATAATTTCCAATATTGTAAATAATCTAAATAGTTGGGAAAGATGGTTCGTTCTGAATCTTCCACCTCCACTTCCGGCCCCCAACCTCGCTCCCACTTCCGGTTCCCACCCCACTTCCGATTCACAGCCCCACTTTCGGTTCCGACCCCTTACTTCCGGTTCTCACTCAAACTTCCGGTTCTCACTCACACTTCCGGTCTCCGCCCCACTTCCGGTTCGGGAACTGGAACTGGATTTTTTTTTGAAACCGGAAGTGGGAACCGGAAGTTGGGGTAGAAACCAGAAGTTGATGGAAACCGGTAGTGGGAGCCGGGGTGGGCGACCGGAAGTTAAGGCGGAGGGTCTATTTGTTTCTTAAATAATAACTGTCGACCAAAAAAAATTATACAAATTTCAAGCTTTTTTACAAAGCTCCAGCTAATGGGGAACTCGCCCTTCGGACTCGTTCCCCAAACGAGGTGTCGCGTTGTAAAATCAAACTTTTCACACTCTAATGTAAATAACTATTTCAGCTTCTAGATCTTCACTTACCGCACGTATAAACTGGAAGCTTGGAGTATCTGTGTCACCAGTAGTCTTGTCAGTCTAGTATTGTCTGTCGAGTCCTGTCTGTCTAGTCTCGTCTGTCTAGTCTTATCTGTCTAGTCTTGTATGTCTCGTCTTGTCTGTTTAGTCTTTTCTGTCTAATCTGGTCTGTCTAGTCTAGTCTGTCTAGTCAAATCAAACCAAATGTCTGCCTAGTCTTATCTGTGTAGCCTTGTTTGTCTAGTCTTGTCTGTGTAGTCTTGTTTGTCTAGTCTGGTCTGTCTACTCTTGTCTGTCTGGTCTCATCTGTCTAGTCTTGTCTGTCTAGAATTGTCTGTCGAGTCTTGTCTATCTAGTTTTGTCTGTGTAGTCTTGTCTGTGTAGTCTTGTCTGTGTAGTCTTGTCTGTGTAGTCTTGTCTGTGTAGTCTTGTCTGTGTAGTCTTGTCTGTGTAGTCTTGTCTGTGTAGTCTTGTCTGTGTAGTCTTGTCTGTGTAGTCTTGTCTGTGTAGTCTTGTCTGTGTAGTCTTGTCTGTGTAGTCTTGTCTGTGTAGTCTTGTCTGTGTAGTCTTGTCTGTGTAGTCTTGTCTGTGTAGTCTTGTCTGTGTAGTCTTGTCTGTCTAGTCTTGTCTGTCTAGTCTTGTCTGTCTAGTCTTGTCTGTCTAGTCTTGTCTGTCTAGTCTTGTCTGTCTAGTCTTGTCTGTCTAGTCTTGTTTGTCTAGTCTTGTCTGTCTAGTCTTGTCTGTCTAGTCTTGTCTGTCTAGTCTTGTCTGTCTAGTCTTGTCTGTCTAGTCTTGTCTGTCTAGTCTTGTCTGTCTAGTCTTGTCTGTCTAGTCTTGTCTGTCTAGTCTTGTCTGTCTAGTCTTGTCTGTCTAGTCTGTCTAGTCTTGTCTGTCTAGTCTTGTCTGTCTAGTCTTGTCTGTCTAGTCTTGTCTGTCTAGTCTTGTCTGTCTAGTCTTGTCTGTCTAGTCTTGTCTGTCTAGTCTTGTCTGTCTAGTCTTGTCTGTCTAGTCTTGTCTGTCTAGTCTTGTCTGTCTAGTCTTGTCTGTCTAGTCTTGTCTGTCTAGTCTTGTCTGTCTAGTCTTGTCTGTCTAGTCTTGTCTGTCTAGTCTTGTCTGTCTAGTCTTGTCTGTCTAGTCTTGTCTGTCTAGTCTTGTCTGTCTAGTCTTGTCTGTCTAGTCTTGTCTGTCTAGTCTTGTCTGTCTAGTCTTGTCTGTCTAGTCTTGTCTGTCTAGTCTTGTCTGTCTAGTCTTGTCTGTCTAGTCTTGTCTGTCTAGTCTTGTCTGTCTAGTCTTGTCTGTCTACTCTTGTCTGTCTAGTCTTGTCTGTCTAGTCTTGTCTGTCTAGTCTTGTCTGTCTAGTCTTGTCTGTCTAGTCTTGTCTGTCTAGTCTGTCTAGTCTTTTCTGTCTAGTCTTGTCGGTCTAGTCTTGTCTGTCTAGTCTTGTCTGTCTAGTCTTGTCTGTCTAGTCTTGTCTGTCTAGTCTTGTCTGTCTAGTCTTGTCTGTCTAGTCTTGTCTGTCTAGTCTTGTCTGTCTAGTCTTGTCTGTCTAGTCTTGTCTGTCTAGTCTCGTCTGTCTAGTCTTGTCTGTCTAGTCTTGTCTGTCTAGTCTTGTCTGTCTAGTCTTGTCTGTCTAGTCTTGTCTGTCTAGTCTTGTCTGTCTAGTCTTGTCTGTCTAGTCTTGTCTGTCTAGTCTTGTCTGTCTAGTCTTGTCTGTCTAGTCTTGTCTGTCTAGTCTTTTCTGTCTAGTCTTGTCTGTCTAGTCTTGTCTGTCTAGTCTTGTCTGTCTAGTCTTGTCTGTCTAGTCTTGTCTGTCTAGTCTTGTCTGTCTAGTCTTGTCTGTCTAGTCTTGTCTGTCTAGTCTTGTCTGTCTAGTCTTGTCTGTCTAGTCTTGTCTGTCTAGTCTTGTCTGTCTAGTCTTGTCTGTCTAGTCTTGTCTGTCTAGTCTTGTCTGTCTAGTCTTGTCTGTCTAGTCTTGTCTGTCTAGTCTTGTCTGTCTAGTCTTGTCTGTCTAGTCTTGTCTGTCTAGTCTTGTCTGTCTAGTCTTGTCTGTCTAGTCTTGTCTGTCTAGTCTTGTCTGTCTAGTCTTGTCTGTCTAGTCTTGTCTGTCTAGTCTTGTCTGTCTAGTCTTTTCTGTCTAGTCTTGTCTGTCTAGTCTTGTCTGTCTAGTCTTGTCTGTCTAGTCTTGTCTGTCTAGTCTTGTCTGTCTAGTCTTGTCTGTCTAGTATTGTCTGTCTAGTCTTGTCTGTCTAGTCTTGTCTCTCTAGTCTTGTCTGTCTAGTCTTGTCTGTCTAGTCTTGTCTGTCTAGTCTTGTCTGTCTAGTCTTGTCTGTCTAGTCTTGTCTGTCTAGTCTTGTCTGTCTAGCCTTGTCTGTCTAGTCTTGTCTGTCTAGCCTTGTCTGTCTAGTCTTGTCTGTCTAGTCTTGTCTGTCTAGTCTTGTCTGTCTAGTCTTGTCTGTCTAGTCTTGTCTGTCTAGTCTTGTCTGTCTAGTCTTGTCTGTCTAGTCTTGTCTGTCTAGTCTTGTCTGTCTAGTCTTGTCTGTCTAGTCTTGTCTGTCTAGTCTTGTCTGTCTAGTCTTGTCTGTCTAGTCTTGTCTGTCTAGTCTTGTCTCTCTAGTCTTGTCTGTCTAGTCTTGTCTGTCTAGTCTTGTCTGTCTAGTCTTGTCTGTCTAGTCTTGTCTGTCTAGTCTTGTCTGTCTAGTCTTGTCTGTCTAGTCTTGTCTGTCTAGTCTTGTCTGTCTAGTCTTGTCTGTCTAGTCTTGTCTGTCTAGTCTTGTCTGTCTAGTCTTGTCTGTCTAGTCTTGTCTGTCTAGTCTTGTCTGTCTAGTCTTGTCTGTCTAGTCTTGTCTGTCTAGTCTTGTCTGTCTAGTCTTGTCTGTCTAGTCTTGTCTGTCTAGTCTTGTCTGTCTAGTCTTGTCTGTATAGTCTTGTCTGTCTAGTCTTGTCTGTCTAGTCTTGTCTGTCTAGTCTTGTCTGTCTAGTCTTGTCTGTCTAGTCTTGTCTGTCTAGTCTTGTCTGTCTAGTCTTGTCTGTCTAGTCTTGTCTGTCTAGTCTTGTCTGTCTAGTCTTGTCTGTCTAGTCTTGTCTGTCTAGTCTTGTCTGTCTAGTCTTGTCTGTCTAGTCTTGTCTGTCTAGTCTTGTCTGTCTAGTCTTGTCTGTCTAGTCTTGTCTGTCTAGTCTTGTCTGTCTAGTCTTGTCTGTCTAGTCTTGTCTGTCTAGTCTTGTCTGTCTAGTCTTGTCTGTCTAGTCTTTTCTGTCTAGTCTTGTCTGTCGAGTCCTGTCTGTCTAGTCTTGTCTGTCTAGTCTTGTCTGTCTACTCTTGTCTGTCTAGTCTTGTCTGTCTAGTCCTGTCTGTCTAGTCTTGTCTGTCTAGTCTTGTCTGTCTAGTCTTGTCTGTCAAGTCTTGTCTGTCTAGTCTTGTCTGTCTATCTTGTCTGTCTAGCCTTGTCTGTCTAGTCTTGTCTATCTAGTCTTGCCTATCTGGTCTTGTCTGTCTAGTCTTGCTTGTCCAGTCTTGTCTGTCTAGTCTTGTCTATTTAGTCTTGTCTGTCTAGTCTTGTCTGGTTTCTCTAGCCTTGAGTGTCTACTTTTGTCCGTCTAATTTAATCTGTCTAGTTTTGCCTTGTAAGTCATGTCTGACTAGTTTTAAAAATTCTTTGATCGAAGGGCTTCAGGCTATAAATGTATTAAAATTCCCGACAACAAATGTCGACAGTGATTACATATGTAAATTACATTAAATTACTCACTTCCCATTAATTATAACAAATCTCTACAGACTCTTGAAAATAATATTTCAAGGATTTACTTTATTATCTTACATCTAGATTTGCCTGTCTAGTCTCGTCTGTCTGCCCATGTCTGACTACAGTTTCTTATCCTATATTCCATGCTTAGTCTTGTCTGTCTAGTTTTGCCTATCTATATTTCTATTTCTTCACTCTTATCATTTTTATTATTACTCTTATTACTCTTACTTATTACTCTTATTATTTCAATTGCTCTGTGTATAGACTGATAAGTCTATATACAAACGAATTGATTAGAGTGAAGAAATAGAAATATAGAGACAACTGTGGACACATGTGGATACGTAAGACACGTGTGGAAACATTTGCTGTATCAATTACTCACTAAGAGAGCCTAAACTATCCAGACTTGTCTCTATATTTATATTTCTTCACTCTAATCAATTCCTCTGTGTATAGACTTATCTGTCTAAGTAAGAGCCTAATGTATACACACTTGTCTCTATATTTCTATTTCTTCGCTCGAATTAATTCCTCTGTGTATAGACTTATCTGTCTAAGTGAGAACCCAATTTATCCACACTTGTCTCTATATTTCTATTTCTTCACTCTTATCAATTTGCCTGTATATAGACAGATAAGTCTAGTCTTGACCCATCTAGTTTATTAGCTTTGTCTACCTAGTTTAGTCTGTCTAGACCTCTAGACAGAAACCACTAGACAGACAATACGAAATAGACCACAGAAACAAGATTAGATAGATAAGCATTGGAATATAAATCTAGGTAGATAAGATTAAATGGACTAGACTAGAGGAAGATGCTTATACAGACTAAACTAAATAGACAAGACTAGTAAAAATAAATGTGACTAGATAATCATCAATTTGTCAAATCTTGACTGTATATTCTTGTTGGTGTTTACATTTATCTGTGTAGTTTGATTGCTCTGGTATTGTCCGTTTTAATATAAAGCAATATTGACTTACCCAATAGTTATCAATGATTACACTATTCCTAAAACTATAATCGCACTAATATTTCTTCAGTTGTAAACAAATGGCACAGTCCACACAATCGCGTCACAGACACGTTCGCACAATGCGGACACTAAATCTTTACTGACGCATTGTTTTGATAATTAATAGCTGCTCGAGAATATTCCGTTCAACGTGCAACATTGGATTTACTCAGAGAGTCAAATTAAAATCGAATTTACTTTATTAATTATTTCATTTTTAATTTATTATTACAAATCATAAATATAAGTATCATAAACATAAATATAAATATAAGTACAATTATAAATCATCAATAATGTAAGTTCTAGTAAAGTATCTAAATCAAATGAAATAGTCTGTCTCTCTAGTCTTGTCTGTCTAGTACGTCTAGTCTTTTTGAATTATTATTTAGGGAAAACCGCACCGTTACTACCATCAGGCATTTCTTAAAGTGGGAACTGGGACCAAATAACCAGAACTGCGCAGAATATCCTAAAGATGAGCAGAGAGCAACCTAAGACAGATGAAGGAAGACTCACTTTCCTTCATCTCTCTTAGGTTGCTCTCTGCTCATCTTCAGGATATTCTGCGCAGTTCTGGTTATTTGGTCCCATTTTTCTACATTTTCCAACATGCAATTGACGATGTTCTCCAACGTAAGTTTGTAGTTAGTTGTTTTGTTTCCTTTGCCCACGTTGGGCATACAAAAAAGGTATTTTTTATATTGCACGACTCACAGTTTTCCTCGCCTATGATTCTAAATCGCTTTAGGTATGCTCTGAAGTCCCAAATCATAAATATCTGTGTAATGTAGTAATTTATATTTCCATGTTTCCTATTTACTATTTTTTTCAGATCAGAGATTAAACTTTTTGTCCATACCGCCGATCCGGTCTCCTTGGTCCATCTGTCCTGCCACTTCTCTAACGTGCTTGCTTTCATCCCAAGCTTCGTTTTATTTTTGGCTGTAAATGCAGTGGATCTTTCTTCTGCCATTAGTTCCATTGGGGGTATCCCCAGTTGGTCTAGTCTAGTCAAGGTAGGTAAAGGAGAACAGGTTGTCTGGAATATATAAACTACTACAAAATCCTGTTGGATTCATGGCTTCCTTCCTTTCCATGGCTTCCTATTGGCTGTGATGTCATTGGGACAGTTATGCGGAAGCGTATAACGCTGCTTCTAGTCTGAGCTCCTAGGGGGTTACCAACAGATTGGCTCGTTATTTAAGTCAAAGAATCCGTTTCCGAATTTTTATCTGTTCAATTTGACTCTCTAAAAGTAGTATATCTTCAAAGAGTAGTTAGTTATATTATCCTTTACTCGTCAAAGACTTTTTGTAAGAATTACATACTTGGTCTGTTAGAAAAGTATCCGACCTTTAACCAGCAAAAAAAAACTGGCATACCCGGAGTGTTGGAAACCTAATCACCCTCAAAGTAGTCTCCTTGGGACTCCACTCCCAGCGGTGCCACCATTGTTGGAAGCACTCCCAAAAAACCTCTTTCGGAATCGACTTTAGCTCGTCTGTCGTTGCAGCCATAATGTCCTCTCTTGTCTGAAATGGCCTCTTGACTTTGGGGAATAGCCAGAAGTCACAGGGGGACATATCAGGAGAGCAAGGAGCCTGTCGAACCAGAGGAGTCTGTGCCAAGTGCGAAGAATGTGCTGGAGCGTTGTCGTGATGGAGTCGCCAATTTCCTGATGACCACAACTCCAGTCGCAATTTCTCGGATAGTCACACGACGCTCCCGCATCACCGAGATGCCGACCAGAGCGTGGCTCGCTTTCCACCGATGTGAGACCGTCTTTAAACCGGTTGCACCACTCCTTAATCTGTGTGATGCCCATAGCACCGAAAGCCGTCTGAATCTTCCGAATGGTTTCCACCTGGTTGTCGCCCAGTTGGCAAAATTTGTTGAAGTAGCGCTGCTCCAGTCGTTTCGTCATTTTACTTGCATTGAAAAACCGCCGAGAGCACTACACACTACGTCACTCGAACACTGCTCGACAGCAACAGGCGGGAAAAAATTCACGCATGCGTACGAAGGTTCAAGGTCGGCTTCTGCAAGCGCGCTTGATTCAAATCCATCAGGTTTTCAAAATAAAAGATAAGGTCGGATACTTTTCTAACAGACCACTTTTTTTAACTAATTCTGTTATTCTACAAAAAAATAGAAAAGCTAAACAGAATTTACGAAAAGTTTTTAAGTTAAAAACACTATTTTGTACATCTTTAGAAAAATGTACTTAGATAGAGCAAGTTTTTCAAATTGTGTTTTTATTCAATATTTTGGTAGAATTAGTAGTTTCGGTGATAATCACCTAAATATTTGAAAACCTAATTTTTGAATATTAAACTGTTTTTTACGTTTTTAATGACAAGCAGAAAGTCTTTTAAAGGGAAAGATTTTTTTTAAATTTATAGTAAAGAATGTTATAATCTTTTAAAAACCAAACCGGGGACTGTATATTAATTATAAAATATGGGTACAGTTGTCTCTGGAATCGTATATTACAAAAACTTTCAGCTACGGGGTACGATGTGTTAAAAGGGTACATATGGATCGAAGGTTTGGGAAACACTGGTTTAGGAGATTACCGCTATCTTAATAAAGATGGCCATCCGCATTACCAAGTAGTTTTCTTTTGAAAACTTCTTAAAACTTAGAAAAGGTATTTTAATTTTTCAAATTGGTATTTGTATAGTACGCTTAAAATCTCACATTTTATATTCTACATATTTTTCGATAGGATTAATAGTTTAGGAGATAATTAGCCTTTAGTACTTTCTTCCTAGGGTTTTCAATAGACGCTTGCACCTATTGACGTCAGAGGTCGAGTGGAGCGGATTTAAACTTTTTCGGCGAAAACGTAACGGGTTTCTCGGCAACCTGTTCTCATTTACCAACCTTGCAGTCTATTGACGTTTTGTCTGACAGTTTAGTGACAAAACTAAAATTACTAAAAAATGTTTCCGTTTTATTTTGTTTCTGGTGGAAAAACGAAAATCATTAGCTAAAGTGACGCTTTTTTTTCTTATCGGCCGACTTTGATGCTTTTATAAGTTTTAAAAACTTATAAAGAAACAAAAAAACAAATGATTTAATATTTGTGCTGCTAATCGTAAGTCTATTGTTTCTGGCACGGGCGTAGACAGGGTTTAGTTTCGGGGGGGCGGTTAGTTTAGGTTTTTTGGGGACGGGGGTGGTATTTATGGGCTGCCAAACGTCATCAACGTAAAAACACAGAAGTCCCTAGCTACAAACAAATGAATGTCAAATGTGAAACAAATGAATGGGAAAGGGTTTCTTTAATCTGTCTGTTTGTGTGTGTGTGTGTAGACTAATCATTCACTGAAACAAATGAAAAGTAAGCGACTGTTTCAATTTAAAATACAATTGTTTCGTTTTGGGTTAATCGTACTGTGCACGTGTGGAGGAAACAGTAATAGGGGATTCCCCGCTCTATCTATAAATAAATATTACAAGAAAAGTATTTAAAACTAAATGATCTGTAATAAATAGGTCCAGTCTGTCTTGTCCGTCTGGTCTGTTTGGTCTGTCTGATCTGTCTGGTGCGCCAGGTTCGTCTGGTCCGTCTGGTCCGTCTGGTCCGTCTAGTCCGTCTGGTCCGTCTGGTCCGCCTGGTCCGTCTGGTCCGTCTGGTCCGTCTGGTCCGTCTGGTCCGTCTGGTCCGTCTCGTCCGTCTGGTCCGTCTGGTCTGTCTGGTCCGTCTGGTCAGTCTGGTCTGTCTGGTCTGTCTGGTCTGTCTGGTCTGTCTGGTCTGTCTGGTCTGTCTGGTCTGTCTGGTCTGTCTGGTCTGTCTGGTCTGTCTGGTCTGTCTGGTCTGTCTGGTCTGTCTGGTCTGTCTGGTCTGTCTGGTCTGTCTGGTCTGTCTGGTCTGTCTGGTCTGTCTGGTCTGTCTGGTCTGTCTGGTCTGTCTGGTCTGTCTGGTCTGTCTGGTCTGTCTGGTCTGTCTGGTCTGTCTGGTCTGTCTGGTCTGTCTGGTCTGTCTGGTCTGTCTGGTCTGTCTGGTCTGTCTGGTCTGTCTGGTCTGTCTGGTCTGTCTGGTCTGTCTGGTCTGTCTGGTCTGTCTGGTCTGTCTGGTCTGTCTGGTCTGTCTGGTCTGTCTGGTCTGTCTGGTCTGTCTGGTCTGTCTGGTCTGTCTGGTCTGTCTGGTCTGTCTGGTCTGTCTGGTCTGTCTGGTCTGTCTGGTCTGTCTGGTCTGTCTGGTCTGTCTGGTCTGTCTGGTCTGTCTGGTCGGTCTGGTCCGTCTGGTCTGTCTGGTCCGTCTGGTCAGTCTGGTCCGTCTGGTCCGTCTGGTCAGTCTGGTCCGCCTGGTCCGCCTGGTCCGCCTGGTCCGCCTGGTCCGTCTGGTCCGTCTGGTCTGTCTGGTCTGTCTGGTCTGTCTGGTCTGTCTGGTCTGTCTGGTCTGTCTGGTCTGTCTGGTCTGTCTGGTCTGTCTGGTCTGTCTGGTCTGTCTGGTCTGTCTGGTCTGTCTGGTCTGTCTGGTCTGTCTGGTCTGTCTGGTCTGTCTGGTCTGTCTGGTCTGTCTGGTCTGTCTGGTCTGTCTGGTCTGTTTGGTCTGTCTGGTCTGTTTGGTCTGTCTGGTCTGTCTGGTCTGTCTGGTCTGTCTGGTCTGTCTGGTCTGTCTGGTCTGTCTGGTCTGTCTGGTCTGTCTGGTCTGTCTGGTCTGTCTGGTCTGTCTGGTCTGTCTGGTCTGTCTGGTCTGTCTGGTCTGTCTGGTCTGTCTGGTCTGTCTGGTCTGTCTGGTCTGTCTGGTCTGTCTGGTCTGTCTGGTCTGTCTGGTCTGTCTGGTCTGTCTGGTCTGTCTGGTCTGTCTGGTCTGTCTGGTCTGTCTGGTCTGTCTGGTCTGTCTGGTCTGTCTGGTCTGTCTGGTCTGTCTGGTCTGTCTGGTCTGTCTGGTCTGTCTGGTCTGTCTGGTCTGTCTGGTCTGTCTGGTCTGTCTGGTCTGTCTGGTCTGTCTGGTCTGTCTGGTCTGTCTGGTCTGTCTGGTCTGTCTGGTCTGTCTGGTCTGTCTGGTCTGTCTGGTCTGTCTGGTCTGTCTGGTCTGTCTGGTCTGTCTGGTCTGTCTGGTCTGTCTGGTCTGTCTGGTCTGTCTGGTCTGTCTGGTCTGTCTGGTCTGTCTGGTCTGTCTGGTCTGTCTGGTCTGTCTGGTCTGTCTGGTCTGTCTGGTCTGTCTGGTCTGTCTGGTCTGTCTGGTCTGTCTGGTCTGTCTGGTCTGCATGGTCTGTCTGGACTCTGTCTGGTCTATCTAGTCCGACTAGTCTATCCCCGTCTATCTTGTCTGTCTAGTCTATCTATCTAGTCTTGTCGGTCTAGTCTTGTCTGTCAAGTCTTGTCTGCGTACTCTTATCTCTATAGTCTTGTCCATCTAATCCTCTATGTTTAGTCTTGTCTGTCTAGTCTTGTCTGTCTAGTCTTGTCTGTCTAGTCTTGTCTGTCTAGTCTTGTCTGTCTAGTCTTGTCTGTCTAGTCTTGTCTGTCTAGTCTTGTCTGTCTAGTCTTGTCTGTCTAGTCTTGTCTGTCTAGTCTTGTCTGTCTAGTCTTGTCTGTCTAGTCTTGTCTGTCTAGTCTTGTCTGTCTAGTCTTGTCTGTCTAGTCTTGTCTCTCTAGTCTTGTCTGTCTAGTCTTGTCTGTCTAGTCTTGTCTGTCTAGTCTTGTCTGTCTAGTCTTGTCTGTCTAGTCTTGTCTGTCTAGTCTTGTCTGTCTAGTCTTGTCTGTCTAGTCTTGTCTGTCTAGTCTTGTCTGTCTAGTCTTGTCTGTCTAGTCTTGTCTGTCTAGTCTTGTCTGTCTAGTCTTGTCTGTCTAGTCTTGTCTGTCTAGTCTTGTCTGTCTAGTCTTGTCTGTCTAGTCTTGTCTGTCTAGTCTTGTCTGTCTAGTCTTGTCTGTCTAGTCTTGTCTGTCTAGTCTTGTCTGTCTAGTCTTGTCTGTCTAGTCTTGTCTGTCTAGTCTTGTCTGTCTAGTCTTGTCTGTCTAGTCTTGTCTGTCTAGTCTTGTCTGTCTAGTCTTGTCTGTCTAGTCTTGTCTGTCTAGTCTTGTCTGTCTAGTCTTGTCTGTCTAGTCTTGTCTGTCTAGTCTTGTCTGTCTAGTCTTGTCTGTCTAGTCTTGTCTGTCTAGTCTTGTCTGTCTAGTCTTGTCTGTCTAGTCTTGTCTGTCTAGTCTTGTCTGTCTAGTCTTGTCTGTCTAGTCTTGTCTGTCTAGTCTTGTCTGTCTAGTCTTGTCTGTCTAGTCTTGTCTGTCTAGTCTTGTCTGTCTAGTCTTGTCTGTCTAGTCTTGTCTGTCTAGTCTTGTCTGTCTAGTCTTGTCTGTCTAGTCTTGTCTGTCTAGTCTTGTCTGTCTAGTCTTGTCTGTCTAGTCTTGTCTGTCTAGTCTTGTCTGTCTAGTCTTGTCTGTCTAGTCTTGTCTGTCTAGTCTTGTCTGTCTAGTCTTGTCTGTCTAGTCTTGTCTGTCTAGTCTTGTCTGTCTAGTCTTGTCTGTCTAGTCTTGTCTGTCTAGTCTTGTCTGTCTAGTCTTGTCTGTCTAGTCTTGTCTGTCTAGTCTTGTCTGTCTAGTCTTGTCTGTCTAGTCTTGTCTGTCTAGTCTTGTCTGTCTAGTCTTGTCTGTCTAGTCTTGTCTGTCTAGTCTTGTCTGTCTAGTCTTGTCTGTCTAGTCTTGTCTGTCTAGTCTTGTCTGTCTAGTCTTGTCTGTCTAGTCTTGTCTGTCTAGTCTTGTCTGTCTAGTCTTGTCTGTCTAGTCTTGTCTGTCTAGTCTTGTCTGTCTAGTCTTATCTGTCTAGTCTTGTCTGTCTAGTCTTGTCTGTCTAGTCTTGTCTGTCTAGTCTTGTCTGTCTAGTCTTGTCTGTCTAGTCCTGTCTGTCTAGTCTTGTCTGTCTAGTCTTGTCTGTCTAGTCTTGTCTGTCTAGTCTTGTCTGTCTAGTCTTTTCTGTCTAGTCTTGTCTGTCTAGTCTTGTCTGTCTAGTCTTGTCTGTCTAGTCTTGTCCTTCTAGTCTTGTCTGTCTAGTCTTGTCTGTCTAGTCTTGTCTGTCTAGTCTTGTCTGTCTAGTCTTGTCTGTCTAGTCTTGTCTGTCTAGTCTTGTCTGTCTAGTCTTGTCTGTCTAGTCTTGTCTGTCTAGTCTTGTCTGACTAGTCTTGTCTGTCTTTTCTTGTCTGCCCAGTCTGCTCAGTCCAGACTTGTACGTACAATTTGTCTAGTCGTGTCTATCTAATCTTGTCAGTGTATTCTATCTATTTAAATATTCAATTAATGAAACGATGTAATAAGAATCGATTGAGTAAAAGTAGTGGAAGGGCAGTGCCGGTTCACACACTCATTCCGATTGCAAAGTGTGTCGAGTCTTGGCCGGAGGCGGCGATACAGCGGCGTTCTCCAATGGAGCGGCGGCGAGATCTCGCAAAAATAAAGCAAACTTTCGACGTTTCCCGCTACGGCCGTGGCCATTGGTTCCAGCTTCTCGCGACGTGACATACCGTCTTCTTGTTATCCTCATTGTCTTCGCGTTTGCTTTATCCCGTCGCAATCGTTACATCGCCTCCATCGTTAAACGCCGTCCACATTCCGCGCGACCGCATGGAAACTGGAAACTCCCAACGAAATGGTAGAAAGAAATAAAAAAGTTGAGTGGAAGAGTAAAGGATTGATTGCCGATGATGTTTTGTATTTATAGCATTCAGGTTTCTTTCTTTTCTTAAGAGCTAAACACACGCTAAACTAAAACTAATGAATAAGACAAATATTTTCGTTTTAAATTTGAAATTTGAACAACGATATCCAATAAATAGATTTCAAATGGCTTTGTCTAATATATCGAATAGATAGATTACAAATGGTTTTGTATAAAGGTAGACTTCCGAGCAAAGTGGCTCTGGCGTCACTAACGCAGCGTCAAAGCCGCCGCGACATAGCGATAGTATTATGCACTATGTAAATGTATGACGCGCAATTCGAACGCAGCGACACTGACGCACTGACGCTGAGTGCGTCAATGTCGTTGCGCTCGAATGGCGCCTCATACATTTACATAGTGTATAATACTATCGCTATGTCGCGGCGGATTTTCGCTGCGTTGGTGACACCAGAGCCGCTTTGCTAGGAAGTCTACCTTTATACAAAACTATCGACGCTGCGTTAGTGACGCCAGAGCCGCTTTGCTCGGAAGTCTACCTTAATAGAGATTAAATAAATACATTTCAAATGATTTTGTCTAAGAGATCAAATAAATAGATTTCAAATGGTTTAAAGGTAGATTTTCGAGCAAAGCGGCTCTGGCGTTACTAACGCAGCGATACTGACGCGACGATATAGTGATAGTATTACGCATTATAGATATGTATGAGACGCGATTCGAGCGTAGCGACACTGATGCGCTCAGCGTCAGTGTGTACATAATACTATCGCTATGTCGCCGCGTCAGTATCGCTGTGTTAGTGACGCCAGAGCCGCTTTGCTCAGAAGTCTACCTTTAGTCTAAAAGATGGAACAAATAGATTTTAAATGGTTTTGTTTAAGAGAACGAATAAGTGGATTCCAAAAGGTTTTGCCTATAAGGAAGATAGATAAGCCTAGAAAGATAGAAATAGACAAACAATTTTGAAATCATTTGTGTGCTCCATTTCTATAGAAAATAACGAATAGGATCGGTTAACCCAGATATTACCAGTAAGGGTCTTCCCATAAACCCCGCAAAAAGTATCTAAAGAGCTTTATGACCCGACACATCCATCATAGTCGCAGCGACACACCCACCCACAACTGCCACCGAATCTGCACAACTGTCGCCCGTTTTAATGTCCCGCCATCTGACTACAAATAACTCCTAATATCGGTTATTACCGCCGCGATAATCTTTAAAACCATTTATTTCGTTTCGATCTGCACACACCGAGTTATGTCCCGGATTCAATTATCCGTTTGTCTAATTGGATTTTCAACGGCATCGAATTTATTTATTTCAGCGTTTAGGGTTTAGTCAACTTGATGGTGTTAAATTTACTTTCTACTCTAATGGACAAAGCTAATGATTAATCACATAATATAAAGCAATTGACGATGAAGAAAACCAGGACTTGTAATAATTAAATATTTTTTAAAGTTTAAAGAAAGAAAGATTAAGAAATATTTAATTACTAGAGAAGTCCTGGTTTTCTTCATCGTAATTTGCTTTATATTGTGTGATTCATGTCTAGGCATTTGCTTTGTTGTACCACTAGTTGAAACATTATAAAAATAATGGTACTTACGTATTAACGCCACCACCGCTACATTTTTAAATGCCGCCAATCTACACCTAATTTTTTTATGATAAATCATAAAATAAATCATTTTATTTAAAATTAAAACATTTTTAAAACTCAAAATACTTTTAACCCCGGTTAGATTAGGTTACTGATAAATCAAGACAACATACGCGCGGCAGCGCGAACTCCCGATCCAATATATAGCGGTGGTGGCGTTAATACATAAGTACCAAAACAATAATAAATAATAGACACACAAATTGCGAAACTTACGCCTAGTGTCTATTATTATTTTTGAAAGTCTTATCTGATCTTTCATTTTCAGATTTTTAAATATTACGTTTGTAATGTCACAATTTAAGTGTTTGCTTGTTATTTTATCCGGTGGAAATCTGCGGGTTTTCTGTACAAATAATAATAGCTGTATGTTCTCGCGGTGCGGTAAATTGCGATCGGCATGCGAGACGATAAGGAGGAAACGAAACTGGAGGAAAAAAAACTCGAAAACCGTCTCGTTTTCGCGCGAGACATGCGAAACGTTCACGACACATTTCCAGAAAGAGAAAGCACAGTGTGTCGGGACCGTGGACATAAATCTCGACAATCGCACGATTACGTGAAACACCACACTTCATTCCGCATTTCTAATCACCCGCAAATATTTAAAACGGCTCGCTTTAAATAAATACCGCGTGTGTCTGCACTTGTGTACAGACGAACTCTTTTCTGCAAAAGCTTCTCTAAACAGAAACACAATATTTGCAATATTCGGATACACAGACAAAGTTTCACTTCCGTAACCCGTCAATTATTTTCCTTTTAAGGACCAATACATTGTCTGACCAATCTTGTCTGTACAAACTCGTCGAATTCTGTTTGAATCACTTGGAATTGTTCTTGTAACTTGAAAGGATTTCTAAATCAGTTTTCAAGGAAATTTTGATGAGTCCAGTTAATCGTCTGTAACTTGGAGACTAGTTAAGCGAGATTTATAAAATTTGATTTATGTGTAGCTAGTTGTGTTACGTAGTAGCTTATGTTGATAAAACACGTCAAATTCTGTTCTGCTACTAACTAATTGGAATTATTCTTGTAACTTGAAAGGATTCGTGAAACGCTTTTCAAGGAAATTTAGATTAGTCTAGTTCAGTGGTGGCGAACCTATGGCACGCGTGTCACAGCTGACACGTAGGAAAATTTTATTGGCACGCGGACTACTTCTCACGCATGCCTTCTAAACTAGTTAAACTATCTTTTCTAAAATAAATTTTTAAGTTTCTCAATCTACTTTTGTCCTTAATTGCGAAAGGGCGCACAAAAATTATAAAATTTAAAAAAATCACAAAAGCCGTATTTACAAAGCTACAATTTTGAAATTCGGGAATTTGTGAGATTTTGCCAGAATGTCAAATCATAGCAAGTTTCATCAAAATCCGTCGATTGGTTTGTAATTGCAAAAGACACACAAAAAATTATAAATTTAAAAAATTCACAAAAGTCGTATTTAGAAAGCCACAATTTTGAAATTTGGAAATTTGTGAGATTTTGCAAGAATATCAAATCATAGCAAGTTTCATCAAAATCTGTGGATTGGTTTGTCCGTAATTGCAAAAGGCGCACAAAAAATTACAAACTTAAAGAAATCACAAAAGCCGTATTTACAAAGCTACAATTTTCAAATTTGGTATTTCATGCCAAGTTTTCATCAAAATCCCTCGCTTGGTTTGTCCGTTACAAAATTGCAAAGACACACCAAAATTTACAAATTTCCTAAATTCACGAAAGCCGTATTTACAAAGCTACAATTTTTAAATTTGGCAATTTATGAGATTTCCCAAGAATATCATATCATACCAAGTTTCATCAAAATCCGTCGATTGGTTTGTCCGTAATTGCAAAAGTCACACAAAAATTTCCAAATTTTACCAAAGTCGTATTTACAAAGCAACAATTTTCAAATTTGGTAATTTCTGATATCTTGTAAGAATATCAATTCATACCAAGTTTCATCAAAATCCGTCGATTGGTTTGTCCGTTGCAAAATTACAAAAGACACACCAAAATTTACAAATTTACAAAATTTACGAAAGTCGTATTTACAAAGCTACAATTTTGACAATTTGTGAGATTTACCAACAATATCAAATCATACAACGTTTTATCAAAATCTGTCGATAGGTTTGTCCGTAATTGCAAAGGTCGCAAAAAAATTACAAATTTCAAAAATTCACAAAAGCCGTATTTACAAACCTAGAATTTTTAAATTTGGCAATTTGTGAGACTTTGCAAGAATATCAAATCGTACCAAAATTCATCAAAATCCGTTGATCAGTTTGTCCGTAATTGCAAAAGGCGCACAAAAATTTACAAACTTTAAAAATTTACAAAACCGTATTTACAAAGCTACAATTTCGAAAATTGGCAATTTGTGTCACCTCGTAAGAATATCAAATCATACATTTCGTCAAAACCTGTGGATTTATTTGCCTGTAATTGCAAAAGACACACAAAAATTTCCAAATTTTACCAAAGCCGCATTTACAAAGCTACAATTTTCAAATTTGGTAATTTGTGATATCTCGTAAGAATATCAATTCATACCAAGTTTCATCAAAATCCAAAATCCGTCTATTGGTTTGTCCGTTGCAAATTTGCAAAAGACACACACAAATTCACAAATTTCCAAAATTCACGAAGGCCGTATTTACAAAGCTACAATTTTGAAATTTTTATTAACTATTTTAATTCAACCTTGTTCGGTTTTAGCAAATCTAGTTCAGTTTAGTCTTTATCCAGTCTCTGGCATGATAATATTTAATCTAGCACGGTTTTAACTGATCTATTAGGAAGCTTGCTAGAGCAGTTCTGACACCAGATTCTCCACCATATCATTGCTAGAGCCGTTTTAGTCCCTATCCCTGCTAGAGCCTACTTATTATTTCTCTCTCTAATCCTCTTAAAAACCTCTAATTTCATATTTATAGTTCCATGTATCTAGTTTTTAGCGTCGCGCCACGTCTAGAATTGCATTGAATTGAATTGAAACAATTGAACTGAGTCGAATTGAACTGAGTTGAGTTGAATTGATTTGATTTTAATTGATTTGAATTTAGTTGAATTGAATGAATTGATTTGTGTTGATTCGAATTGAATTGAATTAAGAATTTAATTGAATTTATTGATTTGAATTGATTTGAATTGATTTGAATTGATTTGACTTGATTTGAATTGATTTCGATTAATTTGAATTAAGCTGGTAATTGAATTGATATGAATTGATTTTATTTGATTTGAGAGTTGATTTGGATTAATTTGCATTGAACTGAGAATTGAATTGATTTAAATTGTATTGAATTGAATGAATTGATTTGAATTGAATTGATTTAGATTGATTAGAATTGAATTGAATTGAGAATTTAATTGAATTGATTGGTTTGAATTGATTTGAATTAATTTGAATTGAACTGGTAATTGAATTGATTCGAAAGTTGATTTGGATTAATTTGAATTGATTTGGATTGAATTGATTTGAATTGATTTGATTTGATTTGATTTGATTTGATTTGATTTGATTTGATTTGATTTGATTTGATTTGATTTGATTTGATTTGATTTGATTTGATTTGATTTGACTTGATTTGATTTGATTTGATTTGATTTGATTTGATTTGATTTGATTTGATTTGATTTGATTTGATTTGATTTGATTTGATTTGATTTGATTTGATTTGATTTGATTTGATTTGATTTGATTTGATTTTATTTGATTTGATTTGATTTGATTTGATTTGATTTGATTTGATTTGATTTGATTTGATTTGATTTGATTTGATTTGATTTGATTTGATTTGATTTGATTTGATTTGATTTGATTTGATTTGATTTGATTTGATTTGATTTGATTTGATTTGATTTGATTTGATTTGATTTGATTTGATTTGATTTGATTTGATTTGATTTGATTTGATTTGATTTGATTTGATTTGATTTGAATTGATTTGAATTGATTTGAATTGATTTGAATTGATTTGAATTGATTTGAATCGATTTGAATTGATTTGAATTGATTTGAATTGATTTGAATTGATTTGGATTCATTAGGATTGAATTGAATTGAATTGATTTGGATTGAATTGATTTGATTTGAGAGTTGATTTGGATTAATTTGAATTGAACTGAGAATTGAATTGATTTGGATTGAATTGATTTGATTTGAATTGATTTGAATTGATTTGAATTGATTTGAATTGATTTGAATTGATTTGAATTGATTTGAATTGATTTGAATTGATTTGAATTGATTTGAATTGATTTGAATTGATTTGAATTGATTTGGATTGATTTGAATTGTTTTCAATTGAATTGAGTTGAACTGAATTGAATTGTTTGAATTCATTTGGATTGATTTGAATTGAATTGATTTTAATTGATTAAAATTTGGCTTACTTCTTCAAACTAGAACAAAATCCCATAACATCTTGGGATGGCTTAGCCAAGACACTACTCGAATCGGCCAAAACAACCCTTGGCACAAAGGAAAGAAATCGAAAAGACTGGATCTCAGACCAAACATGGCAACTTATACAAGACAGAAAGGATGCGAAGAAACTGGTACTCCAGTGCAAAACTTCGATGACAAAAAATTATGCAATCTGGAGATATACACAACTATGCAAACAAATTAAAGCATCTGCCAAAAAAGACAAGCGAATATGGATTGACCTGATATGTGAGCAAGCAGAAGAAGCAGCCAAAAATAACAACTCGAGGACTCTTTACACACTGACAAACAAGTTCTCCAAAAAGCACACAAAGACCACAAATATAGTTAGAAGCAAAGACAACCGCCCACTGACCACCCCAGAAACTCAGCCCGATAGGTGGAAGGAATACTTTGCTGATATGCTCAGCTCACCCACGGAAGACGAACTTGAGATAGCTCCAGAAGACAATGCAAATAAACAGCTGAATATAAAAATAGACGCGCCTTCAAAAACAGAAATACTAAATACCATCAGGCAGCTGAAAAACAACAAAGCGGCAGGGGTAGACAACATACCTGCCGAACTAATCAAGGTAGACCCTAAATGGATTGCACCTCTACTTGCAAAAATAATAAAAGGGATCTGGACAAACCAAGAAATTCCAGCAGAAATGAAACATAATCTCATTATCAAACTGCCAAAGAAAGGAGATCTAACGCAATGCAGAAATTGGAGAGGAATAACGCTGTTAAACACCATGAACAAAATTATTGCAAGTGTAATCCAACATAGGCTGGCAGAAGCATTCGAACCCATACTGCGTCCAAACCAAGCAGGCTTCCGCCCAAACCGCTCATGCATAGACCACATAAATTCAACAAGAATAATTATAGAACAATCCGTTGAATGGCGATCGCCACTATATCTTGTTTTCATCCACTTTGAACGTGCTTTTGACAGCCTATCCCACTCTGCTATATGGAAGATACTACGGACAAGAGGCGTGCCAATAAAAATCATCGACACGATTAGAGAACTGTACCATGACGTATCATGTAGTATCCTGCATAGCGGAGCTTCCTGAGTTAAAAACCGGAAAAACTCACCGGAAAAAGGTTGCTATGTAACCTTTTTCCGGTGAGATCAGGAGTGAAGCAAGGATGTGTGCTCTCTCCCTTGCTTTTTAACATTGCTCTTGACTATATCCTGGAAAAGTCTTGCAGACCAAACGATGGTATTCGATGGTCTCTTTACTCTAATCTCAAAGATCTCGAATACGCAGACGACATTTGCCTTTTTTCGCATACCTATGAAAGTATGCAAAGGCAACTCACCCTACTATCAGACATGGCACAGAAGATAGGGTTGAAAATAAATGTCTCAAAAACAAAAGCGATGCGAATGCACACAAATAACGACGCACCGTTTCAAATAAACGACCAACCAATTGAGAATGTAGAAAAGTTTCAGTATCTAGGAAGCACTCTCAACGAGACGGGCGGAACAGACCTAGACATTCTAAACAGAATTCAAAAAGCACAGATGGCATTCAGGCAACTAAACACAATATGGAGGTCCAACATCATGAAAACAAAGAGCAAGCTGCGTTTATATAGAACAAACGTCAAAGCAATCCTCTTATATGGATGTGAGACCTGGAAAAACACTAATGCCACAAAACATAAACTTCAGGTTTTCGCCAACAAATGTCTACGAATCATCCTCAGAATCTTCTGGCCACAGAAAATTACTAATGAGCAACTTCTTAAACGATGCGGAGAAGAAACAATAGAGCACGACATTAAGAAAAGAAAATGGGGATGGATCGGCCACATTCTAAGAAGAAAACCAGACGACATTGCAAGCAAGGGCAGTACTAGACTGGAATCCCCAAGGAACGAGACGACGAGGAAGACCGGCTTAAACATGGAGGAGAACAGTGTTAGATGAACTAAAAGCCCAGAAAACCTCTTGGAGTGAAGCCAAAGCAATGGCCCAGAATAGGGTCCGCTGGAGGGTGCTTATGGAGGCTCTATGCTCCACCTAGGAGTCCAGAACCCATGTATATAGGTCATAGGTTAGATTGGGTAATATTAGAACAGATAAATCCAGACCATATATCACGAGGTAGCGCGTCCTCTCGATCCAAAAATTAGAAAAAATAATTCAAATAATTTACCTTGAGACTTCCTTACATGCACTATAATCCGAGTTTTCTATTTATTCAATTTTGTCTCATAAAGTCATGTTTAATTCCTTGCATACGGATCAATAAAACAGTGATTTATTCACTAGTGCAATAAAAGTCTCCATGGCAACGCAACAAAATAACTCACTTACGAGCTCCGTAAACATAATCCTAAATAGAATTGAAAGTAGGAGATTATCACTACGATATCTTCTAATCTGTCAGTAGCTGGAATTACACGGATATCTTCTTTGGCACACCCCGCTCAAGGTGCGAGGTGTGAGCCGTTCGCTGCGTCAAAGCAAGTAACGAGAACGGTCAAGACCAATTTTTGTCAGGGGCTAAATGTTGATGCCGCCAAAATGGTGCCGCCAAATTTTGATGTTGTTGAAAGTGTACTGCAAGAGAAAAAGGTTGGGAATCACTGGTCTAGTCCTTTCTGTTTAGTCTTGTCTCTCTAGTCTTGTCTGTCTAGACTTGTTTGTTTAGACGTGTCTGTTTAGTATTGTACTTTAGATACTTGAGATTAGAACGCGAATTCCGTCCGATTTGAAAATATTTCTAATAGAAAATATAGAGGAAAATATTATGGAATTTTACAGGTTTCCCTTATTATGTAGTTTCAGGTGTATTTTCAGTTTCAGTCTGTTATAAAAACAAGCGGAAAATTTACTTTGCCGAAAACTTCTATTATTGTGGAAATCTGCTGAAACTTGCAATATGAATGTGATTTCATTTGTAACCTTCATTTAAGATTTTAAGGAACATATTGTAATCAGCAATGTACGTAATGCTTGTCATATAATTAGTGTAATATAAAGTTTGTAATATTATTATTGTAATATAAAATATTGTAACATAAGATATTGTATTTATTTATTTTACATGAATGGCCTTTAGGAACACATGAAGCCAAACATGATTTCGAATCATGTTTGACTTACAATAGGAGTTCCAGCAATGCTCGGTACTTCGAACCAGGGATTGTTAGTTCCTGGAACATAGAATCGCCGCCGCACCCACAGAGTGTCAGACGCGGACCAGGAAGCCGGTGGATACCACTCAGACGCGCCTGAATTTTTTGGCCAGGCTTTCCTTTTACTATCTTGAAAAGCATGGGTGCCTCTTCTGCCAGTTCCGCCGTACCGATGATCTTCATCTCCGACTTCACTGCCATTGAGGAATTATCCGTAACCCTGGCAAGGGGCCCTCACATGGTACTGTCACCCAGGCCAGGTGATCCATGGTTTTTTACGAGGTTGTTACTCTTCCCCTTCTCCACCCACATATTATTATATTACTACGTTTTTTTAATCCCACAAAGAGAAGAAAAAAAACGAAAATTTTGACAATAAATTAATTTGACATTTCGAAAGATAAGATATTGTAATATAAGATATTGTAATATAAGATATAGTAATTTGATAAAACTGAAAATTTAAAAACCGATTATTTATTCATATTTTTCGTTCTTTCAAAGTTTCCTTCCAACATTTGAAAATCTGTTTAAATCTGTATAAATGTGTAAATTAAAGTTTTGAAAGATCTCACAATCAGTAGCATAAGTTGCTACGCATTTAAAACGGTTTATATAGATGCAACTTAAGCCACATAAAGTTAATATGGTTGCATAGAACAAACTCTCACAACATAAATAACTCTGTAAATATCTTGTTTTACTGTCCATTCTATTTAAAAACGGAATATTGCGGGTATTAGCCAAACATTTCAAAATATCGATGGATATTTCGCCTCCCTTCCGCGATTTCCTATGCAGAAATGCGAGGGTTAGGTCAAACACGAGGGTGGAAAGTCCAGAATATATTTTAGATATAATTGATTTTTTTCATGTCGACAAAACAAATAAGACAACACTAGATCGACAAGATTGGACAGAAAAGTCTAGACATTTAAGATTAGAGATATTAGACTGGACAGATAAGACTAGACAGACAAAACTAGACAGACAAGACTAGACAGACAAGACAAGACAGATAAGACTGGACAGACAAGACTAGAGAGACAAGACTAGACAGACAAGGCTAGACAGACAAGACTAGACAGACTAGACTAGACAGACAAGACTAGACAGGCTAGACTAGACAGACAAGACTAGACAGAGAAGTCTAGACAGACAAGTTTAGATAGACAAGACTAGACAGACAAGTCTAGACAGACAAGACTAGACAGACAAGAGTAGACAAACAAGACTAGACAGAGAAGTCTAGACAGACAAGTCTAGATAGACAAGACTAGACAGACAAGTCTAGACAGACAAGTCTAGATAGACAAGACTAGACAGACAAGTCTAGACAGACAAGACTAGACAGACAAGACTAGACAGACAAGACTAGACAGACAAGACTAGACAGATAAGACTAGAGAGACAAGACTAGACAGACAAGGCTAGACAGACAAGACTAGACAGACAAGACTAGACAGACAAGACTAGACAGACAAGACTAGAGAGACAAGACTAGACAGACAAGGCTAGACAGACAAGACTAGACAGACTAGACTAGACAGACAAGACTAGAGAGACAAGACTAGACAGACAAGGCTAGACAGACAAGATTAGACAGACTAGACTAGACAGACAAGACTAGACAGGCTAGACTAGACAGACAAGTCTAGACAGAGAAGTCTAGACAGACAAGTCTAGATAGACAAGACTAGACAGACAAGACTAGACAGACAAGAGTAGACAGACAAGACTAGACAGAGAAGTCAAGACAGACAAGTCTAGATAGACAAGACTAGACAGACAAGTCTAGACAGACAAGACTAGACACATAAGACTAGACAGACAAGACTAGACAGACAAGACTAGACAGACAAGTCTAGACAGACAAGACTAGACAGACAAGAGTAGACAGACAAGACTAAACAGAGAAGTCTAGACAGACAAGTATAGATAGACAAGACTAGACAGACATGTCTAGACAGACAAGACTAGACAGACAAGAGTAGACAGACAAGACTAGACAGAGAAGTCTAGACAGACAAGTCTAGATAGACAAGACTAGACAGACAAGTCTAGCCAGACAAGACTAGACAGACAAGACTAGACAGACAAGACTAGACAGACAAGACTAGACAGACAAGACTAGACAGACAAGACTAGACAGACAAGACTAGACAGACAAGACTAGACAGACAAGTCTAGACAGACAAGACTAGACAGACAAGACTAGACAGACAAGACTAGACAGACAAGACTAGACAGACTAGACAGACAAGACTAGACAGACAAGACTAGACAGACAAGACTAGACAGACAAGACTAGACAGACAAGACCAGACAGACAAGTCTAGACAGACAAGACTAGACAGACAAGACTAGACAGACAAGGCTAGACAGACAAGTCTAGACAGACAAGACTAGACAGAGAAGTCTAGACAGACAAGTCTAGATAGACAAGACTAGACAGACAAGTCTAGACAGACAAGACTAGACAGACAAGACTAGACAGACAAGACTAGACAGACAAGAGTAGACAGACAAGACTAAACAGAGAAGTCTAGACAGACAAGTATAGATAGACAAGACTAGACAGGCAAGACTAGACAGACAAGAGTAGACAGACAAGACTAGACAGAGAAGTCTAGACAGACAAGTCTAGATAGACAAGTCTAGACAGACAAGTCTAGCCAGACAAGACTAGACAGACAAGACTAGACAGACAAGACTAGACAGACAAGACTAGACAGAGAAGACTAGACAGACAAGACTAGACAGACAAGTCTAGACAGACAAGACTAGACAGACAAGACTAGACAGACAAAGCTAGACAGACAAGTCTAGACAGACAAGACTAGACAGAGAAGTCTAGACAGACAAGTCTAGATAGACAAGACAAGACAGACAAGTCTAGACAGACAAGACTAGACAGACAAGACTAGACAGACAAGACTAGACAGACAAGACTAGACAGACAAGTCTAGACAGACAAGACTAGACAGACAAGACTAGACAGACAAGACTAGACAGACAAGACTAGACAGACAAGACTAGACAGACAAGACTAGACAGACAAGACTAGACAGACAAGACTAGACAGACAAGACTAGACAGACAAGACTAGACAGACAAGACTAGACAGACAAGTCTAGACAGACAAGACTAGACAGACAAGACTAGACAGACAAGACTAGACAGACAAGACTAGACAGTCAAGTCTAGATAGACAAGACTAGACAGACCAGTCTAGACAGAGAAGACTAGACAGACAAGACTAGACAGACAAGACTAGACAGAGAAGTCTAGACAGACAAGTCTAGATATACAAGACTAGACAGACAAGTCTAGACAGACAAGACTAGACAGACAAGACTAGACAGACAAGACTAGACAGACAAACTAGACAGACAAGACTAGACAGACAAGACTAGACAGACAAGACTAGACAGACAAGACTAGATAGACAAGACTAGACAGACAAGACTAGACAGACAAGTCTAGACAGACAAGACTAGACAGACAAGACTAGACAGACAAGGCTAGACAGACAAGTCTAGACAGACAAGACTAGACAGAGAAGTCTAGACAGACAAGTCTAGATAGACAAGACTAGACAGACAAGTCTAGACAGACAAGACTAGACAGACAAGAGTAGACAGACAAGACTAGACAGACAAGACTAGACAGACAAGACTAGACAGACAAGACTAGACAGACAAGACTAGACAGACAAGACTAGACAGACAAGTCTAGACACACAAGACTAGACAGACAAGACTAGACAGACAAGACTAGACAGACAAGTCTAGATAGACAAGACTAGACAGACAAGTCTAGACAGAGAAGACTAGACAGACAAGACTAGACAGACAAGACTAGACAGACAAACTAGACAGACAAGACTAGAGAGACAAGAGTAGACAGACAAGTCTAGATAGACAAGTCTAGATAGACAAGACTAGACAGACAAGACTAGACAGACAAGACTAGACAGACAAGACTAGACAGACATGACTAGACAGACGAGACTAGACAGACAAAACTAGAGAACACGAGAAAAATATTAAAATGATTATAACTTAACGATAATAAAAATGTATTATAAACAATTTCGTACGTGTGTATAAAATCTGTGTTAGGAATATTAATCGGCCATGTTTGGGAAGGTCTCGGTGAGCGTAGTCGGTTCGGGTAATTAGTTAGGCGAGCGAGACGAGCGTAATTGTGCCTCTCCGTCGGATTGGTCTGCGGAGAAACGACGAGGGGGCAGCGGACCGTGCGGACAATTACGACCTGGAAATTCACACATACTGGACGACTTAATGATTGGCTTTGCAGCGGACCGGCCGGCCGTGTAACTTGAACACACACAGCAAAACAAAATACAATCCAATGAAAGCAAAAGAAATCAAGAAGTTAAAAAATATTGTTGTAACTTGAACAATATATACATACGATAATATATAACTAAGATAACACTAATATAATCTAGACTAGAATTGTGATTTTAGGAAGCGTATAATAGCCTTCACAAAATCTAGGTTAGTTAAATAACTAGGATTTTCCAGTTTTCATATATAATTAACTAATTTATTCAGCTATAAGAATCTGAAATTCCACGTTTCTAGCTAGCTTAATAACTAGTTAGTTTGATACTGATTTTTTATGATTTTTTTTTATGGGTGGGCAGAATTAACTAGACTTTAATCAAATTTTGACATCATTTCATTCATACTTCGAACAATTTTTGTGAATTTTTTTGAATAATTTCAGCCAAAAATAACATAGTTACGGTGTGATGTCTGCCGAAGGTTGTATAGTTTTCCAATTGCGTGCAGTGTAGCCATTTCAATTTTCATTTGAAATCAAAAAGGTTTTGATATTACATTAATAACTTATTTTCTAAGCATATGAACCTCAATGCAGGCGAAAAAAATGAAATGAAAAATTTTGCAGGTGTTGCAACAATTTTTCTTCGATTTTCATGATTTTTTTCTCTAATTATGCAAGGAAAAATACCCTTAAAATCATGATATCATCCCACAAGTTGGTTCATATAGTTCGAAATTTTATAAAGAATCATACTATCAATTTTCATTATGATCGGTTCGACACTTTATGAGTTAGATTGCACGCAAATGTGAAAAAAAGTCGTTTCGAGATAAGCGAGGTAATGCAGCCTGTACTCGATGCACTTGGTTCTATGCTCATAAAATCTAAACGAATGCGAATTTCGATTTGAAATTTTGACAGCGTATTCTTGGATAGTTTAGCTAACGATTTATGCAATTAAAAGAAAATCTGATTTTTTGAACCTCATAATGTGGTTTCCCCCGTTAAGTGTAACTAATCTTAAAGATTTAACTAAAACCGTTGTAAGTGCCTAAATATACTAGCTAGGATAAAGTAGTTTGCATGGATTATTAAGTAATTAAATCAGCTATATGCGTCAATAAAAATTATTGTTACAACTTGACTTGTAACTGAGCAATCAACGTCCGAGTTTTTGCTAATTCAGACAATAATTATATTTTAAGGAACTGCAGATATTCTTCAAAAAATCTTCTATAAATCGATATGTTAACTAACTAAAATACTATAGTTTTCGTATTTGATTAACTAATTTATTCAACTATAAGAATCTGAAATTTGCCGCAGATAGCTAATTTAATACCTAAGTAGTTAAGGTTTAAACTATAGTGTAACTAATCTTTAAGATTTAACTAAAACTGTCGTAAGTACCTAACTATACAAGCTAGGATAAAGCAGTTTGCATGGATTACTAACTAATTAAATCGGCTATATGCGTCAATAAAAATTTTTAAAAGAAAAAAGTTAAAAAGTTTTGTTACAACTTGAGTTGTAACTGAGCAATCAACGTCTGAGTCTAAGTCCGAGTCTAAGTTAATCCAGACTATAATTGAGTTATGGGGAGCTGTAGATAGCCTTCACATTTTTTTTTATAAATCGGTTAGTTAACTAACTAACTAGAATATTCTAGTTTTCATATTTGATTAACTAATTTATTCAGCTATAAGAATCTAAAATTTTACGCATACAGCTAGTTTAATAACTAAGTAGTTAAGGTTTAAACTCAAGTGTAACTAATCTTTAAGATTTAGCTAAAACCGTTGTAAGTGCCTAAATGTTCTAACTAGGATAATGCAGTTTGCATAAATAACTAACTAATTATAGAAGCTATATGCATAATAATAATTATTGTTTCAATTTGATTTGTAACTGAGCAATTAACGTCTGAGTCTATGCTAATCCAGAGTATAATTGAGTTTAAGGGAGCTGTAGATACCCTTCACAAAATCTAGTATAAATCGATCAGTTAACTAACCAGAATATTCTAGTTTTCGTATTTGATTAACTGATTTAGTCGGCTATGAGAATCTAAAATTTCACATACGTAGCTAACTTAATAACTGGGTTCTTGAGGTTTAAAGTCATATTTATTCATATTTTAGGTGTCACTAAATCGGTTGTAACTATCTAACTGTATTAGCTAGGATAATCTGGTTTAGATAATTTAATAACAAATTAAATCAGCCATATGTAGTAAAAATGACCCCTTGTAAAAATGTGGACCTTGTCGGACGTAGAATGAAGTGCTCGATGTAGAATGTGCACTATGTAGAAGGTTCGTACTAGAAGGTTCGGGAATCGAGCCGTGGAAGAAATTAAGAAAATAGGACGGATACTGCAGATCTAGGAATATGAAGATTTGAGGTAAGGAAGAATGAAATGGGTGTTTAATGTTAGAAATCTGTGAATTTGCAATAAATAAACAAGTTATAGTCCAATAGTTGAAGTCATATTTCATACATCAATTGCCTTTTGAATGCTTGAAATGCCTTCCGAATGCTTGTAATGCCTTTTGAATGCTTGAATGCAACTTAGACATGGATTTTTAAAATTGCAAAAGCTATCTAAAAGTGAAAGTATTAATCACTTTCTAATCAAAATGTGTCAAATCTTGCTCTGTCTAAACACATTAATCTACCTTATGCTTTCTTGCTTATCATAGTTTGACGCTCTAGTTCGTTCATTAATAGAATTGTTTGTTTTATTCGGAATGAAATGGTTAACCGGATTTGTTAATTAGTGCTGCGATTATTTCATTGATCTAGTCTTATATGCTTGATTTATTATCTGCTACATTGAATTGAACAGTCGCATGTATGTAACAGTCGCAACTATCATATTCATATTATCTACTTAATTTATCCTTGATTATTTTCTCCTGCTTATCATAATGCGTTGCTTATTGTATTTTGACTCAGGTGTTTGGACAAATTTTTTTTTCAAGTATTTTTTATTAAAATTATGCCAACGTTTCGACCTGTATTCGGTCTTTATCAAGGCTACAAAAGAAAAAACAAAATTACAAATTACAAAATAACATAATTATAAAAAATCTTAAATACGTATATAAAAATTACAATAATAATAATTATTATTTTTTTATATTAGATAAAAGATTTTGTAATAGGATAAATTAAAAACTATTTGTTCTCACCTAATTTTTTTTAAAATTATATGATTTTGACATTTTTAAAAAAATTTGAAATTTATATTAATGTTTTGTTAGTAATTGGTTTCCCCGACATTACTATAATATTAAATGAAAATAAACAAAATAAATAAATTGAAGTTAAAATAGAAATCATCACATATCAAAAAGCATGAAATGAAATAAATTGTGATTAATTTGGCGTTTTATCGTAAAAGTCCAAAATTTAACTTAAAAAACAAGACCAAAAAACTCAAATTGTTTGTCGGAGTGCGTATAAATTTTGTGAATAGGAAATTAAAATTTGAATTTATTTTATGGTGGGAAATTGTTTGATAAAATAATGAATTAAAAGTAATTTAGTCAAATATAAACTAGAAAACAGTTTAAACTTTTTTAATTAAATTGCAATAAATCTTACTTAGGCCGTAGACATCTTCTCTATAATTTACTGTATTGTGTTTTTTAATGAAAATCATTTCGCTAATGTTGCGTTTGTAGAAATGTTTTTCAATGTCTAATATTGAGATATTATCAAAATCAAAATGATGACCAGATTGGAAAATATGAGTTGTTAAAGCGGTTTTATCGGGATTTAAATGAACATTGTTACAATCTGAGTTATGTTGGCGTGTTCTGTCTTTTAAATGTTGTTTTGTCTGGCCTATGTAAGATTTATTGCAATTCGAGCAATCGATCTTGTAAATCAAGTTTGAGTTTATTGTCTTAGGTAGTGGATCCTTAAGTTTTGTGTAATACTGTCCAATTGTTTTTGTATTGTAATATGTAAATTTGCAATTGTAAGGACTAAGTATTCTTTCAATGTTTTTTGTAAGTGATCCTATAGATGGTAAACTAAAAAATGTGTGGGTGTTGGTTTCAATATCTGTCAATGTTTTTAATTTGTTTGTATGCTCGTAATTGTTATTAGTTTTATCTTTACTTAGTTCTAGTCTTTTTTTAAAATATTTATCAACGCATTGTTTCACAATATAACTCGGATAGTTATTTTTGGTTAAATTTTTTTTGATTTTAACTAAATTATCTACATGAAAAGATGAGTGGCTTAATTTAATAGCACGATGTAATAAATTATTAACAACATTAATTTTCTGTTTTGTGTTGTGATGACTGAGGTAATTTAATATTCTATTAGGATTGTTAGGTTTAGTATACCAATTTGAGATTAACTGTTTGTTATGTCTAATTATTTTTGTGTCTAGGAATGGAATAGAGTTATCACTTTCTATTTCCATTGTAAATTGAATATTTTTATGAAAACTGTTAAATGTGTTAAAAATTAATTTTCTTTTTTCTTTTGGAACTAATAATATTGTGTCATCTACATACATTCTAATTAGTGGAAACTGAATTTTTAATTTATCTATTACAAATTTGAAAGTTTCGTTCATAATTAAATTAGCTAAAGTGGGACTTGTTGGAGCTCCCATTGCTGTGCCATCGATTTGTTTGTAAAAATTTTCTTTGTATATAAAATAAGCTGATTCAAATGTAAATTTTATTAACTTTAAGAATAGGTTTTTATCTAAACTTGTATATGGTTCAATAGAAGACCAATTGTTATTAACTATTGTGATAACCAATTCCCTAGGGATATTAGTGAATAATGACACAACATCTAGAGAAATGAGAACATAATCCTTAGGAACTGTTATTTTTAAGATTTTATAAGATTCAACTAGCTCGAACGAATTTTTTATGTTGTATGGTGAGGTTGACAAATATTGGATTAAAACTAAATGTAAGTATTTCCCTAGATTATAACCTGGCGAATCAATACAACTAACGATGGGTCTGAGGTTTAATTGAGGTTTGTGTGTTTTTCTAAGGCAATATAGTCTGGGTGGTACCGAATTGTGTCTAATCAATGTCTTGTACTGTTCTTCTGTGATATGGTGTCCTGTATGTAGTTCTTTCACTAGGGTATTGGAGATACGTTGATATTTTGAAATGGGATCCTTATTTAGTTTCGTGAAAGTATTCGTATTATTTACCATTTTATTAACTTCTGTTTCATATTCATGTTTAAACATGATTACAGTTATATTACCTTATCTGACTTGCTCACTAATAAGTTATCGTTGTTTTTTAAGAATTTTATCATTTCTGAAAGTTGTATTTCTATTGAGTGGTTCCAAACTGTGCTAGGTTTCTTGTTTATGTAATTGTGAGTTGATCCTGTAATTTTGTTTCTTGCTATATTCTTTTCTTCTTCACAGTCAATTTGTTTATGGATGCAAAATTCTACATCTTTTATCAGTTTTAGAATGGGAACTTTATTATCTTCAAAAGCAAATTTTGGGCCTAAACTAAGTAATGAACAAATTGGTTGTGGTATGTTTGTGTAGTTTTTTATAAATGAATTGTTCCCTATTGGTATTATTGGATTGTGGTTCATATTTATTAAGTTGTTCAATTTTTTACTGTTTTTGGATTTCGTTTCTTCAAACTTTAGGTTTCGTTGTCTCATGGCGATGGAGTCAATGTCATTTTTTGTTATGTACTCCATTTTCTTTGTTATTAGACTATGGTGTTCATCAATTTCCTTTTTTAATTTGTTAATTTTCCAGATAGTAATTTTTATCTCTAAATTGAGAATGGATTTTTTAAATTTAGTTCTTATATTATCTAATTTTCTATGGTAAGGATGATTATCAAGCTCCAGGGTATATAGGCATTTGATGTTGTTGGTAATATGATTGGGAATTACTTTCTTTTTCCGACATTGTATGAGGAAGATTAGTCTATTACTATATGAGGCTAATTTTGTTGATAAATTTATGTATTTTTTTGCAATTTGTTGTATATGGTTACCATATCTTTCTTTGATGGTGTTGAAAAAACCCTCTGTTAAGTAATTATTTTTTGATGTAACGTCCATCTTGTTTCAATGATTATTGTATTTTGACTCAGGTGTTTGGACAAATTTTAGTAATTTTAGTAATTCCCAATCATATTACCAACAACATCAAATGCCTATATACCCTGGAGCTTGATAATCATCCTTACCATAGAAAATTAGATAAACTTAATAAAGACGGAACAAAGCTTGAATATATAAATATACTCAACCTTTCCGGAACTCTATAATACTAATGAGTCTTTTTAGGACTACCAAAAACAAATCTCTTATGAAATTTGTCCGTTATTCTATAGCTTTCAGTCCACCTTCGTGGCACTCAACAAAAACCATAAAAATAACATTGAGTTTTAAGATCATGTCTTTCCGATACCTTGAGTGGATAGCCATCTGTGGACGCGTTTCGAGATCTATCTCTCATCAGCACAGCTATGCTTCCATGAACAATATTTTGTAAATCACTCACTTGAAAACCCATGTGGTGTTTGGGTTAGATGTTTTTAATTTTGACATTTTGTGAGAGAGACATGAACTTAGCAGGTTATTGATATAAATGATAAATTTTGAATTGGTAAAACCATACAACATTATAGATAATCAGATAAACTTAATAAAGACGGAACAAAGCTTGAATATATAAATATACTCAACCTTTCCGGAACTCTATAATACTAATGAGTCTTTTTAGGACTACCAAAAAACAAATCTCTTATGAAATTTGTCCACTGTCCACTTGTCCATCCAAGACAAATTTTATAAGAGATTTGTTTTTCGGTAGTCCTCAAAAGACTCATTAGTATTATAGAGTTTCGGAAAGGTTGAGTATATTTATATATTCAAGCTTTGTTCCGTCTTTATTAAGTTTATCTGATTATTTATAATGTTGTATGGTTTTACCAATTCAAAATAGAAAATTAGATAATATAAGAACTAAATTTAAAAAATCCATTCTCAATATAGAGATAAAAATTACTATCTGGAAAATTAACAAATTAAAAAAGGAAATTGATGAACACCATAGTGTAATAACAAAGAAAATGGAGTACATAACAAAAAATGACATTGAATCCATCGCCATGAGACAACGAAACCTAAAGTTTGAAGAAACGAAATCCAAAAACATTAAAAAATTGAACAACTTAATAAATATGAACCACAATCCAATATTACCAATAGGGAACAATTCATTTATAAAAAACTACACAAACATACCAATACCACAACCAATTTGTTCATTACTTAGTTTAGGCCCAAAATTTGCTTTTGAAGATAATAAAGTTCCCATTCTAAAACTGATAAAAGATGTAGAATTTTGCATCCATAAACAAATTGACTGTGAAGAAGAAAAGAATATAGCAAGAAACGAAATTACAGGATCAATTCACAATTACATAAACAAGAAACCTAGCACAGTTTGGAACCACTCAATAGAAATACAACTTTCAGAAATAATAAAATTCTTAAAAAACAACCATAACTTATTAGTGAGCAAGTCAGATAAAGGTAATATAACTGTAATCATGTTTAAACATGAATATGAAACAGAAGTTAATAAAATGGTAAATAATATGAATACTTACACGAAACTAAATAAGGATCCCACTTCAAAATATCAACGTATCTCCAATACACTAGTGAAAGAACTACATACAGGACACCATATCACAAAAGAACAGTACAAGACAATGATTAGACACAATTTGGTACCACCCAGACTATATTGCCTTAGAAAAACACACAAACCTCAATTAAACCTCAGACCCATCGTTAGTTGTATTGATTCGCCAGGTTATAATCTAGGGAAATACATTTAGTTTTAATCCAATATTTGTCAACCTCACCATACAACATAAAAAATTCGTTCGAGCTAGTTGAATCTTTAAAAAAAATAACAGTTCCTAAGGATTATGTTCTCATTTCTCTAGATGTTGTGTCATTATTCACTAATATCCCTAGGGAATTGTTTATCACAATAGTTAATAACAATTGGTCTTCTATTGAACCATACACAAGTTTAGATAAAAACCTATTCTTAAAGTTAATAAAATTTACATTTGAATCAGCTTATTTTATATACAAAGAAAATTTTTACGAACAAATCGATGGCACAGCAATGGGAGCTCCAACAAGTCCCACTTTAGCTAATTTAATTATGAACGAAACTTTCAAATTTGTAATAGATAAACAAAAAAATCAGTTTCCACTAATTAGAATGTATGTAGATGACACAATATTATTAGTTCCAAAAGAAAAAATAAAATTAATTTTTAACACATTTAACAGTTTTCATAAAAATATTCAATTTACAATGGAAATAGAAAGTGATAACTCTATTCCATTCCTAGACACAAAAATAATTAGACATAACAAACAGTTAATCTCAAATTGGTATACTAAACCTAACAACCCTAATAGAATATTAAATTACCTCAGTCATCACAACACAAAACAGAAAATTAATGTTGTTAATAATTTATTACATCATGCTATTAAATTAAGCCACTCATCTTTTCATGTAGATAATTTAGTTAAAATCAAAAAAAATTTAATCAAAAATAGCTATCCGAGTTATATTGTGAAACAATGCGTTAATAAATATTTAAAAAAAAGACTAGAACTAAGTAAAGATAAAACTAATAACAATTACGAGCATACAAACAAATTAAAAACATTGACAGATATTGAAACCAACACCCACACATTTTTTAGTTTACCATATATAGGATCACTTACAAAAAACATTGAAAGAATACTTAGTCCTTACAATTGCAAATTTACATATTACAATACAAAAACAATTGGACAGTATTACACAAAACTTAAGGATCCACTACCTAAGACAATAAACGCAAACTTGATTTACAAGATCGATTGCTCGAATTGCAATAAATCTTACATAGGCCAGACAAAACAACATTTAAAAGACAGAACACGCCAACATAACTCAGATTGTAACAATGTTCATTTAAATCCCGATAAAACCGCTTTAACAACTCATATTTTCCAATCTGGTCATCATTTTGATTTTGATAATATCTCAATATTAGACATTGAAAAACATTTCTACAAACGCAACATTAGCGAAATGATTTTCATTAAAAAACACAATACAGGAAATTATAAAGAAGATGTCAACGGCCTAAGTAAGATTTATTGCAATTTAATTAAAAAAGTTTAAACTGTTTTCTAGTTTATATTTGACTAAATTAATTTTAATTCATTATTTAATCAAACAATTTCCCACCATAAAATAAATTCAAATTTTAATTTCCTATTCACAAAATTTATACGCACTCCGACAAACAATTTGAGTTTTTTGGTCTTGTTTTTTAAGTTAAATTTTGGACTTTTACGATAAAACGCCAAATTAATCACAATTTATTTCATTTCATGCTTTTTGATATGTGATGATTTCTATTTTAACTTCAATTTATTTATTTTTGTTTATTTTCATTTACTATTATAGTAATGTCGGGGAAACCAATTACTAACAAAAAATTAATATAAATTTCAAATTTTTAAAAAAATGTCAAAATCATATAATTTAAAAAAAAAATAGGTGAGAACAAATAGTTTTTAATTTATCCTATTACAAAATCTTTTATCTAATATATAAAAAAAAAAAATTATTATTGTTGTAATTTTTATATACGTATTTAAAATTTTTTATAATTATGTTATTTTGTAATTTGTAATTTTGTTTTTTCTTTTGTAGCCTTGATAAAGACCGAATAAAGGTCGAAACGTTGGCATAATTTTAATAAAAATATTTGAAAAAAATTTGTCCAAACACCTGAGTCAAAATACAATAATCATTAAAACAAGATGGACGTTACATCTAAAAATAATAATGCGTTGCTGTAATCCTTGCATCAATAGCATCCTAAATGATTATAGAAATAATTGATTGATTGTTCAGTTACTTGCTGCAACTTGCTGAGTCCCAAAAGTCTTGGAATCCACTCTTGCCATGAATTTGAAGAAGTTGGGTTAGGTTAGGTTTTCACGTCCCAAACGTCTTGAAATTCAGTCTTGCCATGAATTTGAAGAAGTTGAATTCTTAATTGACACATAAAATTAAACAAATTATCAAATGTCATTTTTAAGTAGCTGTCAGTGGTCTTGAGGTTATGTCGCATTATTTTTAGTGTTAAGTTCAACAATTTCATTAGTTTTAAATAAAACGCCTTCTCATAAATTTAATATTTTTTTGTTGTGAATTATAAAATTAATAAACAAGAACAGACATTACAACAGATGTTGAATGTGTTGTCCATTTTCACAAATACACAAATTAATTCGCCGTTTTATGTTATCGAACACAATTTGTAATACTGTGTTGTCTATCTCTTCACATTTTCTTATTACATTGTTTCGCAGATCTTCTAATGTATGCACTGGACTGCTGAATACTGAATTTTTTAAATATGGAAAAAGAAAAAAGTCCAGAGGAGTTAGATCACAAGAACGTGGTGGAAATCGGTCTTTGCTTATTAGCCTGTCCTCGAAGAATTCCTTAAGACAATTTAATGTTTCACGGGCATGCACAGTGCCCGTGAAATCAGATGATGAAATGATGAAATGACAAATGAAATGAAAATTAAAAAAAATTTAAATAAAAAAAAAAAAAATGAAATGACCGCACAGGTCTAGCAAAATCTTGTTGCAAGAAGCCATTGGAGTTCATCATCATGGAGTTCATCAAGTTCGTTAATAAATTGTTGCAAAATAGTGGCTCTATAAGTGGCAGCGTTTAAATTACCACCGATAAATATTGGACCGATAATTCTGCGTCTTGACATTGCTAACCACACACCAGCTTTGATTGGATGCAGTGGAGTCTCTCTAAAAAAATGTGGGTGGTCAACACTCCACATGCTCATGTTTTGGGAATTAATGTATCCGTTTAGATGAATCCAGGCTTTATCAGTGAAAAAAGTTACAATTTAACACTTCGTCGTTCATATTTTCATTGAACCACCAACAGTAGGCCAATCTTTTATTATAATCGAGTGGTAAAAGTTCTTGGTGCATTTGCAACTTATATGGTTTCATGTGAAGATCTTGACGAATAATCCTGTGAGTAATAGTACGACTTAAATTCAACTGTTGTACTAGTCTCCTGATTGAAATGGTAGGTTCGTCTTGGACTGCATTTCTGATGTTGTTTATAATATTCTCATTATTAATACGAGGCCTTCCACTTCATGATTTGTTGTCAATGTTACCAGTACTTCGAAAGCAAACAACTGATCGTAATACTTGCCTTCTAAACTGATTCATATTAAATACAGCCATAAGAAAACGTTGCCCAAATTTTTCAGTGCACGGGTCGATACTGTATTCCCATTCACCATTTTCCAGGCGTTTACCATTACGAAAATAACTTTCGACAATAAAAGTTTTCTGCTCTTTTGTAAACATTTTTAAATTAAATAAATTAAGTAAGACCGGTAGAAATAACATAAAACGGCGAATTAATCTGTGTATTCGTGAAAATGCACAACACATTCAACATCTGTTTTAATGTTTGTTCTTTTTTATTAATTTTATAATTCACAACACTATGAAAGTGTTAAATTTATGAGAAGGCGTTTTATTTAAACTAATGAAATTGTTGAAATTAAGACTAAAAACAATGCGACCTAACCTCAAGACCACTGACAGCTACTTAAAAATGACATTTGATAATATGTTTAATTTTATGTGTGTGAAATGACCCAAAAGTCCCAAAAGTCTTGGAATCCATGCCATGAATTTGAAGAAGTAAAATTCATGGCATGGATTCCAAGACTTTTGGGACTCCCGTTACATTTTTTCAATATTAATGCTCAATATTAATGTTTTTATCTCTAATATTGATAACAGGTCTGATTGTCTGTTTCTAGATAATAGGATGAGTTAATTAGTGCGGTGATGGTGATGTATTGAAAAAGTTATTGCTGGCAGTTGAATATTTGTGTATCGAGTCCCACGGCCCAATCACGCATTCAGCTCGTTACACAAACACCGATACGTGACGTTCTCGGGATACCGTAATCGAATCGATTAACCGAGGTAATTGGGAAAACATTGAGGCGAACGGATGGTTTCTCGAAAAAGTACGAAACGCGGCCGCGCGGCTGTGAACGGCGTCGCGAGGCGGAATGCACCTCCGCCGCGTTCGTGGCTCCCACAAGTCGTCACGCCGCTGATTGCGAGTCGGAGGAATCGTGGATCCGCGTTTCTTCCAAATTACTGTAATCCCGGCGCAAAATACGCGCGCGGACCTACGACTATTATGCATTATTACGACGCTGTCACGAACTAGGAAAAAGCTCGAAAGTTTCTCCAACTTTTCAGTTTACCTTTCGAGAAACTACCAACCCATTGTTAAACCAACATATTATCACGAAACTCAATATATAGTTCATATAATATGTATTATTTCAAATTAGAAGGTTTATTTTAGACATACAAGACCAGACAGACAAGACTAGACTAGACCGACTAAACTATATTAGACTAGATTAGACTAGCTAAAACATTCTAGCTAAACTAGAATAGACTAGACTAGATTAAACTAGACAGAGTAGACAACCTAGACCAGTGGTCGCCAAAGTTGTCGATACCGACCTCCGGGGGGTCGATAAGAGTTCTCCAGGGATCGATTAATACACGAGCGTCGAAAGGGAGTCGATTAATATATGAGGATCGAAAGGGGGTCGATTGGGGGTCGATTAATACCAAATCGAGGGGGTCGATTGATCCTCATCAATTTAACTGTCTAGGAAAAAAATAAAAGTGTGATTCTTCAATTCGTTGAGTTACGTCGGATTCTTTCTGATTTTTTGAACCTACAGTGTGGTTTCCTCCCTTTTAAGCCTCCTTCAGACCGGCACGGAGCGTTTGCGCCGCGAAATTTACGCAGCGAAAAATTTGCTAGCGGCGCGGCAGCGAAATGGTTATGCCCACACCAAAACGCAATTTTTAAGTGTATAGTCATGAGTTCCTGAAAGGAAGAAGCCCTGCTAATATTAGTATTGCAAACTGTACAGTTTTGCAAAAAAAAAAATATGCCAAAACAGTCTTTACATTTATAGCTGTAACTGCAAAACCACAAAAGCTACAGCTAAAAATGGTTTTAACAGATTATTAAAGCTTAATAAATTTGCAAAAATTAGATATATAACTTCTTTGCCTCACTGCAAAAACAAATGAATTACAGTTTTTCAAAAAAAAAACAATGGATTCCAAAACTGTTTTTCTTTACATTTTTGGTTGTTACTTCAAAACCAAAAAAGCTACAAAAATGATTTTAACAGATTATTAAAGCTTAATAAATTTGCAAAATTTGATATGTAACTTCTTTGCCTCACTGCAAAAACAAATGAATTACAGTTTTTCCAAAAAAAAACAATGGTTTCCAAAACTGTTTTTCTTTACATTTTTGGTTGTTACTTCAAAACCAAAAAAGCTACAAAAATGGTTTTAACCGATTATTAAAGCCTAATAAATTTGCAAAAATTTGATATATAACTTCTTTGCCTTACTGCAAAAACAAATGAATTATAGTTTTGCAAAAAAAAAATTCAGAAGAAGAAAATCGGAAAAGAAAAAAGTTTGTCACTTTTTATTAGTTTTTGATTTCTAAAACACCTAAAACTCATTTAAGAAATAAAAGTAAAAAAAAATGTGGGTTCATAAAATCAACAAACCTAATTTTCAACATTTTCAAATCTCGTCAATTTCTTCTAATTCTAATACAACAATTCTCTTACAAATTTTGTCCTTTCTCTTTATATCTTTATAGTTTTCATCATCCAGGTCATACAATATAGGATATTTTCTAAAATTATAAATCAACTGACTGCATCGCTGCACTACCGCGGTTATGGCGGAAATTGCGCCTGTTGATCTGAACATTTGCATAAGCCGCCACGTCCGCTGCGATAACGCACCGGTCGCCGTAGCGAAACTGCCGCGCCGGTCTGTAAGATCTTTTAAACTGTTCTAGATAGTTTTATCTGTCTAGGCTTGTCCATCTAGCATAGTCTAGCGTTGTTCATCTAGCCTAGTCTAGCCTTGTCAGTCTAGTTTTGTACAGTCTATCTTGTCGGAATCAACTCTCCAATTAATTTTATAATAATTTCTTTGCTCTCCAAAATTCACAGTCGTGAGCTAATCTTCTCCGTCTCTGCAGTTGTTTCGATTTTCATCGCTCTGATCATCTATCCAGTGTGCTTCGCCGCAGGGCTTAACCTACGTAATATTAACTTAGGTAAGGAGTGAATTGATTTTTTTCTTATGGTGATGGTGCTATGGTGCTTGCGAAATTGTTATTAGGTAAATTAGACCCTTATTTAATAGATCCTTGATGTACTTAGTTTTTTTTTTTTGGGTATATAATAGATCCTTAAGGCACCCAGATTCATATTTTAGGTTATATAATAGATTCTTAGGGCACCCAGATTCATATTTTAGGGTATATAATAGATCCTTGGGGCACGAGGATTCATATTTTAGGGTATATAATAGATCCTTGGGGCACCCAGATTCATATTTTAGGGTATATAATAGATCCTTGGGGCACCCAGATTCATATTTTAGGGTATATAATAGATCCTTGGGGCACCCAGATTCATATTTTAGGGCATATAAAAGATCCATAGGGCAGCCAGATTCATATTTTAGGGTATATAATAGATCCTTGGGGCACCCAGATTCATATTTTAGGGTATATAATAGATCCTTGGGGCACTCAGATTCATATTTTAGGGTATATAATAGATCCTTGGGGCACCCAGATTCATATTTTAGGGTATATAATAGATCCTTGGGGCACCCAGATTCATATTTTAGGGCATATAAAAGATCCATAGGGCAGCCAGATTCATATTTTAGGGTATATAATAGATCCTTGGGGCACCCAGATTCATATTTTAGGGTATATAATATATCCTTGGGGCACCCAGATTCATATTTTAGGGTATATAATAGATCCTTGGGGCACCCAGATTCATATTTTAGGGTATATAATAGATCCTTGGGGCACCCAGATTCATATTTTAGGGCATATAAAAGATCCATAGGGCAGCCAGATTCATATTTTAGGGTATATAATAGATCCTTGGGGCACCCAGATTCATATTTTAGGGCATATAAAAGATCCATAGGGCAGCCAGATTCATATTTTAGGGTATATAATAGATCCTTGGGGCACCCAGATTCATATTTTAGGGTATATAATAGATCCTTGGTGCACCCGGATTGATATTTTGAGGAAAAGTCAATGGAAAAAGTCAAAATAGAAAAAGTCAAGGATATAAATGATCCTTGAAGTACTATGATACTGCAGTTGCTTGAGGAACAAATTTTAATGTTATGCAATTTTTGAGGAACAGTCTCCAATGTTTGGGATCTTTAGGGAACTATATTATAATTTCTAGGGTTGTACCCTAGGTAAATTAGCTCCTTAAAGAACGTCAGGGGTATATAATAGATCCTTGAATTGGAGTTTCGGAGTTGAAGCGAAGTGCGACAGTCGTGTTATACTAAGTTAGTTAGAGTGTTTCCCGGTGTTTGGTCGCTAGCGTCGAATTTCTAGCGGAGGCCTAGAGCCTATAAAGTCATTATCATTGTAAGCGATTGAGTAAACAAATAAGGGGGCGCTGTGTATCAAATTATTAAGCCAGCGCGGGTATTAGGAGTGCAGAACAGTGAAGAGTGAGCTGTAGTGCGCGCGGAGGATTCTGCGAAGCACGCGATGGCCGGCAGCGGGGAAAGAGGCAGCATCTCTTAAGAGAGGAATTCGCGCCGTTTAGAAGAAGTAGGCGGTTAGATCGAACTCTAGAAGCTTCTCATAAAAAGAAGAGGAAGGAGAAGGAAAGTCCAGTCGGAGAAGTAGACCCTATATCGATGGAATTATTGTTAAAGGAGATGGTTGAAGTGAAAGATCAGTTAGTGGAGTCTAATAAGAAAAATGACTATGGAAAAGGAGGAGGACAAAGTGTGGAAAGCTGGGCTGATGGAGCAGCTGAAGACAACAATTAGTGCGGACGGATTAGTGCGGACAACAATGAGACCAGGGAAAGAGTGGCCAACCTGGAAAAGGAACTTAAAGCAGTTAAGGTTAAAAATGCAGGCCTAGAAATAGAACTGAAAAAAAAACGAACTGGTAGGAAGAAGATTGGATGAACTTTTCAAATTAGAAGAAGAAAAGGACAAACAGAATAGGAAATGTAACACAGTTATAAATGGTATTAAAGAGGCGGAGAATTGGAAAGTGGAAGTGAAGAAGGTATTTTCGAATACACTCATGTTGGAGCCTGCAATCCTGGAGATGTATAAAGTGGGAAAAACAAGCGGAAATGGCGTTTCACCCATAGTAGTTAAACTAAGTAAATGGGAAGAGAAAATGGATGTGATGAGAAATAAAAATAAATTAGCCGGCAGTAATATTTATATAGATGACGACTTAACCGTGAGGCAGAGGAAAATTCAACAGGAACTTAGAAAGAAGGCAAGAGTGGCAAAGTTGGAAGGGAAAGAAGTGAAACTAGCGCATCAGAAGTTGAAGATAGATAATGAATGGTTCATTTTAAATGAAGTGACATTATCTTTAGAGAAAAAGGTTTTTCAGCGAGTGGGGGCGGTGGCGGTAGGGGGCGGAGTGGAGGTTTGGGGGAGGGTCTAGAACAAATTAAAATATTGGTATGGAATATAGCTGGTCTTAAAAAAAAGTCCTTATGAGACTATTTGAAAAGTTTTCACATAATAGGTTTGCTGGAAACGTGGGTGGAAGAGAAGGACTGGCCGGATGTTAAATCTAAGTTACCTAGGGGATTTAGATGGGAGTGTCAAGGTGCCCTGAAGGAACAGGTCAAAGGTAGAGCGAGGGGAGGAATAATAACAGGGGTGCAAGTAAATATTGTCGAGTCAAGAGAGAACTATCAGGAGGAATTTGAAGGTATTCAAGAGAGGGCCGTGGAAATCAATGGGGACGTGTTAAGATTGTTCATAATCTATAACAACCAAAATTTGGAGCTGTTTATGAAAGAAATTAACATAAGAGCTAGCGACGTGTCAGGAGAAAGAATTGTCTTGGCAGGAGATTGGAACGTAAGGATAGGTGAACTCCAAACAGAAAATATAAGTGCGGAGGGTTCGAAGATAACGAATCGATCGAGGGATAAGTTAGTTACCAAAGAAGGCAAAACATGGTTGGAATGGGTGGAAGATAAGGAATGGAATGTAATTAACGGGTGTGTTGAAGGAGACTGGAGCGGGGAATTCACTTATGCTGGTGGGAGAGCGGCATCGGTAATTGATTATCTAGTAGTCAATGAGGTAGCAAGAATGCGCATAATGAACATGCAAGTAGGCGAGAGAGATAAGTCTGATCATTTTCCATTGGAAATAACGTGGGAACGTAAAATCAGGACAGTGCCAAGAGAGAATAGTTATGCTAAAGTAGTCTCGGTTTGGAACGATAAAGCCATTGTTAAGTTCCAAAGCAATTTGGAAAGAATAACTCCGGGAGTCGGTAGTTTGCAGCATTTAATGGAAGTGGTTCGAGAGGTAGATTCGATAGCAATGGTTCGGGTCAAGATCAAATGTGGAGGGGCTAAAGAAACATATATGGTTGACGATGAAGTCAAGGAACTTAAGAGGTCTGTGAGAAAGAAGTTCAAAAGGTGGAAGGAGGGCCAGGACTCGATGGAGGAATACAATAGGTGCCGTAAGCAGCTGAAGGAGCTGGAACTACAAAAGAAGAAGGAGAGAGAAGCCGCGCAGTTCGAGAAGTTAAAGGAGATCCAAAATGAAGCGGATATTTGGAAAATGGTGTCAGCTTATAGACGAAAACAAGGGTGTTGTGACAAGCCGCTGGACCTGTGGAGAACCTACTTTAAAGAGCTGCTAACCAGTGGTGTGTCCGAACAGTTCGGCGACGAGACAGGAGGGGTTAATGGGGCAGTAATTGGCAGTGATGAATTTACGTGGGAAGAATTTACAAGTGTTGTGGATAGGCTTCCGAAAAAAAAGCAGTGGGCTTGGACAGTATGCCGAATGAAGCGTGGAAGCATGCGCCGATACTCATCCAGCAAGAGCTTTTCAAAGAGCTAAACAAGATGTACAGAGGTTGTAAAAGGGTGCCGGAGAGCTGGAAGCAAGGATTAATTGTACCAATATATAAAAGTGGAGATAGGGAAGACTTAGCAAACTACCGAGGAATAACGGTTATGGACTCGTCTTATAAAATCTATGCAAAGCTGTTGGAGCAAAAGCTTTTATGTGAGGAGGAAGGTAAAGGCCTAATCCCAGATGTGCAAGCTGGATTTAGAAAACATTATAGTACGGTGGAGCACCTGGTGACGTTGAAATATATTGTGGAGAAGGAATTGGTTAAGAAACAAGGGAAGCTTTACGCTCTGTTTATAGATTTGAAGGCAGCTTACGACACCGTGGGGAGGGAGAGAATGTGGGAATGTCTGAGAATAAAAGGTATAGCGCGGCAGTTAATCGAGAGAATCAGGGATTTATATCAGCATACCTGTTGCAGAGTGAAAGTAGGAGCGGAAGTTTCAGAAAGTTTTGAGGTTAGAATGGGGCTAAGGTCCGTTGAGTCCAATATTATTTAACCTGTACACGGCTGATTTAGAGAGTGTACTGAGCAAAAGTCAAGCTGGAGGGGTAGTAATTGGGAATAGGAAAGTTTGGAGTTTGGCTTACGCGGACGACGTTGTAATCTTAGCTAGTACGAAAGGAGAAATGTCAGAGATGATCGATCGGGTGAAAAGATTTTTTGAAAAGTGGAAACTGGTAGTGAATGTGAAAAAGACTAAATGGATGGTGTTTCGAAAGAGAGCGGGTAATAGGAGTGAATCGTTTAAGTGGGGAAGCAGCATAATTGAGCAAGTTAGCAGCTTCAAATACCTTGGGTTTATGTTTGGGCAGGATGGGTGCGCTAAAGACCATGTGAAATATATTTGTAAAAAGGCGTGGGTGGCTTCAAACGGGCTATGGAATGTATGCTTGAACAATAACTTTGCAGCGAAAATGGTAGTGTGGAAGGCATGTGTGAGAAGTATTCTTTTGTATGGAGCGGAAGTGTGGGGAGTGAGAGAGGAGGAGAGAATTGAAAGAGTGCAGCTGCAGTTTCTAAAAATGGCCCTCAAACTAGACAGGTCCACGCCGACGTACATTGTGCTGCAAGAAACAAATATGGTGAAAGTGTTTTCGCAAGCAGCTAGGAGGGTCGTCAAGTTTGAAAGGAAAGTGTATGGAATGGGCAATTAACGAATTGTAAAAGAAGTACTGAGAGTTGTAAGAATGGAAGGTTTGGGTATTCATAAGGTGACAAAATGGGGGAGTGAAAGGAAGAAGTTGTATGAAAGCTGCGGGTGGAGATACGGGGAAATTGCGAGAATGTTTGTGAGTGGAAGGAAGGTGGAAGAACTGGTATATGAAAGGTTAACCGAGGTGGAGCTGCAGAGTCGTCAGAGGATGATCGAGGGGAGTAATTTTCTACCTGAATATGGGAGCGTGCAAGTGTATCAAAGGCTCCCGTTGTACCTTACAAGAGATAGACTTACTCAAACATTGATAGCACGGCACAGATGCGGGTCTGAGGAAAAGGGCAGGAGATACTGGATGGGCTCCCGTTTTAAACGATTGGAGATATGTGGGGAAGCTAGTGACGTGTGGGCGCATTGGGCTCAAAGCTGTGCAGGATGTCAGTGGAGCAGGGAGGAGAGTGTGGTAGTAGAAGACTGGGGCTCGTGTATGAGGGAGGACGGAGCGGAAAAGAGTGGTGGAGTTAAAAAAGAATAAAATTTTAGTTCTTTTACCATTTGGTGACGCGTGATTTTATAATTATTATTATTTGAGAGGAAATGTTGTTTTTGAGAGGACTGTTTTTTTTTATTTCTTTTTCTTTTTGTTTGTTTTCTTGTAGTTATTTATTATTTTTTGTTCGGTCTTAGGTTGGAGCGTGTGTGTAATTATTTGGTTAACATAGATGGTAGCACTGTTATATGTAAAACTGTAGTTGTTTATGCCAATAAAAGGAATCTAATCTAATATATATATATATATATATATATATACTGGAGTATGTAATAGATCCTTGAAGAACTAAGATGAAGATGTCGAATTAAAAAAGAGATCCTTAAGGAACAAATTTTAATACTGGAGTTGTTTGAGAAACTAATTTTGAATACCTCAGGACAAGTTCATTACATCAGAAATTTTGGATTGAGAGGTCTCTAGTAGGAATTTCATTACAATATTCAGAATGCATGCAGTAAAGTCAAATGGCCGACTTTGCCATCGTTCTGCCTCGTTCCTTAGATATCGTATACTGTGTGATTTTTTCGTCCGATTTTTGTTTGCAATCCACTTGAATCTTTGTTATAATCGTAATATTTTGACGTAAGTAATTTAATTATGATACAATTAACCTTAAAATATGGAGGTTTAAACATAAGTGTCCCAAAGTACAAGGATCTCCCCTACTAAGTTATTTTTTGGGTATGTAATAGATCCTTGAGGCACCCAGATTGATATTTTGGGGTATATAATAGATCCTTGAGGTACAAAACTAAACTATTTGCAAAATTAATTTTTGCAAAGATAGTTGCAATCTAGACTAACTAAGCTTCAATCTTCAACCCAGTTTGTAGATTTAGACTTGGCATTTAATTAGTTATAACGGTTTAAACTTTGACGACTAATTTGGCAACAAAGTGTGATTTACGTTTATTTATTGCCGGTTTGTGAGAAACATATTTAGCAAAATTAATTTTTGCAAAGATATTTGCAATCTCGACTAAATAAGCTTCAATTCTCAAAACAGTTTGTAGATTTAGACTTAGCATTTAATTAGTTATTACGGTATAAACTCTGACGACTGAATTGGCAACAAAGTGTGATTTACGTTTAGTTACTGCCGGTTTGTGCAAAAACTATTTGACAAAATTTATTTTTGCAAAGATAATTGCAATCTAGACTAGCTAAACTTCAATTCTCAACCCAGCTTGTAGATTTCGGCTTGGCATTTAATTAGTTATCACTGTTTAAACCTTGACGACTAAATTGGCGACAAAGTAAAATTAGTTAAAGTCGGTTAGTACGAAAACTATTTGGCAAAATTAATTTTTGCAAAGATAATTCCAAGCTCGACTAACTAAGCTTCAATCCTGAACCCAGCTTCTAGATTTAGATTTAGCATTTAGTTAGTTATCATGCTTTGAACTTTGACGACTGAATTGGCAACAAAGTGTGATTTACGTTTAGTTATTGCCGGTTTGTGCGAAAACTATTTGAAAAAACTAATCTTTGCAAAGATATCTGCAATCTCGACTAATTAAGCTTCAATTCTCAACCCAGTTTGTAGATTTAGACTTGGGATTTAATTAGTTATCACGGTTTAAACTTTGACGACTAAATTGGCGACAAAGTAAGATTAGTTAAAGTCGGTTAGTGCGAGAACTATTTGTCAAAATTAATTTTTGAAAAGATAATTGCAATCTACATTAACTAAGCTTCAATTCTCAATCCGGTTTGTAGATTTAGTCTTAGCATTTAGTTAGTTTGCACGGTTTAAACTTTGACTACTGAATTGGCAACAAAGTGTGATTTAAGTTTAGTTATTGCCGGTTTGTGCGAAAACTATTTGACAAAATTAATTTTTGCAAAGATAATTGCAATCTCGTCTAATTAAGCTTCAATTCTCAACCCAGTTTGTAGATGCAGACTTGCAAGTTAATTAGTTATCACGGTTTAAACTTTGATATCTAAATTGGCAACAATATAAGATTTACGTTTAGTTACTTCCGGTTTGTGCAAAAACTATTTGACAATTTTTTTTTTTTGCAAAGATATTTGCAATCTAGACTAAATTAGCTTCAATTCTCAACCCAGTTTGTAGATTTAGACATGGCATTCAATTAGTTATTACGGTTTAAACTTTGACGACTGAATTGGCAAAAAAATAAGATAAGTTAAAACCGGTTTGTGCGAGAACTATTTAGCAAAATTAATTTTTGCAAAGATATTTGCAATCTAGATTAAATAAGGAACAATTCTCAACATAGTTTGTAGATTTAGTTTTAGCATTTAGTTAGTTATCACGGTTTAAACTTTGACGACTGAATTGGCAACAAAGTAAGATTTACGTTTAATTACTGCCGGTTAGTGCGAAAACTATTTGGCAAAATTAATTTTTGCAAAGATAATTGCAAGCTCGACTAACTAAGCTTCAATTCTGAACCCAGCTTGTAGATTTAGATTTAGCATTTAGTTAGTTATCATGCTTTAAACTTTGACGACTGAATTGGCAACAAAGTGTGATTTAAGTTTAGTTATTGCCGGTTTGTACGAAAACTATTTGAAAAAATAAATTTTTGCAAAGATATCTGCAATCTCGACTAATTAAGCTTCAATTCTCAAACAAGTTTGTAGATTTAGACTTGAGATTTAATTAGTTATCACGGTTTAAACTTTGACGACTAAATTGGCGACAAAGTAAGATTAGTTAAAGTCGGTTAGTGCGAGAACTATTTGTCAAAATTAATTTTTGAAAAGATAATTGCAATCTAGATTAACTAAGCTTCAATTCTCAATCCGGTTTGTAGATTTAGTCTTAGCATTTAGTTAGTTTGCACGGTTTAAACTTTGACTACTGAATTGGCAACAAAGTGTGATTTAAGTTTAGTTATTGCCGGTTTGTGCGAAAACTATTTGACAAAATTAATTTTTGCAAAGATAATTGCAATCTCGTCTAATTAAGCTTCAATTCTCAACCCAGTTTGTAGATGCAGACTTGGAAGTTAATTAGTTATCACGGTTTAAACTTTGACATCTAAATTGGCAACAATATAAGATTTACGTTTAGTTACTTCCGGTTTGTGCAAAAACTATTTGACAAAATTATTTTTTTGCAAAGATATTTGCAATCTAGACTAAATAAGCTTCAATTCTCAACCCAGTTTGTAGATTTAGACTTGGCGTTCAATTAGTTATTACGGTTTAAACTTTGACGACTGAATTGGCAACAAAATAAGATTAGTTAAAACCGGTTTGCGCGAGAACTATTTAGCAAAACTAATTTTTGCAAAGATATTTGCAATCTAGATTAAATAAGCAACAATTCTCAACACAGTTTGTAGATTTAGTTTGAGCATTTAGTTAGTTATCACGGTTTAAACTTTGACGACTGAATTGGCAACAAAGTAAGATTTACGTTTAGTTACTGCCGGTTTGTGCAAAAACTATTTGACAAAATTAATTTTTGCAAAGATAATTGCAATCTAGACTAACTAAGCTTCAATTCTCAACCCAGCTTGTAGTTTTGAACCTGGCATTTGGTTAGTTATCACGGTTTTATTACAACTTTGACGACTAACTAAGCTTTAATTCTCAACCCAGTTTGTAGATTTAGATTTTGTATTTAATTAGTTATCACGCTTTAAACATTGACGACTAACTAAGCTTCAATTCTCAACCCAGTTTGTAGATTTAGACTTGGTATTTAATTAGTTATCACGGTTTAAACTTTGACGACTAAATTGGCGACAAAGTAAGATTGCTTAAAGCCGGTTTGTGCAAGAACTGTTTGGCAAAATTAATGTTTGCAAAGACATTTGCAATCTCGACTAACTAAGCAACACTTCTCAACCCAGTTTGTAGATTTAGTCCAGGCATTTAGTTAGTTATCATGGTTTAAACTTTGACGAGTGAATTGGAAACAACGTAAAATTTACGTTTAGTTATTGCCAGTTTGTGCGAAAACTATTTTGCCTAATTAATTTTTACCAATATATTTGCAATCTACACTAAATTAGCTTTAATTCGCAGCGCAGTTTATAGATTTGAACTTGTTATTTATTAGTAATCGAGGTTTAAGTCAGATTTAGATCTTACAACTTTGGGATTTATTTCCAAATTTACACTTGCATAAAGGCCTTGAAGACCTGTCTTGAAAAGCTTTTGTCGACCTTCTTGTGAAGTGACGACCTTCTTCTTGAAGGGAAATAGATATTTGAATAAATTATCCAAGTGTTGATGAAAACATAAAATACCGAGAAAACGTATTTAAGATTCCATTTCGTGGATGAACAATGAATATCGAATTAGGCGGGGAAATACTTGTGGCGTCTTCCTTATAGGATGGTAATTGATTCTCACATCGTTTATTACCTGCCACCGCTCGAATTGCAAATTTATATGCATGTATGGTTAATTGTTGGTAAAGGTACGTACCCAAGGGCGCCACTACGTTAATAGCGTCGGAGTTTTTCGCGTTGCGAACTTCGGCATCGCGAAAACTAACTAGCTGTGTATTTTAATTCATCTAAATAAGTCGTTATAGTTTGTTTAAAGTAATTAACATAAAGAAGGTATGCATGGAATTGGAGACAACAAATGTTATCTCAGAGGAAGATCGTGGTTGATGAGAAAGAATGAATTAAACAAAATATTTTTTATTTTTTCGCCCCATTTTTAGTTCAGGAACGGCTCCCTGAACTAAAAATGGGGCGAAAAATTATATAATTTTTTTTAAATATTTTGGTATTCCAATTTCCCTTCTGCAATTTGCAAAAGAATGACATTTTCTTTTTAATAATTTCGCGGCGCAGCCGTCTCCGGGGGCGGCTCGGGGATTTTTTTTTACTTTTTCCACTCTTTACACCACAACGTGGACAGTTTTGAGCGCACGGAGATGGTTCGAGTGCTGATGTGTGTGGAACGTCGCGACCCACCCGACGGTCTCCTTACTTTTCGCCATTTCTGCTAAAAAATTCTTACAAAAATAGTCTAGTCATTTTACTGAAAAAAGGGGAGCAATCTCGGAATCTAACGGAATAAGCTAAATTTTTGTATAGACCTTTATTTTAGCATTACAAATGTTGACTCAAAAGTCACATATGCCAACATGTGAGCGTCCTTAGATATTCAAGGTCAAAGGTCGCAAAAATCAGTTTTTTGAGAATATCTCGTTTTCTCTGCCTCCTATCATATTTGCATTTATTATGAAAGTTGTAGGGAATACAATTTTTTCTGAATTTGTTTTTGAGATAGAGGGAGCAGAGTATAGAGAACCTTGACCTTGAATATCTAAGGACGCTTATATGTTGACTTTTGAGACAACATTTGTAATACTAAAATAAAGGTCTATACAAAAATTCAGCTTCTGCCGTTAGATTCCGGGGTAAAATGCTAAAATGACTGGGCTAAAAGTGCAAAAAACCAACACTTCCTTGTGTAAATTGTGTCAATTTCAAATCGTGTTCAAATCGTGTAAATTTTTATCGCCTAAATGTTGCGAACTAGATATTCCACCAAAAATCGCTGCATGTGGTATCGTCCGCCCGTCTTTTGGCTACGAAAATCTGACGCGCGGAACAACCAATACCGCGGTCGCCGCCGCTGGCGGCATTTTATTCGGACGACTCCGATTCGATGTAAAGTTTGAATAACGTCTCCAAAGAAAGTTGCAAAGCCAGAAGAGTGTTGTTGGGGAACGCATCTCAAAATTTTCTACAGAAATTGTTATTAAAATTTCACTTGGGCCGCGGCGAAGATGCCTAGGGACATTTTCGCCGCGGCCTCCGCAAAAGTGTTCAAGTTTTGATTGCAACCTTTTAAGGTCTGTGTGGGGAAGCGTTTGGCCGAAGTCGCCAGGTCACGACGGAATCGGAAATTTCAATCAATTCTGAGACGACTGACGGGGGACATTTTTCAAATTTCGCCTGGGGGACCGCACCACCTAGGTTTTTGAGAAGGGTAAATATAGGTTAATTTTACCGCCGAGGGAGCAAAAATCTGCCTCGAAACCTTCCCGAAACCTCCCCGTGGCTTACCAACAACGTCAAAAACTGTAAGGGCTCCCTTCACTTGTGTCTAAGATCAAGATACCAAGCAGAAGTGGCTGTGGGAGGAGGTCCAAGTCCTACTAGGACTGTAGCACCATTAAAAGAGAGAAAGAGATATCGCCGAGGGCGGCAGTTCTTCGGCGCGTCTTCTATGCTTTAACTGTGAATGTTTCTTCCTCCGTCCTGCCGGCACCTCTAGAGGGTCAAAACCTCATCGAAGAATCGAACTTTTTGCTTTTTGAAGTAATAATGTTTTGGCCAAGATTTCACTGAAACAACCGTTTTGAACTTTAGAAATCCGATATTAAAAGTTGCTTCCCGTATGAAATTTGTTCCGAAATTGGTGAAGGTTTTTAAGACGTTCTTCTTCAAAGTTACACAAAAAAGGTGTCCAAATTTCAGTAAATTTTGACACCTCAGTCTTTTGGAGTATCGCGACTTTGTCTTCCATTTTACAAACCTCACGCCTCTGGACTTCTTTTTGTGCGGATACCTGAAGGACAGAGTTTATGGCACCAATCCAATTTATGCACTCAATGCATCAATTGCTCTTGGTTTAGTGCCATAAACTCTGTCCTTGAGGTATCCTCACAAAAAGAAGTCTATGGGCGTGAGGTCTGGGGAACGCGCAAGATATTCTCCATTTGTCCAATCCATGTGTCTCGAAAAGCTGCAGCGTAGTCAGCTCGTAGACGATAGTGAGGAGGTGTTCCATCTTGATGAAAGTAAACCTCGTCTTCATCATCATCATCATCAGTAGTGCTACAGCCCTACAGGACCTCGACTTTCTCCAGCCTCGTGCGCCATCCTTTCCGGTCTCTGGCACGGACCTTCCAGTTAGATGCACCAATTTTGCATCCTCAAATCCAGGAAGTAAGCCGAAGTAAAGGCCTTTAAAAAGGCTCAAGATCCGTTTTCTAAGAACTAGAAATTGCTTGCCGAGACCATCCTTGCAACCCTTGCTGGAGGAGGAGACAATGCCATGCGTAGAGATGACCCGACCCCATTCAACTGCTGTGATGTCGGAATTCCTGTGGAAGGAATTCATGGCTGTAGTCACGCCCATAGACTTTCCATCTCAGCTTTAGTCTCCTTCTGCCTTTATTACCGGTTGGTATGACCTCAAAGTTTCTTCGCGTTGGCACGTTGTTGCCATAGCGTGCTACATGCCTACCTCGTCATCATCACCAAACATCTAATTAGGAACTCAGGAACACTTCCTACCGAATCAGAGTTACAGGAACCTATGGGTGCGGCTCGCATCCGAAACGACACGGAGGTCCCCTACCCGACTAACCCCAACCCTGTAGCCTGCTGCCCACACGTCCGAATTACAGCGACCCCATTCAATTGCTATGAAGACATGCTGCGAAGGTACCTCAAAAACCTTCTGGACGCCGATAAAGGAATGCGCGATGTTCCACTTCTTGGTGGACTTATTGAGGCGGCAACTACTCTCCCCAACGAGGAGCTCGCTGCCCACCTCGACGGATGGGTTGCCAGTCGGCTCAAGCCGACTATTAGCACCAGCGTGGTTCAAAATCCCAAAAGAGCGGGGCACCACGAGGCGGAGTCCCCAAATCAAGGAAGGAAGCCAAAGTGGTGGCCTTTAGATAGGCGCAAGACCTGTTCTCTAAGAACAGGAAATTGCTTGCCAAGACCATCCTTGCGGCCAAACCGTTGCTGGAGGAGAAGACAATGCCATGCGTAGATGCGGCAGACGAGCTTTTTCGAGTAATTCTGGAGGCTTCTTCGAGTGCGGATCATAATATCATCACCGACCGCAAAGCCTCCAGTTTCAGCGGAAGAAATTAACACAGCCAGATCGAGCTGGAGACCGTCGGCCGCTGGACTGGATGGGGTGCGAGTATCAAGCGTGAAGAGAATGAATGTCAAGCAGTTAGAGGTACTGTTCAACGTCGCGCTCCTCCGGAATGTTTTTCCGAACTCCTGGAGACGCCTTAGGAAGACCATCGTTCCTAAGGGTGGTGACCGGGCAGATGTGAGCAACTGGCGACCCATCAAAATAGAGTCGGCGCTGAGAGCCGATAATTAGCCGAGGGCAACATCACAATCAGTGGTTCAAAATCCCAGAAGAGCGGGGCACCACGAGTCGGAGTCCCCAAATCTAGGAAGGAAGCCGAACTGATGGCCTGTAAAGAGGCGCAAGACCTGTTCTTTAAGAACAGGAAATCGCTTGCCGAGACCATCCTTGCGGGCAAACCCTAGCTGGAAGTGGAGGCAATGCCATGCGTAGAGGCGGTGGACGAGCTGTTTCGTGGAATTCTGGAGGCTCCATCGAGTGCGAATCATAATATCATCACCGACCTCAAAGCCTCCAGTCCGCATCTAAATCCTAACCTAATCTAACCTAACCTAACCTTTTACCCTGTTACAGCGGAAGAAATCAACACAGACAGATCGAGCTGGACACCGTCGGCCCCTGGACCGGAAGGGCTGCGACTGGCAAGCTTGAAGAGAATGAACGTCAAGGAGTTATAGGTACTGTTCAACGTCGTGCTCTTCCGGAATGTTCTTCCGAACTCCTGGAGACGCCTTAGGACGACCATCGTTTTTATGGGTAGTGACCGAGCAGATGTGAGCAACCTTAATGAACTAAATCTTGAACAAATCGGTTAATACAAGAGATTTTAAGCGGAAAATCGCAACGTTCCTAGTTTACTAAATTATCTAGACAAAGGCGAAAACAAGAACATTGCATTTAGCCTGTTGTCGTCGCCATCCTGGCATCAAAGGTGAGATATTTTTGTACCGCCACTAAGTTGAGTTGAGTAAGTTGAGTAGTAATGTCCGTTAGATTGTTTAAACAATTCTTTACACACAAAAGCTAAACTTTTACATGGTTTCGCTTTTACACGGTTTCGCTTTTACACGGTTTCGCTTTTACACAGTTTCGTTTTTGTACGGTTTTGCTTTTATACGGTTTCGCTTTCACACTGTTTCGCTTTTAAACAGTTTCACTTTTACACGATTTCGCTTTTACACGGTTTCCTTTTTACACGGTTTCGCTTTTACACAGTTTCGTTTTTCTAGGGCTTCGCTTTTACACGGTTTCGCTTTTACACGGTTTCGCTTTTACACGGTTGCGCTTTTAAACGGTTTCGCTTTAACACGGTTTTGCTTTTACACGGTTTAGCTTTTACACGGTTTAGCTTTTACACGGTGTAAAATGCAAACCGAAAATTTGCAATAAAAAGAGAGATAGGTTTCCAAAGTGACAAGAACCCTAATTAAGAAAGTTATGGCTTCGTTCAGAATAAGTTTTTTAAACTAAAGAGTTAGGAGAGCTTAATACCGATTCAACGGTACTAACGTTTTAACTCTTAGAGGCGGTACAAAAATGTTTCACCTTTGATGCCAGGATGGCGACGACAACAGGCTAAATGCAACGTTTCATACAGTTTCGCTTTACACGGTTTCGATTTTACACGGTTTCGCTGTGTAAAAGCGAAACCGTGTAAAAGCCACCGTGTAAAAGCGAAATCGTGTAAAATCGAAACCGTGTAAAGCGAAACTGTATGAAAGCAAAACCGTGTAAAAGCGAAACCACGGTGTAAGAGCGAAAGCGTGTAAAAGCGAAACCGTATAAAAGCGAAACCGTGTAAAATCAAAACCGTGTAAAGCGAAACTGTATGAAAGCGAAACCGTGCAAAAGCGAAACCACCGTGCAAAAGCGAAACCACCGAGTAAAAGCGAAACCGTATAAAAACGAAACCGTATAAAAGCGAAACTGTGTAAAAGCGAAACCGTGTAAAAGTGAAATCGTGTAAAAACGAAACCGTATAAAAGCGAAACCGTGTAAAAGCGAAACCGTGTAAAAAAGCAGTGCGAAAATCTAGGGACCGCTGCAACAAATATTAGCATAGAAAAATAAGTTTTTCGACGATAAATTCGTTAATATTCGTCGGATTTTCGAAATTTTTATTGTAATAGATGCAAAATTGAAAGATACGTCGATAACGTGTAATCGATGCAATTGATAAATAGGCATGAATTGAAGAAAATTTCATTTTTATTTCATTTTTTTCAAGTTTTTTTTTTTAGTTGGTAACTATTTAAAGTTTCAAGCACATATTTAGTTATACGTCAAAAAGTTCGGGTTCTTTTTGACGTGTAACATTAACATTTGACATATGAAAAGGTCTATTGAACTCTTGGGATAGTGGATCGTCTTCGTTGAGAGCATGGTTTAATGTTGGAATGTAGCATTTCCAGCGCAGACGCCTCAGGATGCGATAGACGCTATATATTGAGTTGTCGATCTCCCAAGCAGAGGTTTGTGTGGGGATCGAAGGAGTTCATGCTCTTCTTTACCACGGCTCGTGGATGTCTGTTCCGACCTTGACCTCGACAACCCAACCACTAACCCCACCCCTAGACACCACCCCAGACCACGCCCCCAACCCTCACTTCAACCCACAAACTGAAACCCAAAAATCTACCCACCCAAAAATCTGATTAAAAAGCTGTTTAAAAGCTGATTAAAAAGCTAATTAAAAAGTGGATTAAAGCTGGTTTATAGTGAATGCAAGTAGATGAAATCTGATTAACAGTAGATGAAAAGTGGATGCAAGTGGATGGAAAGTGGAAGTAAAGTGGATGAAAAGTGGATGCAGGTAGATTGAAAGTGGATGTAATGTGGATGCAAGTGGATGGAAAGTGGATGTAATGTGGATGGAAAGTGGATGCAGGTGGATGGAAAGTGAATGCAAGTTGGTGAAAAGAGGATGTAGTAGATGAAAAGTGGATGCAAGTAGATGAAAAGTGGATGCAAGTAGATGAAAAGTGGATGCAAGTAGATGAAAAGTGGATGCAAGTAGATGAAAAGTGGATGCAAGTAGATGAAAAGTGGATGCAAGTAGATGAAAAGTGGATGAAAAGTGGATTGGAGTGAAATTGGGGTTGTCAAGGTCGAGGTCAACCTCGGAGGCGGGAGGCGGGCCTAGAACATGACATCTTTCCCTACTGTCCAGAACGTTTCTTGTTGACGTTGTGAACGGTTCCATATCCTTCAAAAGGTTCTCAATGGTTTCTTTCTTAAAACGGTTCCATATCCTTGTTCTTTGATGCGAGCAATGGTCCGGTACGTTAGTAACACTTTCTCGAATTCCCCTCTGAACCGTTTTTGAACTTCAATTGGCGTTTTCGGTCTTTCAATAACATTTTACGACAAGCTTCCTCTTTTCCAAGCTAAGTTGATTTCCTGTGTTAGTGTAGTACATTTTTTTGAGACATCCTGTATAATTAAAAAAAAATCTGTTTTGTTTCGGGCAGTATTAGAACGTGTCACATGCAGGTTGGATACCACTATCAGTATCAAAAGCTTTTAATGATTCGTCTTTTTCAAGCTAAGTTGATTTCCTGTATTAGTGTAGCACATTTTTTTGGGACACCCTGCATAATTAAAAAAAAATCTGTTTTGTTTGGGGCAGCATTAGAATGCGTCACATGCCGGTTGGATACCCCTGATCCTTATAAAGAGCTTTTAAAGATTTTTTTGAGACACCCTGTATAATTTAAAAAAAAATCTGTTTTGTTTCGGGCCGTATTATAACACACCCTGTATAACTTAAAAAAATCTGTTTTTTTCGGGCAGTAATAGAACGTGTCACATACAGGTTGGATACCCCTGATCCGTATAAACAGCTTTTAAAGATATTTTGAGACACCCTGTATAATTAAAAAAATCTGTTTTCTTTCGGGCCGTATTAAAACGTGTGACATGAGGGTTGGATACCCCTGATCCGTATAAACGTGCTATAAAGCTTTTAAAGATGATAAGGTCTATTAGATTCAGAATTATTTAAATATAATAATAGAATTCATCGCGCGAATGTTAATAATGTAATAACGGTTGTGAAGAAAAACCATGTATCTAATTGATTCAGTTTTAAAAAATGCATTAAGATAGGGAAAGTTATAGCAGATATAAAATTTCAATTTCAATGAAATGTTAATGACGCCGGCATTAGCATATCTGGTTCAATGTTATACACTCGGTGCAACAAGACGCACTATTTTTTAACACGTTTATGAATAACCAAATCAGAATCCGTAATGACCCGTTATTTTCAGATAAATGTTTGTTTTTATAACGAGATGGAAATGAGATTTGATTGTGAGTTATTACGGCGTTTTTTAGTTTCTTGCATAAATATTTTATACGCAACAATTACGCGTTTCAAATCGGTTTTACAGTTCGGCCGGGAATTAATCGAGGCAATTAAACGTTTTATTTATTTATTTTAATTGTGCCGGAATGCGATGAATTTATTTATTCGCGTAAACACCGTTTTAATTAATACGTACTCTGATTTCGCTATTTATCGCCGACGTTTTAACGCGAATATCGCGATTTTATACATTAATTACCACTTCCTGATTATTAAAATTTAATATATTTGTTACTTCTGGTATTTATTAATTCAGGTGAATTTATGGCGTTTAATTATTAAGATTCGCTCGAACATATTTGCCAGGATAAATATATTTTCTATTTTGCGTATGTAATGGACTCATAACAGTACTCATATGCGTGCGGTTATGGCTCGCGGAGTACGATTTTTGGAACGACGTTCCTTTCAGTAGGAGTGATTCGGCAGAAAACGTTACGTTACGTTCTTTCTCTCAGTGTTTATTTCTATACCGCGCGCTCTCTCTTCTTTTCTCTTTCTCTCAGTGTATATTTCTATAATGCGTGCTCTCTCTGTTTCTTTCGCAGAGTGACAGACGAGGGTGGTCGGTTTATAATCTTAAAACTAAACAAGAAAAAAAATATTCAAACGTATTTTTGTGTTTTGTCGTTTTAAATCATGCGAGAGTTATATTGTTTATATTACACTCATTAAATAACCTAAATGTTTAAAACTTGCAGTTAGTTTCCACGCTGTAACTATCTTACTTAGTAATTCTACTTCATATGTCATCTGTCATTTACGACAGACTAGATAATAGACCAAAAGACCCAAGGGTTCAAAGGGTAGTGCATGCGCAACAGCACGACAATCGCACAGGAAGAGATTGTAGCATAGCCTCTCCTACCCAAGTCCGACTCTCACCTCCACGTGGTGAACCCTGGTAACCTGAGCAACCAAGCTGGAGATACGGTAACCAACCCGTATGGAAAGCGCGGTCAGGGCCAACGAGAGCGGGTGAAATGGTCCTCCGAAAAGGGGGTTTTGCGATGGGCCAACAACTCATCCATAGAAAAAAAAAGAAACCGTTACGAAACCACCAAACGTGCCTCGGACTGGACTGACTACTCGGCAACGACCACAGCAATGCACAAGGAAAGCGAAAGAAATTACGATGGGAACATGGAATGTAAGGAGCCTCTACCAGATAGGTGCACTAAAAGCCTTAACAAACGAAATGGAGAGATACAAACTCGACATAGTGGCACTACAGGAGACCAACTGGAGCGATAGCGGCATCATGGATATAGGAAAATATAGGATATGTAAAAGCAGTAATAATGGGACGGCGCACAAGTTAGGAACAGGCTTCATACTCAAGAAAAGTGTAGGGAAGGATATTATGGACTTCGAAGCAGTAGATGACAGACTCTGCATGATCCGAATAAGAATGAAACTCTTCAATCTGACAATAATTAACGTACATGCACCGAGCGAAGAGAAAACAGACGACGAAAAAGAGATCTTCTACGCAAAACTAGAAAGGCTATTCGATTCGACACACAACAACGACCTAAAGATGATCTTGGGGGATTTCAATGCTAAGATAGGGAAAGAAGACGTATACAGACCCACGATTGGAAAACACAGCCTACACGAAAATACTAACGACAATGGACAGAGACTAGTGGACCTAGCAGCATCTAGAAACCTTGTAATCAGCAGTACGCTATTCCCACATAAAGACATCCACAAGATGACATGGAGATCACCAGACGGAAGGACACTCAATCAAATAGACCATGTCTTAATAAACACAAGATTTATGTCCAGCATACAGGACGTCAGAAGCTGCAAAGGGGCAGACTGCAACTCGGACCATTACCTGGTGAGGATTAAATTAAAACAAAGGCTAGCCAACTCGAAAAAGCCAGCAAACAGCGGAATAGAAAAATGGGATGTGGAAAAACTGAACTTAATCAGGGTAAGGCAACGATACGAAGAAAAGATCGCCGAAAAACTAGGAGTGTTGACGGAAAATCATAGTATTGAAGAACAATGGACGGAAATTGCAAAGGGGATTAAGGAATCGGCAGAGGAGGCTCTCGGGAAAGTCCATAGGAAAAAACGAAACCAATGGTACGATGCAGAGTGTGAAGAAGCACGCGAGAAACATCAGAAAGCTAGGGCAGAGAATTTGCAGAGACCCACGAGAGCCAAACAAGCTGAATACAACAAGCAAAGAAAGGAAGCATCCAAATTATTTCGGAAGAAGAAACGGGCCCATTTTAACGACCAGGTGGCACAGATAGGACACCACCAAGAGAAACACGAAATTAGAGAATGCTACAAGATAGTGAACAACCTGCGAAATGGATTTCAGCACAGAGCAACAATAATCAACAGTAAAGAGGGCACCTTACTGGCTGAAGAAAGTAAAGTGGTAGGTAGATGGGCGGAATATTTCAACGAACTCCTGAATACCTCACTACGAGTGGAATTAACCGGACATACAGCTGAAGACGACCCAATTCACACACCAGAAGTAAGAGATCTGAGAGAAGATAACGAACCATCACAAAGAGAAATAAGCGAGGCGATAAAGGCACTAAAGAACCACAAAGCACCGGGACCGGACATGATACCATCTGAAATGATCAAAATGGGAGGAGACGCTCTGAACTGTGCTTTACACCAGCTGATAGGAAGAATCTGGAGGACAGAAGAGATACCCGAGGAATGGAGGGAGGGGAAGATATGCTCTATCTATAAGAAAGGAAACAAACTGGAGTGCAAGAACTATCGTGGTATAACTCTTCTTAACACGGCCTACAAGGTGCTGTCATGGATAATCGGACGAAGACTCAAACCGTACGCAGAGAGCATTATAGGACAGTATCAGACAGGTTTCCGGAAAGGAAAGTCGACGACTGACCAAATGTTTACACTCAGACAAATACTAGAAAAGACATGGGAAATGAACATCAGCACATACCAGGTCTTCGTAGACTTTAAACAAGCGTATGATACTATCGATAGAAGAACTCTCATCAAAGACAATGGAAGAATTCGAGATACCACAAAAGATCATTAAATTGGTAAATTGTACGTTAAAAAAGACTTGGAACCAAGTCGGTATCCAAAAAACGACATCGCACATGTTTGAAACCATTACAGGTCTGAGACAAGGAGACAGTCTATCACCCATATTATTTAACATCGCGCTCGAAAAAGCTATAAGGAAAGCTCAGATAGAATGCAACGGTACAATCTACAATAAATCCACGCAACTTTTGGGCTATGCTGACGACCTAAACATCATTGGTAGATCGCTAACGGCAATGAAAGATGCTTACGGTAAAATGGAGAAGAGAGCCTAGGAGATAGGTCTGTCAATAAACAAGGATAAAACAAAAGTAATGATGGTAAGACCGGGAGCGCCAGTACACGCAGTAAATAATCTGGATATGGGAGAGTACACTGTAGAAGTCGTCAACAACTTTAAATATCTGGGATCAACCGTCACGGATCAGAACGACGAAGGGGTGGAAGTACAACATAGAATCATGCAAGCCAACAGGGCATACTTCACTCTTAAATCCATCCTTAACTCGAAGCTAGCTAGCAGACAAACGAAGTGTAATATATATAAAGCAATCATACGACCCATCCTCACATATGGTAGCGAAGCATGGACGCTGACCCAGAAATCGGAAAAGATGCTGGAGATTTTTGAGCGAAAGATCCTGAGGAAAATTTATGGGGCAATTAACAGCGAAGAGGGCTGGAGAATTAGGATGAACTTCGAACTATATCAGTTATACAAAAGCCCAGATGTGGTATCCCACATAAAACTAAGCAGGCTAAGATGGGCGGGACATGTGTGCCGGATGGCTCCAACAGCAGTGCCGAGACAAATACTCAGAGTGCCGGAAGGTAGAAGGAAAGCGGGCAGGCCAAGGGCGAGATGGGAGGAAAGTGTGAAAAGGGATGCGAGAGAGATGCTGGGGGTGCGGAACTGGCGGGCGGCGGCAGAGGAAAGGGAACGCTGGAGACAACGTTTGGTGGAGGCCAGGGTTCGCTTCGGGCTGTAGCGCCATTGGAGAGAGAGAGAGCTAATAGACCAGTTTACGGTTAGTTAAGTGTATGCGCGTCCGCCATCTTTAAAAGGCGGGAATATGAAAGTTTCGGGCACATTTTGTTATTTTACGCCAAAAAGTGTCCAAAAACCATGGCGGAAATAGACACATGAGCACAAAAAACTATGAAAGGTCGTTTTGTTTTTCATAGCAACTGATCATGGGCCGCTAGTTGGACACTCCTGATCTAAATCAAATTCCCAACTACACATGTTATTTGTCATTTATGACAGAGTAGATTATTTTCGCACACATTTTTGCGACCGCAAGTTTTGATGTAATATAATAATCTCGTCTATACACTAAATAATTAGTGGATTTTAGTCTAAATCCATAGACTAACTGCTGGCGTGACGAAATTTGCAAACTTTTACTCACAATTTGATGTCTGAAATAAATGAATGAAAAAAATTGTCGGTTTTGTTTTGGAACTTGCGGCCCGCGGGCCGCAAGGGTTCCACAAGTTCCAATGCGGCCCAAAACAAAACCGACATTTTTTTTTCATTCAGCTATCAAATTGACGCTCTTGTTTCGAGCCGCATTTCAACCTATCTTGCTCCAGTTTGACAATTTGTGTTTCATTTATTTACTGAATTTTGGACCGTAATTGCAACTTGTCCGCATGCAGCCGTTTGAATTTGTTCATTTTACTGCAACTTGTCTTGCGACCGCAGTTTGGACACCCCTGACTCAAATCAAATAGTCAACCACGTACGTCATCTGTCATAAATGACAGATATTTTTGTAAATCCTTTAACATCCATCTGGACGATAGGCTTTATGTACTTAGTTGACTCGCCTTTCATAGTAGCCAATAAAATAGATACAGTCTAAATATTCGACGACAAAGACTTTAGTCTTGTAATTACGCTGCTAAATCGATTTTATCTCCCCAGGAGAGTTTCGTGGGTTTGCGAAATTCCTCGGACCAGAAGGGGTTGGGGGCGATGCCCATCAGCCGAGATCTTGGTGGTTGTTGTTGACGTTGATTTCGGATTTCCAGCCAGTCTTCGGTGTCCACGGTACAGTTGCTGTTGTTCTGAGGCTGTGCGCCGAGCTCGATGAGTTGCGTTGATTGGGTAAGGCGGTTCTGCTTTAACAGAGTTTTGAGTTAAAGGATATTGAGCCGCACTTGGCGGCAGTTCCCCGTTCTTTTTTAAAATCACAAGCACGTCGTCGACGGTTTGACTCTTTATACTCTTCTCCTTTTTAAAAGCTTCCTCGAAAATCGACGGCGAAGGTTTTTCTTCTATCGAGTTAATAAAGTTCGACAAGCCGGGCGAATCCTCGTGTTTAAATTCCTCGGATTCTGAAACGCCACGTGTTGTTCATGCTAGAGCTTCGCCTATTCCTCACTCTGCAACATCTGCTGCATCTGTATGACCATCAACTGCTGTTGCTGCTTAGCTTCTTCGACGCCAAACATTACGCTTTGGGCTCAGAACTGGTGGCAGCTTGCGGCTTCATATGGGAGAGCGTTAACTCACTCAAGCAACTCCTCAATCTTCCTCTGCTGATCTCGAACTAATTATTCTTGCGTTTTCAAATCGGTCCATCATCGGTTTAATAGGTCCATCTCCATGTGTTCTTGATCCTCGGCCAAGCTGCGAGAACTGACATCGGTGTGTTGGGGCGAGTTGTGGGAGGAGTCGTCGCCTCCGGAAGCTATGGAGCAATCTCCGTTTCTCATATTCGTTTTGAGGCGTTCTATGAGTTGGGGTTTGGAACCGGCAACTGGGAGGTTTCTCCGATTTGAATCGGCTTTTAGATCGCTGACCTTCATGTCCTCCAATCTATTAATCTTGTGCTGAGGGAGGAGTCTGAAGGAGCTGGGGATGGTATTGGGTTGCTCGTGGTGCTGTTTTCTATGGTCTTTTGGGCGGGGAGGATGATTTGGGGGTATTTGTGTTGGAGTTGGAACTAGAATTGGAGGAGGAGGATTTGTTGCTGGAGGTTGCTCTCACCGAGGAATGGGTTGTTGGGGGAGGAACTCTTTTACTCTCCTCACCTCTCCTTACCTCTCTAGGCCTTTATATTCGTAGAATTTGATTGCTCTTGTTTTGCACCGCATCGGAAAGGTGCATGGGTGTCACCATTGTGACGACGCACTGGAGGATATTTGGCACACGCTTGCCAACTGCGTGGCCTGGTCCACAGAGAGCTACAAAGGAACTAACGACATGCAGATGCAGGAGTGGTGAAGACATCGGGAGACTCTACACAAAGTGGTGGCCATTGCACACGACGCTAGAAAGAGAAGCAAGAGAACAAGGAAAATTTGGATGTGTGTAAGCGTTCAATTCAGCCTGCTGGCAGGACATCCTCGACGAAATCACGTGACGTAAATCCGCACCATACCTTCTAGGGCTGATAGATAGTTACCTAGCTGAAAGGAAAATTGTCGTTGAAACAGTACTACCAAGGAAATATAGATAGCGGTGTACCGCAGGGTTTAGTGATGGGGCCACTGAACGCTATGGAATACAGTGTATGACGCGGTCCTCAGACTTAAGCTGTCTGAAGGTGTGGAGACCGTTGGCTTTGCAGACGATCTCGCACTTGTGATACGAGACAAAACCGAGCAGGGGTTAACGAGAAGGGCCAATGAGGCTAAGCACATGATCGACAAATGGATGGAAGGTAAAAGGCACAAACTGGCACCTGAGAAAGCGGAGGCAGTTCCACTAACTGGAAGAGGAAAAATGGGGGACATATCATTCAAGCTTAGAGATACCAACAAGAGCTAAAAACTACCACACTCACTCACACCGTTGGCTTCTTTGGGACGTGACGATCCCGTGCCACCTTCACTATCTGCCTCTATTCGTTTCTACCCAGCGCCGCGTCCTCCCATCCAGTGACGCCCATCTGTCTACAGTCAGAGGTCACCTCATCTTCCCATCTACTTCTCGGTCTTCCAGGGGGTCCTGAGCCTTCCATCTTCTTCTCATAGATCTGGCGAACTATTCTGGGAGCATCCACTCTGACCACATGTCCTGCCCATTGCAGCCGTCTCGCTTTCATGATGTTCACTACCCTGGGTTGATTGACTGACTTATACCACCAACTTGTACCATTATGGTTTAAACCATAACTATCTAGGTGCACAAATAGACAAAAGACTCTCATTCCGGGAGCACGTCAAAAAAAGCCTCCGATAAAGCCCAAAAGACCTCGAAAGGATCATGTCCAATGTAGGAGGACCTAGAAGCAGCAAAAGAAAGCTACTCTGCTCGGTGTCACTCTCTCTATGCTGCCCGAGTATGTGGAAGAGCGATAAGCGTAGAAGCACAAACTATAGGATGCCTGCAGATTCAACAGTGCCTACAGAACAGTGTTAAGGGACGCGTGTCTAGTAATTGTGGGCATACCACCAATAGATCTGCTAGTCCAGGAAAGGGTAAGAATATACATAGACAGACAGAGAGACCCAGATGCAAACAAAACAGATGGCAAAGATTGAACTGCAACGGACGTAGCAGAAAGACTGGGAAAGCAATGGACTAAACTACTGATAAATGACCTGGAAAAATGGATGGAAGGAATGAAGGAAGCATGGAGAAGTAAACTACCACCTAAACCAAGTACTCGGCGGTCATGGGTGCTTTCGGAACTATCTCCACAAAACAGGCAGAGCCTCCGACAACCGCTGTGAATAGTATGGGGAAGAGGACAATGTGGAACATACCATTCATGCATGTGAGAGGTGGGACAAGGAGAAGGATAGGTTAGGTTGGGTTAGGTCTAGTTGCAATTCCAAGCTATTTCTTCTTCTTAAGGTGCCTTACTCTCCCCGGTTGAGTGTGGTGGTGGCTCAGATAGCTAAGCACTTGGCTCAGCACTGAGTCAGACAGCGTGGGTTCGAATCCCACACAGAACCAAAGCAGGCAAAATTAACAACTAATGGCTGCAACCCATCACACTCAATTCCCCAATCCGGCTTAGGCAACCGCGGGGTCTCAACTGTTTAATACCTTCTCTGGAAATTTGTCGTTCGGATTCGACGTTAAACCGCTAGGTCCCCCATATTCAAATCTTAGTGCTGAGGTTGGATATGTGGCAGAGAAGAGGCCGGTGCCCCAGCAGTGGGACATGATGATGATGATGACGATGATGGCTCTCTCCGAGAGCGTAGGCAACCTCACGCGCATACTTTTGGAACGAATCAACCACTAAATATACGGGATCCAGCAGTTTATCGCCGGTTCCGAACGGCACTAGTTGAGAGGTTTTTACTAGGCAGAACTACTCGTGGCAGTTTGCCCTCGCTTTCCCCGAGGTTGCCACAGTATAGTTCCGTGAAAAATTTTCACGGCTTGGCCGGGGATTGAACCCGAAATCTCATGTATAACAAGCTATTCAGATAAATGTATTTAGGTTTTTCAGTCTGACTTGTTCAGTTTCAATTTAGTACTTGTTTTTCTTTCGATTTGGATTTCTTGAGGTTTTTGTCCGGGGTCGTCCGGGCGGGGGATTGGGCGAGGGGTTAAGGTTACCGGACTCGCTATTGAGGACAAAGGACTGAGCGTCGAAGTTGAGTATAGGGAAAGCGACGCCGGACTGGACGCTTGGTTGAGGAGAAGCGCCGCCACATATACATTATAGAGAGACAATAGTGAAATGACAAACACAGGGTCAAAAAGAGTATCGACAGCGAAAAAAGAAATTTTTCAAACTACAGATTCAAAACATGCTGAAGGCGTTCAAATATACGGAGATAAATTTAAATCAAAGAAGTAAACGGGTTGAACCTGAATCTTTACAATCACCGAAAGAACACTTTTATTATTTTAATAATAATTCAAATAGAGAAGTTGTTCGATTCTTAAATGCATGAGGAACTTCGTTCCTGACGGGAATCCCCTGACCGCATACGTGTTTTTTATTCAGAAATGGCATAAAAGGGGGAAAAATAGAAAAAATAGTTTAAAGAACGTGTTCAATATGCGCGATTTTTCAGCACGCGTCCATGTTCAGAAAACTCCTCGCTACGATCGTCGTTTTTTGAACATGGGTGCTAGGAAAAATAAGGACGCGTGCTGAAAAATCGCACTTATTGAACTCGTTCTATAATATACAATAAAAACTGTGAGAGAAAAGTTGGTAGTAGTTGTGTAATGTTGATGAAAATAACCAATAACTAAATTGCAAGTGAACGCATTGGCGAATATTTTCAGACAAACAAGAACTGTATAATAAGTTTACGTAAAAATGTAGATTCGCGTATCTCCATATCCACATATAGGTAATTTGATATACATGAATTTAAAGCGCGTTTTGCTCGAATGCTGTTTTCTAGACGAAAATAAAACACGATATATACACCGTTTTGCAGCACCGAACAAATAGAAACGATAACAAATGGTCTCTCGGAATCGACCCTTACTCCCTTTTAAACTAATTACCGCTGATGAATATACATGTTGTAAGTCTGCACCGAAATGCAGACGGAAATGAATTTATATCTGCAAGGATAAAAAAGCATTCGTGTGTGTTTTATATTTTCTAGTTTTAACGAAAGTCACTTTTTTCAAGAAAAATTATTCTCAGCTTTGTTCCGGCGGCCTTGGACCGCACGCCATCGGCAATTCCCTCCCGAATTAAACGCCCGTGTAATAATTATCCGTTCCTTCCATTTTCGTTGTTTTTTAGCGTTTCAGACAAACAATGGATTCGTATAAAAACTCATTAAAACGAGAATTGTTTATACACACGGCCGCGGCGTGTGAATCATTTTTTTCTTCTTTCGAGTGCTTTTATTACTTCCTCCTTAATCTTCTACTCCGAGCTGATACGCAACGAAATACGTGAAAGTGAGATTTTATTAATAATACATGTAATTATTTAACCAACGGATACAAGACCAAAACGCATCGCGCAGATCCATGATTAGACCCATAAAAGAATCTTGTGCCTAGGCAAACTACTTTCCTGTTCTTTACAGCGCTCGTACACTAACTAGCGTTAGTATACTGAAAATTACGAGGTAAACTATCGAGGCATCTCTTACGCACGAGAAGAGGCAGCATCTCTCATCATCATCATTCATCATATCATGGAAACGTTCATCATCATTCATCATATCATGGAAACGTTGAACTTGTTCAACGACTAATTCTTCTAACACCGGATCTACGATAAACGAAAATGAACAATGTCGTTACAACAAGCCTGCGCCTTTCTCAAGACCATTCTTGGTTACGATTTCAATTGATATTGAAGGAATTTCTAGCCTTAAGCAAGTTTTATTGGCGCACATGTGCAAGCAAACAGAATGCGACGTGCTTCTACTACAGAACACCCACCGAGGCATCACGCGATCAACAAACGCACCAACAGACCAAGGATGGCTGGTATAAGGATGCTTGTTGAGAGACCGCATGATCAGTATGCGAGCGCTATTTTTGTTAAGCCTGGTGTGTTGACCTGGTGTCATGCCTGTCTGCTGTTGACCTTCAGATCTAGGTGTTCTAGCATGTTACACCACTTGGTCATTTTTGCCATCAATATTTCTCCGGCCTCAGATGTTTCCTCGGCAAAGGGGTCTGCGTCGTACAATTCTTGGTAGCGTGAAAGAAGGGGTTTCGCCACCCCTCCATGACAGATTTAGATAACATCGAGCTGCTGACCATCCGTACTCTAAATTTTTCAGTGACGTCAGTGTACAAACCCCTGGATGTTAAGTTCAAGTTCTCAAACCCGAACGATTTCCGGCAGCAGGACATCAACTTTGTCATCGGCGACTTCAACTGCAAAAGCTTGGCCGGAGGCAGAGCTCGAAAAGTGGGGCTTATAATACACGATCCCAAACTCCCACCCTCCTTCCACACTGGCCGCTGGAGACGAGGATATAACCCCGACAACATCTTCGTGAGTACAAGGGCGGCGGCACAATGCGAAAAGAGCGAAATACCGCAAACCCAACATAGACCGTTAATACGTTCCATCAGCGCTGTGGTAAATGGACCCCTATGGTCCCCTCGAGTGTGTGTGATCTTGCCATGAAGCTCTTCCTTGATCTTAGGCGTCGACCGGCTGGCACCAGAGAATGTGCCCTTCAACAGACGCTTTAATTTCAGGCTAATTTGAACCAGTTCAGCAAAGACCTCGATGTAGAGATAGCGAGAATCGCTCCTCAGCCAGAGATGTACGAAGCATTAATAAAACTGGTTGGGAAGGCCTCAAGAAAAAACATTCCCAGAGGCTGTCGCACCGAGTACATACCAGCTCTATCTGGAGATGCGAAACCCCTTCTTTCACGCTACCAAGAATTGTACGACACAGACCCCTTTGCCGAGGAAACATCTGAGCCCGGAGAAATACTGATGGCAAAAATGGCAAAACATGCTAGAAATCTAAATCTAAACATGCTAAAACATCCTAGATATAAAGGTCAACAGCAGACGGGCTAAAAAGACCCTAAAAAACCAGAGTGGTGACGCCAAAAAACCAGTTCGGAACTTTATTCCAGCCACTTAAGATCAACTAGCCTCCCAACTGCTACTGAATTGTAAAACAAACGCAAGAAGTCCAAAGACCACATTAGCAGCGACCTGGAGCATGAGAACAACTCCCTCGGTGCCCCTTTTTCCATGACTGAACTTGTGGCTAGGATTAAAGGGACGAAACTAAACCGAGCGGCGGGCGTGGACGATCTGAGGGCAGAACAGATCAAGAACTTTGGACCACAGACCCTGCAATGGCTCCTTAATATGTTCAACGTATGTGCCACGCAACTGAAGATCCCCAAAGAATGGAGGAACGCTCGTGTGGTCGCGTTACTGAAACCTGGCAAGGAACCAACCGACCCTAAGAACTCAAGGCCCGCGTCCCTTCTGTGCCAACTCTTCAAACTGCTGGAACGACTGATTCTAAACCTTCAACAGCGGAGATTTTGGATGCCAAGATTATCGAACAGCAGGCCTGCTTTCGTCCAGGGAAATCATGCTGTGGCCAAATCCTCAACCTAACTCAGCACATAGAGGATGGTTTTGATAGAAGGAAGATTACTGGAGTGACGTTCATCGATTTGACAGCCGCTTATGACACTGTCAACCACAGGAGGCTGTTAAGAAAGCTTTATGAGACCAATAGGCTCACTATGGTCATCGGTCTATTCCTCCAGAACAGGAGATTTTATAATTCACTCCAAAACAAGAATAGCAGATGGAGGGTCCAGAAGAATGGACTGCCGCAAGGCAGTGTCCTGTCCCCATTCTTGAACGTGTACACGAACGACCAGCCGATTCCTGACAATATAAGGCAATTCATCTATGCCGATGATACAGCTGTGAGAAGTTGGAGGTCGCCCTTGACGAACTGGCAATCTTCTTCTTCTTCTTCTTAATGGCACTACAACCGATTGCCGGTCTGGGCCTCCTTCAGCATGTTTCTCCAAGCGGACCTATCACTCGCCAACGTTCTCCAGTCCCGTACTTGAAGTTTTTGTAGGTCAGTTGTTACCGCATCCTTTCATCTCCCTCTTGGCCTTCCGGCCCTTCTCCTTCCCTCTGGTTGGCCATTGAACAACTTTTTCGGAACCCTATTTCTCCCCCATTCTCTGCATGTGTCCGAGCCATCTCAATCTTGCCACCTGAACTGGAAATCTATTACCAGAAAAACCACCTAATGCCGAATCCCAGCAAGACTCAGGTCTGCGCCTTCCACCTGAAAAACAAAGAAGCACGACGGGAGCTCGAGATACATGGGCGCGGCGAACGACTGGAGCACTGCCCGACGCCGAGATACCTGAGCATCACCCTGGACCGTACTCTGTCCTTCAGACAACACTGCATCAATACTAAAGGCAAAGTTAGTGCGCGTAATAACATATTACACAGCATGGGGAGCTCAACCAGAAACGCTCAGAAGCTCGGCTTTGGCGATCTGTGTGTCCACTGCGGAATACGCCGCACCGGGTTGGGCAGCTTCAGCTCACGCGAAACATGTGCACGTCGCTATCTACAAGACAGGCTGCCTATATCCAACTCCAGTTAATAGTTTGTACCCACTTATTGTCGTGGCACCCCACCTGTGCGAAGAGCCGTCGCCACGGATGCTGAAAGAACGAAACAGGAAACCGATGCTCGCCATCCTCTGCACCAACACGAGCCAGCCGGTCGCTGGTCAAAGATCGCCTAAGATCAAGGAAGAGCTTCATGGCAAGATCACACATACTCGAGGGGTCCATAGAAAATAACCGTGGACCCAACAGCTAACTACTCGGGAACCCCCAAGAGAAGAAATGGCCCCCCTTTCGCGGTATTGAAATCCCTAAATCGGCTCAGGACAGGAGTGGCAAGGTGCAAGACAAATCTGTTGAGGTGCAGAATGTCTGAGAACGACGATGTGCTGTGTGCATGTGGCCAGCCCCAGGATATGAGCCACATATATGGTCTGCCCACAACTGGAAGAAGGATGCACGCACGAAGACTTAAATGTATGTAACCACAAGGCTATTGCAGCCGCTATTTTTTGGAAAGATGTCGTATGACCCGGACACGGAAAGTAAGTATCATTCGTCATCATTCTATCATAGATTCGACTAAAAACACGACTGTGAGTTGAAAGCCAGATTGATCATTTAGATGAAGGTAGGATTAATTGCTTATTCAATATTATGCCATCAATTTTGACTTAGACCTAGGAGCAAGTGCAGATTTGGTCGTTCAAAATTGTCTTTAAAATTCAAACCTTTATTCAAAGTTTTAAGGACATGAGTGCTAGCTCCTACGGGCCGCAGTGCATGCTAGACAAGCTCCTTGAGCGCATGATACTAGGCCATCGAACAAACAGACGGATTATACAGCCCGGCTTTCGCAGTGGCCGAAGGACGATGGTTGCAATGGAATCCATTCTGAAGATCGAGCGTTTGGCGAACGCGAGGAAAGGCCGTTGTGCGATGACTATACTAGATGTACGGAACGACTTCAATTCGGCGAGATGTGATAGATGATTCGACTTCAATTGGCCATAGTAGGGGCGCTACAGCGCCGAGAGGGTATGCCTGCTTATTTAGTTTGAGATGATTATTAGAGATGATTAGAAATTATGTAACGGACCGACTACTAGTATACAGCACATCCGCGGGACAGGGAACTCGCCGCATCACCGCTTTCAACCCACAGGGCTCGGTACAGGGTCCGACCCTTTGCAACATTATGTATGATGGTACTTTAAGGTACTTCAAGGAGTTTTAAGAGCATGAGTACTAGCTCCTAAGGGCAGCTGTGCATGCTAGACACGACGGGCAAGCTCCTTTAGCACATGATACTAGGCCAGTGAACAAACAGACGGATTATACAGTTCGGCTTTCGCACGGGACTGCTTTTTTCTTTCTAAAGTTTAGGTTCGATGTGAATGCCGGGTTTGCCGACCCTTCGAACACTGCGGCGTATTGGTAGCCTATCGCATTCTGCATTCACATTCACTTAGGTCCAGAAACCTTGTTATTGTAAATTGCGCTAATTACCATTTTTTTCACATTTGTCTTCTGGAACAAATGCGGCCGGCACTGGGGATAGAACTCGGGACCTCTTTACTTGTCAGTTAGCGCACTAACATGAGGACACGAGCGTCACCAATGGGTCAATCGGTTCGTTGCCAGGTTTCCGTAACGCGACCACACGAGCCTTCCTCCATTCAAACAAACGCCCTGTTTGATACACAAGATTTTACGGAACGCCTTCAATTCGGCGAGGTGGTGGGCCTTAGTCTGCCTGGTATGGTATGCCTGGTTATTTAGTTGAGATGATTAGAAATTATTTAACGGTGATCGGTCCTACTCATCTAATCTCAGCTAATATACACTAATCGGTATTCAGCACATCCGCGGGACAGGGGACTCGCCGCATCACCGCTGTCGCTCCACAGGGCTCGGTACTGGGGCCGACCCTGTGGAACATTATGTATGATGACCTTTTAGGCGTTAACATGCCAGAGGGTGCAACTTTTTTGGGATTTGCGGACGACGTCGCTGTTAGGTGGAGTGTTAGGAGTTCCGGAACTGTTAAAGATGGTACTGGGAGAGGCAGTGACGGCTGCATTAGATTGGCTCGCGAATGTGGGTCTAAAAGTTGCGGTTAACAAGAGCGAGACGGTACTGCTCAGTAAAAGACGTACCATCCGTGCACCAAATATAAGGATCCATGGAGGGGATGTAAGGAAAAAAAATCTTGTAATTGTTAAAATGCTTAGGTGAATCTAGTGTGGAAGTAGCATGTTCAATTTTAAACGTACGATAACGAAGAACCAGTTTGAATGATTTAGATATTTTGGACAAGAATGAAGACCACCTAGGTATTCTAAAACTATCCAGTTTGGAAGTACCTAGGTCAGTTATGTAACAAAATAATGAAGATGCAATTGATTGAATAAGTTAAACATTTTGAACAACAATAAACACCACCTAGGAAGTCCCCTTTTACCATTTTTTATCGTTATTGTTGTAGTTATTTTGGACTGCACGTGTGCTACTACAACGAGGACGACATTCTAATGATGCATCCCCGCTGCACGGCGCGCAAAATTATCCGCCATATTGCATCAGCCATTTTGAATTTCGAAATTTCGAATCCAGTATATTGATCAGCGACCTCAAAAACGCGAGGAGACCAAAAATCACAATATTTAAACTTAATTTTAATGTAAAAAAAATAAATAATAATATGATTCCTTCATATTTTGGCCAGCTTTTTTCGAAAAATTATCCGCCATTTTGAGTTCAGTTTCTTAATCAGCGACCTCAAGAACGTGAGGAGACCAAGAATCGCAATATTTAAACGATTCCTTCATATCTTGGGGCTCATTTCTCAAAAAATTATCCGCCATATTGCATTCGCCATTTTGAATTTCGAAATTTTGAATTCAGTTTCTCCATTAGCGATCTCAAAAACGCGAGGAGACCAAAAATCACAATATTTGAAAGATTCCTTCATGTTTTGACCAGCTTTTTTCGAAAAACTACCCACCTTTTTGAATTCAGTTTCTTGATCAGCAATCTCAAAAACGTTAGGAGACCAAAAATCACAATATTTGAACGATTCCTTCATATTTTGGCGCGTTTTTGTCGAAAAATTATCCGCCATATTGCATCCGCCATTTTGAATTTCGAAATTATGAATTCAATTTCTTGATCAGCTGTCCCAAAAAAATTTAGAAATTTTGAATTCAGTTTCTTGATCAGCGACTTCAAAAACGTGAGGACACCAAAAATCACAATATTTGAACAATTCCTTCATATTTTGGCCAGCTTTTCGAGTTTTCGGACCACTGTGCCGCGGCTCAGTACCTAATGACCAGCCTCGCCGTGGACTTTGTGACGTCGCTGCCACTAAATTAGATGCTGGAACTGAGCACGGAGAGCAACTTTGCGTGCTGCCTGCGCCTGATCAAGATCCTCAGGTGCTACCGGGTCATCAACGCCTTCACCTATAGCCACCGAGACGTCCTCAAGTACGAACTCATCTGGATGTAAGGCAAAAAATATGCTGCAATTGTTAAAATGCCTATGTGAATCTAATTTGGTAGTAGCAAGATCAATTTTGAACGTAAGATAACGAAGAACCAGTTGATTGAATGAGTTAGATATTTTGAACAAGAATGAAGACCGCCTAGGTAATCTAAAACCAGTTTGAAAGTAACTAGATGAGTTATGAACGCAACAAAATAATTAAGATGTAATTGTTTGAATAAGTTAAACATTTTGAACAACAATAAATACCACCTAGGTAGTCTAAAACTAATCTAGCACCCTTCCAACTTGGATTTTCTAGATGCATTAAGCAAAAATCGTTAATTTTCAGATCAATTTTTAAATATTAGCTGTTAACGATAGTGTTCTTCAACACCTTGGCGTCTCTGTTGCTGCTGCTCGGATGCGACTACGTGCACAAGCCGGGCATGGACGTTCTCGTGCCCAAGAATAACTCTTGGGTGTACACGATCAAGTACACGGTTTTCTATAAGTTTTTTCGGATTTTTGCACAAGATTGGTGATAATTTTCGCGTTGCAGCTATCAACGAAAAGACGGAGGCGCAGCCGAAGCAGATTGGCATTGACTTCATCATCCAAATTCAATCTTGATAACAGACTAACCACCCAGTACAAACCTACAAACCGTGTTGGGAATTAAAGCTGATTTATTGCGGATTGTAAATGTCATTGCAAAAAATTATTTCGCCAACTCGTTTTGGCAGAAAGTCGTAAATCTGACTTTGCTGCTAATTCAGACGTCAAAGTCGTGCAAATAGCTGTAATTTATCTAGACAGACAATTGCAAATATTAGCAAGAGTATGTTGTCAAACAACTCACATGTCAAATTGATCCATCGAAATGGCATCCATCGAGAAAGCGATAAAAACCCATTCGTTGAAGAAAGAAGAAACGGAAGAAAACCTTCTGAAAGCGGATAATACGATGCATCACGCAGAACGTTTCGCCTTCGACAGACAAATCACAGAAACCAGCACTTTCGAAGGACACAGAGAGTGCAAATCAGTACCGCCCACCATCCCACTCGCTCCTTCGTCCACGATGGGTTTCAGACTCCACTCAGATTACTCGCAATGCGATTTAATGGAACCCATTCGACCGTCAGTAACAAAAGATCAACTCAAAGAAGACATTGAGGTATTTTAATGTTTTAAAAACCTAATTTTCTCAGCTAGAACAATTTGTAGGAACTGCTGTTGAAAATGTTGAACTACAGATATTACGAGCCAAACTACTCCACGATGTATTTGACCGAGGAGGCGCCGTACGAGAACCGCGCGTCTTGTTGCGTCGGCGAGTTCGAGATGTACAACATGAACCTGTACCTGTACGATCCGTTCCCGAAACTGCAGATGGAGCAGCGCGAATCTGTGAGTGTCAGCGTGGACGACGAGAACAGCTGCGGCGCAAAGTTCCGCCGAGCGATGAAGAGGTGTTGCACCCGTAAGCACACGAACAGGTTCATTACGTGAATATACCTTGCTGGTATTTTGGTTTTAAGATTGCTCGAGGTATATCGGAATGGATTGGTTCGTCGAAGAGTAAATTTACAGACGGAAAAGTTTCGATTTACACGATAGACACAAGCCTTTTTATTTGGATCCGTTTAGACGTTTCTATGCTTGATTACATTAGAATTACATTAGATTTAGATTAGAATGGAAACATATGACTTTGAGGTTTGTAGTTTTTGGAAGGGTCACTAGGATAACGTGTAAGAGCGAATGCGTGTAAATTGAGTAGTAATTGATATAATGAATAAATTGGAATAAACTAACTGTTTTAGATGTTATGGAGTTAGTGGATTAAGGGTAGAAATGGAATAAGTAGTTTTTAATTGGAGAAACGTTGGTAAGTATTATTTAAGTGAGTAAATATCGATAAAAAAAATGTTAGTCGTGTGGAACCGTATGAGTGTGTGGGGTTAATTAATCTTAGATTTTATTACCGTAACGTTAAGGAGGAGGAAGGAAAAAAAACGTTAAGAAAAATACTCGAATAAAAATGCAAAACAGTGTAATAAAGGATAATCTTTAGAACAATCTCCCCTTAAACACACTGGTTGTGTCAAACGTGTATTAATAATGAAGCCGACACAGGCTGCAGACAGGCCCGGTACAAGGATACATAAGGCCGTTTGATTAATAAGTGTGAGAGACACGCACATTTCGACTTAATCATGCCGTAAAATGAACATCATTTGCATAAGGAACGATGCTTTGTTGATGGTTATTATCGCCCGGTTTGCAGAAAAAGGGAAATAATACGGGGAATCATAAACACGGCCGTTTGCTGCAGTTTTCTCTCGGTCCATTAAAACTAGATCTTTCGCCGTAAAATTCATCACAAAAAATACGCAAGAAGTCTTGGAAAATAAGTGGAATTTCATTATGTAATCTTGTTTTGTTAAGTATTGATATTTGTAGAAATTCGTGAAGTCGTTATTGTAAAGTTTAAATTTGTGCTAAAAAGTTCAAATTTGTCCTTTCAAAGTTCAAATTCGTCCTTTTAACGTTCAAATTCAAACTTTCAAAGTTCAAATTAGACCCCTCAATGCTCATATTTTTTGTGTTTTCAAAGTTCAAATTAGACCCTTCAATGCCAAAATTTGTGATTTGAAAGTTTAAATTCAACCCTTTTATGCTCAAATTTGTGGTTTGAAAGTTCAAATTCGAACCTTTAATGCTCAAATTTGTGTTTTTAAAGTTCAAATTCGGCCCTTCAATGCTCAAATTTGTGTTTTAAAAGTTCAAATTCCTTATTGTAACGTTCAAATTCGAGCTTTCAAAGTTCAAATTCGACTTTTCAATGCTCAAATTTGTGTCTTCAAAGTGAAAATGCAATCTTTTAACGTTCAAATTCGAGCTTACAAAGTTCAAATTTCACCTTTCAATGCTCAAATTTGTGTTTTTAAAGTTCAAATTCGACCTTTCAACGCTCAAATTTGTGTTTTTAAAGTTCAAATTCGACCCTTCAATGCTCAAATTTATGTTTTCAAAGTTCAAATTCGTTCAAATTCGACCCTGCAAAGCTCTAATTTGTGTCTTCAAAGTTCAAATTCGATATTTTAACGTTCAAATTCGAGCTTACAAAGTTCAAATTCGACGCTTCAATCCTCAAATTTGTGTAACTAAAAGTTCAAATTCGACCTTTCAATGCTCAAATTTGTGTTTTGAAAGTTTAAAAGTTTATTCAATTCAATTTGTGGTTTGAGAGTTCAAATTCGACTATACAATGCTCAAATTTACGTTTTGAAAATTCAAATTCGACCCTTCAATGCTCAAATTTGTGTTTTGAAAGTTCAAATTCGACCCTTAATTGCTCAAATTTGTATTTTCAAAGTTCAAATTCTGCCCTTCAATGCTCAAATTTGTGTTTTAGAAGTTCAAATTCGTTCTTTTAACGTTAAAACTCGAGCTTTTAAGTTGGGAAATTGAACTTGTTCAATTTCCCATTAACTTTTATACTTCTGGTAACGTTAATTTTTCTGTTTCCTCGTATCATTTTTTTAACGCAATTTTTCGGTGTAACATATTCACTATCTATTTGATCTGCTTCACCATCAGAATTACGTTTTGAAGGTGTACATGGAGTACTTCTTCTTTTGCATTCACATAGTCTAAAAGTTCATTCCGCAGTGATAAAGAAAATGATGCTGCAGCTGAGCTAGCCCTAACATATCACACTGTATATTACTGCATATCACACCTACAATAGCATGGATTGGACTATAAAATTGAATAACATTATTTATGCTAATTCAAGTTCAGCTACAAGAATTCATCTAGCTAGAACAAAAATGGAAGCACTGGTTACAGAGGTGTTAGGCCCATATGCTATACACAATGTAATAGATGATATTAATACAGACAATACTGGCATTCAAACAAATTATTAGATTTTTACAAAAATAGCAACGATTTGCTGATGGTATGTCTGAAGCAATTGAAAAATCATTATGGTAATACAAATTATCTTTTCATAATGTATCTCGGCTAAGTGCTGACAATACAAATGCTAATTTTGATGTCAACCATTCTTTATTTACAAATCTGAGATTTGGTAACAGATTTGATTAAAGGAAATTGTCATGTACATAAAGTGCACAATTGCATGAGACATGCCACATGGCCTTTTATCATATTATTTAGAAAATGTGATTTTGAAAATTTATGCTCATTTTCCATATTCTGCTGTAAGAAGAGAGGAACTGAAAAGATTTCTATAATCAGTAGATGGCGACTTTCATGAAGTAAAACGCCATGTGGGAAAAAGATTCCATACTTTCTCTCTCTCTCTCTCTCTCTCTATCTTTTGCCATACGTTGATACATTATTATTAAATTGGCCTATTAGAAGTTATTAGTCTATTAGAAGACAACCCTAGTTACCGCAGAGACATGCGCGTTTCCATAATTAGATATGGCGATTATGGTGTGTCATCCTACGTATGTTAATTAATTCTAATGGTACAAGAAGCGTATAGTTTTTACTCTTCTTCTTCTTGAGGTGCCGTACTCTCTGAGAGCTTAGGCAACCTCTCGCGAAAACTTGTGGAACGAATATCTATCCACTAATATACGGGACCTAGCAGTTTATCGCCGGTTCCGAACGGCACGATTTGAGAGGTTTACTAGGCAGAATTTTGACTAAAAAGTGAAGATTGTATTTCCAAAACTCTCCAAATGGCAACGATTTGAAGTTCTACTCAAGATCTATTAATCTTTTGAAGCTCAAGATCTATTTTGGAGATTTTAATAACCAAATCATTTTCTATTCGAAGCCAAAATTTCTCTTTATGGTTTTAATGTCTACCATTGAATAGAACGTCAGTTCACATATCACAGAAATGGAACTAAAGCCCAGCTCTAGATATTCTTGTCTTCTCTACATCCAGAACACGTCAATACTTTACGAATGACACTCCATTTTAAGCATGCTATCAGCGGCTAAATATATAACATTTCCTGTAGAGTGAGTTAGTTTCTTTAAGTTTCGATGACGATATAACTCATACCTATCTAATAGGCACAACTGATGGAATACGTAAAAGAAACAATTGTGGGGTTCCCCAAGGAACCGTTCTGGGTCCGTCATTGTGGCTAGTCTTTTAATACAAAATACCATAAACGGATACAGGAACGGGTGTTTGACTAATAGGTTACGGAGACGATCTTACCGTTGTGGTATCAGTTTGAATACCACAGATCCCAAACATAGATTGTCCTCCAGGCTGAGAGAAATAAGTTACACTATCTAAGAACTTAAGTGGAAGGAACGCTGGTCCCTAGTGTCAAATCTCTTAAATACGCGGGGATACACATACACAAAGACGCAAGAATGACAACACATATTAAGAGGACATGTGAGAAGTTACTCTGATGGCTTTAAATATAAATTCAAGTACTGATGGAACACGTAGAAGAACCAATTTTGGGGTTCCCCAAGGAACCGTTCTGGGTCCGTCATTGGGGCTAGTCTTTTATGATAAAATACTAAGAATGGATGTTAGACTAATAGATCACGGAGACAAACTTGCCATTGTGGTATTAAAAATATTGTAGGGTCGAGATTGACAAGGCGTATAATTCTTGTTCGCGTAGTCTCTTCAGTACTCCTATACGGGGCACTTTTATGGACGCCACAAGAGATATGAGCGAATGTTGGAGAGCATAAATGGAAAGATGGCAGTACGTGTTGGACGCGAAGGACACAAGGTGCTAGGTAGAATTTTAGTCGCGGTAAAGGTTGGAAACATCACAAGGCCGAGATACAATAACGAGATATACCAGATATACCAAAAACTATTGATTTCTACATGCATCAGACTGTAAATACTAAGGTTGGCAGGACACGTGCTAAGGATGGACGACAACCGTCTGCCACTGAGAACACTGAATGCAAAAAATGCATGGGAGAGAGGCCAAGAAAACAGTGGGAGGAAGACGCATACCAACTACTTGGAGTAACAGCATGAAGCAGAAAAGGACAGGGAAAATTGGAGGACAAAAATACAGGTCAGAGCCCGATGTGGGCTATAGCGTCATATGAAGAAGAAGAATACGTGTTGCAGCGGTCTATAGGATTGCCTCGATTATAGCCCTACTTGCCATAGCAGGTATACCGCATATAAAATTAAGAGTCCAAGAAAGAGGAAGGCAATCACAACCAGCAGACAGAGAAATTATGTTGAACGCTTAGCAACAAAAATGGATATAGTTTGAAGGATGGAGTAAGACCCATATTAAGATTTTCGTAAATGAAGTACAGTATATCTCGGTTAATTCGGCCTTGGTTAATAGGTCGACACGTCCAGTAATCCGGCGGTTTGTAGACCGTTCGCGCTCTTCACTCCCACCCCTCTTTCTTATAATCCGGCGGTCGTCTGGTCCCACATGTGTCGGATTATCGAGATTATACTGTAATAGAAAGTGGAAGATCTAGATTAACACTCAACCCAGGCAATGGAGAATTGTGTCTTCTACACATACCTAAAGTTAATCGGGAAGAGCGACACCAACGAATGTTTGTATCGCTGTATATAATAAGAACAAGGTAGGAGCCAGAACACTTACTTGAAGAACACCAATGTTAATATTCAGCGGCTCCGATATACCAGTTTCAACATTTGAAGTGACTTTTACGTGTTGTTTCCTATTTAATAGGTAGGATTGTATTAAGTTGCACCAGAAGCGGTGGGCTCTTCAAAAGACACTGTGTTTTAATGCCCTGTTGAAGGAGAGTTGTCCACAGCAAATCAATTTACGAAGCCGTCAAGTTCAAGTTACGAAGGAAAACGCAGCAATACTGCTACTGGAGTCAAAGGACGGCTGTGACGCGGTAACAGAGACACCGCGGGAAATTATGAGAGGGAAAGAGGCCTAAGAGCGTAAAAGGAAGTCCCTGAGTGATGGAGCCTAATGGAGAGAAGTATAATAACGCCCACCTCGAAGTCATGCTTATTAGCAGTTCCGGGGCGAAGCCTAGCACAAGATCTTATTGGTTTACATACTCCGGTTGTGCCGGTTTTCTGTTGCAATTAAAAAGAAGATGAAGATATAAGAAAGCAATGGATGAAAACCTGGAAAGAACTCAATACAATCCAAAAGAATGCTGGGATATTTAACCAGCATGGAAGAAAACCTTTCATGAAACTACACAAGAACAAGCTTGGAATTCAGATGACAGAACACCTCAAGAGCCTAGGCCTAGAAGAAGTTCCAGATTCTGAAGCTCAGCAGAGGAAATCCTCATACATCTGCTCAAAATCTGTGGTGCATTGCGACAAAAGTACCTTGAATCAAGAGGAGTTGAATCTTGAGTCCTGATTCTGAAATTCCTAAAGGAATTTTCAGGTTCCTAAAGGAAGTCCCAGATTCTGAGGCTCAGCAGAGGAAAACTTTTACTCAAAATCTGTGGGGCATTGCGACAAAAGTACCTTGAATCAAGAGGAGTTGAATCTTGAGTCCTGATTCTGAAATTCCTAAAGGAATTTTCAGGTTCCTAAAGGAAGTCCCAGATTCTGAGGCTCAGCAGAGGAAAACTTCTACTCAAAATCTGTGGGGCATTGCGACAAAAGTACCTTGAATGAAGAGGAGTTGAATCTTGAGTCCTGATTCTGAAATTCCTACAGGAATTTCTGGGTTCCTAAAGGAACCACATTTCCACATTCCACATTCTGAAGCTCAGCCGAGGAAAACATCTGCTCAAAATCTTTGGGGCATTGCGACAAAAGTACCTTGAATGAAGAGGAGTTGAATCTTGAGTCCTGATTCTGAAATTCCTAAAGGAATTTTCAGATTTTGAAGCTCAGCAGAGTAAAACATGTGCTCAAAATCTGTGGGGCGTTGCGACAAAAGTACCTTGAACGTACAGGAGTTGAATCTTCAGTCCTGATTCTGAAATTCCTGAACGAATTTTCAGATTCCTAAAGGAAGTCCCAGATTCTGAGGCTAGGCAGAGGAAAACTTCTGCTCAAAATCTGTGGGGCATTGCGACAAAAGTACCTTGAACGTACAGGAGTTGAATCTTCAGTCCTGATTCTGAAATTCCTGAACGAATTTTCAGATTCCTAAAGGAAGTCCCAGATTCTGAGGCTAGGCAGAGGAAAACTTCTGCTCAAAATCTGTGGGGCGTTGCGACAAAAGTACCTTGAACGTAGAGGAGTTGAATCTTGAGTCCTGATTCTGAAATTCCTAAAGGAATCAGGACTAGATGAGGCGCTTTAAAAGGGTAAGTCTAACAACGATTGGAAGTACAAAAGATCTATAAAGGTCGCAGTGTAAATTGCCACCAAAATCTGCATTTTCTTCCGCCTTCGTGGTTAGATCAGCCAGTTCTATTGACCTTTCCAAGAAAAGGTCTAGTCTCGATCTACGCACATTGTCAAGTTTGGAAAGTAATTTAATAGTTTCTCTTAAAAATTATGTAAGCTATGTATCTTGCAGGGAATGTTAGAACTTACTACAAGCGATTAGTCTGTTGCATTATCTTCAACAATCTACTGACCACAAGGAAAAGACTCAAATATATTTTTTTGTAGAGAAGTTGACCATAAAAGCTTCGATGGCCGGATAATATCCGCAAGGACCTTCAAACCCTGGGGGTGTTCAACTGGGAAGAAGCCACTCAGGATCGCAGAGAATGGAGGAGAATTGTTGTGGCGACCAAGACCCACCCCGGGTTGTAGAGCCATGGATGGATGGAAGTTGACCATAAAAAATGTTCAGCATAAAATACTTTGATTTAATCGTCAGCTCTTGAAATGTGAGAACTTAGTTTTTCTTGGATATTCTCATTCAATAATTTACTACTGGGTATCATCAAAAAATACTGACGTATAAAATACGGCACTACGCCGGATTGTATATTCATCAATTAAAAATCAATTATATAATATGTTTTATAACCGACACGCAATGACGAGAATGAACGTTGAAAGGATATTATAAATGTTGAGTCATTAGCATATAAGATGGACTAAAATGGACTAGGTCCGCATATAATAAAAACAAGGTAGGAGCCAGAACACTTCCTGGAGGAACACCTATGTTAATATTCAGCGGCTCCGATATACCAGTTTCAACATTTGAAGTGACTTTTACGTGTTGTTTCCTGTTTAATAGAAAGGATTGTATTAAGTCTTACCACGTAAACCAAGTTAAAATAGTTCATATAAAAGTTGTGGATGAGACATAAAATCGAAAGCCTAGGATAAATGAAAGCAAATGACGAGAATGCAAACAGGACACCGACGTGTGGAAATAAACCTTAAACTTTTAGTCCCCCTTATGTGACATTTTATGTCTTATATTTTGATTTATTATCTCCAAATTCGTCCGTTTAAAACACAAATCCGTCTCTTTGCAGTCCAAATTAGGGCTTTCAAGGTTGAAATTCGTCTTAGAAAAGTTCCGTTTAAATTTCATTTCTTTCATATTGACCAAATTATAAAATTATTACACAAGTACAAACGCTTAGTTGTAATACGCATTAATATTGACGTCGCAGGGTATTTTAAACCGTTGGTTTGTATACCAGTCAACCTAAGAAATCGCCAGTGAGGCGCCTTAGAACTGAGCACTTTATTGTATCTATAATCTTAAAAACGAATTCTAATCCCATTGTAAAACTGCACACGTATTATTTATATAGTAAACCTGCGTGCATAGAAAGACCCACTGTAAAGTTAAGACTTTAACTATTTTTTTAGAAACTATTTCCGGGATGAAATAAAGAAATATGTTGCTCGAAAAACAATTTAATATGCTTTAGTATGAGTTTAAGTTTATCAAAAATGCGTATCGTTTAAAGACGCAGCAACCGATAAACAAAAACGAACGTACTTATGTGGTGGTTATAAAGAGAATAAAACAACCTTGTCAAAGATACTATCGCCTTTGCAATTGAAATTTGCACATTAATATAATGAAATTTGCACGTTATGTTCAACATTTCTTTTTTACGATAATATTTTTCAAACAAAACAAAAAAAAAAAAAAACTAAAATTTTTCGCATCGTTGACAAGTTTTTATGGAGTGCGTGGAGAACATTTTGAAATGAAAAAAATTTTAAACAATTGGACGCAGCAACCGATAAACAAAAACGAACGTACTTATGTGGTGGTTATAAAGAGAATAAAACAACCTTGTCAAAGATATTATCGCCTTTGCAATTGAAATTTGCACATTATTATAATGAAATTTGCACGTTATGTTCAACATTTCTTTTTTACGATAATATTTAAAAAAAAAAAAAAAAAAAAAACAAAACTAAAATTTTTCGCATCGTTGACAAGTTTTTATGGAGTGCGTGGAGAACATTTTGAAATGAAAAAAAATTTAAACAATTGGACGCAGCAACCGATAAACAAAAACGAACGTACTTATGTGGTGGTTATAAAGAGAATAAAACAACCTTGTCAAAGATATCGCCTTTGCAATTGAAATTTGCACATTATTATAATGAAATTTGCACGTTATGTTCAACATATCTTTTTTTCGATAATATTTTTCAAAAAAAAAAAAAAAAAAACAAAACTAAAATTTTTCGCATCGTTGACAAGTTTTTATGAAGTGCGTGGAGAACATTTTGAAATGAAAAAAATTTTAAACAATTGGACGCAGCAACCGATAAACAAAAACGAACGTACTTATGTGGTGGTTATAAAGAAAATAAACCTTGTCAAAGATATTATCGCCTTTGCAATTGAAATTTGCACATTATTATAATGAAATTTGCACGTTATGTTCAACATTTCTTTTTTTACGATAATATTTTTCAAAAAAAAAAAAAAAAAAAAAAAAAAAAAAAAAAAAAAAAAAAAAAAACAACTAAAATTTTTAGCATCGTTGACAAGTTTTTATGGAGTGCGTGGAGAACATTTTGAAATGAAAAAAATTTTAAACAATTCGAAACAATTCGACTTTCAATATATTTTTAGAAACGAAAAGTTATATAAAGTTATATTATAAGTAACGAAATTTGGTTAATAGATAGGACATATTAATTTTCGGTTCTTAAAATTCAACCTTTGAAATTCAACGATTGATAAAATATTTGAAATTTTTACGATTTTTGAACAAAACTAAATTTTCTCATCCTTGACTTGCAGTTTTACTTTTCCCCCGCAAAATCCGCGAACTCCACAATTGCACTATTGAGGTCTAGGCTATTAAAAACAGCAATAATCTCCATTGCAAAACTATGTGAAAATTATTCAAAAAAAACCTACGCCTAAAACAATGATTGAAACCTGCTCACCATGCCCATGTGAACACAGCTATGACCGACGCGACGTGCGTGTTTCCCTCTAATAATACGAATTACGCTAATTAATAAGATTATCACTTCATTGGCATAATGAAGTATTCAACGAGTAAGATGCTGTGGGATACTAAATACAGTTGCAATATTACTACACTGTAATAACTTTTCACCGCACGATGTTAAAAACATGGTTTTCACACAGTTTCCACAAGTTTTTCCCTTGAAAATCTTCACATTTCAACATTTTAATTATAAGTTTTACAAAAAATAAACAACCAATTATTTAAAAAACATTTTCTGTCTGCAAAATATTCATTTTCTAATTTATTTCAATCTTTATTCATTTATTACTTACAAATAATTTTAATTAAATAAAACTGTTTTGCAGAGCCCTAAACGATGTTTTAAACACAACCCATTATAAACCTGCCAATAAACCTTTTTGGACAATATACGTAAAATATAAATGGACTTATTGTTAATTAATCGTTTTTGGTGCATCCATTTCATTTCCTCAATATCTCTGTGTTTTAATCTCATCTAATTATTTCCCGTCTATCCACATATTTTTTCATATAACGTCTCTATCATTTTCGCAATCGGATTAATGCAAATTAGGCTAATAAAAAATTCATTCTTCTCTAGATTCTACACAATAATAACTAATTAATAACGTTTTAATTAGCACACGCAACGCAGATAACAAAGTCGGTGCTTATTTTTTAATAAACATGTAATCGCATTTTTTTACGTGCAGAGGAAACTCGCATAAATCTCGTTTAATATTATTACAATAAATTGAGAACAATAAAATGAAAAATCTAAAAGGAAACGATTTAATCGTTTCATCAACATTGTCTTCGTTTTAAACGAATTTATCTAAACAATGTTTTAAATTGATGTATGTAATCTAAATTAAACTAAGTTTATATTTAAATATCGAATTTAAACTCGGAGGATATGGTGGAATCGCTCGGATGGTTTTAAAATTTTTGGTAGGCGAAGATGAAAAATTTGTTGGATACTTTAGGTTTAGTTTTTGGCAAATTGTAATAATGAAAATATTGATTTATAATTATGAAAATATCTATCTCGTTTAACATTATTACAATAAATTGAAAATTAAATAAAAAATCCAAAAGGAAAATATTTAATCGTTTCATCAGCATTGTCTTCGTTTTAAACGAATTTATCTAAACAACATTTTAAATTGATTTATGCAATCTAAATTCAACTGAGTTTAGATTTAAATATCTAATTTTAAACTCGAGGAAATAGCGGAATCGCTCGGATGGTTTTAAAATTTTTGTAAGGCAAAGATGAAAAATTTATTGGGATTTTTTTGGTTTAGTTTTTGCAAATGATAATAATGAAAATATTGATTTATAATTATAAAAATATCCATCTCGTTTAACATTATTACAATAAATTGAAAATAATAAAAGAAAAAGATTTAATTGTTTCATCAACATTGTCTTCGTTTTAAACGAATTTATCTAAACAACATTTTAAATTGATTTATGCAATCTAAATTAAACTGATTTTAGATTTAAATATCTAATTTAAACTCTGAGGAAATAGCGGAATCGCTCGGATGGTTTTAAAATTTTTGGAAGGCAAAGATGAAAAATTTATTTTGATTTTTTTGGTTTAGTTTTTGCAAATGATAATAATGAAAATATTGATTTATAATCATAAAAATATCCATCTCCTTTAACATTATTACAATAAATTGAAAATAATAAAAGGAAAAGATTTAATTGTTTCATCAACATTGTCTTCGTTTTAAACGAATTTATCTAAACAACATTTTAAATTGATTTATGTATTCTAACTTAACCTAATTTTAGATTTAAATATTTTATTTAAACTCGGAGGATGTGGCGGAATCGCTCGGATGGTTTCAAAATTTTTGGTAGGCGAAGATGAAAAATTTGTTGGATATTTTTTGGTTGAGTGTTTGGAAACTGATAATAACGAAAATATTGATTAATAATTATAAAAATATCGATATCGTTCAACATTATTGCAATAAATTGAAAACAATAAAATGAAAAAACCAAAGGAAAAGATTTAATCGTTTCATCAGCATAGTCTTCGTTTTAAACGAATTTATCTAAACAACATTTTAAATTGATTTGTGTAATCTAAATTAAACTAAGTTTAGATTAAAATATCCAATTTAAACTCGGAGGATATGGTGGAATCGCTCGGATAGTTTTAAAATTATTGGTAGTCGAAGATGAAAAATTTGTTGGATACTTTTTGGTTTAGTTTTTGGCAAATGATAACGAAAATATTGATTTATAATTATAAAAATATCCATCTCGTTTAACATTTTTACAATAAACTGAAAATAATAAAAGAAAAAGATTTAATCGTTTCATCAACATTGTCTTCGTTTTAAACAACTTTATCTAAACAACATTTTATATTGATTTATGTAATCTAAGTTAAACTAAGTTTAGATTTAAATATCGAATTTAAACTCGGAGGAAATAGCGGAATCGCTCGGATGGTTTTCAAATTTTTGGTAGGCGAAGATAAAATTTTTTTTGGATACTTTTTGGTTTAGTTTTTGGCAAATGATAATAACGAAAATGTCGATTTATAATTATAAAAATATCCATCTCGTTTAACATTATTACAATAAATTGAAAACAATAAAATGAAAAATCCAAAAGGAAAAGATTTAATCGTTCCATCAACATTGTCTTCGTTTTAAACGAATTTATCTAAACAACATTTTAATTTGATTTATGTAATCTAAATTAAACTAAGTTTATGTTTAAATATTTAATTTAAACTCGGAGGATATGGTGGAATCGCTCGGATGGTTTTCAAATTTTTGGTAGGCAAAGATGAAAAATTTGTGGGCTATTTTTTGGTCTAGTTTTTGGCAAATGATAATAATGAAAATATTGATTTATAATTATAAAAATATCCATCTCGTTTAATATTATTACAATAAATTGAGAAAAATAAAATGAAAAATGCAAAAGGAAAAGATTTAATCGTTCCATCAACATTGTCTTAGTTTTAAACGAATTTATCTAAACAACATTTTAAATTGATTTATATAATCTAAATTAAACTAAGTTTATGTTTAAATATTTAATTTAAACTCGGAGGATATGGCGGAATAGCTCGGATGGTTTTAAAATTTTTGGTAGGCAATGATGAAAAATTTGCTGGATATATTTTGGTTTAGATTTTGGCAAATAATAATGAAAATATTGGTTTATAATTATAAAAATATCCATCTCGTTTAACATTATTACAATAAATTGAAAACAATAAAATTAAAAGATTTAATCGTTTCATCAATATTGTCTTCGTTTTAAACAAAATTATCTAAACCACATTTTAAATTCATTTATGTAATCTAAATTAAACTGAGTTTATGTTTAAGTATCTAATTTGAATTCGGCGGAAATAGTGGAATCGCTCGGATGGTTTTAAAATATTTGGAACGCGAAGATGAAACATTTGTTGCGTATTTTTTTTTGTTAAGTTTTTGGCAAATGATAATTGATTTATGTAATCTAAATTAAACTAAGTTTATATTTAAATAGCTAATTTAAACTCGGAGGAATTGGCGGAATCGCTCGGATGGTTTTAAAGTTTTTGGTAGGCGAAGATGAAAAATTTTGTTGGATATTTTTTGGTTTAGTTTTTGGCAAATTAAAAGTCATTTTTTGTCAATATTAAACTTGTGCTTAACTGTATATGTTAGTATTAAAAGTGTACCTTACGTTCCACTGCATAAGATTGGGGGAAAAAGCACGTTAGTCCCTACAAAACAGACATTATGAAATCGATATCCAGGGGAAATCAACGTAAGTCCTCAATTTCAATTTCATGCGTGGTTTTTCCCCTGTAACCTTTACTTGCATAAAATTATTACAAAAAACACCTTTCTTTAAAATAACATATAAAATGATTCTAGAAATTGCAGTTTACTTTGTTTTATTCCAAAGGTTTCGTTACCGCTCCTATAAATAAAGCTAAGCTTTTCATTCATCAGTGTGATATGTGTGTTTGTGTTCGAGAGTCACGGTACACCGTCATCACATACTGATCTAAGCGTAATATCAGCGGATCGTATCAGGAATAGTAATACGGTGTAATTGTATCCCGTAAAGCAAACCCGGAGAGTTCATTTGCCGACGGACGGTAGAAGCGGTGTGGTCATACGGGACGGGGCTGGGATGCGTTCGGACGGCGATAACGATGGGCTCCGTATGCGCCTCAGGTCCTTGGGGACACGCACGCGGACGTGAAGGACATTCCGTGTATTGTCTTTTGCATTACAACCGATTTATCGACGTACGGCATCTCGCGTTCATTACGTTTATTTCTTTTTATTTGTGTCACGCTAACTTAAAACTGATTTATATTATCTGGATAATCTACATGTACGTTTTTTTTTTGCCACAGGAAAACGTTTTTCGTTTTGAAAAGGTTTTAGTTTTTAAAGTTTGATTAATTTTTGTCGAATGAATAGTCGAAAACAGAAACGGATTTTGGATTAAATTTTCGCAGGCAAAGATTCTAAATTTCGACAATTTTTCGTTAAAATGTGAAATATTACGCGAAACCTGTTTGAATTATATGAAATTATGGATATTCTCAGTCAATTATGTTAGCATTTAGTCGATAACATAAGCTATATAGCCAACATTCTAGGTTTAGTCAACTTAGTCTATATGAGCTATATAGTCAACATTCTAGGTTTAGTCAATTTAGTCTACATTAGCTATATAGCCAATATTCTAGATTTAGTCAATTTAGTCTACATGAGCTATATAGCCAACATTGTAGGTTTAGTCAATTTAGTCTATATGAGATATATAGCAAATATTCTAGATTTAGTCAATTTAGTCTACATGAGCTATATAGCCAACATTGTAGGTTTAGTCAATTTAGTCTATATGAGATATATAGCAAATATTCTAGATTTAGTCAATTTAGTCTAAATGAGCTATATAGCCAACATTGTAGGTTTAGTCAATTTAGTCTATATGAGATATATAGCAAATATTCTAGATTTAGTCAATTTAGTCTACATGAGCTATATAGCCAACATTTGAGGTTTAGTCAATTTAGTCTACATGAGCTATATAGCCAACATTCTAGGTTTAGTCAGTTTAGTCTACATGCGCTATATAGCCAACTTGCTAGGTTTAGTCAATTTAGTCTACATGAGCTATATAGCCAACTTGCTAGGTTTAGTCAATTTAGTTTACATGAGATATATAGCCAACTCGCTAGGTTTAGACATTTTAGTCTACATGAGCTATAAAGCCAACTTGATAGGTTTAGACAATTTAGTCTACATGAGCTATATAGCCAACTTGCTAGGTTTAGTCAATTTAGTCTACATGAGCTATAAAGCCAACTTGCTAGGTATAGACAATTTAGTCTACATGAGGTATATAGCCAACTTGCTAGGTTTAGTCAATTTAGTTTACATGAGATATATAGCCAACTCGCTAGGTTTAGACATTTTAGTATAACTGAGCTATACAGTCAACTTGCTAGGTTTAGTCAATTTAGTCTATATGAGCTATATTGACAACATTCTAGGTTTGGTCAATTTAGTCTACATGAACTATATATCCAACTTGCTAGGTTTAGTCAACTTAGTCTACATGAGCTATAAAGCCAACTTGATAGGTTTAGACAATTTAGTCTACATGAGGTATATAGCCAACTTGTTAGGTTTAGTTAAATTAGTCTACATGAGCTATATAGCCAACTTGTTAGGTTTAGTCAATTTAGTCTACATGAGCTATATAGCCAACTTGCTAGGTTCAGTCAATTTAGTCTACATGAGCTATAAAGCCAACTTGCTAGGTTCAGACAATTTAGTCTACATAAGTTATTTAGCCAACTTGCTAGGTTTAGTCAATTTAGTCTACATGAGCTATATAGCCAACTTGCTAGGTTTAGTCAACTTAGTCTATATGAGCTATATAGTCAACATTCTAGGTTTAGTCAATTTAGTCTACATTAGCTATATAGCCAATATTCTAGATTTAGTCAATTTAGTCTACATGAGCTATATAGCCAACATTGTAGGTTTAGTCAATTTAGTCTACATTAGCTATATAGCCAATATTCTAGATTTAGTCAATTTAGTCTACATGAGCTATATAGCCAACATTGTAGGTTTAGTCAATTTAGTCTACATTAGCTATATAGCCAATATTCTAGATTTAGTCAATTTAGTCTACATGAGCTATATAGCCAACATTGTAGGTTTATTCAATTTAGTCTATATTAGATATATAGCAAATATTCTAGATTTAGTCAATTTAGTCTACATGAGCTATATAGCCAACATTTTAGGTTTAGACAATTTAGTCTACATGCGCTATATAGCCAACTTGCTAGGTTTAGTCAATTTAGTCTACATGAGCTATATAGCAAACTTGCTAGGTTTAGTCAATTTAGTTTACATGAGATATATAGCCAACTCGCTAGGTTTAGACATTTTAGTATAACTGAGCTACACGGTCAACTTGCTAGGTTTAGTCAATTTAGTCCATATGAGCTATAATGACAACATTCTAGGTTTGGTCAATTTAGTCTACATGAGCTATATAGCCAACTGGCTAGGTTTAGTCAATTTAGTCTACATGAGCTATAAAGCCAACTTGCTAGGTTTAAACAATTTAGTTTACATGAGATATATAGCCAACTCGCTAGGTTTAGACATTTTAGTATAACTGAGCTATACAGTCAACTTGCTAGGTTTAGTCAATTTAGTCTACATGAGCTATATAGCTAACTTGCTAGGTTTAGTCAATTTAGTCTACATGAGCTATAAAGCCAACTTGCTAGGTTCAGACAATTTAGTCCACATAAGCTATTTAGCCAACTTGCTAGGTTTAGTCAATTTAGTCTACATGAGCTATATAGCCAACTTGCTAGGTTTAGCCAAGTTAGTCTACATGAGCTATATAGCCAACTTGTTAGGTTTAGTTAATTTAGTCTACATGAGCTATATAGCCAACTTGCTAGGTTTAGTCAATTTAGTCTACATGAGCTAAATAGCCAACATTCTAGGTTTAGTCAATTTAGTCTACATGAGCTATATAGTCAACTTGCTAGGTTTAGCCAGTTTAGTCTACATGAGCTATATAGCCAAATTGCTAGGTTTAGACAATTTAGTCTACATGAGCTATAAAGCCAACTTGCTAGGTTCAGACAATTTAGTCTACATAAGTTATTTAGCCAACTTGCTAGGTTTAGTCAATTTAGTCTACATGAGCTATATAGCCAACTTGCTAGGTTTAGTCAACTTAGTCTATATGAGCTATATAGTCAACATTCTAGGTTTAGTCAATTTAGTCTACATTAGCTATATAGCCAATATTCTAGATTTAGTCAATTTAGTATAACTGAGCTACACGGTCAACTTGCTAGGTTTAGTCAATTTAGTCCATATGAGCTATAATGACAACATTCTAGGTTTGGTCAATTTAGTCTACATGAGCTACATAGCCAACATGCTAGGTTTGGAGAATTTAGTCTACATGAGCTATATAGACAACTTGCTAGGATTAGTCAATTTAGTCAACATGAGCTATATAGCCAACTTGTTAGGTTTAGTTAATTTAGTCTACATGAGCCATATAACGAACTTGCTAGGCTTAGACAATTTAGTCTAGATGAGGTATATACTAGGTTTAGTCAATTTACTCTACATGAGCTATATAACCAAGTTGCTTGATTTAGACAATTTAGTCTACCTGAGCTATATAGCCAACTTGCGAAGTTTAGTCAATTTAGTCTACATGAGCTATATAGCCAATTTGCTAGGTTTAGTCAATTTAGTCTACATAAGCTATTTAGCAAACTTGCTAGGTTTAGTCAATTTAGTCTACATGAGCTATATAGCCAACATGCTAGGTTTAGCCAATTTAGTCTACATGAGCTATATAGCCAACTTGCTAGGTTTAGACAATTTAGTCTACATGAGCTATATAGCCAACTTGCTTGGTTTAGACAATTTAGTCTACCTGAGCTATATAGCCAACTTGCGAAGTTTAGTCAATTTAGTCTACATGAGCTATATAGCCAATTTGCTAGGTTTAGTCAATTTAGTCTACATGAGCTAAATAGCCAACATTCTAGGTTTAGTCAATTTAGTCTACATGAGCTATATAGTCAACTTGCTAGGTTTAGCCAGTTTAGTCTACATGAGCTATATAGCCAACTTGCTAGGTTTGGACAATTTAGTCTACATGAGCTATATAGCCAACTTGCTAGGTTTAGCCAATTTAGTCTACATGAGCTATATAGCCAACTTGCTAGGTTTAGCCAATTTAGTCTACATGAGCTATATAGCCAACTTGCTAGGTTTAGAAAATTTAGTCTACCTGAGCTATATAGCCAACTTGCGAAGTTTAGTCAATTTAGTCTACATGAGCTATATAGCCAATTTGCTAGGTTTAGTCAATATAGTCTACATGAGCTACATAGCCAACATGCTAGGTTTAGAGAATTTAGTCTACATGAGCTATATAGACAACTTGCTAGGATTAGTCAATTTAGTCAACATGAGCTATATAGCCAACTTGTTAGGTTTAGTCAATTTAGTCTACATGAGCCATATAACGAACTTGCTAGGCTTAGACAATTTAGTCTAGATGAGGTATATACTAGGTTTAGTCAATTTACTCTACATGAGCTATATAACCAAGTTGCTTGATTTAGACAATTTAGTATACCTGAGCTATATAGCCAACTTGCGAAGTTTAGTCAATTTAGTCTACATGAGCTATATAGCCAATTTGCTAGGTTTAGTCAATTTAGTCTACATAAGCTATTTAGCAAACTTGCTAGGTTTAGTCAATTTAGTCTACATGAGCTATATAGCCAACTTGCTAGGTTTAACCAATTTAGTCTACATGAGCTATATAGCCAACTTGCTAGGTTTAGACAATTTAGTCTACATGAGCTATATAGCCAACTTGCTAGGTTTAGCCAATTTAGTCTACATGAGCTATATAGCCAACTTGCTAGGTTTAGACAATTTAGTCTACCTGAGCTATATAGCCAACTTGCGAAGTTTAGTCAATTTAGTCTACATGAGCTATATAGCCAATTTGCTAGGTTTAGTCAATTTAGTCTACATAAGCTATTTAGCCAACTTGCTAGGTTTAGTTAATTTAGTCTACCTGAGCTACATAGCCCACTTGCGAAGCTTAGTCAATTTAGTCTACATGAGCTATATAGCCAATTTGCTAGGTTTAGTCAATTTAGTCTACATGCGCTATAAAGCCAACTTGCTAGGTTTAGACAATTTAGTCTACATAAGCTATTTAGTCAACTTGCTAGGTTTAGTCAATTTAGTCTACATGAGCTATATAGCCAACTTGCTAGGTTTAGTCAATTTAGTCTACATGAGCTTTATAGCCAACATTCTAGGTTTAGTCAATTTAGTCTACATGAGCTATATAGCCAACTTGCTAGGTTTAGTCAATTTAGTCTACATGAGCTATATAGCCAACTTGTTAGGTTTAGTCAATTTAGTCTACATGAGCCATATAACGAACTTGCTAGGCTTAGACAATTTAGTCTAGATGAGGTATATACTAGGTTTAGTCAATTTACTCTACATGAGCTATATAACCAAGTTGCTTGATTTAGAAAATTTAGTCTACCTGAGCTATATAGCCAACTTGCGAAGTTTAGTCAATTTAGTCTACATGAGCTATATAGCCAATTTGCTAGGTTTAGTCAATTTAGTCTACATGAGCTATATAGCCAATTTGCTAGATTTAGTCAATTTAGTCTACATGAGCTATAAAGCCAACTTGCTAGGTTTAGTCAATTTAGTCTACATGAGCTATATAGCCAACATTCTAGGTTTAGTCAATTTAGTCTACATGAGCTATATAGCCAACTTGCTAGGTTTAGCCAATTTAGTCTACATGAGCTATATAACTAACATTAGAGGTTTAGTCAATTTAGTCTGCATAAACTATGTAGCCAACTTGCTAGGTTTAGTCAATTTAGACTACATGAGCTATATAGCCAACATTATAGGTTTAGTCAATATAGTCTACATGAGCTACATAGCCAACATGCTAGGTTTAGACAATTTAGTCTACATGAGCTATATAGCCAACTTGCTAGGTTTAACTAATTTAGTCTACATGAGCTATATAACTAACATTAGAGGTTTAGTCAATTTAGTCTGCATAAACTATGTAGCCAAATTGCTAGGTTTAGTCAATTTAGACTACATGAGCTATATAGCCAACATTATAGGTTTAGTCAATATAGTCTACATGAGCTACATAGCCAACATGCTAGGTTTAGACAATTTAGTCTACATGAGCTATATAGCCAACTTGCTAGGTTTAGCCAATTTAGTCTACATGAGCTATATAACTAACATTAGAGGTTTAGTCAATTTAGTCTGCATAAACTATGTAGCCAACTTGCTAGGTTTAGTCAATTTAGACTACATGAGCTATATAGCCAAGATTATAGGTTTAGTCAATATAGTCTACATGAGCTACATAGCCAACATGCTAGGTTTAGACAATTTAGTCTACATGAGCTATATAGCCAACTGCTAGGATTAGTCAATTTAGTCCACATGAGCTATATAGCCAACTTGTTAGGTTTAGTCAATTTAGTCTACATGAGCTATATAGCGAACTTGCTAGGCTTAGACAATTTAGTCTAGATGAGGTATATACTAGGTTTAGTCAATTTACTCTACATGAGCTATATAACCAAGTTGCTAGATTTACACAATTTAGTCTACATAAGCTATATAGCCAACATGCTAGGTTTAGTCAATTTAGAATACATGAGCCATATAGCCAACATTCTAGGTTTAGTCAATACAGTGAATAAAGCTATTTTAGTTAACATACTGAGACATAGTAGTCAATTTAGTGTATATGAAACAGTAGGCCAACATGATAGATACAGTCAATAAAGCGGACGTAGCCAATTGAGTTAAGATAGTTAATATAGTCAATCTAATCTACAAGTGGTACATAGCGAGCATGGTAGATTGAGTCAATATAGAGAATATATTCAATTTAGTTAATATAGGCAATATAGCCAATTTAGTCTATATGAGTCACATACCTAACGTGTTAGATTTAGCCAATATAGTCAGCAAAATTAATCTAATTCTTACTAATCTTAATATAGTCAATTTAGTTTACATGAATTATATAGCCAATATGGTCGATTTAGCTCATATAGTGAATGTAGTCGCTTTAATTATTACACTAAGTATAGTGAATTTAGTCTACATGAAGTCGATAGAAAATATGATCTAAAATATCTATGAAAATATCTACTAGAAATAAACTGACAAATTTTTATTAATAAAAGCAAAGCTGCACTGATGAGAGATAAATCTCGAAACGCGTCTGCAGACAGGTTTGTTTAATTATCTATAACGTAGGATAGTTTTACCAATTATATGTAGTCAGTTTAGTTAATATACTTAAGTTAGTTAATCTAGTGTACATTAGCCAAGTAGCCATTGGTGGACTGTTTAGTTAGTCTAATTAATAATCTTATTTAGACGGCATGAACCAAATGGCGAAGCTTGTAGATTAGGCAATATAGCTCCAGTTCAGTAAATTTAAAATGCATAGACCAGGGGTGGGCATATCTTTTGGCTGTTGGGCCACATTACGTATGAAAATTTGACCGCGGGCCACAATAGATTTTTTTTATTTGAATATTTATCTGTGTAACATGAGCGTTGCATATATTCTCGCCTAAACCAGGGGTCGGCAACCAGTTGTCTAGTGTTGTCTGTATAGTCTTTCATCTTAACCTCGCGCTTTCACCAACAAAGTGGAACCCCTTCATATTTCTCAATTTTTTAAATGGATTTTGGAGGATTTACTCGAATGTCTACTACCCTAAACCATCTTTCTCCCTTGTTCAGTGCTTTTTGCACAAGCTATGCAATTATTTCAGGAAATTTCCCTTTGATCCATTATATCGACTATAAATACCGGTTCGACTCATAAATCGATTGGGACTTTTGCTACATAATACCTCGAAATATGTGTTGTATTAATATTGAATTTAGGTTTGTGTTCTTTGAATGTTTAAATATTGTGTAACATATGATTTGTGAATACGGCAGGGCACGATTTCCAAGCATTCGATCATTAATATTCAATGCAAAATGAACACATCATTCCGGCAACAATTAATATCAATCATTATAATATTAATTCCATTAAATTATGTTAATGCGGCGATTGTATCTCCTGCATTTAAAATTACCGTAAACATAATTACAAAAACAAATACTCTCCGCGCCGTCGGCACACAGATTCGCGAATTAATCAGCAAAACAGAAATTTCGATTCCGAACGTAAACAGGCACTGGAATAATAAAAACATTCAATTTGATATTCCACTCGCGCGGTATCTCTACGCGATAAATATAAAAAAGTTTTTTTTTTCTTTAAATTCTGCACGGGTATTGTTTTTAAGGAGAGGCCGGTGGAGCATGAAGGGGCGGGACATTGGGGGACAGTGGGCGCCATCGCCGAGGAGCGTCTGACCTTGCGTGACGCTCACGTATCTACCTGCACCTACATACTTGAAAAAAATACGAATTGCAATCGCGGATTTGAAACGAATGTGATACGTAAATTGCGAATTCGTTATTAAAGGCCTCATTAAAAGAAGTAATTAATTAGTCAAGGCAACGCGATACGTCTATAAATCATAGCGCGGCGCACAACAATAAACAAACATTTCCCACATGCGGACGTTAATAAAAGAAAAATAATTAGCAGGAAAAAAATCTAGGTATGCGTTTGTGTGTGTTCTCAAGGCGAAATATTGTTATTAAAGATTGTTGAAGCTTCTTAAGCAAGCTGCTAATTGGCCTAATCAAAGGCACAAAGAGTTTACAAGCGGCGAACTTATTAATGCCGCCGCGATAACATCCAATCATTCTTCTTCCTTAGCTCAAACAAACCAAAAAACAAGTTTAATTTATCATAAAGTCGTGTAATTATAGACGATGCTATCTTAAAATATGTGGCGAATTCAAAATCTAGATAAGGTATGATGAAAAGGTTTATTGTGCTAAAACCTGCGACGATGATTGTGGCGTTAACAATAAAATTATTTTCGGGCAAAAATGCGTAAGTACGCTATTTGCTTAATTTCAGACTTACGTTTCACCAAAACATGAAACGATTATTAGTTGTTTATTTTATATAAAATTTTGCGTCTTTTGATGTATTTCCTTTTGCACAATTGTTAGGTACGATTTTGGAAACGGACTAGTACGATATAGGCACCTGGTTTCCCAAATCAAATTGATTTATCGCATTGAGAGTTTCCAAAAAGGAGCTATATTTTTTTAATAAAGAAGACATAGCAGCAAAAATGCAATTAGGAGAAGCAGAAAGGACCAATTAATGGAAATAAACTTTAAAAGATCTTATAAAAACATGTTTTCACAGTTTGTCTTAAACAGTATGATTTGAGCAACTCTGCCCTATGTTGATATCCATGACATGTGAAAACTTCCAAACTCGAAAAAAAATTCGCCAAAAATGTCAAAATTCGCAAATTCTTAAAAAAATCGCGATTTTCGACTCCTCTCCGATTTTTACATATTATATATCAAAACGCGCAGAATTTTACACATATTACGCTAATATAAATCACTATGAAATTTAGTTTACAATAAGTCAGAAAATCTTAGAAAATTACACAAGTTTCAACCACCGAAAAACACCTTGTTATGTTTACAGCGATATCTGACAAAGGAATAAAAGTAGCGGAACTACTTTTACATTTTCTGAAAGCTTAGAAAAGCCTTAAGATTTTGATACGTGGTCTGTTAGAAAAGTATCCGACCTTTAGCCGGTAAAAAAAAACTGGCATATCTGGAGCTTTGGAAACCTAATCACCCTCAAAGTAGCCATTGTAGGAAGCATTCCGAAAAATCTTCTTTCGGAATCGACTTTAGCTCGGCTGTCGTTGCAGCCGTAATGTCCTCTCTTGTCTGAAATCGCGCTCCTTTCAATGGCCTCTTTACTTTGGGGAATAGCCAGAAGTCGCAGGGGGTAAGGGCCCTGTCGAACCAGAGGAGTGGTTTTTCGCCAAAAAATTGTGACCCAAGTGCGAGGAATGTGCTGGAACATTGTTGTGATGGAGTCGCCAACTCTAGTCCCTTGCGCCGCACAGCATCACGTAGGCGACGTATGACATCCCTATAGTACTCTTTGTTGATTTTACTTGCATTGAAAAACCGACAAACACTGCTCAACAGCAACTGACGCTATCTACAGGCGCGAAAAAATTCACGCATGCGTACGAAGGTTCAAGGTCGGCTCATGTTTTCAAAATAAAAATAAGGTCGGATACTTTTCTAACAGAACACATATACCTTATTAATATAGTTTGAAATATTAAGACTAAGTAGACTGTTCAAACACGATGTCGGAATTTAGAAATTTTGTCTTCAAGAAGCAATAACTTTGAAAAAACCACTCGATTGCATTAATTCTTAATAATATTCTTAACTTGTAATGAGTAATAAATGTGCCAAATTTGAATAAAACCCATGCGAAAATGTTTATTTTATTTCAACTTGATTTTATCCGACCCCAGCGCTTCATTCGACAGTTCTAGCGTGATAAGAAACCGCCTGAAAAATATAACTACATTGCAGACTTGTTTAGAACTTCCGCGTCGTTATAAGTGAAGAAGCGTTAATTGCAGTTTCGCGAAACTTGCTTTACTGTATTTTTTCGTGTCCGGTGGTTTCTGGAGTTGGAAGGATTGGCCACTGTCAGGTGGGACAGTGTTACCAGGGGGCGCCGGCATGTTCTGCATATACATGAGAAAATCCACGCGGAAGGAGCCTCCCGTGCCTCCATGTTTCGCGAAAAAATAAACCTGTCGTTTCCAAATCAATAATCCGCCCCTTTTCAAATTCCAATAATTGTTAAGCCGTATGAGCTTTTTAAGATTTTTTTAGAATTTGGGGAACACCTTACTCTATAGTTGTATGGGAAATTATACTTTTAAATAACAATTTTCTTATGCAGCTTTACCATTCTTTGGTAAAGGAATTGTGGCAAACTGGAAAGGATTAACACAAAACATTTAGCAATATATGGATAAATAAACTGTTAAGTTTAAACTAATTCGGTCGATAAACTTGTGAGAAAATCGAGATCAAAGTATGAGTCTCTCAAAAATTTATGAAATCGTTCCCTAAATAAATTTGAGGTTTATTTATCCTTGCAACTGCATGTATCATACATAGTCTTAATGCGAATTTAATTTAGAAAAATTTAGAAGAAGATTGAGTCGATTTAGATAATTTTGGAAAAGGTCGCGGGCAAAAATCCGAAAGTTTCACCATTTTGCACGTTTTTATAATCGCCAATTGCCGGCTTGCGTTTGATAAAAACAGCAAAAGATTATTATTTATTTGTTCTACAGAAAATTTCGCGTCTTTTGATATATCCACGATTTGTCAAAATTCGCGATATTAATGAAGGAGCTTTAAAAAAGATGCGATTTTCGGCACCTCTCCAATTTTAACACAGCATATATAAAAACACGCAGAATTTTACAGAGATTACGTTAATATAAATCATTATGCCGTTTAGTTAGCAATAAGTCAGAAAATCTTAAAAAACCAAACAATTTTCTAACACCTTGTTATGCTTACAGCGATAACCTAAAAGGGTTTAAAACTGGCGGAATGGGTTTTAGATTTTCTGAAAGCTTAAAAAAGCCTTAAGATTTCGGTATAAATCTTATTAATATAGTTTGAAACAATAAGACTAGGTAGACTGTTGAAACGCGATCTCGAATTTTAGAAATGTTGTTTTCAACAAGCAATAACTTTGATTCAAACTTATTAACACGTTGACGCCAGCGCTCGGTTTTGTGTTTTAGTCTAGCGGACTATTAGCGGAAAATTAACACGTATTCGCCGGCGTGTACCACCGGTGGTGCACGCCGGCGTTAACGTGTTAATTCTTTAAACTTGTTTCATAAGTAATAAGTGTGCAAAGTTTGAATAAACTCCATACTAAAATACTGGATAAAATAAGTGAAGCAAATTTCAATTTGATTTTTTCCGGCCCTCGTAACAATTTTCAAAATTTTGCGGTCTAACTTAATATCAGTCTACATATTACTCATAAAATAATCAATATTTGGTATACATAGTTGAACTGAATTAATTAGTCAAATTAATTGAAAAACCACACACAAAACCACACGAGGGAAACCGTGGACTATAGATAGTTAAATATAAATCGTATTAAATCCATTTGAGCAAATAACATTCAAATTGTAAACATTTACAAATGTGCTAAACATATACACGCATCAATAAAGAAGTTACTTGTTATACCTCGATTCAGAGATACAAAGAACAACGTGTTATTATCCACAAATAGAGATGTAATAGAAGGGAAATTGTTTGTTATATTAATTGTGGAGTTATTATGCGAATAATAATTTGTTATTGTTGTATTGTTTTGCATCGATTTTGTCTTTGGTTTTAAACGGCGTTAGTGATGCTTGAGGAACATTTTATGGACGGATGACGTCTTAACATTCTACTTTTCGCGAGGTGAAACCTTTTCCTATGGGATAGCCATATGGCTAGATAGACAAGACTAGACAGACAAGACTAGACAGACAAGACTAGACAGACAAGACTAGACAGACAAGACTAGACAGACAAGACTAGACAGGCAAGACTAGACAGACAAGACTAGACAGACAAGACTAGACAGACAAGACTAGACAGACAAGACTAGACAGACAAGACTAGACAGACAAGACTAGACAGACAAGACTAGAAAGACAAGACTAGACAGACAAGACTAGACAGACAAGACTAGACAGACAAGACTAGACAGACAAGACTAGACAGACAAGACTAGACAGACAAGACTAGACAGACAAGACTAGACAGACAAGACTAGGACAGACAAGACTAGACAGACAAGACTAGAGCAGACAAGACTAGACAGACAAGACTAGACAGACAAGACTAGACAGACAAGACTAGACAGACAAGACTAGACAGACAAGACTAGACAGACAAGACTAGACAGACAAGACTAGACAGACAAGACTAGACAGACAAGACTAGACAGACAAGACTAGACAGACAAGACTAGACAGACAAGACTAGACAGACAAGACTAGACAGACAAGACTAGACAGACAAGACTAGACAGACAAGACTAGACAGACAAGACTAGACAGACAAGACTAGACAGACAAGACTAGACAGACAAGACTAGACAGACAAGACTAGACAGACAAGACTAGACAGACAAGACTAGACAGACAAGACTAGACAGACAAGACTAGACAGACAAAGACTAGACAGACAAGACTAGACAGACAAGACTAGACAGACAAGACTAGACAGACAAGACTAGACAGACAAGACTAGACAGACAAGACTAGACAGACAAGACTAGACAGACAAGACTAGACAGACAAGACTAGACAGACAAGACTAGACAGACAAGACTAGACAGACAAGACTAGACAGACAAGACTAGACAGACAAGACTAGACAGACAAGACTAGACAGACAAGACTAGACAGACAAGACTAGACAGACAAGACTAGACAGACAAGGACTAGACAGACAAGACTAGACAGACAAGACTAGACAGACAAGACTAGACAGACAAGACTAGACAGACAAGACTAGACAGACAAGACTAGACAGACAAGACTAGACAGACAAGACTAGACAGACAAGACTAGACAGACAAGACTAGACAGACAAGACTAGACAGACAAGACTAGACAGACAAGACTAGACAGACAAGACTAGACAGACAAGACTAGACAGACAAGACTAGACAGACAAGACTAGACAGACAAGACTAGACAGACAAGACTAGACAGACAAGACTAGACAGACAAGACTAGACAGACAAGACTAGACAGACAAGACTAGACAGACAAGACTAGACAGACAAGACTAGACAAGACAAGACTACACAGACAAGACTGGACAGACAAGACTAGACAGACAAGACTAGACAGGACAAGACTAGACAGACAAGACTAGACAGACAAGACTAGACAGACAAGACTAGACAGACAAGACTAGACAGACAAGACTAGACAGACAAGACTAGACAGACAAGACTAGACAGACAAGACTAGACAGACAAGACTAGACAGACAAGACTAGACAGACAAGACTAGACAGACAAGACTAGACAGACAAGACTAGACAGACAAGACTAGACAGACAAGACTAGACAGACAAGACTAGACAGACAAGACTAGACAGACAAGACTAGACAGACAAGACTAGACAGACAAGACTAGACAGACAAGACTAGACAGACAAGACTAGACAGACAAGACTAGACAGACAAGACTAGACAGACAAGACTAGACAGACAAGACTAGACAGACAAGACTAGACAGACAAGACTAGACAGACAAGACTAGACAGACAAGACTAGACAGACAAGACTAGACAGGCAAGACTAGACAGACAAGACTAGACAGTCAAGACTAGACAGACAAGACTAGACAGAAGACTAGACAGACAAGACTAGACAGACAAGACTAGACAGACAAGACTAGACAGACAAGACTAGACAGGACAAGACTAGACAGACAAGACTAGACAGACAAGACTAGACAGACAAGACTAGACAGACAAGACTAGACAGACAAGACTAGACAGACAAGACTAGACAGACAAGACTAGACAGACAAGACTAGACAGACAAGACTAGACAGACAAGACTAGACAGACAAGACTAGACAGACAAGACTAGACAGACAAGACTAGACAGACAAGACTAGACAGACAAGACTAGACAGACAAGACTAGACAGATAAGACTAGACAGATAAGACTAGACAGACAAGACTAGACAGACAAGACTAGACAGATAAGACTAGACAGACAAGACTAGACAGACAAGACTAGACAGATAAGACTAGACAGACAAGACTAGACAGATAAGACTAGACAGACAAGACTAGACAGATAAGACTAGACAGACAAGACTAGACAGATAAGACTAGACAGATAAGACAAGACAGACAAGACTAGACAGACAAGACTAGACAGATAAGACTAGACAGACAAGACTAGACAGACAAGACTAGACAGATAAGACTAGACAGATAAGACTAGACAGACAAGACTAGACAGACAAGACTAGACAGATAAGACTAGACAGACAAGACTAGACAGACAAGACTAGACAGACAAGACTAGACAGATAAGACTAGACAGACAAGACTAGACAGACAAGACTAGACAGACAAGACTAGACAGACAAGACTAGACAGACAAGACTAGACAGACAAGACTAGACAGATAAGACTAGACAGACAAGACTAGACAGACAAGACTAGACAGATAAGACTAGACAGACAAGACTAGACAGACAAGACTAGACAGACAAGACTAGACAGACAAGACTAGACAGACAAGACTAGACAGACAAGACTAGAGAGACAAGACTAGACAGACAAGACTAAACAGACAAGACTAGACAGACAAAACTAGACAGACAAGACTAGACAGACAAGACTAGACAGACAAGACTAGACAGACAAGACTAGACAGACAAGACTAGACAGACAAGACTAGACAGACAAGACTAGACAGACAAGACTAGACAGACAAGACTAGACAGACAAGACTAGACAGACAAGACTAGACAGACAAGACTAGACAGACAAGACTAGACGGACAAGACTAGACAGACAAGACTAGACAGACAAGACTAGACAGACAAGACTAGACAGACAAGACTAGACAGACAAGACTAGACAGACAAGACTAGACAGACAAGACTAGACAGACAAGACTAGACAGACAAGACTAGAGAGACAAGACTAGACAGACAAGACTAGACAGACAAGACTAGACAGACAAGACTAGACAGACAAGACTAGACAGACAAGACTAGACAGACAAGACTAGACAGACAAGACTAGACAGACAAGACTAGACAGACAAGACTAGACAGACAAGTCTAGACAGACAAGACTAGACAGATAAAACTAGACAGACAAGACTAGACAGACAAGACTAGACAGACAAGACTAGACAGACAAGACTAGACAGACAAGACTAGACAGACAAGACTAGACAGACAAGACTAGACAGACAAGACTAGACAGACAAGACTAGACAGACAAGACTAGACAGACAAGACTAGACAGACAAGACTAGACAGACAAGACTAGACAGACAAGACTAGACAGACAAGACTAGACAGACAAGACTAGACAGACAAGACTAGACAGACAAGACTAGACAGACAAGACTAGACAGACAAGACTAGACAGAGAAGACAAGAAGTTGAGTGGGAGTCGTCCAAGCGAGTGGTCGTGCAAGTTGTAGTCGAGTGCTCAAAGTTATTTACAACTACAAATCAAGTGTTTATCATTGTTTAAACAATGGCGAGAGAACTCAGATCTAATGTACCCTCTGCTGGATGTGAGAAAATAACGTCATATCTAACAGGTTGTGAATTTTATAACCTTTTGACTGGAATTATTAAAAAGGAAGTGGAATCTCTTACCCATATTTTCGAAGTGCGTATTACACAACTCACTAATGATATTAATTCAGAAGATAAAGTTTTAGGCGAACAGAACAAAGAATTGTTACAGTTTAATTCGTCTCGAGACAATAAAGAATCTTGCTAAAACCTGTTAGCATCAAGTCAAACAATATTGAGGACATTGATAATTCAGATTAAAGACAGCACGAGAAATTAAAAAGCAATCTAAAAACCGATAAAATCGTCGGTATGGGAAAAAACTGTACAGGAGAGACTGATACAAAAGGTATCAAATATTATTATTGGAAGTTCAGAAACGAATGATTTTAAAGCCGCTAATAAATACGCGCATTTACATGTATTATAGGTTATTTTAGGAAAAATTACATAAAATTGACGTTTAAAAATAACATAAAATTTCTGTCCTATAATTACTGTTCTGTCAATAAAGGACAGAAAAATGTTCTGTCATATGTCAAAAAATGACAGTACAGTTCTATTGCGGCATCGTTTTCAAAAGTTTTATTAAGTTTATATCGGAAAAATGACATCAAATTGCCGTTTGTTGTTCTGTCAATACAAGAGAGAAAAATGTTCTGTAATATGTCAAAAAATGACAGCATGGTTAATATTTATTGACAATAATTAAAAAATATGTCAATAAATAAATTATGAGTTATTATATAATAAGTCAAATATAAATTGTCTTGTCAAAAGTCTTGTTGAGGAATTTGCAAAAACTTTACAAGTAAAATTTGTGCAAAATTTAATTCTCTTTAATGAAGCCTGATAACATTTTCCCGGTATTTCTACGTATAACATGCGAAATTGCCATTTTGTTAAACTTTGACAAACTTAAGCAAGGAAATTGTTTATTTAGTTTCATTGAGAGATATCTAGAAAACCAATAGGAATTTGCAAAAACTTTTCAAGTAAAATGTGTGCAGCATTTAATTGTCTTTAATGAAGCCTGATTACATATTCCCGGTATTTCTACGTATAACGTGCGAAATTGCCATTTTGCTAAACCTTGACAAACTTGAGCAAGGAAATTGTTTATTTAGTTTCATTGAGAGATATCTTGAAAAAACCAATAGGAATTTGCAAAAACTTTTCAAGTAAAATTTGTTCAAAATTTAATTTTCTTTAATGAAGCCTGATAACATTTCCCGGTATTTCTACGTATAACGTGCGAAATTGCCATTTTGCTAAACCTTGACAAACTTAAGCAAGGAAATTGTTTATTTAGTTTCATTGAGAGATATCTTGAAAACCAATAGGAATTTGCAAAAACTTTTCAAGTAAAATTTGTGCAAAACTAAAATGTCTTTAATGAAGCCTGATTACATTTTCCCGGTATTTCTACGTATAACGTGCGAAGTTGCCATTTTGCTAAACCTTGACAAACTTAAGCAAGGAAATTGTTTGTTTCATTTCATTGAGAGATATCTTGAAAACCATTAGGAATTTGCAAAAACTTTTCAAGTAAAATTTGTTCAAAATTTAATTTTCTTTAATGAAGCCTGATAACATTTCCCGGTATTTCTACGTATAACGTGCGAAATTGCCATTTTGCTAAACCTTGACAAACTTAAGCAAGGAAATTATTTAGTTTCATTGAGAGATATCTTGAAAACCAATCAGAATTTGCAAAAACTTTTCTAGTAAAATTTGTGCAAAATTTAATTGTCTTTAATCAAGCTTGATAACATTTTCCCGGTATTTCTACGTATAACGTGCGAAATTGCCATTTTGTTTAAACCTTGACAAACTTAAGCAAGGAAATTGTTTATTTAGTTTCATTGAGAGATATCTTGAAAACCAATCAGAATTTGCAAAAACTTTTCAAGTAAAATTTGTGCAAAATTTAATTGTCTTTAATCAAGCCTGATAACATTTTCCCGGTATTTCTACGTGTAACGTGCGAAATTGCCATTTTGCTAAACCTTGACAAACTTAAGCAGGGAAATTGTTTGTTTCATTTCATTGATAGATATCTTGAAAACCAATAGGAATTTGCAAAAACTTTTCAATTAAAATTTGTGCAAAATTTAATTGTCTTTAATGAAGCCTGATTATATTTTCCCGGTATTTCTACGTATAACGTGCTAAATTGCCATTTTGCTTAAACCTTGACAAACTTAAGCAAGGAAATTGTTTATTTAGTTTCATTGAGAGATATCTTGAAAACCAATTAGAATTTGCAAAAACTTTTCTAGTAAATATTGTGCAAAATTTAATTGTCTTTAATGAAGCCTGATTACATTTTCCCGGTATTTCTACGTATAACGTGCGAAATTGCCATTTTGATTAAACCTTGACAAACTTAAGCAAGGAAATTGTTTATTTAGTTTCATTGAGAGATATCTTGAAAACCAATTAGAATTTGCAAAAACTTTTCTAGTAAATATTGTGCAAAATTTAATTGTCTTTAATGAAGCCTGATTACATTTTCCCGGTATTTCTACGTATAACGTGCGAAATTGCCATTTTGCTTAAACCTTGACAAACTTAAGCAAGGAAATTGTTTATTTAGTTTCATTGAGAGATATCTTGAAAACCAATAGGAATTTGCAAAAACTTTTCAATTAAAATTTGTGCAAAATTTAATTGTCTTTAATGAAGCCTGATTATATTTTCCCGGTATTTCTACGTATAACGTGCTAAATTGCCATTTTGCTTAAACCTTGACAAACTTAAGCAAGGAAATTGTTTATTTAGTTTCATTGAGAGATATCTTGAAAACCAATTAGAATTTGCAAAAACTTTTCTAGTAAAATTTGTGCAAAATTTAATTGTCTTTAATCAAGCCTGATAACATTTTCCCGGTATTTCTACGTATAACGTGCTAAATTGCCATTTTGCTAAACCTTGACAAACTTAAGCAAGGAAATTGTTTATTTAGTTTCATCGAGAGATATCTTGAAAAACAATTACAATTTGCAAAAACTTTTCAAGTAAAATTTGTGCAAAATTTAATTGTCTTTAATCAAGCCTGATAACATTTTCCCGGTATTTCTACGTATAACGTGTGAAATTGCCATTTTGCTAAACCTTGACAAACTTAAGCAAGGAAATTGTTTATTTAGTTTCATTGAGAGATATCTTGAAAACCAATAGGAATTTGCAAAAACTTTTTAAGTAAAATTTGTTCAAAATTTAATTGTCTTTAATGAGGCCTGATAACATTTTCCCGGTATTTCTACGTATAACGTGCGAAATTGCAATTTTGCTAAACCTTGACAAACTTAAGCAAGGAAATTGTTTATTTAGTTTCATCGAGAGATATCTCGAAAACCAATAGGAATTTGCAAAAACTTTTCAAGTAAAATTTGTGCAAAATTTAATTGTCTTTAATGAAGCCTGGTAACATTTTCCCGGTATTTCTACGTATAACGTGCGAAATTGCCATTTTGCTAAACCTTGACAAACTTAAGCAAGGAAATTGTTTGTTTCATTTCATTGAGAGATATCTTGAAAACCATTCGGAATTTGCAAAAACTTTTCAAGTAAAATTTGTTCAAAATTTAATTTTCTTTAATGAAGCTTGATAACATTTCCCGGTATTTCTACGTATAACGTGCGAAATTGCCATTTTGCTAAACCTTGACAAACTTGAGCAAGGAAATTGTTTATTTAGTTTCATTGAGAGATATCTTGAAAACCATTAGGAATTTGCAAAAACTTTTCAAGTAAAATTTGTGCAAAATTTAATTGTCTTTAATGAAGTCTCATAACATTTTCCCGGTATTTCTAGGTATAACGTGCAAAATTGCCATTTTGTTAAACTTTGACAAACTTAAGCAAGGAAATTGTTTATTTAGTTTCATTGAGAGATATCTTGAAAACCAATAGGAATTTGCAAAAACTTTTCAAGTAAAATTTATGCAAAATTTAATTGTCTTTAATCAAGCCTGATAAAATTTTCCCGGTATTTCTACGTATAACGTGCGAAATTGCCATTTTTCTAAACCTTGACAAACTTAAGCAAGGAAATTATTTAGTTTCATTGAGAGATATCTTGAAAACCAATCAGAATTTGCAAAAACTTTTCTAGTAAAATTTGTGCAAAATTTAATTGTCTTTAATCAAGCTTGATAACATTTTCCCGGTATTTCTACGTATAACGTGCGAAATTGCCATTTTGTTTAAACCTTGACAAACTTAAGCAAGGAAATTGTTTATTTAGTTTCATTGAGAGATATCTTGAAAACCAATAGGAATTTGCAAAAACTTTTCAAGTAAAATTTGTGCAAAATTCAATTGTCTTTAATCAAGGCTGATAACATTTTCCCGGTATTTCTACGTGTAACGTGCGAAATTGCCATTTTGCTAAGCCTTGACAAACTTAAGCAAGGAAATTGTTTGTTTCATTTCATTGATAGATATCTTGAAAACCAATAGGAATTTGCAAAAACTTTTCAATTAAAATTTGTGCAAAATTTAATTGTCTTTAATGAAGCCTGATTATATTTTCCCGGTATTTCTACGTATAACGTGCTAAATTGCCATTTTGCTTAAACCTTGACAAACTTAAGCAAGGAAATTGTTTATTTAGTTTCATTGAGAGATATCTTGAAAACCAATTAGAATTTGCAAAAACTTTTCTAGTAAATATTGTGCAAAATTTAATTGTCTTTAATGAAGCCTGATTACATTTTCCCGGTATTTCTACGTATAACGTGCGAAATTGCCATTTTGATTAAACCTTGACAAACTTAAGCAAGGAAATTGTTTATTTAGTTTCATTGAGAGATATCTTGAAAACCAATTAGAATTTGCAAAAACTTTTCTAGTAAATATTGTGCAAAATTTAATTGTCTTTAATGAAGCCTGATTACATTTTCCCGGTATTTCTACGTATAACGTGCGAAATTGCCATTTTGCTTAAACCTTGACAAACTTAAGCAAGGAAATTGTTTATTTAGTTTCATTGAGAGATATCTTGAAAACCAATAGGAATTTGCAAAAACTTTTCAATTAAAATTTGTGCAAAATTTAATTGTCTTTAATGAAGCCTGATTATATTTTCCCGGTATTTCTACGTATAACGTGCTAAATTGCCATTTTGCTTAAACCTTGACAAACTTAAGCAAGGAAATTGTTTATTTAGTTTCATTGAGAGATATCTTGAAAACCAATTAGAATTTGCAAAAACTTTTCTAGTAAAATTTGTGCAAAATTTAATTGTCTTTAATCAAGCCTGATAACATTTTCCCGGTATTTCTACGTATAACGTGCTAAATTGCCATTTTGCTAAACCTTGACAAACTTAAGCAAGGAAATTGTTTATTTAGTTTCATCGAGAGATATCTTGAAAAACAATTACAATTTGCAAAAACTTTTCAAGTAAAATTTGTGCAAAATTTAATTGTCTTTAATCAAGCCTGATAACATTTTCCCGGTATTTCTACGTATAACGTGTGAAATTGCCATTTTGCTAAACCTTGACAAACTTAAGCAAGGAAATTGTTTATTTAGTTTCATTGAGAGATATCTTGAAAACCAATAGGAATTTGCAAAAACTTTTTAAGTAAAATTTGTTCAAAATTTAATTGTCTTTAATGAGGCCTGATAACATTTTCCCGGTATTTCTACGTATAACGTGCGAAATTGCAATTTTGCTAAACCTTGACAAACTTAAGCAAGGAAATTGTTTATTTAGTTTCATTGAGAGATATCTTGAAAACCAATAGGAATTTGCAAAAACTTTTCAAGTAAAATTTGTGCAAAATTTAATTGTCTTTAATGAAGCCTGGTAACATTTTCCCGGTATTTCTACGTATAACGTGCGAAATTGCCATTTTGCTAAACCTTGACAAACTTAAGCAAGGAAATTGTTTGTTTCATTTCATTGAGAGATATCTTGAAAACCATTAGGAATTTGCAAAAACTTTTCAAGTAAAATTTGTTCAAAATTTAATTTTCTTTAATGAAGCCTAATAACATTTCCCGGTATTTCTACGTATAACGTGCGAAATTGCCATTTTGCTAAACCTTGACAAACTTGAGCAAGGAAATTGTTTATTTAGATTCATTGAGAGATATCTTGAAAACCAATAGGAATTTGCAAAAACTTTTCAAGTAAAATTTGTGCAAAATTTAATTGTCTTTAATGAAGCCTGATAACATTTTCCCGGTATTTCTACGTATAACGTGCGAAATTGCAATTTTGCTAAACCTTGACAAACTTAAGCAAGGAAATTGTTTATTTAGTTTCATCGAGAGATATCTCGAAAACCAATAGGAATTTGCAAAAACTTTTCAAGTAAAATTTGTGCAAAATTTAATTGTCTTTAATGAAGCCTGGTAACATTTTCCCGGTATTTCTACGTATAACGTGCGAAATTGCCATTTTGCTAAACCTTGACAAACTTAAGCAAGGAAATTGTTTGTTTCATTTCATTGAGAGATATCTTGAAAACCATTCGGAATTTGCAAAAACTTTTCAAGTAAAATTTGTTCAAAATTTAATTTTCTTTAATGAAGCTTGATAACATTTCCCGGTATTTCTACGTATAACGTGCGAAATTGCCATTTTGCTAAACCTTGACAAACTTGAGCAAGGAAATTGTTTATTTAGTTTCATTGAGAGATATCTTGAAAACCATTAGGAATTTGCAAAAACTTTTCAAGTAAAATTTGTGCAAAATTTAATTGTCTTTAATGAAGTCTCATAACATTTTCCCGGTATTTCTAGGTATAACGTGCAAAATTGCCATTTTGTTAAACTTTGACAAACTTAAGCAAGGAAATTGTTTATTTAGTTTCATTGAGAGATATCTTGAAAACCAATAGGAATTTGCAAAAACTTTTCAAGTAAAATTTATGCAAAATTTAATTGTCTTTAATCAAGCCTGATAAAATTTTCCCGGTATTTCTACGTATAACGTGCGAAATTGCCATTTTTCTAAACCTTGACAAACTTAAGCAAGGAAATTATTTAGTTTCATTGAGAGATATCTTGAAAACCAATCAGAATTTGCAAAAACTTTTCTAGTAAAATTTGTGCAAAATTTAATTGTCTTTAATCAAGCTTGATAACATTTTCCCGGTATTTCTACGTATAACGTGCGAAATTGCCATTTTGTTTAAACCTTGACAAACTTAAGCAAGGAAATTGTTTATTTAGTTTCATTGAGAGATATCTTGAAAACCAATAGGAATTTGCAAAAACTTTTCAAGTAAAATTTGTGCAAAATTCAATTGTCTTTAATCAAGGCTGATAACATTTTCCCGGTATTTCTACGTGTAACGTGCGAAATTGCCATTTTGCTAAGCCTTGACAAACTTAAGCAAGGAAATTGTTTGTTTCATTTCATTGATAGATATCTTGAAAACCAATAGGAATTTGCAAAAACTTTTCAATTAAAATTTGTGCAAAATTTAATTGTCTTTAATGAAGCCTGATTATATTTTCCCGGTATTTCTACGTATAACGTGCTAAATTGCCATTTTGCTTAAACCTTGACAAACTTAAGCAAGGAAATTGTTTATTTAGTTTCATTGAGAGATATCTTGAAAACCAATTAGAATTTGCAAAAACTTTTCTAGTAAATATTGTGCAAAATTTAATTGTCTTTAATGAAGCCTGATTACATTTTCCCGGTATTTCTACGTATAACGTGCGAAATTGCCATTTTGATTAAACCTTGACAAACTTAAGCAAGGAAATTGTTTATTTAGTTTCATTGAGAGATATCTTGAAAACCAATTAGAATTTGCAAAAACTTTTCTAGTAAATATTGTGCAAAATTTAATTGTCTTTAATGAAGCCTGATTACATTTTCCCGGTATTTCTACGTATAACGTGCGAAATTGCCATTTTGCTTAAACCTTGACAAACTTAAGCAAGGAAATTGTTTATTTAGTTTCATTGAGAGATATCTTGAAAACCAATAGGAATTTGCAAAAACTTTTCAATTAAAATTTGTGCAAAATTTAATTGTCTTTAATGAAGCCTGATTATATTTTCCCGGTATTTCTACGTATAACGTGCTAAATTGCCATTTTGCTTAAACCTTGACAAACTTAAGCAAGGAAATTGTTTATTTAGTTTCATTGAGAGATATCTTGAAAACCAATTAGAATTTGCAAAAACTTTTCTAGTAAAATTTGTGCAAAATTTAATTGTCTTTAATCAAGCCTGATAACATTTTCCCGGTATTTCTACGTATAACGTGCTAAATTGCCATTTTGCTAAACCTTGACAAACTTAAGCAAGGAAATTGTTTATTTAGTTTCATCGAGAGATATCTTGAAAAACAATTACAATTTGCAAAAACTTTTCAAGTAAAATTTGTGCAAAATTTAATTGTCTTTAATCAAGCCTGATAACATTTTCCCGGTATTTCTACGTATAACGTGTGAAATTGCCATTTTGCTAAACCTTGACAAACTTAAGCAAGGAAATTGTTTATTTAGTTTCATTGAGAGATATCTTGAAAACCAATAGGAATTTGCAAAAACTTTTTAAGTAAAATTTGTTCAAAATTTAATTGTCTTTAATGAGGCCTGATAACATTTTCCCGGTATTTCTACGTATAACGTGCGAAATTGCAATTTTGCTAAACCTTGACAAACTTAAGCAAGGAAATTGTTTATTTAGTTTCATCGAGAGATATCTCGAAAACCAATAGGAATTTGCAAAAACTTTTCAAGTAAAATTTGTGCAAAATTTAATTGTCTTTAATGAAGCCTGGTAACATTTTCCCGGTATTTCTACGTATAACGTGCGAAATTGCCATTTTGCTAAACCTTGACAAACTTAAGCAAGGAAATTGTTTGTTTCATTTCATTGAGAGATATCTTGAAAACCATTAGGAATTTGCAAAAACTTTTCAAGTAAAATTTGTTCAAAATTTAATTTTCTTTAATGAAGCCTAATAACATTTCCCGGTATTTCTACGTATAACGTGCGAAATTGCCATTTTGCTAAACCTTGACAAACTTGAGCAAGGAAATTGTTTATTTAGATTCATTGAGAGATATCTTGAAAACCAATAGGAATTTGCAAAAACTTTTCAAGTAAAATTTGTGCAAAATTTAATTGTCTTTAATGAAGCCTGATAACATTTTCCCGGTATTTCTATATATAACTTGCGAAATTGCCATTTTGATAAACCTTGACAAAGGTAAGCATAAAATCTTAATCAAACAATTGTCTAATTCAAAACATAATCGATGTGCGAGAAAAAAGACAATTGCTGCTCGGTTTTACGTCAATAAATGACAGAGAAAAATATGATGTCAAAAAATGACAGCAAAACAATTGCTATTTTGTTATATGTCAATAATTGACAGAACAATAACTACTATGCTATACGTACGTCAATAAATGTACGTCAACAAATCACTGCTCCAATCTTCGGCGACAATAAATTTGATATGAATTACAATGTGATATATCAAATAATGTTTAAATAATATTAGAGGTTTAATAACATTTTAAATTGAAGATAAAATTTGAATCCGAATATTTCAAGCATGCGCACGTGATAGCTTGAACGCCATGTTGTATTGAAGTGCGCATGCTCGAAATTAATATTTAAGATAAGTCAGTGTGATACACGGGCGTAACCAGGGTTTGGTTTTAGGGGGGCTTTAAGAAAATGCAATAACAGAAATGCACCAATACTTTCTAAAACTGACACACAAGGGTTCCTCCAACTACCATGTTCTCTTGAAGAGAGTGCTCTCTATTCGTCCCTCTTTATTTCAATGTAATATTTATGTTGTATTGGGCTTATTTGGGGTGGGCGGGGGGTGGTGGGGTCGAACCCCTAAACTTCCCCCCTGGTTACGCCCGTGGTGTGAGATGTTTTAATTTTGTTTGGAATTGAGAAGAAACAAAGCGGAAAATAAAAGTCACTAATACGTTTAAGTCACTAATTTAGGTAGAAATTCAAATGGGTAGTAATAAAAAAGTTATATTTGGACGTGAAGAATTAATTAGAAGAAAATGCACTTATCACTAATTATAGTTAGAGTAGTTAAATACAATTCAAGAAGTGATATCAGCACTTTGCAAGTAAAAGTGAGGAACGCGTGAATGGTAAAATATTCGCGCCGACGGTGCCGTGCACCGGGTGGTAGGTAGACGTCGCGACGCGGTTCAGGCCCCGACGACCAGCGTCAGAATGTGCCATCGCCGAAGTCGTTCCCAATTTTATAGCACGGTGTCGGTCCACAAAGAGGGGGCAAAACACTTTTTATTCCATCCAGACTCAGTCGCTCATCTGCAAGTCGGATAACACACCTAATTATCAAGTTAATATGGCCATTCTGTATGGCCGTTGGAAAGAGGTTTTAGATTCGGTCCCCCCGGCGACGGAGCGCGTCGACCGGCACGCCGAGCGGAGCGACGGAGACGGCGAGCCGCATTGATATTATAAGTAAGTTCAATAGCTGTATTCATTTGTAAACTAAGGCCGGTATATATTCAGAGGGAGGGCAGAACTCATGTATGTTTCATACAATTTAAAGTAACGTTATATTCAGCGCCGCGAAAAGAACCTCCAACTTAAAAACGCACATCTCAACGCAGTGATTTCAATGAGCGTACATGCTCTCGCTACAAAGAAATTATTTCAGATATTAGTAGCAAATATCTATTTCTTCTGTGTGGATGATGGAGTGTCGAGAGAGAGTAAGAAAACGTGGGAGGAGAGATGCATAATTCAAGATGCAAATTAGAAATAAATTAAATATTAAAATTATGGCAAAGAAAAAGAGGGCCCTTATTGATTATGTATGCAGCGAGGAAAAATTAAACCCCTAATGAAGAAATATTCCTTCGACGGAGAAGCACGCGAATTACATCCAGCGCAACCCCGTCAAGGACGCGAGACGCAGGTGCTTGTTGCTGCCCAACACACGCACCCCCAACCGAAGAACGAAACAAAAAAAAACTTGTGGATCCTTTCCCCGTTCCATTTGCATATATAATCTCTTTCGAACAACTTTTTTTTTAATCTCAGCTCCGCTCAGGGAAATCCATTTAATTACCGCTTCAAAGTAAAACCATATTTCTTTTCGTAAAACACTTATACTTATCGATGTTTCGGAGCTTTCAGTCAAAGGTGGAGAAGTTGCTGCGAAAATATAGAAAAGCCGTTTCTGAAGCTAACCCCGGATAAGCCCCGCATTCACATGTATGAATTCAGCACATCAACATCAAGATCCGTATAAAATATCTACTTATCATAACTCCACTATTCCACCCTCCTCTGCGCCGTCTTCGCGAATCTCTCGAGCCGTGCTGCTGGGAGAACTATAAAAATAACTGCGCGTATTCCGGCGTTCGCAAAGATAAAATTAATTTATCGCAAGATGGATGGAATAACAGAAACTGGTTTATTCGCTACTAAAATATTATAAAAATAAGCTTTACCTATATCTTATATTAACTTTCATGCGAATTCAAAAATATCGAAATATTTTACAAAAATATCAATTCTCGTAATATTTCAATAAAAATTTAAAGATTTTTTTCAAAATATTACAAACTAATTCATATTATTATTGTTTATATACTCACACACTACAATGAACAAATTAATAAATACATTATTGTATGAGAAGCATGCCATTATTATCGTCTAATCGTCTGAAAGTACCCAAATCGTGCGTAAACCTTCAATGTAAATCAAATGGAGTTTCATTATCAAACGATTTCTGTTTGTTGTTACTATGGCAACAATTAGCGTCAGTAAACAAAAAACATAGACTTAGTGAAAATACATTTTCTGACGTATATTGATATTGAATTATTTTTTTAAATTTTGAATCAAGAAGTCTCTTGGTCTGGATTTATTTAACCTATCCATAATCTAATCTAGATTAAATCCAGATTAACCAAGATTACATCAAAGTAGGGAAAGTTGGTTCCATCTAGGCTCTCCACCTCCATTGACCTTGACACTTCCGGTTCAGACGTCCGTTTCCGATTTCAACGTCCATTTCCGGTTTCGACTTCGGTTTCGGTTTCTCACTTCCCGTTTTTCATAGTTGAGAGTGATAAGTCTATGTAGCTCCACGTGCGAGGTCTATATAACCCCACCCTGGGTCTTTGGTCTTCACGCTGGGTGTAAGGTCTGGTTTCGAGTTCCGTTCCGGTTTAGACCTCCGTTTCCGGTTTCAACCTCCATTTCCGGTTTCGACTTCCGTTTCGGTTTCACACTTACTGTTTTTCACAGATGAGAGTGTGAGGTCTATGTAGCCCCACGTGCGAGGTTTATGTAACCTCACGCTGGGTCGGCGGTCTATACGCTGGGTGTGAGGTCTGGTTTCGACTTCCGCTTCCAGTTTAGACTTCCGTTTCTGGTTTCAACGTCCATTTCCGATTTCGACTTCCGCTTCCAGTTTAGACTTCCGTTTCCGGCTTCAACGTCCATTTCCAGTTTAGATTTCCGTTTCAATTCCTCACTTACTATTTTTCACAGATGAAAGTGTGAGGTCTATGTAGCCCCACGTGGGGGGTCTATGTAACCCCACGTTGGGTCTGCAGTCTATACGCTGGATGTGAGGTCTGGTTTCGACTTCCGCTTCCAGCTTAGACTTCCGTTCTGGTTTTAACGTCCGTTTCCGGTTTCGACCTCCGTTTCCAGTTTAGACTTCCGTTTCCGGTTTCGACGTCCATTTCCGGTTTCGACTTCCGTTTCGGTTTCCCACCTACTATTTTTCACAGATGAGATTGTGAGGTCTATGTAGCCCCACGTGCGAGGTTTATGTAACCCCAAGCTGGGTCTGCAGTCTGCACGCTGGGTGTGAAGTCTGGTTTCGACTTCCGTTTCCGGTTTTCCACATCCGGCCGACTCATTTCCGGTTAGGTTAGGTTAGGCTAGGTTATGTACATCATGTTTTTCATAGATGAGAGTATGAGTTCTATATCGCACGTGGGGCTACATAGACCTCACACTCTCATCTGTGAAAAACAGTAAGGGCGAAACCGAAACGGAAGTCGAAACCGGACACGGATGGATATATACCGGCGTGAGTGGGGTAGTGGTGACGCTCGTGATAAGATAGGCTAGGACAGTTCGGGCGCGAAATCCCATTAGTATTTACATAGGGGTGTAAATTCACGTTTTTTGATGAAATATGCAACCAAGTATGCACACTTTTAAACTGCTTTAAACAAACAGCCTACAATCAGCTTTCAATCAGAATTAAACAGCTATAAACAGCTTTCAATCAGCTTTAAACAGTGAAAGCTGTTTAAAGCTGTTCAAAGCTGATTGAAAGCTCTCTAAATCTGTTTAAAAGTGTGCATAGTTGGTTGCATATTTCATAAAAATGTGAATTTAGACCCCTATGTAAATCCCTATGGGATTTTGCGCCCGAACTGTCCTAGCCTATCTACTCGCTGGGTCTGCGGTCTACACGCTGGGTGTGAGGTCTGGTTTCGACTTCCGCTTCCAGTTTAGACTTCCGTTTCAGGTTTCAACGTCCATGTCCAGTTTCGACTTCCGTTTCGGTTTCGCACTTACTGTTCTACACAGATGAGAGTGTGAAGTCTATGTAGCCCCACATGCGAGGTCTATGTAACCCCACGCTGGGTCTGCGGGCTTCACGCTGGGTGTGAGGTTTGGTTTCGACTTCCGTTTCCGGTTTCCCACATCCGGCCGCCTCATTTCTGGTTAGGTTAGGTTAGATAAGGTTAGGTTAGGTTTTGTACAATTATAAAATTATTTTATTATTTACAATTATTTTATTTTTAATTATTGAAAAATTAGGCGGAAAAATTCAAAATTCGGCGCAGACGGAAAATATCAAAATTTGTCGCAGCGGGAAAATTCAAATTTGAACCCCGAAGTATGAAGCGGAAGTGTCAAGGTCACGGTCAGCGGAGGTGCAGGAACTTGAAGGAAAAATTTTTCCCTACTCATCGAAAACGACCAAATAGTGTTACTGCGCGTTTTTACTGGTTAGCAATTTATTCCACGTTCTAACCTTATTGTGTCTGAGCCTTCTAACCTAATTGTGTCTTATTGAAGTATGCTGTCCGTTAAAATTACATTATTTTAAATATTATGGGTGAGAAACAATTATTTTTTTGTAGATTTAACAGTATTTTAACATGCTTCGTATATAAAATAATATATAACACACGTGTGTGAAGAAAGGCTTTTGTGCATGAGTTGCGTTTTGTGCATAAGCTCGCCTTCGGCTCGTGCTTTAAACTTCGCTCGTGCTCGTGGTTTAAACTTCGCGACTCATGCAAAAAAGTCTTTCTTCGAAAGATACGAAATAGTAGTTTATGTTACAAGTGTGTAAAGAAAAGCTTTTGTGCACTCATTGCGATTAAACCACTGGCCTTCGGCTCGTGCTTTAAACTTCGCAACTCATGCACAAAAGCCCTTCTTCACACATTGCACTCATTGCGATTAAACCACACTCCTTCGGCTCGTGCTTTAAACTTCGCAACTCATGCACAAAAGCCCTTCTTCACACATTTCACTCATTGCAATTAAACCACTCGCCTTCGGCTCGTGCTTTAAACTTCGCAACTCATGCACAAAAGTCTTTCTTCGAAACGCACGAAATAGTAGTTTATAATACAAGTGTGTAAAGAAAGGCTTTTGTGTACTCATTGCGATTAAACCACTTGCCTTCGGCTCGTGCTTTAAACTTCGCAACTCATGCACAAAAGCCCTTCTTCACACATTGCACTCATTGCGATTAAACCACTCGCCTTCGGCTCGTGCTTTAAACTTCGCAACTCATGCACAGAAGCCCTTCTTCACACCTTCGACTTGTGATTTACAATTCGCAACTCATGCAAAAAAGCTCTTCTTCACACACTTAACATATTACTATCATAAACTACTATTTCGTGTCTATCGAAGAAAGACTATTGTGCATGAGTTGCGAAATTTAAAGCACGAGCCGAAGGAGTGTGGTTTAATCGCAATGAGTGCAATGTAAATCTTGCCGAGCAGGGTCTGCAAGAAGGACATATTTTGTTGGGCGAACAAGGACGATATTCACTGTACGATCTACGAGGCACACAAGCACTGCAAGGATTAACCTTCCTCGAGGTCTTATCCTGAAACACTCCAGGAGCCCGGCTTGCTGGAGGAACCCTTCCACCTATACCGTCCTTTCCATCTTTACCGCCACCTTTACCTCCACCTTTTCCACCTTTACCTCCTTTTCCACCTTTAACACCTCCTCCGACTTCAGAGTCATCATCACCTCCACCACCTCTTCCACCTTCATCACCTTTTCCTTCACCACCTTTTCCCTTTCCACCTTTTCCTCCGCCACCTTTTCCACCAGAACGCTTTCTTCCTTAGCTTTCTGCATAGCCTTCCACTTCTCCCTGCCATAAAACGGTTCCAAATATTAGCTTGTAATGTAAACGTGGAACTTCGCAACTCATGCACAAAAGCCCTTCTTCACACATTGCACTCATTGCGATTAAACCACTCGCCTTCGGCTCGTGCTTTAAACTTCGCAACTCATGCACAAAAGCCCTTCTTCACACATTGCAGTCATTGCGATTAAACCGCTCGCTTTCGGCTCGTGCTTTAAACTTCACAACTCATGCACAAAAGTCTTTCTTCGAAACACACGAAATAGTAGTTTATGATACAAGTGTGTGAAGAAAGGCTTTTTTGCACTCATTGCGATTAATCCACTCGCCATCGGCTAGTGCTTTAAACTTCGCAACTCATGCACAGAAGCATTTCTTCACACCTTCGACTCGTGCTTTACACTTCGCAACTCATGCAAAAAAGTTCTTCTTCACACACTTAACATATTAGAACTACTATTTCGTGTCTATCGAAGAAAGACTATTGTGCATGAGTTGCGAAGTTTAAAGCACGAGCCGAAGGCGAGATGCGAAGTGCACAAAAGCCTTTCCGCACACACTTGTATCATAAACTACTATTTAGTGTGTTTCGAAGAAAAACCTTTGTGCATGAGTTGCGAAGTTTAAAGCAGGAGCCGAAGGAGTGTGGTTTAATCGCAATGAGTGCAATGTAAATCTTGCCGAGCAGGGTCTGCAAGAAGGACACACTTTGTTGTCGAACAAGGACGATATGCACTGCACGATCTACGAGGCACACAAACACTGCAAGGATCAAACTTCCTCGAGGTCTTATCCTGAAACACTCCAGGAGCTCGGCTTGCTGGAGGAACCCTTCCACCTTTACCGTCCTTTCCATCTTTACCGCCACCTTTACCTCCACCTTTTCCACCTTTGCCTCCTTTTCCACCTTTACCACCTCCTCCGCCCTCAGAGTCATCATCACCTCCACCACCTCTTCCACCTTTACCACCTTTTCCTTCACCACCTTTTCCGTTTCCACCTTTTCCTCCGCTACCTTTTTCACCAGAACGCTTTCTTCCTTAGCTTTCTGCATAGCCTTCCACTTCTCCATGCCATAAAACTGTTCCAAATATTAGCTTGTAATGTAAACGTGGAATTATTTAATAATTCTTTATAAAACTTTGATTTTTTATTATATCTAACTACTTAATGGGAGTTTATGACACAAGTGTGTGAAGAAGGGCTTTTGTGCGTGAGTTGCGAAATTCAAAGCACTCGCCTTCGGCTCGTGGTTTAATCGCAATGAGTGCACAAAATCCTTTCTTCACACACTTGTATCATAAACTACTCTTTCCTGTATTTCGAAGAAAGACTTTTGTGCATGAGTTGCGAAGTTTAAAGCACGAGCCGAAAGCGAGTGGTTTAATCGTAATGAGTGCAATGTATGAAGAAGGGCTTTTGTGCATGAGTTGCGAAATTTAAAGCACGAGCCGAAGGCGAAAGACACGAAATAGTAGTTTATGATACAAGTGTGTGAAGAAAAGCATTTGTGCACTCATTGCGATTAAACCACTCGCCTTCTGCTCGTGCTTTTAATTTCGCAACTCATGCGCAAAAGTCTTTCTTCGAAAGACACGAAATAGTAGTTTATTATACAAGTGTGTGAAGAAGGGCTTTTGTGCATGAGTTGTGAAGTTTAAAACACGAGCCAAAGGCGAGTGGTTTAATCGCAATAATTTGCACTCATTGCATTAAACCACTCGCCCTTGACTCGTGCTTTAAACTTCAAAAGTCATGCACAAAAGCCCTTCTTCACACATTGCGATTAAACCACTCGCCTTCGGCTCGTGCTTTAAACTTCGCAACTCATGCACAAAAGCACTTCTTCACACATTGCATCCATTGCGATTAAGCCACTCGCCTTCGGCTCGTGCTTTAAACTTCGCAACTCTTCTTCACTTCTTCACACACTTGTATCACAAAATACTATTAAGTAATTGGTTGTCATGAACAATCAGAGTTTTCTAAAGAATTAATAAATAATTCCAACTTATTAAAGAGAAATTTCTGCTTAATTCCAACTTAACAAATAGGATTTCCGTAGGTCTATAATATTATTAAGTGTTTTTAAGACGACAAAAGTCTTGTTTGGTCTTCTTTGTGATTTTTAAAAACAACGTCATGTGTCTAGTCCACTACCAGCACCAAAACAAGAAGAAGATATCATTATCTTTTACCCATTATGTTATCAGCAATTGAGAATATTTTGGAGAGCAACAAAACTAATAACATTGTTTAGATACTGCCGCAGGATATGATTCCACTCTTTCCGATCGATTGCTTGATGGGTATACATTATGTGGTTTCTCAGATCTTCTTCCATTTGTTTCAACCATCTATTCTTTGGCGCGTTTCTTTGTATTCGCCACTCTGGCGGTCGGTCCCGCCAAAGGAGTTTGGAGCGTGGAAGTCGAGGGCTTTTCATCCGACAGACGTCAAACCAACGTAGTCTTCGTTTTTGTATTTTTTCCTCGATTGGGGTCTGTTGTTCCCAGTTTTCTCTAATTGTCTCGTTTGGGAGTCGATCGCGGATAGAGATACGGAATATTAGTCTCAAGCGTCGCATTGGGAAGATCTCGAGCTTGTTTAGGTACAGTTTGAGCAGTGTCCACGTTTCCGATCCATAAAGAAGGATAGGAAGGATTAACTTTCGTTATAGGCGTATTTTGGTTTTGATGGTGATATTCGTCCGCTCCCATATGCACCGCTTAAGCGAGGTGAATGTTGCCGTTGCTTGGCCGATCCGGCTATGAATATCGGCCGTCGACCCCAATTCCTTGTCACAAACGATTCCAAATACTTCTTTCTTTGAATTCGAGAGAGCGCCTGCTAGCGGCGCCTTGGGCTGTCGATGATCTTCCAGCAATCCGATGACCTTCCAGTTCGATTTTGGTTTCATCGAGGTAAACTCTCGCTTCCGATCCGTCTTTTGTGAGCGCTTTGGTTTTATCCGCATTGATCTTTAATCCGTGTGACTGGGCGATGCAGGAAATGTCGTACAAAATGTCCGGAGGACATACAGGAGTAGTGTAGTGTCAATAGCAGTGTTATAAAGAAAGCTAGTGAAGACGTGCTAGGTGTAACATCAAGGAAGTGAACGCCAGAAGATAAGGAGGTATGGTGGTGGAATGAGGCGGTCCAAAAAGAGGTAAAAGTGAAGAAAGATGCTTCGGCATCCGTGTCGGCGCAGACGACGCTGTCGTCGGTCAACATCAGATCGTTATTGAAGTTGTCAGACTCCGTGTCGTTCATCGAATGCTTTCCGCAATAATCTTCTGGTTTCCCACATCCTGCCGCCTCATTTCCGAAGTTTAAAGTTCTAAACTTCGCAACTCATACACAAAAGCCCTTCTTCAGACATTGCACTCATTTCGATTAAACCACTCGCCTTCGGCTCGTGCTTTAAACTTCGCAGCTCATGCACAAAAGTCTTTCTTCGAAAGACACGAAATAGTAGTTTATAATACAAGTGTGTGAAGAAAGGCTTTTGTGCACTCATTGCGATTAAACCACTCGCCTTCGGCTCATGGTTTAAACCTCGTAATTCATGCACATAAGCCCTTCTTCACATATTGCACTTATTGAGATTAAACCATTTGCCTTCGGCTCGTGCTTTAAACTTCGCAACTCATGCACAAAAGCCCTACTTCATACACTTGTTCCATAAACTACTGTTAAGTAGTTGGATGTCATGAAAAATCAAAGTTTTATAAAGAATTATTAAATAATTCCAACTTATTAAAGAGAAATTTCTTCTTAAATTCAACTTATTAAACAGGATTTTCGTAGATCTATAATATTATTAAGTGTTTTTAGACTACAAAGGTCTTGTTTGTGATCTTAAAAACAATGTCATTTATCTAAATCACAGGCAGAAAGACCTTATGGTCGAGAGCCATTTGTTCCTTTTGGTGAAAATAAAGCTTATTATTATAATCTAGTGCTTGTTTTAGTGCTATGAAAGTGGACTGAGTGCTAGTAAAAAACGGACAAATATCTGTTGTGTTTCAACATGAGATTTGATGTGTGTAGTCTTAAGGTGGACTTCCGAGCAACACGGCTCTGGCATCACTAACGCGGCGATACTGACGCGGCGACAGAGCGATAATATTATGCACTATGGAAACGTATGAGGCGCCATTTGACACTCTGACGCAGTGACGCTGAGCACGTCAGTATCGCTGTGCTCGAATGGCGCCTCATACGTTTCCATAGTGCATAATACTATCGCTCTGTCGCCGCATCCGTATCGCTGCGTTAGTGACGCCAGAGCCGCTTTGATCGGGAGTTTTCACCCCTATATTCTATTAAATAATTGTTCATTTGTGCGCAATTTCACATTTTCAATTCTACATCTCATCAAACTATTTAAATCATTCTACTCTTACAATGAAACTCAAATATATTCCACGACCATTGCAAATTTATTTTTCTCGCCGAAATTATTCCGAACATAAAATGCTCGTCCTGCAACTAGGTCATCAAGCGCCATCCAACAATTCGAATTTTCAAAGAGAATTTAACACATTGTACATATTTTGAGATTCCTTTGCAAATTACCATATCTGCAAGGTGATGATAATGTTAACCAAAGAAATCCTCGATATTTGCAGTTTTATTGAAAATTCAGTTTGATTTTGGTTAATCATCGATAATTATAGTTGGGGCCATTTATAAAACTACATGTTAATAGATTGTGTTTTAGCGCTCTCCTTAAAAGGGAATTATCGATAATAATAATAATAGTTGGGGCCATTTGCCTAGAATGCAGATTATCGTACTGAGGCTGTGGAGCTCCCACATACCTCCAGATGGGTATATCATAATCTGATAATTTTCTATTCTCTCTATACTCAATATCTATAATTAATTAGGTTTAGCTCCTTCACACATAGTTTTTTCTCCTTCACACATAGTTTTATATCACTATCCATCCCACACATTATATGAAGAAATAGATACGATCGTAAAATAGTGGATATCAGCAAATTTACGTGGTCTGTTAGAAAAGTATCCGACCTTGAGCCGGTAAAAAAACCTGGAGCGTTGGAAACCTATTCACCCTCAAAGTAGTCTCCTTGGGACTCCACACACTTCTCCCAGCGGTGCCGCCATTGTTGGAAGCATTCCGAAAAAGACTTTAGCTCGGCTGTCGTTGCAGCCGTAATGTCCTCTCTTGTCTGAAATCGCGTTCCTTTCAATGGCCTCTTGATTTTGGGGAATAGCCAGAAGTCGCAGGGGACCATATCAGGTGAGTAAGGAGCCTGTCGATCCAGAGGAGTCTGGTTTTACGCCAAAAAATTGTGAACCAAATGCGAAGAATGTGCCGGAGCATTGTCGTGATGGAGTCGCCAATTTCCTGATGACCACAACTCCAGTTGCAATTTCTCGGTTAGTCACACGACGCTCCCGCATCACCAGCGTTCACTTTGGCAATGACGTGGTCATTTCGGCATGTTGATTGCCGACCAGAGCGTGGCTTTCCACCGATGTGCGACCGTCTTTAAACCGATTTTACCACTTCTTAATCAGTGGGATGCCCATAGCATCGTCACCGAAAGCCGTCTGATTCTTCCGCATGGTTTCCACCTGGTTGTCGCACAGCTTCTGGCAAAATTTGATGCAATCGAGCAGCGCTGCCCCAGTCGTTCCGTCATTTTACTTGCATTGAAAAACCGACGAGAGCACTACACACTACGTCACTCGAATACTGCTCGACAGCAACTGAAGCTTTCTACAGGCAGGGAAAAATTCACGCATGCTCACGAAGGTTCAAGGTGGGCTCATGCAAGCGCGCTTGATTCAAATCCATCAGGTTTTCAAAATAAAAAATTAAGTCGGATACTTTTCTAATAGACCAGGTATATTTCTTTATCACTATATTTGATTTTAAACGTATTGAAGTGAATGTTTCATTATTGTAAAACAATAAAAGCATAAATTGAATATATGTAGCGTTTTCACTATTTTGCAACTCGGACATTCCATACTCGCGTAACGTTATCACTTCCTGTATAAAACATTTGCTGACTACGGTATTTAATATTGCGGCTTTTAAAAATCTTTTTTTCCTTGTTTTTACTACCATGTGTAAAATTTCAAGGTCAAGTTTACTATTTTTACGCCGATCTGTAAAACAGAGCAACTATGACTCATCCAGACAAGTTCAAATAAGTCTAAGAAATTACTCGCATCTACACAAGTTGAAACAAGGAATTGATTACGCAGCATTTCTTATCCATTTTCCTACGATTCAGACATTCCATACTCGCGCGCACGTTTACAGACAAGTTGAGACGCGAAAACGCTGACACGGTGGTTCTTATCAATACATCTCTCTTCATGTTTTTTTTTCTTTATCGCACCCTTCTTCTTCTTCTTAATGGTACTACAACCGATTGCCGGTCTGGGTCTCCTTCAGCATGTTCCTCCAAGCGGACCTATCACTCGCCAACGTTCTCCAGTCCCGTACTTGAAGTTTTTGTAGGTCAGTTGTTACCGCATCCTTCCATCTCCCTCTTGGCCTTCCGGCCCTTCTCCTTCCCTCTGGTTGGCCATTGAACAACTTTTTCGGAACCCTATGATCACCCATTCTCTGCATGTGTCCGAGCCATCTCAATCTTGCCACCTTGATGAAACTCACAATATCTGGTTGATTGTAGAGCTGATATAGTTCGTGATTATATCTTCGGCGCCAGATTCATCGTTCTTGGGTCGCTCCAAATATTGCACGTAGCATTCTTCTCTCAAATACACTTAAAGCCTGTTCTTCGCTCTGTGTTAAGCTCCATGCTTCTGCACCATAGGTTACCACCGGTCTTATCAGTGACCTGTACAGTGTGCACTTATGCTTGGGGTGGATTGTTTTGGACCTAAAAGTTTAAGTAGCCCATAATAGCACCTGTTACCAAGAGTTATCCGCCTTCTAATCTCCTCGCCCATCCGGTTTACGCTGTTCAGTTGCGAGCCCAAGTACACAAATGTATCTACTGTGTCAAAGTGCTTTCCGTCTAGTTCTAGCGTTGGTCCTACCTTCCGATGAGTTTCGTTAGCCACCATGTATTTCGTTTTGTTTACGTTGACAGTGAGTCCTAGGTTATTTGCTTCCTTCTCCAGCAGCGAGTAAGTAGTTTTGGTCGCCTGTTCGCTTCTGCAAATTATATCAATGTCGTCTGCGTAAGCCAATAGTTGTGTTGACTTAAAGTACACAGTGCCGTTAGTATTTGCCGTTAGTGCTTTATCGCACCCATTCACTCTTATAGGGCAGTCAACTTTACATATAATATTAGGCAACTTAGAGTACATGAAATTTCCTCCTCCTACCCCTTCATCTTCTTCTCGTTGTGCCTTATCCTCTCAGGACGTTGGCGACAACATTAGCCCATCTCACTTTATCCACTGCAGCTCGGAACAGTTCAACTGAAGTCTTATTCGTCCATTGTAGCAAGTTTTTTGGCCATGAATTCCTTCTTCTGCCTGGCCCCCTTTTTCCGTCTATTTTTCCTTCAATTATGAGTTGAAGACGCTCTGTCGCTTCTCATTATTTGTCCAAAGTAGCTTGTTTTTGTCTGTTTGGCAGTATTCATTATTTCTGTTTGTTTCTCTATGCGGATTAGGACCTCGATGTTGGTAGTATGGCTTGTCCAACGAATTCTCAGCATCCTGCGGCAGCACCACATTTCAAAGGCCTACACTCTCTTTTGCGTGGTTTCTGTTAGTGTTTACGTTTCCACACCATAAAACAGTGCGCTAAAAACATAACACCTCAGAACACGGAGCCTGGTTTTTAGGTTAAGCCTGAGATTACACAGCACATTGCGCGTGTTGTTAAATACTGCTTTTGCCTTTTCCCCTCTAATCTTTATCTCAACAGAATTATCCCAGCTATCATCCCATGCTATCAGGTATGTCATTTTCCTCACTCTTTCCAGGATGTTCCCGTTTACGGTTATTTCAGCGCTAGCATCTGGGTTTTTACTGATTTCCATTGTTTTAGTTTAATTTATATTAAGTTTCGTGCCATATTTTTCGCAGACGGTAACTACTCGCTTCATTAGCCGCTGCAATTCTTCTTCGCTGTTGCTCATAACCACCGTATCATCCGCGTATCGCAGATTATTCAAACATTCGCCGTTGATAATAACACCATCTGTTGCGTCGTCCAGTGCTTTTTTAAATATTTCCGCCGAATATACATTAAACAGTAGAGGTGACAGAATGCACCTTGTCCCTTCATATATGCATCCAACTATACACCCCGTTTTGACATATATTCAACCAACTTTACATATAATAATATTAGGCATAAAAGATTTTGAATTTTCCTGCGCAGGAAACCGGAAACCAGAAGTGCCAAGGTCAAGGCCAAGGAAAATTTCAATGCCAAGGTCAGGTCAAGGTGTTAGCCAGTGCCAGTGTGAAGGTCAGGTAAAGATCAGGGTAAGGGAAGGTCAAGGTCAAGCTCAAGGCCAAGGCGAAGGTCAAGGTCGGGAGGTGAGTATTGGTCTAGAACATAGGATTTTTCCCTTGTCTCATTTTGTCTAGTTTGGCTTGGTCTTGTCTGGTCGGTTATAGCTGCGATGGTTGAGAGCCATATGCATATATGCATCCAACTATACACCCCGTTTTGACATATATTCAACCAACTATACATATAATAATATTAGGCAGAAAAGATTTTGAATTTTCCTGCGCAGGAAACCGGAAACCAGAAGTGCCAAGGTTAAGGCCAAAGAAAATTTCAAGTCAATGCCAAGGTCAGGTCAAGGTGTCAGCCAGTGCCAGGGTCAAGGTCACATCAAGGTCAGGTCAAGATCAGGGTAAGGGCAGGTCAAGGTCAAGCTCAAGGCCCAGGCGAAGGTCAAGGTCGGGGGGTGAGTATTGGTCTAGAAGATAGGATTTTTCCCTACTTGTCTGTTCTTGTCTCATCTTGTCTAGTTTTGCTTGGTCTTGTCTGGTCTTTTATAACTGCGATGGTTGAGAGCCGCCGCTGTTAATAATGTTAGGATGCAGGTTGAGTACTTTCTCGAAGAGGTACAACAGCCTATTTGTATTTTCCTTCATGTGCAGACTAGCTCATGAAAGCCAGCATTCCGTCCAAAAGGACACTATTGGACGCACCACAGGGATTGGTTATGGGCCCCACTCTGTGGAACATACTTTATGATGGAGTCCTCAGATTAAAACGTCCTAGTCTAATAATATAGAGATAGTAGAGATAATAGAGAGAGCTAGTGTAATAGGTTTTGCGGACGATTTAGCTCATGTAATAACTACAAAGTCGCAACAGATGGTGATGCTAACTGCAAACCAAGCAATATACCAAATTAACTGTTGGATGCAATCAAAAAAAATTAAATCTCGCACCAGAGAAAACAGATGCGCTCCTACTAACGGGACTGAGGAAGCTTGCGCCCAAAACTTTCCAAATAAACAACGTTAGCATCGCCCCAAAAGTAATGCTATTAGTTTTACTTTTCTTCTCGCGGATGGGCCACTTCGGACCACGCGAATCAACGTATGCTGAGCCTTCCTCCTTGCCCAATAGCTTTTCATCTTCATGGATTGTTGTACTTTCTGTTCCTCCGACCATGCACGTCGTGTTGGTTTTTTCAGATCTTCCTCAAATCCCCTTGTATGAACAATATTCCTGATCACATTTCTATTCATAAGATCTGGCGATCCCATCTCCACTAGGTCCCTTTCCACTTGTTTGTACCACTTTGGTCTTGTACGTTTCTTCTGTAGAAATGTGTGGATTCGGTAAGTAAGCCTCGTATGATTCATTCTTTCCAAATGACCCAAAAATTGAATTCGTCTCATTCTCATGCTATCGGTAATTTTTGAATTTTTGTTATATATTTCAGAATTCAGTTTTACTTTTATATTTTCATCTATTTATTGAATTCTACACTGTTCATCATGATCCAGTCAGGATAATTGCATGGCGTGTTTATCAAAGACAAGCCACCACTCTCTCGGTTTTGGCACTGTTATTATATCATGTTGTTCCTTAGGCCAGGTAAGTTCAGGCATCCGCATATCATTCTCCAAAGATCGTCTTCCTCCCTAGTGGCTCGCCAACCACGTTAAAAACTGTAAGGGCTCCCTGCACTTGTGTCTAACATCAAGACACCAAGCACGAGTGTAGGCTGTGGGAGGAGGTCCAGGTCCTGACATATTTCGGTATCTGTGCAATAAAATAGGACGTGTGCAGCGGTGCTATTTTGGTCACACTCAGCGAGGGGACTTTCTCTTTTGCCAAATCTATGGAGGTATGCTAATTACCATGGCCTGTTATTAACTGGAATAGACTGATGTTGATACACTTCCAGATCTTAATGGACGGTATAAACAGCTTGGTCCACAAGCCTGTAGTAGCCACATCCCATCTGTCCTGCTAGAGCTTCTCGAAATGCCTTTTGGAGCACGATCTTAAAGCCTGTTTGGGCAGGTTTTTTCTTGTATCGCTTCTCGGCCTATGGCTAAGATCAAAGTGTAGGTTTTTTCTTGTGCCTATTCGTCTCGAATATTAGCGACCATCTGGGTTTTGATGACCTTGTTGACTGCTGCTTTAAACAGTTCTGTGGTTGTTTTTGAATGCAACGTCCTTAGGTTCTTGAGCCATGATATCCTTCTTCTTCCGGGCCCTCTCTTTCCAAATACTTTTCCTTGGAGGATGGATTTTAAGAGTTTGTATTTGGTGTTACTTCTCATTATATGCCCGAGATATTCCAGTTTCCTTCTCTTAATCGTGTTCATCACCTATTTTTCCTTCCCCATTATTTCCAGTATTGTTTCGTTGGTCACTCTATCTACACATGATATTCTAATAATTGGTCAATTTTCTAAAGGAAATTGGAAGAACTGCCTTGTCAGCTACTTGTTTGGCAAGCATGTCTGCTCCTTCGTTGTCTTCAAAACCAGCGAGGGCTTTAACCCAATGCCTACACATCTTGTTCTTCCTTGAAATTCTGGCAGCTATACGGAAGGGGTACCACAGCCGCCAATGCTCGTTCCTAGAATTCGAGAAGATCGAGTGCTTGCTCGAGGCCTTGAGCTGTCGACGATCTGTAGTTCCCACATCCCATCTGTCCTGCCAGAGCTTCTCGAAATGAATTTTGGAGCACGATCTTAAAGCCTGTTTGGGCAATTTACTAAAGGAAATTGGCAGATCTTCCTTATTTGGCAAGCATGTCTGCTCCTTCATTGCCTTCAAAACTAGCGTGGGCCTTAACCCAATGCCAACGGATCTTATTCTTCCTTGAAACTCTGGCAGGTATACCAAAGGGACACCACAGCCACTATTGCTCGTTCCTTGAATTCGAGCAGATTGAGCGCCTGCTCGAGGCCTTGAGATGTCGACGATCTGTAATAGCCACATCCCATCTTTCCTGCCAGGTTTTCTTGAAATGCCCTTTGGAGCACGATCTTAAACCCTGTTTGGGAAATTTAATAAAGAAAATTGGCAGATCTTCCTTGTTTGGCAAATATGTCTGCTCGTTCATTGCCTTCAAAACCAGCGTGTGCTTTAACCCAACGCCAACAGATCTTGTTCTTCCTTGAAACTCTGGCAGCTATACGAAAGGGGTACCACAGCCGCCAATGCTCGTTCCAGGAATTCGAGAAGATTGAGCGCTTGCTAGAGGCCTTGAGCCGTCGACGATCTGTAGTAGCCACATCCCATCTTTCCTGCCAGAGCTTCTCGAAATGCCTTTTGGAGCACGACCTTAAAGCCTTTTTGGGCAATTTACTAAAGGAAATTGGTATATCTTCCTTGTTTGGCAAGCATGTCTGCTCGTTCATTGCCTTCAAAACCAGCGTGGATTTTAACCCAACACCAACAGATCTTGCTCTTCCTTGAAACTCTGGCAGCTGCACGGAAGGGGTACTATACCCACCAATGCTCGTTCCAAGAATTCGAGTCTGCTCGCGTCCTTCAGCTGTCGGCGATCTTCCAACAAGGTAGGTGAGATGGTTTTGAGACTCATTCTCCAGTTGAGTATTCCTAGTTGATATTGATATTGTGGTTGACAAGGAGTCAAGATAGATGTCGTGTTGGGGCCCTTTTTCATTGGTTTTTCGGCCTATCAAAAGACGGGTACTCCGACGGGGGTCGATATTGCGCTCAATTAAATCGGGTTTATATATCAGCCAGCAAACACACTGAGGCGGTAATGGCCCAGTAGTCAAGGTGTCAGACTTCGGAGCCGCAAGTCGCGGGTTCAAATCCTGGACATGGTCAAAACAAGCCACCGTTCTCCTGTAGATGGCTCTGGCAAAGTCATCACAGTCAAAATCTGCCTCGAAACCTCCCCGAATAGTGGCTCGTCAACCACGTTAAAAACTGTAAGGGCTCCCTACATTTGTGCCTAACATCAAGCACAAGGGTAGGCTGCTCGAGGAGGTCCAGGTCCTACTAGGACTGAAGCACCATTGAGAAGAAGAAGCAAACACACTGGCTGGCCTGCAACTCCGCCGGCATTCTAATACGTTCGTTTTTTTCTTTTTGGTTGGAGCTCTTCGGGGATTTGGCCAACTCACTTGGAAAGGCTATGTCGATTTCCTCCGGACTGGGGCGATCCACTATCGTTTTTTCTTTTTGGTTGGAACTCTTCGGGGATTTGGCCAACTCACTTGAAAAGGCTATGTCGATTTCCTCCGGACTGGGGCGAACCACGATCGTTTTTTCTTTTTGGTTGGAACTCTTCGAGGATTTGGCCAACTCACTTGGAAAGGCTATGTCGATTTCCTCCGGACTGGGGCGATCCACGATCGTTTTTTCTTTTTGGCTGGAACTCTTCGGGGATTTGGCCACCTCACTTGGAAAGGTTATGTCGATTTCCTCCGGACTGGGGCGATCCACGATCGTTTTTTTTTTTGGTTGGAACTCTTCGGGGATTTGGCCAACTCACTTGAAAAGGCTATGTCGATTTCCTCCGGACTGGGGCGATCCACGATCGTTTTTTCTTTTTGGTTGGAACTCTTCGGGGATTTGGCCAACTCACTTGGAAAGGCCGTGTAGATTTCCTCCATATTGGAACGATCTGCGTTGTGAGGGTTTTCAACTTGTTTATATCCTTCTTGTCTCTTGTTCCTTCCTATTTCCTCCTTTGAATTTATTGACGGCAGGGGGATCGTTTCAAGCAGATCATAAAGACATTTGCAGCTAGAAGGTAAGTGGCGAAACCACTCCGATTTGTTGTCCACATTTACAAAATTTGTCTCTGCTATAAACAACCCTACTAAGCTGAAACCCTAACACTGAATAAACGGACAATAAAGAAAATACGAGTTACGCAACTAGCGATGGAACGATCAATGCTGAGAATCTTTTCATGGATCAGGTACCAATTACTGAAATCCGCAGACGATCCGGAGTTTCAGACGCCGTAGAGAGAATAACTGAACTAAAATGGAACTGCGCGGGATACATTCTGATGACAGATGGACAAGACGAATCCTTGAATGGAGGCCTAGATCATAAGCCTTCAGAAATAGAGGGCGTCCCCTCATTAGATGGACCGACGACTTAAAACGCATCAGTAACTATTGGATGCAGACAGCACAAGACCGAGGAAAGTGGAAACTATTAAGGGAGGCTTACGTCCAGCAGTGAACTACAATTAGTTGATTGATGAGGATGATGATGATAAACAGTCCAGTGAAGTCGTGTGTTTGGTTTTACGGGGTTTTATTAGGAACTTTTTATTTTCTACGGCTTGTCCATCGGACGGAGCGACTTTCGGACTGGCTGGTCTTCTTGTATTTATAGACGAAAGTCAAGAAAGGAATTGCCATCATCTCGTTATTGTATTTTGAATGTTATTTGGATGTGATTTTATACCGGCCTTGTTTGAAAAATGGCCATTGCCTCTAAAATGGCCAAGGTCGGGAAGCCATATTGGAAGTATTTGAACAATGGTAATTGCTCTGTCATTGAGTCATGGACACTACTTGCGGCTGACCGTCGTCGAGTAGATGCGTTCGAAATGTGGTGTTGTGGGAAAATGCTTAGAATACTCTGGATTTCACGACGTACCAATATCTCGATTCTTAACGAGATCAAACCCAAACAACGACTCTCAAGTCGGGTTTACTCCCGCATATTGAAGTTCTTCGGACATGTAACGAGAAGTGACTAAGTGGAACAATTGATCGTGCAGGGTAAGCCAAACGGCGGGCGAAGAAGGGGATATATACCATCAGGCAGCTTCTCCACACCGACATTGAGACCGCTGTACGTGGAACAGCTGAACGATCGCGATGGCGAGATAAGCAGTGGATCAACACAGTTGAGGGGGCCTGGTGGAGGCCGACATTCATGACTCGTCTGCCAAGACGTTACATTAAGAAGAATTGCTTAGTTGCTTTCCAAAATATTCCCAATTGTCGATGCCATAATAACTAAAAGATAATATGATATCTACACAGTAAACAAGGTCTAACTGTTATTTCATCGAGTGATCATCGGTATAAGTGGTCCCCTATACCAAGTACCAACGGCTTCTTCGGAACGCAGATGAGCGGTTAGAGGTAAAGGACACCCTCTTCCCCTTGGGGTGGGAAACTGCCCCTAAAGTAGGAAGGGCCACTCAAAGGGGAGTATATCATGTTTGACGCAGAGTCTACAATGTTGTTGCCCGATGTAGTTTATCATATGTACCGTGTAAAGGGAGAATAGCACAAGCGCTAGAATGCTACCTTGCGGAACACCTAGTGGTCGCGCCAACGTTAATCTAGCGTATTTTCGATCGAAATTTAAATCGATTTAGGATGGAGAAGGTAACGATTAAAGACCCATTTGGATAACTCAGGCATTTTAAATCGATTTAGGATGAAGAAGGAGATGGTAAAAGATACCCATTTGGATATCTCAGGTATCAGCAATGTATACATGGATATCAAGTGATCTTCAGTGATATCAAGGTATGAAACGGAAGGCTGAAGGCGGATAAGAGTGGAGAATTGCTGCAAACCTATCTTCGGATTGAAGACCATTGATGATGTGACAGTAAATATCATTATAGGTCTTGTCTGGTCTGGCTTGGGCTCGTCTGGTCTTACCTGGTTTCTGTGGTATTGTTTGAGGTTCTTTAGTGTTTTTTGGTCTTGCCTGGTCTTGTATCGTCTAGTATGGGCTTGTATGGCTTTGCCTAGGTTGTTTCGTCTTGTCTGGCCTTTGCTGGTTTTGTATGGTCTTGTCTCGCCTGGTATTAACTGGTCTTGTTTGGTCTCGTCTGATCTTGCCTCGTCTTGTCTGGTCTTGTCTGATCTTGTCTGGTCTTGATTGGTTTTGTTTGGTCTTGTGTGGCTTTGTCTGGTCTTGTCTGGTCTTATCTGGTCTAGTATGATCTTATGTGGTTTTGTCAGGTCTTGTCTGATTCCACCTACTCTTGTCGAGTTTCTTTGAATCTTGTTTGCTATTCAAAAACAATAAGGTACTTACGTATTAACGCCACCACCGGTATAAAAAATAAAGTATTTTGCGTTTTAAAAATGTTTTAAGTTCAAATAAAATGTTTTATTTTATGATTTAACATAAAAATGTTAGGTGTAGATTGGCGGCATTTAAAAATATAGCGGTGGTGGCGTTAATACGTAAGTACCGACAATAATAATATATGCTATTATATAATAAAGATAATATATAATATATGCTATTATATAATAAGTACCGACAATAATAATATATGCTACTATATAATAAGGATAACAGTAATAAAGTTTAATCTTGTTGGTTGCTCGAAAAGGAATAATTTCCGAATGGAGCTTGAATAAATCAGAGCTTTTCCAATTTCGTAAATATCCGATTTCCACATTTTGTTGGAGATTAAAATGTAAGATATTTGCGATTCAATTTTTGATTTGGTAATGCGGCGAATTCGCTTAAACTTGTGCATTAATGGTGACGGCAATAAATTCGGCATTTAGTCGCGTTCACGCACAACTTGCGTATTTATCGCGAGAATTGAATGCGAACAACAATAGATCACAATGAAATATCTCGGAGTTCATACGCGGCGTAGCCGAGGAGAAAATTTATTAAAATATACGGTTTGAGCGAGAGGAGCAGAAGCGCGTGTGTGTGTGTGTATTTTTTTCTTGCAGGGGATTTCGAGATGGAATTCGAAATGTTATCCCGGATTTGGTAAGACTCACATTGTATCCACGGGCGGCCGCATATGTGATCCTGCAACCGTCACCTGCTGATTCCTATATGGAGGATGACGAGCGACGCATCAACCACTGAAACAAAGGATCGCAACATTGTAGAAGACATTCCATCAAACATTAAATCTGCAATCTTTTTTATTCAAATTTTTTGTTTAATTTTTTTTGGTGGTGAAATGTAAATGTGGAATTTGGTTTTATATTGTCTATAGAATTTAATAAAATCGAAATAAAAGTTATGTAAATTTGGGGCTGTAGCGTAAGAAATTCCAATATGAAGAAGCTGAGAAAAAAAGGTTGGTAAAAGAAGAGTAAACAACGAGCAAACATCAAAGCCTATCGACTTCCAATTTATTTTAACAAGGACGTATCTTCGGTGTGTGGCAGACTAACAAGGTGGTGGTATCAAAGCGGAGACCTCATTGCTGAAGTCATCAGTATCCATAAGTTATGAGGCGAGGCCTGTGCAAGAGTGGCCAATTCACTCTCCGGGCTTTCGCTTCGAGTGGACTGCCGTTGCTTTTTATTATCTCCACTGACGTTAAATTAATGTCGTGTCGGCTCCTATATTATTCTCCAACTTCTTGCCGTGCCACTGACGCGGAAGACGCTTTTTATCGCCACATAAAGTAAAACTGTTTTCCAGTTCTTTCTCCCCGTCGATAGATGAAACCCCCACATACAGAATTTCTGCTTTCCGATCATTTATTCCTTCTGGAATCATCCCAAAGATAAATATTATTTTATTTTATCTACCATACAAATTTATTCCCTCTTATACAAAAAAAAACTTCAAATATATAAAATAAGTCGTAAAAATATTATGAGAGTTTAACAAATATATTTCTTGCAAAGCTTATTTACATCTTTGCCTTTAATCTTTGCTTATTAATTCGCATATATTCAGAATTACAACATTTTTATTTTGTCTGGTCTTGTCTGATCTTGTCTACTCGTGTCTGGTCTTTTCTGGTCTTGTATGATCTTGTTTAGTCTAGTCTTGTCTTATCTGATTCGTAAGAATTTAAAGAAAAAGCGAGAGATCTGCTTCTGCCGCTGTGCTTCGGATGTTAGTCTGTTTGTGCACGCCACTGGTGGCGCTTTGATGTCACTTTTTAACAGTAGTTTTTAGTCTCTACTTTTAGTCCAAACTTTTAGTTTCTAGTCTCTACAGTCTAATCTCGGTAATTCGGATGTTGGTTACTCGGACAACACGTTCAGTAATCCGGCGGTGTGGAGACGCTCTTCCGCCCCACCACTTTTTTTGATAATCCGGCCGTTGTCTGGTTCCATATGTGTCGGAATATCGAGATTATACTGCATATATATTTCAACATATCTTATTTTTGTTTGCTTATTTATGAAGAACAAGAAATAATATCATTTGAGTTAGATATGTGATTTTGAGAATTCGATGTTTGATTATTGTAAAAGAGATGTGTTTTAATGATCGTTTGCTTGAGCGGAGGATGGTGAACGTAGATCGTCGTGTAAATATCGGGCGGGGAGAAAAATAATTTCAGTGTAACCGGCGATATGACACGATGTATCAAAAGGCCGACATCAATTCAGTTTAACATGACAACGGTACACATTTATGGCGCAATATTTCAGCCGCAAATATTTCAATTTGCTAAACTGAAATGGTAACCGGCGGCGTGGGGAGAAAGCCGCAGATAAATTTTCATCTCTGACCGTTTGTCCGGCGGCTATTTTTCTTTTCGTATAAAAATATATTAAATATATTTGTGTTGGTATCTTCAGCGCGGTGCTCACTCAATATATCCTTATTTCGGGCGATTTTATGTGTTTATTATACCGCAGCGAAGGTTCATAACGGCATCTCGGATTTGCCAGACTGTAAATTCTACAAAAGTTCCTTTATGATACCCAGAGCCAACGTTGTGTTACATTTTATTAAATTACTCCGGTTTCTTTATTAAAACATTTTCTTTTCCGCGCACCGAATGATTTATTCATAAACCATACACATCGCTCCACATTATTATTAATAATTATTTATGAGCGCTGTTTATTAGCACAAGTTTTGCGCGTTTTTCCGAAAGCACTCCGAGACGTAAAAGCATTCGAAGAAAAGTTATTCCGAATCTGCATAATCCCTGTCTTATAAAGAGCTCCGGCGCGCCTTCCGCGGACATATAGGGACATTTACAAGTGAAATCAGGGTACTTATCAGACTTTTTAACTGTTCGCCTCGCACTCTCGCCGCCGCCCGCTTCTCCGTCAAACTTATCTCGATATATAAAAAGCGAAATAACGTTCACAAAGCCTTTTCATAAAGGCGCACTCCCATTTCAAATAAACACCCAAAAAGCTACACAATAACAGATGATATAAAGAAATAAACGGTTTATTGTAATCACGATTTTGAAACAAGATTGCTGTGGGTCTCGATGATACACGCCACTGGTGGCGCTTTGATGTCACTTTTTAATAGTGTCATTATTTTGACATTTCTCAAACTATACTAGCCGACACTTGAGAGTAGATTGCAGTGCACTGACTTGAGAGTAACTTACATTCATTTAGCTTGTCTAAAAATGATTGCATTGCCATGTGCCGAGCTTAGACTGACAAGACTAGACAGACAAGACTAGACAGACAAGACTAGACAAACAAGACTAGACAGACAAGACTAGACAGACAAGACTAGACAGACAAGACTAGACAGACAAGACTAGACAGACACGACTAGACAGACAAGACTAGACAGACAAGACTAGACAGACAAGACTAGACACACAAGACTAGACAGACAAGACTAGACAGACAAGACTAGACAGACAAGACTAGACAGACAAGACTAGACAGACAAGACTAGACAGACAAGACTAGACAGACAAGACTAGACAGACAAGACTAGACAAGACTAGACAGACAAGACTAGACAGACTAGACAGACAAGACTAGATAGACAAGACTAGACAGACAAGACTAGACAGACAAGACTAGACAGACAAGACTAGACAGACAAGATTAGACAGACAAGACTAGACAGACAAGACTAGACAGACAAGACTAGACAGACAAGACTAGACAGACAAGACTAGACAGACAAGACTAGACAGACAAGACTAGACAGACAAGACTAGACAGACAAGACTAGACAGACAAGACTAGACAGACAAGACTAGACAGACAAGACTAGACAGACAAGACTAGACAGACAAGACTAGACAGACAAGACTAGACAGACAAGACTAGACAGACAAGACTAGACAGACAAGACTAGACAGACAAGACTAGACAGACAAGACTAGACAGACAAGACTAGACAGACAAGACTAGACAGACAAGACTAGACAGACAAGACTAGACAGACAAGACTAGACAGACAAGACTAGACAGACAAGACTAGACAGACAAGACTAGACAGACAAGACTAGACAGACAAGACTAGACAGACAAGACTAGACAGACAAGACTAGACAGACAAGACTAGACAGACAAGACTAGACAGACAAGACTAGACAGACAAGACTAGACAGACAAGACTAGACAGACAAGACTAGACAGACAAGACTAGACAGACAAGACTAGACAGACAAGACTAGACAGACAAGACTAGACAGACAAGACTAGACAGACAAGACTAGACAGACAAGACTAGACAGACAAGACTAGACAGACAAGACTAGACAGACAAGACTAGACAGACAAGACTAGACAGACAAGACTAGACAGACAAGACTAGACAGACAAGACTAGACAGACAAGACTAGACAGACAAGACTAGACAGACAAGACTAGACAGACAAGACTAGACAGACAAGACTAGACAGACAAGACTAGACAGACAAGACTAGACAGACAAGACTAGACAGACAAGACTAGACAGACAAGACTAGACAGACAAGACTAGACAGACAAGACTAGACAGACAAGACTAGACAGACAAGACTAGACAGACAAGACTAGACAGACAAGACTAGACAGACAAGACTAGACAGACAAGACTAGACAGACAAGACTAGACAGAAAAGACTAGACAGACAAGACTAGACAGACAAGACTAGACAGACAAGACTAGACAGGCAAGACTAGACAGACAAGACTAGACAGACAAGACTAGACAGACAAGACTAGACAGACAAGACTAGACAGACAAGACTAGACAGACAAGACTAGACAGACAAGACTAGACAGACAAGACTAGACAGACAAGACTAGACAGACAAGACTAGACAGACAAGACTAGACAGACAAGACTAGACAGACAAGACTAGACAGACAAGACTAGACAGACAAGACTAGACAGACAAGACTAGACAGACAAGACTAGACAGACAAGACTAGACAGACAAGACTAGACAGACAAGACTAGACAGACAAGACTAGACAGACAACAATAGACAGACCAGACTAGACAGACAAGACTAGACAGACAAGACTAGACAGACAAGACTAGACAGACAAGACTAGACAGACAAGACTAGACAGACAAGACTAGACAGACAAGACTAGACAGACAGGACTAGACAGACAAGACTAGACAGACAAGACTAGACAGACAAGACTAGACAGACAAGATTAGACAGACAAGACTAGACAGACAAGACTAGACAGACAAGACTAGACAGACAAGACTAGACAGACAAGACTAGACAGACAAGACTAGACAGACAAGACTAGACAGACAAGACTAGACAGACAAGACTAGACAGACAAGACTAGACAGACAAGACTAGACAGACAAGACTAGACAGATAAGACTAGACAGACAAGACTAGACAGACAAGACTAGACAGACAAGACTAGACAGACAAGACTAGACAGACAAGACTAGACAGACAAGACTAGACAGACAAGACTAGACAGACAAGACTAGACAGACAAGACTAGACAGACAAGACTAGACAGACAAGACTAGACAGACAAGACTAGACAGACAAGACTAGACAGACAAGGCTAGACAGACTAGACTAGACAGACAAGACTAGACAGACAAGACTAGACAGACAAGACTAGACAGACAAGACTAGACAGACAAGACTAAACAGACAAGACTAGACAGACAAGACTAGACAGACAAGACTAGACAGACAAGACTAGACAGACAAGACTAGGCAGACAAGACTAGACAGACAAGACTAGACAGACAAAACTAGACAGACAAGACTAGACAGACAAGACTAGACAGACAAGACTAGACAGACAAGACTAGACAGACAAGACTAGACAGACAAGACTAGACAGACAAGACTAGACAGACAAGACTAGACAGACAAGACTAGACAGACAAGACTAGACAGACAAGACTAGACAGACAAGACTAGACAGACAATGCTAGACAGACAAGACTAGACAGACAAGACAATTTAGCTCTTTCTTGTACTAAGAGGTCTATGGGAGGTATGCCCGCGATTTCTAGGGCGGCTTTTCCGAATATAGTTTTATATGCGCTACCGACCCTAACAGCGACCTTTATTTGTACTGCTGCTAGCTTCTTAACATTACTTTCCACATCCATGCTTTTAGCCCACGTTGGGGCGGCGTAGAGCATAGTAGATTTTATGACCATACTAAGGAGTCTGCGTTTGTGGCTTCTTGGGCCACCTACATTGGGCATAATTTTGTCCAGCGCTGCGGCTACCTTCATACCCTAGGCTGCTGCCTTCGTGATGTGTGGGACGAAGGAAAGTCTTTTGTCCTCTGCTACTCTAAGATATGTAATTTCATCCTTTGGGACTATGCGGGTCTCTTGTATTTGGAAACTTATTGGCTTTAATCTCCTAAGCCCAGTAAGTAACACAGCTTCGGACTTTTCCGGTGCAAGCGTTAGATTATTGGTTGTTATCCACTCGATTACTTGTTGTATTGCACGGTTTGCAATTTGCATTATAGAAATTTCCGTTCTGGCCGAGACTATGAGCGCCAGGTCGTCGGCCAAGCCAATAAGTGTTGCGCCATCTGGGAGTCTGAGTCTTAGGACCCCGTCGTATAGCATGTTCCACAGAGTTGGGCCCAAAACTGAACCCTGCGGTACCCCACTACTTAGTTCCCTCACCACTGTACTTCCATCTGTTTCTAATAATAGGGTTCTATCATCGAGGTAGCTCTTCAGTATGCGTAGTGGGTAAGGAGCCACACCTCTTATTGTCATTTCATGCATTATATTCTTCCAGCTTGCACTATTAAAAGCATTTCGCACGTCGAAGGTGATTAATGCGCATATCTTTCTCGTTCTTTGGGTGCCTTGTCTTGCCTCCTCGGCGAGTTTTAATACAGCATTTATCGCGCTGATTGTGGATCTGCCCTCTCTGAAGCCGTATTGTCTCTCAGACAGCCCGGTTCCAGTTTCAAATTCCCTTTTTAATCTGCCCAGCAGCAGTTGTTCTAAAAGATTTCCCGGTGTGTCTAGGATGCACAGCGGCCTATATGAAGTTGGTTCGCCCATTGGTTTATTGCCTTTGCGTAGCAGGACTAGCCTCGCTCTTTTCCATTTCTTTGGGAAATTTCCAGCAATTAGTTCTGAGTTCATTGTCTCCAATACAAATTGTGGGTGGTGGCGAGCTACAATTTTTGTTATCTCGGGTGGTATATCATCTGGCCCTGCTGCCCTCTTCCGATGTGGATCCGCTTTTCTGCTATGGCGAGCTCCTCCTTTGTAAATAATGGTATATCCTTTACCACTGGCTGCTCCCAGGCAAAGGGTTCGTGTTCTGGGAAAAGTGCATCGACCACTCGTTTGAGCTCTTCTATAGGTAGTTGTGTTTTAGGGGCATGGTCTTTGAGTTTCTTTTTACATAGCTGAATTGCATCTCCCCATATGTTTGCCTCTCGATCTTCCGCCACTTTTTCCCAGTGGGCTTGTTTCGCCTTGCTTATTGCTTGTCGGCTATTAATTTATGCGGCTATTAATGTTTTAAGCGTGTCGTGCTCATCTTTTTTTGGTTTCTGCCGTTGGAGATTTCTTTTGGCTGAGACACATAAGGCCCTCATGTCTGATATTTCTTTGGTCCACCAGTATACTTGCTTCCTCCTATTTGATCCTCTTTTCTTTGGTAGCATGGAGTTAAAAGCAGTATTGACTACCTGGGTGAGCGTATCAGCATTTCTCGTTTCAGTGCCTAGTATTTGCTCTGTAAGTTTGTTTGTCATTGCTGCTTCATCGAGGTTTTTTATGCTCCAGCCTTTCTTTTTTTCTTGAGTGTGGGTTTTCTGGGTGGGTTTGCTTCAACCTTATATGAGATGTATCTGTGATTGCTCAGTGTTTCTTTGTTAAGAACCGTCCAGTTTTGTATCTTTTTGGCCAAGTTATGTTAACAGAAGGTTAGGTCTATTATGGAAGATGAGATTACTCTAGCAAATGTGTGCTGTTTTCCTTGGTTTAGCGGAACGATATCCAATTCAGCCGCCCAATCCGTAACTAGGTCACCTCTGTTGTCTGTTCGAGGACATCCCCAGTAGGGGGATTTTGCATTAAAGTCGCCTGCTATAATTTTGGGTTCATTATTTTGGCCTTTTATGTCGTAACTTAGTGCCCCGAGTTCCACTGACCACCGGTCTACCTGTTGATTTGGCGAAAAGTAACAGCTATATAGGATGTAGTGGTCCATTTCTACCCAGACGAACCCTGGCCCACTGCCGTATCTTATTGGTATTTTCGTGTTCATGATCCTGATTGCTGTATCTTTTTTGTCAACTATGAACCAGTCTCCGTTACTGACCAGTTTTTTGTTCGGTTCACTTACTAAAATTATGTCTGTCTTGTTTTCCATTGCGGTAGCGATGAGAAGGTCCTGCGCTGTACGGCATCTCATTAGGTTTATTTGGATTGTACTAGCCATTTTTATGGCTTAAAGTTGTTCCCGCCTTGTTTCCGACGCCGACTTATGGATGTAGTTTTGTGCACTTGCTCTCCTAGCTTCTTCTAGCGCTTTCCTGAACTTGGGACATGCTCCAGAATCTGCCCGATACCCGGTCTGGTTGCAGATTGGGCAGTAGGGTTCTTTATCGCATTCCTTGGCCTTGTGCCCTTCCTAATCACATCTTAGGCATAGTTTCAGTCTATTGAGTGGTGCCCTGTTTCCCAGCATCTGTGACATTTCACTACCTCAACCCTTTCCCTAATTCGGCATTCTACCATTCCCACTCTTATCTTACCAATTGCTACAAGTTTTGCGGCTTGGTTTTTGTCCATTGTTACAGTTGCCATTTGACTTTCTCCGTAGGCTGGTCGGATGTTTGTCACTTGTATCGGTTCGGTGAGGTTATTCCTCACCACTTCTATTTGCTGTCTGATGGCTCTGACTACCTCCTCCGCTGTGGTGAGGGCGTCCAAGTCCCTTATGTGCAGCAATGTGTGGGACTTTTTAACCCTTATATCGACTATTGGGCATTGCTTGGCCAGTTCTTCTTTTAATTCCTGGTCTTTCCCTGCTTTAACTTCTACAAGAAGTTCTCCTGTCTTTGCCTTTCTTAACTTCTTGATAGATTTTCCTAAATTATTTGTAGGATCAATTTTTTCCTTCACACTTTTTAGTAGGTCCGCGTATGATTTTGCCTCTTCCTTAATAAGTATGGCTTCGCAGTTTTGTGTTCGTTCGGTCTTATTTTGTTGTGATTTAGGTCTTCCCCTTGCGTCTACTTCTATCCACGGATTCTGGTCGCTGTTCTGTTGTGGTCGCGGATTTGAAGGTTGCCTAGTTCACTCCTTTGGGCAGTATATTCTAATCGAAGGTGAATTCTATGGCTCTTTTTAAGATCGACCAGATTTGTGCTATTGCTCTTATAAAGGCCACTTTATCTCTGTTGTTTTTCTTTAGCAACTCCTTTAGGTTTTGCAGGCCGTCGTAGAATTGTTTTGTGTCCACCATATCTGTCTCCAGATTGGACCTTATTAGTTGGAATATATATATATCTGTCGCAGCTTTTGATGTCCCCGTTTGTGGTTGGAGACGCGATGGTGTGTTGTATGTAGGTTGCTTTGCCGCTCTTTGCTCTTGATGCGCTGCGTCTCGAGCTCGACCATATGCCTCATTTAGGGCCTTTGGTACGCCGTGATCTGGGTTCATTTTCTCGTCTACACACCAGGCGATATCACAGCCTATAGAAGTATTCAGTGCGTCACCAAGTCCTTCTTTGGCCTTAATGAACGCTTGTTTCGGCTAATCCTTGGCTGCGATCTCTTGGAATTCCTCATAGGTATTCTTATTATTCTTCGCGTAACTTAAGTAGGTTTTCCTCTTCTTCGCTACTGGTGGTTTGGGTACTGGCATTACAGCATTTAATCCTTCGAATTTCCTCTCTATTGCTATCCATTTTGGTTTCGCCTTCAATTCGTGTTTGGGTTGCAACCCAAGTGTTCCGCTTGGTTGCCTCTGTGTCGGTTTGAACATCCTGATCACAGGTTGGGGTTTCAATCTTCTCCCATCTATGTGCATCCAGCTACTCCTTCACAGACTTCCTGTTCATTGTTTCTGTGTTGCGTTTCATTCTCATTGTGATGTCTTTTATTTCTCTTTTTAAATTATATGGTTCTCTCCTATTATTTTTTCAAGTGTTTTAACTTGATTTGAAATAGCTTCTATTGCGTCTGTTAGACAAAAAACTATTGGACTTTCGGTCTTTTTGAGGGGATCTGGTTCTGTTTTCGTGAATGAGGTATTCAGGAGTTTCCTCTTTTTAAACTCTCCTCCAAGCGAGTTGCACCGTTTGTGTTCGCTGCTGAGGTTCAACCGGCTATGTACGGGCAGATAGTCTTCGCACACGATTGTCTCTGTTGTTATGTTGCTCCCCGCGCTTCTGGTGATCGAGCTTCTGCGATTTAGTTTTTTGTTTGATTCATGGCAAGACTAGACAGACAAGACGAACGAAAGTGGTTTGGACAAAGCTCCGTAGTTTACCGTGATTGCTCGAATGAAACTGATCTTACATTGTCGTCTAAATCTCGTTATATGTTAAACTAGTCGACTAACAAAATAAGTTTTCCAACAGAAAATTTAACGCTAAACACGTTTTATTTGAAGCTTTTTTTCGGCTTATTGCTAAATTCTGAGATATTTTGCATTGAATTTGATAGAATTTTCAAGTCAAAACACCGTAGTTTGTGTTGGAATACCACAAAGAAACTAATCTTACAATTTAGTTTAAATCTCTTTTAGCACTAAATTAAGTAACAAAATACGTTTTCCAATAGGAAATTTAACGGCCGATACGTTTTATTCAAAAGTTTTCGCGAATTTTGTCCAAATTATGAATTATTTTTCATTGAATTTAAAGCATTTTTTAAGACAAAATACCGTAGTTTGCTGCGATTTCCAGAAATAAAATAGTGTAACAATTTAGTTTAAATCTCGTTACATATTAAACTAGCTGACTAAAACAATATGTTTATTAATAGAACTTTTAATGCTGAACAAGTTTCATTCGAATCTGTTTTGCGAATTTTTGCTGAATTATGAGATATTTCGCATTAAAGTTGAATGAATTCTCAGGACAAAGCACCGTAGTTTTCTATGATTGCTTGAATGAAACTGGTCGTCTAAACTTCGTTATATGTTAAACTAGTCGACTAATAAAATATGTTTTGTAATAGAAAATTTAACGCTAAACACGTTTTATTTGAAGCTTTTTTGCGAATTATTGCTAACTTTCGAGATATTTCGCTGTCAAGTTGAATGAAATCTCAGGACAAAGCACCGTAGTTTACTGTATTTGCTTAAATGAAGCTGGTCTTACATTCCCGTGGATGTCGATGGTGCACGCCACTGGTGGCGCTTTGATGTCACTTTTTAATAGTTCCATTATTTGGCATTTCTTAAACTATTTTATCCGCGACTTGAGGGTTGATTGTACTGTGTTGACTTGAGAATAAGTTAAAATTATTTATCTAGTCTAATAAATGAGATATATATCGAATAAACAGACTAGCAACCGAAACAGAGCGGCAGAAGCAGATCGGAGGTAAGCGGTACCCTGTACACGACCAATAACAAAAAAGGCGACGAAATTTCAACTATGAAAAGGTCAAGAAGGAAGAAGAAGGTTGAGTGCGTTCGGTGCTTTAGACACTCCTAATCTATACAGACACTTTCAAAGAAAATCCTAACGAGATTTGAGTTACTTATGTAGATTTCAAGTGGAAACCAGATTAAAAATTGAATGTGAACGAAGCTTATCCCCTCGCAAATCCCTTTCTAATGCACACCGTGCAAATAATAAATGACAACTTTTCGCATCGCCATTATAACCAAGCAGTTTGCAAAAAAGAAAAATTGGCGGCGGGGAGCGGCGGCGGCGTCGCGTGAATAAGATTGATGGCGGCGGCCCGTCGTAAATTTGCCTAAAGAAATCCCCGGGGAGAGTTTTATTTTTGTTTCGGCGAGCGCGCGCCCCCGCCCGCGGCAAACAAACCCGGCCTGTTTTATGTTTCTGGTTCATTCGGCGGACACATTGTTCATCTCTCCTTCAGGATGAAGAATGTGTTTTCGGATTATGCTAAACACTATATCCTAACGGACCATACCGGAAAATATCTCCGCGCTTTTATTAAAACATAACTAGCTTTATGTTCATCCGTCTACTTCTATCCATTTATCTAGTTTCTAGATCCGGGACAAGATAGGGCTCGTGCAAGACTGGGCATTATAATCTTATAATGCCCCAACGAGTCATTTTGTTCTCTGTATGTGTATTTACAAGTGTATGATAAATAATTTGCGCGTTAATCGGACAACACGTTCAGTAATCCGGCGGTCAGCAGACCGCTGGCGCTCTTCCGTCCCACCACTATTTTTGATAATCCGGCGGTTGTTTGGTCCATTATTTGTCGGATTACCGAGATTATAATCTACAGTATACTCTCGGTAATTCGGGCGATTTAACTAGACAGATAAGACTAGATAGATAAGACTAGACAGACAAGACTAGACAGACAAGACTAGACAGACAAGACTAGACAGACAAGACTAGACAGACAAGACTAGACAGACAAGACTAGACAGACAAGACTAGACAGACAAGACTAGACAGACAAGACTAGACAGACAAGACTAGACAGACAAGACTAGACAGACAAAACTAGAGAGACAAGACTAGACAGACAAGACTAGACAGACAAGACTAGACAGATAAGACGAGACAGACAAGACTAGACAGACAAAACTAGACAGACAAGACTAGACAGACAAGACTAGACAGACAAGACTAGACAGACAAGACTTGACAGACAAGAATAGACAGACAAGACTAGACAGACAAGACTAGACGGACAAGACTAGACAGACCAGACTAGACAGACAAGACTCACTAAACTCCCTATTCCACCTTGGCTTTAGTATGCGCCACCCCGGTATCGCATATTCTGCATTCATTCAGGGTGGGCAGCCCGGACGGTTAATGAAAACCGCCCTAGTTGTTGTCTCCCCGACCAGGATTCGAACCCGGGTCTCCCGCATCGAAAGGCGGGTATGTTGTCAACTACACCACCGAGGAGGACAGACAGACAAGACTAGACAGACAAGACTAGACAGACAATACTAGACAGACAAGACTAGACAAACAAGACTAGACAGACAAGACTAGACAGACAAGACTAGACAGACAATACTAGACAGACAAGACTAGACAGACAAGACTAGACAGACAAGACTAGACAGACAAGACTAGACAGACAAGACTAGACAGACAAGACTAGACAGACAAGACTAGACAGACAAGACTAGACAGACAAGACTAGACAGACAAGACTAGACAGACAAGACTAGACAAACAAGACTAGACAGACAAGACTAGACAGACAAGACTAGACAGACAAGACTAGACAGACAAGACTAGACAGACAAGACTAGACAGACAAGACTAGACAGACAAGACTAGACAGACAAGACTAGACAGACAAGACTAGACAGACAAGACTAGACAGACAAGACTAGACAGACAAGACTAGACAGACAAGACTAGACAGACAAGACTAGACAGACAAGACTAGACAGACAAGACTAGACAGACAAGACTAGACAGACAAGACTAGACAGACAAGACTAGACAGACAAGACTAGACAGACAAGACTAGACAGACAAGACTAGACAGACAAGACTAGACAGACAAGACTAGACAGACAAGACTAGACAGACAAGACTAGACAGACAAGACTAGACAGACAAGACTAGACAGACAAGACTAGACAGACAAGACTAGACAGACAAGACTAGACAGACAAGACTAGACAGACAAGACTAGACAGACAAGACTAGACAGACAAGACTAGACAGACAAGACTAGACAGACAAGACTAGACAGACAAGACTAGACAGACAAGACTAGACAGACAAGACTAGACAGACAAGACTAGACAGACAAGACTAGACAGACAAGACTAGACAGACAAGACTAGACAGACAAGACTAGACAGACAAGACTAGACAGACAAGACTAGACAGACAAGACTAGACAGACAAGACTAGACAGACAAGACTAGACAGACAAGACTAGACAGACAAGACTAGACAGACAAGACTAGACAGACAAGACTAGACAGACAAGACTAGACAGACAAGACTAGACAGACAAGACTAGACAGACAAGACTAGACAGACAAGACTAGACAGACAAGACTAGACAGACAAGACTAGACAGACAAGACTAGACAGACAAGACTAGACAGACAAGACTAGACAGACAAGACTAGACAGACAAGACTAGACAGACAAGACTAGACAGACAAGACTAGACAGACAAGACTAGACAGACAAGACTAGACAGACAAGACTAGACAGACAAGACTAGACAGACAAGACTAGACAGACAAGACTAGACAGACAAGACTAGACAGACAAGACTAGACAGACAAGACTAGACAGACAAGACTAGACAGACAAGACTAGACAGACAAGACTAGACAGACAAGACTAGACAGACAAGACTAGACAGACAAGACTAGACAGACAAGACTAGACAGACAAGACTAGACAGACAAGACTAGACAGACAAGACTAGACAGACAAGACTAGACAGACAAGACTAGACAGACAAGACTAGACAGACAAGACTAGACAGACAAGACTAGACAGACAAGACTAGACAGACAAGACTAGACAGACAAGACTAGACAGACAAGACTAGACAGACAAGACTAGACAGACAAGACTAGACAGACAAGACTAGACAGACAAGACTAGACAGACAAGCCTAAACAGACAAGACTAGACAGACGAGACTAGACAGACAAGACTAGACAGACAAGACTAGACAGACCAGACCAGAAAGACAAGACTAGACAGACAAGACAAGACTAGACAGACAAGACTAGACAGACAAGACTAGACAGACAAGACTAGACAGACAAGACTAGACAGACAAGACTAGACAGACAAGACTAGACAGACAAGACTAGACAGACAAGACTAGACAGACAAGACTAGACAGACAACACTAGACAGACAAGACTAGACAGACAAGACTAGACAGACAAGACTAGACAGACAAGACTAGACAGACAAGACTAGACAGACAAGACTAGACAGACAAGACTAGACAGACAAGACTAGACAGACAAGACTAGACAGACAAGACTAGACAGACAAGACTAGACAGACAAGACTAGACAGACAAGACTAGACAGACAAGACTAGACAGACAAGACTAGACAGACAAGACTAGACAGACAAGACTAGACAGACAAGACTAGACAGACAAGACTAGACAGACAAGACTAGACAGACAAGACTAGACAGACAAGACTAGACAGACAAGACTAGACAGACAAGACTAGACAGACAAGACTAGATAGACAAGACTAGACAGACAAGACTAGACAGACAATGTGACAATTATGTATCTAAATATCCAAGCACTACGTAAGAAAAGCAACCAACTAGAACTAGCTATTGAAGACAATAACCCTTATTTTATCTGCCTCGCTGAAACATGGTTATCCAGAGAACATCTTCCCTTATTCCATATCCACAACTATAAGCTAATCACCTACTACAGCAGAACCCAGTCAACTGGAGGGGGAGTAGCTATATGGGCCAGGTCTTCAGTGCATCACAGCGACATGAGTGTGGATAGACTAGATGTTGATGTAAACTCGATTGAGAAAGTCATCGAAATATGCGGTATTGAATGGAAAATGAATGGCGTCTATACAGTTATTCTAAATATCTACAGACCACCGGCGGGCTGTTTACTCACTTTTATTACAATATTAGATGATATTCTCCATAAGTATTCAAATAAATCTAAAGACATAATTCTAGTTGGTGACTTTAATGTCAACTTTTCCGAGAACTCTAAGGATAAAAGCCACCTGACTAATTTATTTGAGGCTTATGGAATGATGGAATATGTGCACCAGCACACTAGAATAACGTCATCGACAAGATCAAAAATCGACAACATCTTTGCCATATCAAGAAGCCCCTTATTTACATCAGTCGAAGATACACCGATGTCAGACCACCGGTTAATTAGGCTAAGCAGCAGCCTGAAGACGCAGTATAGAAAAAAATACCTCCTCGCCAGAAATATGTGTATTTCTAACAAAAAGCGTTTCGCTGAACAACTTCAGAGTGAATCATGGACGGGGATCTACAATAATCCAGACTGTAACGGCAAAACTGTGTCCTTCATTAAGACCCTCCAACATCACTTCTTTTCCTGCTTCCCCATATCGAAAATCAACGCCAATCATAAGTCTTGGATTACCAAGGAGGTAAAAACGTCTGCCGCTAAGTTAAGGGACATGTTTATTCTTACCAAACAGTATCCAGTGTTGAATAAAAGGTATCTGCATCAAAAAATGAACCACAACAATTTAATCCAATCTGCTAAAGAAAAATTTCTTCATCAAAGAGTAATTCAAGCACCGAATAAACAGAAAGCTTTTTGGAGGGTAGTAAAGGAGCAAACCAATAAAACTAAAAATTCTGAAAAGATCGAAATTTGGGAAAATTCCAAGCTTGTCACTGCACCGAAGCAAATAGCGACAATCTTCAGCGACTATTTTGATCAAGCGCCGAAGTCAATCAGCCAGAACATCACACCAACGGAAATCTCCAACAGCCACTTTAATTTCAACCCAAATACTATGTTCCTTGACGAATTTTCGGCGAACGAAATTCTACAAATTATGGGTTCCTTAAAAAACACTAATACATGTGGACCTGACTCGCTTCCTACCAACATCTTTAAAGAATTCAGACATTTGCTAGTTGATCCAATAACTAATATTGTGAACGCCTCCTTCGCTAATGAACTATTCCCAGAAATCCTGAAAATATCCACTATTATTCCTGTTCACAAAAAGGGAGACAAAAAACTTGCTAACAATTATCGACCAATAGCCCTAATATCTGTTTTAGCTAAGATCCTGGAATACTCTATGCGAATAAGGCTTATCCCATTTGTTGAAAAATTTCAACTTATTCCAAGGCAACAACATGGATTTTGCAAAGGAAAATCTACCACGACCGCTCTAGCTCAATTTTACAACACCATCATAGCTGAGGTAGATAAGGGTAAATGTCCGATTGGGATATTCTGCGACCTATCGAAGGCATTCGACTGTGTATCTCACAGTGTTTTCCTGGACAAAATCTTCAATTATGGAATAAGAGGGAAATCCGCCAGATGGCTTAAGTCCTTCCTCGAAAATCGTCAGCAACGTGTGCAGGTCAAATCGGGGACGGTAGTTGGCCAATCCCTTGTTAAGTTTACGAATATGGGTGTCCCTCAAGGAAGTGTCCTAGCTCCAACACTTTTCCTACTATACATTTCAGACTTGGCTAGCTTCATAAATGAGCATCACTGCACACTGTATGCAGACGACGCCAGCTTTATCGTCTCTGAAAATACTGGGACTGACAACCCATCTCGAGCCAATATACTTCTAGGAAAACTTAACAAATGGTTCTCAGCAAACTGTCTTTACCTCAACAGAGATAAGACCGAATATATGATATTTCAAACTGCACGCAGTTCTCGTGCCAAAGACATTCCACTCAAATTAAACAACGACGCCATTAGGAGAGTTAATGTAACCAAATTTCTTGGTATTCATTTAGAGGAAAACCTGCACTGGAATATCACCATTCAAGAAATTTGCAGCAAACTTCACAAGAAGATATTTCAAATCAGGTACCTCCGACAGTTTTTACGGAATGAAGATCTTCTCACATATTATTTTGCTGAAGTACAGTCATTACTTACATATGGTATACTGCTATGGGGATCCTCGCCGCAGGTAGAGACAATCTTACTGGCGCAAAAAAGAATAATAAGAACCATTAGAGGTATCAGTATAACTACTTCATGTAGGCCACATTTCATGGAATTAGGCATTCTAACAATCACGAGCCTTTACATTCTGGAAATTGCCTGCTATATCCATAAGAATAAACACCTTTTCCAAAAGAATTCGGATATACACCACCACCACACAAGGGGAAAACATCTTTTGTACAAGCCCAAGACCAATCTTACGATTTGCGGAAAAGGACCAAATAATCAAGGAGTTGTTATTTATAACCAATTACCAACCAACCTAACCGAAGAAAATTCCTATAAAAAATTTAGAAAGAGACTGAAAGAACTGCTACTAACTAAAACAATTTACAGCCTAGCAGAATTTTATTTATTTTTAATTATTTAATTAAGTTTTTACTATTGTATTGTCTTAATTCTCTGTATATTTTTTGTCTTGACAAACCCTATAGATTTTATATCTCATTGGGAATAAATATTTTGATTTGATTGATTTGATTTGACTAGACAGACAAGACTAGACAGACAAGACTAGACAGACAAGACTAGACAGACAAGACTAGACAGACAAGATTAGACAGACAAGACTAGACAGACAAGACTAGACAGACTAGACAGACAAGACTAGACAGACAAGACTAGACAGACAAGACTAGACAGACAAGATTAGACAGACAAGACTAGACAGACAAGACTAGACAGACTAGACAGACAAGACTAGACAGACAAGACTAGACAGACAAGACTAGACAGACAAGACTAGACAGACAAGACTAGACAGACTAGACAGACAAGACTAGACAGACAAGACTAGACAGACAAGACTAGACAGACAAGACTAGACAGACAAGACTAGACAGACAAGACTAGACAGACAAGACTAAACAGACAAGACTAGACAGACAAGACTAGACAGACAAGACTAGACAGACAAGACTAGACAGACAAGACTAGACAGACAAGACTAGACATACAAGACTAGACAGACAAGACTAGACAGACAAGACTAGACAGACAAGACTAGACAGACAAGACTAGACAGACAAGACTAGACAGACAAGACTAGACAGACAAGACTAGACAGACAAGACTAGACAGACAAGACTAGACATACAAGACTAGACAGACAAGACTAGACAGACAAGACTAGACAGACAAGACTAGACAGACAAGACTAGACAGACAAGACTAGACAGACAAGACTAGACAGACAAGACTAGACAGACAAGACTAGACAGACAAGAATAGACAGACAAGACTAGACAGACAAGACTAGACAGACAAGACTAAACAGACGAGACTAGACAGACAAGACTAGACAGACAAGACTAGACAGACAAGACTAGACAGACAAGACTAGACAGACAAAACTAGACAGACAAGACTAGACAGACAAGACTAGACAGACAAGACTAGACAGACAAGACTAGACAGACAAGACTAGACGGACAAGACTAGACAGACAAGACTAGACAGACAAGACTAGACAGACAAGACTAGACAGACAAGACTAGACAAACAAGACAAGACTACATGTCTGTTTAGCCTTGTCTGTCTAGTCTTGTCTGTCTAATCTTGTCTGTCTAGTCTTGTCTGTCTAGTCTTGTCTGTCTAGTCTTGTCTGTCTAGTCTTGTCTGTCTAGTCTTGTCTGTCTAGTCTTGTCTGTCTAGTCTTGTCTGTCTAGTCTTGTCTGTCTAGTCTTGTCTGTCTAGTCTTGTCTGTCTAGTCTTGTCTGTCTAGTCTTGTCTGTCTAGTCTTGTCTGTCTAGTCTTGTCTGTCTAGTCTTGTCTGTCTAGTCTTGTCTGTCTAGTCTTGTCTGTCTAGTCTTGTCTGTCTAGTCTTGGCTGTCTAGTCTTGTCTGTCTAGTCTTGTCTGTCTAGTCTTGTCTGTCTAGTCTTGTCTGTCTAGTCTTGTCTGTCTAGTCTTGTCTGTCTAGTCTTGTCTGTCTAGTCTTGTCTGTCTAGTCTTGTCTGTCTAGTCTTGTCTGTCTAGTCTTGTCTGTCTAGTCTTGTCTGTCTAGTCTTGTCTGTCTAGTCTTGTCTGTCTAGTCTTGTCTGTCTAGTCTTGTCTGTCTAGTCTTGTCTGTCTAGTCTTGTCTGTCTAGTCTTGTCTGTCTAGTCTTGTCTGTCTAGTCTTGTCTGTCTAGTCTTGTCTGTCTAGTCTTGTCTGTCTAGTCTTGTCTGTCTAGTCTTGTCTGTCTAGTCTTGTCTGTCTAGTCTTGTCTGTCTAGTCTTGTCTGTCTAGTATTGTCTGTCTAGTCTTGTCTGTCTGGTCTTGTCTGTCTAGTCTTGTCTGTCTAGTCTTGTCTGTCTAGTCTTGTCTGTCTAGTCTTGTCTGTCTAGTCTTGTCTGTCTAGTCTTGTCTGTTTAGTCTTGTCTGTCTAGTCTTGTCTATCTAGTCTTTTCTGTCTATATAAAATCAAAAATCATATTTCCTGTTGTTAATAATGAGGGGGGTATTGTTCTTGTGTGGATTGGGGCCATCAATTTAATAGAAACGTTATCGCGATAATAACTGTTTGCCGTGAAATAAAGAGTGCAATAGGCGGAGAGAGTGTATGTACGCGTCACATGGCAATGCAACGCTCATTAATACGGACAGATAATGAGATAATTTGACGCGGCCATAATTACAGACCGGAAGGAAACACGAGTAAAAACCGGCCGGAGATTCATCTGGGATACATCTCATTATCATAACTTAGCATAACTTAAAAACGGTCAGCGAGCCGAACGTTGTTATTACGAGTCGTCCGCACAATAAACACAAACGCAACCGTTCTTATATAATCGCATGGATAGCGCTAAAAGATTGCGAGGAGAAAAATCCGCCCTCGAAGACAAATATTTGCTGGAAACTTATTGCTTAAAGTGCAACTGGGTGACTGCCTACGGTATATAACTCCGCTGCCGTCCGGACTCATTCTCTTACGTTCCTCGGACCCCTTCTCGATGAATATGCTATTAGTCTTTGTTTCTCTGTTTACCTTTCCAAAGTTTTACAGACTTTTCGTTTTATGGGCTCAACGCAAATTTTATACTATATATACACACGGGGAGCTCCGCAGGATAAAAGACTCTTATCATGATGCGACATATTAAAGATAAATATGAGTTTAAATATAAAAATATCCAATTCGATGTAATTTTCTAGCGAAAAAAAAATTAGTACAAAGCTAATCGATTTTTAATAGCTCCCGCCATTTCTGTGTAAAAACAGAACGAGGATATAAAAAGTAGCAATAATAAGCGTAACGTGTGTTCCTCGGCGATAAATTCAGCAGAAAGATTTTTTCGTTGATAAATTTCCCGGAGTGCGTAATAAATTACATTGTTGTACACGTTGAGACGCTGATAAATTACAACAAACGTGTACACACCGTCGTTTCTGTATTTTACGCGCGGGGGAAAAATGTACAGGACGCCGCACCAAATAAAATGAAAGTCGCCGTGAATTACGGGAATCATTAACCGTTGAGAAATGTTTTTTTAATTACGGCGGACCGGCGACGGTTCCTTATTTTTCTTTAATTACCGTGACAAAGGGAAAAATGGAACATTATACGAGAGCATGCATGTGTGTGGTGGGTCGGATTAATCCGCCATTTTATAACATTACTTAAAATAAAATGGAAACAAAAATAAAACATAATTCTATCTCTGCCAACATCAATATGATTCGTAGGATAGTATCGTAGGATAGGATTTTTATTGTACAAATTTACGAAATAAAGGGTCTTTCAATAGGTGGTATCATTTTGATATGTAAACGAAATCGAGTATTTTTGAGCAAAATCATCGGATGTTTATTTAATTATAAAGAGAAGGGTTTGCCATTTATAATGTAAAACAATATTAGCCAAATTGGCCGCGTATATTGTGGTGATTTTGTGTCTAGTGTGAAAATTTTGTGACTAGTGAAAGTAAAGTGATAAAGTGAACGTAAAAACTAGTGTTAGACTAATCTAACCAATTTTCACAATGTACGCTTTTTTTTTAATTGAAACTTATTGTACGCTTTTTGATTATCGTTGATATACTCGATTTTTCGGGCAGTATTACTAATTGTGTAACATTGTGTGGAGAATTATTATTGAAATTTCAGTGTGTAATTAATATTTGTGGTTCCAGGTAAATTGTGGGTTAGACTCATTGAAGTTTTGTTTATTTATTGTGCATTGTGAGCGTTTCGTGCGACGGCGGTGTGTAATTATCGGCCGGCGATTAAAATCTCCATTGTTTGTTTAATCACAGAAAGATTAACTATTTAATAATCTACCCGTCTTCCACACAAACATTCATCGCTGTGATTTATTATAGCAAGTTTTTCTAAATTTTCTTTGCTTCACGTGTAGATTCTTGGTTTCGGTTATGATTTGTACTGCGACATTTATAAATCTATTGCACCATACCTTCTTCCTACCCTTAATCCTACCACAACATTTTTTACAAATAAATGAATTTTAGAAATCTCAAATGTTCGTTTAAATCAGACGGTTCACCGTATTCCTTTATTTATGTACAGAATATTATGAAATTCGCAAGATTTCTTAGTTGTGTTATTAATAACATTTTTGCAAAAAAAATAAAAAAAAAATCTCAAATATTCGTGACATTCTGATGGAGCAGCGGATTTCTTTATTTTTGCACAGAATTTTATGAAACTTGCAGAATTTCTTAGTTGTATTATTAATATCATTTTTGCAAACTTTCAACATTTTTGATAAATAAATGACAATTTTAAAAATCTCAAATATTCGTGACATTCTGAAGGAGCAGAGGATTTCTTAATTTTTGCACACAATTTTATGAAACTTGCAGAATTTCTTAGTTGTTTTATTGATAACATTTTTGCAAAGTTTCAACATTTTTGATAAATAAATGGCAATTTTAGAAATCTCAATTTTATGCTTAAATCTGACCGTTCAGAGGATTTCTTTATTTTTTAACAGAATTTTATGATTTGTATGTGTCAATGTAGCCCCGAGTAATTAATATTTGTCCCCTGTACCACCCAGTAATAAATATTTTGAAAATTAAAAAGAACTACTTCATACTATGATGAGAAGAAAGGCCGAATATCTGAGTCAGAAGAAAGCGTTACGAACTCCTACGATTGATTATTGAGCGCAAAATACAGGGCAAGAGGTCGATTGGCATACGACAGAACTCATGGCTAAAAGACCTACGCCATTTGTTCAACTGCACAACCACTACATCAGTGGTTGCATTCCAAGCATCATCATTCCAAGCATCCGGGTCAAGAACAATAATGGTCAATTGGATGCCAACCTTCGGAAGTAGACTGTTCTGACGTGAGAAGAAGTACTACTGTTCATGTAATAACTACGTTTCTACTATGATACTATTACTAACTTTTGCACAAATTTCAAATCGAATTTCTCCCAACAAAAAAGCAAGCTAATTGTTTATAAATTGTGCTGTAATTAACTTCTAATATACCTCGCGCTTTCACAAAAAAATTTGTTTGAAAAAGAACTCCCTAGTTTTATTGTGTCATAGATATTGCTCAAAGTGATACACACTATTCTAGTTTGTGGTGTTTGATTCATTAACTGTCCAAGTTTTGCTCCCCAGCAGTCAGAGGCGTAACGTTACTATACCATATGAGCCCCGTGGCAAAATCATTGGATGGGGCCCGAGTAAAAATCGCCGCGTTGTAGGATTTGTGTTTACTTACATAAACCAATGAACCGCCATGAAACCATTGTCTCCGATGTTTAACCGTGTACAGCGAATTGTTTTAGTATCATCACGCACGCCGTACTACTTCTTAGAACGGGTTTCTTATGGTGTAAAAGTTCATAGTTTTTAGCTAAAAGGTTGGAAGCGTTCGCAGGTCGTCATTAAATGCAGGGAGAATTCGCCAGGGTACATGCCGTGTGCTCGCCAACCACCCACACCATCTTCTTCTTCTTCTTCTGGGTAGCACTACAACCCTTGGTAGGTCTTGGCTGCGTTACCAATTGGCCTCCATCGGTCCCGGTCCAACATGGCCTCCTTCCAGTCATTTGTAGATTGTAGATATGGTGGTGACGACTTGTACTGCGACCTTTATAGATCTATTGTACCCCACCCTCCTCCTCCAAGTGTTGGTGTACTTACCCATTTAGAGCGCCTCCTCTAATCCTGATTCCTTTAGGAATCTCAGGATCTGGGTGGGATTCAAGGCCTGCAGCTCCTCTGTGTTCAAGCAGTGAGCCCCAAGGTACATCTGTCTCTAGCGGAGTAATGCTCCGCAGTCTTTGAACAGATGTATTCTGAGCTTATATAATTCTGAGCTTGTTCCTGCTTAGTTTCAGGCAAGCTTTAGTTCTCTTCTGGTTAAAAGATCCCAGCATCACTTTGGATTGCCTTAGCCCTGGAAGTTCTTCCCAGGTTTTCATCCATTTTCCTCTTATTTCTTCATCTAAACTTTTGCGGATGGTGTTCACGCTCATACCGCAAAAGGGTTCCGGACCTATAAAGGGGCTACTGGATCCCTTGTTTGCTAGGTGATCGGCTTCTTCGTTTCCGTCTATACCAGTGTGTCCAGGTACCCAGTATAGCGTTACTTTATTATCCCTGCCAAGCTTCTTCAGCTTCCTTCCAGTCATTTACCTGCATAGTCTTTAGATCTATTGAAATGTTGTCCAGTTATTTACCTGCATAGTCTGTAGATCTATTAAAATGTTGTCCTTCCATCTGATTCTCGGCCGCCCCAGCGGTCTCTTTCTTGCTGGGTTTCCTTCCCAAACTTATCTTGATCAGTCGATCGTCAGGTGCTCTTTGGACATGTCCAGTCCATCTCAGACGCTGGTATTTTATTGATTTCCCTATATTCGGCTTTTGGAGTTCTGCATTCGTTCTTATGCGATATTGCTCCGTGTTTGGATCCCTGACGAGGCCAAATATTCTTCTCAGGATCTTCCTTTCAGCCCGCTTTAGTAGAAGCTCATTGTGTTTCGTAAGGGTCCAGGTCTCGCAGCCATAACAGACAATCGGTTTGATTACAGCCTGGTACGCCCTCAGCTCTGATACTTTCGACACCGATTTGGGTTGCACGAGGGTTCGCATGGCAAAGAAACACCTATTGCCACTGTGTATTCGTGTTTTAATCTCTTCGTTGCTGTCGCTGTCTGAGCATATCGTGGCTTCTTAAACTGTCTGACACATTCGAAGTTATAGGTGTCCATTGTTATATTCTGACCGATTATGTCCCTGGTTGGTTGTCGGGTAATGTGCATATATTTGTTGTTTCCTCGTTGATGTTGAGGCTCATTTTCTTACATTCCACCTCTATTTTCAGGAAGCTTTCCTTGAAGTACTTTCTGGTTAGTATGCGATGTTCGTTTTCTTGATAGCCATGTATAGGACTATGTTAAAGAGTAGGTGGGCGACAGTCCGTCTCCCTGTCTCAATCACTTATGACCGAAAATTCCTCTGTTATATGGTTTCCTACTTTAACGCGACATCTGGTATTGTTTATACATAACTTCGTGAGAGTGATGATTTTCTGTGGTATACCTATATTTGCCATGGCTATCCAGACCCTGTCGCGTATAATGGTATCGTAAGCTTGTCTGAAGTCCATGAACAGCTGGTGCACGTCTTTATTGAATTCCCAATTTTTCTCCAGTAGTTGTCGGATAATAAATCCACTGTTGACCTCTTTGGTCTGAATTCACACTGATAGTAGCCAATTCGCCCCTCCGCATACGGTATGCGTCTCAATAGCATATTGGAGAGTATCTTGTATACTGCGTTTAGTAGCGATATTCCCCTATAGTTAATACATTCCATGCGGTCTCCCTTTTTGTGGATCGGGATGATAGTACCTTCGTTCCATTCGTCTGGCAAGGCTTCCCATTTCCATATGGCTAGTACTAGTTTATGTAGATCTTTGTGGAGTTGTGTTCCTCCATATTTTAGGCATTCTGCTGGTATTGTGTCGCATCCAGGGTTTTTGTTATTTCTGAGTTTGTTGATTGCCACTATTATTTCTTGGGGAAGCTTGGCTCCTTTACGTCATACCATACGTCAAACCTACACCATCTGCTACACCTAATATATCAGCACTATTCGATTTGGCTGTGAACCAGGCATCAACTGTGAACCAGGCAATTCTTTTCGTTACCTTTCAAATTCTTTCCAGACAAATTTTCAAACGTTTTAAGGCAATTGAAAGTTTAGTGGCTGTAGACTGAAGTGTTTTAGAGGCTGCATCGATAATTTGTTTTAAATTATAAATTGTAACAATTCTTGTAAAATCGAATCGTATTTTGCTAATAACTCAATAATACTCGAAACGTTTCCTCGGGAACTGGGGAACTGGGAATCATTGCTATCTGTGTTTTCTCTGTGCCCACAAAAGGCTAAATTACACGTTGAAAGTATTAGAGTAACATCAAGTCTAGAGAGTACTTGGCAGAATACCTAGAGACATCGAGTCTAGAGAGTACCTGGCGCTAAAAATATTTTTCTTTCTGAATCATGAACTCCTGCTCTTCATCTTGTGTTCCACGTAGCCGTCATTGTTAATACGTAAGACAAGAAACCAAGTGAATTTTCGTTATCTTTCTATGGCGACTACAAAATATTTCCAGACGTCATAGCCTTCCATCAAAACATTTTCTAATTTTTGCCCAATATGCCTTTAATGGTTCAAAATACGCCTTAAAGTATTAAGGAACAGGATAGCCATGTACGTTCAAGTCTGACACCAAACTTAGGAACAATCTAGTAATGTTTTTCTAGGAAAGATCTTTTATCACTGCCTTCTAACAATGGACCATTAGGTTTACAACGTCCGCTTTCGATCACGAACCGTTACACTTGACTATCAGTAATATATGATGTAGACGCAATATTGTTCAAACTTAAATATGATTGTGGATACAAGATACCTTGTTGTGGTTGTTCTGGATATGGATAAACTGCTGCATCTGCTATACAGTTACGTTTAGTTACGTCCAATTCTTCAGTATTGGGGCTCGCGGCCTTATCGGTCCGGGGGCACGTCGCATTTCGACAACCCTGCCATCCTATAGTTACGCCACTGTCGGCAGTTGGTACGTCTAGTTGGCCTTGAGACGGTGCCAGGGCCCAGTTCGCTTAATTCAGTTCATGCAGGCGTGAACAATGTGCAGTCCAATGGCTACTCCGCAACAAAATGCGCAGTGTGTTATTGGCATGCAAACTCAATCTGTTAAAACAGTGCAACGTAGTTTTAGACGTCAGTATGGTGTTGAAGCTTCAACAGCAAAAACTATCCCTCATTGGCAACATTCTTTCAAAGAAACCGGTATTGTGTTAAAAGAGTAATCGTCAGGTAGAGCGAGAACTTCTGAAGATGTTGTTTTGGACAACTCTGGGCTGCACACGCAACACGGATCTGTTTATTATTTTGTACATTTTATCGCATCTCAAGATGTCATAACTTATGAACGGCTTATCACAGAGATTTCTTCTGGTTTGCACCAGTCGATTCAGCGTCCAAAATTCCTAGGAAGCTTTCAATTGAAAAATCCCACCCCTTATTAGCTACTTGATAGCACTTTGCGCAATGTTGTTTGCTGAGAATTCGTCGCTCCAATCGACTTTACTGATACATTTTGCTGTGCAGCTTTTCTCGAAATTGTATTTTCGTCTTTTAGCACTTCCAGACAGGGGATCTTGGCAGCGATGCTGATCCGGTCTCTACACCCGATTATTTCACCTCCTTCCTTGCTGAACCTTATAATCGCCGAGCTGGCGGTCCTCTCGGTGCAACGGAGTCGGACAAAGCAGCAGTTTCATTGCTGCTGTCGGGCATGACCCCATCGCCAAAACCTTCTCAAGCTGTTTCTTCATAGAGACCAGCTTGGTTCTACTTCCCCATGCAACTGTAGCCTATAAGTTATGGCACCTCTCACTATCATGGTGTACATCCATAGCAGGATTGTTACCCCACGTTTTGCCAGCAAGATTTAGGCACACCATTTGAGCGCGTTTGACTTCGATCCTCAGAGTGTCTGTTACATAAGAGTTTGCTCTAGATATTTTATCACCTATTTATTCTACTGCTCTTTCATTAGCAATAGTTCTGTAGGCAGTTTAGTCCTCTCAACAAGATTTATTTTGATAATAATATATTTGTTGCATTATTATGACGAGTTTTGCGTATTGCAGAAAATGTGATTGAATGATAAGAGAAGTCAATTTAAAGCTGTGCAGATAACGGTCACTGTTTACTTACGGCGACACAGAGCGATTTGTCATTGTAATTAGAGTTGATTTCGATTTAATTTATGCAGAAAACACATGCAACATTCAGATTTGTTTGAAGAAAAAAATTTGTTCGAGAAAATTACCTTCAGAAACAATTATAACTAATATAATAACAGGAAATAAAGGAATTAAAACTAGGATATATTGCGAGGTTTGTTTTTCAACACTGTTTCTAGTAACAGTCAATTTGACAAGTGATAACTGATTTCTGCAGAGTATGTTCTACCATTTCATCATGAATAGACTTACGCAAGAACAACGCTAGAAAATTGTGCATCTTAACGAAAGTCGTGGTTCAGTTCGCGAAACTTACAGTGCGTACACAAACGCGAAACTTACAGAGCGTTACAGTGCCTTACATGCGTTACACCTACGTACATTTCCTTCAAAAAAGAAAAATCCTTAAGCCATTATTAAGACGCCGTTACATTCACAAAAACACACCGTTTGCTGTGTTTTATGCGCTGCTGGAATTATTGGCCCATATTTCTTTAAAGATGATGCCGGCCTGCACGTGACAGTCAATGGTGAGCGCTATCGATCCATTCTTGCTGATTATTTCGTTCCACAGTTTAATTACGATAATGTGGAGGAGCATTCTCTTCCAACAGGGTCTTCCAACATGCCACACAGCGCGTGATACAATCAATTGATTGCAGGAAGCATTCATAATCTCGCGTAACGGACCCGTGAATTGGCCTCCATGGTCGTGTGATATCACTCCTATGGACTACTGCTGGGGTGTAAAGTGAGTTCGCATCCCCGTGGTGCACCCTGGATAGCGTTTCACTTCATGAAACAGCTAATATCAGCTGGTAATCAAACAATCCTATGGATCTCCTGGTTATGATCATCGCCTAAGAACAACTGCAAGAGCTGTAAGACCAGAGACAAATATCGAAAGACAAACCTTTAACAAATTCAAGAATGTCCACTGCGGTGCTACCAAGGACAACTTATGAATTTCTGAACGCAAACAACTATCTAATCGACTATATCGTACCATATTTTATTTGTATTTCTATTAATATTGTGAAGAGCCATACGCTAACTAAATAAATATGGACTACTTTCTGTGAGGATATGTGAAGTAGTGCTAGTGTACTCCAATAAACCAACGACGTTGGGTAGACTGGAAACCAACATTCGCCGCGTTATTGCCGATATACGGCCCCGGTTGCTCGAAAAATTGGTCGAAAATTGGAGTTTCAGATTGCACTTCATTCGAACCAGCCGCGGCGCCCATATGCCCCAAATTATATTTAAGCCGTAATGGCATAAAATTATCTCTCCAATAAAGCCAACACCAAGGCCGTTAACATGATTTTTATGGGTTTGATTTCAGTTCAAAGTTGTATACCTCTAAAAAAAACATCCTTTAGAAATCCGCTGTACGAAATATTTTCGAGTTTTTTTAGGTAAAATTAGTAAATTTTAGTTAATTTGACAGTCGTTTGCGTTAATAATTAAGTTACAATCCATATTATAAGTTAACACCTATCCACCTGACATACGTCTCTCAGACCCAAAGTAGCAGTAATTTTCTCACTTGAGACGTGTGGCAGGTGGTTAAGGGTTAAAATTATTGGTATAATTGTTATTGTTGATCGTGGAATTGCATCAGAGTAAGTTTATGTATTAGAATGGTGTTATAATAACATTAGTTTAGTGAGGTTCGCAATGAAATTGATTGTGTGGTATTGAATATCTGTTGTGGATTTAATCGAGTCGAACGATTTAGTCGCGTTTCTAGAAACTGTGGAACATTGTGCGGTGGTGTGAAAATAAAATCGAGCAAGAAATAAAAATAAAACGCTGTGGGATATATCGGGAGGAAGCCGGTAACATTGTGCATGGGCATGTACGGTGTCCGTTACAGAATTACACAACCTGCAAATAAATTCCACGACATATACGCGATGGCACCGCGATAATATGTAAATCTTCGATTTATAAATATTCATTTTCACGACAGATGCCGCGGTCGCCGGCCGACCGGAATACACGGTTCCGGTTCAGCATGTCTTTTGTTTTCCCGGGCCAGTCGGTGCGCGAACCTGTCCTTTCGCAGGCACCGGAGCGCCATACGGCGGTTGTCAATCGAAGGACCTCCCCGCATTAGATATGTATCCGCGCGATCGGAACCGTAAATAAAAACCGCTTATCGCCGGCACACATCTCGCCGACTAATGTATTTGTTTCTAATTAAGGGGTTGGGGCTCGTTTCCCGTTAGCGGGATTCCAATCTGTAATTTCATGGTGTGTACAACGACCGCAACGAACGTCCTCCACCGCGCTCTTTACGAATTTATGAGAACTTCTCCAAGATGTTCTAAGATATTTCTTTAACACTTCCAGTATTATAAGGATTTAACTAAACTACTTATTTCATGTAATTTATAGCTCAAACTATCACCTATTTAAAATCAATAAATCCTTTATTATCCTTAAAACACATTTTGTGATTGATTCTAATTAGATGAATTTCGTTTCCAAATAAATTCAAATTTATTAATATTTTCTTCTGAACAGCAGCAAAAATGTATCAAAATTAGTCAAAGCGATGTTTATGGAGCTGCAAAAAAAAGCTTTTTCTGCCGCTCATAGCATCCACACAAGGCGTTTTCTGCCGTTATTTTAACATTTTGAATGTGTTTTATGTTATAAAAATATCTAATGCAGAAAAATATTAGCGGCAGCAAAAGAAGCTTTTTTGCCGCTCATAGTATCCAAAGAAAATAAAGGATTTATTGATTGTCTTTGTGCCTCCGTTATACTTTAACATTTCGAATGTGTTTTGAGTTTCAAAAATAGCGGTAGCAAAGGGAAGCGTGTTAAATAACGAAAGAAATCGACTTTTTGTGATGTTGTGAGCGGCAGAAAAAGTTTCTTTTGCTATCACTAATATGGCTTTTTCTGCAGCTCACAGCATCCACACAAGTCGTTTTCTGACGTTATTTTAGTATTATGAATGTGTTTTATGTTATAAAAATATCTAATGCAGAAAAATATTAGCGGCAGCAAAAGTAGCTTTTTCTGCCGCTCGTAGTATCCAATCAAGTCTTTCTCTGCCGTTATATTTTAACATTTCGAATAAGATTTGAGTTTCAAAAAATTCTAGCGCAACAAAATTTCGAATGTGTTTTAAGTTTCAAAAATATCTAGCGCAGAAAAATATTAGCGACAGCAAAAGAAGCTTTTTCCGCCGCTCACAACATCACAACAAGTCGTTTTCTGCCGATATTTTAAAATTTTGAATGTGTTTTATGATATAAAAATATCTGATGTGGAAAAATATTGGCGGCAGTAAAAGAAGCTTTTTACTGCCGCTCACCGCATACAGTTTTCTGCCATTATTTTAATAGTTTTAAGCAAAATAAAATATCTACCGCTGAAAAATATTAGCGGCAGCAAAAGAGAAGCTTTTTCTGCCGCTCACAGTATCCAATATAAGTATTTCTCTGCCGGTTTATTTTAATATTTCGAATGAACTTTGAGTTTCCTAAATTTCTAGTGCAAAAATATATTAGCGATAGCAAAAGAACCCTTTTCTGCCGCTAAAAACATCACAACAAGTCGTTTTCTGCCGTTATTTTAACACTTGGAATGTGTTTTATGAAAAAAAAAAAAAAATCTGATGTAGAAAAATATTACCGGCAGTAAAATAAGCTTTTTTCTGCCGCTCACCGCATACAAATAAGTCGTTTTCTGCCATTATTTTAATATTTTAACGTGTTAAATTAAAAAAAATATATCTAACCCTTAAAAATATTAGCGGCAGCAAAAAACGCTTTTTCTGCCGCTTACAGTATTCAGACAACTCTTCCGGTCTCGTTCTATTTTAAGGTTTCGAATGTGTTTTGAGTTTCAAAAATTTCTAGCGCAAAAAAATATTAGCGATAGCAAAAGAAGCTTTTTCTGCCGCTCACAACAAGTCATTTTCTGCCGTCAGTTTCACATTTGGAATGTGTTTTGTGATATAAAAATATCTGATATAGACAAATATTGGCGGCAGTAAAAGAAGCTTTTTTCTGCCGCTCACCGCATACAAAAAAGTCGTTTTCTGCCGTTATTTTAATATATTGAACGTGTTTTAAATTAAAAAAAAATCTAACCCTTAAAAATATTAGCGGCAGCAAAAGAAGCTATTTCTGCCGCTCACAGTCTCCAATCAACTATTTCTCTGCCGTTGTATTTTAACATTTCGAACGAGTTTTGAGTTTCGAAAATATCGAGCGCAGAAAAATATTAGCGGCAGCAAAAGAGAAGCTTTTTCTGCCGCTCACCGTATCCAATCAAGTCTTTCCCTGCCGTTATATTTTAACATTGCGAATCAGTTTTGAGTTTCAAAAATTTCTTTGGCAAAAAATTTTTAGCGATAGCAAAGGAAGCTTTTTCTGCCGCTCACAACATCACAATAAGTCGTTTTCTGCCGTTATTTTAACATTTTGAATGTGTTTTATGATATAAAAATATCTGATGTAGAAAAATTTTGGCGGCAGTAAAATAAGCTTTTTTCTGCCGCTCACCATACACATAAGTTTTCTGCTAATATTTTAATATTTTAACGTGTTAAAAAAAAATATATCTAACCCTTAAAAATATTAGCGGCAGCAAAAGAAGCTTATTCTGCCGCTCACAGTATTCAAACAACTTTTCCCGCCCAGTTATATTTTAAGATATTGAATGCGTTTTGAGTTTCAAAAATTTCTAGCGCAAAAAATTATTAGCGACAGCAAAATAAGCTTTTTCTGCCGCTCACAACATCACAACAAGTCGTTTTCTGCCGTTATTTTAACATTTTGAATGTGTTTTATGATATAAAAATATCTGATGTAGAAAAATTTTGGCGGCAGTAAAAGAAGCTTTTTCTGCCGCTCACAGTATCCAATATAAGTCTTTCTCTGCCGGTTTATTTTAATATTTCGAATGAGCTTTGAGTTTCAAAAATTTCTAGTGCAAAAATATATTAGCGATGGCAAAAGAAGCTTTTTCTGCCGCTCACAACATCACAAGAAATCGTTTTTTGCCGTTATTTTAACACTTGGAATGTGTTTTATGAAAAAAAAATCTGATGTAGAAAAATTTTACCGGCAGTAGAATAAGCTTTTTTCTGCCGCTCACCGCATACAAATAAGTCGTTTTCTGCCATTATTTTAACATTTTAACTTGTTAAATTAAAAAAAAATATCTAACCCTTAAAAATATTAGCGGCAGCAAAATTTGAGTTTGAGTTTCAAAAATTTCTAGCGCAAAAAAATATTAGCGATAGCAAAAGAAGCTTTTTCTGCCGCTCACAACATCACAAGAAGTCGTTTTCTGCCGTTATTTTAACATTTGGAATGTGTTTTATGATATAAAAATATCTGATGTAGAAAAATATTGGCGGCAGTAAAAGAAGCTTTTTACTGCCGCTCACCGCATACAGTTTTCTGCCATTATTTTAATATTTTGAACGTGTTTTAAATAAAATAAAATATCTACCCCTGTAAAAATATTAGTGGCAGCAAAAGAGAAGCTTTTTCTGCCGCTTAAAGTATCCAATATAAATCTTTCTGTGCCGGTTTATTTTAATATTTCGAATGAGCTTTGAGTTTCCAAAATTTCTAGTGCAAAAATATATTTGCGATAGCAAAAGAAGCCTTTTCTGCCGCTAAAAACATCACAACAAGTCGTTTTTTGCCGTTATTTTAACACTTGGAATGTGTTTTATGAAAAAAAAAATCTGATATAGAAAAATATTACCGGCAGTAAAATAAGCTTTTTTCTGCCGCTCACCGCAGTTTAACATTTGGAATGTGTTTTATTATATAAAAATATTTGATGTAGACAAATATTGGCGGCAGTAAAAGAAGCTTTTTTCTGCCGCTCACCGCATACAAACAAGTCGTTTTCTGCTGTTATTTTGATATTTTAAACGTGTTTTAAATTAAAAAAAATATCTAACCCTTAAAAATATTAGCGGCAGCAAAAGAAGCTTTTTCTGTCGCTCACAGTTTCCAATCAACTATTTCGATTTTTTTAACATTTCGAATGAGTTTTGAGTTTCGAAAATATCTAGCGCAGAAAAATATTAGCGGCAGCAAAAGAGAAGCTTTTTCTGCCGCTCACCGTATCCAATCAAGTCTTTCCATGCAGTTATATTTTAACATTTCGAATGAGTTTTGAGTTTAAAAAATTTCTTAGGCAAAAAAATTTTAGCGATAGCAAAGGAAGCTTTTTCTGCCGCTCACAAGATCACAAGAAGTCGTTTTCTGCCGTTATTTTAACATTTGAAATGTGTTTTATGATATAAAAATATCTGATGTAGAAAAATGTAGGCGGCAGTAAAAGAAGCTTTTTTCTGCCGCTCACCGCATACAGTTTTTTGCAATTATTTAATATTTTGAACGTGTTTTAAATAAATAAAAAATATCTACCCCTGAAAAATATTAGCGGCAGCAAAAGGGAAGCTTTTTCTGCCGCTCACAGTATCCAAATAAGTCTTTCTCTGCCGTTATATTCTAACATTTCGAATGAGCTTTGAGTTTCAAAAATTTCTAGTGCATAAAAATATTAGCGATAGCAAAAGATGCTTTTTCTGCCGCTCACAACATCACAAGAAGTCGTTTTCTGCCGTTATTTTAACATTTTGAATGTGTTTTATGATATAAAAATATCTGATGTAGAAAAATATTGGCGGCAGTAAAAGAAGCTTTTTTCTGCCGCTCACCGCATACAGTTTTCTGCAATTATTTTAATATTTTGAACGTGTTTTACATAAATAAAAAATATCTACCCCTGAAAAATATTAGCGGCAGCAAAAGAGAAGCTTTTTCTGCCGCTCACAGTATCCAAATAAGTCTTTCTCTGCCGTTATATTCTAACATTTCGAATGAGCTTTGAGTTTCAAAAATATCTAGTGCAAAAAAATATTAGCGCTAGCAAAAGAAGCTTTTTCTGCCGCTCACAAGAAGTCGTTTTCTGCCGTAATTTTAACATTTGAAATGTGTTTTATGATATAAAAATATCTGATGTAGAAAAATTTTGGCGGCAGTAAAAGAAGCTTTTTACTGCCGCTCACCGCATGCAGTTTTCTGCCATTATTTTAATATTTTGAACATGTTTTAAATAGAATAAAATATCTACCGCTGAAAAATATTAGCGGCAGCAAAAGAGAAGCTTTTTCTGCTGCTCACAGTATCCAATATAATTCTTTCTCTGCCGGTTTATTTTAATATTTCGAATGAGCTTTGATTTCCAAAATTTCTAGTGCAAAAATATATTAGCGATAGCAAAAGAAGCCTTTTTTGCCCCTAAAAATATCACAACAAGTCGTTTTTGCCGTTATTTTAACACTTGGAATGTGTTTTATGAAAAAAAAAAATCTGATGTAGAAAAATATTACCGGCAGAAAAATAAGCTTTTTTCTGCCTTTATTTTAATATTTTAACGTGTTAAATTAAAAAAAAAAATATCTAACCCTTAAAAATATTAGCGGCAGCAAAAGAAGCTTATTCTGCCGCTCACAGTATTCAAACAACTCTTCCGGTCTCGTTCTATTTTAAGGTTTCGAATGTGTTTTGAGTTTCAAAAATTTCTAGCGCAAAAAAATATTAGCGATAGCAAAAGAAGCTTTTTCTGCCGCTCACAGCATCACAAGTCATTTTCTGAAGTCCGTTTCACATTTGGAATGTGTTTTATGATATAAAAATATCTGATATAGACAAATATTGGCGGCAGTAAAAGAAGCTTTTTTCTGCCGCTCACCGCATACAAACAAGTCGTTTTCTGCCGTTATTTTGATATTTTAAACGTGTTTTAAATTAAAAAAAATATCTAACCCTTAAAAATATTAGCGGCAGCAAAAGAAGCTTTTTCTGCCGCTCACAGTTTCCAATCAACTATTTCTCTGCCGTTGTATTTTAACATTTCGAATGAGCTTTGAGTTTCGAAAATATCTAGCGCAGAAAAATATTAGCGGCAGCAAAAGAGAAGCTTTTTCTGCCGCTCACCGTATCCAATCAAGTCTCTCCCTGCCGTTATATTTTAACATTTCGAATGAGTTTTGAGTTTCAAAAATTTCTTAGGCAAAAAAATTTCAGCGATAGCAAAGGAAGCTTTTTCTGCCGCTCACAAGATCACACGAAGTCGTTTTCTGCCGTTATTTTAACATTTGAAATGTGTTTTATGATATAAAAATATCTAATGTAGAAAAATTTTGGCGGCAGTAAAAGAAGCTTTTTTCTGCCGCTCACCGCATACAGTTTTCTGCAGTTATTTTAATATTTTGAACGTGTTTTAAATAAATAAAAAATATCTACCCCTGAAAAATATTAGCGGCAGCAAAAGGGAAGCTTTTTCTGCCTCTCGCAGTATCCAAATAAGTCTTTCTCTGCCGTTATAGTCTAACATTTCGAATGAGCTTTGAGTTTCAAAAAGTTCTAGTGCATAAAAATATTAGCGATAGCAAAAGAAGCTTTTCCTGCCGCTCACAAGATCACAAGAAGTCGTTTTCTGCCGTTATTTTAACATTTGGTCTGTGTTTTATGATATAAAAATATCTGATGTAGAAAAATATTGGCGGCAGTAAAAGAAGCTTTTTACTGCCGCTCACCGCATACAGTTTTCTGCCATTATTTTAATATTTTGAACGTGTTTTAAGTAAAATAAAATATCTACCGCTGAAAAATATTAGCGGCAGCAAAAGAGAAGCTTTTTCTGCCGCTCACAGTATCCATTATTAGTCTTTCTCTGCCGGTTTATTTTAATATTTCGAATGAGCTTTGATTTCCAAAATTTCTAGTGCAAAAATATATTAGCGATAGCAAAAGAAGCCTTTTCTGCCGCTAAAAACATCACAACAAGTCGTTTTCTGCCGTTATTTTAACACTTGGAATGTGTTTTATGAAAAAAAAAACTGATGTTGATAAATATTACCGGCAGTAAAATAAGTTTTTTTCTGCCGCTCACCGCATACAAATAAGTCGTTTGCTGCCATTATTTTAATATTTTAACGTGTTAAATTAAAAAAAAAATATCTAACCCTTAAAAATATTAGCGGCAGCAAAAGAAGCTTTTTCTGCCGCTCACAGTACTCAAACAACTCTTCCGGTCTCGTTATATTTTAAGATTTCGAATGTGTTTTGAGTTTCAAAAATTAAAAAAATATTAGCGATAGCAAAAGAAGCTTTTTCTGCCGCTCACAACATCACAAGTCGTTTTCTGCCGTCAGTTTAACATTTGGAATGTGTTTTATGATATAAAAATATCTGATGTAGACAAATATTTGCGGCAGTAAAAGAAGCTTTTTTCTGCCGCTCACCGCATACAAACAAGTCGTTTTCTGCCGTTATTTTGATTTTTTAAACGTGTTTTAAATTAAAAAAAATATCTAACCCTTAAAAATATTAGCGGCAGCAAAAGAAGCTTTTTCTGCCGCTCACAGTTTCCAATCAACTATTTCTCTGCCGTTGTATTTTAACATTTCGAATGAGCTTTGAGTTTCGAAAATATCTAGCGCAGAAAAATATTAGCGGCAGCAAAAGAGAAGCTTTTTCTGCCGCTCACCGTATCCAATCAAGTCTTTCCCTGCAGTTATATTTTAACATTTCGAATGAGTTTTGAGTTTAAAAAATTTCTTAGGCAAAAAAATTTTAGCGATAGCAAAGGAAGCATTTTCTGCCCCTCACAAGATCACAAGAAGTCGTTTTCTGCCGTTATTTTAACATTTGAAATGTGTTTTATGATATAAAAATATCTGATTAAGAAAAATTTTGGCGGCAGTAAAAGAAGCTTTTTACTGCCGCTCACCGCATACAGTTTTCTGCCATTATTTTAATATTTTGAACATGTTTTAAGTATAATAAAATATCTACCGCTGAAAAATATTAGCGGCAGCAAAAGAGAAGCCTTTTCTGCCGCTAAAAACATCATAACAAGTCGTATTCTGCCGTTATTTTAACACTTGGAATGTGTTTTATGAAAAAAAAAATCTGATGTAGAAAAATTTTACCGGCAGTAAAATAAGATTTTTTCTGCCGCTCACCGCATACAAATAAGTCGTTTTCTGCCATTATTTTAATATTTTAACGTGTAAAATTAAAAAAAAATATCTAACCCTTAAAAATATTAGCGGCAGCAAAAGAGAAGCTTTTTCTGCCGCACACCGTATCCAATCAAGTCTTTCCCTGCAGTTATATTTTAACATTTCGAATGAGTTTTGAGTTTAAAAAATTTCTTAGGCAAAAAAATTTTAGCGATAGCAAAGGAAGCTTTTTCTGTCGCTCACAACATCACAATAAGTCGTTTTCTGCTGTTATTTTATCTGATGTAGAAAAATTTTGGCGGCAGTAAAAGAAGCTTTTTACTGCCGCCTACCGCATACAGTTTTCTGCCATTATTTTAATGTTTTGAACGTGTTTTAAGTAAAATAAAATATCTACCGCTGAAAAATATTAGCGGCAGCAAAAGAGAAGCTTTTTCAGCCGCTCACAGTATCCAATATAAGTCTTTCTCTGCCGGTTTATTTTAATATTAATATTTCAAATGAGCTTTGATTTCCAAAATTTCTAGTGCAAAAATATATTAGCGATAGCAAAAGAAGCCTTTTCTGCCGCTAAAAACATCACAACAAGTCGTTTTCTGCCGTTATTTTAACACTTGGAATGTGTTTTATGAAAAAAAAAACTGATGTTGATAAATATTACCGGCAGTAAAATAAGCTTTTTTCTGCCGCTCACCGCATACAAATAAGTCGTTTTCTGCCATTATTTTAACATCTTAAACGTGTTAAATTAAAAAAAAATATCTAACCCTTAAAAATATTAGCGGCAGCAAAAGAGAAGCTTTTTCTTGAGCAAAAAAATTTTAGCGATAGCAAAGGAAGCTTTTTCTGCCGCTCACAACATCACAGTAAGTCGTTTCCTGCCGTTATTTTAACATTTTGAATGTGTTTTATGATATAAAAATATCTGATGTAGAAAAATATTGGCGGCAGTAAAAGAAGTTTTTTTCTGCTGCTCATCGCATACAGTTTTCTGCCGTTATTTTAATATTTTGAACATGTTTTAAATTAAAAATAAATATCTACCCTTGAAAAATATTAGCGGCAGCAAAAGAGAAGCTTTAACTGCCGCACACAGTATCCAAACAACTCTTTCTCTGCCGTTATATTTTAACATTTCGAATGAGTTTTGAGTTTCAAAAATTTCTAGCGCAAAAAAATATTAGCGATAGCAAAAGAGGCTTTTTCTGCCGCTCACAACATCACAGCAAGTCGATTTCTGCCGTTATTTTAATATTTGGAATGTGTTTTAACATATAACAATATCTGATGTAGAAAAATATTGGCGGCAGTACAAGATGCTTTTTTTATGCCGCTCATAGCATACAAACAAGTCGTTTTCTGCCATTATTTTAATATCTTAACGTTTTTTAAATTAAAAAAAATATATATCCCCCTGAAAAATATTAGCGGCAGCAAAAGAGAAGTTTTTCTGCCGCTCACAATATCCAAATAAGTCTTTCTCTGCCGTTATATTTTAACATTTCGAATGAGGTTTGAGTTTCAAATAATTCTAGCCCAAAAAAATATTAGCGATAGCAAAAGAAGTCTTTTTCTGCCGCTCACTGCATACGGTTTTCTGCCGTTATTTTAATATTCTGAACATGCTTTAAATTCAAAAAAAATATCTACCCTTGAAAAATATTAGCGGCAGCAAAAGTGAAGTTTTTCTGCCGCTCACAGTATCCAAACAAGTCTTTTTCTGCCGTTATATTTTAACATTTCGAATGTGTTTTAAGTATCAAAAATATCTAGCGTAGTAAAATATTAGTGATAGCAAAAGAAACTTTTTCTGCCGCTCACAACATCACAAAAAGTCGATTGCTTTCGTTGTTTTAACATTTTGAACGAGTTTTAACGTACGAAAATATCTACCTTATACATCTGCCGCTGAAAAATATTAGCGATAGCAAAAGAAGCTTTTTCTGCCGCTCCAAGCATCCTAGCAAGTTGTTTTATGCCGTTACTCTAACACTGAACGCGTTTCAATTAACAAAAAGAATTAATGCTGGCAAATATTTGCATTAATTATCACAACAAAATGCGTTTATTATGATAATTAATTTGTGGCAAACAAATAATTATTTATTTATTTGCCTCGTTAAATATTACTATAAAAATGGTAAATTAATTATAACTCGAATGCATGTATGTAATATCGAATAGATTTTAATTAACCTGCGTTAGTTTACAACAGTTTATATTTCCATGTAACGTTACAATTTCGCGATGAATAACGTTACAATATGCAAGTGATTTTAAAATACGTGATTTCTTTACCCTCGTACGACGTGGTCAACAGCGTGGTCGGGGTTCCTCAAGGGACTGTTCTCGGAGGCGGAGCTGCTCTCCGACAATGTGAAGGACAGGATTGCAAAATTGTAGCAGTAAAAAATATCAGCGAGGAAGAACGACCGGTAGTTCTTCCTCGTTGATACTTTTGACTGCTACAATTATCCATCCCTGTCCTTCACATTATCCGAGAGCAGCTCCGCCTCCGATAACAGTCCCTTAAGGAACCCTGACTACGCAAGACAACCGCCGGTTTGGAACCAGCGGAAACCAACAAGCAGCTTCAGACGATCGGAAACTGTACCTAGAACAAGGTGGATAGCAAAGATTACCCTGAGGAAGGTTTTTGAAAAAGGCGTTTTCGAAAACCAGCGATAAATCCAAAGATTCTCCCCGGAAGGCGAAGAATAATCCGGTGGAAACAGCGAAAATAGGAGACAAAGTCATATCTTAAGTCAAAGAAGCGAGTCATCATCATCATCAATTAGCCTATCGTAGTCCACTGCTGGACGTAAGCCTCCCGTGACTGCTTCCACATCTGTCGGTCTTGCGCTGCTTGCATCCAATTTGTATGAATACGTCTAATATCATCGGACCATCTGGCAGGTGGGCGTCCTCTGCTTCGGAGAGCTTCATGTCTTGGTCTCTATTCCATTATTCGTCTGGTTCATCGGTCGTCCTTCATTCTCGCAATGTGCCCTGCCCATTTCCACTTCAAGGTTGTTATTCGTTTTATTGCATCTGCTACTTCCGATCTTCTCCGGATTTCGGTCTCTAACGGATAATCCCAACATGGATCTCTCCATTGCATGTTGTGTTACCTTGAACTTATTGATTACCTTCTTCGTTAGTGTTGATGTCTCAGCACCGTATGTTAAGACGGTTAGGACGCATTGATCGAAGAGACTCGAAGAGATCGAAGAGACGTTTCAAATAGGTTGGTAAGTCTGACTTAATTATATGTTTCAGTTTTTCATATGACAAGAAGCGAGTAAACCAGGAGAAATCACATCAAAGGTTTCCAAAAGCAAGGAGGTTGTTAAGAAAGTTTTGAATTTGAGGCAGAAGGAGTTACCTAGGTCGCTGATCAAGGCCAAAAACGAAGTCCTCCTAAGTTGAAAGAAAGAAGCGAAATTGGCGGAGGATTACCGAGGAGGAAACCAGGAGAAATCACGACAAAGGTTTCCAGAAGCAAGGAGGTTGTTAAGAAAGTTTTGAATTTGAAGGAGAAGGAGTCACCTAGGTCGCTGATGAAGGCCTAAAACGAAGTCGCTCAAAGGAAGTTCAAAGTAAAAAGCAAAATTGGCGAATTTTACTTGCCTAAGAGAGCATTTAGAATCTTTCGCAAACCGGGGTTGAGATGTACAAGCGCGCTAGGGGCAGTTTTTTTGCTGGAGCGGTTAAGTCGCTTAAACTAGAGATGCCGCTACTCATTTTCCAACATTTCCGCCCGCCATCAGCAAAGGTTGCTGATGACCAGAATTCTCCTGGGCTGGTTAAGGGGACGGCAAAGGTGCTAGCTTGGCGAGTGGTCTAATGAGAGTAGTGGTAGAGGTCTTGTGAGTAGCGATTCCATCCTTGCCTGGATGAAGCTCTAGAATCCGAGCTAGTGGCCACATTCACGGCGGTAGCCGCTCATCGGTTAGGAGAAGTAGTGAACCGACCTTGAGTTGATTGGATGCGTGATATCACGTTGAGATGAACTGCTGTCGTTGTAAATGATGGGCAGACCACTGAGACCAGAAGTTCTGTACACGATATTGAATGAGCTTCCAGTGTGAGACCTGAGGAGATGATAGGTCCAACAATAAGCAATGTCGTGAGTGCGCTTCAAATCAGAAAGTGACATGGCGTGAAAGCAGAGACATCTTGAAGGTCATCAGAGAGCGGTTCCATGGGTCGATTGTTGAAAATAGCTTCAATCTGAGAATGAAAAGTATTAAGTTCCTCAAAGGTGAGCAGAGTGTTACCAACAGTTCTGTTGAGATCGAATTTCGATCGAGTTGAGATCGAATCCCGTTTCCCAACCATGTGCGGCGCTGGTGAGTTGAATTTCCATTGGCTCTGGTATAATGACAGGACAGAGGCGGTGATCCGATGTTCTTTTGAATACTGGTTGAACAACCGGCGGAGAGTAGAGTCGACACCGACGAAGTCCGTGCCACAATGCGAATAAAGAGTATAAGGTATTCCTCTTCGAGCTGTGAAACGCCTCTAGGCGGCGATGAACCCATCAGTTGAGTAGTCGCTGACTGTCTCTAGATATACTGCCGATGTTGAGAAACATACGAAGACGCAGATCCATCCCTAGTACGTCTTTGAGCCCCTAACTTTCCATGTTTTTAATGTGATCGGTCCGGCGTAGTCTACACCGGTGTGTAGAAAGGAGCGTGAGGGTGTAACTCGAGAAATAGGTAGTTGGCCCTTCAATTGATGAACACGGATTCCCCTCTGCCGAGCACACACCATACACCGCAATGTGGGATTTAACAGGTGCTCTTAATATCCAACAAAATTGGCGAAGGTAGGACAAGGTGAGCTGAGTTCCTCCATGAAGCGTGCCTAATGAGCAGTGGCGGAAATCGTGCGTTACGTGGAGAGATCGCTGGATGCTTTTCCCCATATTTAAGAGTTGTCTGATTGAGACGGCCTCCTATAATGCCATGCTTGTCAATGAATGCAATCAGCCATGTGAAGGGATGGTAACGATACGAGATAACATTGAGCCAGAGTTGACTTGCTTGAATTCCATGGAGAAGTGCGCTGCTTGAGTGGCATTTATCCAGAAGTGTTTTGCCCATCGTATGTCGTCGGAAGGTATGATACAGACTGGTGAGTCGAGCTAATTACGCAATTTCTCATGTGCGGTTATGCGAAGCAGTTTATGGAGAGAGGATACCAGGTGTATGAAGTTCCAGTGATAATCAGCGTGTGGTGCAGCTACGGTCAGTGAGATGTTGCATACACTATTTTCGTCTGACAACCGAGGTAGGGTTGGCATGAGTCTATCGATTGGGTTTTCCATGGTGGTCTTGTCCACTATGGTGTGTGATCTTTGAGTTGTGCCGTCGTTACGCCTCTAGAGACACAGTCTGCTGAATTACTAATACCGGGAACATGTCACTATTGGGCGCCTCGTGTAAGTTCTTGAATTTCAAAAGTCTATTTCGGACATAGCGCGGATGAGACCTGCTCCACTTGAGAGTGACTTGAAAATCCGTCAACAAGTGAATTGCTCTGATGTTCATTTTTAATGTGGCTTGGACATACTTCATGAGTTTGGAGAGAAGTAGCGCTGCTGTGAGTTCTAACCTCAGGATTTTTAGTCGTATGAGCCGTGCAACCTTTTAGAGCACATGAGCAACAGTTTTAGAGCATATGAGTGTTGATTGAGATCCAGTGGACGGTGAACTTACGGTAATGTAAACAACCGCAGACATCGCGAATTGAGATGCATCAGAGAAGCCATGTAGCTGAATCGCTGAGTTGCTCAAAGTGTGAATCCAACGTAATAATGAGAGAGGTGCCTGTGCGTGATTTTTACTCTTTGGCAAAAAGCCCAAAAAACTTCTTCCAATAGACCAAAACTCCAGTCGATAGATATTGGTCAGAGGGATAATTTTGTCAACAAAATAATAAGTCAAAAACAAAATAATTATGAGTGACGAAGCACATTTTCAGTTGCATGATGAGAGGAACGAACAAAATTTGCGTTACTGGTTTGCCGAAAACCGCTATTCTATATTCGAAGAAGAGCTGCATTCTCAGTAGGTAACTGGATGGTGTGGAATATGCTTAGCTGGTCTACGTCGCTCAACTCCGATTACCAATAAACAATATTTGGTATCAGCAAGATGGTGCAAGGCTTCATGTATCCAACATGTTTATGGCAGTGTTACGAGAGTTCGTTCCTGGACGTCCGATTTCCCAGCGTGAGGATTAGTTGTGGCCTCCTCGCTCTCCGGATTTATCGGATTTGCATTACTTTTTATGTTAAATCTAAATTTTATCAGAAAGATTGAAAAGGATTCACTCGACAAGACATATCGCCATATTTAATAATTTGAGATTTGACAAAGTTTTTATTTGCCAAAAATGTAGATTTTGCAAAATTGTTATAAATAATGCAAATAAGAAATCAATAAATATCAATAATAAAATCAATAATATCAAATATGAAAGCAATAATAAAAGAATTGAAATAATAATTTCAATTAAATGTAAGTATAATTACCACGTAGTAACCGTCGCAACCATTCTATTCACAAGTAAGAAATGTTGCAAGAATCATTAGAGTCATTAGATTCTAAATAAAGAAATCCCCTCATCCATCAGATTTAAGCGATAATTTAAGATTTCAAATATGGTCATTTATTTGCCAAAATTGTTCAAACTTTGCATAAATGTTACTAATAATACAACTACGAATTAATGCTACCGCATCCGGGGCAGCCGATGCGCCAGCTTTGGGAACCAGGGATGCTGGTGAGAAGTGGACTACTGGCCAAAGACTCAGGTTAATCACACCGAAATCAGAAATACGAATCGCCGCATGGAATGTGCGAACGGGACATCACGTTGGTCAAAAGGAAATTATCGCCAAGGAATTATTGCAATGCAAAATATCGATCTGTGCATTATCAGAACTGCGGCTCACAGGATCTGGGACAATGAAGGTTGACCCACCATCAATCGACGAGACGATGACGCTATTCTATTCTGGTGGCGACAAACGAGAAGCGGGCGTTGGCTTTATGGTTGATCGACGGGCCTCTGCCAGTGTTATCGCATTCCAACCGATATCCGAGCGTCTGGCGGTTATCACTATTGATGGAACGATTAAGACCCATATCGTATCCGTCTACGCCCCAACTGAGACCAGCCCGGACACAAACAAGGATGAATTTTATGCCCAGTTTCAACACACACTGGATACAATACCCCAAGCCGAATTAATCGTACTTATGGGCGACTTTAATGCACATACGGGTGCAGATCGAACCGGTTGGGAAGAAACGATGGGGAAATTCGGATACGGGGAAATAAATGACAACGGATTACGCCTCTTATCATTTGCAGCGTCAAACAACTTGATCATCGGCAACAGCATCTTTCGTCACCCCCTCAAACATCAACTCACGTGGCGAAATCCATCCGGCAACGATTCGGCGATGTTGGACTACATTTTGGTCAACACCAGATTCCGATCGACGCTCAAAGATGTACGTGCGATGCGTGGACCCGACTGTGGATCAGACCATTATCTTGTCCGAGTGAAACTACAATTGAAATTACAAAGAGCAAAGAAAAAGGCACCACCATCAGCCAAGAGGAACTGGGCCTGTCTGCGAGACCCTGAAACCAGCCGAAAATTTCAAATCGCATTATCCAACAAATTTGCAGCACTCACGATACCAGTCGATATCAACATAGAAGAAAAACAACTTTCTGAGTCTATTGTGGGGTGTGCAACGGAGCTGTGTCCGCCCATCCGTCGACGGACGCAGCAATGGATATCGGACGACTGTCTCAATCTAGTCGACCAGCGGAAGCAAATGAAACACGTCGATTTCAAACAATACCGACGATTGAACAAAGAAGTTCGACAGAATATGAAATTGGAACGGGAAGCTTACTGGAATAACATCGCGGCTGACATGGATGAAGCAGCGTCAAGGCATGAGTACCGGACGCTGTACCAGACAATCCGACGGTTAAGTGGCAAAACAACATCAACAAATGACAATATCAAAAAATTGGATGGAACTTTCGTGACCTCTCCTCAGGAACCTCTACAGCGGTGGAGAGAATTCTTTCATCAGCTGTACAACCACAATCCGCCAGTAGGTCCAGCACCCGAACTGCCGATTATTGAGCAGCCGATAAATCAGTTTCCCGATACTGAACCAACAATCAATGAGGTGAAGACGGCAATAAAATCCCTGAAAAATGGTAAAGCGCCGGGAGGAGATCAAGTAACTGCCGAAATGATCAAAGCCGGGGGAGACGTCTTATTACATCAACTTCACGTTCTCACAGTGCATATATGGCATTCAGATTGTGTTCCATCCGTATGGAAGAAAGCGATTGTTGTGCCTATTTTGAAGAAAGGCGACAGTCGGGAATGCAAGAATTACCGTGGTATTAGCCTCCTCTCGATCGTCGGCAAAGTATTTATGAAAATCATACAATCAAGACTACAGAAACATCGAGAGCAAACAAGCCGGGAAGGACAAGCTGGATTTCGACCACATCGAGGATGCATCGATCAGATGTTTGCTCTCCGTCAGCTAATGGAAGAAAGAATTCGATGTGGCAAACGAACTGTCATCGTCTTCATCGATTTCAAATCTGCTTTTGATTGCATCGATTGGACAAGCTTGTGGGAAGCCCTGAAGATCGAACACGTGCCACTGAAAATCATTCAACTTCTTCAAGCATCGTACGACGGCTCAACCAGCAATGTTCGTATCCGAAACGACATGTCTGAGGAATTCCCGATTCGAACCGGAGTCCGGCAAGGAGACGTGGCCTCGCCGCTCCTTTTTAACATTGTGATCGACACGATTATGCGAAAAGCGTTTGATGGGCGACGCGGAGTTCGATATGATGACAAAAACTTCCTAACCGATCTGATGTTCGCCGATGACAGTGCGGTTTTCGCCAACACAGATGCCGAAGCAACAGACACCTTGTATGACATTTCCCGCATTGCCCAGTCATACGGACTGAGAATCAATGCGGATAAGACCAAAGTGCTTACAACGGATGGATCTGAAGCCAGAGTTTACCTCGATGGAACCACAATCGAGCAGGTACCACAGTTCAAATATTTGGGATCACTGGTTGTGGAGAAGAAAGTAGCTTCGACAGCCGAAGTTCACAGCCGGATAGGCCAGGCAACAGCAACGTTTGCTTCACTCAAGTGGTGCATATGGAAGCGGACGAATATTACCATCAAAACCAAAATACGCCTATACCGGACGCTGATCCTCCCAATTCTTCTTTATGGATCGGAAACATGGACATTACTCAAACCAGACCTTAACAAGCTCGAGGCCTTCCAAATGCGATGCCTGAGACAGATTCTCTGCGTCTCACTCCTCAACCACCTCCGAAATGAGACAATCAGAGAAAGGTGCGACCAACAGACACCGATTGTTGAGGAAATTCAAAATCGCCGATTACGATGGTTCGGCCACATCTGTAGGATGGGCGACAATCGAGTACCGCACAAACTCCTATGGAAAAAACGACCTCTTGATTGGAGAACACAAAAACAAGCACCGAAGACCACATGGTTGAAACACGTAGAGAACGATTTAAAAAACCAGCGAATAACAACAGCTGAGGCAAGAACCGTTGCAACTGATCGATTAGCATGGAAGCGTAAAGTGAATGGAGCACGGAATCTAGCGGCACCAACAGCAGCGTACTGGCTACGAGGTCGACCACCTCTCCATGCGCCGGCTATGGATTAAAGAAGAAGAAGAAGAATAATACAACTAAGAAATATTACAAGTTTCGTTAACTTCCATTAATAAATTAAGAAATAAAGGAAACCCCTTCCATCCATCAGATTTAAGCGATATCCAACAGATTTATTTGCCAAAAATGTTGAAACTTATACAAAATTGTTATAAACAACTAAGAAATGTTGAAAATTTTTTTAAATTCTGTCCAACAAACAAATCGAGCATGATTATATTTACTAAATTTTTGTGAACTTCACCTTTGATTACGTACCGAAATGACAAGATTTTTATTCAAATCACACTTATAAATGGACAACAAAAAAATACGGACCACCAATATATATGTATTATATTAAATCAAGGATATTCCATGTACGTGAACCGTTTATATGCTGAAATATGTACGTACATGGTCTCACTTAAAAATGTTATTTATTTATAAAATTCATTTTTATTTTAAATATATCATATTTAATGATTACAGAGTTCAAAAATTTAACCGACATATTTAACCGACATATATGTCAATTATTTTTAATTAATAAACCTGTCCTATATGTAGGACGTCAGGCATATCCGGGTTAAAAATTTGAAACTGAAGTTCGTACTTTCAAAATTCTATATCAACTTTGTAAGTTACATCTAGTCTATATCTGGTATATATCTAATATATAGACAGTCTATTTCTAATCCATATCTTGTCTATATCTACTCTAAACCTAGTCAATATATATATATATATATATATATATATATATATATATATATATGTGTGTGTTGGTGTTGTATTGTTTTCTCGGGGATTCCGCGTTGATGCTGAGGGTTGGCTCTGAAAAGAACCGGATTCTCGACGTTTCGGCGAACTAACATTCGCCATTCTCAAGAGATATATGCGTCCGTGCGGGTCAACCGTTAGACGCATACTGAGAGCTCGTTCGTGCGATGCGACTACTTATAGCTGTTTGGCTTCGGGTCATGCGCGTTGTGTGCGGTGCTTCGGTTCGGTTGTTTGTTTGTCTTGTTGGTCGTACATGAGTCTGGGGAGTCTGGGGTTGCATTTTGAGGGTGGATATGATCGGTCGCCATGCTGGGGGCAGTCTCAAGGAATCGTCTCTCGTGTTCATGCAGTAGTCTCGATTTTCTATCTCTATGGCTGCTCTGTATACTCGTGACATTTCGTGGCTAATCTGTGCAACAGTCCTTGAATTTCTAAAGTCCATCCAGTGACCGGTGTTTGTGTGTTGGACAAGTGCCGATGAAACTTTGTCTCTGTGTCTGACTGAAACTACATGTTCTTGAATCCTAGCAGATATTTTTCTATTGGTACGTCCAATGTAGGTTCGTTCACATGTTCCGCAAGGTATTTCGTAAATTCCATGGGATTCTAACGGGATGGTGTCTTTAACGCTGCGTAGCATGGAGGATATTTTCTGGTTAGGTTTGAAAATGGTGTCGATGTTGTGTCTTTTAAGGATTCTGGCGATTTTGTCAGTTGCTCCATGAACATATGGTAGGTATGCTGGGCTAACGGGTTTCTGGCGTTCTTCAGTTCTAGGGCTACTGTTCTCTATACGACGGAAAGCTCTGGATATTAAGCTGTTTGGATATCCATTTGAAGAAAGAGCTTCTCGTAAGTTCTTTTCGGTAAGTTACGGTAAGTTCTTTTCGGTAAGTACTAGCTGGTCGGCTAGTCTTTTGGATCGGGTGGTCAGAGTGTTGACTACAGATGCTAGTTGTTTGGTATGATGGTGCGAAGAAGCTTTCAGATATTTGTCTGTGTGGTTGGTACGATGGTCAAATATACAAACAAGTCCTAGGAGCACCAATGGATTCACCTCTATCCCCAGTAATAGCCAACATATTTCTTACAGATTTTGAGGAAAAGGCAATCTCATCAGCCACACTTAAACCCACACTCTGGTTAAGATATGTTGACGACACATTTGTAATCTGGCCCCACGGCAGACCAGAGCTGGACAAATTCCTTAACCATCTTAACTCCCAACACGACCAAATTAAATTCACAATGGAGATAGAAAAGCATCAACGACTTCCTTTCTTGGATGTTTTGGTACAGAAGAAACCTGACGGCACTTTGAGTCACACTGGGTACCGGAAACCAACCCACACAGACAGATATCTGAAAGCTTCTTCGCACCATCATCCCAAACAACTAGCATCTGTAGTCAACAATCTGACCACCCGATCCAAAAGACTAGCCGACCAGCTTAACTTACCGAAAGAATTACGGAAAACTTCTATTAAACTGGGACACTTTTAAAGAAGGTGCGTAGGTCTACCTAGGTAAGTAGGACCTAACAGATTTGATCCAATTTTGAAATGGAGAAGATTTTGCGGGTTTTGCTGATTTTTTTCGGCTTGTCCAATCACTTCGTCCCATTGATATTTTAAAATATCGGGTTGGTCAGGCCATCTCCAAACTCGGCCTGCACGAATCATAGCACTTATAATGGGACCATCGACTTCAATGCTGGTTACTTTACCAGCGTAAACTTGTTTTTCATAGTAGAATGCTACGAATTCTCCAACTTCTTTTTTCGTGAAGGGCAATTCTACTCTCATCAAATCATCTTCTACGCTTATCAAGTCATCTGCGGCCTCATCTTCACTCTTCTCTATTTCTTCTTCAAATTCTGACTCAGACGTCGAGGAATCAAATTTCAATTTTTTCTTCGTTGCGTTTACTTTTCCAGCTGCTTTCACTTTTTCAGCTTCCTTATTCTTCCTTCCTAACTTGGCAGTCGCCCTTTTCTTCTTCTCCTTTGCCGCACTTTCAGTTTTTTCCTTCTTTTCCAGCAGTAACTTTTTGTTCGGTGATGACATCAGTAAGGTAGATTTTAAACCTTTCCCAGAGCGTTTACGTCGAATCGCAACTTTAGGTAAGGTGAGAATGTCACCAGGTGACACATGATCTGGCACTGTGGATCCAGATGCTGCAGGAACTGCACATCATCACACTCAATATAAGGTTCCTTAGGCATGACGCTTGGTTGTTCGGCTGAGCGATCGTCGTCACCAGACAGCTGAGGAATGGCCATCGGCACGGCGTCAGCATGAAAATCTACCATAACTCCCTATTCATATTCATCTGGAGTTTGATCTGTGACTTCGCTAGGAAGATAGTCGTCATCAGTGAAGACTCCTGAATGTAAGGGATAGATGCCAGTAGCACGAAACGAAGTAGTCGCTTTTTTAATTGTTGCCGTTCTTTTATAAGCCGTCTTGAACAGCTCGGCGACGTGGTAAATTGTGATTGTCTGTCCTGGGTGGGACGATTGCCAACTGTCGGTGACATGGTCGTAGTTGCTTTTTAGGGGTTTGAAAAAGACTCGGTCTAGAGGTTGTGTGCGGCGCCAAGCTTAGCATCACCACATTATTAGATTTTGCGTGAGCTACTGCTTGGTGGTTTGTATCAACAAAACTGGACTCTCTTTTATTGGCTTTGAGAATTCAATAAAATGGTGAAGCCATTTTATGAATGTAGGCGTATCCATATAGCCTTTCTCTGTAACTGCCATGCGACAACCTTGTGGTCCATCTTTGATTAGCATGGGATTTGCGCGCTTCCTCTTGTATACAAAGAACGGCGGTACGTAGCTCCCTATCGCGCTAAGGCAACAGACTACTGTGACCGTTTGGCCCTGTTCCACACTCACATTTTTTCCTACTTCTTTTTGTCCAACCTCGGACACGATTTTAGGAAGTTTAGAGGGCACAGTCTGCACGTCTGTCTCATCCATGTTGAAAATAGCGTCGGGCGAGAATTGGTAGCGGTCGTAGGCTTCCTTCAAATTTTCAAAGAAGCGAGCGATTTGGCCTCTGTAAAAGCCCATGGTTCTCGCTACGCTTGTTTTACGGGGAGTTCGCAGACTTAGCTTATGACGTCGCATAAAGGAGATTGCGTAGTCTTTTCCGGCTGTCTTCTTCTCCTTTGAGAAAGAATGAAGAATGCGATTTTCCTCAGCATAGTGAAACATCAGGTAACGAAGAGATTTGAAAGACAAACCATAAAACATTTTATTTCGAGTTTTGCAGCGGTTGATTATTTTTTCTTCTTGTTCCTTTGTTAATGTGCTCCTAAACCTGCCAAGTTTTGAAGCACCACACCTCTTCTTTAATCTATGAACAAAATATTTTGGCATACATTTTTGTTAACGTTATGCTGTTTTCTTAATAGTTAAGTTAGATTCAACTTGTTAGTTGAACAGATAGATAAGTAGATCCTAGTAGTTATCTAAGATAAATTAGATAACCTTTTCCTGACCGTCGCTTCATTAAATCCGAGCTCCAAAGCGATTTTTCTCATAGATATTCCTCTTTGAAGTAACTCCTGAGCTTAAGAAAAGAGCTCAGGAGTAAAGGGTTTAGCTTCAGTTTTCCGTTTATAGGTTCTAAAGAGTTAAACAAATTTGTTTGAAACACGAGTGACAGCCGTTGCAGGGCAAAGATCAGCATGCGTACGTTTGCCCCGAAGTCGCTGCGGATCTTTACCCCATTTAATACTTTTTAAAATTAGCAAAAATATAAACATCTAAAGATTATATTCACTCAGAAAATGTTCGTGGTACGTCTATTTAAGGGTATTAACATGTAATTCAACCATTGTAGAAGTTGCAAAAAAGCACTTGTCTACTGATTTCATACGTGAACATTCCTGAAAATATTACATCTATAATAGTAAAAAACAATTTTACCTCATAGTTGATAGACCGCTCTCGTTGTGGCTTAGACAATACAAATGTCAACTGCTACCAATTCTACCAACATTATAAACTGTTTAAAAGCACGATAAAATTTGGAGGTAAATTTAAAAACCGGGTTCGGACCTTTGCCCCACGCGGATCTTTGCCCCACTTTACCCTATATATATATATATATATATATATATATATATATATATATATATATATATATATATATATATATATATATATATATATATATAATTTGATAGACCTCGAAAATAGCGCCCTTTCAGATTTTCGCCAACAATTTTTTTGAAAATGATCAAAACTAAGTAAATCTTTTTGAAAATTCTTTTTGAAAATCTTTTTGAAAATCTTTTTGAAAATTGTTCAAAATGAAGTGCGGATGGAAACTATGTCTGCAACTTGTTATTCTGTTATTTCGTTTTAAAAATATCGCTGAAAGTACATGATTTCTGCGCTTTCACGGCTTATTGCAAAATTAAATAATATAACAGTTGATGTAGTTATAATGTGCACAAAATTCTGCGTATTTTGACATATAACATGTTTAGATTGGTGAGATATCGAAAATCGAGAATTTTTTCGATCTTCTTCGAAATCGCGATTTTCGACAGGTCATGAATATTGGCATATAATACACCAAAAGAAGCGAAATCTTACATAGATTAACAGAAAATATTCCCTTTTTTGTTTCGTTGAAACATAAGCATAAAAAATGCATTTAAATAGCCCTCGAAAATAACAACAGATACAACAAATGAATTTCAAGTTTGAGTTTTAAAAAGTTTGAGACTCAATTTCTAAAATACATATACTCTGAGTTGCCTCAAACTTAACAACACGTTCTAGCAAGGACGATATAAGACGAAATGAAACGAGACGAGACTTTTGAAACTCTCGCCTCATCTCGTTTCGTCTGAAGCCCTACTATTCACCCAATCGGGTCAACCCTACAGCAGCCTTTTTCATACCGCATTACATTCTATTTCGGGTGTTACATTAAACGTACGTCCAAGCTCCCAGATTCACTTTTACCAGGGAAATGAAGGTTGCTATTATATATTCAATGTTCGATTTTTTCTTCGTAGAGCTCTTTTATTGTACAACATGTGTTTTCTTTTTTGTTTAAACTGAGCAAAAATGTACCACTATTAGGAATCAAAAGAACCAAAAAAGTTCTGGATAAATCGTTGTGGCTAAAATATTGGAATATTGTATGGAATCAAGATTATTCATGCAAAATACAAAATAAATCCTCCCCAACAGCATGGTTTTTGTAAACACAAAAGTTGTGTAGACACAGTTATAATTAATATATATTATTATATTTAATTTATGTTAATATTAATATTAACGACATTAATATTAACGACACAAATAGTCTATATTTATCCAGGGAAGTCGAAATTCTCGCATATCTTTCTAATTTTTAATTTTACAGAAAAATGTTGTAAAGATTTTCAATAGAACTCTAAGAGTTCTGAGCTGCAAACAGGCCTGTTGCGCGATTTTTTTCTCTTCAATTCGTCGCATCGGTAAAGTCCAATTTTTCGCAAAATTTTCTATTTTTAATTTTACAGAAAAATGTTATAAGGATTTTCGAAAGAACTCTAAGAGTTCTACTGGAAACTGCCAACAGAACTGTCGCGCGATTTTTTTCTTCTCCACTTCGTCGCATTGGTGAAATCTAATTTTTCGCAAAACTTTCCAATTTTTAACTTTACAGAAAAAAAGTTATAAGGATTTTCATTTATCAGGAACAGCAAACAGAACTGTTCCGCGATTTTTTTAAATTTTCATTCAAAATATTGGGTCCCTTATTAATGCAAATATCTTTTGAACTAAGTTTTTAATCAAAAAATGACAACGGGATCTTCGATAGAACTCTTAAGGTGCTATTCAGATCCGCGAATAGAACTCTTTTTGCAATTTTCAAAATTCAATTTTTTTTTTTTGCAAAATGTCAACTTTTAGCAAAATTGATCAAGTACACCAGGACGATGGTCGAAGTACAGGAATATGTAAAAAACGCACAGTTTTTCTCAAAAGTGGAATAAGAATAAAAGGAAGTGGAAAGTGGCTCAAAAGTTGTCAAAGTTTTGACAACGTTTTTTTTTCTGTTGAAATTGTAAACTTTGACAAATGCCAAAGTCAAAAATTTGACTTTTTTTAGTGTCATTTTGACAAATATCTTAATAATAAACTTCATGTTTTGTCAAATATAATGTAAATTTTTATAGAGTTATTTTGGCAAACATTTTGTCATTTTGCTAAATATTTTATTACATCTTGTATAAAAGTTGATATTTGAATCCAAACAAATTATAGATTCTAAAATTTTGACAACGTCTTTTTTCTGTTGAAATTGTAAATTTTGATAGTTGTCAAAAATTTAACGGTTATTTTGTGTCATTTTGACAAATTTTTAATAACAAACTTCATTTTGTGTCAAATATAATGTAAATTTTCATAGTGTTATTTTGACAAACATATTGTCATTTTGATAAATATCCAAACAATTTGCAAATTTTTAAATTTTGACAACGTTTTTTTTTCAGTTTAAATTGTAAATTTTGACAGTTGTTAATGCCAGAGTCAAAAATTTGACAGTTTTTTGTGTCATTTTGACAAATATTTTAATAACAAACTTCATGTTGTGTCAAATATAATGTAAATTTTCATAGTGTTATTTTGACAAACATTTTATCATTTTGATAAATGTTTTATTACATCTTGTATCAAAGTTGATATTTGAATCCAAACAATTTATAGATTTTAAAATTTTGACAACGTTTTTCTTTCTGTTGAAATCGCAAATTTTGACAGTTGTTAATGCCAAAGTAAAAAAATTGACAGTTTTTAGTGTCATTTTGACAAATATTTGAATAACAAACTTCATGTTGTGTCAAAGAAATGTCAATTTTGATAGAGCTATTTAGACAAAAATTATTGACAAATAGTTTATTACGTTGTAGCAAATTTGATATTTGCAGATTTTAAAATTTTGACAAAGCTGTCAAAGTATTGCAAGAAAAACGTCAAAAGATTTTGTATATTTTGTTTTAAGAACTTGACGTATTCCTGACACTTTTTACGCGTGATACTGACAGATACTTCAACTCACAGATATTCAATGTAAAAAGAGTTCTACGCTTAGTTTTTTCTTGTTTCACAGCAACTACAATAACTAGACTAACTAAATTTGACAAAGTTATAGCTAACTAAATTATCTAGATAACAGTGAAAACTAGAAGGTTATATCTAGCCTAGTACTAAATCTACTAAGTTGAAAACTCTAACAACTCTAACATTTTTTTCAGTTTGGGCAAAAAGGACATCTATGTATAGATTTTTTTTATTTTCTCAAGAAGGTTATATCTAGACTAGTACTAAATCTACAGAGCTGCAAACTCTAACAATTTTTACAGTTTGGACTAAAAAGGCATCTACACTTAGTTTTTTCTCGTTTTCTCAGCAAATACAATAATTATACTAACTAAATTTGACACAGGTATAGCTAACTAAATTATCTAAATAACAGTGAAAACTAGAAGGTTCTATCTAGACTATTACTAAATCTGTAGAGCTGCAAACTCTAACAACAAACCGTTATTACAGATTGGACTAAAAGGGCTTCTACGTTAGTTTTTTCTTGTTTTCTCAGCAACTACAGAAACTAGACTAACTAAATTTAACACAGTTATAGTTAACTAAATTATCTAGATAACAGTGAAAACTAGAAGGTTATATCTAGCCTAGTACTAAATATACTGAGCTGAAAACTCTAACAACTCAAACATTTTTAATAGTTTGGACAAAAGGATATCTATGCTTAGTTTTTTCTTGTTTTCTCTGCAACTACACCCAATATACCAATTAAATTCTACACAGTTATAGCTAACTAAATTATCTAGATAAGAGTGAAAACTAGAAGGTTATATATAGAGTAGTACTAAATCTACAGAGCTGCAAAGTTTGATAACTCAAACAATATTCACAGTTTGGACTAAAAGGGCATCTACGCTTACATTTTTCTTGTTTTCTCAGCAACTACACTAACTAGACTAACTAAATTTAGACTAGTACTAAATCAACAGAGCTGCAAACTCTAACAATTTTAAGAGTTTGGACTAAAAGCGCGTCTACGCTTAGTTTTCTCTTGTTTTCTCAGCAACTACACTCACTAGACACTAGACTAACTAAATTTGACACAGTTATAGCTAAGTAAATTATCTAGATAACAGTGAAAATAAGAAGATTATATCTAGACTAGTACTAAATCTAAAGAGCTGCAAACTCAAACAATTTTTACAGTTTGGACTAAAAGGGCATCTACTCCTAGTTTTTTCTTGTTCTCGCAGCAACTACAATAACTAGACTAACTAAATTTGACACAGTCGTAGCTAACTAAATTATCTAGATAGCAGTGAAAGCTAGAAAGTTATATCTAGACTAGTACTAAATCTACAGAGCTACAAACTCTTACAACTCAAACAGTTATTACAGTTTGGACTAAAAGGGCACCTACGTTTAGTTTTTTCTTGTTTTCTCAGCAACTACACTCACTAGACTAAATAAATTTGACACAGATATAGCTAACTAAATTTTTTCTTGTTTTCTCAGCAATTACACTCACTAGACTAATTAAATTTAACACAGTTATAGTTAACTAAATTATCTAGATAACAGTGAACACTAGAAGGTTATATCTAGACTAGTACTAAATCTACAGAGTTACAAACTTTAACACCTCAAACATTTTTTACAATTTGGACCAATAGGGCATCTACGCTTAGTTTTTTCTTGTTTTCTCAACTACTACACTAACTAAACTAACTAAATTTGACGCAGTTATAGCTAACTAAATTATCTAGATAGCAGTAAAAACTAGAAGATTATATATAGACTAAGTACTAAATCTACAGAGCTGCAAACTCTAACAACTCAAACAGTTATTACAGTTTGGACTAAAAGGGCATCTACGCCTAGTTTTTTCTTGTTTTCGCAGCAACTACACTCGCTAGACTAATTAAATTTAACAGAGTTATAGTTAACTAAATTATCTAGATAACAGTGAAAACTAGAAGGTTTCATATAGACTAGTACTAAATCTACAGAGCTGCAAACTTTATTAACTCAAAAAAAAATTTACAGTTTGGACTAAAAGGGCATTTACGCTTAGTTTTTTCTAGTTTTCTCAGCAAATACACTAACTAGAATAACTAGATTTGACACAGTTATAGCTAACTAAATTATCTAGATAACAGTGAAAACTAGAAGGTTATATCTACACCAGAACTAAAACTACAGAGCTGCAAACTTTAATAGCGCAAACAAATTTTACAGTTTGGACTAAAAGGGCATCTGCGCTTAGCTTTTTCTAGTTTTCTCAGCAAATGCACTAACTAGACTAACTAAATTAGACGCAGTTATAGCTAACTAAATTATCTAGATAATAGTGAAAACTAGAAGGTTATATCTAGACTAGTACTAAATCTACAGAGCTGCAAACTTTAATAACTCAAACAATATTTACAGTTTGGACTGAAAGGGCATCTACGCTTAGTTTTTTCTTGTTTTCTCAGGAACTACACTCACTAGACTAACTCACTAGACTCAATAACCGAACCTAACCTAACCTAAACTTGATACAATTATAGCTAACTAAATTATCTAGACTACAGTGAAAACTAGAAGCTTATAATTAGACTATTAGTAAATCTGCAGAGCTGCAAACTCTAACAACTCAAACAACTATTACAGTTTGGACTAAAAGAGCATCTACGCCTAGTTTTTTCTTGTTTTCTCAGCAAATACACTAGCTAGACTAATTAAATTTAACACAGTTATAGCTAGCTAAATTATCTAGATAACAGTGAAAACTAGAAGGTTATATATAGACTAGTACTAAATCTACATAGCTGATAACTCTAACAACTTAAACAGTTATTACAGTTTGGACTAAAAGGGCATTTACGCTTAGCTTTTTCTAGTTTTCTCAGCAAATGCACTAACTAGACTAACTAAATTAGACGCAGTTATAGCTAACTAAATTATCTAGATAATAGTGAAAACTAGAAGGTTATATCTAGACTAGTACTAAATCTACAGAGCAGCAAACTTTAATAACTCAAACAATATTTACAGTTTGGACTAAAAGGGCATCTACGCTTAGTTTTTTCTTGTTTTCTCAGGAACTACACTCACTAGACTAACTCACTAGACTCAATAACCTAACCTAACCTAACCTAAAATTGATACAATTATAGCTAACTAAATTATCTAGACTACAGTGAAAACTAGAAGCTTATCATTAGACTATTAGTAAATCTGCAGAGCTGCAAACTTTAACAACTCAAACAGTTATTACAGTTTGGACTAAAAGGGCATTTACGCTTAGTTTTTTCTTGTTTTCTCTGCAACTACACTAACTAGACTAACTAAATTTGACGCAGTTATAGTTAACTAAATTATCTAGATAAAAGTGACAACTAGAAGGTTATATATAGACCAGTACTAAATCTACAGAGCTGCAACTTTAATAACTCAAACAATTTTTACAGTTTGGACCAAAAGGGCATCTACGCTTAGTTTTTTCTTGTTTTCTCAGCAAATACACTCACTAGACTAATTAAATTTAACACAGTTATAGCTAACTAATTTATCTATATAATATTGAAAACTAGAAGGTTATATCTAGAATGGTACTAAATCTACAGAGCTGCAAACTCTAAAAACTCAAACAGTTATTACAGTTTGGACTAAAAGGGCATCTACGCCTAGTTTTTTCTTGTTTTCTCAGCAAATACACTCATTAGACTAATTAAATTTAACAGAGTTATAGTTAACTTAATTATCTAGATAACAGTGAAAACTATAAGGTTATTTATAGACTAGTACTAAATCTACAGAGCTGCAAACTTTAATAACTCAAACAATATTTACAGTTTGGACTGAAAGAGTATCTACTCTTAGTTTTTTCTTGTTTTCTCAGCAACTACACTCACTGGACTTACTAAATTTCACGCAGTTATAGCTAACTAAATTATTTAGAAAACAGTGAAAACTAGAAGGTTATATATAGACTAGTACTAAATCTACAGAGCTGCAAAGTTTAATAACTCAAATAATATTTACAGTTTGGACTAAAAGGGCATCTACGCTTAGTTTTTTCTTGTTTTCTCAGCAAATACACTAACTAGACTAACTAAATTTGACGCTGTTATAGCTAATTAAATTATCTAGATAACAGTGAAAACTATATGGTTATATATAGACTAGTACTAAATCTACAGAGCTGCTAACTCTAACACCTCAAACATTTTTTTAAGTTTGGACTAAAAGGCCATCTACCCCTTGTTTTTTCTTGTTTTCTCAGCAAATACACTCACTAGACTAATTAAATGTGAAGCAGTTATAGCTAACTAAATTATCTAGATAACTGTGAAAACGAGAATGTTATATCTAGACTAGTACTCAATCTACAGAGCTGCAAACTTTAATAACTCGAACAATATTTACAGTTTGAACTAAAAGGGCATCTACGCCTAGTTTTTTCTTGTTTTCTCAGCAAACACACTTACTAGACTAACTCACTAGACACACTAACCTAACCTAACCTAACCTAACCTAGACTTGACACAATTCTAGCTAACTAAATTATCTAGATCACAGTGAAAACTAGAAGCTTAAACTTAAGCGTAAACTTAGAACCTAGACTATTACTAAATATGCAGAGCTGCAAACTCTAACAACTCAAACCGTTATTACAGTTTGGACTAAAAAGGCATCTACTCTTAGTTTTTTTTTTGTTTTGCCAGCAACTAGACTAACTAAATTTGATACAGTTATAGCTAACTAAATTATCTAGATAACAGTAAAAACTAGAAAGTTATATATAGACTAGTACTAAATCTACTGAGCTGAAAACTCTAACAAATCAAACATTTTTTGCAGCTTGGACTAAATGGGCATATACGCTTAGTTTTTTCTCATTTTCTCAGCAAATACACTAACTAGACTAACTAAATTTGACGCAGTTATAGCTAACTAAATTATCTAGATGATTTTCGGATACATTTTCTATGGAATGAAATTGATGAGGGGTGAAAATTTTGTTTCGCTCGCACTGCCCGATCCAAAAAAAAAACTATTTTTGCGGAAACGAATAATAAAATGAAATTAATTTAAAACAAGTGCTAGTAGACTAAAATGTGCTAAGATCCGTGAATAGAACTGTTTTTGCAATTTTCAAAATTTTCATTTTTTTGCAAAATGTCAATTTTTGCAGAACTTTTTGGAAAATTGATCAAGTGCTACGGAACGATGGTCGAGGTACAGGAATATGTAAAAACAGTTTATCTCAAAAGTGGAAAAAGAATGAAAGGAAGCGGAAAGTGGCTCAATTTTGGTATTTTCCATTTTGTCGCGAAATTCTGTAAAACTAATTAAATTTTTGCTACTATTTGTTACTAATTTTGCTACTAATTTTGCTAGAAAGTACTCTAGAACTATTTCATGTCTACCGGGAACTTCGATGAAATATTAGATTTTTGCAATCCGGTTGCCCACTTCACAGGACTGATCTTTCTACGGAGATAAAAAGTCAAGAATTTGTTGGTATTTCATGAATAAAAATGATCGAGAATTCCTAGATATTGTTATATTGGTGTGTCATTTAGCAATTTTGAGTTTATTTTTAATAAGATTAACAATAAGTAGAGTTAGTAACAAGATTAACAATAAGTAGGATTAAAGACCAACTTCTAATTTCTTAATGTAATTGAAAATTGGCTTGATATTTTCAGCATTGAGTGTATCATTTTGTGTACATAGAACCACAATCTCGCGAATATATCATTAAATCTCACAAAATGTACCTTCTGCAACTCTTAATTTAGGCCATTGGTCGGATAAAGCCACTATACGAGCAACAATTTCTATTGACTGACTTTATTAAGTTTATAGAATTATCTATAATGAAGTTATTAAAATTATCATTTAAACCTGCTACAAGTTCATGTCTCTCTCACGAAATGTCAAATTAAAAATATCTAACCCCTATCATCTACGTGGGTTTCAAGTAAGTGGTTTACAAATTATTATTCATAACAAGCAAAGCTGCACTCATTTCAATAGACATTAATAAACGATCTCATGAAACAAGACACATAAGTAGTTTCATTTAAAAGTCGTTTCATATAGTTAAGGCTAAAACAATTAATTCTTTAAATCTGACGAATTTATTCGAAAAAAAAAAATTACATAAATCAAAAAATCGATGTTTCAATTAAACTTTCGATGGAATAAACAAGCGAAATCAAACCGAAAATTGTGATTTTAATGAATGTAAATTGCCATTAGCGTTGATTATAAACACCAACACCGCCATAATTCCGACCACGAAAAACCCCGCGCACCAATTAATTAAAACAAAAATCCGACAATACAAAACTACCACGGATTACCAAACAATACTGGCAAAACCTGTTGTACGAATCGTTAAAATCAATAAAATCCCCATAACTATGTTAATGCATTTGCAGCTCTTCGGATCGCCGCCGTATATACATAAATACCCGTCCGACCTTGCAGCATGCATAATGGACATTTAAAATTATAAAATACACGGCATAAATCAATATTGAGGTACAGTTAACAATTTTATGCGATATAAAACGGCTCGGCACAGCTTTGCCATAATGATGTGTTTATTGCCCCCTTCCCCGGAGCTTCCCCCGCCACTGGACCGGCGTCCGAGGGGAACGACGTGGTGGGGCTGAATCGGAGAAGTGAGCGGGGGTGGGGGGCGTGGTGCGTCTTGCGCACCGACGCCCCACGAAACTAGCGACTTTCGGCGGCGGAGCGAAACAAAATGGTCGACGGCGTTTCACCGGAAGTCGCGTAGATGGCGCCGGCTGTCCTCAACAGCGCTTGAATTCAATTAGGAAAAATTCAATTAGGAAAAGTTAAAGATTTTCTTGAATTTGACCCTTAATTCTACACGGGTTTATAATTGCTATATCATTATGAGTGGAGAAATAAGTAACAAGTTTTTATAATTTTTATCGCGTCTAAAACACTAACTAGGACGCGGGGAATGATTACAAGTGCCAATTTTCTCGCTAACTAATTTCTGTGCTATTTTGTAATCTAAACACGGCACAATCTGAACAAAACAATCTTGTAACTAATATAAGACATTTGTTTGCTAATAGTTTTTAAAAAATTTATTGCAATTTCTGTCTAAACTTTCTTTACTAAGCTATTTTTTCTACTACTTTCTAAGCTATTTTTTCAGAAAATGTTCGAGTTCTCGTTGTTTAAATGCTACTACGTTTAAAAGCAAACGTTGGTTAGTTCGATTTAAGATTCTTTCGATTTGTCGCTTTTAGAGCTTTACACGAGAGTCTCGTGTCTGAGCCCGTTTCGGGCAGCCGTAACATTTTAACCCGAGATGCGACGAGACCAGAAACGAGACTCTCGCGTGAAGCCCTAGTCGCTGTTGAATGCAAAACACATTTTAATTTGGTTTGGAATACAAAACGTAAAACCGCGAGGAATCTTTAACTGAACCCGAGCAACGACGAGATCAGAAACGAGACTCTCGTGTGTAGTCCAAGTCGCTGTTGAATGCAAGAAACATTTTAATTTGGTTTGGAATACAAACCGTAAAACCGCGTGGAATCTTTAACTAAACCCAAGCAACTACGAGACCAGAAACGAGACCCTCGTGTGTAGCCATATTCGCTGTTGAATGCAAGAAACATTTTAATTTGGTTTAGAATACAAAACGTAAAACTTCGTGAAATCGTTAACTAAAACGAACATGACGCGAATATGTTCCACTTGCGAATAATAAAAAAAACTTTTTGCGACGGCAACCAACAACACAAAATCTGCATGATATTGCGGTATCTCTTGTCTGATCATTGATAACCATAGGAATCTTATCGTCTTTAGCACATTCTAGTCCAATCAATATTCGCTTTCTCGCTCCATGCAATGAATCTGAAAAAGACTTCATGCAATTGATTTCAAGGCAAAAGCCACAGTCAGCAAAAGCCAGATTAATTAAATTTTGTATTGCAAAAACTGTAACTGTAACTGTAATTGTAACTGTAACTGTAACTGTAACTGTAATTGTAACTGTAACTGTAACTGTAACTGTAACTGTAACTGTAACTGTAACTGTAACTGTAACTGTAACTGTAACTGTAACTGTAACTGTAACTGCAACTACAACTGCAACTGCAACTGCAACTGTAACTGTAATTGCAACTGCAACTGTAACTGCAACTGCAACTGTAACTGCAACTGTAACTGCAACTGTAACTGTAGCGGCAACTGTAACTGTAACTGTAACTGCAACTGCAACTGCAACTGCAACTGTAACTGCAACTGCAACTGCAACTGCAACTGCAACTGCAACTGTAACTGCTACTGCAACTGCAACTGCAACTGCAACTGCAACTGCAACTGTAACTTTAATTGCAACTGTAACTGTAACTGTAACTGCAACTGTAACTGTAATTGCAACTGTAACTGTAACTGTAACTGTAACTGTAACTGTAACTGTAACTGTAACTGTAACTGTAACTGTAACTGTAACTGTAACTGTAACTGTAACTGTAACTGTAACTGTAACGGTAACTGTAACTGTAACTGCAACTGTAACTGTAACTGCAACTGCAACTGCAACTGTAACTGTCACTGCAACTGTAACTGTAACTGTAACTGTAACTGTAACTGCAACTGCAACTGCAACTGTAACTGTAACTGTAACTGTAATTGCAACTGTAACTGTAACTGTAACTGTAACTGCAACTGCAACTGCAACTGCAACTGCAACTGCAACTGCAACTGCAACTGCAACTGTAACTGTAACTGCAACTGCAACTGCAACTGTAGCTGTAACTGTAACTGTAACTGAAACTGTAACTGTAATTGCAACTGTAACTGTAACTGTAACTGTAACGGTAACTGTAACTGTAACTGCAACTGTAACTGTAACTGCAACTGTAACTGCAACTGCAACTGCAACTGCAACTGCAACTGCAACTGCAACTGTAACTGCAACTGCAACTGCAACTGCAACTGTAGCTGTAACTGTAATTGCAACTGTAACTGTAACTGTAACTGCAACTGCAACTGCAACTGCAACTGCAACTGTAAATGTAACTGCAACTGCAACTGCAACTGTAACTGTAATTGCAACTGTAACTGTAACTGCAACTGTAACTGCAACTGCAACTGTAACTGTAACTGCAACTGCAACTGCAACTGTAACTGTAATTGCACCTGTAACTGTAATTGCAACTGCAACTGCAACTGCAACTGTAACTGTAACTGTTACTGTAACGTAACTGAAACTGTAACTGTAACTGCAACTGGAACTGCAACTGCAACTGCAACTGTAACTGCAACTGCAACTGTAACTGTAATTGCAACTGTAACTGTAACTGTAACTGTAACTGTAACTGTAACTGTAACTGTAACTGCAACTGTAACTGTAATTGTAACTGTAACTGTAACTGTAACTGTAACTGTAACTGTAACTGTAACTGTAACTGTAACTGTAACTGTAACTGTAACTGTAACTGTAACGGTAACTGTAACTGCAACTGTAACTGTAACTGCAACTGTAACTGTAACTGCAACTGTAACTGTAACTGTAACTGTAACTGCAACTGGAACTGCAACTGCAACTGTAACTGCAACTGCAACTGCAACTGTAACTGCAACTGCAACTGCAACTGCAACTGTAACTGTAATTGCAACTGTAACTGTAACTGTAACTGCAACTGTAACTGTAATTGCAACTGTAACTGCAACTGCAACTGTAACTGCAACTGCAACTGTAACTGTAATTGCAACTGCAACTGCAACTGCAACTGTAACTGTAACTGCAACTGTAACTGTAACTGCAACTGCAACTGCAACTGTAACTGCAACTGCAACTGTAACTGTAATTGCAACTGTAACTGTAATTGCAACTGCAACTGCAACTGCAACTGCAACTGTAACTGTAACTGTTACTGTAACGTAACTGAAACTGTAACTGTAACTGTAACTTTAACTGTAACTGTAACTGTAACTGCAACTGGAATTGCAACTGTAACTGCAACTGCAACTGTAACTGCAACTGCAACTGTAACTGCAACTGTAACTGTAACTGCAACTGCAACTGTAACTGTAACTGCAACTGCAACCGCAACTGTAACTGTAACTGCAACTGTAACTGTAACTGCAACTGCAACTGTAACTGCAACTGCAACTGCAACTGCAACTGTAACTGTAACTGCAACTGCAACTGCAACTGTAACTGTACGTAACTGTTCTGCTCGTACGTAATATGCTTCTTACAACTTTCGTTACGTAATATACTATTAACGATTGATAAATGAATAAGAGGAAAATGTGCATGTTTTGCAAATTTGCACAAAGAGAATGTAAGAAGGAATACTACAAAGATGTGTAAACATAATATTCAAATATCAATTTTCATGCAACGATTTGTTATCCAACCGGACTAATTCACGACGATTCCGGGCAGTGTGCGCTTTCACATTCCGGGGGAGTTTCGGGCTCCGGCGTAGTGGCACACCGGAGTGCATAAAATCCGGAGCACGGTCGCTCCGCGCCCGCTCTCATTTGCATAGCTCAGCTGTGGGGAACAATCGATGCTGAAAACAGCTTTGTTTTACTCTCTCTCCACCTTTACAATAATACCGCCGCTGGAACAACACTAACTGCGCCCCGGCAATATGCTCTTACACGCCAAATATTTGTTACGCTCGCCGCGGCAATTATTACAATAAAACAAACAAACGCTTAAATAATATGTCTAGCTGTGCATGTGTGTGTGTTTATATGGAACAATTCTATTTCTGCATTGCACGCCGCCCATCAAACGTTTTATTTTCGTTGTAAAAATCTATTTATTTCACAAACTATTCGCTCCGTGCGTAACCGCACTTAGGTTAGGTTAGGTTGGGTTTTGTTAGGTTAGGATAGGTTGGCCACCCGTGGCCAAAAAGACAACTTCGTCTCCAATAATATTGTATAAAAACAACAGGCAAAAACAAAAAATAATTAATTTAATAAAATATACAATATTTAACAGCAAAAAAAATGCCAATTCTGTCAAGTCATATCTTGTGAACGGAAGCGGCTAAGAAAATGCAATTAGTATATTTGCAACCAGCAGGGAAAACACTTTTTTATATTTACTGTCATGTCTGACATTTCTTGTTATATTTTATATTTACTGTCATTTTTTACCTTTCCTGTCATTTTCGACATTTTCTGTCATTTTTTATATTGCCTGTCATTTTTGACATTGAAATATTTGCAACCAGCAGGGAAAACAGTTTTTTATATTTACTGTCATATCTGACATTTCTTGTTATATTTTATATTTCCTGTCATTTTTTACCTTTCCTATCATTTTTGACATTTACTGTCATTTTTTATATTACCTGTCATTTTTGACATTGAAATATTTGCAACCAGCAGGGAAAACACTTTTTTATATTTACTGTCATATCTGACATTTCTTGTTATATTTTATATTTCCTGTCATTTTTTACCTTTCCTATCATTTTTGACATTTACAATCATTTTTTATATTGCCTGTCATTTTTGACATTGAAATATTTGCAACCAGCAGGGAAAACACTTTTTTATATTTACTATCATGTCTGACATTTCTTGTTATATTTTATATTTCCTGTCAATTTTTACCTTTCCTGTCATTTTTTATATTGCCTGTCATTTTTGACATTGAAATTTTCCATTCACTTATAATAATATAAAATAATATATATTATAATATAATAATAATAATATATAAATAATGATAAAATATGATTTTCATGAAAAAAGGCCCTGAAATTTTCTGAAAAAATCGCCAAAAAAATTTTGATCATTTTGATCAGGAAAAAAAAGGAAGTTGCATTTTCGGTTCTCTATTATCCTCTCGGAAAGAAAAAATCCCAGAGAAATGATTTTCGGCACATGGAAACTAGACGACAAGAAGAGAAAATGTAATCAATGTGTTGGGAAAGTTGTTTGGAAAGATTCAATTTTTTATTACGATTTCTGACATTTAAAATGTGACATTTGTTATCAAAATTTGACATTTTTCAAACTGTCATTTAAAATTCGACATTTGTTAAGATTATAAAAAATAAAATTTGATATTTGTTATCAAAATTTGACATTTTAGAAATCCTGTCGTTTAAAATTCGACATTAGTTAAAATTAAAAAAAAAATTATAACTAAAATTCGATATATGTTATCAAAGTTTGACATTTTACATTTAAAATTTGACATTTGTTATCAAAATTTGACATTTTTGAAATTCGACATTTGTTAAGATTAAACAAAAATATAAAATTTGATATTTGTTATAAAAATTTGACATTCTGTCATTTAAAATTTGACATTTGTTATCAAAATTTGACATTTTAGAGATTCTGTCATTTAAAAATTGACATTTGTTAAAATTAAAAAAAACTATAACTAAAATTCGATATTTCTTATCAAAGTTTGACATTTTTACATTTAAAATTTGACATTTGTTATAAAAATTTGACATTTTTGAGATTCTGTCATTTAAAATTCGAGATTTGTTAAGATTAAAAAAAAAAAAAAAAATGATATTTCTTATAAAAATTTGACATTATATCATTTTAAATTCGACATTTGTTATCAAAATTTGACATTTTTGAAATTCTGCCATTTAAAATTGGACATTTGTTAAAATTAAAAAAAAATCGATATTTGATATCAAAATTTGACACTCTGACATTTAAATATTTGACATTTGTTATCAAAATTTGACATTTTAGAGATTCTGTCATTTAAAATTCGACATAAGTTAAAATTTAAAAAAAATATAACTAAAATTCGATATTTGTTATGAATGTTTGACATTTTTACATATAAAATTCGACATTTGTTAGGATCAAAAAAAAAATTGATATTTGTTATAAAAATTTGACATTCTGTCATTTAAAATTTGACATTTGTTATCAAAATTTGACATTTTTTAAATTGAGTCATTCAAAATTCGACATTTGCTTAAATTAAAAAAAAATCGATATTTGTTATCAAAATTTGACATTCTGACATTTAAAATTTGATATTAGTTATCAAAATTTGACATTCTGACATTCAAAATTCGATATTTTTTTATCGAAATTTGGCATTTTTGTCATTTAAAATTCGACTCATGTTATCAATATTTGATATTTTTGACATTTGAAATTCGACATTTGTTATCCAAATTTGACATTTTTTAAATTTTGTCATTTAAAATTCGACATTTGTTAAGATTAAAAAAAATAAAATTTGATATTTGTTATAAAAATTAGACATTCTGACATTTAAAATTTGACATTTGTTAACAAACTTTGATATTGTGACATTTAAAATTCGATATTTTTATCGAAATTTGGCATTTTTGTCATTCAAAATTCGACTCGTGTTATCAATATTTGATATTTTTGACATTAAAAATATCAATTTTATAGATTATTTTTGACATTTGAAATTCGACATTTGTTATCAAAATTTGACATTTTTAAAATTTTGTCGTTTAAAATCCGACATTTGTTAAGATTAAAAAAAATAAAATTTGATCTTTGTTATAAAAATTGACATTCTGTTCTTGACATTCTGACATTTAAAATTTGACATTTCTTAACAAAATGTTTCTTTAAAAATCTTTATTATCAAACATTTTATTGAATGCAAACATTTTATTATCAAACATTATTGTTAAAACTTTGTTGTCGAACTTTTTGTTTGTGAAATTATGACTTTCTTTGTCAAGCTTTAAATTGTCACTACACCACAACTTGTCACAACATGTCATTATATACAAATAAATGCTGAATAATGACGTAACTGCTCATGAAGTTCTTAAAAGTGTCACCTTTGGCGCTAATGCTGTTGCGCCCGGAGCGAATAAACGGCACAAACATTTACAATCAAATATAAACAAACAAGACTAGAGAGAGACGATTGAAAGACTAGACTAGACAGAACAGATAAGACAGACTTGACTAGACAGAACGGACAAGAGGGACTAGACTAGACAGAACAGACTAGAGGAGCTAGAAGAGATAGACCAGATTAGACAGAACGGACTAGACAGACCAGACTAGACTAGACAGAACAGACTAGACATACCAGACCAGACAAGACGGAGCTGACTAAATACCAGATTAGACAGATTAGACTAGACAGATCAGACTAGACAGACTGGACAGACTAGACTAGAAAGATCATTCTAGATAGACGAGACTAGACATACTAGAATAGACAGACCAAGCTAGACAGACCAGACTAGACAGACCATACTAGACAGACGAGACTAGACAGACCAGACTAGATAGACCTGACTAAACAGACCGGACTAGACAGAGCAAATTAGACAGATCAGACTAAACAAAGCAAACTAAATAGACCAGACTAGACAAAGCAGACCAGGCAGACTAGACTAGACGGACCAGACTAAACAGACCATACTAGACAGACCAGAGTAGACAGACCAGACTAGATAGATCAGACTAAACAGAACAGACTAGACAGAGCAGACTAGACAGAGCAGACTAAACAAACCAAACTAGACAGACCAGACTAGACTAAACAGACCAGGCTAGATAGACCAGAATAGACAGACCAGAGTAGACATACTAGACTAGACCGACCAAGTTAGACAAACCAGACTAGACAGTCCACACTAGACAGACCAGACTAAAGAGACCAAACTAGACAGAGAAGACTAGACAGAGCAGAGTAAACGAACCAAACTAGACAGACCAGTCTAGACAGACTAGACCAGACAGAGCAGACTAGACAGACTAGATAGACCAGAATAGACAGACCAAACTAGACTAGACAGACCAAGCTAGAAAGACCAGACTAGATAGACCATACTAGACAGACCAGACTAGGCAGACCGGACTAGATAGACCAGACTAAACAGACCAGACTAGACAGAGCAGACTAGACGGATCAGACTAAACAAACCAAACTAGACAAACCAGACTAGACTAGACAGACCACAGTAGACAGACTAGACTATAGAAAACAGACAAGACAGATTAAACTAGACAGGCTCGACTAGACAGACCCAAACTAGATATCTCTGTTCTCCTTTTTAAGATAATAGACGTTAAAATTAAGGTTACTTAGTCGATAGTAGAGAAAATAAATCTTCAGTCAATTAGTCATAACTAGTTTTATGACTAATTGACTGAATATTGCACCATGTTTGTTAGCTATATTTAGCAGGCTTATAATATATGATGAAGTATTTCCAGAATTGCTCTAGCAAGAATATTCTAGCTAGTCCGTTAGTGTAGATATTTACCGACTCAAAGTTAATAATATCTAAATCTAACAACTTTTAGTATAAATGTGATACTTTAATAACTAGTCAAGTTACATCTATAAAAATCTGAACGTATTTAGTTAACTAAATTGCCTGTAAGCTAATGAAAACTAGATGTCCCTAGCTGTTTTCATTCTTGAGATCATAGACGTTAAAATTAAGCTCACTTATTAAGCTTACCCTTTAATTTGATTTAGTGCTCTAGTAGAGAAAATTTGCAAAAATGTTCTTAAAAGTCTGCAATTTAAATTACGCAGGTTAGCATAGCTAAATTCTAGTTGAATCAGTTATTGCAGATTTCCAAACTTTGACAATTTTCGATCAAACTAAATCTGTTTCAAAATTGGACAAACTTTACTACCCTCTTTATAAAACAAAAACTAATCAGAGGATTTGCGTTAAAATTAGTAAAAATGTTCTTAAAAGTCTCCGCTTTAAGCTACTCTAGTTGACTAAGTATTTTAAACACCAAATTAAAATACTAAATCTGTTTTAAAATTGGACAAATTTTACAAACCTCTATTAAACAAAACCTAATCGGAGAATATTCGCGAAACTTTGCAAAAATTTCTTAAAAGTCTCCTCTTTAAGTTGCTCCAGTTTGCATTGCTGATATCTAGTTGGATCAGTTATTACAGATTGACAAATTTTTGATCAAAGTAAATCTTTTTAAAATTGGACAAACTTTATAATTTCCTTTATAAAACCTAAACTAATCAAAGAATTTTCGCAAAAATTCGTAACTGTTCTTAAAAGTCTCCGCTTTAAGCTACTCTATTTGACTAAGATGAAGTCTAGTTGTATTAGTTATTACAGATTTCCAAACTTTTATAATTTTCGATCAAACTAAATCTGTTTCAAAATTGGACAAACTTTGCTATTTTCGACATAAAACAAAAACTAATCCAAGGATTTTCGCGAAAATTTGTAAAAATATTCTTGAAAGTGTCCCCTTTAAGATGCTCTAGTCTGAATTGCTGATATCTAGTTGGATCTGTTATTACAGATTGCCAAACCTTTGATCAAACTAAATCTTTTCAAAATTGGACAAACATTATAATTTCCTTTATAAAACCAAAGCTAATCGAAGGATTTTCGCGAAAAATCGTAAAAATGTTATTAAAAGTCTCCGCTTTAAGCTACTCTAGTTGACTAAGATGAAATCTAGTTTCATCAGTAATTACAGATTGCCAAACTTTGACAATTTTCACAGATATAGTTTGATCGAAAACTCAATCTGTTTCAAAATACGACAAACTTTACAATTGCCTTTATAAAACAAAAAATAACCGGAACATTTTCGCGAAAATTTGTAAATATGTTCTTAAAAGTTTCCCCTATAAGTTGCTCTCATTTGCATTGTTGATATCTAACTGGATCAGTTATTACAGATTGCCAAACTTTGAAAATTTTCGATCAAACTAAATCTGTTGGATTGAAAAATTGGACAAACTTTACTACCCTCTTTATAAAACAAAAACTAATCAGAGGATTATTGCGAAAATTTGTAAAAATGTTCTTAAAAGTATCCTCTTTAAGCTGCTCTAGTTTGCATTGCTGAAATCTAGTTGGATCAGTTATTACAGATTGCCAAATTTTCGAACAAACTAAATCTTCTTCAAAATTGGACAAACTTTACAATTTCCTTTATAAAACAAAAACAAATCAGAGGATTTGCGTTAAAATTAGTAAAAATGTTCTTAAAAGTCTCCGCTTTAAGCTACTCTAGTTGGCCCAGCTGAGGTCTAGTTAACCCGGAGGTTCTCGAGGGGTGCTGCGACACCCCAGGCATACGCCGCGAGCTTATGTCTGTGGTGCCGTAGCAATAATCAAGATATGTAAAAAAATGTAAATAGAAAAATACATGAGAAGGTAAACGAATTTGAATTCGTACATTTATTGCAAAATTATGCACAAATGGTTAAAATCTGTGTCTTTGAAACGGTAAGTTGATGCATGCCACTGGTGACGCTGAAAGGGCCACATGGTTTCATGTCAATCTAAGGATTCTGATACCAGGAAAATTTAAAGTTGCACGCCATTGGCGCTTTCATCGCCACCTGCTGTCGGTAGACTACAGTGAATTGTAAATGTACTACCAGATTATGCCAGCGAAGTCGCGATGGAAAGCGGTGAATAGCAATAGAGTTTTTGAAAGGATATCACATTAAAATCCTGTTCTCTTTTTAATATCGCGCAATTCAGTGCGAATAATCGAAGGCGGTAGAGTAATATTTAGATAAAAATTGTATATTGCCACATTGACCTCATTTTGGATCTGGAGTTCGCGCGTATGTTATATCTTAATTTTTCTGTCGCTTCCCGGTTTGCAACCTAATCTAACCTGGGTTAAACCAACGGTCCTTGCCACATTGTCTTATATTGGATCGAGAGTTCGCGCCACCTTGCGTATGTGGTCATGATTTTTCTGCGGCTTCGCAGTGGGCAACCTAATCTAACCTGGGTTAAACCAACGGGCCTTACCATATTATCCTAATTTGGTCACAAAAGTAAAAATGCCCCTTCTTTGAATTTCGTTTCTTAATTTACATGGGTTTAACTGGAGAACGCGGTTCGAGGTTTGCAAAAAAATTGCAATCTCAATTTCAATAAACAAACGTATGCGTTATATAAAACTGAAAGATTTTTTAATGTATCTGTTGCATTTTTCAAAATATAGTTATTTAAATATCTTACCATCTGGGCCGCTTTGAATTTGAGGGGCGGCGGGTGCCGCCGGAGCAAATATTATGCAAAATACACAAGGGGATTTGATGGAATGATCCTTTCTCTACAAATGTGTAAAATTTTATTGTTCCACGTAGCGTGAAACTTACTAAAATATTTTTTTTAACAATCGCGAATTCCAACCAAAATCGAACTAACAAAATATTAAAAAATAGCGAAAAAATGTATTAACCGTTCATAGATTTCAATGAAGCTTTTAATGAATATGGATATCCACCAGAAGTATCCGCTGATTGAATTTGAAAGCTCGGCCCCCAATGGGGGTTGCGTGGCGAATTATTTGTACTTATAGTTTTTTTGCTTTTTTTGCCTCAAAATAGAAAATTACGACCGGGATCTCCGTATGTAGTTTGTCTGTGTCTACAAGTAAGTAGTCTTTGAAAATTCTATAAAATCGTCACAAAAGTAAAAAATATAAAATGCAAAACATATTGTCTTCTAAGGAATGGGGGGTACCCTTCTCTGAATTTCGATTTTTAATTTATATTGGTTTAAATGGAGAATGCAGTATGAATTTTGCAAATAAATTTATTTTGCAATGCAAATATTGTAAAATCGTTCGATTGAGTCACAAAAGTAAAAAATTAAAAATGCAAAAATTTTTATCTTCTAAGGAAGGGGGGACCCTTCTCTAAATTTCGATTTTCATTTTACATGGGTATAAATGGAGAATGCAGTAAGAAGTTTGCAAATAAATTTAATTTGCAATGCAAATATTGTAAAATCGTTCGATTGAGTCACAAAAGTAAAAAATTAAAAATGCAAAAATTTTTATCTTCTAAGGAAGGGGGGACCCTTCTCTAAATTTCGATTTTCATTTTACATGGGTATAAATGGAGAACGCAGTAAGAAGTTTGCAAATAAATTTATTTTGCAATGCAAATATTGTAAAATCGTTCGATTTAGTCACAAATGTAAAAAATTTAAAATGCAAAAATGTTTATCTTCTAAGGAAGGGGGACCCTTCTCTAAATTTAGATTTTCATTTTACATGGGTATAAATGGAGAACGCAGTAAGAAGTTTGCAAATAAATTTATTTTGCAATGCAAATATTGTAAAATCGTTCGATTGAGTCACAAAAGTAAAAAATTAAAAATGCAAAATTTTTTATCTTCTAAGGAAGGGGGTAGAGGTGCCCTTCTCTGAATTTCGAATTTTAATTTACATGCGATTAAATGGAAAACGCAGTAAGAAGTTTGCAATTAAATTTATTTTGCAAAAACGGTTCGTTTTGGAAAGATGAACATCACAAACTTAAAAAAGTGATTAACGTGATTAATGGACGACCCCAATAGTGCCGCGAGGTTTTTGCAGCTCGACAAGGGTGCCGCGGCAAAAAAGTTTGAGAACCACTGGGTTAGTGGTTCTAGAGCTAGTTAGAGTAATAGCGTGTTCCGAAGCATTTTCTGGTTTCTGTGGCAATTTTTGCGATTTACGTTTTGCTCTCCTTAACGAATTAACTTTCTGCGGCGATAATATCGAATATTTTTTTAGCCTCTTCACGTGTGATAGAACCAGATAATATATGAATTTAATCCATCTGTTTGTAATATCTGCTTCTTGTAGACACCACATGTTGGATTTAGTTTTTAAAATGCAAGATACGACAAAACAAAGATGAGTGAAAGTTACGTAAATACCCGCTATGTGCTGTTAATGTACAAACAGAATAGTTAGAGGATGTTTATGAGTAAGTCTGATGTCAAATAAGCTTAAAGTGTAACTAACGATGTACTCAAAACTTATTTCCCCCCGCGCGGTGCGCGCGAGCGGGGGTGTAGCGTGAAGCCGCGAAACCCATCCCCGACATCCCCCTACACTTACTATATTACATGCAAATGGCAGATGATGGTCGCACTACCGAAACTTAGCGCAGACGTCTCGAAACCCCCTTGAAACCGAAACACTCTCTAATAACAGCCTAACTAATCCCGAGAGCTAACAGCAGTTTTTCGGTGACGGAAACCAGTGGCGCCGTGATCTATCCATCGGCGACTTCCCGCCAAGCTTTTTATGGCGGTTTTATGTCGGCAACGAGATCTTGTTTTTGAAGGACGCGGTGTAATGGGCCATGATATTTTCGCGAAAATTGAAACGTAGATAAACTTTTATTGCCCAAATCCCAGTGAGGGAAGGACACCAAAATACTTATCCGTTGCAATAATATATATATATAAAAAAAAACATTTAGAAGAACTCTCTGACGCAATGAATAAATCATTTGGAATAAAGCAACACGACTAGACGGTTTATCCGCTTAGTCTATTATTTTTGTTTTTGTTGTAAAATAAATCATTTCTATGTCTATTTTATTTGTTGGACAAATTATCGGGGAATTAAAAAGCGTACAAGTTGGCAAACGAGCACGTGAAACGTAATAATTATTATTTAATGTTTTCGAACACGGTTTTCATGCGACGTACACGTCGATAAAGTATCATTAATGCACAAAGCTTGTATTTCGTTTGCGGTTTTTTGCTAATATTCGCTGAAAATTCATTACCCAAGAGCAATTCGCTATTAGAAACCGAATGTGGTTGTTGCACAACGTGTGGTGCTCCATCAACTAAGAGCAGTTGTTCTCACTAAAACTAATTTATTCATTCGTTTTAGCAATTTAGGTTTCGCAAAGTTTTCGCAATTTTTAGAAAAATTAATTTTTAGTGTTTTGCTTGTTAGAGAAGTAAAATTGTCTGCTTACTGAATTCTTCGGCGTTGAATATGTAACTCACGCGTCTGAAAACAACGATCGATGTTGCCGGCGAAACGTTAGAAACGATGTTGCCGGCGAAAAAAGAAACATAACAAGATTTTTCTTGGTAGAGTCTAGGACATGTATAAATTGTAATTTGCAATGAAAACTAATTTGGTATTGAAAATTGTCTTTTTACTCCTCGCCTCCATGAAACTAACTTTCACGTTTATTTCTATTGATTCCATTTGTTTGCAACAAGAATTTATAATGCCAATTAGACTAAGTTAAAGTGGAGAGTTTTAAGAACATTTTTACAAATTCTCGCAAAAATCCTTCAATTAGTTTTTGTTTTATAAAGGCAATAGGGAATACGCATCAATTTTAAATTTGGCTCAAATATTTTTTTTCGAATCTTTATTGACCGGCTATTTGAACTATACCATTGTTTTTGTAATTAATATTTTTTTAATACTAAAAATTAATAAATAAAAGCGAGGGAAATTCAAAATTGTAAAACACAACAGCCCTTGACATAACCCTTTGACATACAATGACGTCTTTAAGACGTCACGTATATGTGATAAGATCACATGTATATGGACGCGTCAACGTCATTTTATTCATATGTCAATGGGTTAAATCAAAAGTGACGTAATATACCATGTAAACAAGTTTGTTTTGTTTACATTTTTATGTCATTGCAGTTTTTTGGTTAGAAAACAAACGTAAAAAACGTCAAGTTAAAAATGAGAACAGCTGTAGTTAACAATGGACTGAACTGTCAGTAGTAATTGACGTCATCAACAGACCGCGCGAAACTGGCGGCGTTTAAACAGCTCAAAACTTTTCTCGATTTTAAATATTTTTTTAAACTTAATTACAGCATTTTAAAGCAGTATTTATATTTTTTACGACGATATAACGGTGTAAACAGTGAATTAAAAATATAAAAAACATGCATATTCCCTATTGTAAAGTTTGTTTAATTTTGAAACAGATTTAGTTTGATCAAAAATTGTCAAAGTTTGGCAATCTGTAATAATTGATCCAACAAGATTTTAACTATGCCAACTAGAGCAGCTTAAAGTGGGGACTTTTAAGAACATTTTTACAAATTTTCGCAAAAATCCATTGATTAGTTTTTGTTTTGTAAAGTCAATTGTAAAGTTTGTTCAATTTTGAAACAGACTTAGTTTATTCAAAAATCGTCAAAGTTTGGCAATCTGTAATAACGGATCCAATTAGCTCACAGCTATGCCAACCAGAATAGCTTAATGTGGAGACTTTTAAGAACATTTTTACAAGTCTTTACAAAAATATTTGAATTAGTTTTTGATTTATAAAGGAAATTGTAAAGTTTTGTCAACTTTTGAAACAGATTTAGTTTGTTCAAAAATTGTCAAAGTTTGGCAATCTGTAATAATTGATCCAACAAGATTTTAACTATGCCAACTAGAGCAGCTTAAAGTGGGGACTTTTAAGAACATTTTTACAAATTTTCGCAAAAATCCATTGATTAGTTTTTGTTTTGTAAAGTCAATTGTAAAGTTTGTTCAATTTTGAAACAGACTTAGTTTATTCAAAAATCGTCAAAGTTTGGCAATCTGTAATAACGGATCCAATTAGCTCACAGCTATGCCAACCAGAATAGCTTAATGTGGAGACTTTTAAGAACATTTTTACAAGTCTTTACAAAAATATTTGAATTAGTTTTTGATTTATAAAGGAAATTGTAAAGTTTTGTCAACTTTTGAAACAGATTTAGTTTGTTCAAAAATTGTCAAAGTTTGGCAATCTGTAATAATTGATCCAACAAGATTTTAACTATGCCAACTAGAGCAGCTTAAAGTGGGGACTTTTAAGAATATTTTTACAAATTTTCGCAAAAATCCTTCGATTAGTTTTTGTTTTGTAAAGGCAATTGTAAAGTTTGTTCAATTTTGAAACAGACTTAGTTTAATCGAAAATCGTCAAAGTTTGGCAATCTGTAATAACTGATCCAATTAGTTCACAGCTATGCCAACTAGAATAGCTTTATGTGGAGACTTTTAAGAACATTTTTACAAGTCTTTGCAAAAATATGTTAATTAGTTTTTGATTTATAAAGGAAATTGTAAAGTTTTGTCAACTTTTGAAACAGATTTAGTTTGTTCAAAAATTGTCAAAGTTTGGCAATCTGTAATAATTGATCCAACACGATTTTAACTATGCCAACTAGAGCAGCTTAAAGTGGGGACTTTTAAGAACATTTTTACAAATAATCGCAAAAATACTTCGATTAGTTTTCGTTTTGTAAAGGCAATTGTAAAGTTTGTTCAATTTTGAAATAGACTTAGTTTAATCGAAAATCGTCAAAGTTTGGCAATCTGTAATAACTGATCCAATTAGCTCACAACTATGCCAACTAGAATAGCTTAATGTGGAGACTCTTAAGAACATTTTTACAAGTCTTTGCAAAAATATTTTAATTAGTTTTTGATTTATAAAGGAAATTGTAAAGTTTTGTCAACTTTTGAAACAAAGTTTGGCAATCTGTAATAATTGATCCAACTAGATTTTAGCTATACCATCTGGAGCAATTTAAAGTGGAGACTTTTAGGAACATTTGCACAAAATTCCGCGAAAATCATTTAATTCGTTTTTGTTTTATAACGAAAATTTTTATACTCTATGGTCTGTCTAGTTTCGACTATCTAGTTTGGTCCGTCTAGCCTGGTCTGTCTAGCGAAGTCTGTCTTGCCGGATCTATCTAGTCTGGTCTGGCTAGTCTGGTCCGTCTGGTCTGGCCTGTATAGTCTGGCCTGTTTAGTCTGGTTTGTCTAAGCTGGTTTGTCTAGTATGGTCTGTCTAGTCTGGTTTGTCTAGTCTAGTCTGGTCTGTCTATCCTGACTGGTCTGTCTAGTCTTTAAAGTTTGTCCAAATTTGAAACAGATTTAGTTTGATCGAAAATCGTCAAAGTATGAGAATCCGTAATAACTGACCCAACTAAGATTTCACATATGCCAACTAGAGTAGCTTAAAGCAGAGACTTTTAAGAACATTTTAACAAATCTTAGCGAAAATCTTTCGATTAGTTTTTGTTTTATAAAGGAAATTGTATAGTTTGTCCAATATTTAAAAAGATTTAGTTTGATCGAAAACTGTCAAAATTTGATCATCAAATTACAAAATCTGTAATAGCTGATCCAACTAGACCTCATCTATGCAAACTAAAAAAAAAGTTAAGTAAGCTTAACTTTAACGTCTATGCTCATAGGAAGGAGAATAGTTTGAGACATCTAGCTTTGGTCTGATTAATCTAGTCTGTCAAGTCTGGTCCGTCTAGTCTCGTCTGTCTAGTCTGGTCTGTTTACTCTGATCTGTCTAGTCTGGTCTATCTAGTCTGGTCTGTCTAACACAAACTGTCCGAATTCTTCCGCAGCGTCGATCAAGCGCTCTCCCAACGACAAGGAGCCTTCCCTGCGCAACGACGACCGCGTCCGCGACCTCAAAGTCTCCTCCGAGGAATCCTTCACCAACACCAACACCGAAGACACGCTCGACACCAGACGAATGTCGGCAGGCAAGGAAAAATATAGAATAATATATAATATAATGTACAAAAACTCCTAGGAAAAAATCAAAGAAATCTGTTTTGACCATTGATGCGCTTTTCCCGGAGAAACCGGAGGAGTGAAGGACTTCGTGCGCGAAGTAGGAGATTGCGAATAAGGATCAGAACGAGAATAAGGATAACAAGGAGAAGAAGGACAAGAAGTCCCCCTTAGCCGAAGAAAACCAAATGTGGGGCAGACAAGAATCCGTGCGAGATTCGGTAAGCCCAGACGAGAATTTCGCGATTTCACCGTCTACGAAGTCATGAGATCGACGACGAAGAAACCACTTAAGGTGACCGACGTCACCGAGGGTGTCTTCGTGGTTAAGAAGCGTCCCTATTCATCCGTAGCGTTCGTCCGCTCGCCAAAACTCAAAATTGCTTTTCTTTTTATTAAATTTGTGTTTTTCTCAAAAAAAGGTCTGGTCTGTCTAGTCTGGTATGTCTCCTCTGATCTGTCTACTCTGGTCTGTCTATTCTGGTCTGTCTAGTTTTGGCCTATCTAGTGTGGTCTGTCTAACCAGGTCTGTCTAGCCTGGTCTGCCTTGCCTGCTCTGTCTTGCCCGCCCTGTCTAGTCTGGTCGGTCTAGCCTGGTCTGTCTAGTCTGGTCTCTCTAGTCTGGTCTGTCTAGTCTGGTCGGTCTAGTCTTGTCTGTCTAATCTTGTCTGTCTAATCTGGTCTGTCTATTCTAGTCTGTCTAATCTGGTCTGTCTATTCTGGTCTGTCTAGTCTAGTCTGTCTAGTCTGGGTTGTCTAGTCTCTTCTGTCTTTTTTTAAAATCATTTATTATATAATAATAATAATACAGAACATAAAACATGACACCCCGGACCCGCTCTTCGCATTACTGCTGGGTGTATGTCCTATTCTACATTGTGGATATGTTCAGATGCCTCCTCACTGCGGCTTGTCGTAGCTTATGTCTTCCTCCTTTTGGGTTATTATGTCTTTTATCGCTTTTTTCGCGTTGCCCCAGTTCTTTTCTGTTCTTAACATGTTGTCTGTTATTGTTCTTGGCTCTAACGGTCCTTTCTTCATTATCGTTGCTCGTTCGCGTTCCCATCTGTCGCAGACGAATAGGGTGTGGTACACGCTGTCGTCCTCTTCGCAGTAGTCACACTGTGCTTCTCTTGTTTTGCCAATGCTGTGCAAGTAGTCCTTGAAACATCTCTGTCCCGTGAGAATCTGTGTCAGGTGGAAGTTGGGTTCTCCGTGCTTTCTGTCTTTCCATTTGATTCGGTATGGGATTAATAATCTGGTCCATTGTCCCCTTTCTGTATGCTCCCATTTTCTTTGCCATTCCTTACGAGTATTTTGCCTGGCTGTTTCTTTTTTCACTTTGTCTCGGCCTGCAAGGTAGCAAGATATGCGTTCTTGCGCAGTCAGCTCGATGGGGACGATACCGGCGATTACAAGAGCTGCGTCTCTAGATACGGTACTGTATGCACTGCAAACCCGTAGTGCCATTTTTCTTTGTACCTTGGCCAGTTGCTGCTTCTTTCTTTCTGTCAGTGCCTCAGCCCACACGGGAGCCCCGTACAACATGATGGAGAGGGCCACTGAGCTAAGCAGCCTGCGTTTGCTGCATTTTGGACCTCCGACGATTGGCATCAGCTTTTGTAGCGCGTATGCGGTTTTTCCTTTTTTTCCTGGGCATGCATACATCGCATGCTCTATTAATTTTTCTAATAAGTTCCTCCGCACTCACTGTTGGTTCCTTCATTTCGTGTGACAGTTGACTACTGAATTTTTCCTCGTTTATCTTTTTCAGGTTCCATCCAGGTTTCATTTCTAGGTATTGTTTATGCTGTTTGGTCCGGGGTTCATTCGTAACTGTGAATACTATATATTTGTGGTCACTGAGGGATTCTTTGTCGAGAACCATCCATCCTGTAATTCTGTTCGCGATTTTCTCTGTCGCGAATGTTAGATCTATTATCGATCCGGATTTCAACATCTCGAAGTTACCTTTGATTCCCTCATTCTGGATAAAGACGTCAGTTTCAGCTGCCCAGTCTGTTATCATATCACCTTGATGGTCTATTTTTTGAGATCTCCACTCCGTTGATTTAGCGTTGAAATCACCTGCTACAACAATTTCTATTATCGTTCCTCTCATATCGCTGCTTAGTGCAGCAAGGGATGTTGCCAGTTGTATGAAGGTCTCGTTCGGTGAGAAGTAGCAGCTATACAGTCTAAACTGTTGCACTTCTACCCAAACGAAGCCTGTCCCACTGCCTGAACGTGTAACTGCCATTTTTTATTTTTAATAAGTATTGATGTGTCTTTCTTTTCACCAGTGAACTATTCCGCGTTATTTACTGATTTTTTGTTTGGTTCGCTTAACACTAAGATGTCAGCTTGTAATTCTTCTGCTGCGGCATTTAGCATGTCATGTGCTGCGCGACATCTGTTTATATTGATTTGTATGATAAGCATTTTTTTGTTTGTTTGTTGTTTCTCGCCATATCATCATAGCCTATGACGATGACACTCTTCTGCTTTGCAGAAGTAACAGCATTGTGGGACTAAAGGAGATCACCGATCGTGCGTTGGCAAGTCTTCAACAATGGTCAGCCGACTGTCGACTAAATTTCAATCCAAAAAAAGAAACTGAAGCCCTATTCTTAGGCAGATCATTAAGACCGACAAGTCCCCTTTTCACTATTGGGAACACAAAGATAAAATGCCAAGATCATCTCAAGTATTTGGGTGTCATAATTGATAGATCACTTAACTTTAAGGAACCCATAAAGCTTGCATGTGGTAACGTGAAACAATTTAGTCAACGATTGGGTTTTGCCGTGAAGAAGGAAGAGCAGAAATAATAGACATATATCATGGTGTTCGCGCCAATTTTAGCGCATCCAGATTTTTAAATTTAGTTGTTTGAATTAACTTCGGCTCCAATCAATCGAAGAGGCAAAGGTGTATCGATCGGTGTCGAAGTCGCGCGAATTAATAATCTTTTTCGCGAATTGATTAAATTAATCAGTTCGCTGCGTAGAGTCGACTAAGTACGCTCGGCGAGTGTGAACGCCGATAACGCAAAAACGTGAAACCCACGCCGACTGGCACATGTGCGTATTTTAGAATTCCCAATCCAAACTAACCAGTGGGTGATCACGAGCCCCAAGGGCTGAAGCGGAGCCGGACGTCCCGAAGACGCCGATTTAAGGGAACACATCGACCTTTTCTTCCCATTTCCTCCCTTAGAAGAAGCGCCGGAAGGAGGATTCCACGTGGCGGAGACGCTGTTCCCACACAGGTAAGTGATTTAACCAGCCTGTGTTTTGTTTGGAAATTTTGAAATTTAGAGAGACACGGTCCGAACACATGGTGCGATTGAACCAGCGTTACTGTATGGAGCTCCTATTTGGCACCGGTCTTGCGGTGTTAAAGGAAAGCTTAAGCTATTGGGAGTACAGCGCCTCACTAATATCCGTACAGCCAAGGCATATCGCACAGTCTGCGTGACATCCGGTATTATTCCGGTTGACATCCGCCTAAACAGTTGGCACTTTATAGCTCGTATTCCAGTGCAGATGATTTATTAATTAGAGTCTTGGGCTTAGGTCTAACCTCAGCTGATTTCAAACCTACCATCAACACGCAGGCATTTCTCCACTCTACGAAGCTGTCATTGATCAATTACCATCTAACACTTACGAATCTCCTCCAACTTCGGGTGTATACGGACGGTTCAAAATCCAACAGTGGTACAGGGGCTGCCTTTATAGTCTTCTTTGGCTATATTATAAGCAGTTTAGACTAGAGTATTACTGCTCTATATTCCAGGCGGAGTTTATAGCCATACAACACGCCTTGCGTTATGTGGACGAGCAATCCAACTGCTCCTGCTCTATTTTATGTGAAAGCCGCTCCGTTCTTGACGCATTGAAAAACATGAAATCGTCCAGTGAATTGTTAATGGAAACCTGGAAAATAGTTGCTCGTTCATCGAAGAGGATCAAGCTCCAATGGTACTGGGTTAAAGCTCACGCTGGAATCGAGGATAATGAGAGAGCAGAGAGGCTTAAAGAACTTGCAGCAGAAATGGAATATCTCCCAATCGCTTAGAGCAGATTGCCTAGGCAAGCACTTATATCGAATTCCAGGGAACACTTCATTCAGAGCAAATCTCTGGCAGGAGAGATAGTGGACTGCTAAAACAGGATTGTGGACCAAGACGTTTATACCATCCTAGGAAAAGCTTTAACGTCAGTCTGTCACACCACTAGGTTCAATTAATAACTGGCCATGGTAACTTCAAGGCGTATCTTCACAGATTTGGGAGGAGGGATTCTCCGTGTGGTGAAAACGCACACTGCGGAACACGTCACCTTTTCGTGCCCAGATACCGCACAGTGGAGAAAAACTCTGGAGCTAGACTACGAACAAAATGGCCTTACCTGGCCTAATAACCAAGAGCAGCTTAAGTCAATCAAAAAGACTAAAGAGTGGTTGCTTACCTTCGAAAATAATGCGAAAAAACTAACCAGACTAAACCACGACAGTCGGCTTAGTTAAAAAAAAGATGAATATGATATAAACTGAAAATAGGTCTTGGCATCAGTAGATTAAGAAACGCAACCAGCATAGTGTCGAGCTCGACGTAATGCTGACTTTCATATGCACACATATGAGAAATCAAACATATAGGCTAGTATGGTCTAGTATGGTCTGTCTAGTCTGGACTGTCTAGTCTGTTATGTCTAGTCTGGTCTGTCTAGTCTGGTCTGTAGAGCCTGGTCTGTCTAGTTTGGTTATGTCTAGTCTGGTCTGTCTAGTCTGGTCTGTCAAGTCTGGTCTATCTAATCTGGTCTGTCTAGTCTGGTCTGTAGAGTCGGGTTTGTCTAGTCTGGTCTGTCTAGTCTGGTCTGTCTAGTCTGGTCTGTCTAGTCTGGTCTGTCTAGTCTGGTCTGTCTAGTCTGGTCTGTCTAGTCTGGTCTGTCTAGTCTGGTCTGTCTAGTCTGGTCTGTCTAGCCTGGTCTGTCCAGTCTGGTCTATCTAATCTGGTCTGTCTAGTCTGGTATGTAGAGTCGGGTTTGTCTAGTCTGGTCTGTCTAGTCTGGTCTGTCTAGTCTGGTCGGTCTAGTCTGGTCTGTCTAGTCTGGTCTGTCTAGTCTGGTCTGTCTAGTCTGGTCTGTCTAGTCTGGTCTGTCTAGTCTGGACTGTCTAGTCTGGTACGTTTAGTCTGGTACGTTTAGTCTGGTCTGTCTAGTCTGGTCTGTCTAGTCTGGTCTGTCTAGTCTGGTCTGTCTAGTCTGGTCTGTCTAGTCTGGTCTGTCTAGTCTGGTCTGTCTAGTCTGGTCTGTCTAGTCTGGTCTGTCTAGTCTGGTCTGTCTAGTCTGGTCTGTCTAGTCTGGTCTGTCTAGTCTGGTCTGTCTAGTCTGGTCTGTCTAGTCTGGTCTGTCTAGTCTGGTCTGTCTAGTCTGGTCTGTCTAGTCTGGTGTGTCTAGTCTGGTCTGTCTAATCTGGTCTGTCTAGTCTGGTCTGTCTAGTGTGGTCTATCAAATCTGGTCTGTCCAGTCTAGTGTCTGTTCTATCTACTCTTGTCTCTCTAGTCTAGCCTGTTTAGCCTGGTCTGTCTAGGCTGGTTTGTCTTGTCTATTCTATCTAGTCTGGTCTATCAAGACTAGCCTGTCCAGCCTGGTATATCTAGGTTGGTATGTCTAGGCTGGTCTGTCTAGGCTGGTTTGTCTAAACTGGTCTATCTAGTCTGGTCTGTAGAGCCTGGTCTGTCTAGTTTGGTTATGTCTAGTCTGGTCTGTCTAGTCTGGTCTGTTTAGTCTGGTCTGTCTAGTCTGGTCTGTCTAGTCTGGTCTATCTAATCTGGTCTGTCTATTCTGGTCTTTAGAGTCGGGTTTGTCTAGTCTGGTCTGTCTAGTCTGGTGTGTCTAGTACGGTCTGTCTAGTCTGGTCTGTCTAGTCTGGTCTGTCTAGTCTGGTGTGTCTAGTCTCGTCTGTCTAGCCTCGCCTGTCTAGTCTCGCCTGTCTAGTCTCGCCTGTCTAGTCTGGTCTGTCTAGTCTGGTCTGTCTAGGCTGGTCTGTCTAGTACGGTCTGTCTAGTCTGGTCTGTCTAGTCTCATCTGTCTAGTCTGGTCTGTCCAGTACGGTCTGTCTAGTCTGGTCTGTCTAGTCTGGTGTGTCTAGTACGGTCTGTCTAGTCTGGTCTGTCTAGTCTGGTCTGTCTAGTCTGGTGTGTCTAGTCTCGTCTGTCTAGTCTCGCCTGTCTAGTCTCGCCTGTCTAGTCTCGCCTGTGTAGTCTGGTCTGTCTAGTCTGGTCTGTCTAGGCTGGTCTGTCTAGTACGGTCTGTCTAATCTGGTCTGTCTAGTCAGGTCTGTCTAGTCTGGTCTGTCTAGTCTGGTCTGTCTAGTGTGGTCTATCTAATCTGGTCTGTCTAGTACGGTCTGTCTAATCTCGTCTGTCTAGGCTGGTCTGTCTAGTACGGTCTGTCTAGTCTGGTCTGTCTAGTCTGGTATGTCTAGTCTCGTCTGTCTAGTCTCGCTTGTCTAGTCTCGCCTGTCTAGTCTGGTCTGTCTAGTCTGGTCTGTCTAGGCTGGTCTGTCTAGTACGGTCTGTCTAGTCTGGTCTGTCTAGTCTGGTCTGTCTAGTCTGGTCTGTCTAGTCTGGTCTGTCTAGTCTGGTCAGTCTAGTCTGGTCTGTCTAGTGTCGTCAATCTAATCTGGTCTGTCCAGTCTAGTGTCTGTTCTATCTACTCTGGTCTAGGCTGTTTTGTCTTGACTATTATATCTAGTCTGGTCTATCAAGACCAGCCTGGTATATCTAGGTTGGTCTGTCTAGACTGGTTTGTCTAAACTGGTCTATCTAGTCTGGTCTGTCTAGTCTGGTCTGTCTAGTGTGGTCTATCTAATCTGGTCTGTCCAGTCTAGTGTCTGTTCTATCTACTCTGGTCTAGGCTGTTTTGTCTTGTCTATTCTATCTAGTCTGGTCTATCAAGACCAGCCTGGTATATCTAGGTTGGTCTGTCTAGGCTGGTCTGTCTAAACTGGTCTATCTAGTCTGGTCTGTCTAGGCTGGTCTGTCTAGTACGGTCTGTCTAGTCTGGTCTGTCTAGTCTGGTCTGTCTAGTCTGGTCTGTCTTGTCTCGTCTGTCTAGTCTCGCCTGTCTAGTCTGGTCTGTCTAGTCTGGTCTGTCTAGGCTGGTTTGTCTAGTACGGTCTGTCTAGTCTGGTTTGTCTACACTGTTCTGTCCATTTTGGTCTGTCTAGTTTGGCTTATCTAAGTTGGTCTGTCTAGCCTGGTCTGTCTAGCCAAGTCTGTCTTGCCTGCTCTGTATTGCCTGATCTGTCTAGTCTGGTCTGCCTAGTCTGGTCCGTTTGGTCTGGCCTGTCTAGTCTGGCCTGCCCAGTCTGGTCTGTCTAGTCTGGTTTGTCTAATATGGTCTGTCTCTGGTCTGTCTAGTCTGGTCTGTCTAGGCTGGTCTGTCTAATATGGTCTGTTTAGGCTGGTCTGTCTACTCTGGTCTGTCTTTTCTGGTCTGTCTAGTTTGGCCTATCTAGTCTGGTCCCTCTATCCTGGTCTGTCTAGCCAGGTCTGTCTAGTCTGGTCTGCCTAGTCTGGTCTGTCTAGTCTGGCCTATCTATTCTTGTCTGTATAGTCTTGTCTGTGTAGTCTTGTCTATTTATATTAGGGAATAGAATAAAATGTTTCCCTGTGCATAGATTTGTGGTGTTTTGTGTATTCCGTGAATGAGAGATGTTGTGGCAGTTTTTCGTGTATGACGTCCGTGAGATGTGGGAGCGAGGAAGATAGAATTGGCCGGATCGTATAATAGAGACGGGCGTCGGGACGCGCAGCGCGGAAGTCCTGCATAAGATGGCGTATATCAAAAATCGACGCTAACGAGAAGCGCACGTGACGGAGGCGACGCAGGCGCGCCGTCTCTATGGAAACGACACCTCCGTCGGGAGTGTCGATACGGGGCCCCTAGCCGCCAGACCGAAATCCAGCAACGGCGAAATAAAAACCGAAAATGTTTTCGCTTTTTTCTAGTCGATGGCGGGCGGCTGATTAAGTTGACTTATTTGCCACTAAATGACACGCTCCGGCGGACGCATTGTGATATAGTCCACTTGTTCAACTTAAACTAACCGACTCTCTCTCGGACCCTTTGCGCTATGCAAATTTATTGCCCCCAAATTGAATTATAAATTTGAATAACAATAACGCATGACGTAACTGTAGATTTAGGGTTTTACGCGTTGCAACTTATCGCTCGGGCGGATAGTTTACGCGATAGCTACGCTTCAATGTTTTATTACTAATTGAAAACAAAATATCACAAACAAACCCCAAAGCCCCCCCAAATTCATGTCTTTAGTTTAACATTTACAAAATATTTTATAAATTCGCAATGCAATAAACGATATAAAAGAAAGGAAACAGTTAGCGAAATCATCAACACAGGAAATTGTTATCAACAAAAACAAGTTACAAACAAGAAAAATTGTTATCAGCACGGGAAAAACTACACTTTAAAAATGACAGTTTCAAATAGTAGCAGCGACTTTACGAATTTGAAACTGTAAAAACTACAAATTATGTTTTGTTAAAATTACAGTTTCCGAAAACTACACTTTAAAAATTACAGTTTCAAATACTCGCAGCGAATTTGAAACTGTAAAAACCACAAATTGCATCTGTTAAAATTACAGTTTCCGAAAACTACACTTTAAAAATTACAGCTTCAAATACTCGCAGCGAATTTGAAACTGTAAAAACTACAATTTGCATCTGTTAAAATTACAGTTTCCGAAAACTACACTTTAAAAATTACAGTTTCAAATAGTCGCAGCGAATTTGAAACTGTAAAAGCTACAAATTGCTTTTGTTAAAATTACAGTTTCCGATTTTATTAGTGAATAAGTTTTAAAAATTACAGTGTACGACTGCCATCTTTGCAAATTGGTATTTGTAAGGCCGCTGCTACTATTTAAACTGTAATTTTTAAAGTGTAGCTTTTTCCGCGAGTCATTCGCATTAAAATTTTAGCTCAAGATGGAAAAAAAAGAGGAGAAATTGAACAAAAATTAAATATTTTACGTGAAATTGAAAAGGGTAAGACATTGTTTTTAAATCTTAACTTCTTATCCTGATAGCATCATAATTTGAAATCAACTTTTTTGAATGTTCGCTGTATTAATTAATATCCCACGCCGTTCATTAAGATCTGAAAACGTTTTCGAAACCTCTTTATTCGCAGCTTGCAGGTTGAAAGTTCCCATCGATCGCGAGCGCTTCAAATATAAAACCGCATAAGTAAAAGCAGTATTTTTCAGAATGGGGCCAACGCTCCAATTTCCTCGATGAAATATATCCCGACTGGGGGGCATACACACAAGCGAAAGTGAGTCCAGGTTGGGTGAGGTTAGGTCCACCGGCGTCCTCATGTAAAATGCATAAGATGGCGGCCGGGGAACGCTGCCTGCATGAGAATCACAGCTAAACAAACGGCGCACACAGCTGATTATGCACTTGTGCCCATCATGGGCAAGATTTTTTTTTGCAAACATAAACGCAAAGAAAAAACGGAGATTATATACAGACGCACCTCGTACATCGCGTTTTGAAGACATTGAGATGGAATTATGGAATTTTATACTTCACATTAGTCGGATTAGATTAATGGCTAGCTCTAAACGGATCGCTTTATACACACCAACATGGTTAGAACGCACAACGATAGATTGCTCCGCATCACATTTTAACATAATCTCTTTGAATTTTCTTATAAAACCTCATCTGACAATTTATCCTCTCATATCGTTAAATGCTAATATTCCCTTGCAATTCATTTAAAACGAAGATTTAGACGAATGCAGAAAACAGAACACAAGCTAAATTACCGAATATTATCCGCAATTTGTTCTAAAGCTTAGACCGTACTAGGTTTTTTCTCCCCGCGAGCGGTAACCGTTATAACCGCGAAACCGCCAGTGAAACACACAGTAAATCATCATTCATCCTGAAGCGCCCAATCGCGTCCACTGCTGGACATAGGTCCCCCGTAGCTTTCTCCATCCTGCCCGATCCTGTGCTGCCTCTATCCAGTTGGTCTTTATCCTTTTGATGTCGTGGGTCTATCTGGTTTGATGGACGGCCTCTACTTCTGTATGCGTCTTGGCGAGGTCTCCATTCAAGTAGGTGGTACTCTTGTGTATGGTACGTGGTACTACTGTGGTACTGTATGTGGTACTACTGTGGTACTGTATGTGTTACTACTGTGGTACTGTATGTGGTACTACTGTAGTACTGTATGTGGTACTACTGTGGTATTGTATGTGGTACTACCGTGGTCTGAACAGTACGCTATGGGAAAGATCAGTCGCGAGAAAAAACCGCAAGTGAGCCCGCTTGTATTAGCTTACTTGAGTCACGAAATCTCGCGATTAAAAACCGCGGCGGTTTAGCCGTAGTGTGGCCTAGGCCTTAAGAAAAATCTTAACAATAACAATCACGAGATAACTCACAATCGACGACGAGATACCTTGTGGCAATCACACAGCAGCTCCAACTGAAGCCACAAAGCTCTTGTATAACTGACGATCTGTCCAGTCGTATAATGTGTGTGACTCCATAAAATTTGTTGCTCTTTCTACACACAGTTGAGTTCTAGTTCTTTCATCTTAAATTATTCATCCTCTGGGTTACAGAAACACTACAACCCTTGGCAGGTCTTGGCTGCGTTAACCATTTGCCTCCATCGGTCCCGGTCCTACATGACCTCCTTCCAGTCATATACCTGCACAGTTTGTAGATCTTTTAAAACGTTGTCGTCCCATCTAATTCTCGGCTGCCCCAGCGGTCTCTTTCTTGCTGCGTTTTTTGCTTTCTTGCTGGCATGTTAAACTATTCTTCTTCTGGGTAACACTACAACCCTTGCCGGGTCTTGCCTGCGTTAACGTATTGCCTCCATCGGTCCCGGTCCAACTTGTCCCCCTTCCAGTCATATACCTGCATAGTCTGTAGATCTTTTAAAATGCTATCCTTCCATCTGATTCTTGCCCGCCCCAGCGGTCTCTTTCTTGCTTTCTTACTGGCATCTTAACCCTTTGTTGACCGACGATACTTTCAAGTTCACGGAAATTACAGTTCAAAGCAAGTCAGCTTTGGACCCGACTGGGCAACTAATGATTAAACTATTGTGAAGATTAACCCTTTCACCACTGTCGGGACATATATATCCCAGGGCAAAGAATAAACTTCTATAAGACAAATACGTCCCGAAATCGCATTTAATATGAGATAATCTTCGGGCGGAAAGACCTAGTGGTCGATAGCCTTTTGTAGACTTTTTGTTTTCAATAAATATTTCTTCTTCTTCTTCCAGAAATCTTGGGCATATAGAGTGGTGGAAGGGTTAAAGAAAGAATTGCTTTCTACACAGCTGAGTTTTAACTCTCTCATTGTGAACTATTGTGAGGTTTAAAGGGGCATTAGAATATCGACACAGTGGCCGAGTTTGTGGAAATACTTCGCGCCACGTCATTAGGGATTGGCGCGGGGCGACGGGGGTGGCGCGCCGCGGCCGCAGTAAATGTATTTAAATGTATGCGGCATTAATTCAGAACGCGGCGCTTACAGCTGACTGAGTCCTGTTTGTAAACACACCGCTATGACGACTGATCCAACGGCGGCACCGCCGCCGCCGTCGGATACACATCGCCGCTCATCACGCGATCACATAGAGTTCGAAAATGCGTGTAGGCTACACTGTGTGTGTGTCTTGAGATCAAATATCTTTTCGTGATCTTACCGTGAGATTTAAGACAAAGTTGTTTCAGCAATAACTTTAAAATCAAATTAATGAAAACATTCATAATTTAGCCTTGACTGAATCTTGACACAAACTCTAGTCTAGTCTAGTTTTGTCTAGTCTAGTCTAGTCTAGACACACAATCTAGTTTAAAGGTGCTTTGGCAAATTTTGGCGGAAATCCGTCCGTCCGTTTGTCAGTTACAAAAGTTTCAATTTGTATTTGGCAAATCTTGCCAAATTTGCAATTTTGAGTCTCAAAAATTTGCACGTATATTTCTCAAAGTTTAAACTTTAAATTTGCAAAGTTTCAATAAAAGCAACACGTGGGTTTCTCCGTCACAAATTTTTGAATTTACAGATGAGTTTTCCAAAAAGATTTGTTTGCAACATTTTCAAAACGCGATTTCAGAGAAACCAAAGTTTACAAATTTTTGAAAATTTGCAAGATCAATCCGAACAGTTCAAAGCTACTTTTGGCAAGTTTTGGCCGAAATCCGTCGGTAAATTTGTCTGTTACAAAAGTTTAAGTTTTTAATTTCCAAATCTTGCCAAATTTGCAATTTTAATTTTTGAGTTTCAAAAATTTGCAAGTGGATTTCTAAAGGTTTAAATTTGCAAAGTTTCAATAAAATCCGCACGTCGGTTTCTCCGTGTCAAATTTTTGTTTTGGCGAAAATCCGTCCGTCCGTTTGTTACAAACGTTTAAATTTTTATTTCCCAAAACTTATCAAATTTGCAATTTTAAATTTTGAGTTTCAAAAATTTGCAAATATATTCCGCAAAGTTTAAACTTTAAATTTGCAAAGTTTCAATAAAATCCACACATCGGTTTCTCCGTGACAAATTCTGGAATTTACAGATGGATTTTCCAAAAATGATTTTTTTGCAACATTTTCAAAACGCGATTTTAGAGAAACCAAAATTTGCAAATTTTTTAAAATTCGCGTGATAAATCCGAACAGTACAAAGCTACTTTTGGCAAGTTTTGGCCGAAATCCGTCCGTAAATTTGTCTGTTACAAAAGTTTGAATTTTTATTTGCCAAATCTTGCCAAATTTGCATTTTTAAATTTTGATTTTCAAAAATTTGCACGTATAGTACTCTAGGTGTAAACTTTTAATTTGCAAAGCTTTTATAAAATTCGCAAGTCCGTTTCTCCGTCAAAAATTTTTGAATTTACAGATGGATTTTCCAAAAATGTTTTGTTTGCAATATTTTCAAAACGCGATTTCGGAGACACCAAAATTTGCAAATTTTTGAAAATTTGCACGATCAATCCAAACGGTCCAAAGCTGTTTTTGGCTAGTTTTGGCGAAAATCCGTCCGTCCATTTGTCTGTTACAAAAGTTTCAATTTTTATTTGCCAAATCTTGCCAAATATGCAATTTTAAATTTTAAGTTTCAAAAATTTGCACGTATATTCCCCAAGGTTTAAAGTTTAAATTTGAAAACTTTCAATAAAATCCGCACGTCGGCTTCTCTGTGACAAATTTTTGAATTTATAGATGAATCTTCCAAAAATGTTTTTTTTGCAACATTTTCAAAACGCGATTTCAGAGAAACCAAAATGTGCGAATTTTTTAAAAATTGCATGAACAATCCAAATAGTCCAAAGCTATTTTTGGCAAGTTATGGCAATAATCCGTCCGTCCATTTGTCTGTTACAAAAGTTGTAATTTTTATTTGCCAAAACTTGCCAAATTTGCAATTTTAAATTTAGAGTCTCAAAAATTTGCACGTATATTCCTCAAGGTTTAAAATTTAAACTTGAAAAGTTTCAATAAAATCTGCAGGTATCTCCGGGACAAATTTTAGAATTTACAGATGAATTTTCCTAAAATGTTCTGTTTGCAACGTTTTCAAAACGCGATTTGAGAAAAAGCAAAATTTGCAAAATTTTGAAAATTTGCTCGAACAATCCAAACAATCCATAGCTGTTTTTGGCAAATTTTGGCGAAAATCCTTTCGTCCATTTGTCTCTTACTAAACTTTCATTTTTTATTTGCCCAATCTTGCAAAATTTGCAATTTTTAATTTTTAGATTCAAAAATTTTGCACGCTATTCCTCAAGGTTTAAGCTTTAAATTTGCAGATTTTCAATAAAATCAGCAAGTCTTTTCAGCAAGAATTTTCCAAAAAGTTTTGTTTGCAACATTTTCAAAACACAATTTCAGAAAAACCAAAATTTGCAAATTTTTTAAAATTTGCAATATCAATCCAAACAGTCCATAGCTGTTTTTGGCAAGTTTTGGCGAAAATCTATACGTCCATTTGCCAGTTACAAAACTTTCAATTTTTATTTGCCAAATCTTTCCAAATTTGCAATTTTTAATTTTTAGATTCAAAAATTTGCACGTATATTCCTTAAGGTTTAAACTTTAAATATGCAAAGTTTCAATATAATCCGCACGTTGGTTACTCCGTGACAAATTTTTTAATTTGTAGATGGATTTTCCAAAAATGTTTTGTTTGCAACATTTTCAAAACGCGATTTCACAGAAACCAGAATTTGCAGATTTTTGAAAATTTGCACGATCAATCCAAACAGTCCCAATCTGTTTTTGGCAAGTTTTGGCAAAAATGCGTCCGTCTATTTGTCTGTTACAAAGGTTTCAATTTTTATTTGCCATATCTTGCCAAATTTTCAATTTTAAATTTTGAGAAACAAAAATTCGCACGTAAATTCCTAAAGGTTTAAACTTTTAATTTGCAAAGTATTAATAAAATCCGCATGTCGGTTTCTCCGTGAAAAATTTTTGAATTTACCGATGAGTTTTCCAAAAATGTTTTGTTTGCAACATTTTCAAAACACGCGATTTCAGAGAAACCAAAATTTGTAAATTTTATAAAATTTGCATGATCAATCCAAACAGTCGGAAGCTATATTTGGCAAGTTTTGGCGAAAATCCATCCGTCCATTTGTCGGTTACAAAAGTTATATTTTTTATTTGCCAAATCTTGCCAAATTTGGAATTTTAAATTTTGAGTTTCAAAAATTTGCACGTATATTCCTCAAGGTTTAATCTATAAATTTGCAAGGTTTCAATAAAACCCGCCCGTTGGTTTCTCCGTGACAAATTTTTGAATTAACAGATGAATTTTTCAAGAATGTTTTCTTTGCAACATTTTCAAAACGCGATTTCAGAGAGAAACAAAATTGCAAATTTTTGAAAATTTGCGTAGTCAATCCAAACAGTACAAGTCTGTTTTTGGCAAGTTCTGGCGAAAATGCGTTTATCCATTTGTCAGTTACAAAAGTTTCAATTTTTATTTTCCAAATCTTGCCAAATTTGCAATTTTAAGTATTGAGTTTCAAAAATTTGCAGGTAGTTTCGCCAAGGTTTAAACTTGAAATTTGCAAAGTTTCAATAAAATTCGCAGGTCGGTTTCTCCGTGACATATTGTTGAATTTACAGATGAATTTTCCAAAAATGTTTTGTTTGCAACGTTTTCAAAACGCGATTTCAGATAAAACAAAATTTGCAAATTTTTGAAAATTTACGTATTTAATCCAAACAAGTCCATAGCTGTTTTTTGACAAGTTTTGGCGGAAATCCGTCAGTTCGTTTGTCTGTTACAAAAGTTTCAATTTTTATTAGCCAAATCTTGCCAAATTTGCAATTTTAAATTTTGAGTTTCAAAAATTTGCAAGTAAATTTCCCAAGGTTTAATCTTAAAACTTGCAAAGTTTCAATAAAATCCGCACGTGGGTTTCTCCGTGACAAATTTTTGAATTAACAGATGAAATTTCCAAAATTGTTTTGTTTGCAACATTTTCAAAACGCAGTTTCAGAGAAACCAAAATTTGCAAATTTTTGAAAATTTGCATGATCAATCCAAACTGTCCAAAGCTGTTTGCGACAAGTTTTGGCGAAAATCCGTCCGTCCATTTGTCTGTTACAAAAGTTTCAATTATTCTTTGCCAAATCTTGCCAATATTGCAATTTTAATTTTTGAGCTTCAAAAATTTGCATGTGTATTTTTCAAGGTTTAAACTTTAAATTTGCAAAGTTTCAATAAAATACGCATGTTGGTTTTTCCGTGACAAATTTTTCAATTTCTAGATGGATTTTCCAAAAAAGTTTTGTTTGCAACATAATCAAAACGCGATTTCAGACAAACCAAAATTTGAAAATTTTTGAAAATTTTCAGGATCAATCCAAACAGTCCAAAGCTACTCTTAGCAAGTTTTGGCAAAAATCCGTATCTCCATTTGTCTGTTAAATTTTTATTTGTCAAAACTTGCCAAATTTGCAATTTTTAATTTTGAGTTTCAAAAATTTGCACGTATATTCCTCAAGGTTTAAAATTTAAATTTGCACAGTTTCAATAAAATCGGTTTCAATCGCAAGTCGGTTTCTCCGTGACAAATTTTTGAATTTACAGATGAATTTTCGAAAAATGTTTTGTTTGCAACATTTAAAAAAAGCGATTTCAGAGCAAACAAAATTTGAAAATTTTTTAAAAATTTGCATGATCAACCAAACAGTCCAAAGCTGTTTTTGGCAAGTTTTAGCGAAAATCCGTCCGTCCGTTTGTCTGTTACAAACGTTTCAAATTTTATTTGCCAAAACTTGCCAAATTTTAAATTTTCAGTTTCAAAAATTTGCACGTATATTCCTAAAGGATTAAACTTTAAATTTGCAAAGATTTAATAAAATCCGCGCGTCGGTTTCTCCGTGAAAAATTTTTGACTTTAAAGATGAATTTTCCAGAAATGTTTTGTTTGCAACATTTTCAAAACGCGATTTCAGAGAAACTAAAATTTGCAAATTTTTGAAAATTTGCATGATCAATGCAAACAGTCCAAAACTGCTTTTGGCAAGTTTTGGCGAAAATCCTTACGTCCATTTCTCTGTTACAAAACTTTCAATTTTTATTTGCCAAAACTTGCCAAATTTGCAATTTTAAATTTTGAGTTTCAAAAATTTGCACGTATATTCCTAAAGGATTAAACTTTAAATTTGCAAAGATTTAATAAAATCCGCGCGTCGGTTTCTCCGTGAAAAATTTTTGACTTTAAAGATGAATTTTCCAGAAATGTTTTGTTTGCAACATTTTCAAAACGCGATTTCAGAGAAACCGAAATTTGCAAATTTTTGAAAATTTGCATGATCAATCCAAACAGTCCAACGCTGCTTTTGGCAAGTTTTGGCGAAAATCCTTAAGTCAATTTCTCTGTTACAAAACTTTCAATTTTTATTTGCCAAATCTTGCAAAATTTACAATTTTAATTTTGACTTTCAAAAATTTGCACGTAAATTTCTCAAGGTTTAAACTTAAAATTTGCAAAGTTTTAATAATACACGAACGTCGGTTTCTCCGTGAAACATTTTTTAATTTAAAGATGAATTTTCCAAAAATGTGTTGTTTGCAACATTTTCAAAACGCGATTTCAGAGAAACCAAAACTTGCAAGTTTTTCAAAAATGTGCATGACCAATCCAAACAGCTCAAAGCTGTTTTTGGCAAGTCTTGGAGAGAATCCGTCCGTCTATTTGTCTGTTACAAAAGTTTCAGTTTTTATTGGCCAAATCTTGCCAAATTTTCAATTTTGAGTTTCAAGGATTTGTACATACATTCCCAAAGCTTTATGCTTTAAATTTGCAAAGTTTCAATAAAATCCGCATGTCGGTTTCTCCGTGACAAATTTTTGAATTTACAGCTGAATTTTATAAAAATGTTTTGTTTGCAACATTTTCAAAACGCGATTTTATAGAAACCAACATTTGTAAATTAATGAAAATTCGCATGATCAATCCAAACAGTCCAGAGCTGTTTTTGGCAAGTCTTGGCGAAAATCCGTGCGTCCGTTTGTCTGTTACAAAAGTTTCAATTTTTATTTGCCAAATCTTGCCAAATTTGCAATTTAAAATTTTGAGTTTCAAAAATTTGCACGTATATTCCCCAAGATTTAAGCTTTAAATTTGCAAAGTTTCAATAAAATCCGAACGTTAGTTTGTGCGTGACAAATTTTTGAATTTACAGATGAATTTTCCAAAAATGTTTTGTTTGCAACATTTTTAAAACGCGATTTCAGAGAAACCAAAGTTTACAAATTTTTGAAATTTTGCATGATGAATTCAAATAGTCCATAGCTATTTTTGGCAAGTTTTAGCGCAAAACCGTCTGTCCATTTGTTGGTTACAAAAGTTTCAATTTTTATTTGCCAAATCTTGCCAAATTTTCAATTTTAAATTTTGAGTTTCAAGAATTTGTACGTACATTCCCAAAGCTTTATGCTTTAAATTTGCAAAGTTTCAATAAAATCCACACGTCGGTTTGTCCGTGACAAATTTTTGAATTTACAGATGAATTTTTCAAAAATGTTTTGTTTGCAAACATTTTCAAAACGCGATTTCAGAGAAACCAAAATTTGCAATTTTTTTTTAAATTTGCATGATCAATCCAAACAGTCCAAAGCTGTTTTTGATAAATTTTTGCGAAAAACCGTACGTCCATTTGTCTGTTACAAAGGTTTAAATTTTTATTTGCAAAATCTCGCCAAATTTGCAATTTTTAATTTTAAGTTTCAAAAATTTGCAATTAAATTTTTCAAGGTTTAAACTTAAAATTTGCAAAGTTGCAATAAAATCCGCAGGTCAGTTTCTCCGTGACAAATTTTCAAATTTACAGATGAATTTTCAAAAATGTTTTGTTTGCAACATTTTCAAAACGCGATTTTATAGAAACCAACATTTGTAAATTAATGAAAATTTGCATGATCAATCCAAACAGTCCAGAGCTGCTTTTGGCAAGTTTTGGCGAAAATCGGTCTGTCCATTTAAGCCGCACGGGTTTATAAGTCTTGTCTGTGTAGTCTTGTCTGTTACAAAACGCGTACAAACAGTAGCAACGTATTACGCGTTCGCGTAGGAACAAACATAAAACAGTATAAATCCTGAACAGTACAAGGTATTTTATACGCCGCGGTTTATAGAGAGTAGCATGACAAGTATATACAGACAAGACTAGGCAGTTGTGACAAGATGTCACAACTAATGTATCTAGCAGAAGGACTTCGAGGTCGGTAGCCCTTAGTTCTATTTTTATGTTACATAATAGTTGTCAATTTGTCAATTTCACGCGAGAGTTAAATTTTGTTCGAGAGGCCAATTGATAATTCCGCTTGTGTTAAAAACAATATCTCTAATAAATTATTTACCCTGGCATTAGAAGACGTGTGGAAGAACCTGACATGGCAACAAAAGGGAGTCAACATGTACGGGAGATTTCCGAGTCATCTCCGTTTCGCCGGCGACATTGTGATCATGAGCACCGACCAGGACGAACTTAACACCTTAAGGTAGGACTAGAAATGAACCTCCAGAAAACGAAGATCTTGAGCTCAAACAACAACATCAATGTCAATATCGATAACCACATACTACAACTAGTGGAAGAAAATATATATCTAAGACACAGCATCAGGCTACGCAAAAACAACCAGACAGTCGAAATAAACAACCAGACAGTCGAAATAAGGAGGAGGATCAGTTTGGCATGGGCAGCATTTGGAAAAACTCGCATATATCCCCAAAGAACCGAAGATACCAATTAATCTGAAAATGAAAATTGACGATGCCTGCGTACTACCAGTTATATTATACGGACTCGAAACACTCACCGTCACAAAGAAAAGTGTACAACAACTACGGGTTTGTCAGCGTGCGATGGGACGTGCGATGCTGGGAATTAGCTTAAGAAATAAACAAAGAAACGAGGATATCAGGACAAGAACTAATGTAAGCGACGTCATAGAACAAACTGCAGAAAACAAGTGGCGTTGGGCAGGACACGTTGCGCGAAATGATGAGAAATGGACGAAAATCATTATGTAGTGGAGAAAAAAGAGCAGCAGAGGAAGACCCAGACTTTGACGGTGAGATGACATACAAAAAAGAGCGTGAAAGAACTGGATGCTCCTAGCACAAGACAAGTCAACATGGAGGGAAATGGAAGAGGCATATGAACAGGAGTGGATTAATACAGGCTGATATGAGATATGAGATTGAATATTTGCGTGCGTTACCCAGTTTATGTGGAAAGACAATGCGAAGTGGACTTCGCACATAAAAAACGTGCGTAAAGAAGTACTTCGCAAGCATGAGTAATATTATTATTTTGTTTGATATAATAGAAATGACAAAACAAGATGTGTTTCATCAAAGGTAAAAATTGGCGAGATTTAAAAACCAAATAAATAATTTATGTAATTTTTTTCCGAGAATGTTTCAGTTCTTTTTTTCGTGTAAAATTTGAGTTCGTACGATTTTTTAAATTTTGTGCTTTGACAAAACTAACGAAATTAGAGAGGTTCGAGGCCTGCGACCGGCACAAGTGCAGCTTTTCAGTCGGATATGGATTCCAAGTTTGAAGTAGAATCGGACCGGCGCGCGATGTATAATTGATGAGAAAGCGCGTCGAGAGCGAGAGTGTTTCGTAGGTATATAGTACACACGCATTAGGGGCTAGATTAGAGAGGTCTGCGGGACAAGTACACAAGTTTAATTATAAAGTGTGCGAGAGAGAGTCTCTCTCTAGATATATATGGTGTACGCATCAAAGGTTCCACACATAACGTGTCAAATGACATTATCGCACATTATACCGACCCTCTGACGGGAAGCGCGGAGCTTTGACGATCCAATGAGCTTACGAACCGTACGCAGCATTGACGCTAATACGATTATGTTTCTACACAACTACCATAATCATCGCATTCCGCTAAATATACATACTAAATAGTTATTTAAAAATCCTTGCTGGCACATTTCGCCCCTGAATCTCATTCCTTAATTACTCAGATATTGCGCGATCCTTATCAAACCGCTTTACAACTTCAAAACCGGGTTTTTATTAATCCCGAGTCGCAAAGCTGCACCGACATTAGACAAATTCGGTTCAATACAAGAAAAACAAAAAAATAAATAACGATATTCATGTGAAATTTGTCAAAGCTTTCAGTCCACTTTCGAGGCACTCAACAAGAACCAGAAAATAACATTGATTTTTAAGATCATGTCTTTCCGGTGAATCTGTGGACGCGTTTCGAGATTTATTTCTCATCAGTACAGCTTTGCTTTTATTAACAACAATTTGTAAAACTCACCACTCACACGATATTCAAGTTGCGGTTTGATAACCGTCTGCGAAATTGCGAATTATTTATTTTCTTGAAAATCATAATAATCTCAAAACAAGCAAAACTGTTTAGAATAAAAATACATCTTGAACCTCAGAATTTATTAAAAAACTGGGCGAAATGATACAATCGCAAATGTGCAATGCATTCCAAAATTTATATGATTGTTATCCATCTGTTGACGCGTTTCGAGATTTATCTCTCCTCAGTACAGCTTTGCTTTTATTAACAACAATTTGTAAACCACAAATTGTAAACCAATAATTTGTGTGTTATCTCATGGTATATATCTCATAAGACAATGGAAACTATGGATTTATGGATCGATTGCTATACTATGGATCTATGAATCTATACTATGAATCAACTATGGATCTATCTCGGGATGCAGCAAATAAAATCAGATGGGCCATAGTAATCGTCAACGTCCACTGAGGATAAGGCAGAAGAAGAAGAAGAATATATCTCATGGATTAATATCGCATGGATCGATAATATTGAGCGAGTTTATTAGCTACTAGCCGGCTAGCAAAATCACATTCATTAACTAGCATTGAATTTTCGGCTCATCATTCTCATGGTCCCGGGTTCAATCCAAAAGCGATGACCAACGCATTTCTTCCAATAAAACTAATGTGGCTATTATCGTTCTACCTTTACAGAGAGAATATGACGAAGCGGATAAGTCTAAACAGAAACTTTCGGAACTTAACAATGATGCTTGTAATCCGGATACCATGTACTTACTTTTTCGAGTCGGAAATCATTCCATTCAAAGTTTTTCTGTCGACTACCGGGCTTCTTATGCGTGCCGTACTCTCTTTCCGGGAGTATAGGCGACCTCTCGCTAGGTCCACTAATATGCGGGACCTAGCAGTTTATCGCCGGTTCCGAACGGCACTATTTAAAAGGTTCTCTTGGCAGAATTACTCGTGGTAGTTTGCCATTGCTTTCCACGCGGTGGCCACAACATAGTTCCGTGAAATATTTCACGGTTTAACGGTTCGTGGATTGAATCCGGGATCTCAGGTATAGCGAGCGGATGCGTTCAGTACTACACCACTGTGACCACAGACTACCGGGCTACGTCTATGGTATTATGATTTGCAAGCCACACCTCATCGATGGAGCTGCTCGCTAATCTATTGCTCTACTCGCTACTCGCTGGCTTTACTCGCTACTCGCTGGCGTTTGGGCTTGTTAGATAGTAAACTATCCGCGTGTCCTAGTTGCTACTGAATTAGATTAAGGTGCTCACAACATGTGGTTTAATAATATGCATCCCAGCAGAAGTTCCATGTTTTGTATCTCCCCACATTTACAGAGGCATTCTTGGTCTTCCTCAATTTTCCGCTTTAGCTTGTTTGTTTTTACGGGTGCCACGCCGGTTCGTATTGTGTTTGGCGTTCTCCAGGTCTTCCAGTCCAAATTTGACCCTGCGCTGATACCCTTGCGTTGATAGGAAAGTTGTTGGGCGGTTCCACGGCGGCATATTGAAGAACATTTTTTTCTTTTCCGTTGCTGTTCTTGGCCATAGAGTACATGTCAATCGTCGAAGGTTTGCTCAATTTTTCTACGTGCTCTATACCAGAACCCCGCGAAGATACCAGGTGTCCAGATCTTCCAGTCCAAATTTGACCCTGCGATGATACTCCTGCGTTGATAGGAACGTTGTTGGGCGGTTCCACATTGAAGAACATTTTTCCTTGATTTGAGCCTATTCCGTTGCTGTTCTTGGCCATAGAGTACATGGCGATCGTCGAAGGTTTGTTTAAATTTTTCTACGTGCTCTATACCAGAACCCGGCGAAGACAGCAGGTCTCCAAGTCTCCAGGTGTTCCAGTCCAAATTTTACTTTGCGCTGATACCCTGCGTCGATAGGAAAGTTGTTGGGCGGTTCCACATTGAAGAACATTTTTCCTTGAATTGAGCTTATTCCGTTGCTGCTCTTGGCCATAGAGGACATGGTGATCGTCGAAGGTTTGCTTAAGTTTTTCCACGTGCTCTATACCAGAACCCCGCGAAGACACCAGGTCTCCAAGTCTCCAGGTCTTCCAGTCCAAATTTAACCTTGCGCTGATACCCTTTCGTTGATAGGAAAGTTGTTGGGCGGTTCCACATGGAAGAACATTTTTCCTTGAATTGAGCTTTTTCCGTTGCTGCTCTTGGCCATAGAGGACATGGTGATCGTCGAAGATTTGCTTAAATTTTTCTACGTGCTCTATACCAGAACCCCACGAAAACACCAGGTCTCCAAGTCTCCAGGTCTTCCAGTCCAAATTTGACACTGCGCTGATACCCTTTCGTTGATAAGAAAGTTGTTGTGCCCTTCCACGCTGGCACATTTAGGAATTTTTTTTTCTTGATTTTAGCCTTTTCCGTTGCTGTTCTTGGCAATACCTAACCTAATCTAACCTAACCCCGCGAAGACACCAGGTCTCCAAGTCTCCAGATCTTCTAGTCCAAATTTGACCCTGCGTTGATACCCTTGCGTTCATAGGAAAGTTGTTGGGCGGTTCCACGGCGGCACATGGAAGAAAATTGTTCCTTAATTTGAGCCTTTTCCGTTGCTTCAGTTGAGTACATCGCCGTCGCCGAAGGTTTGCTTAAATTTTTCTACGTGCTCTATACCAGAAGCCCGCGAAGACACCAACAAGGCGAAACACGTGCTAAGGATGGCCGAAATGAAAACACTGAGAACAATAGTGGGGAAAACAAGAAGAGACAGAATAAGGAACACAGATATCAGAGAACAATGCGAAATTCAAGACAATGTGAGATGGGGAAGATAACGTTACAGGCAGTGGTACAACGATGTACGACGGAGGGACGAGAACAGACTAAACTAGTCCTTGAAGAACCTCCTTGAGAACTAGTCCTAGAAAATAACCCGCAGGGCTCAAGACCTCCAGGGAGACCACCTAAAAGATGGATAGCTACTTGGCAATCTCCCTCTCTTCAGTCCATAACCCTTCTGCAGAGTGTGGTGACATCAATTTGCTACGCTCGCAATGACTCCTCGCCAGCGCTCTCTATCTTGGGCATATCTCATTACTTCTTGCATCCCTTGTATGCCCTTAGGGTTTTTGTCCGGTCTATCCATCGTGTCGGCGATCTTCCTCTTGTGCGGCGGCCTTCGACTTTGCCTTCTAATATGAGTCGTTCAAAATTGTCGAACCTCCTTACCACATGACCCAGGTATCCCAAATACCGTTGGTTTATTGTCTGGTATAGTCTGGTCTTTATACCGAGTTGTTGAGAATCATGTTGGTAATCTATCTCTCAGGAAAAGATGCAGAGGCGGCTTCAGAATTAACAGATCGACAGATCTCTAAGAAGAAGAAGAAGAAGAAGCTGTATACCCATTCTTCTTTCATTTGCTTCAGCGAGGCCCGCTGCTTTGTACAATTGGATATTTGGTCTTAGTTTCATGCAGCTAGCAATAATCTTGCAAGTTTGGTTTAAGGCGATATCGACCTGTTTTGTATACCTTGATCTGCACCAGACTGGGCAGGCATATTCTGCAGTTGAAAAACAGAGGGCTTGCGCGAATGCTCTCAAGACTTGAGGTTTTGCAGCCCATTTGCTTCCGGCTAGTTGTTGTACAAGGCTATTTCTAGCAACTACGTTTTCTCTGCTTTTGTGACAGTGCTGTTTGTAAGTCTATTTGTCTGCTTTTGTGACAATGCTGTTTGTAAGTTGTAAGTGTTATCCTAGATTACGCACAGATACTTTGGTGTTTCGGCGTATTCTAGTTCTTTGCCCTCCCAGGACACGTTTAGTATGTTGCGAGCCTTGTGGATATTTAAATGGAAAGCACTTACTTGGGTTTTTGATGGGTTCGGTTTTACCGAGTTTTTTCGCTAGTATTTGCCCATAGTTTCCATTGCGTCGTCCAGCCTATCTCCCCGAGTGTTTCACCTTGAACTGTGACTACTAGGTCGTCAGCGTATACGTAGTGTATGGCATTTTCTCTTATATGCTGGTCATTGGTGTATATATTAAATATAGTGCGGGCCAGAACACTTCCTTGTGGAAGACCATTTCCTTGGATTCTCCAGCGGATTTTCTTATTTTCGATGAACACAGCTCCTGATGTTACGTTATTTTAGAAACCCTCCTGATTTACTACCTGAACAGGGTTTCCATTGCGTCCCCAAGCCTTACCTCTATCTCCACGAACATTTCACCTTGAACTGTGACTACTAGGTCGTCAGCGTACAAGAAGTGTTCGGCATTTTCTGTTATAAGTGAGCCATTGGTGTGTATATTCAATAGAGTGAGGGCCAGAACACTTCCTTGTGGGAGACCATTTCTTTCGATTCTCCAGCAGATTTTTTTTATTTTCGATGAAAACAGGTCCTGATATGTTGTTACTTTAAAAACCCTTCTCTATGCGTTCTGTGAGATTAAGTACCTGACCAGGGTTTCCATAGCGTCCTCCAGCCTTACCTCTATCTCCCCGAATGTTTGACCTTGAACTGTGACAACTAGGTAGTCAGCGTACACATTGTCTTATACATTAAATGTGTATATATTAAATATTAAATAGAGTGGGAGCCAGAACACTTCCTTGTGGGAGACCATTTCTTTGGATCCTCCAGCGGCTTTTTCAATGAACACAGCTCCTGTTATTTTGGAATTCCTCCTCCTTTGCTTTTTGTGAGATTTAGTACCTAATCAGTGCATGATTTTCCAGGTCTGAAGCCTGCCTGTTGGAGTATTAACAGAGGGTCTATGTGTTTCGGAATTTTCTGGAGGACTAGCCGTTCGCAAAGTTTAAAGAGATGGCATGGCAGCGATATTGGGCGGTAGCTGTTATAGGTCATAGACAACGAAAAGGGAAGAAGCAACCTTCGACAACTTAGCACAAGCAATGATAAGGAGCAGTACAATACTAGCACTGGCACCAACAAAGATGGTGGCTGTAATGGTAGCATAGCGGTAATAGTAGCATTTAAAGATCATTGGCGGCACACGTACAACTTATCTACGTACAAGGTTTTATGTGATACTTAAAATAAATAAAGCCCCTGGAGAATCCGAAGAAATGGTCTCCCACAAGGAAGTGTTTTGGTCCCCACTCAAATAATAATAGAATTACAATTTTTATTAATTTACAATTAATATATACACCAATGACCAGCCTATAACAGAAATGCAGATCGTTGTATTGGCACACCATACCATAAGATGTGGCAAAGGGGACAAAGTAATCTTTCCAAATCATTAGGAATGAAACAAATTGGGCAAGGTACTTTCTGAACTATCTTTGCGAAGAAGGGAAGCAACTCCCGTACCTTTATCTCTGCACAATAACAACATACAATGGATGAACGTGTGGAAAAAATACAATAAGCCGCAGTGTTTGAAGGGCTGATATTACTCGATATCCGCATTGCAAGAGATAAAAAAGCAAACTAGCGGATTGTAAACAATTTCACGAGAAACTTGAAAGCCTTGAAAAGTGCTTGAAAAACTTGGGTTACTCTACTCGCTACTCGCCGGAGTTAGGGCTGGTTAGCTAGTAAACTAGCCGCGTGTCTTAGTTGCTAGTGAATTAGGTTAACGTATTCACAACCTGTGGTTTAAACCCGTTAGCTAGTTGGCTACTGAGCGTGTGTTTTTTTTACTTTATGTCGTGTTGGCGTTAGCTGCGTCGATTTCATCACATCTATTTAATTGCAAATAAGACTGCGTAAATTAGGTGGGAATTACCTGATAAACGTTAAAAAGTAAATGTTTTTAAAATAGTTAGAAGCAATATTAATAAATAATCAGATTTTGATCGGTTAGAACAGGCCTGGGCAAATAACGGCCCGCGGGCCGCATGCGGCCCGCTTCGACTTTTTATGCGGCCCGCGAAGCATTTTATAAACTATTTTAATTACAGTAGCTGACGTTTTGGTCAAATAATAAAAGAAAATGGTTTTGTGATTGTGTCCTACCAAAATATTACTTCACTGAGAAGGCAATTACCAATTTATCTATAGATAGCACCCATAATGAATGATCTTAATTTGTATTCTGGCGGGCCTTTTCCTCTTTCTCTTTCTGCGTTAATATTAGCCGAATTACACTCTCTACTATTTTCCAATGAGTATTTGTGAAGTTATCCGAACTTCACCCGCAATTTCCATTTAGTTTTTTCTAGTTCCAGCTTTGTTATAAACCGCGATAACTTTTGAACGGAACGTCGCATCGTCTCGCGGTTTCTTCCATTGGATTCCTCACGAAAAACCCTTCAAAACCACCCTTAACTACCACCTTGATAACGTCGCGTTAACAATTTTGACCAGGGTTTTGCTAACCCAACATCTGGATCTTCAATTATGTATGTCTGGCATTATGTTCCTTGTTCACTTTCCTTTTCCTGTGTTGTGCCATTCGTCCTGCCAGGTCTTATACTCCGTATCAGTCGATCTGTTTCCAGCTTCATTCTTTAACATCGTTCCTAGGAGTTTCGCCATATACGTGTTTGTTCTCTGCGTTACCAGATGTTCGATGGGCGGCATGCCATAGATCACAAGAACGGCTTCCATTGATACTGTCCTGTATGCGCTACTGACTCTTAGAGCCAGTTTCCGTTGTACCTTTACCAGTTTGTTCTTTATTGCTTGATTTTCCCCATACTGCCGCTCCGTAGAGCATCATTGAGTGGGTCACCGGACACAGCAGACACAACTAGCCGCTGCAGCGCAGCGGTCGTTTTCTGCGTTTTCTCCGCCGCTTTAGAGACGTTTATAGACTTTTATCGATGATTACTCCTAGGTTCCTCACCACGTTTTTGGGCGTTATTGCGACATCTTTAATCTTTAGGACTATCGGGCACAACTGTCTCTTGCCTGAAATTACGACCGTCTCAGTCTTTTCGGGGGCTAGTTTCAGCCGATTTCTCTCCAGCCACTCATCTACCAGCTTCGTTAACCTTGCACGAAACTATATTTTCAGTTTACCCGCTGATTATTATAGCCAGGTCGTCAGCAAAACCAACGATCTCGGCTCCTTTGGGTAGTTTTAGCCTGAGCACTTCATCATAGAGGATGTTCCATAGCGTTGGGCCCAATACTGAGCCCTGTGGGACACCAGAGCTCATTTCGTGCTCTACTCTTCTATTTTCTGCCTCTATAACAATTTTCCTGTTTCTCAGGTAGCTTCGGATTACACGGAGAAGGTAGGGTGGTAGCCCTGCCTCTGTCGCCTCGTCCGTGATGTTCTGCCATCCTGCGGAGTTGATCGCATTTTTCAAGTCGAGCGTTATTAGAAGACATAACTTGCTTGTCCTCCGTGTTCCGGGTTTAGCAGCCTCCGCTACCTCCACCACCTTTCTTATGGCGTCAATCGTTGATCTGCCTGGTCTCAAACCGAACTGTTTCTCCGACAGATTAATTTCCTGCCTGATACTTCCTACTAATAATTGCCTCCTACGTCCAGAAGACAGAGTGGTCTGAATCCAGCAGCTTCATTCGTCAGATTTTTGTGTTTGCTGAGTAGCACTAGTTTTGCCATCTTCCACTTCTCGGGGACTATGAGAAAACCTAACAATATTGTCTAGTCAGTCGAGACCAGGTAGATCAACGATTGACGCCATAAGAAAGGTGATGGAGGTAGAAGATGCTACCGAGGCTATCTGAAGATATGTCTTCTAATAACGCTCGACGTGAGAAATGCGTTCAACTCCGCAGGATGGCAGAACATCATGTACGAGGCGACAGAGGCAGGGCTACCACCCTACCTTCTCCGTGTAATCCGAAGCTACCTGCGGAACAGGAAAATTGTTAGTGTCCTACAGGGCTCAGTAATGGGCCCAATTTTTATAACGCGACCCGCGTTCAGATTTTCATACATAATGTGATTTGCCCACCCCTGGGTTAGAACGTTAATGCGATTCTTCTTCAAGATACATTTATGTTGTATTATTGTTTTTGTATAAGGGTTGTGTTTGTATAAGTTGTTGTACATTGGTTGAGACGTATTGCAATTTAATTTTGCAATTCCTATTGGTTAGAACTAAGTAAAATTTTTTGCAGACAGTAAAGGGAAAAAAGGGTTTCGGGGAGGTGGAATAGCGCGTGGGGAATTCGCGACACTAAATCGTTGGTCGCAGTGAATTATTGGGCCACGTATTATACACATCGACGCTCTTAATCCACCCCCGGCCGGGCGAAGCAAATAAGATTGTGATTATGATTTTTTTTTTGTTGGATGATGGAAAAATCAGAGACAAAATGTCGTCGGTGTTAAGAATGCGAAGAAGACGCGAAATTAATGAAACGTCACATGATTTCAATATCAAAGAGATTTTAATAGAGATAAAACGCGGGCATGCGTGAAAATTATTATAAGAAAGAAAATACACAGGGGGAGCTGAAAGCACTGAAAAATGACAGGATGTGATTTAGATCCCGGGGCCGCGTCGCTGCCGACGTCGCCTCTCTCCAGAAAATATATAAACTCCAGAATACGAACACACCCAAACGGAGAAAAATTTCCGAACGAAATGTTCGAGGATCTCGCAACGTTCTGCATCTACGGTTTTTCTCTAATGAAAACACAAATTTTTGCATACAATTACTCTTTAATTAAAAAAGTAAATTCGACACATTTTCTTCTCCACCCAAACACATTTTTCCAACTACTTTATTTAAAACATTTTAAGTTGGACAAAACAAAACAAAATAAAATTAGATTAAACTCAGTAGCGTAGCATAGTCCTGAGCGAAGGGCGAGGCAAGCCAATTTTCACGGCAGATTATAAAAAAGAGCAGATTAAGTCCTGTTCGCTGAGTTTATTAAAATATATAATTGCGTCTAAACTTGAAGATGGCTTACCATACGTTGTCATAATATTGAGAATATTCTTAACAGCTGCCATTAGTAATGCCAGTTGCAAGAAAGCCTTCTCTAAACGAAAGTTAATAGAGCTTTTCATACTTGAACTTTTTAGGTGAGCATGTATCAATTTCCGCCATGTTATACGTCAAAAAATATCCAAATTTTTTGACGTATAAATAAATATGTGCCCGAAACTTTCATATCCCCGCCTTTCAAACTTGGCGGATGCGCTTAACCAACCGTAAAATGGTCTATTAAAACTTATCTAAGATGGACTATGTCGACTGGACTAGCTAGACTAGACATACAAGACCAAACAAACAAAAATTGGGAGGCAATAGTAACAGAAAAGACTAGTGGACAAATGTAAAACACAAACCAAAGTGGACAAATCACCGCCTTAAAGGCAACACAGGCTTCTCTAAATGAAAGTTAATAGACCTTTTCATAGTTGAAGTTTTTAGGTGAGCATGTATCAATTTCCGCCATGTTATACGTCAAAAAATGTCCGAACTTTTTGACGTATAACTAAACATGTGCCCGAAACTTTCATATCCCCGCCTTTCAAACTTGGCGGATGCGCATGCGCTTAACCAACTGTGAAAAATTCTATTAAAACTTATCTAAGATCGATTATGTCGACTGGACTGGCTACACTAGACACACAAGACCAAACAAACAAAACTAGAAAGGCAATAGTTAACAGAAAAGACTAGGCAAACCAAAGTGGACAAACTACAAAAGCTACTACCATTCTCTATAAAACATAGAATTATATTTTCGGGCCACTTTTGCTGGTCTAATTGGTTTTTGACCGCTATCCAAAGGAGGGCGACAGGTGCCCCGACCTGGGTCGAGACCGCGCTAAATTACGAAAAAACACGCCGCGATTTGAGATATCGGTTTGTTTTGAGAGCTCGGCGAGTCCGCGACTTTTTCGTGCGTCTGACCTCAGCCGACATGTTGGCCACGCTCGCGTTTGGTAGTTCATTTGACGTCAATCCTCATCGGGTGGTTCGATCACCGCCTGGAAGGCAACATCGGCTTCTCTAAACGAAAGTTAATACACGTTTTCATAGTTGAACTTTTTTGGTGAGCATGTATCAATTTCCTACTAGGAAATGCCTTTGAATATTATTCAGCCAACGAATCCTATCTCTAGCCTCCTCGCGGCACTCCCTGGGCAATGCAACGATGTTGTAGCAAATAGACTGGGGTTCCTGGCGAATCTCCGGCGCCATAAAACGGGAACCACTTGGCTAAGAGAAAGAAAACTCGGACAGAAGACCAGGGTAGGTTCGCATGCCTAAAGGTGGCAGCTCCACCGGCGAACTAGGGTACTGAAGGTTGATAGCCTACATATCCGAAAACAAATTATCACCGAAACTTCAACCAAGAAAATTAACCGGACGGATCTACGAGACACGACCTTTAGCATGCAAGCCGAAATCACCTCCACTGGCAAATCGTGGAATGAGTTGAAGGTCGTGGCTCGAAATTGAGTCAGATGGCGACAATTGGTAGAAGCCCTATGCCCCACTGGGGGAAACACGAACTAAGAGAGAGAGGAAGAGAGAGATGTATCAATTTCCGCCATGTTATACGTCAAAAATTGCCCAAAGTTTTTGACGTATAACTAAATATGTGCCCGAAACTTTCATATTCCCTCCTTTCAAACTTGACGGATGCGCATGCGCATAAAAAGTTCTATTAAAACTTATCTAACATAAATTATTTCCGCGTAGAAACTATCAAACTTTGCTATATTAGCAATCGAACATAACATATAGTACTGGGTTTTTCAATAGGGAAAATGCGTTTTGTTTTCGCCATTCCTCGAATAGGAGTAACGTTGGCTTCGCAATTCTTTCGTATTTTGAAACGTCAGTCTATGCCATTTGATCACGGACATACACGCTCCAACAACGTTTGCAAATTATTAAACTTTTTTTTATCAAAGTTTGTGACTACGTAACGCGCGCTTACGCCGATTTTCGGTCGACGAAACCGTCCAACAATTCGGACTATGAACGTTTGGTGCAAAAGTTCGAAACAATTTATGCAGTGCGTGTCCCAGTGTCTGTGCGACAACGTATTGCTCAAACTGAAGAAAATATCGTGGCCGTTCCAGAGAGTGTGCGTAAGCAATCAAGGACGATCGCAGGCGTTTGTAAAACCCAAACATTTTTTTAACCCACCCTTAACAACTCCCTTCAACTATTCCAACTTCACCCGCAATTTCCATTTTGTTTTTTCCAGTTGCAAATTTGTTATAAATCGCGATAACTTTTGAATGGAACGTCCCATCGCCTCGAGGTTTCTTACTTTGGATTCCTCAGGAAAAACACTTCAAAACCACCCTTGATTACCACCTTGAAAACGTCGCGTTAACAATTTTGACCAGGGTTTTGATAAGCCAACATCTGGAACTTCAAAAAACGTCGATATCTCGGCAAGAAGACCTCGCAGCGTCTCCCAATTTCCAGCATTGGATTCAGCACGAAAAGTCCTTCAAACCCACCCTTAACAACTATCTTCAACTATTCGAACTTCACCCGCAATTTCCATTTAGTTTTTTCTAGTTGCAGCTTTGTTATAAATCGCGATAACTTTTGAACGGAACGTCGCATCGTCTCGCGGTTTCTTCCCTTGGATTCCTCACGAAAAACCCTTCAAAACCACCCTTAACTACCACCTTGATAACGTCGCGTTAACAATTTTGACCAGGGTTTTGCTAACCCAACATCTGGATCTTCAAAAACCTCGATATCTCGGCAAACAGACCTCGCAGCGCCTCCCAATTTTTTGCTTTGGAATTAGCAGGAAAAATCATTCAAACCCACCCTAAACAGCTACCTTCAACTATTCCAACTTCATCAGCAATTTCCATTTTGTTTTTTCTAGTTCTAACCTAACCCAACTTTGTTATAAATCGCGATAACTTTCGAACGGAACGTCCCATCGCCTCGCGGTTTATTGCCTTGGATTCCTCGCAAAAAAACCTTCAAAACCACCCTTAACTACCACCTTGATAACGTCGCGTGAATAATTTTGACCAGGGTTTTTCTAACCCAACATCTGGATCTTCAAAAAACCTCGATATCTCGGCAAACAGACCTCGCAGCGCCTCCCAATTTTTTGCTTTGGATTCAGAAGGAAAAATCATTCAAACCCACCCTTAACAGCTACCTTCAACTATTCCAACTTCATCAGCAATTTCCATTTTGTTTTTTCTAGTTCTAACTTAAGCCAACTTTGTTATAAATCGCGATAACTTTCGAACGGAACGTCCCATCGCCTCGCGGTTTATTGCCTTGGATTCCTCGCGAAAAAACCTTCAAAACCACCCTTAACTACCACCTTGATTACGTCGCGTTAACAATTTTGACCAGGGTTTTGCTTACCCAACATCTGGAACTTCAAAAAACGTCGATATCTCGGCAAGCAGACCTCGCAACGTCTCCCATTTTCCTGCATTGGATTCAGCACGAAAAGTCCTTCAAACTAAAAAAATCATTAGAACTTCACCCGCAATTTCCATTTAGTTTTTTCTAGTTGCAGCTTTGTTATAAATCGCGATAACTTTTGAATGGAACGTCGCATCGTCTCGCGGTTTCTTCCCTTGGATTCCTCACGAAAAACCCTTCAAAACCACCCTTAACTACCACCTTGATAACGTCGCGTTAACAATTTTGACCAGGGTTTTGATAACCCAACATCTGGATCTTCAAAAAACCTCGATATCTCGGCAAACAGACCTCGCAGCGCCTCCCAATTTTTTGCTTTGGATTCAGCAGGAAAAATCATTCAAACCCACCCTTAACAGCTACCTCCAACTATTCCAACTTCATCAGCAATTTCCATTTTGTTTTTTCTAGTCCTAACCTAACCCAACTTTGTTATAAATCGCGATAACTTTCGAACGGAACGTCCCATCGCCTCGCGGTTTATTGCCTTGGATTCCTCGCGAAAAAACCTTCAAAACGACCCTTAACTACCACCTTGATTACGTCGCGTTAACAATTTTGACCAGGGTTTCGCTAACCAAACATCTGGATCTTCAGAAAAACCTCGATATCTCAGGAAGCAGAACTCGCAGCGCCTCCGAATTTTTGCATTGGATTTAGCACGAAAAATCCTTCAAACCCACCGTTAACAACTACCTTCATCTATTCCAACTTCACCTGCAATTTCCATTTTGTTTTCTCAAGTTCCAACTTTGTTAAAAATCGCGATAACTTTTGAACGGAACGTCCCATCGCCTCGCGGTTTCTTCCCTTGGATTCCTCATGAAAAAGCCTTCTAAACCACCCTTAACTACCACCTTGATTACGTCGCGTTAACAATTTTGACCAGGGTTTTGCTAACCCAACATCTGGAACTTCAAAAAAAGATATCTCGGCAAGCAGACCTCGCAACGTCTCCCATTTTCCTGCATTGGATTCAGCACGAAAAGTCCTTCAAACCCACCTTTAACAACTATCTTCAGCTATTCCACCTATACCCGCAATTTCCATTTTGTTTTTTCTAGTTACAACTTTGTTATAAATCGCGATAACTTTCGAACGGAACGTCCAATGGCCTCGCGGTTTCTTCCGTTGGATTCCTCACGAAAAACCCTTCAAAACCACCATTAACTTCCACTTTGATAACGTCGCGTTAACAATTTTGACCAGGGTATTGCTAACCCGAAATCTGGATCTTCAAAGAAACCTCGATATCTCGGCAAATAGACCTCGCAGCGTCTTACAATTTTTTGCATTGGATTCAGCACGAAAAAATCATTCAAACCCACGCTTAACAACGACCTTCAACTATTCCAACTTCACCTGCAATTTCCATTTTGTTGTTTCTAGCTCCAACTTTGTTATAAATCGCGATAACTTTCGAACGGAACGCTCCATCACCTCGCGGTTTCTTCCGTTCGATTCCTCACGTAAAACCCTTCAAAACCACTCTTAACTATCACCTTGATAACGTCGCGTTAACAATTTTGACCAGGGTTTTGCTAACTCAACATCTAGATCTTCAAAAAAACGTCGATATCTCGGCAAGCTGACCTAGCAGCGCTTCCCACTTTTTTGCTTTGGACTTAGCATGAAAAGTCTTTTAAGCCTACCCTTAACAACAACCTTCAACTATTCCAACTCAACCTGCAATTTCCATTTTGTTTTTACCAGTTACAACTTTGTTATAAATCGCGATAACTTTTGAACGGAACGTCCCTTCGCCTCGCGATTTCTTCCCTTGGATTCCTCACGAAAAACCCTTCAAAACTGCTTGTAACTACCACCTTGATAACGTCGCGTTAACAATTTTGACCAGTGTTTTGCTAACCCAACATCTAGATCTTCAAAAAAAACGTCGATATCACGGCAAGCGGACCTCACAGCGTCTCCCAATTTTTTGCTTTGGATTCAGCACGAAAAGTCCTTAAAACCCACCCTGAACAACTAATTTCAACTATTCCAACTTCACCCTCAATTTCCATTTTGTTTTTCCAGTTCCAACTTTGTTATAAATTGCGATAACTTTCGAACGGAACGTCCCATCGCCTCACGGTTTCTTACGTTGGATTCCTCACGAAAAAACCTTCTAAACCACCCTTAACGAACACCTAGATAACGTCGCGTGAACAATTTTGACCAGGGTTTTGCTAACCCAACATCTAGATCTTCAAAAAAGGTCGATATCTCGGTAAGCGGACCTCGCAGCGCCTGCCATTCTTTCGCTTTGGATTCAGCACGAAAAATCCTTCAAACCTACCCTTAACAAGTACCCTCAACTATTCAAACTTCACCCGCAATTTCCATTTAGTTTTTTCTAGTTCCAGCTTTGTTATAAATCATGAAAACTTTCGAACGGAACGGTCCATCACCTCGCGGTTTCTTCCCTTGGATTCCTCACGAAAAAGCCTTCTGAACCACCCTTAACTACCACCTTGATAACATCGCGTTAACAATTTTGACCAGGGTTTTGCTAACCCAACGACTACATCTTCAAAAAAACCTCGATATCTCGGCAAGCAGACCTCGCAGCGCATCCCAAATTTTTGGATTGGATTCAGCAAGAATAATAGTTCAAACCCACCTTTAACAACTTCAACTATTCCAACTTCACCCGCAATTTCCATTTTGTTGTTTCTAGCTCCAACTTTGTTATAAATCGCGATAACTTTTGAACGGAACGTCGCATCGTCTCGCGGTTTCTTCCGTTGGATTCCTCACGAAAAATCCATCTAAACCACCCTTAACTGGCACTTTGATAACGTCGCGCTAACAATTTTGACCAGGGTTTTGCTAACCCAACATCTAGATGTTCAAAAGAACCTCGATGTCTCGGGAACTTGACCTCGCAGCGCATCGCAAATTTTCGCATTGGATTCAGCACGAAAAATATTTCAAACCCATCCTAAACAACCACCTTCAATTATTCCAACTTCAACCGCAATTTCCAAGTTGGAAATTATTGGAAATTAGTTCCAACTTGGATTTAAATCGCTATAACTTTCGAACTGATCGTCTCATCGCTTTGGGGTTTCTAGCGGTGGATTCCTTACGAAAAAATCCTTCAAAGCCACCCTTAACTACCACCTTGATAACGTTGCGTTAACAATTTTGACCAGGGTTTTGCTAACCCAATATCTAGATGTTCAAAGAAACCTCGATATCTCGGGAACCACACCTCGCAGCGCCTCGCAATTTTTACATTGGATTCAGTATGAAAAATCCTTCAAACCCACCCTGAAAAAAACCTTCAACTATCCCAACTTCACGCTCAATTTCCATTTTGTTTTTTCCAGTTCAAACTTTGTTATAAATCGCGATAACTTTCGAACGGAACGTCCCATCGCCTCGCGGTTACTTCCCTTAGATTCCTCACGAAAAAACCACCATTAGCTACCAATTTTTATCATCAGTTTGTGGCGAATTTTGCGGACGAATTTGGCCCGTATAAGATTGCGTTGCCTCAAGAACTGAGGCCAACCGACCATTGTAAACATATTCGCTAATTGGGCTCTGGAATAGATGCAAACTAACTTTCACAAGAAAATCGTCTTTTCGGATGAAGCTCACTTGTGGCTGGATGCTTTTGTGAGCCAGTTGTGAGCACGATCGAATTGAAAGCAGAATTGTCAAAATTGAGGGTAACACACACTTTTGTCTACATCTACATCTTTTGTCTACATCAAGCTAATTTAGACTTAATCACCAAACTCCTCAAAGTTCTCCTCGATTAAATTGCCTAATACTAGAACAAACCTAGAAGATTCTATATAGAATCCTGCAAAAATTACAAATATACAAAGCTAGAAATGTCCAATCTGAGGCTAATACACACTTTTGTCCACATTTTAAAAGCTAATTTAGACTAAATCACCAAACTCCTCAAAGTTCTTCTCGACTAAATTGCTTAAAATTAGAACAAAACTAGAAGATTCTATATAGAATCCTGCAAAAATTACAAATACCCAAAGCTAGAATTGTCCAAACTGAGGCAAGCACACACTTTTGTCAACATCTTAAAAGCTAATGTAGACTAAATCACCAAACTCCTCAAAGTTCTCCTCGACTAAATTGCCTAAAACTAGAATAAAACTAGAATATTCTATATAGAATCCTGCAAAGATTACAAAGACCCAAAGCTAGAATTGGCAAAACTGAGGCTAACACCCACTTTGTCTACATCTAAAGGTGTCGAGTGTTGACTCAAAACTGATCTATAACTTATACAAGATGATCTATAACTACCATGTCGGTCAAATTACATGACTACGGCAACCGCATTAAAGTCGGAAGAGCAGTGAGACAGGGAGACACTATGTCTCCAAAACTATTCCTGCTAAACTAAACCTGCATCTGCCTTAACAATTTCCTGGATGATTTGAAAACTATTGTATCTACGACCACTATTGTAAATGCCCATTATTGTACAGTTCGTGGACTATATAAATACATCATAACACACACGTATGTAACAGTCCACGATTAATGATTAGTTATGATTGATAACACACACGTGCGTTTGGTTTACGATTCGTTGAGAGCTGTTACGTGCTCATACGTTCAGCGCCCCCCGTACCACAATTCAAAATAACGGAAATTGACATTGCGTACATTGAGTTGCCTATATCAAATAATATATTGCCTATCGTACGTAATATGCTTCATACAAATCTCGTTACTTAATATACTATTCCAAATGTGTTTATACATCTAATGATGTTGGTAAATGTATATAGCTTATGTTTATGTTACGGTATAGAACATACTCGGACGTTTATATAATGCTGAGGTAGAAGTAGATGGTTAAACAGTTACGCACGACCCGCGGGGCGGGGAGTGCGTATTTCCGCGAGTACGTAATTGCCTTACAACTCGAGTTATGTTCTATGCTTTATCTACGATAAAGTTTCATTCACTCATGAATTATATTAAACAATTTTGGACTCGATAAGAAACTCGATATTTGGGTTCCGCAAGAATTGAAAAATATTCACTTAACACAACGAATCAGTATGCATCTTAAGCGCAATGAAAGCGATTCTTTTTTGAAAAGATTTATCACTGGTATGAGAAATCGGTCACCGACAGCAACATCATTCGAAAACGATCATGGTCCAAGCATGACGAACCAGCATAAACCACATGAAAAAAAGATCATGCTGTCCATTTGGCGCTGTGAGTTTGGAGCTTGTGTAGCTTCTTCCAAGGAACTATACAATTAATTCAGATGTTTACCGTCAACAACTGTGATGAAGATACAATTATAGCTGGAGGCTTTCTGAAGAAAACACCAGCACTCTTTAACCTTTGCCTGCAGGGGTGCGCTATTCCGGAGAAGTGGCATGAAGCGACCACCATTTTGCTCCATGAAACGGGAGACAAAGCAAACCTGGAAAATTACCGCCCTCGTTAGCCATCCATATAATTTGTTTACCAGAATCTTAACATCAAGAATGGAGAACAAACTTGAGCTTTACCAACCAAGAGAGCAAGCCGGATTCCGATCCGGTTTCGGAACTAATTATCACCTTTAGAGTATTACTGTGATGAAACTGGATAAAGCAAGCCAAGAAGAACGTCCAGAATTGGCAAATCCCCAAGGAATTGAGTTTCAGCATTATAATGCATGGCATGGCAGAAATTATTGGAACTTGGTTGGAATGTGATGGCGCATCCCCCATGCAGCCCCGACCTGGTCCAATCTGATTACCATTCATTTAGAAGTTTGCAGAACTCTGTGAATGGTAAATGCACAAATGACGATGATTTTATATCGCAGTTGGATTTCTGTTTCATTTTCTGAAAAGGACCAGAAGTTCTAGGAATCATGAAGCTGCAAATCAGATTGCAAAATTGCTTGAACAAATTGGAAAATATGTAACTGATTGAAGTATGTTATTTTTTATACGTCAAAACCGAAATTACTTTCTTGCCAACCCAATATTATTATTTACAGAATCAAATTATGTTTTGAGTTACAAAATGCGTTGGTGCAGCAATGATTTGTTTTAAACAATTTCCTCGGATTCAGCAAGACCACGGGTAACGATCCGCATTCGAGCATGTGCTGAAAAAAAAATCTCTAATAATCGAATGATCGCCTCGAATGCAACAACGAATCGGTCGGTGTTCGCGCACAAAAACCGATATCAGCGACGACGACGCGAGCTCGTGGAATATGCAAAAATAATAATCGTAAATGTAGTACAAAGCTTTATACGACCGTATTAAAACCGAAAACATAATTTCTGCCGTAACTGCGCTCTCCGTCGGGCTCATTTGAATATAATGATTGCGCATATTTAGATAAATAGCACAAACGTGTAAGAGTGTGACGTAAGTTCATTCACAAAAACTGGAACAGCGCTACACTCAACCTAATTTCGATTCAAGTTTGCAAACGTACAGAATTTTCTCGTTGTTCATTTAAGGTACGGTGTGTTAATATTTGGATAAATTGCACAATCGGGTAAGAAGTTCATTCACAAACATAACTGGAACACCACACTCGAGCGACGTAATTTCGATTTTAGTTCTGGAAAATTTCATTTTTTTAAAATCAAAAATACTAGCAATGCGCCAAAACAGATTGTTCGTTTAAGTAAATTTGTGTTAACGCAAATTTAGAACTTGTTACATTGCGCAACCGCTTGACAATATTTTGTCTAGAATAAATAAATTGGATATAAATTTTTCTAATCTTATTAGAAATCCTTCGAGTGTGTAGATATGCAAGGAATATTGCGGGAATAGTAATATAAGGTTTTTCGCGGTGGAAAACCTAATCTAACCTGGGTCCTTGCCACATTGTCCCATATTAATTCGAGAGTTCGCGCTGCCGCGTGTATGTGGTCGTGATATATCTACCCGCTTCGCGGCGGGCAACCTAATCTAACCTGGGTTAAACCAACGGTCCTTGCCACATTGTTCCATATTGGATCGAGAGTTCGCGCGTATGTGGTCTTAATTTTTCTACAATAATAACCCACATTTAATTAGTATAAGGTTGTAACTAGTTTAACACGTTAACGCCGCGGCGTGTACCACCGGTGGTACACGCCGCCAGATAGAATAAAACAGAAAACCGAGCGTCAACGTGTTAATAATGAGGTTTAATAGCTTCAAAGATTAACCAAAAAAATAAGTTAAATCTTTTATATAATATTACCATTAAAATTATTTTTTAAATAAATTTTTTAATGAAATAATAAATTACCTATAGCCTTAATCGTTCGGTAATTAAACCGACAAGACTGATGTCCATTTAGTTGATTTGTAAATTCAAGACGGTTTGTGTTCACTTTTAAATACACAGCAAATAATTCTCTCAATGCCGTAAGAAACGAAGAAAATTGTAAACGCAACGTTGTCTACAAACGTTGAAGTATTTATTTACACGAGCTTGAGTCCTACCGACCGCGACCGTCCAGTTTGTTTAATCTTGTTTACCTACATATGGTATCTAACTATTTACTTTATAGTCTAACTAGTCGTGTATACGTAATTTAGTCTGTATAATGTCGTATAGTCTCGTTGACAATACTGTTTATGCATAATATTAGTTTTGCAAATAAATTCACGATTATATAAATAAAGCTTAGATTATTTAGTTTAATTACTTGCTGCATGTTTCATCTACTCGTATATTTAATGAATAAGACTAGCCGATACTGATTGTCAACTAAAATATCTTAAGACTCTTGTTGAGATTAATCTCAATAAATAAATTCTTTGATTTATTTTTAGAGGATTTCGCTTTCCGTGTGTATTGTGTGCGCGCGAGGGAGTAGAAGTTTTAGTAATCCACGTTTAATTGTGATATGGCATGTCGTCGGTTAATACGGCCGGGTTGTAGTTGTGGCCCATAAAACGGTAGACAAAACTTGATTCCTCGCGGGCTATAACATATCGATTACTTTCCCCGAGTCGGGGCCGCCGCCCCCGCGCCTGGCATGGCGTCGCATGCAAATCAGCATGGCGGCGGCGCCGCGACGGCTTACTACGCGGCCTGCATGACAAGGAGTAGCGCGCGGCGGCCAGCGTCGCCAGGATGCGTACTAGCGGTTCGCCTTGATAAATTACAATATGTTTTTCGATGCGTTGTTATTGCGATCGATTTTCGCCATTAAATGAAGGAAAAGCGAACCTGTTTCCATGCGGTTTTTAGTTTTAATCTGTGCGTGATTGGCAGAGTAATGATGGCTGGTGAACAAAGCCTGTCAGCAGACAACGGAGTAAGCTATGCGTACAGAGAGCTGGGACAATTGATTGACTGTTTCCGGGACAGGCACGCATCCATCACTGGCCATCGCGGCGAGGCAAACACTAACGGGAGATAATCGCAGATTTCGACTTTCAACATTATCGGCGAAACATCCGTTTTTTGTTCGATCCACGAACAATAAAGCAACTATCAAATTTTGCGATGGGGCGACGATTTGCACAACAATGCGATCAGCAGCGGTCGAACATCGCGTTGCAAATTTCGGCACTGAGTTAATTTTAGATTTATACTATTTGTTACATTTAGCTAAACTTGAATTTAAAAATATTTAATTGCTTACAGTCAATAGCCTTTTGTTAACTTTGTGTATTTAATAAATATTTCTTCTTCTTCTTCCTCATGTAAGATATATTAAAGTTAAGTTATATTAAACTTAAGTTTATTTTTTTATTATTGATCATCAATTCATTCCCAATCGAGTTTCTTCAAAGCTTATTCTAGGACTGTTATGAATAGTTTTGGAGACATAGTGTATCCCTGTCTCACTCCTCTTCCGACTTTAACCCCTTGATATACGAATAAAATGCGCGTTGACGTGCGTGTCCATATACATGTGATCTTATCACAGATACATAATGTCTTAGGCACGTCAGAGTATGTCAAGGGGTTAATGCTAGAGACACAGTAGTCCCACGTACGCAACGTATGCAACGCATTGCGATATCTGGACTCTAGAAACACACCAATCGTATGCAATGCAATCACACGCCTCACACGCAACGTCGATCTTGGATGTCCAGATCGGCGTGGGAAGGTGGAGGAAATGTTCGTACACTATCCACGTGTGTGACTATCCACTATCCACGCGGTTGCTGTTGTCATGTAATTTGACCGACATGGTAGCGTTCTCGTATATGTTATAGATCACTCTTGAGTATCTATACCCCACTCGACATTCTCTCAGGGTTTTCATTATTGCTTCCATTATGGAAGCAATATAGGTTTCTATTATTGCTTTCAATTCGATCGTGTCAAATGCCTTATGGAAGTCTATCTTCTGTTTATAGACCAGTGGACTAGTTTATAGACTAGTGGACCATTGTATTCGACGCTTTTCTCGATGAGGGTCTTAATACTCTAAAGGTGATCATCAGTTCTGAAACCCGAGCGGAATCCGGCTTGCTATAATGGTTCAAGTTTGTCCGCCACTCTTGATGTTAAGATTCTGGTAAACAGTTCATATAGACGGCTAAGGAGAGTTCATCAACAGCTTTTATGTCCCACTGCTGGGCACCGGCTTCTTCTCTGCCACATATCCAACCTCAGCACTAAGATTTGAATATTGGGGACCTAGCGGTTTAACGTTGAATCCGAACGACAAACTTGCAGAGAAGGTGTTTTAGGCAGTTGCGACCCCACGGTGGCCCAAGCCGGATTGGGGAATTGAGTGTGATGGGTTTCAGCCTGCTTCTTCTCTTCTTAATGGCACTACAACCGATTGCCGGTCTGGGCCTCCTTCAGCATGTTTCTCCAAGCGGACCTATCACTCGCCAACGTTCTCCAGTCCCGTACTTGAAGTTTTTGTAGGTCAGTTGTTACCGCATCCTTCCATCTCCCTCTTGGCCTTCCGGCCCTTCTCCTTCCCTCTGGTTGGCCATTGAACAACTTTTTCGGAACCCTATGATCACCCATTCTCTGCATGTGTCCGAGCCATCTCAATCTTGCCACCTTGATGAAACTCACAATATCTGGTTGATTGTAGAGCTGATATAGTTCGTGATTATATCTTCGGCGCCAGATTCGCTCCAAATATTGCACTTAGCATTCTTCTCTCAAATACACTTAAAGCCTGTTCTTCGCTCTGTGTTAAGCTCCATGCTTCTGCACCATAGGTTACCACCGGTCTTATCAGTGACCTGTACAGTGTGCACTTATGCTTGGGGTGGATTGTTTTGGACCTAAAAAGTTTAAGTAGCCCATAATAGCACCTGTTACCAAGAGTTATCCGCCTTCTAATCTCCTCGCCTATCCGGTTTACGCTGTTCAGTTGCGAGCCCAAGTACACAAATGTATCTACTGTGTCAAAGTGCTTTCCGTCTAGTTCTAGCGTTGGTCCTACCTTCCGAAGAGTTTCATTAGCCACCATGTATTTCGTTTTGTTTACGTTGACAGTGAGTCCTAGGTTATTTGCTTCCTTCTCCAGCAGCGAGTAAGTAGTTTTGGTGGCCTGTTCGCTTCTGCAAATTATATCAATGTCGTCTGCGTAAGCCAATAGTTGTGTTGACTTAAAGTACACAGTGCCGTTAGTATCCACTCCACTACTCCTAACGGCCTTTTCTAGTACGATGTTAAAGAGGAAAGTTGCCAGTGGGTCTCCCTGTCGTAGTCCTTCCTCTGTTATAAAAGTCTCAGACAACTTGTTTCGTATTCTTACTACAGACGATACTTCAGACAGTGTTACTCTGGTTAGGGCTCTCAGTTTTTCAGGGAATCCGAAACTTGTCATTATCCCCCACAGTGTGTGTCTTATAACGCTGTCGTATGCTGCTCTGAAGTCCACGAATAGATGGTGTGTCGTGATATTGAACTCATTACATTTCTCCAGGATCTGCCTAATGCCAAACAGTTGGTCTGTGGTTGACCTGTTTGTGCGGAAACCGCACTGGTATTCACCGATATTCTCTTCTGCGTATGGTAGTAAGCGACGGTACAACACATTAGCGAAGACCTTGTATGCAATGTTTAGCAGCGTTATCTCCCTGTAGTCAGAACAATCTAACTTATCACCTTTCTTGTACAATGGGCATATTATCCTTAGCTTCCATTCATCCGGTAGCTTTTCCGTTCTCCATATGTTTAATATGAGATCATGCATGCACGATATTAGGGCTCTACCTCCATACTTCAACAATTCTCCTGGAATGCCATCTGCACCTGGCGCCTTATTGTTCTTGATCCTGCGCACTGCAGTCTCTACTTCTTCTAAGGTGGGTTCTGCACTTGCTCAGTCCCTAATATTGATGTTAATGTTGGCGTTATACTTTCCTCTTGGACTACGCGAGTGTTCTGGTTGATCATGTCCCTGAAGTACTGACACCACCTCTTGATACACTTTTCTGTGTGTCCGATTACTCTGCCGTCCTTATCCTTACACAGAAGTGGCTGCTGTTTGTAGCCAAGTCTCGCATTTCTGACCTTTTGATAGAGTCCCCGAGTTTCGTTGACATTACTCATTCTTTCTATTTCCGCGAAATCTTCTTCATCTTTTTCAGATTTCTTTCTTCGGAAGAGTTTTTTCTCAACTTTCCGTTTGTTTCGATAATCCTCTACATTTGCGCTAGTATTTGGTTGTAGTACTTTTTCTCTGGCTTTGTTCTTCTCTGTCAGAGCTTCCTAGTATTCTTCATCGAACCAGTTATTACGCCTCTGTCCCTTCTACCACCCCACAACCTCTGCTGCTGTATCTTCGATGTCCTGCTTGATCTTTTGCCACGCTTCATTGACCTCTACTAGAGCGTTTTCTGGCCGTTTGGATATTCGTTCCTGCATTTGGTACTGAAATCTCTCTTTCATCTCATCGGATTTGAATTTTTTCAGATCGTATCTCTTAACTGCCGGCTGTTGTGTGCGTTGACAATCAATTCTAGCCCTAAGCACCGCCCTTACCAAATAATGATCCGAATCTACATTGAGGCCTCGACAGGCTCTTACATCCAGGATATTTGAACAGTGTCTCCCATCTATCATCACATGGTCTATCTGGTTCAATACTCTACCACCTGGTGATTTCCATGTGGCTTTGTGAATATTTTTGTGTGGGAAATATGTGCTACTGACTACCATGTTGTTGGTCGTCGCAAAGTCTATCATCCTACTTCCGTTTTCATTAGTCTCAGCATGAAGACTGTGCAGTCCGATTGTCGGTCGGTATATCTCCTCGTGTCCCACTTTAGCATTAAAATCACCAAGGATGATTTTGATATCTCCTTCTGGCGCATCACGATATGCTTTCTGCAGTTCCTCGTAAAATTGGTCCTTCACGTTATCTTCCTTGTCCTCAGTTGGTGCGTGGACATTAATCAGGGTGACGTTTCTAAATTTCCCTCTTAGCCTTATGGAGCATAATCGTTCACTTATTGGGTTAAAACCAATTACTGCCTCTCTGGCCTTTCCTGTGACAATAAAACCCACTCCAAATTCCTTTTTGCCGCCCGTTTGACCACTATAGTAAAATGAGTACTCCTTACTGGTTAGTAAGTTCTTTCCAGGCCACCTTGTTTCTTGAACAGCAGTTATGTCCATTCCGCCGATTTTTAGGGCATCCGTTAAAGTTCTCAACCCACCAGGCCTCGATAAAGTTACAACATTCCACGATGCAATTTTCCAATCGTTCTCCCTTTTCCGTTGCTTGTGTCGTTGCCGTATTTCCAGTCCATTCCGAGGCATTATTGAAGGTTTCATAACAGGTTTTGTTTTATGGTGCTGGTTGTTAACCGCACGCCCAACCCCCTGATGATCGGAGGACCATTTCTCCCGCTCTCGCTAGCCTTGACCACCCTTACCACCCATACGGGTTGGTTACCGCATCTCAGGGTAGAGTGCTCAACTTTAATTAAAAAATACTTCTAATATTTATTTGCATACAGTCAATAGCCTTTTGTTAACTTTGTGTATTTAATAAATATTTCTTCTTCTTCTTCCTCATTTAAGAAAATGATAACAGCTAAATCAGTTATATTAAACTTAAGTTTATTTATTTTATTATAATGCATCATCAATTCATTCCCAATCGAGTTTCTTCAAAGCGTATTCTAAGACTGTTTTGAATAGATTTGGAGTGTGTCTCACATAGTGTCTCACTCCTCTTCCGACTTTAGTGCGGTTGCTGTTGCCATGTAATCTGACCGACATACCAGCGTTCTTGTTTATGTTATAGATCAGTCTTGAGTATCTATAGTCCACTCGACATTCTCTCAGGGCTTCCGTTATTGCTTTCAATTCGATGGTGTCAAATGCCTTATGGAAGTCTACAAACAGGAGGACTAGTGGTCCATTGTATTCGACGGTTTTGTTTCGGCAACCAACTTGGAAACCTACTTTTAGGCTTTCCTCAACTGCGAACCTTCAGAATCTGCGTTAACGTTTGAAGAGAGTGCAATCATCAATGCAGACTCATCCCTATCTACAATGAGGATCTTAATACTCTAAAGGTGATCTCAGGGCTTCCATTATTGCTTTCAATTCGATGGTGTCAAATGCCTCTAAAGGTGTAAATAATACTCTAAAGGTGATGATTAGTTCCGAAATTCGATCGGAATCCGGTTTGTTCTCTTGGTTGGTAAAGCTCAAGTTTGTTCTCCAGTCTTGATGTAAAGATTCTGGTAAGCAGTTTATATAGGCGCATAAGGAGAGTTCATCAGCCTTTTTGTCCCACTGCTGGGCACAGGCTTCTTCTCTGTCACATATCCAACCTCAGAACTAAGATTTGAATGTGGGGACCTACAGTTTAACGTTGAATCCGAACGACAAATTTCCAGAGAAAATTACGTTAGGTTAGGTATAGTAACAATTACCGTGGAATCTCTCTTGTCTCAATAACTTACAAGATCCTCTCTAAGGCTCTACAAAATCAGGCCGAAGAGCAACTAGATCCACAGTTGTGACCCCACAGTTGCCTAGGCCGGATTGGGCAATTGAGTATGATGGGTTGCAGCCATTAGTTTTTAATTTTTGTTGCTTTTTAGTTCTGTGGGGATCTAAACCCCAGCTGTGTGACTCAAAGGCCAAGTGCTTAGCTATCTGAGCGACCACCACACCCACCAAGGAGAGTTAAAGAGCGGTAATTTTCTAGGTTTGCTTTATCTCCCTTTTTATGGAGCAAGGTGGTGGTCGCTTCTCCGGAATAGCGATCTCCTACAGGCAAGTTCTTCAATGTGAACTCACCGACAACTAAAACAACTCACCGACACTCTTTCACATCACGAAATATGAATTGCCACGATTCAGAAAACGAGATATACGGATGAACATGCCTTTGTGGCAGAGGGTTACAGGATCTTGAAAGGCAAGACCGGCAAACGTGCAGTTAAAAGCATTCCACATCTAGGCACAGCATTCATCGTAGACAAGAAGATTCTAGATTCTGTGACGAATTTTAGATCTCCTATTAGTCGAGTCTCGATTTCAATCCCGAATGGACGGGACTCCGAACTGTAGAAAGTTTGATCCACACAGCTAGGGATCGTGTAGAAAATCTTTCCTTCCGAAGCATGAACAAGATATTCACTATCGTTAATAGTGGTCAACTAACCAGTCCTTAAGACTAGGAACGATTTAAGGATTGATACCCTACGACGGCACAAACGAAATACGGGGTTACGAATTGGTACATGGAATGCATCTATAAGCCTGGACACATTTAGTCATTCAGTCAGGAGCAAACAAGAAAGACCCGGAAGGTACAGACAATTTCTGGGAAGAACTAGAGGATATCAAGAGTAAGATTCCACAGAACCATTGTGTTAGGGGACTTCAATGCCCAAGTAGAAAAGGAAAGAAAGTTCCAAAATATCATTGTTGACTACCCAGCTCCTCAGAGAACCAATCGAAATGAACAGTGGCTCATGGAGCTCCGCAAGATCTTCAATCTGGTAATGAAATCAACTGTTTCCAAACATCAAGAATCAGAAAACCTACATCTCAAAACACTAACCTTGGGGAGATTCAGATTGATAACGTCGTTCTATCGCATGGAAAGCACTCTCGGTGTGATTCAGGATGTGAAGGTTTTGAGAAGTGCAAATCTTGATTCTAATCATTACAAGAATTAAGGCAGTAAAAATCACAAACGAAGAAGTGCTCAGACGAATTAACAAAGACCGCGAAGTATTAATTACAATAAGAAGAAGTAAAACTGCGTATCAGGGTCAGATAATGCGGAAGCAAGATTACCACATACTTCAATTAATTAATTAAAGGCAAAAATTATGGGAAAAGGGGAATAGGAAGGAAGAAGATATTTTGGTTGCGGAACATTAAGCAATGGACGGGACTCCGAACTGTAGAAAGTTTGATCAACACAGCTAGGGATCGTGTAGAAATGGAACATGTAGTCGTAAACATCCATTAATGGATATGCGCAAAACATGAAGATCATTAACTCTCTAAGATCAGAGTGAAACTCATTCTCCTAGAAGTACCAGATAGGTTCAAACAGAAATCAGGAGGATCAGGAGGTTTGATATAGAAGAGCTAAGATCAAATGAAAAGTTGGTGTGCTTGCACCCACAGACTTGGGAGCAACTACAACAAGCAAAAATCGAAATAGCACAGGGGACAGTCCCACTAACAACGAAGAAGTGATCCTGTAGCCCCTTTATAGGTCCGGAACCCTTTTGCGGTATGAGCGTGAACACCATCCGCAAAAGTTTAGATGAAGAAATAAGAGGAAAATGGATGAAAACCTGGGAAGAACTTCCATGTGCTTGCATGATGCTGGGATCTTTTAACCAGAAGAGAACTAAAGCTTGCCTGAAACTAAGCAGGAACAAGCTCAGAATTCTGACAGGAGCCCTGACGGGACACTGCAGACTTAGGAAACATCTCAAGGCCCTAGGCCTAGAGGAGGATGATGGATGCAGATTCTGTGGCTCAGCAGAGGAAACCCCCATACATCTGTTCAAAGACTGCGGAGCATTACTCCGCAAGAGACAAATGTACCTTGGGGCTCACTGCTTGAACACAGAGGAGCTGCAGGCCTCGAATCCCACCCAGATCCTGAGATTCCTAAAGGAATCAGGATTAGAGGAGGCGCTCTAAATGGGTAAGTACACCAACACTTGGAGGAGGAGGGTGGGGTACAATAGATCTATAAAGGTCGCAGTACAAGTCGTCACCACCATATCTACAATCTACAATCTACAACAACGAAGAAAACATGCCTGTGGTGGACGAATGAATGTGATGCCTTATGGCACAGACAACTTGGCAAAGATGAAACTCATATAAAAAAGAAGATAACTGGATCAATTTCCAAAATGCAAGAAAACACGCTGCGAAAACCATCCCTGTGGCAAAACAGGCCTTCGACAAAAATCATCTAGCTCAAGTTGAACAAGACCTCAAGAAACGGAACTATTACAGAATTTTAAAACAGCATTTGAGCAAGTAATCTGCACCGAGTCTACACTTTAAGAATCCTGATGGTAAAACTGCCTTCAATGATTTGAAATTGAAAGACAACTGCCGGATCTTTGCAATTTACTTTGAGTCTCTCCTCAGCGGCGAACCTCCAGAATCTGCGTTAACGTTTGAAGACAACCAACAGTGGAAGTGCAACCAACCAACAACCACTGTGTTCCACTGTTGTGCAACCAACAGTGGAAGTGCAACCAACCAACAACCTGTGTTCCACTGTTTTGCAACCAACAGTGGAAGTGCAACCAACAATCCAGAGTCTTCCCCGCCTACAAAGGAAGAAATCAGACAGATCATCCAGGCACTTAAAAACAACAAGGCACAAGGTGAGGATTGAATTGTTGCTGATCTGTGGAAATAATCTGGGCACAAGGCAGTTGAAAAGCTTACAGAGATAATCTGCGAGATATGGGAAACCGTGATACTTCCAGGATACTGGACCTCAGCTTTGATCCATCCTCTTCATAAGGAAGGGGACAGAACGGACGCGAACAATTACCGTGGAATCTCTCTTGTCGCAATAACTTACAAGATCCTCTCTAAGGCTCTACAAAATCGAAAAACTAGGACTTCTTGAAGAGTTTTGTGTTTTTGTTTTTCAATATATCAAATGATATTGAGATGAAAGTGAAATAGATTTGGAATTAAAAATTAAAGTTTTTTGTATGGAAAGCTGAGATGTTGTCGTGGGTAGAAGACATTGATATGAGAGAATTCGAGGCGTAGTAAATTTCGAAAATTAATCACATAATTAAGTGTAAATTAGTGGAATAATGAGGCATCATTTAGAGTTAATGATGCTTATTATAGTAAAAGGAATGGGCGGTCGGGTGTTATATAAGTTTTATGTGGAGCTAATAAAGTAGCTAGTCTAGCATACGAGCCATGTGTTCGGTGCACGTTGGGAGAAATGTGCGCGCACAGCGTCGGTCCGTCGTAAAAGCTAAACGATCGTCGACGCTTTCGCCGGTTTGTAATACACTTGGACACTCGCCAATATCGCTATTTACGACCTTGTTTACTTTTCATGCGCGACGTTTTTGCCGTTGTTAAATTGCAATGCACACGGAATGGAAATAAAACAAAAAACGAAAATACACACGCAGAGGCAGAATAAAACGAGGAATCACTCACCGGATTGAAATCCATCATCATCGACATATCTGAAACAAACAAACAAAACAAAAAATGAATTATGCAATTCGATTGTTCCGCGCAGAAAAATGTTTACGTCAATTATTATCAAGCGAATGGCGATTTTTTTTTTGTTTTTTTGAATAATTGGTGGATTCAAGGTAAATTGAATTTTTGGTGTGTAGATATCGGTTTCAAATGCAAGAGGTAGAAAATGGAATTTGTAAATTTGACAATAATGTAAATGCAAATTGTAATGTAATGTAAGTGCCTAATACGACCGGTAGTTACTTATGGCTGTGAAACATGGATCCTCCTTAAGAAAAGTGAGGAAAAACTAAAGACATTTGAAAGAAAAATATTAAGAAAAGTATATGGTCCGATAAGGGAACAGGACGGAACATACAGGATAAGAATGAATCACGAACTAGAGTCTCTAATTGGAAACAACAACATAGTAAAACATGTAAAGGCACAGAGACTGAGGTGGATAGGCCATGTGCAAAGAATGGAAAAAGATCGAAACACCAAGCATATCATGGAATGGAAACCCACCAATAGCCGACCAAGAGGAAGACCACGTAAAAGATGGAAAGAAAGCGTGGAAGAAGACATAAAAGCACTAGGAGTAAGGAATTAGAAAAGAGCAGCAGAAGATCGTGGAGCATACAATAGTAGAGGAGGAACCCATAAAGGGTTGTAGAGCCAAAGGAAGAAGTAAATGCATATTTATTGCCATTTAATAAATTTTTCTTTCAAAATTGATTTATTTATTTTCTTGTGCTGAATTTCTGGTAGTTTTCTTGTGTTCAATGCATTTTTGTACTTTGATTATATTTTTATGGCATTTATTGTATTACTACAACCCTAGGGTTACCCTAGGATACAAGGATAACCCTATATTGAGTATAGCAGTTTGGGCAAAAATGGGTTAACTTGGCAAATGGTGAATCAACGAAGGTCGAAGACAAAGCAGAAGTCGGCCTGAGAGTACAACACGGAAAGATTGCATGAAACGCGAAACTATCAAACGTCTTTCATGTACCAGACCTTCGGACAAATCCAATGTCTATTTAAAAAAATAACTGATAATGGATATGAAGTTACCTTCAAAAAAGACTCGGCGCTGGTTAGAATCGCAAATGGAGACCTAACGCTCATTGCTGATAGAGTCAACGACTTGTATTTCGTACGAAAGCAAAGGGAGAAGTGTGTCTGCACAGCATCAACTGGCGGTTCAAAATTACAGGAACGGCATGAGAAATTAAACCACATAAATGAAAAAAGTTTGAATGAAAGGCAAGAGATAAAAAGGCACTCGGTTTGAAATTTAACCCAAAAGATAAACTCGGCACATGCGAGATATGCATTAAAGGAAAACAGACCAATACCCCGTTTCAAAAATAAAGACAGAGAAATGTTACTTAGCATAAACAGAAGGAAAACCACCTATTTTGAGCACCTAATGAGAAACGCGAAATACCAACTGCTACCAACTCATAAATACCCATGATAAATACCAACTGATAGCTGAGTGCAAGATTGAAGGCAGAAGAGCAGTGGGAAGAAAGTCAATGATCTGGTTGAGAAATCTAAGGGAATGGACAGGTTTAAGAGCAATAGGAGATTTGGTACGTACACCAAGATACCGTGAAGCGTACAGAATTGTGATCGCCAACATCCAATAGTGTGGATAGGCAGATGAAGAAGAAAGAATTGATGACAAGTCCAGGTGGTGTGAAGTGCAATTCCTGAAGAAGAAAAGCGACGCGTTGGAAGCTTTCAAAAGTTTTGTCCAAAGTGCAGAAAACCTCACAAGACAAAAAATTAAGGTTCTAAAATCCGACAATGGAATCGAGTACGTAAATCGTAAATTCGACGAATATTTCAAATCAAAAGGAATCGAGCGACGACTCACAGTACCCGACACACCCGAACAAAACGGAGTGTCCGAACGAATGAACCGGACTTCAACAAATGATTCAATCAAAACTGCCACCAAAACGGACCACAGCAGGTCCAACCTAGCCGAGGACAAGAGGCCACAGCAGAAGAAACAAGGAAACCAAGGAGGGAAAAAATGGAATGAAAAGAACCGTTTTATTGTACAACGCCAAAGCAAAACCAAAAACAAAAGACAAAACTGAAAAACAAAACAAAGACGGCGGAAAAGCGAACAGAATATCAAGCCAAAAACGTTCAAGCCGTTTCAGGCAAAGGATACCAAAGTATTCAATTTAAGTTAGGGTTTGCTAACTTCGTTCTATATGTTCTTGTTTGTAACAAGTGTGCAAAACATATAGAAATACTACAGTTATAGGTATATTTATTGTATTAACGTATTTTATCTACGACCACTATTGTAAATGCCCATTATTGTACAGTTCGTGGACTATGTAAATACATCATAACACTTTATGTGCGTTATGTAATAATTCAAAAACACCCATGAACGTTTGCTTTACGATTCGTTGATTGGTTGAGAGCTGCACGTTGGTACTATTTTTAAATATAGTACTCCGTGATTTCCAAACAATCATTAAACATCACATCATTCACATAGAAGATGCCATTCATTTCGATTTTTCATGTTTAAATCTAACGAAAACTACAAATAAGTACTAAATAAAAAGTTATGTAACCATTATGAATGTATTTCTTTTAATTTCTATCAAGTTAAATAAGGTCAAAGGTGTTACATCAAACATATTTTTCTTTTTAAACAGAAACAAACTCGTACGTAACTCGTGTTGTGAGGCAATTACGTACTCGCGGAATTACGCACGACCCGCGTAGCGGGGACCGGTAATATTCTGCTCGTACGCAATATGCTTCTTACAACTCTCGTTGCGTAATATACTATTATTGTATTAACGTATTTTAAATATTCATGTGTTTATTGTATTCATGTGTTATAGTTATCTATACAGAGATAAGTCGTCATCAATTTTAACTAGAATTTCAGACAAACTGTAAAATGCTTGAAACCACAATCAATTTTTCTGCAAAAAATCTGCAACATGTTTCAAAGCATACGATTTTGTCATCGAAAATTGGCAAACTTGAAAGTAGCAAATTTATTTCTATTTAGCAAATCTATATATTGTGCTATAGTTACCTACACGGAGACTAGTTATCATCAAAATATCAGAAAAAAATGTAAAATGCTTGAAAGCGCAACCAATTTTCCTGTAAAATCTTAGTATACTTAGTCCAATATTAGGACCTGTTAACCTATTCGAGACCGATTGCACACCGTGTGTGCAATTGATTTCCGAGACTATAAGACGGCCTGCACACCGTGTGTGCAATAACAGTAATTTGCAATTATTAATTATTCTGAGTAAACTATAATTCAAAATAAGATTTTTCTTGAACAAATTAAATCTGTAAAGTACAGGAAAACAAAATTTGGCATTGTTTTTACTATGTACCAAAAAATCTAAAAAGCCATTATCTGAAGCCTTTACATGTAAATACTATGAATTCGCATGCAGCGCAGGCCTAAGACCGGGACATCAGGATTGAACCAGTGATAATTAAAGTGATGATTGCAATTTCATGTTTGCAAGAATTCGAAAAAAGAATTGTAATTTTGGTATCATGGATAGTGATTTAGAAAATGAGGAAAACATGAATGTGCATATTGAACTATTAGATGATGAGAAAATGAAAATGAGAAAATGATTGTCCCAATCGTCCCGATTGAACTGACATTGTAAGTGAAATTGAACAGCAGCAAAGTGAGCTTACTGAAGATACAGAAACGTGGAAAGATGAAGGATGGTGCTCTTACAAAATTCTCTTACAAAAGATACCAAATGGAGGTAGTCCGTACGACCTTTTTGAATTTTTATTTGATTATTCCTTTTTCTCTTTGATTGCCAAAGGAACAAACAAGTATGGCGAAATGAGTTTAAAGGAAAAATTGAAGGACTTACCCATTTCTGAATTTAAGGTGTTTTTAAGTTTATTATTACATATGGGAAATATCAAATGTCCCATAATTGATAATCATTGGAATAAAAGCGAACAATTTGGTTTTCACTGTTTTTCCCAACACATGACTAGCAAAGATTTAAAAATGTCTTACGATCGCTGCACAAAGCACTAGCGAAGGATGGAGTGGAAATGACAACCAGTCTCAAACCGGATGGGACCTTCACGGAGGATGAAGAGCAAAGAGCTCTCCTCCTACTAGAAACCCATTTTCCGGGATGTAGAGGATACAGGGAGATACAATCACGGAAACCCGACTGGAAGAGGGCAGCGTCCATCTGTACGAAAAAAAAATCAGATGGGCTATCGGCACTTTCCAGCCTTTTAAGGCCCCAGGTGTGGACGGACTAGTTCCTGCCTTCCTACAAAAGGGAGAGAGAGAACTAATGCCGTATCTTCTAAATATCTTTAGAAGTAGCTTAGCGCTCGGATATATACCGTAGCTATGGGGAAGGGCTAAGGTGGTATTTATACCGAAGGTGGGGAAGAAAGACACCACTCAACCGAAGTCATTTAGACCCATTAGTCTAACAACTTGTATGTTAAAGACAATGGAGTAGGTGATTGATAATTACCTTAGGACTATAGTGCTGGTAGGTACACCACTACACAGGAGTCAGCATGCTTACAGAGCAGGGAAATCCACAGAAACCGCCCTGTATCAGCTGACAAACGAAATAGAAGCAGCACTAGAGACAAAGGAAGTAGCGATATGTGCCTTCTTGGATATAGAGGGAGCTTTTGACAACACCTCCCACGAGGCTGTCAGGGCGGCCCTCGAAAGAAGGAATATCGACCGCACTATCTCAAAGTGGATGGGAGAAATGCTGAGAACTAGAACGGCGGAGACACAAGTGGGAAAAGACACCATTAAGATCTCCACAACTCGAGGGTGCCCACAGGGAGGTGTACTATCACCGCTAATGTGGAGCCTGGTAGTTGATGAACTACTGGTTGGGCTAAACGACCTAGACATCAAATGTCAAGGTTACGCCGATGACATAGTTATAATGGCTAGAGGGAAATTAGAGGGAACGCTCTGTGAAATTGTTCAGAGAGGCCTCAACGTAACTAGTAGATGGTGTCAAACAGTGGGACTGAAACTCAACCCGAGCAAAACCACGGTGATACCATTTACTAGAAGGAGAAAACTAAACTGCCTACATCCCATACTCATAGATGGGAAGGCAGTAGAATACCAACAGGAGATAAGGTATCTGGGTATCACACTAGATAGCAAAATAGACACGCTGAGGCAGTGGTAGGTAAAGCCAAACGCGCCCTAATCGTGTGCAGAAATCTGGCAGGAAAAACGTGGGGTTGTAACCCCACTATCCTGCGATAGATCTACACCATGATAGTGAGACCTGCAATCACTTATGGGGCAGTTGCGTAGGGAAGTAGAATCAATCTGGCTTCTATGAGGAAACAGCTTGAGAAGATTCAAAGACTGGCGTGTGTCTGCATCACGGGGGCGATGGGGTCGTGTCCGACAGCAGCATTGGAACTGCTGCTGGATCTGACTCCGCTGCACCTTGTGGTGGAGAGCGCCGACAGATCGGCGATCGTAAGATTCAGCAAGGAAGGAATGGGCAGAGGTAAAATAATCGGGAGCAGAGACCGAAACAGCCTCGCTGCCAAGATCCCCTGGCTGGAAGTACCAAAAGACGAAATGGTATGCAAATACCACTTCGAGAAAAACTACACAGCAATGTGTAGTAGTAAAGCCGATTGGAGCGACGAATCCTCAGCATACCACATAGAGCAAAATGCCATCAAGTGGTATACAGATGGTTCGAAGACAAAGGAAGGCACTGGTGCAGGAGTGTTTGGACCTCGTAACAGATACTTCGAATCCATGGGAACATCCCCAAGTATCTACCAAGCAGAGGTACACGCAATCGAAAGATGTGCACAGTTTTACCTCGACAGGAATTACCGCAAAAAACGAATTGCTATCCTGTCAGATAGCCAAGCAGCCATCAAGGCCATTAGCTCATACACCATCAGATCCAAACTGGTATGGGACTGTGTGGGGAAGCTGAACAAGCTTGGCAGGGATAATAAAGTAACGCTATACTGGGTACTAGGACACACTGGTATAGTCGGAAACGAAGAAGCCGATCACCTAGCAAACAAGGGATCCAGTAGCCCCTTTATAGGTCCGGAACCCTTTTGCGGTATGACCGTGAACACCATCCGCAAAAGTTTAGATGAAGAAATAAGAGGAAAATGGATGAAAACCTGGAAAGAACTTCCAGGGCTAAGGCAATCCAAAGTGATGCTGGGATCTTTTAACCAGAAGAGAACAAAAGCTTGCCTGAAACTAAGCAGGAACAAGCTCAGAATTCTGACAAGAGCCCTGACGGGACACTGCAGACTTAGGAAACATCTCAAGGCACTAGGCCTAGAGGAGGATGATGGATGCAGATTCTGTGGCTCAGCAGAGGAAACCTCCATACATCTGTTCAAAGACTGCGGAGCATTACTCCGCAAGAGACAGATATACCTTTGGGCTCACTGCTTGAACGCAGAGGAGCTGCAGGCCTTGAATCCCACCCAGATGCTGAGATTCCTAAAGGAATCGGGATTAGAGGAGGCGCTCTAAATGGGTAAGTACACCAACACTTGGAGGAGGAGGGTGGGGTACAATAGATCTATAAAGGTCGCAGTACAAGTCGTCGCCACCATATCTACAATCTACGATCGCTTCATTTCTCGTCTGATAATGAAATTGAGCATCGCCTACGGAAAATAATTCCGAGAGAACATTTAAATGGTACATCAAATTTTGGATTCATTTAGTTTGAAACTTTGCTTTTTAATTCCTGCAATTTCATTTTACCTTACATTGCACACATGGTATTCAATCCGCTCCTCGCAATAAATATTTTACGAGGAGCGAGCTCCACACTGACCTTGTTCGAAAAAAATCGTCGTCTCAAATACGAGCAAAACATTTTATATGAGTCTGCCGATTCGGATTTTATGAATTCCTTGATTGGATTTGGACCTTGAAGGCTTTTATTCCAAGGTTTTCTAAAACCTTGAATTTTTTTAATGCCATTCTGGAACCTTGTGGCCCATAAAATTCAAGATTAACATTTTTGGTGTGGATTAAGGTACCTCAAAACATGTAGAATCAAGATTAAATATTATGGTTTCAAGAAATCACGAAGACTCTTATTCCAAGGTTTTCTGAAACTTTGATTTTTTTTAATTCTGCCCAAACGCTATGGCCCACAAAATTCAAGATTAATCATTTCTGGTTTAGATTAAGCTAAATAAGGTACCTCAAGTCATGTCGAATCAAAATTAAATATTGTGGTTTCAGGAAATCACGAAGACTTTTATTCCAAGGTTTTCTGAACCTTTGAATATTTTTTGACGACATTTTCTAACCTTTTGGCCCACAAAATTCAAGATTAAACATTTCTGGTTTAGATTAAGCTACCTAAGGTACCTCAAATCATGTAGAATCAAGACTAAAAATTGTGTTTCAAGAAATCACGAAGACCAAGGTCTTCTGAAACCTTGAATTTTTTTAACGACATTCTGGAACCTTGTGGCCCATACAATTCAAGATTAAACATTTCTGGTTGAGGAAAAGCTATCTCTCTCTCTCTTCTGTCTATAACCCTTCTGAAAGGTGTGGTGACATCAAGGTGTGTGCCACGCTCGCAATGACTCCTCGCCAGCGCTCTCTATCTTGGGCAGATCTCATTACTTCCTGCATCCCTTGTCCCGTCAGGGTTTTTGTCCAGTCTACCCATCGTGTCGGCGATCTTCCTCTTGGGCGGCGGCCTTAGACTACTATGAGTCGTTCAATATTGTCGAACCTCCTTGCCACATGATCCAGGTATCCCAAATACCGTTGGTTTATTGTCTGGAATAGTCTGGTCTTTATACTGAGTTGTCGAACAATAGAGCCGTTTATGCGGTGGGCTGTCCATGGTATTTGCAGCATTTTCTATAGCACCGCATTCCAAACGCTTCTATTCTGCGTTGGTCTGAGGTCCGAATAGTCCAAGTATCGCAGGCGTAAGTTGCAATGGAGAAGACCAGGCTAGGTATCAGTCGAAGTTTCGTGTTTTTGGTAATGGCTCGATCTTTCCAAATTTTCACCAGTTCTTGCAATCGCTATTCGTTTGCGGATTTCTTCATCCGATCCACTTTTATTGGTAACTACTGATCTTAGATAATCAAATCTTTTCGCCGCTGCAAATCCAGCCACGGTGTCGCCTTATGGCAGGTTTTCATTTTGTCTGTCTATTATCATGATCTTTGTTTTGGCTCTATAAATCTCCACTCCATATGAGCTACTCTCTTCTGTAAGTCTGGCCATCATAGACTTACTTACATTTCGGCTTCCTCCGAAGCCAGACTCACAGTATCAGCTGCATATCTCAAATTCGTTATCCGTTTGCCTCCAAGAGGGATCTCTCGGTTCCAATCTTCTAGTACCTTTAGCATAATGTATACTGTGTAAATGTTAAACAGTAATGGTGACAATATGCATCCTTGCCTCACTCCTATCTAAGGCTAAAAGGCTATCTAAGGTACCTCAAATCATGATGAATCAAGATTGAATATTGAGGTTTCAGGAAATCACTAAGACTTTTTCTGGAACTTTGAATTTGAATTTTTGGAACCTTGTAGAGCATCGCATGCAAGAATAAACATTTCAGGTTTAGATAGAATTGGTGAAACCATTCCACGTAATAGAAAATCATACAAACTTAAAACAAACGGAACACAGCCTGAATATATAAATATATTCAGCCTTTCCGGAGCTCTATAACAATTATTGAGTCTTTTTAGGACTACCAAAACAAATCTCACATGAAATTTGAAAGTTATTTTATAGATTTCAGTCCACCTTCGTGGAACTCAACAAGGGTTTCAGGTTTAGATTAAGCTAAATAATGTAACTCGAGGAACTTAAAATTAAGGTTCAATATCCTTTAAGGTTTTAACAAACTTTAAGCAATTGTCAATAAACGGGGAATTCAAATCAAAGTTAGGAGCTTTGAGGACTAGAAATAAGGTAATCATCAAAATGTCAGTTTGCAACACGCACCACCCAATTTAAGGATTTTTTAATATTAGTTCCTCCACATTTAATTTTTGGAATTTTGGAGATTAATCTTCAAAAATACAGTCGCAACAACATTAAACAAACTTTTGTTCCTTCGCGATTTTATTTTAAAGATTGGAAATTAATCAAAGCTTAAAAACATCAAAATGATGAGTCTCACATCCAAAATTCCAATTGTAAAGTAGCTTTAGGATTTTCAAATTTTTAGTTTCTCAACAATTTTTTATTCCTTTCGAATAAGGATATAGGAATAAGGATATTCTAAATTTCGAATGATTCGCCGAAGCGAGTTTGTTTGCCAGCGCGCGAGTTTCTAGGCGAGCGAGACGAGTAGTTTATTGTGTACGCCGTTGTTGTTAAGTAGATATAGGTAGAGAGTGTTATCTCGGTGGAAACAGTGCAGGCTCGCCGCTAATGAAGCCCTTATACCTCACCACACCCAGCTCCCGTAAGATCCATCTGCACGATTCTAATTGCCTCCACTTCATTCCGAAACTCTGCCTCTGTATAAACGACTCATTGTTCCAAACTCACATCACAACATTCAATATATTTCAACTACGTTTATAACTGTGACCCGTCTTAATTTATTTAAATAAATATTAGAATCTGAGTTTTATAGATTATCTTAGCGTAAGTGTAAAAAACGAAATTTAACTGTAAAAATTCGTTTATTACATTTACGCTAAGGCATCGATAATCTATAACACTCTGCTTCTAATATTTATTTAAATAAATTGAGACGTGTTAAGCGCTTACAACATTTGCAGCACAAATACTTTATTATTAGGCATTCAACACGTAATAAAATAGTGCTTTGTGACGTCATGATTAATTTTTCACTTACAAAACTAAACTTGCACTTGCAAATTTTTGCCCAAAATGGGTTAAATAGATCTTTAACCCTTTGACATACAATGACGTCTCTAAGACGTCATGTATATCTGATAAGATCATATGTATATGGACACGTCAACCTCATTTTATTGGTATGTCAAGGGGTTAATGCATTCAGATAGAGATTGTTTCACACATGTCGTACTGAAACAATCTCTATCTGAATGCTTTAAAGATATATTTAACCCATTTCGGCAAAAATTTGCAAACTTAAAACATCTATGCGCTAAAGCATCGTTATTAGAATTAAAGATAGAAATCATTGTAGAGATTCGATTTTGTATCTCTTGTTGTTTTGTTATTGGAGATGGAGGATTGGCGTAAGGAGAAGCGAGACGGACAGCTTGTAATTTACGACGGTATCCTCGGTGGACATGTGCTTAGTTGAATCAATCAGTTGTCTTGCGGCCGGCAACCCCCCGCACAGTAAATTCCGGAGCCCCGGACAAGCTTAATTGGGATTTACATTTGCCCGAGCTCGTTCCTCACGGAACCGCAAGACGCGTCGCCGTCGTCTGCCGTTCAAATATTGATGGGCTTCGTTCGCTACATTTTTAATTACCTCTGCACTGCCCACCAAAAAGAAAAAAAAACGTAACAAGCAAGCCACAAGACATTAACAAGCTTGCAAACATTGAAACTCAATTATTTTAAATATCTTCAATATTACCCTCTTCTAACATTTTGAAGCTGCACTCTCTATAAGCCGTGGGTTATAAACTACTTCGTATTTTTGATAAAAAAACTTTATTTTTGATAAAAAAAACTTTATTTTTGATAAAAAATACCTTGTATTGTTTTTCAGTTTTTCTTTCAGGGGTTGACCCTCTGAAGGGGCGAGACAGGACGGAGGACGAAAGCGGGCAACAACGTGCGGACGGACATTCGCAGTTAGAGCATCGACGAGGCGCGGTTAAAACATTGAAGATCTGCCGCCTCCGGCGGATTCAAAAATCCGAGTTTGACCTTTTCAAAAACCTACGCGGTGCGGTCGCCCAGGTGAAATTCGGGGTACGCCGCACGTCAGTCGTTTCAGAATTGAACGAATTTTGCGATTCCGCCCTGAGCTGGTGATTCAGGCCGAACGCTTCCCCACACGGACCCCAAAAGTTAGCTTTACAAAAATTACCACTTTTACGGCGGTCACGGCGAAGATGGCCAGGAAAAATTAAATTCACGCAAGGATTCCGGTAGAACATTTCGAGACACGTCCTCCGACATGACTCTCGTCGCTGCGCGACTCTTGTTATTCAGATTTTTCTCCGAATTGGGGTCCTCCGACTAAAACGGCCCCCGCGGTCTGAAAAAGTCGGTGCATCAGTTTCTTTTAACCAAAGAATAGACGAACGAACGCACGTACGGCGATTTTCGATAAGACTTCCGGATCGCGTAGTTTAGGCGACCAAAAATGACAAATATTTTTGCAAGAAAAAATGAGATTTTCGCACTTCCCAAAAGTTTTAAGCAAAAATACCGAAAAGTGAGGCGATAGATGGACGTGTGATGACGTTCCGGACACACCGACACCGGAACCACACCCGTGCGACGAAAACTGTCCGAGTTGTGGGTGAAAAAGTGAGAGAGTTTGAAAAATTCGGCCAGCCGCCCCCGGAGAAGGCAGATGGGTGAAATTATTTTTAGAAAATACTTGAATCTTTTGCAAATCAGTTGTGTTAGATTTAGAGTCGTTAGACAATTTATAAATATTTTTTTTTAAATTTCCAAAAAATCATGTGTTTGCCCCCTTATATATTCAATGACTTTTGGTCAAGAAGGTGACTTATCTATGTGAAAGGGGTTGCATAATTTCCTGAATTTTTTTATAAATATTGGCGCTGTGTCTTACTGGCATTGAAAAGGTTAAAAACGTAATTATTTTCTTGCCTACTTATTTTATTGCCTTTCCTTGGACGTGCAAATTATTCACTTTAAATTATTGCCCGTCAACACCGAGACGAATGCAAAGATTTATTAAGACGTCTGCATTAAAAGTTATTAGTTTAATTTATTAATTGCTCTTTTAAACCTATTATAGAAGCAATTAAATAAAAAATCATATAGTTATGCCTATCCAGCGTTGCCTGTATAAATGTGTTAAATTTGTCTATGTTGTGTTAGATTTGTCTTCTTGTTTTGAAAATCCCAATAATTTGGCGTTTCAATTTGCGAAGTACTTGAACTTGATTGGTTTGGACAGATGGTGTCTTATTTATTGAAGTTGATTTTGACATATTTAATAGTTTATATTATATTTGACAGATGCTATCTTATTTATTGATGTCGATTTTGACTTATTTGACAGCCGTCTTATTTATTGAGGTTGACTTTGACATATTTAATAGATTCTGTCTTATTTATTTATGTTGATTTTGACATATTTGACAAATGCTATCATATTTGACAGATGTTGTCTTATTTATTGATGTTGATTTTGACAGATGTATTATATTTGACAGATATTATCATACTTGACAGATGCTGTCTTATTTATTGATGTTGATTTTGACATATTTGACAGATGCTGTTTTATTTAGTTATGTTGATTTTGACATATTTGACAAATGCTATCATATTTGACAGATGCTGTCTTATTAATTGATGTTGATTTTGATATATTTGAAAGAATCTATCATATTTGACAGATGCTGTCTTATTTATTAATGATGATTTTGACATATTTGACAGATGCTATCATATTTAACAGATGCTATCTTATTTATTTATGTCGATTTTGACATATTTGACCAATGATATCATATTTGACAGATGATGAATTATTTATTGATGTTGATTTTGACATATTTGACTGATGCTGTCTTATTTATTGATGTTCATTTTGACATATTTGAAAGAATCTATCATATTTGACAGATGCTGTCTTATTTATTAATGTTGATTTTGACATATTTGACAAATGATATCATATTTGACAGATGCTGAATTATTTATTAATGTTGATTTTGACATATTTGACTGATGCTGTCTTATTTATTGATGTTCATTTTGACATATTTGAAAGAATCTATCATATTTGACAGATGCTGTCTTATTTATTAATGTTGATTTTGACATATTTGACAAATGCTATCATATTTGACAGATGATATCTTATTTATTTATGTTGATTTTGACTTATTTGATAAATGCTATCATATTTGCCAGTTTCTATCTTATTTATTGATGTTGATTTTGACATATTTGAAAGAATCAAACATATTTGATAGATGCTGTCTAATCTATTAATGTTGGTTTTGACGTATTTGACAGATGCTATCATATTTGACAGTTGCTATCTTATTTATTTATGTTGATTTTAACATATTTGACAGATGCTATAATATTTGACATATGCTGTCTTATTTATTGATGTTGATTTTGACATATTTGACAAATGCTGTCTTATTTAATGATGTTAACATTTGAAAGAATCAATCATATTTAACAGATGCAGTCTTATTTATTAATGTTGATTTTGACATATTTGACAGATGCTATTTCATTTATTTATGTTGATTTTGACATATTCGACAGATCCTATCATATCTGGTAGATGCGGTCTTATTTATTGATGTTGATTTTGACATATTTGACAGATGCTACCATATGTGATACATATTATCATATTTGACGGATGCTATCTTATTAATTGATGTCGATTTTGACATATTTGACAGATGCTGTCTTATCTATTAATGTTGATTTTGACATATTTGACAGATGCTATCATATTTGACACATGCTGTCTTATTTATTAATGTTGATTTTGACATGTTCGACAGATGCTATCATATTTGACAGATGCTGTCTTATTTATTTATGTTGATTTTGACTTATTTGACAAATGCTATCATATCTGACACATGCTGTCTTATTTATTAATGTTGATTTTGACATATTCGACAGATGCTATCTCATTTGACAGATGCTGTTTTATCTATTAATGTTTATTTTGACATATTTGACAAATGCTATCATATTTGACAGATGCTGTCTTATTTATTAATGTTGATTTTGACATATTCGACAGAAGCTATCTTATTTGACAGATGCTGTCTTATCTATTAATGTTGATTTTGACATATTTGACAGATGCTATCTTATTTGACAGATGCTGTCTTATCTATTAATGTTGATTTTGACATATTTGACAGAAGCTATCATATTTGACAGATGCTGTCTTAGTTATTAATGTTGATTTTGACATACTCGACAGATGCTATCATATTTGACAGATGCTGTCTTATTTATTTATGTTGATTTTGACTTATTTGACAAATGCTATCATATCTGACACATGCTGTCTTATTTATTAATGTTGATTTTGACATATTCGACAGATGCTATCTTATTTGGCAGATGATTGATTTTGACTTATTTTACAAATGCTATCATATCTGACACATGCTGTCTTATTTATTAATGTTGATTTTGACATATTCGACAGATGCTATCTTATTTGACAGATGCTGTCTTATCTATTAATGTTGATTTTGACATATTTGACAGATACTATCATATTTGACAGATGCTGTCTTATTTATTAATGTTGATTTTGACATATTCGACAGATGCTATCTTATTTGACAGATGCTGTTTTATCTATTAATGTTGATTTTGACATATTTGACAAATGCTATCATATTTGACAGATGCTGTCTTATTTATTAATGTTGATTTTGACATATTCGACAGATGCTATCTTATTTGACAGATGCTGTCTTATCTATTAATGTTGATTTTGACATATTTGACAGATGCTATCATATTTGACACATGCTGCCTTATTTATTAATGTTGATTTTGACATATTCGACAGATGCTATCTTATTTGACAGATGCTGTTTTATCTATTAATGTTGATTTTGACATATTTGACAAATGCTATCATATTTGACAGATGCTGTCTTATTTATTTATGTTGATTTTGACATATTCGACAGATGCTATCTTATTTGACAGATGCTGTCTTATCTATTAATGTTGATTTTGACATATTTGACAGATGCTATCTTATTTGACAGATGCTGTCTTATCTATTAATGTTGATTTTGACATATTTGACAGCAGCTATCATATTTGACAGATGCTGTCTTAGTTATTAATGTTGATTTTGACATATTCGACAGATGCTATCATATTTGACAGATGCTGTCTTATCTATTAATGTTGATTTTGACATATTTGACAGATGCTATCATATTTGACAGATGCTGTCTTATTTATTAATGTTGATTTTGACATATTCGACAGATGCTATCATATTTGACAGATGCTGTCTTATTTATTGATGTCGATTTTGACATATTTGACAGATGCTTCTTATTTGACAGATGCTGTCTTATCTATTAATGTTGATTTTGACATATTTGACAGATGCTATTATATTTGACTGATGCTGTCTTATTTATTAATATTGATTTTGACATATTCGACAGATGCTATCATATTTGACAGATGCTGTCTTATTTATTTGTTGATTTTGACTTATTTGACAAATGCTATCATATTTGACACATGCTCTTTTATTTATTGATGTTGATTTTGACATATTTGAAAGAATCTATCATATTGAACAGATGCTGTCTTATTTATTAATGTAGATTTTGACATATTTGACAGATGCTATCATATTTGACAGATGCTGTCTTATTTATTTTTGTTGATTTTGACTTATTTGAAAAATGCTATCATATTTGACAGAGGTTGACTTATTTATTGATGTTGATTTTGTCATATTCGACAGATAATATCATATTTGCTAGATGCTGTCTTTTTTATTGATGTTGATTTTGACATATTCGACATATGCTATCATATTTGCTACATGCTGTCTCATTTATTGATGTTGATTTTTACATATTTGACAGATGCTACCATATGTGATACATATTTTCATATATGACGGATGCTATCTTATTAATTGATGTTGTATTGACTTATTTGACAGATGCTATCTTATTTGACAGATGCAGTCTAATTTATTGAGGTTGACTTTGACATATTTAATAGATGCTATTCTATTTGACAGATATTATCATACTTGACAGATGGTGTCTTATTTATTGATGTTGATTTTGACATATATGAAAGAATCAATCATATTTAACAGATGCTGTCTGATTTATTAATATTCATTTTGACATATTTGACAGATGCTATAATGTTTGACAGATGCTGTCTCATTTATTGATGTTAATTTTTACATATTTCCCAAATGCTATAATATTTGATATTTGCTGTCTCATTTATTGAAGTTGATTTGGACATATTTGATAGATGCTATATGCTATAGGTGACATATGCTATCATATTTGCTAGATGCTGTCTTATTTATTGATGTTGATTTTTACATATTTGACAGATGCTACCATATGTGATACATATTGTCATATATGACGGATGCTATCTTATTAATTGATGTTGTATTGACATATTTGACAGATGCTATCTTATTTATTGATGTCGATTTTGACTTAGTTGACAGATGCTATCTTATTTGACAGATGCAGTCTAATTTATTGAGGTTGACTTTGAGATATTTAATAGATGCTATTATATTTCACAGATATTATTATACTTGACAGATGCTGTCTCATTTATTGATGTTAATTTTGACATATTTGACAGATGATATCATATTGGACAGTTGCTGTCTTATTTATTGAAGTTGATTTGTAGTTATTTAATAGATGTTATTATATTTGACAGATATTACATACTTGACAGATGCTGTTTCATTTATAGATGTTGGTTTTGACATATTTGACACATGCTATCAAATTTGCTAGATGCTGTCTTATTTATTGATGTTGATTTTGTCATATTTGACAGATGCTAAAATATGTGATACATATTATCATATTTGACGAATGCTATCTTATTAATTGATGTTGTATTGACATAGTTGACAGATGTTATCTTATTTATTGATGTTGATTTCGACATATTTGACAAATGCTATCTTATTGGACAGATGCTGTCTTATTTATTGAGGTTGAGTTTGACATATTTAATAGATGCTATTATATTTGACGGATATTATCATACTTGACAGATGGTGTTTTATTTATTGATGTTGATTTTGACATATTTGAAAGAATCATATTTATATATACATATGATAATATGTATATATAATATTTGAAAGAATCATATTTATATATACATATGATAATATGTATATTTATATATTCATATTCTCACATTTGACGGATGCTATTTTATTAATTGGTGTTGTATTGACCTCCTTGACAGAAGCTATCTTATTTATTGAAGTCGATTTTGCCATGTTTGACAGATGCTATCTTATTTGACAGATGCTGTCTTATTTATTAATGTTGGTTTTTGACATATTTGACAGATGCTATCATAGTTGATAGTTGCTATCTTATTTATTTATGTTGATTTTGACATATTTGACAAATGCTATAATATTTGACAGATGCTTAGTCATTGATGTTTATTTTGACATATTTGACAGATGCTGTCTAATTTATTGATGATGATTTTGACATATTTGAAATAATCAATCATATTTAGCAGATGCTCTCTGATTTATTAATGTTGATTTTGACATATTAGACAGATGCTATCATATTTGACAGATGCTATCTTATTTATTTATGTTGATTTTGCCATATTCGGCAGATGCTATCATATTTGCTAGATGCTGTCTTATTTATTGATGTTGATTTTGACATATTTGACAGATGCTACCATATGTGATACATATTATCATATTTGACGGATGCTATCTTATTAATTGATACTGTATTGACATATTTGACAGATGCTATCTTATTTATTGATGTCAATTTTAACTTATTTGACAGATGCTATCTTATTTGACAGATGCTATCTTATTTATTTATGTTGATTTTGACTTATTTAACAAATGCTATCATTGTTGACATATGCTGTCTTATTTATTTATGTTGATTTTGACATATTTGACAAATGCTATAATATTTGACAGATGCTGTCTAATTTATTGATGTTGATTTTGACATATTTGACAGATGCTCTCTGATTTATCAATGTTGATTTTGACATATTTGACAGATGCTATCATATTTGACAGATGTTATCTTATTTATTTATGTTGATTTTGACATATTTGACAAATGCTATAATATTTGACAGATGCTGTCTAATTTATTGATGTTGATTTTGACATATTTGACAGATGCTGTCTGATTTATCAATGTTGATTTTGACATATTTGCTGTATCTACATACATGCTGTCATATTTATTGATGTTGATTTTGACAGATTTGACAGATGCTACCATATGTGATACATATTATCATATTTGACGCATGCTATCTTATTAATTTATGTTGTATTGACATATTTGACAGATGCTGTCATATTTGACAGATGCTGTCTTATTTATTGAGGTTGACTTTGACATATTTAATAGATGTTATTATATTTGACAGATATTATCGATGTTTTATGTCAATTTCCGTTAGTTTCAATTGTGGCACAGCGCCGCTGAACGTATGAGAATGTATTAGCAGCTCTTAACCAATCAACGAATCGTAAACCAAACGCACGTGTATGTTATTTTCAATCATAATTTATCATTAATCGCGGACTGTTACAAACGTATGCGTTATGATGTCATATGGACTATGTAATACGTATCTTAGCGTCCTAATAATAAGACACTAAAACTCTGTTTAACTTCTAACCCATGATGTATAAATTTGTTGGTATAGATTTTGATGTATCAATTGTTTATTAAATTTATTGGACCAGCCGAAACCACTTGCGCCCTAATAACAGGACACAAATCGCCTGTTTGAATTGTGAAGCATCGCTTACTTGGTGGGTTTAAACTTGCCGCTATGGATTATGAACTATCAATTGTTTGTTATCATTTACTTGGCGAACGTGATACGTATCTTAGCGTCCTAATAATAAGACACGAAAACTAAACTTGTAAACCATCAGTAAAGATTATGATGTATAAACTTGCTGGTATAGATTTTGATGTATCAATTGTTTAATAAATGTATTGGACCAGCCGAAACCACTAGCGCCCTAATAACAGGACACAAATCGTCTGTTTGAATTGTGGAGCATCGCTTACTTGGCGGGTTTAAACTTGCTGCTATAGATTATCAATTGTTTGTTATCATTTACTTGGCGGACGTAATACGTATCCTAGCGTCCTAATAATGAGACACTAAAACTCTGTTTAACTTGTAAACCATCAGTAAAGATTATGATGTATAAACTATAAACTCATGTATCAATTGTTTATAATCGATTACTAGACGAATGTAACACGTTTCCTCCTAGTGCCTTATAAATAGGATCGGATATAACGTAATTCTTTCTTACGAGATTTCTTCTAATTAATTTCAGAGGCTAGCCCGGCGGGGAATCCCAGACTAGGACTAATTGCGTGGATTCACACCGACTAGGCAGCGCTAGTCTAATCGGCTGAGAGATGGCCTAGAGCGATAACTAAGAACTCCAGTGAGAAACCAAGTAGCAAAGCCGAATCTTAGTCCATAGTATTATATAGTCCACGAACTAGTCTAAGTTTTTAGTCTATGTCTAATGTGAGACTTTAAAGATGGGTTGTGTGTTATGATGTATTTACATAGCCCACGAACTAGTCTAAGTTTTTAGTCTAAGTTGTCTGGTTTAGACAATGTGAGACTTTAAATATGGGTTTATTATATTCGACAACTTTTAATAGCCGTTTGTCTAAACGGCTAGAACAGACGAACAAATTTAGACCAAATTAAACAATCTTGTTGTATTAGACGCCGATAGATGAATATGGAATATATTTAGTCTAAGTTACTCAATAAATAAAGATATTCGATAACCGGTACATGATAACATGTAGAATCTGAAAGAAATGTTAATACCATTGAGGACAAGTAACTTTTTCTGTGGTGGAAATAGACGCAGTTGTACAGCAATTTTTCAATAGATTGAAATATATGAACTATCAAGTAATAGACTTTCCACATAATTCAGACACTTGGCTAGCGGTTATGGCACAATATTCCTCACCAGCATTTTATAAATGGGCATAACGAACGTAACGTTAATGGAGTGTTTTCTTTTTCTTCGGCCGATGCTATATTATGATGCTGTACCGATATATATTACGTTTTTGATATATTACTTTTAAGTTTTACTGCTACTGAATATGGCAGGAGCACGGTTTCGTAACGTATGCTGTCTGGCCGGTGATTTACGGCCGGAGTTCGGAAAGACGACCCAGAATGGACCAAGTAAGGGAAATAAAGAATAGCGAAATAGAATACGAGTTATTTAGATCGCTACAAATCATCCGGCCTTTCCGGGAAATTGTAAAAAGCGTAATATATTATGCTATATGCCGTCGCTCCGCCGCGAATTCACAGCGCAGATATTTTTTACTTCTTCGGATTTTTTTTTCACGCGCGTTTTGCAGTAAATTGCGAATTAAAAGGATCAAATTCTTGACAGATTTAAAGTCATTTAATCAAGATATATCTCATTTGATTTATTATCATCCCAACCGTTCAAGGAAAATGCAAACTGAAATCGCAAATCAATGGGATTTACAACACAGAATATATCTAACAAATCTCGATCGAATATATAGCAGTATTATAATTTCATCCGAAAATTTCCATTGTTTTGAAAGGAACTGTGTTATTTTAAATCTCGTTGTATTTAGGCTAGAAAGCCTCTTCCGGTCCTACGTAACGAGTTTCAGGTAAACACCGATCAACTACCTCACCAAGCCTTTCTAGACAAGTTACGAAAAATAAATAATAATGGAACAAAATTACTAAATTGGGGCTATGGAGGAAAACCTAAGGAATTTCGCTGTGCAAAAATTTTCGAAAACCATTGAGCCGTTCCAAAGTTATCGCGAAAAAACTGAAGTCATGGCACACTTAGAAACCAAAGTTTAAACCTCTGTAACTCCGTCGTTTTTGAAGATTTTTGGACAATTTTTGCACAGAAATTATGGGGGGGAAATTTCAGATGAAACTCAGTTTTTGTTTTTATCAATTTGCAGATTTTGAAAATGTTGTGGAAATGCGATATTATAGTCAAATTGTGCCGAAAACGACAAGGAACAAGATTCCGAAAACCCTTTTCAAAAATCTCGTCCCGTTCCAAAGTTATCCCGAAAAAACACAAAAATTTCCACGGCCTACTACCAACAAAACACAAAACACTACATAACTTCGTTATTTTTCGCCCGATTTTCAAAATTTTTGGACTATTTTCCTCCAAATCGAACCAACTTTAAAACTACGATACAAAAAAAACAAACTTTATTTTTTTCGTTGTTTTGATTGGTATTTTGTTTTTTTTAATCTGGTTATATTTAGCCTAGAAAGCTTCTTGCGATCCTACATGACAAGTTTCATGTAGACAAGCCATTCTAGAGAAGTTACGAAAACTAAATAACAAAGAACCTTGAAACAGTAATTGATCGAGTGTGTTGAGCAATTCGCAAGGATTCAGAAACAACCGAATTTGTTTGCAAAAAAAACATCCATTCCAAAGTTATGCAAAATTTTTTCCAGCTGATTTCTCGCAAATATTAAAGTTTGATTGTGTTTTAGGTTTGTGAGCCCTTGGGGATGTTAGGGTTTGTGAGTCCGATTACTTCGGCCTAAAGTACGAGCACAAGGGGGAAATGTGGCTGAATCTGCGCAACCCCATAGACAGACAAGTGCCCATCAACGGCCACGGCTCGTTCCGCTTCGCCCTCAGGGTCAAGTTTTGGGTGCCACGTATTAACGCCACCGTAAGTACCGATTTGTCTATGTTGTGTTAGATTTGTCTTTTTATTTTGTGAATAATCATGTAAGCAAATAATCTGCGACAGTACTGGGCAAAGATCAAAGCCTAACAGTTGAGCAAGCGTGATCCAAAGTAGGCCCATTCGAAACAAGAAGCAGTGAGCAAATAATCATGTAAACTTAATAAAGTCGGAACACAGCTTGAATATATAAATACAGTATAATCTCGGTAATTCGGCCGTCGGTTAATCGGACGACACGTGCTCTTCCATCCCACCACTCTTTCTTATAATCCGGCGGTTGTCTGGTCCCATATGTGTCGGATTATCGAGATTATACTGTATATTAGATTATTACTGTATAACCTTTCCGGAGCTCTATAATATTTTCATTTTACGACTTCCAAAACCAATAGTAAATAATCATGTAATTATCGTTCTAGGACTTCGCAAACTGAAGCGCCAATTATTGGGATTTCCAAAACAAAAAGACAAATCTAACACAACATAGACAAATCGGTACTTATGTATTAACGCCGCCACCGCTATATATTGGATCGAGAGTTCGCGTATGTTGTCTTGATTTATCCGCCCGCTTCGCGGCGGGTAACCTAATCTAACCGGGGTTAAAATATGGAAGATATATAGAAGATAGAATACAAAGTATTTTGGGTTTTTAAATTTTTTAAATTTTAAATAAAATGTTTTATTTTATGATTTATCATCAAAATTTTAGGTGTAGATTGGTGGCATTTAAAAATGTAGCGGTGGTGGCGTTAATACGTAGGTACCGACAAATACGTAGGTACCGGTTACCTGGACATAATATAAATACCTGGACCCCCGAATAAACAGACGGTCGGGCAACTAACAGTCAGGCGCAACCAACCAACGAGTCCAGTTCAGACCAGGCAGTGGACTCAGTCACACCGGACCAGTCAGTGGATCTAGTCAACCAGACTCAGCTAGCAGCCAGTTTAAGCAGATTCAACCAGACCAGTCGAGTCCAGTTCAGAGAGTCCAGCTTCACTCATTCCCTCAAAAGCGTTTATCTCTTGTACAGTGTATCTCTTGTACATTTGTATATATATATATATATATATATATATATATATATATATATATATCGTGCATGTAAAAATTCCTCTGCAAACGGTGAGTGATCCATAATGTGGGTATCACACCCTCCAAGATATGTTATTTTTTTAAGGTAAATGGCTTTTTACTTTGGTTAACCGGTTGCCGAACCCTGGTCTCCGTTTAGACGGCTATTAAAAGTGGACGAACATAATAACCCTAATTTTAAAGTCTCACAGTTTCTAAACTAGACAACTTAGTCTAAATATGTTTGGACCCATTTCTTCACAAATCTTCACTTAATAGACAAAGATTGTATAATTTAGTCCAAATCTGTCTGGCTTGTCTATTCTAGCCGTTTAGACAAAAGTCTATAAAAAGTTGACGACGCCAAGTATCTTCCTTTTACGAACTTAATAAGCCTAATTTTAAAGTCTCGCGGTGTCATCGGTGTAAACTAGAAGACTTAGTCCAAATATATTTATAGACTAGTTTATTCACCAATCTTCATATAATAGAGTAAAATAGCTAAATTTGGTCTAAATCTGTCTGTTCGTCTATTGTAGTCGTTTACACAGACGGCTATTAAAACTTAAACGAATATAATAAGAATAACTTTAAACTATCACAGTGTCTAAACTAAACGCCCTAGACTAAATATTTTTAGACTAGTTTCTTCACCTATCTTCACTTAATAGACTAAGACTGTTTAATTTGGTCTAAATCTGTTCGTTCGTCTATTCTAGCCGTATAGACAAATGGCTAGTAAAAGTTAGACGAACATAATAAGCCTAATTATACTACGCGTCTCGTTCTCGATGATAATTTGTAGTAATGCTCGTCATTGCTAACATTTCAATTCATTTAAAATTTTCATCTTCGAACGAGATTTTCTTATCATTACAATGGAACGTTATGGTTACGATTGGAACGATGGGCGTTATGGGCTTTAGTCGGGCTCGTTTCATCATGCAATTTTAAAGTCTCACAGTGTCTAAACTAGACGACTTAGTCTAAATATTTTTGCAATATTTTCTTTATCAAGCTTCACTTAATAGACTAAGATTGTTTAATTTGGTATAGATCTGTCCATTCCGTCTATTCGAGCCGGTTAGACAAACGGCGATTAAAGAGGGGACGGAATAAAATACATCAAATCGAATTTGCAGAATGAAAACGGACGTTATAAGTAATTTCCGAAAGAAATTTTGCTGGGCAAAAGCAGCAAAATATTTAGAAAACTTCAGACAATTGACAAATCTTTGAGATATTGTGGTGCCGCCGAAGGCGGCAGGGATGCGGCGCGAAAACGAAATTTCTGTTTCTTAGCCGCTGAACGGCCGTATTTGGACCAATCGCAAGGTAAGTGCTGCTATCGATTTTTTCTGCACAAAACTGTCATCTCGAATTTGGACTACACCGCAAAGAGCCGCCCAAGTTTTTGTTTTAATCGAAAATGGACTTAGCCAGCGAGCTGTTGCTCAACAACTGGGTATGGCTACTAAGCATGGCTTCAAGGACTAAATGACTACTACTTATGGCTATAACACGCCCCGTGGGTCGAAGGGTCTTCCGACGTTATGAGAAACCTATTTCCTATCATAGACGACCTAGCATAGACAGAAGCAGATTTTACTCGAAATGACCGCTTTGTTGTATCACATCATCAAAAACTCCCAAGGTATCCCATGAAATGCTAAACTCTCCTGGATGTACCTACCACCCGTTAAACCTAATCTCCTCTGACGACGGGTATCCCTAATGATTAAAGGTACTCGAGATGACCGCTTTATTGTATCACATCATTAAGAAGTCGTCACTTTTATGCTGTTCAACTGCAACAACAGCTCGTTGGACGTTGGAGCAATGGGGGTCTTTTCTGTTCTCATATGAGGCCAGAATATGCCTCTATGATAGCAACCGATGAAATAAAGTGTTAAGACAAAGAGAGCGATTTGAAGAGAGAACTGCTTATGGAGGTAGTTTCGGCATGATATTCTGTGGAAGCACGAACCGACCCAGCTTTAATCATTAGGGATACCCATCGTCAGGGGAGAGGAGGTTTAACGGGTGTTAGGTACATCTAGGAGATTTTAGCATTTCACTTGATACCTTACGTCGACTACATTGGAGAAGAATTTATCTTTATGCCGGACAGTGCGAAGCCATTGCAAAAAACGATGTTCTTTGAGTTTCTTTTGCGAGTCGACGGCTGAACGGAACGCCTTACTGTTTGCGGAGCCGATTGAGTAGGTTCTTCCTCTCTTGGCATTCGAAGAATCCGCGCGCTTTTTTTTGGTAAAATGGCCGTGCGGTAGATTTTTTTGCAAAACCGGACGTTTGCGGCTGCCGAACCGGAAACAGGTGAAATTTTCCAATTTCTTCTACACCGTTCGATCAACATCAACCTTCATCGAACGGTGCAGTAACACGGTTCGATGAACGTGGAGCTTCATCGAACGTAGTAGTACGGTGTAGTATCTTAGTAGTATCTTGCCTACGATGTGTCACCACGGCCGATAGAAGGAAACTGGCAGGGTATCAATCCGCATTCAATATCTACAAAGGTATAAACGACACAACTTCCTGTCTTACAGTGGCAGATCGATAACAAGTTGGACTCAATCTTAGGCTATTAAAAGTTGCAAAAAGTTCGCAACTAGCAAAGTTATAGCAAAAAAATTTCGCTGTGCAAAAATGTTCGAAAACCATTGGGCCGTTACAAAGTTATCGCGAAAAAACTGAAGTCATGGCACACTTAGAAACCAAAGTTTAAACCGCTATATTTTAGTATTTATTATTTAAAATATTCTTAGACTAGTTTCTTCACCTATCTTCACTTAATAGACTAAGATTGTTTAATTTGGTCTAAATCTGTTCGTTCGTCTATTCTAGCCGTATAGACAAACGGCTAGTAAAAGTTAGACGAACATAATAAGCCTAATTATACTACGCGTCTCGTTCTCGATGATGATTTGTAGTAATGCTCGTAATTGCTAACATTTCAATTTATTTAAAATTTTCATCTTCGAACGAGATTTTCTTATCATTACAATGGAACGTTATGGTTACGATTGGAACGATGGGCGTTATGGGCTTTAGTCGGGCTCGTTTCATCATGCAATTTTAATGTCTCACAGTGTCTAAACTAGACGACTTAGTCTAAATATTTTTGCAATATTTTCTTCATCAAGCTTCACTTAATAGACTAAGATTGTTTAATTTGGTATAGATCTGTCCATTCTGTCTATTCGAGCCGGTTAGACAAACGGCGATTGAAGAGGGGACGGAAAAAAATGCATCAAATCGAATTTGCAGAATGAAAACGGACGTTATAAGTAATTTCCGAAAGAAATTTTTGCTGGGCAAAAGCAGCAAAATATTTAGAAAACTTTAGGCAATTGGCAAATGTTTGAGATATTGTGGTGCCGCCGAAGGCGGCGAGGGTGCGGCGCGAAAAAGAAATTTCTGTTTCTTGGCCGCCGAGCGGCCGTGTTTGGACCGATCGCTACGTAAGTGTTGCTATCGGGAGCGCCGATTTTTTCTATCTGGAATTTGGACTGCACCGCAAAGTGTCGCCAAAGTTTTCGTTCTAATCGAAAATGGACTTAGCCAGCGAGCTGTTGCTCAACAACTGGGTATGGCTACTAAGTATGGCTTCAAGGACTAAATGACTACTAGGTATGGCTATAACACGCCCCGTGGGTCGAAGGGTCTTCCGATGTTATGAGAAACCTATTTCCTATCATAGACGGCCTAGTATAGACAGAAGCAGATTTTACTCGAAATGACCGCTTTGTTGTATCACATCATCAAAAACTCCCAAGGTATCCCATGAAATGCTAAACTCTCCTAGATGTACCTACCACCCGTTAAACCTAATCTCCTCTGACGACGGGTATCCCTAATGATTAAAGGTACTCGAGATGACCGCTTTATTGTATCACATCATTAAGAAGTCGTCACTTTTATGCTGTTCAACTGCAACAACAGCTCGTTGGACGTTGGAACAATGGGGGTCTGTTCTGTTCTCATATAAGGCCAGAATATGCCTCTATGATAGCAACCGATGAAATAAAGTGTTAAGACAAAGAGAGCGATTTGAAGAGAGGACTGCTTATGGAGGTGGTTTCTGCATGATATTCTGTGGAAGCACGAACCGACCCAGCTTTAATTATTAGGGATACCCGTCGTCAGAGGAGAGGAGGTTTAACGGGTGTTAGGTACATCTAGGAGATTTTAGCATTTCACTTGATACCTTACGTCGACTACATTGGAGAAGAATTTATCTTTATACCCGACAGTGCGAAGCCATTGCAAAAAACGATGTTCTTTGAGGTTCTTTTGCGAGTCGACCGCTGAACGCAACGCCTTACTGTTTGCGGAGCTGATTGCGTAGGTTTTTCCTCTCTGGGACTTCGAAGAGTCCGCGCGATTGTTTTGCTAAAATGGCCGTGCGGTAGATGTTTTTGTTCGCAAAAAACGAACTAGTTTGACGTTCTATTAGGAGTCGACCGCTGAACGGAACGCCTTACTGTTTGCGGAGCCGATTGCGTAGGTTCTTCCTCTCTTGGCCGTCGAAGAATCCGCGCGCATTTTTTTGTTAAAATGGCCGTGCGGTAGATTTTTTTGCAAAACCGGACGTTTGCGGCTGCCGAACCGGAAACAGGTGAAATTTTCAAATTTCTTCTACACCGTTCGATCAACATCGACCTTCATCGAACGGTGCAGTAACACCGTTCGATGAACGTGGAGCTTCATCGAACGTAGTAGTACGGTGTAGTATCTTAGTAGTATCTTGCCTACGATGTGTCACCACGGCCGATAGAAGGAAACTGGCAGGGTATCAATCCGCATTCAATATCTACAAAGGTATAAACGACACAACTTCCTGTCTTACAGTGGCAGATCGATAACAAGTTGGACTCAATCTTAGGTTATTAAAAGTTGCAAAAAGTTCGCAACTAGCAAAGTTATAGCAAAAAAATTTCGCTGTGCAAAAATGTTCGAAAACCATTGGGCCGTTACAAAGTTATCGCGAAAAAACTGAAGTCATGGCACACTTAGAAACCAAAGTTTAAACCGCTGTAACTCCGTCGTTTTTGAAGATTTTTTGACAATTTTCGCACAGACGTTATCGGCGGGATATTCTAGATAAAACTCATTTTTTGCTATCATCAATTTGCAGATTTGGAAATTGTTGTGGAAATGCGATATTATAGTCAAATTGTGCCGAGAACGACAAGGAACAAGTTTCCGAAAACCCTTTTCAAAAAGCCCGTCCTGTTCCAAAGTTATCCCGAAAAAACACAAAAATTTCCACGGCCTACTACCAACAAAACACAAAACACTACATAACTTCGTTATTTTCCGCCCGATTTTCGAGATTTTTGGACTATTTTCCTCCACATCGATCCCACTTTCAAACTACGATACAAAACTTTTATTTTTATAAATTTCCGTTGTTTTGATTGGTATTTTGTTTTTTTTTAATCTGGTTATATTTAGCCTAGAAAGCTTCTTGCGATCCTACGTGACAAGTTCCATGTGGACAAGCCATTCTAGAGAAGTTACGAAAACTAAATAACAAAGAACCTTGAAACAGTAATTGATCGAGTGTGTTGAGCAATTCGCAAGGATTCAGAAACAACCGAATTTGTTTGCAAAAAAAACATCCATTCCAAAGTTATGCAAAAAAATTTCCAGCTGATTTCTCGCAAATATTAAAGTTTGATTGTGTTTTAGGTTTGTGAGCCCTTGGGGTTTTCGAAGGAGTCCGATTACTTCGGCCTAAAGTACGAGCACAAGGGGAAAATGTGGCTGAATCTGCGCAACCCCATAGACAGACAAGTGCCCATCAACGGCCATGGCTCGTTCCGCTTCGCCCTCAGGGTCAAGTTTTGGGTGCCACGTATTAACGCCACCGTAATTACCGATTTGTCTATGCTGTGTTAGATTTGTCTTTTTATTTTGTGAATAATCATGTAAACAAATGTAAGCAAATAATCTGCGACAGTACTGGGCAAAGCTAAAAGCCTAACAGTTGAGCAAGCGTGATCCAAAGTAGGCCCATTCGAAACAAGAAGAAGTGAGCAAATAATCATGTAACCTTTATAAAGTCGGAACACAGTCTGAATATATAAATACAGTATAATCTCGGTAATTCGGCCGTCGGTTAATCGGACGACACGTGCTCTTCCATCCCACCACTCTTTCTTATAATCCGGCGGTTGTCTGGTCCCATATGTGTCGGATTATCGAGATTATACTGTATATTAGATTATTAATGTATAACCTTTCCGGAGCTCTATAATATTTTCATTTTACGACTTCCAAAACCAATAGTAAATAATCATGTAATTATCGTTCTAGGACTTCGCAAACTGAAGCGCCAATTATTGGGATTTCCAAAACAAAAAGACAAATCTAACACAACATAGACAAATCGGTACTTATGTATTAACGCCGCCACCGCTATATATTGGATCGAGAGTTCGCGTATGTTGTCTTGATTTATCCGCCCGCTTCGCGGCGGGCAACCTAATCTAACCGGGGTTAAAATATAGAAGATATATAGAAGATAGAATACAAAGTATTTTGGGTTTTTAAATTTTTTAAATTTTAAATAAAATGTTTTATTTTATGATTTATCATCAAAATTTTAGGTGTAGATTGGTGGCATTTAAAAATGTAGCAGTGGTGGCGTTAATACGTAAGTACCGACAAATACGTAGGTACCGGTTACCTGGACATAATATAAATACCTGGACCCCCGAATAAACACACGGTCGGGCAACTAACAGTCAGGCGCAACCAACCAACGAGTCCAGTTCAGACCAGGCAGTGGATTCAGTCACACCGGACCAGTCAGTGGACCTAGTCAACCAGTCTCAGCTAGCAGCCAGTTCAACCAGATTCAACCAGACCAATCGAGTCCAGTTCAGAGAGTCCAGCTTCACTCATTCCCTCAACAGCGTTTATCTCTTGTACAGTGTATCTCTTGTACATTTGTATATATATATATATATATATATATATATATATATATATATATATATATATATAATACCTCTGCAAACCGTGATTGATCCTTAATGTGGGTATCACACCCATCAATATATGTTATTTTTTTTAAGGTAAATGGGTATTTACTTTGGTTAACCGGTTGCCGAACCGGTCCCTGGTCTCCGTTTAGACGGCTATTAAAAGTTGACGAACATAATAACCCTAATTTTAAAGTCTTACAGTTTCTAAACTAGACAACTTAGTCTAAATATGTTTGGACCCATTTCTTCACGAATTTTCACTTAATAGACAAAGATTGTATAATTTAGTCCAAATTTGTCGGCTTGTCTATTCTAGCCGTTTAGACAAAAGTCTATAAAAAGTTGACGACGCCAAGTCTCTTCCTTTTACGAACTTAATAAGCCTAATTTTAAAGTCTCGCGGCGTCATCGGTGTAAACTAGAAGACTTAGTCTAAATATATTTATAGACTAGTTTATTCACCAGTCTTCACATAATAGAGCAAAATAGCTAAATTTGGTCTAAATCTGTCTGTTCGTCTATTGTAGTCGTTTACACAGACGGCTATTAAAACTTAAACGAATATAATAAGAATAACTTTAAACTATCACAGTGTCTAAACTAAACGCCCTAGACTAAATATTTTTAGACTAGTTTCTTCATCTATCTTCACTTAATAGACTAAGATTGTTTAATTTGGTCTAAATCTGTTCGTTCGTCTATTCTAGCCGTATAGACAAACGGCTAGTAAAAGTTAGACGGAAATTAAACTAATTAAACTACGCGTCTCGTTCTCGATGATAATTTGTAGTAATGCTCGTCATTGCTAACATTTCAATTTATTTAAAATTTTCATCTTCGAACGAGATTTTCTTATCATTACAATGGAACGTTATGGTTACGATTGGAACGATGGGCTTTAGTCGGGCTCGTTTCATCATGCGATTTTAAAGTCTCACATTGTCTAAACTAGACGACTTAGTCTAAATATTTTTGCAATATTTTCTTCATCAAGCTTCACTTAATAGACTAAGATTGTTTAATTTGGTATAGATCTGTCCATTCTGTCTATTCGAGCCGGTTAGACAAACGGCGATTAAAGAGGGGACGGAATAAAATACATCAAATCGAATTTGCAGAATGAAAACGGACGTTATAAGTAATTTCCGAAAGAAATTTTGCTGGGCAAAAGCAGCAAAATATTTAGAAAACTTCAGGCAATTGGCAAATGTTTGAGAAATTGTGGTGCCGCCGAAGCCGGCGAGGGTGCGGCGCGAAAAAGAAATTTCTGTTTCTTGGCCGCCGAGCGGCCGTGTTTGGACCGATCGCTACGTAAGTGTTGCTATCGGGAGCGCCGAGTTTTTCTATCTGGAATTTGGACTGCACCGCAAAGTGCCTACTAAGCTACTAAAATGGCTACTAAGTATGGCTACAAGGACTAAATGACTACCAGCTATGGCTATAACACGCACCGTGGGTCGAAGGGTCTTCCGACGATATGGGAAAACTCAATCCTATCATAGACGACCTGGTATAGACAGAAGCAGATTTTGCTCGAGATGACCGCTTTGTTGTATCACATCATTAAAAACTCCCAAGGTATCCCATGAAATGCTAAACTCTCCTAGATGTACCTAACACCCGTTAAACCTAATCTCCTCTGACGACGGGTATCCCTAATGATTAAAGGTACTCGAGGTGACCCGATTATTCTCTGATTATGATGATTATTGTATCACATCATTAAGAAGTCGTCACTTTTATGCTGTATATTCAAACACTGAATATACAATGCAATTATTAAAAGTAAAATAACCTACGTTAGTGAAGTGGGGCCTATAAAGGATTGAGCAGAGAAATCACCAAAAGCCACAGAGAGTAGAGCGGCAGGAAAGTCTAGATTGGAAAGGATCAGAAATGAAAGGATAAGGGAACTAATGTAAGTAAAGCACGACATCGTGGATGACATAAGAACTGGACAACTCAGATGGTACGGTAATGTACAGAGAATGGACCAAGACCGGCTCCCGAAGAAAGTAATACACTGGACACCGCAGTGAAGAAGAAGGAGAGGAAGACGCCGGAAAATCTGGAGAGAGGGTATAGGCGGAGAGAACGAGAGGATTGGAGGCAGAGGCTTGGAAAAACCGGGACGATTGGAGATTAGAAATCGGGAGACGGATAACGTTGTAACCCGATGCATACATAGACTTTTACTTTCTTTCACTTAATAGACTAAGATTGTTTAGTTTGGCCTAAATCTCTCCGTTCGTCTATTCCAGCCGTTTATGCAAACGGCTATCAAAAGCTGACGAATGTAATAAGCCCAAACTTAAAGTCTCACCGTGTCGAAACTAGATGACCTAGACTAAATATTTTTAGACTAGTTTCTTTACCAATCATAACTTAATAGTCTAAGATTGTTTAATTTGGTCTAAAGCTGTCCGTTCTTCTATTAGAATCGTTTAGACAAACGGCTATTAAATGTTGACGAACATAATAAGCCTAACTTTAACGTCTCACAGTGTCTAAACTAGATGAATTAGCCTAAATAGTTTTAGACTTGTTTTTTCACCAATCTTCACTTAATAGACTAAGATTGTTTAATTTAGTCCAAATCTGTCGATTCGACTATTCTAGCCGTTTAGACATCCGACTATTAAAAGCTGACGAACATAATAACCCTAATTTTAAAGTCTCACAGTTTCTAAACTAGACGGCTTAGTCCAAATATTTTTGGATTAGTTTCTTCATCAAGCTTCACTCAAACTTCACTCACGAATAAGATTGTTAAATTTGGTCAATATCTCTCCGTTCTTCTATTATAGACGTTTAGGCAAATGACTATTAAAAGTTGACGAACATAATAAGCCTAATTTTAACGTCTCACAGTGTCTAAACTAGATAACTTAGCCTACATACTTTTAGACTAGTTTCTTCATCAATCTTCACTTAATAGACTAAGATTGTATAATTTGGTCAAAATCTGTCCGATATTCAATTCTAGCCGTTTAGACAAACGGCTATTAAAAGTTGACGAGCACAATAACCCTAACTTTAAAATCTCACAGCTTCTAAACTAGACGACTTAGTCAAAATATTTTTGGATTAGTTTCTTCATCAAGCATCACTTAATAGAATATGATTGTTAAATTTAGTCATAATCTCTCTGTTTTTCTATTAGAGCCGGTTTGACAAACAGCTATTAAAAGTTGACGAACAAAATAAGCCTATTTTTAACGTCTCACAGTGTCTAAACTAGAGAACTTAGCCTACATACTTTTCGACTAGTTTCTTCATCAATCTTCACTTAATAGACTAAGATTGTTTAATTTGGTCAAAATCTGTACGATATGCAACTATAGCCGTTTAGACAAGCGGCTATTAAAAGTTGACGAGCATAATAACCCTAACTTTAAAATCTCACAGCTTCTAAACTAGACGACTTAGTCAAAATATTTTTGGATTAGTTTCTTCATCAAGCATCACTTAATAGAATAAGATTGTTAAATTTAGTCAAAATCTCTCTGTTTTTCTATTAGAGCCGTTTAGACAAACAACTATTAAAAGTTGACGAGCATAATAACCCTAACTTTAAAGTCTCACACTTTCTAAACTAGACGACTTAGTCTAAATATTTTTGGACTAGTTTCTTCATCAATCTTCACTTAAGCGAATAAGATTGTCAAATTGGGTCTAAATCTGTGCATTCATCGATTCTAGCCGTTTAGGCAAACGGCTATTAAAAGTTGACAAACGTAATACGAACATAATAAGAGTAATTGTAATATTTTGCTAACGTTTTCAATAAAAAACATTTTTCTTGTAAAACATGTTTTCGACTTATTCTTAAAATTTTCTATTTATTAAGAAACCAAGACTTATCGGACCAATCGCCTCTGTATATATTTCTGCTGGTATTATCAGAGCAAGCAAAAATAGTTGGCGAAAAGAAAAATCGATTGGCAATAATTCATCATCTTTTTTACGATTGAACACATCGACAACTCTTCCTGTTTTCCCGCACAAAATGATTCATATAAACAACTAGTTACGCGAGAGAGTTGGTGTGGAAGGTCCTTAAAAAATGCACGGCGTCCATAAATCGATCCCCAGCGGAATAAATTCCGATCCAACAACACAACAAAAACTATTAATCATCGCGAATTTTCAGTCCGTCCGTTTAATATTAGATGCGCCGCCGAGGCATTATCGTCCCGTAATGATACTTATTTGACTCATCCGACGCAGACAGCATGACAAATGGAGCGTATCTACTTCATAATCATTTAATCCGCGTTAACCCTCTCGCGTCATCGCCCGAGACTAAACTAGGGGCGAGAACGCATTCCAACTCTTAATAAATATCTATTCGCAATTAAAAGGGCAGTTTTTCGCCGGATCGGATGTGAGAGTCGTGCGGCCGGAAATTGGTTGCAATATCGGCAAGGGGTTGTGAAATCGCCGCGATGTTTCATATCCGAGAGCAAAAAAGCCGTTGCAGCGGCGTTTTACAGCGGTAACGGTTCCCAGACATTGGTTATTCCAGTCAGTCCTGGACCCCATTGTCGTCACCAAAAAAGCCGTCTGTGAACCAAAGGCTTAGGCTGCGTAAAATAATCGTCGGCCGCGTACACTATCTCCAGACATCAAACAATAAAACCATCACTGCACCATTCAATCTGTACCAGCAATATGCAACAAAACGCGGATTGCATAACAATTCTGATTTTTTTTTGCTCCAACAAACTAAAACTGGATGGAGAAATGTTGGACGATTTTCAGCGCCGAGGCTAAACTAGATTAAACAAGATTAGACAGAAAAGGCTATGTAAACTAGACGAAATTTATCAGAAACGTTTAGCTAAATACGAATAAATAAACTGGTCTGGTTTTGTTTAGTTTTGTCTGGTCTTGTCTTATCTTGTCTGGTCATCTCTAGTCTTGTCTGGTCTTGTTTGGTTTTGTCTAGTCTTGTCTGATCTTGTCTGGTCATCTCTAGTCTTGTCTGGTGTTGTATGGTCTTGTCTAGTCATAGCTCTTGTTTTGGTTTAGTATCTCTAGTCCTGTCTAGTCTTGTCTGGTCATCTCTAGTCTTGTCTGGTTGTTCGCGCCAATTTTAATAAATCTGCATTTTTAATTCAACATTTGAATCGATTTCGGCACCGATTAACAGAAAAAAGGTGCATCGACCTGGGCCGAAATCGCGCGATTTACTTATCAATTTACTTCGCGAATTTATATGCTTCGAGTGTGAGAAGCGAAAAGACAAGAATCGAAGCGCGAACCAAGCTCGATCGACACGTGCACGCATCTTTAAGCTTATCGTTTTAAGTCAAGTTTAATCACGAGCCCAAAGAGCTGAAGCGGCATCCAACGTCTGGAAGACAACAATTTTAAGGGAATCCCTTCACCCATTATCCCCATTTCCTCCCGTAAAAAAGGTGCTGCAAGGACGATCCACACGTGGCGGAGACGCGGGCGACCCTAACAGATTAGGGTCTAGCCAGATTAGAGACTAGCCAGTGATTAGACACTAGCCCAGTTTCAAACGGTAAAATTTGATTTTCGTAAGACACGGTCCAAACAATGCTCTTGTTTTGGTTTAGTATCTGGTTTTTGAGTTTCGTAAACGATTTGAGTTGTTTTAAAACGAATCGTGTTTTCTTCAACGTAGTCGGGACATTTCATTTAAGGATTTAATACTTTATAATGGGGTCTCAGATGTATCTATCTGGAGTAATATCGGCAGCTTACCCTTCGTTATTTATGTATTTTAACGCCGTCGTAGGCCATTATTGACGCCTTAATGGCCGGATTTGTCGCAGCACGCGCGCCGCGTCACTGTTTGCAAACACTGATAAATGATCCGTCCGTCGCTGCGTTTTTTTATGTGAAGCGGAGAAGTGCGAGTCTATTTGCGCCTTTATGATGTTTGAACAGGGCGCCGCGGCGGCTTATCCGAATTTCATTGTGATCGCAGTTTTAATTAAAATGATGGCCGAGGCACCGCGGAGTTCGAACGTGACCATCGATGGTTCCGAAGGGTTAAACGTATTAAACTCAGCTGTTACCACGGTTTATATTTTATAACGACAGTACGTCTGTGTTTTATAGACGATAATCTTCTTCCCGTTTTTTTTGCGCTCGCTCTACTCTCTCTGCTTTATCCATCGCATTACCCCTTTCTCTGCGTTTTATACACGCTTACGGCTCAACATCAAAGTTATACGACCGGATCGGGATCCCAAATAAAACCATTTATTGCAAATCAAATTTACTAGCGCTACAAATAAATAAAAATACGGCGAAAGAAAAACTAACGTTAAATGGGTTATCAGTGCATTCACGTAAATGAGGAAGATTCCCGGAACTTTATGAAATCAGGGTACAGATGTGTTGGATGTCTTCGGTTGCAGGTCGTCGCCAGCGGGAGCGAGTCCTGCGAACATTGATACGTATCAAATCCGGGAATGGAAAGGGAAAGCGGCGTCTCATGAATATGTATGGACGATACATGTGGGGCCGGGTGAGTCAGCCCATCTGCAGCCCGTACTCCGTGTACTATCGATATGATGGATATGAGGGCGAGACGGACTCACATACACACACACACACACATACACGATTCCTGCGTGTTATTGTCCCCCGGTTCGATATACCGATCGCAGGATTTTTTTTTATTGCTTTCGAAACTGATTTTACATGCACACACACATTATTCCGTTTTACATTATCAAATCAAATCCTTTTTTATCTCCAATCCTTTTTTGCCCGTCGACAATTAATTTTCCACGTACATGCGAAATTGCTTCGACATAGTTCATATATTCAAAACTATTTAAATCGATACTCAAATAGTCACATAACATAATTAAACCTAATAGACACACAAGACTAGACAGATCATACTAGACAGACAAGACTAGAGTCCTCAAGATTTAACAGACGTCCTACTTGTGGAAACGCTTTTGGAAAAGTGCGCAAAAAGTGTGAGCATAACTACAGGGTGCGGCAACATAACTGCCTTTTTTGAAATGCGCGCCATTCATGCTGTAGGGCTCACAGCGGGGCCAGAGTGGTCTCCTTCGAGAGACGTGGTTTCCCATCCCAGTAGGGAAAGATTGTTCCTTCTATACCCACCGCCACCACATTACCGGGGGAGTGTGAGGGCTATGTAACCCAAGGGATGTGAGATCTTCTTCTTCCGAGTCGTTCACTCTTGACAGAGTGGTCGTGGTCATGGCGAATCGTCTGCTTTTTTCACATCTGCCTTCGCCAATCTTCTCCATAGATTCCCGTTGGTTGCATGGCGTGCGCATTCTCCCACAGGAGTCTCAGTGACGGATTTGATGGTATCTGTCCATCGAATTGGTGATCGGCCACGAGGTCTGCTACCTTCCACTCTGCCCTGAATCCTGGTCGCATGGCACGCGCATTCTACCACAGGAGTCTCAGCAACGGATTTGATGATGTCTATTCATCGAGTTGGTGATAGTCCACGAGGTCTGCTACCTTCCACTCTACCCTGAATCACCAGCCGCTCCATTGAGTCACTTTTGCGGGTAACGTGTCCAAAGCATCTGATGATCCGTAACTGAAAAAACGACGTTCAATGTTTAATTCCTTGAGCATGGACACGTTAGTCCGGTGAGCGGTCCACCTTATTCGCAACATGCGCCTCCAAAACCACATTTCTAGGGCGTCGATCTTGCGTCGATCCTTCATCCGCAAATTCCATGTTTCCGCTCCACAAAAAACTATCGGATAGACCAGGCTGTTCATAAGGCGTATTTTAGCATTTTTCGTAATTCGGCGGTCTCTCCATATCTTGTCTAGCCTTTGCGCAGCGGATCGTATCATGGCGCAAGGACGTTTAATCTCGAGGTCACATCTCAACATCATATTGGTGTTAGTGCAGCCCAAGAAAATGTAGCTGCCGGCAACGTAACAGTTGGTAATGGACGAAGTATCTGGATTGCTTTCATTGGCTCTACCAACTATCATCATCTTTGTTTTTTGCGGTTCAAGGCGAGTCCAAACTCTAGGCTAGTGGTTTCGAGTATCCGCAGTATGTTGGAGGCCCAAAAGCGTTGTATCGTCAGCATACAACAAATTAGATATGTTCATACCTCCGATCGATACACCTTTATCCCATTTATCTAGAACAATACGCATAATGTATTCGGTGTAGATGTTAAAATGATGTAAGGTCTATGTAACCCCACGTTAAAAGGGGTGTGAGGTCTATGTAACCCCACGTTAAAAGGTGTGTGAGGTCTATGTAACCCCACGTTAAAAGTGGTGTGAGGTCTATGTAACCCCACGTTAAAAGGTGTGTGAGGTCTATGTAAACCCACGCCCCCCGGTCATGTAGTGGTGGTGGGAATAGAAGGAACTATCTTTCTCCACTCACACCGATCAGTCGCCATCATGCGTTGTAATGGTGAGGGGCGTGCGTTTGCCTTCGAGACCTACGTTTCCAACGGAAGTTCTGTGATTTCAGCTCAGCGCGCCTTCCGACATCGCGTCAAGGTAGCCGTGTGCCGGTCAATTATTATTCAATCAGAGCCAAATCAATTATTACATGGGTCACTTCTTCTTTCATGTGCCTTGTCCGATCGCCCTGACCTTGGCGATCACCATGGCAAAATCTGTACGGTCCTCCGCCAAGCGAAAAAGTTCACCAGCCCTTCTTTTGCCGGTTCAGCCCCGTAAATTTCTGAGTCACGACTGTTGCTTTCTTCCAACTCCACGGCGCCCCTTAACCTTGCCCTTTAATAAGAGTTTTAATAGACGAGATTTATCACCTCTCAAAATATGTCCAAGATATGATGTCTTTCGGCATTTTACGGTCGTCAAAAGTTGCCTTTCGATGTTTGCTCTTCGTAATACATTCTCGTTTGTAACGTGTTGTGTCCACGGAATACGAAGCATTCTTCTGTGCAGCCACAATTCGAATGCCTCCAGTTGGTTCATCGTACTGACCTTCAGAGTCCACGTCTCTACTCCGTACAGCAATACCGACCACACATAGCATTCAACCATGCGTTGTCTTAGCTTCAGATTCAGGTTGTCATTGCCAAGAAAGGATCTCATATTATTAAAAGTTGCCCGAGCAATCTCTATTCGGCACTTTATCTCGCAGTCCGGGTTTAGATCCTCTGTAATAATACTACCAAGATATTTGAACAATTTGACTTCCATTAAGTTCTAGGGTAGAGCCATTGCGAAGGTAAGTGCACTACGTTCCGACAAACCGGGACAAGACGGCAAGACGAAGAACTCTGGGTCCATCAGATCACCTCAGCACATTGAGGCAGTGACAGCTTCAATCATGCAATCCTTTCGGCGTTCTGCACGCAAACATTTCTTCCAAAACGTTCCTAAGGGCGCCATTGCTTTTTCAGTGATGAAGCCCTCTCTCATTTAAGTATATGTTAACAAGCAGAACATGCGAAGAACTTGAGTTCCTCGGCCCATCAGATCACCTCAAAACATTAAGCGTAAACATGTGTCTGTCCTTGGACTTTCAGATCGTGCAGTGAGGTGAATTCTTCGCGATTTCTTCCAAAACGTTCCTAAGGACGATATTGTTTCTTTCAGGGATGAAGCCCATTTTCACGTAAGTGGATACGTTAACAAGCAGAACATGCGCTACTGGACTGACACCAATCCTCTAGATTTGTATTAAAGGCCTTTACATTCACCCAAAGTCACAGTGTGGTGTGCAATTTCCTCAGCCCCTAAAAATAGATTTGGCCCCTTGCCATTTGTTTTTGTGGGGTTATTTCAAATACCACGTTTATATTAACCGTCCAAGGACCCCACAAGACCTGAAGGCCAATATCATGGCAGAGCTTGCTAACATATCCGCTAATATGCTTATGGCTATGGTCATGGCTAGCGCCAGAACTCGGCTTACTCAGTATATGGACAATGGGGGGCATCACCTTCTTCCTGTGGTGCCCTATCCGTTGCGGACGTTGACGATTAACATGGCTATATTAACTTTGTTCGCTACACTCACAGTGAGTTTCCATTCGCGTGACCAGGTGACCATTCACGCAGATTATGCAACCATGAATGTCTTCGTGTACCCGGTCCTCTATTGCTGTCTGTTTTGCCCTGTAAAATGAGTTGCAGGATACGATACTTCTCATGACGCATTATATGTCCAAGGTATTCCATTTTACATTTCTTAACAGTGAATGAGATTTCTCTCTGTTTGCCGACTCTGCGGAGAACCTCCTCGTTGGTGATATGGTCGGTTCATGATATCAAAATGCGACGGTATACCCACATTTCAAAGGCCTCCAGTTTCTCCCTGTTTGCCTTCAGTTCCTTTCTGGATGAGATTTCTCTATGTTTGCCGATTCTGCGGATCACCTCCTCGTTGGTTATGTGGTCGGTTCATGATATCAAAATGCGACGGTATACCCACATTTCAAAGGCCTCCAGTTTCTCTCTGTTTGCCTCCAGTTCCTTTCTGAATGAGATTTCTCTCTGTTTGCCGACTCTGCGGATCACCTCCTCGTTGGTTATGTGGTCGGTTCATGATATCAAAATGCGACGGTATACCCACATTTCAAAGGCCTCCAGTTTCTCTCAGTTTGCCGCCAGTTTGTCTCTGAATGAGATTTCTCTCTGTTTGTTGACAGATTTTTGACCAGAACTCCAAGAAAATCAAGGGGATCAAGAAGATACAGGAATAAAAGAAGATTCAAGAGGAACCAGGACTCCAAAAAAATCCAGGCGATGAAGAAGATCCAGGAATCAAAGAAGAATGAAGATGAAACAGGACTCCAAGAAAATCCAGGGGATCTAGAAGATCTAGGAATTAAAGAAAATTCAAGAGAAATCAGCAGTCCAAGAAAATCCAGGGGACCAAGAAGATCCAGGAATCAAAGTAGATTCAAGACGATCCAGGAATAAAAGAAGATTCAAAAGGAACCAGGACTCCACGAAAATCCAGAGGATCAAGAAGATGAAAGAATCAAAGAAGATTTAGGAGAAACCAGGAGTCCAAGAAAATCCAGAGGAACAAGAAGATCCAGGAATCTAAGAAGATTGACGAGGAACCAGGACTCCAAGAAAATCCAAAGGCTCAAGAAGATCAAGGAATCAAAGAAGATTCAAGAGGAACCAGGGCTCCAAGAAAATCCAGAGGATCAAGAAGGTCCAGGAATCAAATAAGATTCAAGAAGAACCAGCAGTACATGAAAATCCAGGAGATCAAGAAGATCCAGGAATCAAAGAAGATTCAAGAGGAACCAGTACTCCAAGAAAATCCAGGAATCAAAGAAGATTCAAGAAGATCCAGGGATCAAAGAAGATTCCAGAGGAACCAGAACTCCAATAAAATCCAGCGGATTCAGAAATCAAGAAGATTCAATAAGAACCAGGACTCCAAAAAAATCAAGGGGGTCCAGGATTTTCAGAAGATCCAGAAATCATAGAAGATTCAGGGGATCGGATAGACAATAGGGATAGACAGACAAGACTAGACAGACAAGACTAGACAGACAAGACTAGACAGACAAGACTAGACAGACAAGACTAGACAGACAAGACTAGACAGACAAGACTAGACAGACAAGACTAGACAGACAAGACTAGACAGACAAGACTAGACAGACAAGACTAGACAGACAAGACTAGACAGACAAGACTAGACAGACAAGACTAGACAGACAAGACTAGACAGACAAGACTAGACAGACAAGACTAGACAGACAAGACTAGACAGACAAGACTAGACAGACAAGACTAGACAGACAAGACTAGACAGACAAGACTAGACAGACAAGACTAGACAGACAAGACTAGACAGACAAGACTAGACAGACAAGACTAGACAGACAAGACTAGACAGACAAGACTAGACAGACAAGACTAGACAGACAAGACTAGACAGACAAGACTAGACAGACAAGACTAGACAGACAAGACTAGACAGACAAGACTAGACAGACAAGACTAGACAGACAAGACTAGACAGACAAGACTAGACAGACAAGACTAGACAGACAAGACTAGACAGACAAGACTAGACAGACAAGACTAGACAGACAAGACTAGACAGACAAGACTAGACAGACAAGACTAGACAGACAAGACTAGACAGACAAGACTAGACAGACAAGACTAGACAGACAAGACTAGACAGACAAGACTAGACAGACAAGACTAGACAGACAAGACTAGACAGACAAGACTAGACAGACAAGACTAGACAGACAAGACTAGACAGACAAGACTAGACAGACAAGACTAGACAGACAAGACTAGACAGACAAGACTAGACAGACAAGACTAGACAGACAAGACTAGACAGACAAGACTAGACAGACAAGACTAGACAGACAAGACTAGACAGACAAGACTAGACAGACAAGACTAGACAGACAAGACTAGACAGACAAGACTAGACAGACAAGACTAGACAGACAAGACTAGACAGACAAGACTAGACAGACAAGACTAGACAGACAAGACTAGACAGACAAGACTAGACAGACAAGACTAGACAGACAAGACTAGACAGACAAGACTAGACAGACAAGACTAGACAGACAAGACTAGACAGACAAGACTAGACAGACAAGACTAGACAGACAAGACTAGACAGACAAGACTAGACAGACAAGACTAGACAGACAAGACTAGACAGACAAGACTAGACAGACAAGACTAGACAGACAAGACTAGACAGACAAGACTAGACAGACAAGACTAGACAGACAAGACTAGACAGACAAGACTAGACAGACAAGACTAGACAGACAAGACTAGACAGACAAGACTAGACAGACAAGACTAGACAGACAAGACTAGACAGACAAGACTAGACAGACAAGACTAGACAGACAAGACTAGACAGACAAGACTAGACAGACAAGACTAGACAGACAAGACTAGACAGACAAGACTAGACAGACAAGACTAGACAGACAAGACTAGACAGACAAGACTAGACAGACAAGACTAGACAGACAAGACTAGACAGACAAGACTAGACAGACAAGACTAGACAGACAAGACTAGACAGACAAGACTAGACAGACAAGACTAGACAGACAAGACTAGACAGACAAGACTAGACAGACAAGACTAGACAGACAAGACTAGACAGACAAGACTAGACAGACAAGACTAGACAGACAAGACTAGACAGACAAGACTAGACAGACAAGACTAGACAGACAAGACTAGACAGACAAGACTAGACAGACAAGACTAGACAGACAAGACTAGACAGACAAGACTAGACAGACAAGACTAGACAGACAAGACTAGACAGACAAGACTAGACAGACAAGACTAGACAGACAAGACTAGACAGACAAGACTAGACAGACAAGACTAGACAGACAAGACTAGACAGACAAGACTAGACAGACAAGACTAGACAGACAAGACTAGACAGACAAGACTAGACAGACAAGACTAGACAGACAAGACTAGACAGACAAGACTAGACAGACAAGACTAGACAGACAAGACTAGACAGACAAGACTAGACAGACAAGACTAGACAGACAAGACTAGACAGACAAGACTAGACAGACAAGACTAGACAGACAAGACTAGACTAGACAGACAAGACTAGACAGACAAGACTAGACAGACAAGACTAGACAGACAAGACTAGACAGACAAGACTAGACAGACAAGACTAGACAGACAAGACTAGACAGACAAGACTAGACAGACAAGACTAGACAGACAAGACTAGACAGACAAGACTAGACAGACAAGACTAGACAGACAAGACTAGACAGACAAGACTAGACAGACAAGACTAGACAGAAAAGACTAGACAGACAAGACTAGACAGACAAGACTAGACAGACAAGACTAGACAGACAAGACTAGACAGACAAGACTAGACGGACAAGACTAGACAGACAAGACTAGACAGACAAGACTAGACAGACAAGACTAGACAGACAAGACTAGACAGACAAGACTAGTCAGACAAGACTAGACAGAGTAGACAGACAAGACTAGACAGACAAGACTAGACAGACAAGACTAGACAGACAAGACTAGACAGACAAGACAAGACAGACAAGACTAGACAGACAAGACTAGACAGACAAGTCTAGTCAGACAAGACTAGACAGACAAGACTAGACAGACAAGACAAGACAGACAAGACTAGACAGACAAGACTAGACAGACAAGACTAGACAGACAAGACTAGACAGACAAGACTAGACAGACAAGACAAGACAGACAAGACTAGACAGACAAGACTAGACGGACAAGACTAGACAGACAAGACAAGACAGACAAGACTAGACAGACAAGACTAGACAGACAAGACTAGACAGACAAGACTAGACAGACAAGACTAGACAGACAAGACTAGACAGACAAGACTAGACAGACAAGACTAGACAGACAAGACAAGACAGACAAGACTAGACAGACAAGACTAGACAGACAAGACTAGACAGACAAGACTAGACAGACAAGACTAGACAGACAAGACTAGACAGACAAGACTAGACAGACAAGACTAGACAGACAAGACTAGACAGACAAGACAAGACAGACAAGACAAGACAGACAAGACTAGACAGACAAGACTAGACAGACAAGACTAGACAGACAAGACTAGACAGACAAGACTAGACAGACAAGACAAGACAGACAAGACTAGACAGACAAGACTAGACAGACAAGACTAGACAGACAAGACTAGACAGACAAGACTAGACAGACAAGACAAGACAGACAAGACTAGACAGACAAGACTAGACAGACAAGACTAGACAGACAAGACTAGACAGACAAGACTAGACAGACAAGACAAGACAGACAAGACTAGACAGACAAGACTAGACAGACAAGACTAGACAGACAAGACTAGACAGACAAGACTAGACAGACAAGACTAGACAGACAAGACTAGACAGACAAGACAAGACAGACAAGACTAGACAGACAAGACTAGACAGACAAGACTAGACAGACAAGACTAGACAGACAAGACTAGACAGACAAGACTAGACAGACAAGACTAGACAGACAAGACTAGACGGACAAGACTAGACAGACAAGACTAGACAGACAAGACAAGACAGACAAGACTAGACAGACAAGACTAGACAGACAAGACTAGACAGACAAGACTAGACAGACAAGACTAGACAGACAAGACTAGACAGACAAGACAAGACAGACAAGACTAGACAGACAAGACTAGACAGACAAGACTAGACAGACAAGACTAGACAGACAAGACAAGACAGACAAGACTAGACAGACAAGACTAGACGGACAAGACTAGACAGACAAGACTAGACAGACAAGACTAGACAGACAAGACTAGACAGACAAGACTAGACAGACAAGACTAGACAGACAAGACTAGACAGACAAGACTAGACAGACAAGACTAGACAGACAAGACTAGACAGACAAGACTAGACAGACAAGACTAGACAGACAAGACTAGACAGACAAGACTAGACAGACAAGACTAGACAGACAAGACTAGACAGACAAGACTAGACAGACAAGACTAGACAGACAAGACTAGACAGACAAGACTAGACAGACAAGACTAGACAGACAAGACTAGACAGATAAGACTAGACAGACAAGACTATACAGACAAGACTAGACAGACAAGACTAGACAGACAAGACTAGACAGACAAGACTAGACAGACAAGACTAGACAGACAAGACTAGACAGACAAGACTAGACAGACAAGACTAGACAGACAAGACTAGACAGACAAGACTAGACAGACAAGACTAGACAGACAAGACTATCTAATCTAGTCAATCAATATTTATCTCGGTTGTTTGATGTTTAACGTATGTTTATGTTAAACAAATATTAAATCTTTCTAAATGGATTTGAAGACGCGAAACATTCCGAAAAAGCGATTATGCAAATGTTATGCAAATACGACTATATTTAGCGTGTATCGTGCAAACAATGGCAAACTTGTTGAAGGCAAGAATTAGTTTATAAAAACTAGCCTCCGCGAATCGCAAACCAAAAATAAATCAACACTCCGCCGGTATAAATCCGCTGGTGGATTCACCGGGCTTAAACGCTTTCCTCCTCCTCAATCTCAATACACCGCGGCGAAGTTTGTTTATCCGACTGTTAGCGCGAGCCCTTCACCCTTCCTGGGGGCAGCGGCGCCGGCGGGGGGATCCTCGAATGACATGCGACTAACTCTATTTACCCAACAACCCGGTCCGTCCGACTGCTTTATTGGCAAAGGGCCGGGCGTCGCGGCCGCGCATGCGGCCTCGCGCCGCCACGCAGCCCAGTTAATTATTACGAATTGAAGGCCCAATTTACATGCCCGGACCCTCTAACGAACTATCTTCGAAGTGAAACTCACCAATCGAATTTTCAAATGGGGAAATCGCCAATTTAATCATATCCGAAACACTAATTGGATTTATATTGTCTTCAGATCAATTCCATCCAACTAACACGTTCGTAAACAAACTTTCGTTTTAAATAAATAAAACACCATAAATCATACAGCAATAAACAATTCGTTTGTCTATTTACTCCTAGTGTGACCAGTTTTGTTTGTCCTACTCAATTTGCTGCACAATTTTGACTAGCTCCGACAAGGCTTTGGTCACTCCTGATCTTGTCCATGTAGTATAATTTGTCCGAATAGTCCGACCAGTTAGTATAGTCTGACTATTCTCTTTGCTATGCATGAGAATAATAAATAAATCCTCTTTAAACCGTCAGCGTCCTTTGACGCTACCTTGGCGTCAAACTAACATTTTTTTTATTGTGTTTTCATGAATTTTATCCGTGAATAAAGCTATAATTTAAGATTAGATTCAAGCTTTCATAAATATGTTATAAACAAATAAACGACAACTTCACACGGTTTGCAACAGACAACACATTCATACTTTTCGTTTGTCTATCTAACCCTAGTGTGACCAGTTTTGTGTCCAACACAAATTTCCAGAGTCCAACACAATTTTCTGCACTAGTTTGACTAGCTTCGGCCAGGCTTTGGCCACTCCTGATCTAGTCCATGTAGTATAATTTGTCTGTATAGTACAGCAAGTTTGTCTAGTCTGTCTATTCTCTCTAGTTTGCATGAAAATACCAAATAAACCTGCTTTAAAACGCCAGTGTCCTTTGACGCAACATTGGCGTCAAACAAAATTTTTCATTAATTTTATCAGTGAATAAAACTGGAAGTGGAGACTAGATTCAAGTCTTCATAAATATAATAACTTCAATATAATCATTTGAACATTTATGGCGTAGTTATTGTTAAAATTGCGCCAAAATTTTCGTTTAAATCTTGTGTGATAGTTTATGAAGATTATTGTTGTTGTATTGAAAAGATTAGTAATTTAAATGTTGTGTCTTCGTTTGAACAGAGCATTGTGTTTGTTAATGGTAGAGTAGCGGCGTTGTGATAACGCGATAAAATCATCGGACAAATAGTTTAATGATCGTATCGTTGTGAAGCAGAGTGTGTGTGATTGGAATGGTGTGAAGAGGGTCCTAATGATTTCACACCTCGACGTAAATGAGATGATCAGTGGATTTGCCGGTCGGACGGAGCCGAATGGACAGATGGGTATTATCTGATAAGGCGCGTTCGATATAAAAACCGCGCGATTGCACAAAGGAGAGACCGCGCGCTAGGAGGATTACTCGGGGTGGCGGCGACTGGTTTTTAGTTTCGGGCATATGGCCCGACTTCCATACAATCACCGCTATTTCATTGTACGTAAAAAACCGGGGGTTCTAAATCTGTTCGAATCGCCGTAAAAGAAGGTTTCGTGCACACCGCCGCCACAAGCATTAAACTGCAATGTTGCTCGATCGAAAAGTGTTAATTTCCGTATGGGTCGTTAAATGCATATCTAAATTCATAATTTAAACATCACAAAGTTGGATGTGGCGTCGGTCCCTGGGGCGGCGACACTTTAAAGGACTCCCCGTTCCGGTCCGACGCCTCGAGGATCCTTTGATCTCGGCCCCTAGGGCTCGGTTTGAATTTCGCGCTGAGTTATGGTCTCCCTTTCACGCGACCGAAAGATGACACCTCTTTTAATTCCCAAATGAAACTTCCCATCAAATGACGCCGCGTTATATATAAAAGCAAAAATTGCTCTTGAAAATCGTATGGATTGAATAATAAACATATTAATTTACATGAAAAGGGACATGAAGAAATGGGGGCCAATTGATTTTTAACACTTCCGTGTATTTTAATAAAAGCTACTTAAGTTATTATTGAATGTATAATGCGGCCCTTGGCACAAAGGGCTCTCTTCAAACACAACAGGCATGGTATAGCCTCCGGGGCCCTCTTCGTATTCACACGCACCGTTTAACTCATTATACATTATAAATGCACTCAAGGAAAAAGCGATTGAGAGAAAGAAAACAATTCGCGATGAAAAACTTGATATACCCACACACACATACAGTTTTCGCGGAGGGAAAGAGAGCATTCTGGAACAGTGTCACCGGAGTTGAGAGCGTGACGTGCCCGGACTTTTAATTAGATGCGCCTTCGAATCGATACCCGGACGACGAGAGCCCGTATACACGCGGACGCTGGTTCACAAGTCGATGAACTTAACGCGCGGAGATGAAGGCAAGAGGAGGAAAAAGTATCTCGGCGACTTCGAAAACGAATAAATAGGACGCGAGGAACGGGAATCAATTGGCAGAAACGGTTTCAACAGATATTGAATCTGCGGAATGGAAAAATCGCGTTTCAAAAAGTTATTGTTTATACATAAAACAAAAGAATATAAATTTAATCTAAAACTTTAAAATATTACAAAACAATAAAATTTGCTACTATCGTGTTATAAGCAACATTGTCGTGTTATAAGAAACATTGCCTTGTTATAAGCAACATTGTCGTGTTATAAGCAACATTGTCGTGTTATAAGCAACATTGTCGTGTTATAAGCAACATTGTCGTGTTATAAACAACATTGTCGTGTTATAAAAAGTCGATTATATTGCGCGAGTTAGTAACTCAAATCCAATTTTTCCAATCAAAAATGAAGTTGTCTGACGGAAATAAGGTTAGGTTAAGTCATATCTACATAGATGTCGCTATTTAACGCTTCCGAGAATTTCTCAATTTTCTCAACATTCAAAAACGACTTTGGGCGCGAGAGCAACTTTTTTTAAACGTTAAGTAAAGTCTATACTCTGCTTACTCTGCTCGATGTGGATTATTTCTATCAAAACTTTTCTATCTATAGTAACAATTTTAATCTGTTGAGTGGACGTTAATCCGCGTTTCGGAGTAATCGTGTGACGGGTAAGGTTGTATCGGCGGGTCGCATTAAGTGGTGGGTAACAGCTGGCGCGTATTCAAATCCAATGATCGGACTGTTGCAGTAAAAAGAGGCAACAAAAGACCAGGCCGCGCACTTATCGCAGACTACCCGCGGTTCAAATTAGCCATATCGGGGGGTGCTCTGCCCTTGCGTCCTGCGGCGCGCCTCGGGGCACATGACACCTCGTCTATTAACTGTTTTATTGTTACATTTCAATCCCCTATTGCTCTAAGTGCGTAGGGCCGCGGACAATTGGTCCGGTGATATATTTTTTTTTTCGGTAATGACGTTATGTTATTGTCGCTTTTTCTCTCCGTATATTTCCAGACGTTCGGGGGAATTACGGAAATGGGGCAATAATGAGAGATTTTCGCACGGTTTTTGGTACTTTTGTACTTATTTTCCTTCCCCCTAACAAATAACGTTCGGATTTATTACATATTTTCGCAATATGTATTAATTTTCAGTCAAGCTTTTCCTATTCCGTCGTAATCCTAAAATTATTACCTTCCATCAATACACATATTACAGCAATTTTATTTGAAACTATTACCAATCAATTTCAATTCAAAGCTGTTATTATTAGACGAATAATATAACAAAGATGAGTTACACCGGCAGAAGATGCGACAATACTGGGCAAAGCCCAACAGTTGAACATGCGTGGTCTAAAGTAGGCCTATTCGAAATAAGAAGAAAAAGATAACAAAGCTGTTGTTATATATTTCTTAAATCTCTGAAAACAACTTTTCCTGCCGCTAGTCGCGTAAGAAAAAGTCTTTATCTGCCGCCCGTAATCTTTTATTACAAGAAAAGTGAAACGAACCTCTTTCTATGGCAAAACTCCTTTACTACGCGTTTTACAAGCTACACAATGAAGAGCTTTAGCTGTTTTTCTTGTAACCAAGAGGCCACCAGTTCTATGGCTTTCTTGGCCCTTAGCATTAATCCTTTTTCGTTTTTGCCCGTTACAACAAGTGCCAGGTCGTCGGCGAAGCCGACCATCAATTCCAGCCTGAGAACCCCGTCATTTAGGATATTCCACAAAGTAGGTTCTAGCATACAGCCCTGTGGAATTGTTTTTGTTTTCTTCTATTGTTTCTGCTATATCGTCCAGCAGATTTTGCCAGACTGCAGAACTCAACGCGTTTCTCACATCCAGCGTGATTAACGCGCTCATCTTCTGTGTATTTCTCGTACCGGCTGCTGCATCAGTAGCAATTTTTATTTCCGTGGTAATTGCATCCACCGTAGATCGTCCTTCGCGAAATCCATATTGCTTTTGGTCAAGGTTTGTTGTTTTGAAGAGTTGCTTTTTAACTCTGATTAGGATCAGCTGCTCAAGTAACTTACCTGAGCCATCGAGTAAGCATATTGGCCTATACGACGAGGTCTTTTCTCCTTTTCGGAAAAGTGCTAGTTTGGTTATGTCGCAGTGTATGGCCAATAAGTTGCATTCGTTTCTTTACAATGCTCTTCCACGGACACCTTTTTTTCCTCGGTCCTCCTTAACACTTCTTCATTTGTCTGACCGAGTGACAAATGGAGAAGTGTTAAGGAGAGCCGAGAAAAAATATGTCTTTCATTGACCCAGCCAATTTTTAGCATACTCCTACAACACCACATTTCTAGTGCTTCCAGACGTCTTCTCTCCTGGGTCCCTATGGTCCACTCATACAGTTTCTCACCCATACAATGAAACACTCCACACAAGTTTTAGTCTTTTCCTTAGCGTAAGGCTAATGTTGTTGTAGTATTTGTAGTATTTATAATTTTTGATTGGTTTATTCTACTGACAATTTCGCTTTTACTTCTTCCATCAGTTGTAATTTTGCTTCCCAAATACATAAGCTATTGAACTTCATCTAAGGTGTGTTCATTTAGGCTGATGTTTGTATGGATGCTTCCTTTCTAGTTCCAGACTAAAATTGTAGTTTTTTCATAATTAATTTACAAATTATTTATTTTGCCTTTGATGCAAATCTAGAGGATTGCTGCCAACCCAGTAGCGCATGTTAATGTATCCACTTAAGAGAAAATCGGCTTCATCACTGAAAAAAACCATAGCGTCCTTAGGAACGTTTTCGAGAAGTGCGTTTCTTCCTGAAGTCTCATTCTGTAAGTTCCTGCACAATCGCCAACTTGTAAGGATGTTAGTGAAAATTGTGAAGAGTTCGCTTCACTGAACAGTCTGAAAGTCCAAGGGCATGTTTTTCCAAGATTTAGGCTCTCAGTGCCTTAATGTTCGGAGGTAATGGTCCGGGACAGGACCCAACGGTACTGGGCTGAAAATAACCCGAGGAAACTTCACGAAAAACCTCTTCACTCCCCAAAAGTGATCGTGTGGTGTGAAATTTCTAAATTTAGGGTGACTGAGCCTTATTTTGATGAGGAGAATGGATGGACTTTGACTGTCACCGCTAAACGTTATGTTTCCATGTTTTATACCTCAATTGGAAGAACCAACAGAGGAAACCAATCTTGTAGAAATTTGGATTCAACAGGACGGTGCTACGGCTCATACTGCTCGAATTTCAATGGAGAAACTGCGACAGATGTTCCCCTTTAGCATTTGCTAGTTCTTCCTCTGAAGCAAATGTATTTAAACGTCGGTCTCACACATTTAAAGAACTCATGGATCGAATTTGGGAAGAAATCGCCGCCATACCCGTCGGGATTTGCCAAAATGCGGCCGAAACCTTTAGAAAGCGACTTCATGAATGTATCGCTGTTGGGGGCCATCATCTTTCTGATGACATCTTCAAAACTTGAAACCTAAAACGGCATGATGTACTGGCTATATTGAAGCGATTTTAGAAGGCGCACTGGGCTGCGATCAAAGGACATCCGTTCGTAAAGTACACCTCGACAACACGCTCCTCGCCGTTCTAATGCCTCTCGAATGAGACCACTCCCGCGCCGCTGTGGGCCATTAGGGTTGTAGGACCCTAATGGCGCGCATTTTAAAAAAATGATGTTATTTTGCCGCACCCTATACACACATACATAGATACCTACATATACATAAGTGCACCATGGTATTTACAGAAAATAGTGGCGAGTTACCTATGTAACAGGTGGTTATTTTGTGCACGACACAGAAAATGAACCGAAGACATATAGGGTGACTGGAGTTGTTTCTCAGGGCTCTGTACTCGGACCGCTTGTGAACTCCATGTATCCAGCAGAAAACTGATGGAAACCGTGACGCTTAGGGTTGGAAACGCCGAAATCACATTACAACCGTTCATTCGGTACCTGCGTGTAATTCTCGACGCGGGGCTGAACTTTAAAGAGCAAATCGGTTGGCAGAAAGGTTTCTGTGGTAGCTACTGCAATGGCGCGGCCCATACCTAAGTCTCGGTGGCCCCAGATAGAAGAAGAGAGAATATTATACCCATATGGACTAAGGCACTGAAAATCCAGGAGTACCACAGGAAGACTGCAGCAGCGTATAGTATCACTGCCTTAAGGATAGCCTGTGCATTTCGCACTGTATCAGTTGCTGGTCTAAAATTGGGAACTATAGACCCCACTTATGCAAGCATCGAAGCGACAGCAACCGGTCTTAAAAACCAGTTGGGACGCTGACCAATCCCGAAGGCGTAGATACTGAAGATAACAGACTCATGGACAGCGGTCTTTGCTTAACCTGACGCAGTAATAAAGGAGTTGCTACGTACTGAATGCGCGAGGAAGCCAGAAGAAAAGGCAGCCATAGAGGAAACAAGCGACCCCAACCCTAAAACCACTGAAGTTTGGGACGGGGGATGTAAGGTTAGGTGGCGATAATCGAGGATCAGATGGAGACACGTATCAACCCGGACAACCTAGTAGAGTTGATGCTGAAGTCAGCAGATGCTGTTTCCCAATATGTCTTCAATACTTCTTAACGCATTCTCGAGATACACAACACACTCTCCCAGAACTGCAATGTCGACAGCGTACCGAAGCATTTCAATTTTCTCTCCATGAATTTTTATCCCAAAGTTTTCTCCTTTACTAAATTTAAAACAGCTTCAATGTATATCTGCATTAAATATGACGGGCGACAGACAACACCCGTTGTTTATATAAGCTTCCTCCTTGTGATCCCCGCATTGTATTACAGCCTTCTCATTTTCATACAATCTCCAAATGAATTTATATTTTATTCCTGCTGCTTTCAGGACAGAGAATAATTTCACCCATTTGACACCGTAGAATGCCTTCTTCACATCAACAAAAGCGATATATGTTATCAAACTGTTTTTCAGTCTCCTTTCTGGAATTATTCTCAAAGCCAAAATTGATTTACGGGTGCCACAGCCTTTTCTGAACCCAAACTGGTCATTGTCTACCAAAGCATTGACATTTTTTCAAACTTTCTTATATATTTATATATCTAGGAAAGGTTCCATCTTCCATTATTTACTTATATATTTATATATCTAGGACAAAGTCTGGGCAGGTATTTGCTGCGATTTTGATGACTTCTGGTGGTAACCCGTCCGCGTCTGGAGCTCTGCCGTTGCGTAGTTTATTGTTGGCGTATTGAAGTTCCTCTGTGGAGAACTTGACAATCTCTCTTACCTCTGGAGATTGCAGTAGATTTAGTCTAGTTCACATGTTATAGATTCTCAGTCTGCATTTTGAACATTTCGGTTTCAAAAATTGCTGAAGGTTTCAGTGTTTCCAAAACTGTAGGAAAATATGATACTGCAACAGAAGTTTCAGACTAAATTCCATTAGATCAGTGTTTCTCAAACTTATTTATCTCATCGCTCACCTGTGATATGCTTATTCTAATAACACCCCCAAATCTATCGCTATAGTATCTATCGCACAGCTTGTCCGCAGCTTTTCCTACTGCTTCCGTTATTATCCTGCGTTCACTTAGATAGCTATGCCGCAGTCTCGATAAGTACGGAGGGAAGCCTCTCTAGCTATTTTTCTTGTAACCAAGAGGCCACCAGTTCTATGAAATGTTTTTAATACAGGGTGTTTGATAAAGAACTTCCTAGTTTTAATGTGCCATAGAAACTGTTCAAAGTGATACACGTTAGTGTAGTTAGTGGTGTTTGATTCATCAACTGTCCAAGTTTTCCTCCCCTACAGCTGGCACGCCTGCTTGACCTTGGGATGGCGCCAGGGCCCAGTTTGCTAATTCGTCAGTTCGTGTTTCAAAAAGAGCTTAAGAGTTTTAGTGTGTCATATAAACTGTTCAAAGTGATACACATTAGTGTAGTTAGTGCTTGATTCTTCAACTGTCCAAGTTTTGGTTCCCTGAAGATAGCACGCCTGCTTGACCTTGCGACGGCGGCAGGGCCCAGTTCGCTAATTCGTCAGTTCGTGTTTCAAAAAGAGCTTCCTAGTTTTAGTGTGTCATAAAAACTGTTCAAAGTGATACACATTAGTGTAGTTAGTGATTGATTCTTCAACTGTCCAAGTTTTGGTTCCCTGAAGATAGCACGCCTGCTTGACCTTGAGACGGCGGCAGGGCCCAGTTCGCTAATTCGTCAGTTCGTGTTTCAAAAAGAGCTTCCTAGTTTTAGTGTGTCATAAAAACTGTTCAAAGTGATACACATTAGTGTAGTTAGTGATTGATTCTTCAACTGTCCAAGTTTTGGTTCCCTGAAGATAGCACGCCTGCTTGACCTTGAGACGGCGGCAGGGCCCAGTTCGCTAATTCGTCAGTTCGTGTTTCAAAAAGAGCTTCTTAGTTTTATTGTGTCATAAAAACTGTTCAAAGTGATACACATTAGTGTAGTTAGTGCTTGATTCTTCAACTGTCCAAGTTTTGGTTCCCTGCAGCTGGCACGCCTGCTTGACCTTGAGACGGCACCAGGACTCAGTTAGCTTAATTCAGTTCACAATTGAGCATGAGATCCAATCGACGCAGCCCATCGTCCCATGCGATGGGATGAGTGGTATGAACGTCACGAACGGTACGAACGAGTGGTATGAGTGGTATGAACGTGGTATGAACGTTGAATGGAATGGAATGGCACGAACAATTGGTATGGGACGGAATGGGATGAGTTTTGATCACCTAGTAAATCTAGTTCGTGCACAATTAAATGCTTATCGTGCCAAAATGCACATTTTCTATAATATGTCCAGCCGAGAAGATTTCTGTGATAACGATGTAGTTCCTGAAAAGTCTTACGATCCGTTTGCGACGAAAAAGGATCAAATAAAGAAATTACGGAAAAATTAAATTTGAACAAATTATCGTTAAAAAAGTCTGAACCGAAAAGTGAGTATGCTGAATGGGAAAAATGTGATGATTGGGATGGGATGGTACGAAAATTTTAGGTTTGTGGGATGGGACAGTGGGACGAAAATGTGATGGAATGAGACTGTGACAGGGATCCGTCCCACGGGATTGGATCTGGAATGAAAAACTCGTCCCATGCTCATCTCTAATTCAGGCTGCAGTGCAGTGGAATGGCTAAAGCGCAGTGTGTTATTTAGCTTGTGCAAACTGAATCTGTTATCACTGTGCAACGTAATTTTAGACGTCAGTATGGCAGGCGTGTCAGCTGCAGCGGACCAAAACTTGGACAGTTGAAGAATCAAATACCACTAACTACACTAATGTGTATCATTTTGTACAGTTTCTATGACACACTAAAGTTAGGGAGCTCTTTTTCAAACACGAACTGACGAATTAGCGAACTGGGCGTCAGTGTGGTGTTGAACCTCCTAGAGCAAAAACTATCCATCATTGGCTACATTCTTTCAAGGAAATCGGTAGTGTTTTAAAAGGGAAATCGCCAAATAGACCGAGAACTTCCGAAAAAGTTGTTTTGACAACTTTGGGCTCCGAAGAGATATGGGAATTGATAAAATTTTCGCCAAGCCAATTTTCAATTAAAATTTCTCCTATATCGCCCCCTGGCTACCTAGCGACCCCCAAAACGACGTCATCGCCCACAGGGGGGCGATATTGCCCACTTTGAGAATCGCTGCATTAGACAATTGAATTATCTATCCACATATGTAGACATAATCAGCAGATTTAGTCTAGTTCTCAAAATATTCTTCTTCCAATGTGGCCCCGAGAAACTAGAAGATGGACAACTAACATTATGAAAAAAAGAAAATTAAATTTTGAGTGTAATTTTCAAATTCGCGACAATATGTTGTTGTTTCGGTAGGCAATTCCCACGGGTTGTACTGACTTGCTACTTGAACAACTGCTAGTAACTTCTACATGAAAATTTTAAGGATTTTTTGGGCTTACAGAAACTGTAAAATTAGTTTATTCATTTTTAAGATATCGCTAAAAATGTAACGAGATGTTTTCAACTGCAAGACATGTGGGTGGTTTCTTGCGTTTTCTCGGCTTATTTCAAATTGAATATCATAACTGTTAATATATCTGCAATGTGCATAAAATTCTGCGAGTTTTGATATATAATATGTCTAAATTGGCGAGGTTTCAAAAATCGCGAATTCTTTGAATTCGCGAATTTTGACATATTATGAACACTGACATGTGATGTATCAAAAGACGCGGAATTTTACATGGAAGAAGAGGCAATATTTTTTGTTTTGTTTTTGGAAAACGTAAGCGTTGAAAATGCATTTAAATAGACTTCTAAGATAGCGTAGTTTTAGGTTATTGCGCATAACTTTTTTGGCAACGCTCAGAACTGCGTAAAACTTTCTGGAAACTGTTCAAAATTAAATACTGAATAAAACTATGTACGATACAACTTAATATAGTTTTTGAGTTACAACAATTTGAACCGACAAATTGCGACTAGTGTTCGTTGTTTGCAAATATCTCCCGTGTTTTTGCAAATAATAAGTTGCACTTAACTATGTAGTAAAAGTAAATGAAGTAGCTACAAATTGACGAAAACTGGAAAATTCTAACTAAACTAGTATCTGAGTTACAATTTGAACTTGCAAATTGCGACTAGTATTGGTTTTTTGCAAATATTATCCGTATTTTTTAAAATACTAATTTGCACAATACTAAGTTGTTAAACTAGATAAATTAGCTATAATCTGGCGAAAATTAGAAAATACTAACTAATTTAGTTTTTTAGTTACAACGATTTGGGAAAATCGTTACCTACAAATCGAAAATCGAAACCTACAAATTGGGACTACTTTCCGTTTTTTGCAAATATTTCATGTGAATTTGCAAATAATAATTTGCACTTAACTAAATAGTGAAACTAGATAAATTAGCTACAAACTGGCGAAATCTAGAATATTCTAACTGATCCAGTTTTTTATTTGCAACAATTTCAACCTACAAATTGGGACTTATTTTCCCTTTTTGCAAATATCTCACGTGTTTTTGCGAGTACCATTTTGTACTGAACTAAACAGATAAAGTAAATAAATTATCTACAAACTGGTAAAAACTAGAAAATTTGAACTAATCTAGTTTTTGAGTTACAACGATTTGAACCTACAAATTTGGACTAGTTTTCGTTCTTTGCAAATATCTCCAGTGTTTCTGCCAACACTACTTTGTACTAAACTAAGTAGTAAAACTAGATAAAGTAGCTACAAATTACCGAAAACTAGAAAATTCTAACTAGTCCAGTATTTTAGTTTCAACGATTTCAACCTACAAATTACGATGGGTTTTGTTTTTTTGCAAATATCTCCCGAGTTTTTGCAAATACAAATTTGCACTAAACCAAGTAGTAAAACTTAACAAATTTGCTACAAACTGGCGAATAATAGAAATTTCTAACTAATCTAGTTTTGGAGTTTGACAACGATTTGAACCGACAATTTGCGACTAGTATTCGCTTTTTGGAAATATCTCCCACGTTTTACCAAATAGTAATTTGCACTAAACTAAGTAGTAAAACTAGACAAATTAGCTACACGTTGAAAACCAGAAAGTTTTTGAGTAAAACCAGATTATTTAAAGCTTTCTGGTTTTCGCCACAAAGTTCTTTTCTTTTTATTTACGATTTATACCTACAGATTGCGACTAGTATTCGTTTTTTGCAAATATCTTCCGTGTTTTAACAAGTAGTAATTTGCACTACACTAAGTTGTCATCATCATCATCACAATCATTCAACCCATCTGAGTCCACTGCCTGACGTAGGTCTCCCTTTCGTTCTTCCACTTCCTTCTGCCCTGTGCCAACCAAGTTGATCCAATTTCCGGCTACGCGTCCAATATCTTCAGACCATCTTGGGAGAGGTCGGCCTCTGCTTCTTTTGTTCAGGGTCTCTCAGGTCCCAGGGACTCCCAGGGCCTCCATATCAATATTTTCTTTGTCCACCTGTCATCAGTGGTTCTTGCGAGATGCCCTGCCCAGTTCCATTCCATTCCAAGTTGGTTATGCGTTCTACTATGTCTGTAACTCGCGTTGTTTGAATTAACCATTTATTTGTCTTCCTGTCCCTTCTGGTCACTCCTTCCATCGATCGTTCCATTGCCCTTTAGACAATTCGTAATTTATTCACTGTCTTCTTGGTTAACGTTAAAGTTTCGACTCCATAGGTTTTTTATAACAGGCATATAACTGGCAACACGCATTGATCGTAGGCTTTTCGTTTTAAACATGTTGGATATTGACCTACTAGTATGTGTCTTAATTTTCCAAATCCGCCCATCCTAAGCCTATCCTTTTGGTAATTTCGCATGTGTGCTTATCTCCAATTTTGATGGTAGGTCCAAGGTATTTGTATGCAACAACTTCTCCAATTGTTGCATTATCGATCATTGTTGTTCCGCCCAAGACGAGGTTCGTCATAATTTTAGTTTTTGGCACATTCATTTTTAGCCCTACCTTTTCTGAGACAAGCTTGAGTTATTTTAGCATTTCTTTGGCACCTTTGAAGTTATCAGTAATTATCACAAAATCATCTGAGAATCGTATTCGACACTTTTCTCAACCAGGGTCTTAATTACTTGCAGATGATCATTAGTGCCATAACCTGCGTGAAAGGCGGCTTGTTCTCTTCGTTGTGAGGAAACTATTGGGGGCGGGGGGTAATGTTTAGCCTTTAAACCACCACGCTGGCCCGTGCGGGTCTGTGGTGGGGAGTAGTCCTGCTTCCGAGGATTTTATACGCCGCCGTTGTACTACTGTTTGGTAGAATCCACATATAGGATCTGATCCTCTTCTTGATTAGATTCGGTTGAAGGAGCCAGAGTCTGGTGTAAGATTGCCTCCTACAACTCCCTCACTTAGTTTGGTCTTCAGAACGATGCAGTTTACCGGGGTATCGCCGCTGTCCTCTTGTTGGCATTAGTTTAGGCTCCTAGGTTAGTACCAGATAAACTTATGTAAGCATGTTAGCCATTAGTCAAATTTGATTAAGATAACCGGCTCAGTGCGAAAGCGGAGAGCCGGCAATGTAGTCATACATATTAAATAAATAAGATGTCCTCTTGTTGGACAGCTTCTAGGAGCCATAAGTGAGAGTTGCATATCAATTGGGAACGAATACCGCCCGATAAGGGTACTGAGGTACTATACCTAACAGATACACTACACCCCAGCTAAGTAGTAAAACTGTACCACAACTCTCATCCCAGAAATTGAGCCAAGGCTAAAACGCATTCAGGGCGAAGTTAATTACTACTTAACACAAGTACTAAGCGGGCACGGAAGCTTTGGCTCATATGTTCAGAGGATCGAAAATGCAGAAAGCCACAACTGCAGATACTGCCAAAGAACAGACTAAGCTGAACATATTACTTTCGAATGCCCGCAATGGACTGAACTCAGAATCACAACGGAGCGGACGGTGGGAGAGCCTATCAACTCCTCTAATATGGTACAGCTGATGATCAAAAGCGAGGACAACTGGAAAGCAGCAGCAACGATGTGTGACACGATACTTATAACAAAAGATACTCAGAACAGAAGAAGTAAGAAAGATCAGATTGCTGTCCAAGAAAGTGCAGCCGTAATGGAAAGGATCACCACTTTGAAGCAATTCTAACGCGGTTCCGAAGTGGAGTACTGTTCCCAGGGGGGTTTTAGTGGGTATGCTGGTCACGAACAGCATAAACAGAACAAAAAAAGTAGTAAAACTAGATGAATTAGCTACAAGCTGACGAAAACTAGAAAGTTCTAAGTAATCTGGTTTTTGAGTTACAACGATTTGCATCTACAAATTGGGACTAGTTTTAGTTTTTTGCAATTATCTCCAGTGTTCTTGGAAATAGCAATTTGCCGCTAAAAACCTAAACCAAGTAGTAAAACTAGATAAATTGGCTAGAAACTGGCGAAAACTAGGAAATTATCTAGAAAACTAGAAAACTAATCTAGTTTTTGAGTTGCAACGATTTGAACCTACGAATTTCATGAAACATCAAATAAACCTTTTAACGAGACGCATAGGATTTATCTTTTGTTCCAATCTCCACAGATACTCATCGAGCAAATCTAATAAAATCTTGCATTTCTTCTTAGCACATACTAAGGAACAGGTCCACAAAATTTGATGCAAATCATATTCACATCTGGCGATTTCCAAAAATTTGCTAAAAATAAGCTTGTTTAGTCTTCTTTAAACTTGTCTGATGTTATCGAGTTTTATCTTGTAATTTCAAGAAACTAGGCTAGACTAATATTTGTCTGTAAACTAATAAATCTAGACAAGATTGCATTTTGAAGAAAATAGGATAGACTTGCTGTCTGTCTATAAATTTAAAAAAAAACTAGACTTGCCTGTTTATCAGGAGGGAAAGTTTAGCAAACATTATTGTATCAAGAATCGGAGCTTTCTGTTTTAAGATCTAAGAGGATAGGGTTAAACTGTATTAAAAGTAGATACAATTCGGTGTAGGAATCGCGCGCAAGATGCAAATGGAGAAAATGCAAACGGAATCGTCGGCTGCGTGTCGGACAGAAAGAAAAGAGATTATTAGACACACACAGAGCCACGCGTATTTATACAGAGGCAAGTTAGAAGTTTGTAGATCCCATAAATTTATTTATTTTGATTAAATTTCCAACATTTCTAAGAATTTTGTGAAGAAACGGACATTTAATTATAGATTAATGATCAAATATACAGTAAGTTAATTGTGATGAATTTATAGTGTGTGTATATGTAATTACGTGTGAGAGTTATGTTAGATAATGGCGCTGGAAGTTTTCAGGAGTTGTAAAATCCAATTTAAATTAAGATTAGTTTCAAATTTTTGTGTTGTAATTCATTTGCTCGGTTAATATTTCTCGATCAGAACGTTTACATTAGATTTATTAGTTTCGGCTGTATAAGTAAATAAGTTTGCAAGGAAGCAATTTCTGAAAACGATATCTGTTTGTTCAGTCCATTTCTTCATTTAAAAATTGATTTGGAGAAATCTAAGTTAAGAGATTCGTAATCGATTAATCGGTTAATCGATTCCGGCAATTAACTCTTTGAGGCAGGACGGTATTAAAAGTGTCTCATTTTTGATACGTAAATATATTTAAAATTATCTAAAGTGCATATAAAGTTCAGATATTTCTGTGTAAATTCCTTCAACTTCAAGAAGAAGATATAAATTTAATAGCATCAGTCAAAAACTTAAATTTTAGATGAGAGATTACTTGCCTCTAATCTGGTAAAACATATTAAGAAATTTTAAAACAAATGTAATTTTTGTGCGAATTTAAAGCAAAATTTGTACAAAAATTATATTTGCAATGGTTCTATCTTTTTTGTGTTATAGTTAGATAAAAATGGTTGTTTTGGTGTGTGTATCCGTGTCGGTCGGTGCAAGATAAAAAGTTCATTCACTTTCTTCCCCCTATTGAATAATTCATATATCGATCCACGTTAGTCTGACCTTTCCCTCATATTAAGTAGTTTTAGGAGATATGCTCAAGGTCAGCGAGTCTTGCCGGGACTCCATTAGCGGATATTAGGGGGGTGGCGTCGGCGAATAACGATCCGGGACGCGCGTCACCTGGACGACGACGTCGGGGGCGCGCGCCGCCGTCATCAGGTGAGCAGGCGCACTCAACGTGCTCGGCCTTGGGACTCGCGGGTGCATCGCCCATCTGCCTTGCAAATGAGACGCTTATTTATGGGATTTATGAACTTCAAACTTGCCTCTGTATATATACGTGTGTATATATGTGTCTAATAATCTCTTTTCTCTTCTGTCCGACTCACAACTGACGATTGCGTTTGCATTTTCTTGCACCAACTTTTAATACCGTTTAACCGTATCCTCTTAGGTCTTAAAACAGAAAGCTCCGATTCTTGATACAATATTGTTTGTTAAACTTTCTCTCCTGATAAACAGCCACGTCTATTTTTCTTAACTTTATAGACAGATAGCAAGTCTATCCTATTCAGAAAGCAACCTTGTCTAGGTTTATTAGTTTATAGACAAATACTAATCTAGCCTAGTTTCTTAAATTTACAAGATAAAACTAGATAATACAAGACAAGGTTAAAGAAGACTTAATGCAAAATTGTTGGCAAATTTTTGGAAATCGCAAGCTGTAAATATAATTTGCATCAAATTATGTGGACCTGTTCCTCAGTATGTGCTAAGAAGAAATGCAAGATTTTATTAGATTTGCTCCATGAATATCTGTGGAAATTGGAACAAAAGATAAATCCGATTCGTCTCATTGAAAGGTATATTTGATGTTTCATGAAATTTGTAGGTTCAAATCGTTGTAACTCAAAAACTAGATTAGTTAGAATTTTCTAGTTTTCGCCAATTTGTAGCTAATTTATCTAGTTTTTCTACTTAGTTTAGTGCAAATTAGCATTTCCAAAAAACGCGGGAGATATTTGCAAAAAACGAATATTAGTCGCAATTTGCAAGTTCAAATTAATTTATAACCCAAAAACTACATTAGCTAGAATTTCGTAGTATTCGCCAATTTGTAGCTAATTTATCTAGTTTTACTACTTTGTTTAGTGCAAATTTATATTTCCAAGAACACTGGAGATAATTGCAAAAAACAAAAACCCAATCCCAATTTGCAGATGCAAATCGTTGTGACTCAAAAACCAGATAACCTAGAACTTCCTAGTTTTCCCCGGCTTGTAGCTAATTCATCTAGTTTTACTACTTTTTTTAAGGTAGAAGGGAAAATGCATTGCTGCACGCAGAAAGCTGCATGGAGTGTGAGGCTGTTTGGTCGAGCTGCTCGTGACCGCTAAAACCCCCCCTGGGATCAGTACTCCACTTCGTAATCAAGTTAGAATTACTTCAAAGTGGTGGTCCTTTCCATTAAGGCTGCACGTTCCTGGACAGCAGCCTGACCTTTCTTTCGTTCTGAGTATCATGGCACACAACCTTGCTACTGCTTTCCAATTGTCCTCGCTTTTGATCATCAGCTGTACCATATTAGAGGAGTTGATAGGCTCTCCCACCGTCCGCTCCGTTGTGATTCCGAGTTCAGCCCTTTGCGGGCATTCGAAAGTAATATGTTCAGCTGAGTCTATCCTTTGGCAGTATCTGCAATTTTCGCTTTCTGCCTTTCCGAGCCTTTGAATGTGGTTTGGGGAAGCTCTACCAGCCTGTGTGTGAGGCTCTCACTCACTACTTCCACTTGTCTTAAAAAAAGTACGCCACGCCGGTATCGCTTGCGCATTCCTTCAGGGTGAGCAGCCCGGACGGGTTTTTAGTTGATCGGAAATCTGGCTATACAGTATTGGCTCTATAGTTTTGGTATTCCTTTTTGTAGTTGATTTTCGTCCGTTCGTCTTGTTCTTTTTGTGTCAGGATGTCACGTATCATTGTCTCCGTGTACGCCCAGTCCTCTGGTGATCTGAGCATCGCGTTTACCAATGTTTGCATCTCTAGGATGAGGCCTGTCTGCTCCTTCCAACTATCCCTCTCGGATATTCACCTACTGCATTCAAACACAGTATGAAGTGCACTGTCCATGTCGCCGCAGTATACACACATTGCGTCCCTTGCCCTGCCAAAACTGTGTAGATACTCCCTGAAGCATCTGTGGCCGCTGAAGGCCTGTGTTAGATGATAAGTTATCTCACCATGGTTCCGTGTTAGCTAAGGTTTAAGTTTTTGGATCAATAGTTTGGTCCAATATCCTGTTTTGGACATACTCTATGACTTTTGCCAGTCTTCATGTATTTGGTTATTTGCAATTTTTTGTCTTTCTGTCCTATTTGCCCAGTTTTTTGTCTTGACTATCTCATGGATACCAGTTTTACTACTTAGATGGGGTGTAGTGTATCTCTTAGGGATAGTACCTCAGTACCCTTATCGGACAATCCTCTCGAGCATGATGTAGGAGTTTGGTTCCCAACAGATATGCAACTCTCACTTTTGGCTCCTAGAAGCTGCCCAACAAAAGGACAGCGGCCCCACCTCGATAAAGCGAATCGTCCTGCAGACCAAACTAAGTGAGGGGGGTGGAGGTGGCAATCTGAGACCAGACTCTGGCTCCTCCAACCGGACCTGACCAAGAAAAGGATCAGATCCCATATGTGGGTTCTACCAAATAGAAGTACAACGGCGGCGTATAAAATCATCGGAAGCAGTACTTCTCTCCAACATAAACCCGAACGGGCCAGCGTGCTGGTTTAAAGGCTAAACACTACCCGCCGCCCCCAATAGTTTCCTCACAACGAAGAGAACAAGCCGCCTTTAAAGCAGGTTATGGCACTAATGAACATCTGCAAGTAATTAAGACCCTGGTTCAGAAAAGTATCTAATACGATTCGAAGATGATATTGTGATAATTATTGATAACCTCAAAGATGCCAAAGAAATGGTAGCACAACATACCTCAGAAAAAGTAGGGCTAAAAATGAATATGTCAAAATCTAAAATTATGACGAACCTCGTCTTAGGCGGCACAACAATGATCGATAATGCAACAATCGAAGAAGTTGATGCATACAAATACCTTGGACATACCATCAAACTTGACAGAGATAATCTTCTTCTTCTTCTTCAGCCTTTAAACGTCCACTGCTGAACGTAGGCCTCCTCCATCTTTTTCCGAATCGATCTGTTTTGAGCGGAGTGCATCCAGTTCTTCCCGACTAGCAGCTGTAGGTCATCCCGCCAACACTGCTTTTTGTCTCTCTGGGTCTCCACTGCATTATTTTCTTCGTACATTTCACGTCATCTCGGGCAACAAGACCTGCCCATTGCTACCTTAATCTTGCAATTCGTTCTATAACATCCGATACTTTAGTGCGTTTGCGAATTTTCGTTTTGCGTATTTTATCTCTCAGGCTGATACCCAGCATCGCTCGCTCCATTGCTCTCTGGCAGACTCTTAAACAGCTTATGCTGTTAACCGTGAGAGTGGTGGTCTCTAGGCCATAAGTTGAGAATGTACATTTTTCTCTTCAGGAAGATTTTGACCGTCTCTGAGAATATGGTTTAGTTTTCCAAACGCAGCCCAAGTCAAGCCAATTCGCCTTGTAACTTCCGCCGTTTGGTTGTCCCTGCCCAATTTAATATTATGTCCCAGATAGATGTTTGCAAGTGGTGGTTATCTAATGTTATTCGGACAATTGCATGAGAGAGGATTTTGGTCATATTGAAGTTCATCTGCAGGCCAACATCTTCTGAAGCTTGCTTAAGTTCGTTTAACATTTCCTTCAGTTCGTTTATATCTTAGCTCATAATTACAATGTCGTTTGCGAAACGTAAATGATTCAGGTAATTTCCGTCTATACACACACCTTTTTGTTCCCAACTCAGGTTTTTGAATATGTCCTCTAGTGCCAGAGTGAAAGGTTTTGGGGAAATCCTGCCGCACGCCTCTTTGGATGCCATTTTTTTCGGTTTGTACATCTTCCTTGAAGTTAACTTGGAACGTTGCATTTTTATAAATATGTTCGATTAAGTCCGAGTATCTAGAATCGATTCTTACCCTGTTCATGGCATCCAGCACTGCCCATATCTCAATAGAGTCGAAGGCCTTTTGATAGTCAACGAATGCCATATGCAGCGGCACGTTATATTCCGTGCATTTTTATATTAGTGTGCAGACTGCTTGGATATGGTCGAGGAAAGGGTACAACACCCCTTTCCTAAAACTGGCCTGCTCTATAGCTTGGTAAAAGTCGAATTTTCTGTCCAGGCGATTTATTACTATCTTCATCAGCAGTTTGTACAATGTAGCTAGTAAGCTGACTGGATGGTAATTTTCGACGCTTTTAGGGTCTCCTTTCTTAAATAGAAGAATTCCATCGGCCTTTTGGCACAATTTGGGGATCTTGCCCTCTTCGAGACATTTGTTCAGAAATAGAAGCATTGACTTTTCCAGTGTTTCCGATTCAGCTTTTATCATTTCGCTCGTTACGCGTTATCCTCTCCAGGTGTTTTATGTTTTTTCGTCGAGTTTAGCGCTGCTCTGAACTCAGGGCCCACGTTTCTTCTGAGCCTACGTTCAAGATGGTCGGTTTTTGTTTTATTTGGTTTGGCTAATGTACAGCCAGGGTCTGGTAGAAGTCCTGTATCACAGTCACTGTGTCTGTTTTGTCTGTAACTATTTCCCCGAGATTGTTCTTCATCTTGCGAATGACCATCTTTCCTTTGGCTCCCTTTGAGCGTAGTACTTTCATGTTCAAATTATTTTCCATGGCATCGAGAATCTGTTGTGTGTTGTGATAAATTGTGTTGTGATTGTGTGCAGAGATAATCAGCTTGCGAAATTACCAGAAGGATAGACTTAGGATGAGCGGATTTGGAAAATTAAGACACATACTAAGAGGTCAATATCCAACATGTTTAAAACGAAAAGTCTACGGTCAATGTGTGTTGCCTGTTATAACCTATGGAGGCGAAGCTTTAACGTTAACCAAGAAGACAGTGAATAAACTACGAATTGCCCAAAGGGCAATGGAAGGATCGATGGAAGAAATGACAAGAAGGTACAGGAAGATAAATGCTTGGTTAAGAAAAGCAACAGTAGTTACACACATAGTAGAACGCACAACCAACATAAAATGGAACTGGGCAGGGCATCTCGCAAGAACCACTGATGACAGATAGACAAAGAAAATATTGACATGGAGACCCTGGGACTCAAATCAAATCAAATGAATCTATTGGCTTTTGAGAGGTGCATAAATACATATAAGCAACGTTAAAGATCAGAACTTACGCTAGCGAAACATGGACCATGACCGTACAAGACACGTTACTACTCAATCGTTTAGAAAGAAAAATTCTTAGGAAAATATTTGGAGCAATCAACGTTGCGGTATAGGATTCGCTCGAACAACGAGGTATATAAATTATATAATAGCCCAGGTATAGTACAAGAAATCAAGTCAAACAGATTAAGATGGCTGGGACATGTCCAGAGGAGTAATGACTCAAGGCTAGTTAAAATGGTCTGGGAAGAAACCCCTAATAACAAAAGGCCACTGGGGCGCCCAAAGCTTCGATGGCGAGATATTATCCGCAAGGACCTTCAAACCCTGGAGGTTCTCAACTGGGAAGAAGCCACTCAGGATCGGAGAGAATGGAGGAGAATTGTTGAGGCGGCCAAGACCCACCCCGGGTTGTAGAGCCATGGATGGATGGAACGTTAAAGATCATCGATATTGCACAAACATTTACTGATTAAATAATCTATCAGATTATTACGGAATAACTTATATGATGATTCTTCTTTTAAATTAATTGGTAAGCTGTTGAAGATTTGAATTTCAATATGCGAGGGAGCTTTCGTACACAGTGCTAAGTTGGGTGCTAAATGGTGTTTGCATCATATTCTTGTTTCTAGTTTTATGTGTGTGTCGATCACTATTTTTTAGAAAATCAGTCTTATTTTTAAAAATAAAACCAGCTAGTTCCCAGACGCAGATGGACGGGAGGTCAGAAGGTGTAGTTCTTTGAAGTGTGGCCGACACGACGTTGATCTGGATATGCCCTTGATGGCCCGCACTACCCTCTTGTGTGCCTTGAGTAGGACGTCAAAGTGCGGAGATGCCCCCCATACGAGGGCACATTGAAAAGTTTCCGGAATGGGCAAGAAAACGCAGTAATTGAACAAGTTTTTGTTTTTATTTTTCAACATAATACCCTTGCAGGGCGATACACTTTTACAGCGGTGCTCCAACTTTTTTAAGCCTTCAGAAAAATATGATTTCGTGAACTCTGCAAAATAAGTTTTAGTGGCGGCGATGACCTCCTCATTTAACGTAAAGCGCTTGCCTCCGAGCCAAGTCTTCATGTTTGTGAACAAAAAGAAGTCACACGGGGCCAGGTCTGGAGAGTACGGGGGATGCGGCACCACCTCGCAGCCCAATTCAACCAATTTAGCCTTGGCGATTCGGGATGAATGGGCCGGCGCGTTGTCGTGGTGGAAGAGCACTTCTTTCCGCTGTAAACGAGGCCGTTCCTTCAATATGCCGTTGAATTGATCCAATCAATCGCCGTAGTATCGTCTCGTGATAGTTCTTCCCGTCTGCAAAAAGTCGATGTGTATCACACCTTACGGATCTCATCGCCCATTCCGGAAACTTTTCATACTACCCTCGTATTATGATCGTATTTGCAATAATTGTTTGAACCTCCGCGTGGCATATTTGTAGTAAGAGCGGTAGGTCTATGTTATTACGGAGTATTCTTAACATGAAGATTTGCTGGTTAACTTTAGCTGAGGCCGACCGTCTACAAGATGGTATCATCAACTTGGCACAGGACAGAAGGATTTGGAAGAACGAATGGGACACCTATGGCCAGCAGTGGACTCAGATGGGTTGAATGATGATGACTACTTAGTCTAGTGCAGATTATTATTTGCTAAAACACGCGAGATATTTGCAAAAAGTGAATACTAGTCGCAAATTGTCGGTTCAAATCGTCGGTTCAACTCCAAAACTAGATTAGCTACAAATTTCTATTATTCGTCAGTTTATAGCCAATTGATCTAGTTTTACTACCTGGTTTAGTGCAAATTAGTATTTGCAAAAACTCGGGAGATATTTGCAAAAAACGAAACCCCATCGTAATTTGCAGGTTGAAATCGCGGAAACTAAAAAAACTGGACTAATTACAATTTTCTAGTTTTCGCCAGTTTGTAACTAATTTATCTAGTTTTACTACTTAGTTTAGTACAAAATAGTGTTTGCAGAAATACGGGAGATATTTGCAAAAAACGAAAACTAGTCATAATTTGTAGGTTCAAATCGTTGTAACTCAAAAACTAGATTAGTTAGAATTTTCTAATTTTTACCAGTTTGTAGCTAATTTATTTAGTTTAACTACTTAGTTTAGTACAAAATGGTACTCACAAAACACGGGAGATATTTGCAAAAAGAGAAAGTAAGTCCCAATTTGTAGGTTGAAATTGTTGCAATTTAAAAACTAGATAAGTTAGAATGTTCTAGAGTTCGCCAGTTTGTAGCTAATTTATCTAGTTTCACTATTTAGATAAGTGTAAATTATTATTTGCAAAAACACAGGAAATATTTGTAAAAAATGCAAAGTAGTCCCAATTCGTTATAACTCAAATCTTATCGTTATAACTTATTGTTATAACTTCAAATCGTTATAACTCAAAAACTAGATTAGACAGTATATTCTAGTTTTTACCAATTTGTAGCTAATTTATTTAGTTTAACTACTTAGTTAAGTGGAAAATAGTATTTGCAAAAAGTGGGAGATGTTAGCAAAAGCGGAAATAAGTCCCAATTTGTAGGTTGAAATTGTTGCAACTCAAAAACTAAATAAGTTAGAATATTTTAGATTACGCCAGTTTGTAGCTAATTTACCTAGTTTCACTATTTAGTTCAGTGAAAATTAATATTTGGATAAAATATTTGCAAAAACCGGAATGTAGTCCCAATTTGTAAGTACAAATCGTTGTAACTCAAAAACTAGATTAGTTAGAATTTTCTTGTTTTTACCAATCTGTAGCTAATTTGTTTAGTTTAACTACTTAGTTTAGTACAAAATAGTATTTGCAAAAACATGGGAGATGTTAGCAAAAAGGGAAAATAAATCCCAATTTGTAGATTGAAATTGTTGCATCTGAAAAACTAGATAAGTTAGAATATTTTAGATTACGCCAGTTTGTAGCTAATTTATCTAGTTTCACTATTTGGTTAAGTGCAAATTATTATTTGCAAAAACACAGGAAATATTTGCAAAATACGGACGGAAAGTAGTCCCAATTTGTAGGTACAAATCGTTGTAACTCAAAAACTAGATTAGTTAGTATTTTATAGTTTTTACCAATTTGTAGCTAATTTATTTAGTTTAACTACTTAGTTTAGTACAAAAAAGTGTTTGCAAAAACATGGGAGATGTTTGCAAAAAAAGACAATAAGTCAAAATTTGTACGTTGAAATTGTTTCAACTCAGAAACTAGATTAGCTAGAATATTCTAGGTTTCACAAACTTGTAGCTAATTTATCTATTTTAACCATTTAGTTAAGTGTTGCAAATTTATATTTGCAAAGTTTTTATTTAAAGTTGCAAATTAATATTTGCAAAAACACGGGATATATTTGCAAAATACGAAAAGTAGTCCAAATTTGTAGGATGTAACTAAAAAACTAAATTAGTTAGAATTTTCTAGTTTTCGCCAGTTTGTAGCTTATTTATCTAGTTTAACAACTTAGTATAGTGCAAATGATGATTTAAAAAAACACGGAAGATATTTGCAAAAAATGAATACTAGTCGCAATTTGAAACTTCAAATCGTAACTGAAAAACTGGTTTAGTTAGAATTTTCTAGTTTTCGCCAATTTGTAGCTAATTCGTCTAGTTTTACTACTTAGTTTACTGCAAATTATTATTTGCAAAAACACGGGAGATATTTGTAAACAACGAACACTAGTCGCAATTTTTCGGTTCAAATTGTAACTCAAAAAATAGATTATGTTGTATCGTACATAATTTCATTCAGTATTTAATTTTGAACAGTTTCCAAAAAGATTCACGCAGGTTTGAGCGTCGTGAAAAAAGTTATGCGCAATAACCTGAAACTGCGCTACTTTCGACGTCTATTTAAATGCATTTTCTATGCTTACGTTTTCCTTAAACCGAAAAGGAAATATTTTTTCTTATTCTATGCAAAATTCCGCGACTTTTGATACATGTCAGTATTCAAAATATGTCAAAATTCGCGAATTCAAAGAAGTCGCGATTTTCGACACCTCGCCAATTTAGGCATATTATATATCAAAACACGCAGAATTTTACGCACATTGCAAATATATTAACAGTTGTGTTATTCAGTTTGAAATAAGCCGAGGAAAAGCAAAAAACCACCCACATTTATTAATAATATTTTTAGCGATACCTTCAAAATGAATGAGCGCAGCCGAACTAACTAATTTTGAATTTTTTCTTATTCCACGTAAAATTCCGCGTCTTTTGATACACCACGTGCCAGTATTCCAAAGTTCGCGATGTCAAAATCGCGATGTCAAAATTCGCGAATTCAAAGAAATAGCGATTTTCGACACCTCGCGAATTTAGACATATTATATATCAAAACGCACAGAATTTTACGCACGTTGCAAATATATTAACAGCTGTGTTATTCAATTTGAAATAAGCTGAGAAAACGCAAAATTTCTTGCACTTGAAAACATTTCCTTACATTTTTAGCGATATCTTAAAAACAAAAGGACGTAGCCGAACAATTTTGACAGTTTCTGAAAGCCCATGAAATCCTTAAAAATTCCATATAGAAGTTGTTAGCGGTTGTTCAAGCGCCAAGTCAATACAACCCCTTGGAATTGCCTATCGAAATAACAACGTGTTGTTATATATAATTTGAAATTAATTAATGATATTAATTATTAGTATAATTAAAAAGAAGATTAATAATATATTTTGAAAACCGTCGATTCGATTATGCTCAATATTTAGTTTCCTTTGGTTCAGGGGTCGGCAACCTTTCTCTGACGGAGCCTTGCCGACCCCTGCTTTACTTCATAATGTTGGTAGTCCAATCTTTCAGTTCCTCGGTGCCACATTGGAATTTTTAAGAAAACAAATTTTAAACGGGCCGCACAGTCAGATGTTTTCTAATGTAATATGTAGATTAAATAGTATTTTTTTCAATCTCGTCTTTTAACTGGTAAAACCTTTTAAAAATTCTCCCACAACTAAGCCATTACTTCAGAAAAGACACAACATCTTTGTTTGGATCGCGTCTCACGAAAATAAAATTTTCCAGTTTTAAAACAGGGCTGGTCTAATCATTTACCTGTTAGGGCTGCTCGCGTCTCCGCCACGTGTGATCGTCCTTCCGGCGCCTTTTTTAAGGCAGGAAATGGGGATAATAAGTGGAGGGGCTCCCTTAACATTGTTGTCTTCCAGACGTTGGATGCCGCTTCAACACTTTGGCCTCGTGATTACCCCCTTCGTGGTTAATTTGACTTAAAACGAGAAACTTAAAGATGCGCGTGTTGGTCGAGCTTCGTTCGTGCTTCGATTCTTGTCTCTACGCCTCACGCACTCGAAGCATACTGCCGCAAATAATATAAATTCGCGAAGTTAATTGATAAGTATATCGCGCGATTTCGGTCCAGGACGATACACCTTTCCCCTTCTGTTAATCGATACCGAGATAGATTCAAATGTTTAGATTATATAGATAGATTCAATTATTTTTACAAATGTTCAAATGTTACAGATATATTAAAATTGGCGAGAACAATCTGCATATATCAATCTGAACAATCTGAACATATTCTGCATCTCATTTTGTTTAAGAAATCTTTCGATGTTCATACTGAAAAAAGTATATATCGCTTGGTGGGCCGCACAAAAACTTGCAATGGGCCGCATGCGGCCCGCGGGCCGCGCGTTGCCGACCCCTGCTTTACTTCATAATGTTGGTAGTCCAATCGTTTAGTTTCTCGGTGGCACATTGGAAGTAGTTTATTTTGAGGACTAGACTAAATCTGGTGATTCTGTCTACATATCTGGATAGATAATTCAATTGTATAATGGACTTCAGACTGAAACTTCTGTTGCAATTTCACATTTTCCTACAGTTTTGGAAACACTGAAACCTTCACAAATTCTTGAAAACGAAATGTTCAAAGTAAAGCCTAAGTTTGAGAGTCTATATCTTGAGAAATAGACTAAATCTGGCGATTCTGCCAACGTTTCTGGATAGAAAATTAAATTATCTAATAGACAGTGGTTTGAAACTTCTGTTGTAAATTCATGTTTTCCTACAGTTTTGGAAACACTGAAACCTTCACCAATTCTTGAAAACAAAATGATCAAAGTGAAGCGTAAGTTTGAGAGTCTATATCTTGAGAACTAGACTAAATCTGGCGATTCTGCCAACGTTTCTGGAAAGATAATTAAATTATCTAATAGACAGTGGTTTGAAACTTCTGTTGTAGATTCATGTTTTCCTACAGTTTTGAAAACACTGAAACCTTCATCAATTCTTGAAACCAAAATGTTCAAAGTGAAGCTTAAGATTGAGAGTCTATATCTTGAGAACTAGACTAAATCTGGCGATTCTGCCAACGTTTCTGGATAGATAATTAAATTATCTAATAGTCAGCGGTTTGAAACTTCTGTTGTAAATTCACGTTTTCCTACAGTTTTGGAAACACTGAAACCTTCACAAATTCTTGAAAACGAAATGTTCAAAGTAAAGCCTAAGTTTGAGAGTCTATATCTTGAGAAATAGACTAAATCTGGCGATTCTGCCAACGTTTCTGGATAGATAATTAAATTATCTAATAGACAGTGGTTTGAAACTTCTGTTGTAAATTCATGTTTTCCTACAGTTTTGGAAACACTGAAACCTTCAAAAATTCTTGAAAACGAAATGTTCAAAGTGAAGCGTAAGTTTGAGAGTCTATATCTTGAGAACTAGACTAAATCTGGCAAATCTGCCAATGTTTCTGGATAGATAATTAAATTATCTAATAGACAGTGGTTTGAAACCTCTGTTGTAAATTCATGTTTTCCTACAGTTTTGAAAACACTGAAACCTTCATCAATTCTTAAAACCAAAATGTTCAAAGTGAAGCCTAAGTTTGAGAGTCTATATCTTGAGAACTAGACTAAATGTGGCGATTCTGCCAACGTTTCTGGATAGATAATTAAATTGTCTAATAGACAGTGGTTTGAAACTTCTGTTGTAAATTCACGTTTTCCTACAATTTTGGAAACACTGAAACCTTCACCAATTCTTGAAACCAAAATGTTCAAAGTGAAGCCTAATTTTGAGAGTCTATATCTTGAGAAATAGACTAAACCTGATGATTCTGCCAACGTTTCTGGATAGATAATTAAATTATCTAATAGACAGTGGTTTGAAACTTCTGTTGTAAATTCATGTTTTCCTACAGTTTTGGAAACACTGAAACCTTCACCAATTCTTGAAACCAAAATGTTTAAAGTGAAGCCTAAGTTTGAGAGTCTATATCTTGAGAACTAGACTAAACCTGGCGATTCTGCCAACGTTTCTGGATAGATAATTAAATTATCTAATAGACAGTTGTTTGAAACTTCTGTTGTACATTCATGTTTTCCTACAGTTTTGGAAACACTGAAACCTTCAACAATTCTGGAAAACGAAATGTTCAAAGTGAAGCGTAAGTTTCAGAGTCTATATCTTGAGAACTAGACTAAATCTGGCGATTCTGCCAACGTTTCTGGATAGATAATTAAATTATCTAATAGACAGTGGTTTGAAACTTCTGTAGTAAATTCATGTTTTCCTACAGTTTTGGAAACACTGAAACCTTCACCAATTCTTGAAAACGCAATGTTCAAAGTGAAGCGTTAGTTTGAGAGTCTATATCTTGAGAACTAGACTAAATCTGGCGATTCTGCCAACGTTTCTGCATAGATAATTAAATTATCTAATAGACAGTGGTTTGAAACTTCTGTTGTAAATTCACGTTTTCCTACAATTTTGGAAACACTGAAACCTTCACCAATTCTTGAAACCAAAATGTTCAAAGTGAAGCTTAAGTTTGAGAGTCTATATCTTGAGAAATGGACTAAACCTGATGATTCTGCCAACGTTTCTGGATAGATAATTAAATTATCTAATAGACAGTGGTTTGAAACTTCTGTTGTAAATTCATGTTTTCCTACAGTTTTGGAAACACTGAAACCTTCACCAATTCTTGAATACGAAATGTTCAAAGTGAAGCGTAAGTTTGAGAGTCTATATCTTGAGAACTAGACTAAATGTGGCGATTCTGCCAACGTTTCTGGATAAATAATTAAATTGTCTAATAGACTGTGGTTTGAAACTTCTGTTGTAAATTCATGTTTTCCTACAGTTTTGGAAACACTGAAACCTTCACCAATTCTTGAAATCAAAATGTTCAAAGTGAAGCCTAAGTTTGAGAGTCTATATCTTGAGAACTAGACTAAATGTGGCGATTCTGCCAACGTTTCTGGATAGATAATTAAATTGTCTAATAGACAGTGGTTTGAAACTTCTGTTTTAAAATTATGTTTTCCTACAGTTTTGGAAGCACTGAAACCTTCACCAACTCTTGAAAACGAAATGTTCAAAGTGAAGCCTAAGTTTGAGAGTCTATATCTTGAGAACTAGACTGAATCTGGCGATTCTGCCAACGTTTCTGGATAGATAATTAAATTATCTAACAGACAGTGGTTTGAAACTTCTGTTGTAGATTCATGTTTTCCTTCAGTTTTGGAAACACTGAATCCTTCACCAATTCTTGAAAACGAAATGTTCAAAGTGAAGCGTAAGTTTGAAAGTCTATATCTTGAGAACTAGTTTAAATCTAGCGATTCTGCCAACTTTTCTGGATAGATAATTAAATTATCTAATAGACAGTGGTTTGAAACTTCTGTTGTAAATTCATGTTTTCCTACAGTTTTGGAAACACTGAAACCTTCACCAATTCTTGAAACCAAAATGTTCAAAGTGAAGCCTAAGTTTGAGAGTCTATATCTTGAGAACTAGACTAAATCTGGCGATTCTGCCAACGTTTCTGGATAGATAATTAAATTATCTAATAGACAGTGGCTTGAAACTTCTGTTGTAAATTCATGTTTTCCTACAGTTTTGGAAACACTGAAACCTTCACCAATTCTTGAAAACGAAATGTTCAAAGTGAAGCCTAAGTTTGAGAGTCTATATCTTGAGAACTAGACTAAATGTGGCGATTCTGCCAACGTTTCTGGATAAATAATTAAATTGTCTAATAGACTGTGGTTTGAAACTTCTGTTGTAAATTCATGTTTTCCTACAGTTTTGGAAACACTGAAACCTTCAAGAATTCTTGAAACCGAAATATTCAAAGTGAGGCCTAAGTTTGAGAGTCTATATCTTGAGAACTAGACTAAATCTGGCGATTCTGCCAACGTTTCTGGATAGATAATTAAATTATCTAATAGACAGTGGTTTGAAACTTCTGTTGTAAATTTATGTTCTCCTACAGTTTTGGAAACACTGAAACCTTCACCAATTCTTGAAAACGAAATGTTCAAAGTGAAGATTAAGTTTGAGAGTCTATATCTTGAGAACGAGACTAAATCTGGTGATTCTGCCAACGTTTCTGGATAGATCATTAAATTATGTAATACATTGTAGTTTGAAATTTTTGTTTTAATTTCAAATTTTCCTAGAATTTTGTGAGCACTGAAACCATCACCAATTTTTAAAATCGAAATGTTCAAAGTGAGGTCTAAGTTTGAGAATCTATAACTTGTGAACTAGACTAGATCTACTGATTCTGTCCATATTTCTGGATAGAAAATTAAATTGTCCAATAGGGCTTAGTCTGAAGCTTCTGTTGCAATTTCATATTTTCCTACAGTTTTGGAAACAGTGAAACCTTCACCAATTCTTGAAACCGAAATGTTCAGAGTGAGGCCTAAGTTTGAGAGTCCATATCTTGAGAACTAGACTAAATCTGGTAATTCTGCCAACGTTTCTGGATAGATGATTAAATTATCTAATAGACTATCGTTAGGAAATCCTGTTGTAAATTCATGTTTTCCTTCAGTTTGTGGAAACACTCAAAAACCTTCACCAATTCTTTAAAACGAAATGTTCAAAGTGAGACCTAAGTTTGAGAGTCCATATCTTGAGAACTGGACTAAATCTGGTAATTCTGCCAACGTTTCTGGATAGATGATTAAATTATCTAATAGACTATCGTTAGAAACTCCTGTTGTAAATTCATGTTTTCCTACAGTTTGTGGAAACACTCAAAAACCTTCACCAATTCTTGAAAACGAAATGTTCATAGTGAGACCTAAGTTTGAGAGTCCATATCTTGAGAACTAGACTAAATCTGGTGATTCTGCCAACGTTTCTAGATAGATAATTAAATTATCTAATAGACTGTGGTTTGAAACTTTTATTGTAATTTCATATTTTCCTACAGCGTTGTGAACACTGAAACCTTCACCAATTTTTTAAAACCAAATGTCCAATATAAAGCCCAAGTTTGAGAGTCTATATCTTGCGAACTAGACTAAATCTGCTAATCCTGTTTACATTTCTGGAAAGATATTTAAATTATATAATAGGATTAAATTTGAAACTTCTGTTGTATATTCATATTTTCCTACAGTTTTGGGGACACTGAAACCTTCACCAAATTTTGAAACCGAAATGTTCAAAGCAAAACCTAAGTTTGAGGGTTTATATCTTGAGAACTAGACTAAATCTGGTGATTCTGCCAATGTTTCTGGATAGATAATTAAATTATCTAATAGACTGTAGTTTGAAACTTCTGCCGCAGTTTGAAATTTTCTTACAGCGTTTTGAACACTGAAACCTTCACCAAATTTTGAAACCGAAATGTTCTAAGTGAAGGCAAAGTTTGAGAGCCTATATCTTGAGAACTAGACTAAATCTGTTGATTCTGTTTACATATCTGGATGGAAAATTGAATTGTCTAAGGGATTTTAGTTTGAAACTTCTGTTGCAATTTCGTATTTTCCTACAGTTTTGGGAACACCGAAACCTAATTTTTTAAACCGAAATGTTCTAATTGAAGTCTACATCTCGTGTATTAAACCAAATCTGGTTACTTGGTTTCATACTTTTTTGCGTAAATTTAAAAAAAAAATATTGTAGCTAATATCACAAGTATTTGGTCATTTATGGTGATTCATGTGAGTGAGGGAGTGAAAGTGCTTTTGTGTCTTTCAATTTCGGACATTTTGGGGTGGCTTTTCAATTTAAATTAGTTGCCAAGCATAAAATATCTTTATATATTTTATTTCATTTTTTTGCGTCGCACAGTTCGGTGCAGCGTGTAATGTAATAACGTGTGGTCGGTTTTCGGCGGAGGAAAAACCTTGAATTTTCCACCCGCCGACGGTTTTTAACGTCGTCGTCGGTGACAGCTGTCAGCCACAATGTCGCGGTTTTCGTGAGACATCATCCCCCACATTTTACTTCCCTCGGGGGCTGCAGGCATACAGCAACCCCTCCGCAGCCTAATTAAGATATGACGACTGATTGACAAATTGTACTTTTAACTGTAAAATGATTTGCATATCATCGGAATAATTTATCTTCTTCTTTGATTCCGAGCGGCGCGTTTTATTTGCGAGGTGGAAAGAGTCAGCAGGTTTCGAGGATGTGTATACAGCGAGAGGGAGCCAGTGTATGTGTTGTGAGTTTTCAGTGAAGTCAGGGGCTTTGACAATACGCACTTAAGTGAGTCGGCGGCTCGGGGGCATCATTTCCATAACAAGAGCCCGACGCACTGCCGCCAAATTCAACGTGAAACATCCAATAAACGACCCTTCTTCCATCGCCCGCGCTCTCTATGACTATCATTAGTGGCACTGTGCCCCTTAATTGGTGCGGACATGTGGATATTACTATATCAACACTCGTTCCGACTAAATTTCTGAAAATACCCGCTATTTTTATATTACACATAATTACCATCAATTCAATGCTATTATAACAATAGCATGTTAATAAGATCTTTTCTATCCACACAACAAAAATTTATTAAATATATAGAATTAACGTTAAGTAAAGTTTATATGCTGCTTAAGTATTCTCTAAATAAATCAATAACCAGGTCTTCAGATATCATCTAACAATTTATTTCCTGCCGGTTTAAAATAAATAGGTTTCAGTGTTCCGAAAACTGTAGGAAAATATGAAATTGCAACAGAAGTTTCAAGCTAAACTCCCATAGACAATTCAATTATCCATCCAGATATGTACTCAGAATTACAAGATTTAGTCTAGTTCTCAAGATATAGATTCTCAAACTTTGCCTTCACTTTGAACATTTCGGTTTTAAAATTTGGTGAAGGTTTCAGTGTTCACAACGCTGTAGGAAAATATGAAACTGCAACAGAAGTTTTAAACTACAGTCTATTAGATAATTTAATTATCTATCCAGAAATGTTGAGAGAATCATAAGATTTAGTCTAGTTCTCAAGATATAGGCTCTCAAACTTAGGCTTTACTTTGAACATTTCGGTTTCAAAATTTGGAGAAGGTTTCAGTTTTTCCAAAACTGTAGGAAAATATGAATTTACAACAGAAGTTTCAAACTAAAGCCTATTAGATAATTAAAATATCTAGCCAGAAATGTAAACAGGAACAGCAGATTTAGTCCAGTTCACAAGTTATAGATTCTCAAATTTAGGTTTTTTCACTTTGGACATTTCGTTTTAAAAAATTGGTGATGGTTTCAGTGTTGGTTTCACAAAATTGTAGGAAAATATGAAATTACAACAAAAGTTTCAAACCAGAGTCGATTAGGTAATTTAATTATCTATCCAGAAACGTTCGCAGAATCACCAGATTTAGTCTAGTTTTTAAGATATAGACTCTCAAACTTAGGCTCCACTTTGAACTTTTCAGTTTCAAGAATTGGTGAAGGTTAAATTCCAACGCGTTATACTGACTTGGCACTTGAACAACCGCTAACAACTTCTATATGGAAATTTTTAGGATTTCTTGGGCTTTCAGAAACTGTAAAACTAGTTCGGCTGCGTTCGTTCGTTTTTAGGATATCGCTAAAAATGTAAGTAAATGTTTTCAAGTGCAAGAAATGTGGGTGGTTTCTTGCGTTTTCTCGGGTTATTTCACATTGAATATCATAACGGTTAATTCATCTGCAATGTGCAAAAAATGCTGGGTGTTTTGATATATAATATGAGTAGGGAAAGGTGTCACGTTCTGGCGCCGCCTCCGCCTCCCGACCAGTGCGCATGCGCGAACAGAGGATTTAATCGGCTAATAAACAGGTTTGATCAGCTAATAATCAGGTTTAATCAGCTGATAATCAGGTTTAATCAGCTAATATACAGGTTTAATCAGCTAATAAACAGGTTTGATCAGGGTTAAATCCTCTGTTCGCGCATGCGCACTGGTTGGGAGGCGGAGGCGGCGCCAGAACGTGACACCTTTCCCTACTAATATGTCTAAATTGGCGAGGTGTCGAAAAGCCCGACTTTGAATTCGCGAATTTTGACATGTTATGAATACTGACACGTGATGTATCAAAAGACGTGGAATTTTATATAGAATAAGAAAAAATATTTCCTTTTTTGTTTTGGCGAAACGTATGCGTAGAAAATACGTTTAAAATAGCACAGTTTCAGGTTATTCCGCATAACTTTTTTCAAAACGCTAAGAACTGCGTAAATCTTTTTAGAAACTATAGATTCAATAAAAGTAAGGATGTGGCTATTTATACATACAGTATGTATACGCAATTGGCTATTTATACATACAGTATGTATACGCAATTGGCTATTTATACATACAGTATGTATACGCACTTGGCTATTTATACATACAGTATGTATACGCAATTGGCTATTTATACATACAGTCTGCTTTCAGTCTGTCTGTCCTTCAAAATGGACACTAATAAAAGTGTCACTTAATTATAATCATAAAATCGGTAAAGAAGAATATGGATATTATAACAAAGCAAAAAAAAAAGATTATGATACAGCCATGTATCATAATCATTTATTTTGTTATAATTTGTCTAATACCTGCTTGGTTGTACTTTCGATTTCTTGTATTGACGAGCCCGTAATGTTTATACCAGTGTCGTCTGCGTACATAATACAGTTATGTGCTGCAATGTAGTGGATAAGGTCAACTGTGTATAACGCAAATAGTAGTGGGGCTAATATGGTTCCTTGTGGTACCCCGATGGATGTGTTTGTTGTACTCGATCTAGTGTTCCCTATTTTTATAAATTGATTTCGGTTTGCTAGATAGATGATTGGATCCAGCGTTGTGTTTTGTCTCTAAATCCATAGTCCATAGTTTCTCTAGTAGTGTTTTGTTAGCAACACAGTCAAATGCGGCTGCTGGTTTTCCGCCGTAGTTTTCGTAATTTTCAAGCTGGCGAAAGAAGTTTGACGTTTTGTTGAAGGGAAAGCTGGCAGGAAGCGGTAGTGAAAACCGCGTTGCAAAATCTTCTACAGCGGCGTCGCGACGTCGCCGCAAAGTTCAACTTGCTAATCTAGGTCGAATTTCGGGAAGTTGCGGTGGTTTTTCCGCTGTAGTTTTCGCAATTTTGCAGATAGCGAAACTAATTTGATGTTTTGCTGAAAGGAAAGCGCGACTTAAAACCGCGTTGCGAAATCTTTGATAACGGCCACCGCAAAGTTCAATTTTATAATGTGGCTGCTGGTTTTTCCGCCGTAGTTTTGGTACTTTTCAAGCTGGCGAAAGAAGTTTGACGTTTTGTTGAAGGGAAAGCTGGCAGGAAGCGGTAGTGAAAACCGCGTTGCAAAATCTTCTACAGCGGCGTCGCGACGTCGCCGCAAAGTTCAACTTGCTAATCTAGGTCGAATTTCGGGAAGTTGCGGTGGTTTTTCCGCTGTAGTTTTCGCAATTTTGCAGATAGCGAAACTAATTTGATGTTTTGCTGAAAGGAAAGCGCGACTTAAAACCGCGTTGCGAAATCTTTGATAACGGCCACCGCAAAGTTCAATTTTATAATGTGGCTGCTGGTTTTTCCGCCGTAGATTTCGTAATTTTCAAGCTGCCGAAACAAGTTTGACGTTTCGTTGAAGGGAAAGCGTGTTAGGAAGCGGTAGTGAAAACCGCGTTGCAAAATCTTCTACGGCGGCGTCGCGCCGTTGCCGCAAAGTTCAATTTGATAATCTAGGTCGAATTTCGGGAAGTTGCGGTGGTTTTTACGCTGTAGTTTTCGCGATTTCGCAGATAGCGAAACTAATTTGATGTTTTGCTGAAGGGAAAGTGCGACTAAAAACCGCGTTGCAAAATCTTTAATAACGGCGTAGCGACGCCACCGCAAAGTTCAATTTTATAATGTGGCTGCTGGTTTTTCCGCCGTAGTTTTCGTAATTTTCAAGCTGGCGAAACAAGTTTGACGTTTCGTTGAAGGGAAAGCTTGTCAGGAAGAGGTAGTGAAAACCGCGTTGCAAAATCTTCTACAGCGGCGTCGCGGCGTCGCCGCAAAGTTCAATTTGCTAATCTAGGTCGAATATCGGGAAGTTGCGGTGGTTTTTCCGCTGTAGTTTTCGCAATTTTGCAGATAGCGAAACTAATTTGATGTTTTGGTGAAGGGAAAGCGCGACTAAAAACCGCATTGCAAAATCTTTGATAACGGAGTCGCGACGCCACCGCAAACTTCAATTTTATAATGTGGCTGCTGGTTTTTCCGCCGTCGTTTTCGTAATTTTCAAGCTGGCGAAACAAGTTTGACGTTTTGTTGAAGCGAAAGCTTGTCAGGAAGCGGTAGTGAAAACCGCGTTGCAAAATCTTCGACAGCGGCGTCGCGACGTCGCCGCAAACTTCAATTTGCTAATCTAGGTCAAATTTCGGGAAGTTGCGGTGGTTTTTCCGCTGTAGTTTTCGCAATTTTGCAGATAGCGAAACTAATTTTATGTTTTGCTGAAAGGAAAGCGCGTTTAAAAAATGCATTGGGAAATCTTTGATAACGGCGTCGCGACTCCACCGCAAAGTTCAATTTCCTAATGCGGCAGCTGGTTTTCCGCCGTAGTTTTCGTAATTTTGAAGCTGGCGAAACAAATTTGATGTTTTGTTGAAGGGAAAGCTTGTTAGGAAGCGCTAGTGAAAACCTCGTTGCAAAATCTTCTACAGCGGCGTCGCGACGTTGCCGCAAAGTTAAATTTCCTAATCTAGGTCGAATTTCGGGAAGTTGCGGTGGTTTTTCCGCTGTAGTTTTCGCAATATTGCAGATAGCGAAACAACTTTGATGTTTTGCTGAAAGGAAAGCGCGACTAAAAACCTGCATTGTGAAATCTTTGATAACGGCGTCACGACGCCACCGTAAAATTCAATTTCCTAATGCGGCTGCTGGTTTTTCCGCCGTAGTTTTCGTAATTTTCAAGCTGTCGAAACAAGTTTGACGTTTTGTTGAAGGGAAAGCTTGTTTGGAAGCGGTAGTGAAAACTCCGTTGCAAAATCTTTTACAACGGCGTCGCGACATCGCCGCAAAGTTCAATTTGCTAATCTAGGTCGAATTTCGGAAAGTTGCGGTGGTTCTTCCGCTGTAGTTTTCGCAATTTTGCAGATAGCGAAACTAATTTGATGTTTTGCTAAAAGGAAAGCGCGACTAAACAACGCATTGCGAAATCTTTGATAACAGCGTCGCGACGTCACCGTAAAGTTCAATTTTATAATGTGGCTGCTGGTTTTCCGCCGTAGTTTTTGTAATTTTCAAGCTGGCGGAACAAGTTTGACGTTTCGTTGAAGGGAAAGCTTGTCAGGAAGCGGTAGTGAAAACCGCGTTGCAAAATCTTCTACTGCGGCATCGCGACGTCGCCGCAAAATTCAATTTGCTAATCTAGGTCGAATTTCGGGAAGTTGCGGTGGTTTTTCCGCTGTAGTTTTCGCGATTTTGCAGATAGCGAAAGAAATTTGATGTTTTGCTGTAAGGAAAGCGCGACTAAACAACGCATTGCGAAATCTTTGATAACGGCGTTGCGACGCCACCGTAAAGTTCAATTTTATAATGTGGCTGCTGGTTTTTGCCCCGTAGTTTTCGTAATTTTCAAGCTGGCGGAACAAGTTTGACGTTTTGTTGAAGGGAAAGCTTGTTAGGAAGCGGTAATGAAAACCGCGTTGCAAAATCTTCTAAGGCGGCGTCGCGACGTCGCCGCAAAGTTCAATTTGCTAATCTAGGTCGAATTTCGGGAAGTTGCGGTGGTTTTTCCGCTGTAGTTTTCGCAATTTTGCAGATAGCGAAACCAATTTGATGTTTTGCTTAAAGGAAAGCGCGACTAAAAATCGCATTGCGAAATCTTTGATAACGGCTTAGCGACGCCACCGCAAAGTTCAATTTTATTATGTGGCTGCTGGTTTTTCCGCCGTAGTTTTCGTAATTTTCAAGCTGGCGAAACAAGTTTGACGTTTTGTTGAAGGGAAAGCTTGTCAGAAAGCGGTAGTGAAAACCGCGTTGCAAAATCTTCTACAGCGGCGTCGCGACGTCGCCGCAAAGTTCAATTTGCTAATCTAGGTCGAATTTCGGGAAGTTGCGGTGGTTTTTCCGCTGTAGTTTTCACAATTTTGCAGGTAGCGAAACTAATTTGATGTTTTGTTGAAAGGAAAGCGCGACTAAAAATCGCATTGCGAAATCTTTGATAACGGCTTAGCGACGCCACCGCAAAGTTCAATTTCCTAATGCGGCTGTTGGTTTTCCACCGTAGCTTTCGTAATTTTCAAGCTGGCGAAACAAGTTTGACGTTTTGTTTATGAGAAAGCTTTTCAGAAAACGGTAGTAAAAACCGCGTTGCAAACTCTTTTACAGCGGCGTTGCGACGTCGCCGCAAAGTTCAACTTGCTAATCTAGGTCGAATTTCGGGAAGTTGCGGTGGTTTTTCCGCTGTAGTTTTCGCAATTTTGCAGATAGCGAAACTAATTTGATGTTTTGCTGAAACGAAAGGGCGACTAAAAACCGCGTTGCGAAATCTTTGATAACGGCGTCGAGACGCCACCGTAAAGTTCAATTTCCTAATGCGGCTGTTGGTTTTCCGCCGTAGTTTTCGTAATTTTCAAGCTGGCGAAACAAGTTTGACGTTTTGTTTATGAGAAAGCTTGTCAGAAAACGGTAGTAAAAACCGCGTTGCAAACTCTTCTACAGCGGCGTTGCGACGTCGCCGCAAAGTTCAATTTGCTAATTTAGGTCGAATTTCGGGAGGTTGCGGTGGTTTTTCCGCTGTAGTTTTCGCGATTTTGCAGATAGCGAAACTAATTTGATGTTTTGGTGAAGGGAAAGTGCGACTAAAAGCCGCATTGCGAAATCTTTGATAACAACGTCGCGACGCCACCGCAAAGTTCAATTTCCTAATGCGGCTGTTGGTTTTCCGCCGTAGTTTTCGTAACTTTCAAGCTGGCGGAACAAGTTTGACGTTTTGTTGAAGGGAAAGCTTGTCAGGAAGCGGTAGTGAAAACCGCGTTGCAAAATCGTCTACAGCGGCGTCGCGGCATCGCCGCAAAGTTCAATTTGCTAATCTAGGTCGAATTTCGGGAAGTTGCTGTGGTTTTTCCGCTGTAGTTTTCGCAATATTGCAGATAGCGAAACTAATTTGATGTTTTGCTGAAAGGAAAGCGCGACTTAAAACCGCGTTGCGAAATCTTTGATAACGGCGTCGCGACGCCACCGCAAAATTCAATTTTATAATGTGGCTGCTGGTTTTTCCGCCGTAGTTTTCGTAACTTTCAAGCTGGCGAAACAAGTATGACGTTTTGTTGAAGGGAAAGCTTGTCAGGAAGCGGTAGTGAAAACCACGTTGAAAAATCTTCTACAGCGGCGTCGCAACGTCGCCGCAAAATTCAATTTGTTAATCTAGGTCGAATTTCGGGAAGTTGCGGTGGTTTTTCCGCTGTAGTTTTCGCGATTTTGCAGATAGCGAAACTATTTTGATGTTTTGCTGAAAGGAAAGCGCGACTTAAAACCGCGTTGCGAAATCTTTGATAACGGCCACCGCAAAGTTCAATTTTATAATGTGGCTGCTGGTTTTTCCGCCGTAGTTTTGGTAATTTTCAAGCTGGCGAAACAAGTTTGACGTTTTGTTTATGGAAAAGCTTGTCAGGAAGCGGTACTGAAAACCGCGTTGCAAAATCTTCTATAGCGGCGTCGCGACGTCGCCGCAAGTTCAATTTGCTAATCTAGGTCGAATTTCGGGAAGTTGCGGTTGTTTTTCCGCTGTAGTTTTCGCAATTTTGCAGATAGCGAAACTAATTTGATGTTTTGGTGAAGGGAAAGCGCGACTAAAAACCGCATTGCAAAATCTTTGATAACGGAGTCGCGACGCCACCGCAAACTTCAATTTTATAATGTGGCTGCTGGTTTTTCCGCCGTAGTTTTCGTAATTTTCAAGCTGGCGAAACAAGTTTGACGTTTTGTTGAAGCGAAAGCTTGTCAGGAAGCGGTAGTGAAAACCGCGTTGCAAAATCTTCTACAGCGGCGTCGCGACGTCGCCGCAAAGTTCAATTTGCTAATCTAGGTCGAATTTCGGGAAGTTGCGGTGGTTTTTCCGCTGTAGTTTTCGCAATTTTGCAGATAGCGAAACCAATTTGATGTTTTGCTGAAAGGAAAGCGCGACTAAGAACCGCATTGCGAAATCTTTGATAACGGCGTCACGACGCCACCGCAAACTTCAATTTCCTAATGCGGCTGCTGATTTTTCCGCCGCAGTTTTCGCAATTTTCAAGCTGGCGGAACAAGTTTGACGTTTCGTTGAAGGGAAAGCTTGTCAGGAAGCGGTAGTGAAAACCGAGTTGCAAAATCTACTACAACGGCGTCGCGACGTCGCCGCAAAGTGCAATTTGCTAATCTAGGTCGAATTTCGGGAAGTGGCGGTGGTTCTTCCGCTGTAGTTTTCGCGATTTTGCAGATAGCGAAACTAATTTAATGTTTTGCTGAAAGTAAAGCGCGACTAAAAACCACATTGCAAAATCTTTGATCACGGCGTCGCGACGCCACAGCAAAATTCAATTTCCTAATGCGTCTGCTGGTTTCCCGGCGTATTTTTCGTAATTTTGAAGCTGGCGAAACAAATTTGACGTTTTGTTGAAGGGAAAGCTTGTCAGGAAGCGGTAGTGAAAACCGCGTTGCAAAATCTTCTACAGCGGCGTCGCGACGTCGCCGCAAAGTTCAATTTGCTAATCTAGGTCGAATTTCGGAAAGTTGCGGTGGTTCTTCCGCTGTAGTTTTCGCAATTTTGCAGATAGCGAAACTAATTTGATGTTTTGCTGAAGGGAAAGCGCCACTAAAAACCGCATTGCAAAATCTTTGATAACGGCGTCGCGACGCCACGTCGCGACCTGAAGAAAAACCTGAAGAACATTTTGGCCAGATTTGGTTGAGATACCGGCCAGCTATTGCTTTCCGAATAAATTCAGATTTTGAAATTGCTCCAACACATACGTGGTCTGTTAGAAAAGTATCCGACCTTATTTTTCATTTTGAAAACCTGATGGATTTAAATCCAGCGCGCTTGCATGACCCGACCTTGAACCTTCGTGCGCATGCGTGAATTTTTTCCCGCGTGTAGATAGCGTCAGTTGCTGTAGAGCGATGTTTGAGTGACGTAGTGTGTGGTGCTCTCGTCAGTTTCTCAATGCAAGTATAATGACGTCAAATGAAATGAGGGATGTCCTACGTCGCCTACGCGATGCTGTGCGGCGTAAGCGACTGGAGTTGTGGTCAACAGGAAATTGGCGATTCCATCACGACAATGCTCCAGCACATTCTTCGCACTCGGTTCACAATTTTTGGCAAAAAAACAGACTCCTCTGGTTCGACAGGCTCCTGATATGCCCCTCTGCGACTTCTGGCTATTCCCCAAAGTCAAGAGGCCATTGAAAGGAACGCGATTTCAGACAAGAGAGGACATTATGGCTGCAGCCGAGCTAATGTCGATTCCGAAAGAGGCTTTTTCGGAATGCTTCCAATAATGGCGGCAACGCTGGGAGAAGTTTGTGAAGTCCCAAGGAGACTACTTTGAGGGTTATTAGGTTTCCAACGCTCCGGGTATGCCATTTTTTTTACCTGCTAAAAGTCGGATACTTTTCTAACAGACCGCGTATACCATCGATGGTGGCCATTTTTGCAACATCAGTTTGCAATGTTTAAAAGAGCATTAATTCAATGTATTTTAGGCGTATATACCTTTAGATAAAATCGAAAGCCGCGGTTTTTTTATGACGGATATGCGGTTTCGGTTTATCCCCACAGAAAACCGCGGCTTTGCGGTTCGGATATATCCGCACCAGAAACCCTACTAATGTTCTTATACGAACATAATCGCTGTTTTAGATGTACGCTGGGGGTATCGATTATGGGTTGAGAAAACCTGAGAAAATATTGGGAAGAAAACCTCTATTTTCAATTTCTCTTTTCGCTCTGCAGAGCCACCAAAAAACTCTGGCGTGACCTTCTAGGTCTTGTTTTTTGAGATAAGTCCTTGTTATCAGATTCGGGATTTCTTTCTTTGGCGGACGATTCGAAGTAATCACGAGTAATCACAATATATCTCGGAAGTTAATTTATAAAATCATCAAGTGAAGTAAACTAATAAGTTGCAATATCCAGTGTTGGACTTTAACTACTAGTATGTGTTTTAGAAATTCAAAATAAATAATTGTTTCAATGCTTAAAATAGCATTGCTTCTTGCTCTGAGGATATGATGACTACTATATGCACGTAAAAATCGCGGTTTGATGTTTTCGTTGCAGAAATTTCGCGACGCATACACTCCGTGCCGGTCTGAAGGAGCCTTTAATACGTTAGCGCCGCCGTGTACCACCGGTGGTACACACCGCCCGCTACACTAAAACACAAAACCGAGCGCCGGAGTCAACGTGTTAAACTAAGTTTGTCTGTCCGGGGGTGTCCAAACTTGTCGTTTCTCTCTGGACATATTGAAAGAATTCATATTTTGAGCCTCAAGTATATAAAAATAGCTTAAGAGCCAAAAAAGCGTTTCTCTCTCGTTCAAACATTTAGCTGTATTCCGTCTATTAGGGCTTTACTTTTATAGAGTCTATGTGATCTATTAAGTCTATTGTAGACTATTATCGTTCTTCGATTCTCTTCACTGGTCTATAACATACGTTATAATATCTACTCCAATTTCTTTCACTCATATTATTCGTCTTACTACATTTAACGGCTTCTCGCGAATTATTAATACGTTAGCGCCGCCGTGTACCACCGGTGGTACACACCGCCCGATAGACTAAAACACAAAACCGAGCGCCGGAGTCAACGTATTAAACTAAGTTTGTCTATGCACGAGTGTCCAAACTTGCTGTTTTTCTCTGGCCATATTGAAAGAATCATATTTTAGGCCTCAAGTATATTATAGCATTGCTATAACATTTACATTTTAATGCGTTAACTATATTTGTGCCTTTAGCTCTCTGCAATCAATCAGACGCTCCAGTTTTATAATTAGACATAAATCTATAAAATATATTATCTTGTAAATCGATTCACAACCGTTACAGCAATTAGATGTTAATGAGATGTATTGTCTCGGGCGGAAAAACTTTTTGGAATTCGATTTTCGAGAGAAGAATTGCAACTAAAAAGTTATTGAATGTCTATGTGATGTTAGTTTTGTGAATTAATAAGTTTTTATGTTGCCGTCGTTGTTGCGATGGGATCACGAACGGATGCCCGAGTCGTTTCGAATAGTCATCAATTGTCTGCGAAGGATTTATGGGCCTCCCCGTGAAACTTCGCCAGGAATGTTTTATAATTGTACCTGCACCTACTTGACAATGCTGCGCGCATGCCCTATGCATGTCCGCTCGCATTACACCATTCTTTGAATGCTGCATTCATTAATGTTTTCAGCCTCGGTTAATTAATAACTATTCCAAGCGAAAATTCGCGTTTTATTGGCCCTCCATTGTCTATTTTTTTTTCGACGATATTCTCAACGTGTAATTTTAAATTATACGACAAAGTGTTTTTCTTGGAGGCATATAATTACCGCGACGTTTCTTTTTTCGAGCATTAACGCTATTATACCCCGTCATTACCGGACAAGCGTCCAGGTAGGTGGAATATATATACGCGAAAATAAATTACATCCCAAGAATGTCAAAGCATCATAATCATTTCCTGAGTGGCGCAGAAACCCAACTCGCAACCCTTGGTTTTCGTAACGACACTCCCCAAAGATTGCCTTTTTATTAAGGAATGGTCACAAATTATATGTCATAATGAAAACATTTTATCTATATTTACGCTTAAGTATACATTTGTTGCATTTTATTGTTGTTTATGGAGAGCCTGCGTTTACAATTCCAGACTAAAAGTTGAATTAGGAATCGAGGTACGAAGTAAATTATAGGGTAAATCGAAAATAAAATTGCAATAAATGGAGAATTTCAAATATTTCGACGATAATTGCATACCAACAAAATTTAATTTGAACACAAAAAAATGGTTAAAAATTAATTATGTCAAGCAGAAAATCATCAAACGCATGAACATGTATTCATAAATTAAAGCTAAGAACCTCCTCGATCACGTCAGCATTCAAAAACAATAAACCGCATCAAAATTGGTCCAGTCGTTTAAGAGCTACGATTCCACAAACATCCACAAGAACGGACAGACGGACACACTGACACACAGATACGTCAAAGTTATAGTGTCGGGAGTTATAACTTTGTGCCGGGAAGTGTCGGGAGTTATAACTTTCACGTATCTGTGTGTCAGTCTGTCCGTTTGTGGCTGTTTGTGGAATCGTAGCTCCTAAACAAATGTACGGATTTTGCCTGCTTACGCCGTTTCATTTTTAACTTCCGACACAAAAAATTGTTGGTAGATTAATTTTGTCCAGTAGGAAATGAGCTGATGGTCATCAAACGCATGAACAGATCTTCATAAATTATAACTAAGAACCTCTTCGTTTATCTCAGCTTTCAAAAACAAAAAACCGCATTAAAATTGGTCCAGTCGTTTATGAGCTACGATTCCACAAATAGCCACTAATACGGACAGACGGACAGTCTGACACACATATAAGTCAAAGTTATAGTGTCGGGAGTTATAACTTTGTGCCGGGAAGTGTCGGGAGTTATAACTTGTAGATTGTAGATATGGTGGTGACGACTTGTACTGCGACTTTTATAGATCTATTGTACCCCACCCTCCTCATCCAAGTGTTGGTGTACTTACCCATTTAGAGCGCCTCCTCTAATCCTGATTCCTTTAGGAATCTCAGGATCTGGGTGGGATTCAAGGCCTGCAGCTCCTCTGTGTTCAAGCAGTGAGCCCCAAGGTACATCTGTCTCTTGCGGAGTAATGCTCCGCAGTCTTTGAACAGATGTATGGGGGTTTCCTCTGCTGAGCCACAGAATCTGCATCCATCATCCTCCTCTAGGCCTAGGGCCTTGAGATGTTTCCTAATTCTGCAGTGTCCCGTCAGGGCTCCTGTCAGAATTCTGAGCTTGTTCCTGCTTAGTTTCAGGCAAGCTTTAGTTCTCTTCTGGTTAAAAGATCCCAGCATCACTTTGGATTGCCTTAGCCCTGGAAGTTCCTCCCAGGTTTTCATCCATTTTCCTCTTATTTCTTCATCTAAACTTTTGCGGATGGTGTTCACGCTCATACCGCAAAAGGGTTCCGGACCTATAAAGGGGCTACTGGATCCCTTGTTTGCTAGGTGATCGGCTTCTTCGTTTCCGTCTATACCAGTGTGTCCTGGTACCCAGTATAGCGTTACTTTATTATCCCTGCCAAGCTTGTTCAGCTTCCCCACACAGTCCCATACCAGTTTGGATCTGATGGTGTATGAGCTAATGGCCTTGATGGCTGCTTGGCTATCTGACAGGATAGCAAGTCGTTTTTTGCGGTACTTCCTGTCGAGGTTAAACTGTGCACATCTTTCGATTGCGTGTACCTCTGCTTGGAAGATACTTGGGGATGTTCCCATGGATTCGGAGTATCTGGTACGAGGTCCAAACACTCCTGCACCAGTGCCTTCCTTTGTCTTCGAACCATCTGTATACCACTTGATGGCATTTTGCTCTATGTGGTATGCTGAGGATTCGTCGCTCCAATCGGCTTTACTACTACACATTGCAGTGTAGTTTTTCTCGAAGTGGTATTTGCATATCATTTCGTCTTTTGGTACTTCCAGCCAGGGGATCTTGGCAGCGAGGCTGTTTCGGTCTCTGCTCCCGATTATTTTGCCTCTGCCCATTCCTTCCTTGCTGAACCTTACGATCGCCGATCTGGCAGCGCCCTCCACCGCAAGGTGCAGCGGAGTCAGATCCAGCAGCAGCTCCAATGCTGCTGTCGGACACGACCCCAACGCCCCCGTGATGCAGACACACGCCAGTCTTTGAATCTTCTTAAGCTGTTTCCTCATAGAGGCCAGCTTGATTCTACTTCCCCACGCAACCGCCCCATAAGTGATTTCAGGTCTCACTATCATGGTGTACATCCATCGCAGGATAGTGGGGTTACAACCCCACGTTTTTCCTGCCAGATTTCTGCACACCATTAGGGCGCGTTTGGCTTTACCTACCACTGCCTCAGCGTGTCTATTCCATAGGAGTTTGCTATCTAGTGTGATACCCAGATACCTTATCTCCTGTTGGTATTCTACTGCCTTCCCATCTATGAGTATGGGATGTAGGCAGTTTAGTTTTCTCCTTTTAGTAAATGGTATCACCTTGGTTCTGCTCGGGTTGAGTCTCAATCCCACTGTTTGACACCATCTACTAGTTACTTTGAGGCCTCTCTGAACAATTTCACAGAGCGTTCCCTCAAATTTTCCTCTGGCCATTATGACTATGTCATCGGCGTAACCTTGACATTTGATGTCTAGGTCGTTTAGCCTAACCAGTAGTTCATCAACTACCAGGCTCCACATTAGCGGTGATAGTACACCTCCCTGTGGGCACCCTCGAGTTGTGGAGATCTTAATGGTGTCTTTTCCCACTTGTGTCTCCGCCGTTCTAATTCTCCGCATTTCTCCCATCCACTTTGAGATAGTGCTGTCGATATTCCTTCTTTCGAGGGCCGCCCTGACAGCCTCGTGTGAGGTGTTGTCAAAAGCTCCCTCTATATCCAAGAAGGCACATATCGCTACTTCCTTTGTTTCTAGTGCTGCTTCTAATTCGTTTGTCAGCTGATACAGGGCGGTTTCTGTGGATTTCCCTGCTGTGTAAGCACTCCTGTGTAGTGGTGTACCTACCAGCACTATAGTCCTAAGGTAATTATCAATCACCTTCTCCATTGTCTTTAACATAAAAGATGTTAGACTAATGGGTCTAAATGACTTCGGTTGAGTGGTGTCTTTCTTCCCCACCTTCGGTATAAATACCACCTTAGCCCTTCTCCATAGATCCGGTATATATCCGAGCGCTAAGCTACTTCTAAAGATATTTAGAAGATACGGCATTAGTTCTCTCTCTCCCTTTTGTAGGAAGGCAGGAACTAGTCCGTCCACACCTGGGGCCTTAAAAGGCTGGAAAGTGCCGATAGCCCATCTGATTCGGTTTTCCGTACAGATGGACGCTGCCCTCTTCCAGTCGGCCCGACTTGGTTTCCGTGGTTGCATCAAGCCCTCGGTCTCCCTGTATCCTCTTCATCCCGGAAAATGGGTTTCTAGTAGGAGGAGAGCTCTTTGCTGAGTTATAACTTTGACGTATCTGTGTGTTTGTGGCATCGTAGCTCCAAAACGAATGTACCGATTTTGATGCGGTTTTTTGTTTTTGAAAGATGAGATAATCGAGGAGGTTTTTAGCTATAATTTATGAAGATATGTTCATGCGCTTGATGAGCATCAGCTCATTTCCTACTTGACAAAATTAATTTGCAAACATTTTTTTTGTGTCCGGAGTTAAAAATGAAACGGCGTAAGCAGAATATAGACTTTACTTATAGTTATTTGCGTTTAAAATAATCTTACTTTAATTTTTAAAGTGGAGAAAGGTCAAAATGTTGTAACTAATATACAGATATGACTTAACCTAAACTTATTTACGTCAGTTAACGTCAATTCCGGATTGAAAAGGATCTGTTTTACTTGAAGTAATATTATTTTAAACGACGGAAGTTAAAAGTGAAACGCCCTAAGCAGAATATAGACTTTACTTAAATTTATTTCCGTATAAAATAATCGTTTATGAGCTACGATTCCACAAACAGCCACAAATACCAACAGACGGACAGACTGGCACACAGATACGTCAAAGTTATAGTGTCGGGAGTTATAAGTTTGTGCCGGGAAGTGTCGGCAGTTATAACTTTAACATATCTGTGTGTCAGTCTGTCCGTTTGTGGCTGTTTGTGGAATCGTAGCTCCTAAACGAATATACCGATTTTGATGCGGTTTTTTTTTAAATTAATAGTAAACTGAATAAAACATCTACTCACACACCAAAAGGAACAAATTAATAAATACATTATTGTATATGATGGATGCCATTATAATAATCGTGCATAAAATTCCAATGTAAATCAAATGGAGTTTCATTATTAAACGATTTATATTTGTTGTTACTATGGCAACCTAACCATAGCTAATTTACATTAAATGTAGGTTAACCTAGATTACATCGAAGTAGGGAAATATGGTTCCTTCTAGGCCCTCCAGCTCCATTGACACTTCCGGTTCCGATTTCCGGTTTCGACTTCCGTTTCCGGTTTCCACTTCCGTTTCCTGTTTCGACTTCCGTTTCCTGTTTCAACTTCCGTTTCTTGTTACGTTCCGTTTCAGGTTTCGCACTCCCAGTTTTTCACATTCCACAAAAAGTGCGAAACCGGAAACGGAACTCGAAACAGGAAACGGAAGTCGAAACAAGAAACGGAAGTGGAAACTAGAAACTGAAGTCCAAACCAGAAATCGGAACCGGAAATGTGAGGTCTATGTAGCCCCACATGCGTGGTCTATGTAACCCCACGCTGGGTGTGAGGTCTATATAAGCCCACTCTGGGTGTGTTTTTGTCTGTCAAAATTGCAATTTTTACAGTATCAGTCAAAATTACAATTTTTACAATATCACCACCCGCCTTCGGCTCGTCCTTTAAACTTCGCAACTCATGCACAAACGTCCTTCTTCACACACTTGTATAATAAACTATTGTTATTCACGAACAAATGTGTATTCAGAAAATATTACTTGCTATGTAATCGTTAAATTTTATTTATTTATTTATTTATTATAATATTATAGAGCTACGAACATGTTCAATATATTTATATATTCAAGCTATATTTCGTCCTTAATAAGTTTATGTCATGAAAACTGTTTTGTTTAAATTAAAAGACAGTCTATTTAAAGCAAGCCAAACTGATATTCTATTAACGTGCTGATACATAGTCTCACGTGCTAGGTACCACGAATGCTCTATGTATAGTATTACTCTGTCAACTGCGTAAGAAATTATAGTGCCATTTGGAATTATATTTATATTTGACATCTGTCAGTGGTGTATTTTTTTGTGGGATTTGTTCCTTGTTTGGGTGGTTAAGGGGTATTGTAACAGTCGCAGAATATCCGTAGAAAGAGGATTATTCGTGGCCGAAGCCATTGTATATGACGGAGAATTATCACAGCGTTTTGGAAGGTTACTACACGTTCGAAGAGAAGTTCGGGGGCAGTTCAGTTCGTGGTTACGATAGCTTGTATTGGAACAAGAGCAGTAAATGGCCAGTCGCCTAATCACATCCGCTGTTTGGCTGTTAGGTTGCAGCGGACTGGGCTACACTTGCACCCCTGCACCACAATAATGTTAAAAACTTAAAGAGCGTAAATAAATTATAGTTAGTAAGATCTACCAGTCCTGCCTACAGGTACCTGCGTGTATCTCTGCAGGATTTTACGGGTAATTGCATAATGCAATTTACTATTGTAAAATTTTAACTACTGGTTAAATAAATAAATAAAAATTTCACTAAGTAGATCTTTGACATGAATTACAAAGAGCAGAGGATCTAATATATTGCCTTGCGGTACACATTTGCTAGATCTTTGACATAAATTACAAAGAGCAGAGGACTCAATATAGTGCCTTGCGGTACTATTTTGGTAAATCTTTGACACAAATTACAAAGAGCAGAGGACCCAATATATTGCCTTGCGGTACACACTTGGTAGATCTTTGACAGAAATTACAAAGGACCTAGTATAGTGCCTTGCGGTACATCTGTAGTGACTTTCTGAAAACTACTAAATGTAACATTTACCCTTTTTTTCTTCTGTTTGATAAGTAGCTTCCCATGAGCTTAAGCACATTTCCCCTAATTCCATGATTTTAAAGTTTTTGAAGTGGCATCACTTGCTGGGCACCACGAAACCTCTATCGCGAATATTGCTGTATCATCCGGGTAAGAAATTATAATGCCATTTGGCATTTTACTAAGTAGATCTTTGACATGAATTGCAAAAAGCAGAGGACCCAATATAGTGCCTGGCGGTACATTTTTTGAAGATCTTTAACATATATTACAAAGGGCAGAGGTCCGAATATAGTGCCTTGCGGTATAGTTATCGTAAATTTTTGACAGAAATTACAAAGAGCAGAGGACTAAATATATTGCCTTGCGGTAGACATTTGGTAGATCTTGGACAGAAATTACAAAGAGCAGAGGACTCAATATAGTGCCTTGCGGTACATCTGTAGTGACTTTCGAAAAACTACTATAGGTTTCATTTACTCTGACTTTTTGCCTTCTGTTTGATAAGAAGCTTCCCATGAGCTTAAGCTCATTTTTCCTAATTCCTTGATTATTAAAGTAGTATCACTTGCTAGGCACCACGAAACCTCTATCGCGAATATTACTGTATCATCTGGTTAAGAAATTATAATGCAATTTGACGTTCCACTAAATAAATATTTGACATGAATTACAAAGAGGACCCAATATACACCTTTGAGGTACACCTTAGGTAGATCTTTGATATAAATAACAAAGAGCATTGGACCAAAAATAGACGTCAGAGTGAGTTTTTAATAATGTTATAGATATTTCTGTGCGGCGAGGTGGATTCTAGGGACCGGATAACTCCCTGCGCCAGTTGTATATGCGCCAGTTGTGTATAATAACTCCCCCCCTGTCCCTCGCTGGGGACGCACTTGTATCTCTAGGCGGTTTGAAAAACTCTTTCTCTCCTCGGTGCAAGCAAAGTTTTCAATCTTGCTGGTTCTAAGTTGTCATCCCACAATCTTTCTACTGTTCAAAGCTTGTTTAGCGATTTTGGGATCGTTGAGAAACTGCATCTCTGGAGGTCTTGATGGGCCTCCTCCCTGGATAACTTTATCATGGGTAAGGCAAGAATGAGAGCCTTTAGATGCAAATCTATTGATACATGAGATGCTTTGGCGATGTCAGGGCACATAGCGATAAGGAGTGTAATATCAAAACGAAACCTCAATATTGAGGGAGACTCGTTGCCAAAAAGCCATTAAAGATCATTCGATTTGCGCTCCAAAACACAATCACGTTGGACAGAAGGCAAGAAAAATATGTGTGCTGGACGGGTGTACAGACGGTTCCAAAAAGTACAGTGGAACTGGCGCAGGAATCTATGGATCCTCCCTGGAGTATAGTTTATATGTGCTCCTGGGATCAAATTATCTTTGTCTGTGAATATCTAAAGATGGACTACCAAAGTAGAAACATCCGCATTTGCACAGACAGAGTCGGGTTGCTATTAATGCTTTGGCGTGCTATGCAATTAAATCAAAAACAACATGGACCTGCCCCATCAGAACCTTAAGGCCCCGGCGAAACACTTGCTGGGAGACCGAGAAACAAGGGACTAGTAGGGAACGAAATGCCGGACGAGTTGGCAAAGGATGGAGCTAACAAAGCAAAAATCATTGCTAAATCCTACAAATTCTAATACCTTGGCCTAAAATAAAATCTGTAAATGGGCAGCTCCTAAACACCGATGAACCAATATGCAGACTATGATATGAGAAGGATGAAACTGAGTCCCATTGCGAGCAATTGCCAGTAGGAGATAATCTTACCATTACAGCGAAAGAGATTCCCGTGTAGAACAAGGCACATAGACTCCTAGACCTAATACCAGCCGTTGTATTAGCTCTAGGAGTCTATGTGCCATCTTCACGGGCTGACTTATTTGCATAAATAGAACAATGTGCGAAAATACAATAGACCGCAGTGATTTAAGGGTCAACCCTCTTGGACGCACATTGGTTGATGAGAAGAAGAAAACCGCTGTTCATTTTTTTAGCGAAAGTAAGAAAAACTTAAACCCCTCCCGACCTCTATAGATGCTTGTGAAATACACGAACGCCTTAATTACTTCTTCTGCGGGTTATCCGGTTCGAATGTTGGCGATCATCATTGCAATTTGAAATTTATTTGCGGCTAAATAATTCCGTTGTTGTTGAATTGAACCATTGCCTCAGGTTCTTCATCCAAGATGTCCTTCTTCTGCCTGGTCCTCTGCATCCTATTACTTTGCCCTGCAGTATGAGCCTCAGCAGTAGATATTGTTCTCCGTTCCTTATTATATGACCGAAGTATTCTAGTTTACGTTTTTTGATGGTAAACAGCAACTCTGGTTCCTTCTTCATTTTTCTTAGTACCTCGATGTTCGCAACTTTATCCGTCCAATTAATATTTAGCAAGCGTCTATAAAGCCATATTTCAAATGCCTCTAATTTCTTGCAGCATGCTTATTATTAATTATTCTAATTATTAATATATATATATATATATATATATATATATATATATATATATATATATATATATAAATAATTATAATTATTCTAATTACTAAAAAGAAAAAACCACGTTTACATTGCAATGCACTAAAAATGAGAAAATTGATAGAAAGGAATGGATAGAAAAACATAATATAAATTGGTGACTATAAATAAAAGCGCGGAGCGTAATGTAGCGTAGCGTTGATGTAATTTTCGTGCGCGCTCCAGGTTTTTATTTATAGTCACCAACGTCTTGATTGCATTTAACTAAAATTTTCTGACCATTCCCAGCTAATTATTCTCTCTGTTTCAGTAATACAAGCGTTTTTCTCTTCACATTTCGTTGCAACGCACCGTGCAGCATAGTTTCAGCTTAGAACGGACTGTACCAAACATTTTTGACATAAATTACAAAGAGCAGAGGACCCAATATATTGACTTGCGGTACACATTTGGTAGATCTTCGACATAAAATACAAATAGCAGAGGACCCAAAATATGACCTTGCGGTTCACATTTGGTAGATCTCAATGAATTACAAAGAGCAGAAGAGCCAATTAGTGCTTTGCGGTACATCTGTAGTGGCTTTCTGCTCAAGTGTAATAAACCCTGACTTTTTGCCTTCTGTTTGATAAGTAGCTTCCCACGAGCGTAGTTCAAATGGATTATGATAAAATGATCGTTCTTGTTTTCGCGGTTCATAAACGGTCCTAACATGAATTTAAAAAGATCAGAAGACCCAATATAGTGCCTTGAAGTACACTTTTGGAAAATTTTTGACATAAATTACAAGGAGCAGAGGACCTTGGAGGACCAGAGGAATTTGGTAGATCTTTGAGATAAATTACAAAGAGTAGAGGACCCAATATATGACCGTGCGGTTCACATTTGGTAGATCTTGGACATAAATTACTAGGAGCAGAAGACCCAATATAGTACCTTGCGGTACATCTTTAGTGACTTTCTGCTCAGGTAGCATATACCCTGGCATCTTGCCTTCTGTTTGATAAGTAGCTTCCCACGGGCGAAGTTGAAAAAATGATCGTGTTTGTTCCATCAGAAGGTTGCGTGTTGATATCAGGTCGGGGATCACCACTGCGGTGGTAGAAGTAGGTTTTAAACCACTTAACGATTTATATTCGTAACAATTATCATCATCATCATCATCAATCAGCTTATTGAAGTCCACTGCTGGACGTAAGCCTCCCTCAATAGTTTTGCCTGTCCTCGGTCTTGTGCTGTCTGCATTCAGTTGGTACTGATGCGTTTTAAGTCGTCGGTCCATCTGGTGGCGGAACGCTCTCTATTCCTGAAAGCTTCCGATCTAGGCCTCCATTCCAGGATTCGTCTTGTCCATCTGTCATCAGCAGATTTCGCAATGTGTCCCGCCCAGCTCCATTTTAGTACAGTTATTCTCTCTACGAGTGATAATCAGCAACAATTATATCAATCAAGAAATAACAAATAAAATAATTCACAACGTAAATATAAAGTCCGGAAGAACTTAAGATTCTCAAATACGTTAACGTAGACTCTCTTGAAAAGCTCTCTAGCCGCGCACACTCTAGCACACAAAAGTTTATCTCTAGGCGGTTGGAAAAACTCTTTCGCTCCTCGATACAAGCAAGGTTTTCACTCTTGCAGGTTGTGATTTGGTATCCCTCAAAGTTTCTAATGTTCAAAGCCTGCGCATCGATTTCGGCATCGTTGGAACTGCCTCAACTGCAGCTCTGGAGGTCATGATAGGCCTTCTTCCCTGGATATCGAAGGAGTGATGCAAGGATGGGAGCCTTTAGGTGCAAATGTAATGACACATGAGGCTTTGGCGTTGTCAGAGTCAGGTGTGATATCAGAGTCAAACCTCAATATTGAGAGAATCTCGATTCCAAAAAGGCTTTCATTCGGTCTACCCTTCAAATCACAACCACGTTGGATGGAAGGCAAGAAACCAAACACGTGTCAAGGTGTGATGGAGTGATATAGAGATGGCTCCAAAAAGGACAGTGAAAGGGCGTAGGAATGTACGCACCATTTTTGGGTTATAGCTTTCTGTGCCCTCTGGTCAAATGGCACGACATTCAAAGCTGAAATACGCGCCATCATGTGCCTGTGCCTATGAAAATCTAAAGATGGACTACAAAAGTAGAAACAACCCAATTTTGGCGGACACTGAGGTCATACCACCATGCATCTAAATCTAGAACAACGTGCAATTGCCGTCAGAACCCTAAGGCCCTGGCGATACAAAACATCATACTCGCTTGAACACCGAGGAACACCATAAACAGGGAATGGTGAGAGACGAATCCACAAGGAGCTTGTAGGAAAGGAATTTGCAGACGAATTAAACAAAGCAAACATCAGTGTTAACAGGAACTCCTACATTATTAAAGCCAAGGTCCGAAATAAAATGTGTAAATGGATTTTTTAAATAAATGGTCGGAAACACAGCAAACGATGGTAGAAAATTTATCTGACGCTTTATCTGATGAAATCCTGCAAGGGTCAGATCCTGCAAGGAAGCAGATTAAAATTGTGGAAGGCCTACACACAGGACACTCTATAAGAACATCCTCTACAAGAACATCTGCACAAAATGGATATCTGGATAGATGAACCACTATGCAGACTATTCTATGATGTGGATGAAACTGCCTCCCATATAATCTTTAACTGCAAGCAATTATAGTAGAAGATATAAGCTTAACATTACAGCGAGAGAGATTCGCGTGAAGAATATGGCACATAGAGCGTAATACAACTGTTGGATTTATTTGCATGAATAGAACAATACAATAGCCGACAGTGTTTTAAGGGCTATCAGCCGGGGATCAACATTGGTTGATGAGAAGAAAAAAACCCTTGTTCCCTTTGTCAGCAAAAGTAAGAGAAATTTAAACGCCCTGACCTCTATAGATGCTTATAAAATACACGAACGCCCCCAGTTACTAAACAATATTTTTAAAACCACGTTTACATTGCAATGACTAGAAATGGTAGAAATGGATAGAAAAACATAATATAAGTTTAAATCAAATTGGTGGCTATAAATAAAAGCGTGGAGCGTAATGTAGCGAATCATTTTCCTGCGCGGTCCACGCTTTTATTTATAGCCTTCAACGTCTTGGTTGCATTTAAATAAAATTTTCTGACTGTTCCTAGCTAATTATTTCCTCTTGTTCAGTGCAGTTCTCATTTTCAGTGATATAAGCGTTTTCCGTTTTTTTCGCGAGGAATGTACTAGTTCTATTTCGGGACTAAGCAACGCACCGTGTAGCATAGTTTTAGCTTAGAATGGTGTGCGGACTGTACCGGGGCTGCGGCAATCAATACAAGGTGAAGACGGCCGCTGAATGCTAAACACTCGCGGTCTGCGGCCGGACGGACACCCCTACTCGACTAGATCTAAGCTGCACACATTCGCCCGGAATGCAGGTTACAAACCTAATGTTTAGTTTTACACAGAATTCCAAACAAAACCATTCTTACCCCAAATATTATTGTCTATCTAAGTTTGTTATATTCTATAATATAGACACAGAGACATTTTTACAGAGACATTTTTATTGCCATGTCTATCTAATTTATCTAGTAATATAGACTCTCTTCATTTAGTAATTCTCTTTATCTAGTAATATAGACTGCGGGTTTATATTAATTAGAATGAACTCAATTAACAAATATTGTTGTGTTCATTCGTGTACTTTGATTCCAAACAAGTTTACAACTTGAATGTGGCCTGTGAGACAATATTTTGAAAATTATCAAATTTGAAGAAGGCTAACAACATAAGTAATTTAGGAAAATATTTTCAATATATTTTGAATTATTAAGCAATTAGTGGTATTATCTGGATTATTATTCAAACTTAATACAGTCGGAACACAGCCTGAATATATATTCAACCTTTCCGGAGCTCTATAATAATTACTGAGTCTTTTTAGGACTACCAAAACACCGATTATTATTGATTTTAGCAACTGATTATCTCGCAGTCAATATTTTCAAAGTTAATAGCCCCAAAAGATTGTTTCCTTCCATCTAGTGATCCCCAAGAGGAAGATATAATGCCTTACAGCCATCCGAATCGAAACATTTAGATTCTTTCCTTCCTTCTAGTGATGTGATCTCCAAGAGGAAGATATAATGCCTTACAGACATCCGCATCCAAACATTTAGATTCTTTCCTTCCATCTAGTGATGTAATCTCCAGGAGGAAGATACAATGCCTTACAGCCATCCGCATCCAAACATTTAGATTCTTTCCTTCCATCTAGTGATGTGATCTCCAGGAGGAAGATATAATGCCTTACAGCCATCCGAATCCAAAATTTAGATTCTTTCCTTCCATCTAGTGATGTGATCTCCAAGAGGAAGATATAATGCCTTACAGCCATCCGCATCCAAGCATTTAGATTCTTTCCTTCCATCTAGTGATGTGATCTCCAAGAGGAAGATATAATGCCTTACAGCCATCCGCATCCAAACATTTAGATTCTTTCCTTCCAACTAGTGATGTGATCTACAGGAGAAAGATATAATGCCTTACAACTAAGCGCATCCAAACATTTAGATTCTTTCCTTCCATCTAGTGATGTGATCTCCAAGAGGAAGATATAATGCCCTACAGTCATCAGCATCCAAGCATTTTATACCTAGCTCTAGGCTTCGCTCGCGTGGATAATATTGATTATATTGTAGGTAATAGTAATTTTAAAATTGTTAGGAGGACAAAAGCAGCCCAGTCAGTTTGGACATTTAAACTGAATGCAGAAACTAAATTTCCAATCGGTCCCAGCACCTTACCGTGCACGTAATATTCACAATTTCCCAAATATTGAATTGGATTTGAGATTTGGCAGTGTGGAATGTTATGGGTGTTTGGAGGGCGCTGAGTAAATATTAACGATTCGATTACGATTTTGCATGTCCTGGGGAATGTCCCGAAAGTCGTTTTCGGGTTATAAAGGAGACCCTCCGGAAGGGTCTTATAATCCCTGACTCCATCTAATCATGGCAGTTAAGAACATCTATTTGTAGTTAAATGGGCTCGCAGTGCCGGCTATTATAACCGGTTCTGTTAGAATGCGATTCGGGGACGCGAACGAAAACTGCGATTGTCGGAATTAATAAATTGCGGGACTAATTGCGGGAATTATCAAAGTTTTACTGGCGCGAGTCGGATGTTTTAACTTTCTTCGGGGCTGACTGTATTTCGTTTTAAGCGCGGGATTACAAACTTCCAAGAAATTTTCAACAAACATTTCAAATTTCTTAATGTTACAATCATTTGGTGTCAGATTACGCTTTCGGATAATCTTTAACGTTTCTATTAATTAACGTTACTTGCTATTAATTTTCTCTCTGCAAGTTCTATTATCTTCTTGATATTACAATTGTGCAACTGTAGCAATAATAACATTAATAATAGCATACTGTAGACAATAATGATCGCGTTGCGTAAATACACGTAGCTAAAAGTAAAAGGAGACTAATCTTGCAAAAATTATGCAACAAAGTAATAAAGTTTAATTAATATAATTTATCTACTCACACACCAAAATGAATACATTAATAAATACATTATTGTATGTGAAAGATGCCATTATTATAATCGTGTGTAAAAGTATTCAAATCGTGCGTAAAACTACAATGCAAATCAAACAGACTTTCATTATTCAACGATTTCTGTATGTTGTTACTATGGCAACAACTATTGTACTGTTGTATGAACTATATACTATTATTGTTGTATAAACTATTGTATGTGAAAGATGCCATTATTATAATCGTGTGTAAAAGTATCCTAATCGTGCGTAAAACTACAATGTAAATCAAATAGACTTTCATTATTAAACGATTTCTGTATGTTGTTACTATGGCAACAAATAATGTACTGTTGTATGAACGATATACTATTATTGTTGTATAAACTATTGTATGTGAAAGATGCCATTATTATAATCGTGTGTAAAAGTATCCTAATCGTGTGTAAAAGTATCCCAATCGTGCGTAAAACTACAATGTAAATCAAACAGACTTTCATTATTAAACGATTTCTGTATGTTGTTACTATGGCAACAACTACTGTACTGTTGTATGAACTATATACTATTATTGTTGTATAAACTATTGTATGTGAAAGATGCCATTGTTATAATCGTGTGTAAAAGTATCCTAGTCGTTTGTAAAAGTATCCTAATCGTGCGTAAAACTACAATGTAAATCAAATGGACTTTCATTATCAAAGGATTTCTGTATGTTGTTACTATGGCAACAACTATTGTACTGTTGTATGAACTATATACTATTATTGTTGTATAAACTATTGTATGTGAAAGATGCCATTATTATAATCGTGTGTAAAAGTATCCTAATCGTGTGTAAAAGTATCCTAATCGTGCGTAAAACTAAAATGTAAATCAAATGGACTTTCATTATTAAACAGGTTTTGTATGTTGTTACTATGGCAACAAATTTTGTACTGTTGTATGAACTATATACTATCATTGTTGTATTAACTATTGTATGTGAAAGATGCCATTATTATAATCGTGTGTAAAAGTATCCTAATAGTGTGTAAAAGTATCCTAATCGTGCGTAAAACTACAATTTAAATCAAATGGACTTTCATTATTAAACGATTTCTGTATGTTGTTACCATGGCAACAACTATTGTACTGTTGTATAAACTATATACTATTATTGTTGTATAAACTATTGTATGAGAAAGATGCCATTATTATAGTCGTGTGTAAAAGTATCCTAATAGTGTGTAAAAGTATCCTAATCGTGCGTAAAACTACAATTTAAATCAAATGGACTTTCATTATTAAACGATTTCTGTATGATGTTACTATGGCAACAGCTTGCGTCACCAGACAAAAAAACAAAAACGTCGTGAAAATAAAATTGAATTAATTTGTCATATTTTGAATCAAGATTCAAGATTCAACAGTACTTTAACGTGATTCGTTGATAAAATAATGAATGATACACGTGTGTGAAGATGGGCTTTTGTGCAAGAGTTTAAAGCACGAGCCGAAGGCGAGTGCCTTAACCATAAGCTTTAACCTTAACCATCCAGTTTGTGCAAGTTATGCACAAAAGTCCTTTTTCACACACTTGTATCGTGAGCTAGTATTTGCAAATGTTTCTAACAATTGCAAATAATTATGCTGATAATTATAAAGCTATGCATTTTTAAACTTTTATAAACATTATAAACCAACACTTATATAGACTATAATATACTATAGTCCAATATGTACACGCCCAATATATACACGTATATTGGACTATAGACGCCGCTGTATATTACGACTATAGATGCCGTCGTTTATTGGACTAAAGACGCCGCCGTATATTGGACTAAAGACGTCGCCGTATATTGGACTATAGACGCCGCCGTTTCCAATATACGGCGGCGTCTATAGTTCGATATACGGCGGCGTCTTTAGTCCAATATACTGCCGCGTCTTTAGTCCAATATACGGCGGCGTCTATAGTCCAATATACGTCGGCGTCTATAGTCCATCTATAGACGCCATAGTCCATCAATAGTCCATGGACCATAGTCCATCTATAGTCCATCTATAGTCCGTCTATAGTCCAGTCTATTGGACTATAGACGCCGACGTATATTGGACTATAGACGCCGCCGTATATTGGACTAAAGACGCCGCCGTATATCGAACTATAGACGCCGCCGTTTATTGGACTATAGACGCCGCCGTATATTGGACTAAAGACGCCGCCGTATATTGGACTATAGACGTCCCGTATATTGGACTATAGACGCCGCCGCATATTGGACTAAAGACGCCGCCGTATATCGGACTATAGACGTCGCCGTATATTGGACTATAGACGCCGCCGTATATCGGACTATAGACGTCGCCGTATATTGGACTAACGACGCCGCCGTATATTGGACTATAGACGTCCCGTATATTGGACTATAGACGCCGCCGTATATTGGACTAAAGACGCCGCCGTATATCGGACTATAGACGCCGCCGTATATTGGACTAAAGACGCCGCCGTATATCGGACTATAGACGTCGCCGTATATTGGACTATAGACGCCGCCGTATATCGGACTATAGACGTCGCCGTATATTGGACTAAAGACGCCGCCGTATATTGGACTATAGACGCCGCCGTATATCGGACTATAGACGTCGCCGTATATTGGCCTAAGACGCCGCCGTATATCGGACTATAGACGTCGTCGTATATTGGACTAAAGACGCCGACGTATATTGGACTATAGACGCCGCCGTATATCGGACTATAGACGTCGCCGTATATTGGACTATAGACGCCGCCGTATATTGGACTATAGACGTCCCGTATATTGGACTATAGACGCCGCCGTATATTGGACTAAAGACGCCGCCGTATATCGGACTATAGACGTCGCCGTATATTGGACTATAGACGCCGCCGTATATCGGACTATAGACGTCGCCGTATATTGAACTAACGACGCCGCCGTATATTGGACTATAGACGTCCCGTATATTGGACTATAGACGCCGCCGTATATTGGACTAAAGACGCCGCCGTATATCGGACTATAGACGCCGCCGTATATGGGACTAAAGACGCCGCCGTATATCGGACTATAGACGTCGTCGTATATTGGACTATAGACGCCGCCGTATATCGGACTATAGACGTCGCCGTATATTGGACTAAAGACGCCGCCGTATATTGGACTATAGACGCCGCCGTATATCGGACTATAGACGTCGCCGTATATTGGACTAAAGACGCCGCCGTATATTGGACTATAGACGCCGCCGTATATCGGACTATAGACGTCGTCGTATATTGGACTAAAGACGCCGACGTATATTGGACTATAGACGCCGCCGTATATTGGACTATAGACGTCCCGTATATTGGACTATAGACGCCGCCGTATATTGGACTAAAGACGTCGCCGTATATCGGACTATAGACGCCGCCGTATATTGGACTAAAGACGACGCCGTATATCGGACTATAGACGCCGTCGTATATCGGACTATAGACGTCGCCGTATATTGGACTAAAGACGCCGCCGTATATTGGACTATAGACGCCGCCGTATATCGGACTATAGACGTCGCCGTATATTGGACTAAAGACGCCGCCGTATATTGGACTATAGACGCCGCCGTATATCGGACTATAGACGTCGTCGTATATTGGACTAAAGACGCCGACGTATTTTGGACTATAGACGCCGCCGTATATCGGACTATAGACGTCGCCGTATATTGGACTATAGACGCCGCCGTATATTGGACTATAGACGTCCCGTATATTGGACTATAGACGCCGCCGTATATTGGACTAAAGACGCCGCCGTATATCGGACTATAGACGCCGCCGTATATTGGACTAAAGACGACGCCGTATATCGGACTATAGACGTCGCCGTATATTGGACTATAGACGCCGCCGTATATTATTGGACTATAGACGCCGACGTATATTGGAGTATAGACGCCGCCGTATATTGGACTTAAGACGCCGTCGTATATTGGACTATAGACGCCGCCGTATATTGGACTATAGACGTCCCGTATATTGGACTATAGACGTCCCGTATATTGGACTATAGACGCCGCTGTATATTGGACTAAAGACGCCGCCGTATATCGGACTATAGACGCCGCCGTATATTGGACTAAAGACGCCGCCGTATATCGGACTATAGACGTCGCCGTATATTGGACTATAGACGCCGCCGTATATTATTGGACTATAGACGCCGACGTATATTGGACTATAGACGCCGCCGTATATTGGACTAAAGACGCCGCCGTATATTGGACTAAAGACGCCGCCGTATATCGGACTATAGACGTCACCGTATATTGGACTATAGACGCCGCCGTATATTGGACTAAAGACGCCGTCGTATATTGGACTAAAGACGCCGCCGTATATTGGACTATAGACGTCGCCGTATATTGGACTATAGACGCCGCCGTATATTGGACTAAAGACGCCGCCGTATATTGGAATATAGACGCCGCCGTATATTGGACCATAGATGCCGTCGTATTTTGGACTAAAGACCCCGCCGTATTTTGGAATAAAGACGCCGCCGTATATTGGACTATAGACGCCGCCGTATTTTGGACTAAAGATGCCGCCATATATTGGACTATAGACGCCGCCGTATATTGGACTATAGACGCCGCCGTATATTGGACTATAGACGCCGCCGTATGTTGGACTATACACGGCGCCGTATATTGGACTAAAGACGCCGCCGTATATTGGACTAAAGACGCCGCCGTATATTGGACTATAGACGCCGCCGTATATTGGACTATAGACGCCGCCGTATATTGGACTAAAAACGCCGCCGTATATTGGACTATAGACGCCGCCGTATATTGGACTAAAGACGCCGCCGAATATTGGACTATAGACGCCGCCGTATATTGGACTAAAGACGCCGCCGTATATTGGACTATAGACGTCGCCGTATATCGGACTATAGACGCCGCCGTATATTGGACTATAGACGCCGCCGTATATTGGACTATAGACGCTGCCGTTTATTGGACTAAAAGCCGCCGTATATTGGACTAAAGACGCCGCCGTATATTGGACTATAGACGCCGCCGTATATTGGACTATAGACGCCGCCATATATTGGACTATAGACGCCGCCGTATATTGGACTATAGACGCCGCCGTATATTGGACTATAGACGCTGCCGTATATTGGACTAAAAGCCGCCGTATATTGGACTAAAGACGCCGCCGTATATTGGACTATAGACGTCGCCGTATATTGGACTATAGACGCCGCCATATATTGGACTATAGACGCCGCCGTATATTGGACTATAGACGGCGCCGTATATTGGACTAAAGACGCCGCCGTATATTGGACTAAAGACGCCGCCGTATATTGGACTATAGACGCCGCCGTATATTTGACTATAGACGCCGCCGTATATTGGACTATAGACGCCGCCGTATATTTGACTAAAGACGCCGCCGTATATTGGACTAAAGACGCCGCCGTATATTGGACTATAGACACCGCCGTATATTTGACTATAGACGCCGCCGTATATTGGACTATAGACGCCGCCGTATATTGGACTAAAGACGCCGCCGTATATTGGACTATATACACCGCCGTATATTGGACTATAGACGCCGCCGTATATTGGACTATAGACGCCGCCGTATATTGGACTAAAGACGCCGCCGTATATTAGATTATAGACGCCGCCGTATATTTGACTATAGACGCCGCCGTATATTGGACTAAAGACGCCGCCACATGTTGGACTACAGACGCCGCCGTATATTGGACTATAGACGCCGCCGTATATTGGACTAAAGACGCCGCCGTATATTGGACTAAAGACGCCGCCGTATATTGGACTATAGACGCCGCCGTATATTGGACTATAGATGCCGCCGTATATTGGACTATAGACGGCGCCGTATATTGGACTAAAGACGCCGCCGTATATTGGACTATAGAGGCCGCCGTATATTGGACTAAAGACGCCGCCGTATATTGGACTATAGACGCCGCCGTATATTGGACTAAAGACGCCGCCGTATATTGGACTAAAGACGCCGTCGTATATTGGACTATAGACGCCGCCGTATATTGGACTATAGACGCCGCCGTATATTGGACTAAAGACGCCGCCGTATATTGGACTAAAGACGCCGCCGTATATTGGACTATAGACGCCGCCGTATATTGGATTATAGACGTCGCCGTATATTGGACTAAAGACGACGCCGTGTATTGGACTATAGACGCCGCCGTATATTGGACTATAGACGCCGCCGTATTTTGGAATAAAGACGCCGCCGTATATTGAACTATAGACGCCGCCGTATATTGTACTAAAAACAATTATTTTTTATAATATAATCCATTTTATATTTTCTTTTGTAATGGTTCTGTCCCAAAGAATACTGTTCAGCATGGAAGTAGCTCTTTTTCCCTGTACGTTTCTGTCCGATATTGCTTCGTCTAGTGTCCCCTCCTTATATATTTTCATTCCTAGGTATTTTTATATATTGAATTCTTTGATGATCTGTCCCGTTGCTAGATGTAAGTCTTCTTGCTGTCCTCCTATGCACATATACTCTGTTTTTGTAATGTTGACATCCAGACCCCATTTTCCATACTCCTCGATGAACTTTCGGCTCATATATCCATGTCACCTATATCTTGCGCGGTAACTACTTGGTCATCCGCGAAAGAGAGGGTATATACTGTCGTGTCGTCATCCACTGGCATTCCCATGCCATTGCATTTCCGTTTCCATGTCTTCAGCGCGTGTTCCAAGTAGATTTTGAACATTGTCGGAGATATACAACAACCCTGTTTAAGACCTTTGGTTACTGTGAATCCAGATGTTAATCCTTCGTTGGTTTTGACTCTGGATGTAGAACCCGCGTATAAAGACTTCACAGCTTTTATTATTTCTGTGTTTATATTGCTATGTTGGAGAGCCTGCCAAAGTTTTACTAAAGGTATACACTGTCGTAGGCCTTTTTCAGATCTACGTACAGGAGATGTACTTCTTGATTTCGTGCAGTTTTCTTATCTAAAATTTGAGTTAGCGTAAACAGATGGTCGACTGTGGATTTTCCTGCTCTGAAGCCTGCTTGTTCTTCTGCCTCCATATCGGCATATTCTTTTTCTATTCTGTTCTTTAAGTTATTCCATAAACTATACTTATAGTGCTTGTAACGGCTATTCCACGATAGTTGTCGCAGTTACTCTTATCGCCTTGTTTGTATATCGTCGATAGGTAGGATGTCTTGCATTCTATGGGTATTTCGTTCCGGTTGAGGCGCCTTTGGAATAAACTTCTTAATACCCCGTATAGTTTATCTGTGCCATATTTTAAAAATTCATTAGTAATATTACCCGGATCTGGGGCTCTTCCGTTTATTAAGTTTTTACAGACTTCTTTAACCTCTGGTACAGTAATTCTAATTGGGGATCCTTGTATAAATAAGCCCTGATTTTCGTTGTGGATGTCTTTAAATTGAGGACTGTCTTTTGTCAGCATATCTTCAAAGTATTAATTGCATTTTTGAGGTGTTATAGGTGAGATTATGTCCTTTGTTCGGCCTCCTCTCATACTTTTGAGGAGCCTCCAACTTTCTGTACACTTTCATCGCTTAATCCTCAAAGCTGTAATTCTCCAATGTATGTGTTGAGTCTTGAACACGTCCTTTTCCATTGATTGTTCTTTTTTTCCCATATTTTCTTCTGTACTCTCTTTTGTGATTCTATGTATTTTATCTTGTCTTCCATAGTTTTCGAACTTAAAAATACCTTTATATATTACCTTTTATTACCTTTATATATTACTATAATATACCTTTTTCTTCTATTTCGTATTCAATTTCTTCGTCCCACCAGTATGGCTTTTTCTGTTTTCCTCGTTTTTCTTCATAACCCAATGCTTCCTCTCCCGCTGAGTGTATGGCCGCTGAGTGTATATTCGTATTCTTCCTCTATGTTTCTGAATTCTGTATTCTGCATTTTGTTGTCAAGTCTAGAGTTGTATAGTATTTTTGTACTTTCATGTTCGAGGCTGTTGACTTTAATTTTTTGGGGTTTCTCCGTTTGTTATTTCATCCATTCCTTTGGAATTGTCATGTTCTTCTTTTGCTTTTATTGGTGACACTATTTTTCCTTTTAAGAGGTAGTGGTCACTTCCACATGAGGCACCTCTCTGTACTCTTACATCTAGGAACTTCGGTCTGGATTTTTGTTTTAGTATTATGTAGTCGATAACGCTTTTTAGATTCCTTGTTGGCTGTGTCCATGTGTATTTATGGATTTCGCGGTGTTGAAAATGTCCATTAAGAATGGTCAACTGATTTTGTTCGCTTATTTCTATTAACCGTCTTCCATTATCGTTAACGACTTCTTCGCAATACTTTCCCACTACCAGGTCCTTTTCCTTTCTTCCTATTCTGCCGTTCAGGTCTCCTAGAAGTATTATTTCTCTTGACGTTCCTATTTTTCCTATTTCCTCATTTAGTTTTTCATAGAATGAGTCTTTATTGTGGACTAGTTCGTCATCATTAATGGCATATATTCCCAGTATAGACACATTATATCCTAATATTTTTAGATTCATCTTTATCATCCTTTCATTAATCGGTTCCCATGTGGAGATATACTTTCTCATTCTCCTGTGGGTTATTATGGATACTCCCTGCTTAGCTCTGCTTTCATTGGGTACTCCGCTGTAGAAGTGGTCGTAACTTCCCCAGTTGTCCGATCCCTTTCCTTTCTTTTTCGTCTCTGTTAAAACTGCGATGTCTACTTGGAGATTATTCAATTCGTTGGCAACTGCGTTTATTTTTTGGAGAGGCCCCGTATATTCCATGTACCGCATATCGTTGTCCGTTTTCTTAGCTTGGTTCGTCCTTGTGTGTTTTCCGTCCTATTCCGAGGCGATTGATTAGGTTTTTTAGCAGGTATGTTTTCTGTAAATCTGTAAATGGGTAGCAACTAAGCACCGTCTACAGTGGGTCAATTTGAATGGTCTGACACACAGCAAACGAATGTTAGCAAACCTATCGGAAACTCTAACTGCTGAAATCATGCAACTGCCAAGAAAGCAGATCGCAATTGTGGTGGGGCTACGTACAAGCCACTGCCCTCTACGAAAACACCTGCATAAAATGGGTATCTGGAAGGATGAACCTTTATGCAGGTTATGCTGTGAGGAGGACGAAACCGCCGCCAATATAATCTTCCACTGTGAAGTAAGAGCACGCAAGAGACACAAGCTTGATATTACAGCTAAGAGAGTCCCCGTGAAAAACATGGCACATAGAATCCTGGACCTGATAGATGGACTGGATCTATTTGCATGAACGAAACAATGTGGGGAAATACAATGTGTTTTATTTGCAGTGTTTTAAGGGCTAACCCCCTGGACCCACATTGGGACCTGGACCCACATATAACAAATATTTGTTTTGTGTCTTGTGTGTATAAACAAATATTCTTGTTCATCTTCATGGCTTTTATTAAGCGAAGATGACCGCTTGTAATTAAAAAATGAATTTCCGTTCGGAATTTATTTTTTCCTTTCTGAAAAGTAGATTTTGAAAAAATGTTTTCGTACTCGGTTATCGGAGTACGATCACATTTTTTCCTTCGTTTAGATTGGATAGATGAATACATGAATATATTAATTCAACAAGTGTTTAAAATTAAATAATAAATTCAACATTTCCAATACGGTTTAGCAAACAACCATTCTTAAAATGTAAAAATATAAGAAAAGAATTAGGGAAACCTTGTACTTTAATTGACTAATAACATAAATAAAATACAGTTATTAGTACGGTGTGGCTCCTGCATTTTATTTCCAAGAGAAAATTCTTAAAATGTTTAAAATAATGGATGAAATGTTCTTATAATGAGAGATAAATTATAGCAACATTAATCTCAATACTCGGTTCGGGGACTTGGCCCAGGTCACGGTTTCCCCGAAATCTGGAGACCAAGACGTCGAAATTAATCACCCCACTTCTAAATCTAAAAGCTGCATCGCTTAAATGAATTCCAAGAGTAATAACTCAACGAGGATTAGACTTAATCTACAACTCGAGCACTATTAAATACATAGAAACTAACGCAGGTCAATTATAAAACAGAAATATTTGTTGAAGAAATTGATAAATATTAGTAGTACATGAAACGGTATTTTCGGCAAAAATTATATTTTTGAATATAAAGCGTTAACATCAACAGTAGAACTGTTAATGCAGATATAATGTAATAATGTAATTTGTAATGTAATGCAGATTTATGAATAGGATTATTGCGACAGTTATTACGTAATTCATTAAATTGAAAAATTCACTTTTTTTTTTTTTTTTTTTTTTTGTTAAACATGAATGTCATTTTTTTCACTTGCATTACATTGAATTTTTCAATTCAATGTAACGCAAATATTTGTACTGATGTTAAATTTACATTCTAAAATCTAATTTTTGAAGAAAAGTTTGTCATTTGATATAGATCAGTTATTCTGACGATGTTAACTTAGTTAACGAAATGTATACATTTATATTACAAATATAATTCTTAAAGAAAATAAATCTTCAAGCTCAACAAATTCAAGACATTATCAAAAAGAAAATTAAATTAATTTAAGAGGAAATAATAGCAACAAAGTACATGCCCATGCGTGAGTGCAACAAATTAAATCAAAACAAAACTTGAGCTTTATGCATAAGCAAACATCAACAGTCGTACCTATTACATAAGCACGTGTTGGCTTCCCCCACCGCTATCGGAAAATTCCTCAAATCCACATGGCTATTCGCCGCGTACGAATGTTTCAGCGCTGCGTTCTTCAGCAACGCACTAGCAACAATTCCCCCAGATTATTTATTTATAGTTTAGTTGTTTATACGTTCTAGAAGTTTTTTTACTGCTCGGTTTAATATTTACGCAAAATTGAACGCATTCCGCGGAAACTTTTCCCGCGACAATTGTTTACATTCTTCGGCTGCTAATTTTTGGCGTGGCATAAAGCCCGACTTGACTGTTCGGCTGACTTGAGAACACTGGATATATGGTAACTACAATGCCTTCCCTTACCCCGCTGAATTTCTCCCGAACACGAGACAGCGTTTGCATGTTAACGTATTGTTGCCGTCTCTGTCGGACGCGCGCGGCCGCTATGTAGGCCGCGCTCTATCGTACATACAAAATGACTACTTTCTATGCAAAAGTATGAATGAGATACGCGCCACGGGTACGTATACATGCCATGTGCCCCGCTTTCGCATATACAGAGTGATACCTATTCGATATACAATTTATTTAAGCTTCAACACACAAAACACACAGAGCTTTATTAATTAATCTAATTAATATTTAAATCTAATTATTTATTTTGTTGAGATTACTATTTATTTCCCTGACAAGAAAATGAATAATTAATATTAGGAATAATAAGAACCAACGCTTCAAATTCAAATCCATAAGGTTTTCAAAATAAAAAATAAGGTCGGATACTTTTCTAACAAACCACGTATATATATATATATATATATATATATATATATATATATATATATATATATATATATATATATATATATATATATATATATATATATATATATATATATATATATATATATATATATGGGTTCTGGACTCCTAGGTGGAGCATAGAGCCTCCATAAGCACCCTCCAGCGGACCCTATTCTGGGCCATTGCTTTGGCTTCACTCCAAGAGGTTTTCTGGGCTTTTAGTTCATCTAACACTGTTCTCCTCCATGTTTGAGCCGGTCTTCCTCGTCGTCTCGTTCCTTGGGGATTCCAGTCTAGTGCTGCCCTTGCAATGTCGTCTGGTTTTCTTCTTAGAATGTGGCCGATCCATCCCCATTTTCTTTTCTTAATGTTGTGCTCTATTGTTTCTTCTCCGCATCGTTTAAGAAGTTGCTCATTAGTAATTTTCTGTGGCCAGAAGATTCTGAGGATGATTCGTAGACATTTGTTGGCGAAAACCTGAAGTTTATGTTTTGTGGCATTAGTGTTTTTCCAGGTCTCACATCCATATAAGAGGATTGCTTTGACGTTTGTTCTATATAAACGCAGCTTGCTCTTTGTTTTTATGATGTTGGACCTCCATATTGTGTTTAGTTGCCTGAATGCCATCAGTGCTTTTTGAATTCTGTCATAAACCAAGTATATGATGAGAATGTATTTGTTAATGCACCGGGATTCGATTTACACGAAGACTTGTGATACTGTTTTCAACGAGTGCAATGCTGATCGTTCTCGAGCGCACGTTTGGGAACGGTTTGTGTTCAGTGCCAAAAAAATGTTCAGTAAATCTAAGTTTGGATGTCGTTATGTCGTTTGGATGTAAGTTTTGTATAATGATCGTCCTTTACCTTCAATGTTTGCAATGAATGCAGATGATCTTAAGAGATTTAATAAATACGTGTAGAGCAGTTTGCAGCTAAAATATTTATGTTATTTTCCAATTTAAGTTAAAGAAAGTTTGTGACCAAATTCTTTCACATTTTGCAAAATTTTAATCAAAAAGCTATTCTTTCGCCCCTCAAGGATCTATAATAATCCTCACAGTTTCTCAAGGATCTATAACAGTCTTCATAGTTCCTCAAGGAACTATGATATTATGTTGGAAACGGGTAACATTCGCATTCGCACGGTCAGTTCACGCAGCTTTCTTCTCCCAATCAGCAGGACCGCCTCGGTTTTGTGGGGAGCCAGAATAAGCCCTTTTCTCCCATTCTCCGATCAATCCCACCAATTGCCTCATTCATTATTTCTTTCAGACTTTATTCCGTTCTTGCGACAGCGAACACCGCTAAGTCATCAGCGTACCCTACGAGTGTAACCCAAAACCTCATCATAAAAAATGTTCCACAGTATCGGCCCAAGAACCGAACTCTGTGGACAACATATCCGGCAGTGCCTCAACAGCTGCCGTACAAAGTCAAGGTGAGCTTTCTAGAAGAGTTTGTGGTGCTTGCACAAGTAGTCGTAAATTCTAAAGCGGAGGGTCTCGTTCAAATAATTTGAAGAGGCCGTGTCCAGGATGAAATAGTGCGGGTAACGTGCGTTGTACAACATCTTCAACTTGTTGTCCAACAGAACCGTGCTTCTGCTTATATTTGTTGAAAAAGTTGATGTTTTTGGACAAGTAGATGTACTTGCAGAGATCATCATCATCATCAATCAGCTTATTGAACTCCGCTGCTGGACTTAAGCCTCCCTCATTAGTTTTCACTGTCTGCTGTCTGCATGCAGTTGGTACTGATGCGTTTTAAGTCGTCGGTCCATCTGGTGGAGGAATGCCTTCTATTTCTGAAGGCTTCCGATCTAGGCCTCCATCCAAAGATTCGTCTTGTCCATCTGTTATCAGCAGATCTCGCAATGTGTCCCGCCCAGTTCCACTGCCTTCGGTCTTGTGCTCTCTGCATCCAGTTGGTACCGATGCGTTTTAAGTCGTCAGTCCATCTGGTTGGGGTACGCCTTCTATTTCTGAAGGCTTCCCATATAAGCCTCCATTCAAGTATTCGTCTTGTCCATCTGTTATCAGCAGATCTCGCATGTGTCCCGCCCAGTTCCATTTTAGTACACTTATTCTCTCTACGGCGTCTGTAACTTGCAACTTGCAGATATACTCCACCAGTATATCCCACATCGAATAACAAACTAAAGATCATGATGTTGAACATATCAGCGTAGATAATAACAAACACGTCTTGTCGCATTCGCCGGGTTATAATCCTCGTCGGATCTGTCGTTTTCATAGTTTCTCAAGGATCTATAATAATCGTCGTACTTTCTCAAAGATCTATAATAATCTTCATAGTATCTCAAGGATCTATAATGTCTTCATAGTTTCTCAAGGATCTATAATAGTCTTCATAGCTTCACAAGGATCTATTATAGTTTTCATAGTTTCTCAAGGATCTATAATAGTCTTCATAGTTTCTCAAGGATCTATAATAGTCTTCATACTTTCTCAAGGATCTATAATAGTCTTCATAGTTTCTCAAGGATCTATAATAGTCTTCATAGTTTCTCAAGGATCTATAATAGTCTTCATAGTTTCTCAAGGATCTATAATAGTCTTCATAGTTTCTCAAGGATCTATAATAGTCTTCATAATTTCTCAAGGATCTATAATAGTCTTCATAGTTTCTCAAGGATCTTTAATAGTCTTCATAGTTTCTCAAGGATCTATAATAGTCTTCATAGTTTCTCAAGGATCTATAAGAGTCTTCATAGTTACTCAAGGATCTATAATACTCTTCATAGTTTCTCAAGGAACTATAATAGTCTTCATAGTTTCCGAAGGATCTATAATAGTCTACATACTTTCTCAAGAATCTATAATAGTCTTCATAGTTTCTCAAGGATCTATAATAGTCTTCATAATTTCTCAAGGATCTATAATAGTCTTCATAGTTTCTCAAGGATCTTTAATAGTCTTCATAGTTTCTCAAGGATCTATAATAGTCTTCATAGTTTCTCAAGGATCTATAAGAGTCTTCATAGTTACTCAAGGATCTATAATACTCTTCATAGTTTCTCAAGGAACTATAATAGTCTTCATAGTTTCCGAAGGATCTATAATAGTCTACATACTTTCTCAAGAATCTATAATAGTCTTCATAGTTTCTCAAGGATCTATAATAGTCTTCATAGTTTCTCAAGGATCTATAAGAGTCTTCATAGTTACTCAAGGATCTATAATACTCTTCATAGTTTCTCAAGGAACTATAATAGTTTTCATAGTTTCCGAAGGATCTATAATAGTCTACATACTTTCTCAAGAATCTATAATAGTCTTCATAGTTTCTCAAGGATCTATAATAGTCTTCATAGTTTCTCAAAGATCTATAAGAATCTTAATAGTTACTCAAGGATCTATAATACTCTTCATAGTTTCTCAAGGAACTATAATAGTCTTCATAGTTTCCGAAGGATCTATAATAGTCTACATACTTTCTCAAGGATCTATAATAGTCTTCATAGTTTTTCAAGGATCTATAATAGTCTTCATAGTTTCTCAAGGATCTATAATAGTCTTCAAAGTTTTTTAACAGAAACAAAATTTTAGACAACAGCTAGTATTTGAAGAACATGTCGAAACAATCTGAGCTTCGTAATCCACTTCTTCATGACGTCACGTCGCACTGAACACAATCCGTTCCCAAACGTGCAATCGAGTACGATCAGCATTGCACTCGTTGAAAACAGGAACAGTATCATAAGACACCACAACCTCGACATTTTCTTGTAAATCGAATCCCCGTTCGTCAACAAATACATTCTCATCATATACGTGGTCTGTTAGAAAAGTATCCGACCTTATTTTTTATTTTGAAAACCTGATGGATTTGAATCAAGCGCGCTAGCATAAGGCGACCTTGAACCTTCGTGCGCATGCGTGAATTTTTTCCCGCCTGTAGATAGCGTCAGTTGCTGTCGAGCAGTGTTTGATAATTATATATAGTGTTTGATAATTATTATCCTCGTCGGATCTGTGACCTTCATAGTTTCTCAAGGATCTATAATAATCGTCGTACTTTCTCAAAGATCTATAATAGTCTTCATAGTTTCTCAAGGATCTATAATAGTCTTCATAGTTTCTCAAGGATCTATAATAGTCTTCATAGTTTCTCAAGGATCTATAATAGTCTTCATAGTTTCTCAAGGATCTATAATAGTCTTCATAGTTTCTCAAGGATCTATAATAGTCTTCAAAGTTTTTCAACAGAAACAACATTTTAGACAACAGCTAGTAATTGAAGAACATGTAGAAACAATCGCAGCTTCGTAATCCACTTCTTCATGACGTCACGTCGCACTGAACACAATCCGTTCACAAACGTGCGATCGAGTACGATCAGCATTGCACTCTTTGAAAAGAGAAACAGTATACAAGACACCACAACCTCGCCATCTTCTTGTAAATCGAATCCCCGTGCGTCAAAAAATACAGTGTCATAATATAGGTGGTCTGTTAGAAAAGTATCCGACCTTATTTTTTATTTTGAAAACCTGATGGATTTGAATCAAGCGCGCTTGCATGATTCGACCTAAACCTTCGTGCGCATGCGTGAATTTTTTCCCGCCAGTAGATAGCCTCAGTTGATGTCAGTGTTCGAGTAACGTAGTGTGTAGTGCTCTCGTCGGTTTTCCAATGCAAGTAAAAATCACCAACGAGTACTATATGGATGTCCTACGTGATGCTGTGTTGCGCAAGCGACTGGAGTTGTGGTCATCAGTATATTGGCGACTCCATCACGACAATGCTCCAGCACATTCTTCGCACTTGGTTCACATTTTATTTGGCGAAAAAACAGACTCCTCTGGTTCGACAGGCTCCTTACGCTCCTGATATGGAAGCGACTTCTGTAAATATTCATTTAAAGGAACGCGATTTAAGCCAAAAGGGGACATAACGGCTGCAACGACAGCCGAGCTAAACTCGATTCCGAAAGACGCTTTTTTGGAATGCTTCCAACACGGGCGGCACCGCTGGGAGGAGTGTGTGGAGTCCCAAGAAGACTACTTTGAGGGTGATTAGGTTTCCAACGCTCCAGGTATGCCAGTTTTTTTTTACCGGCTAAAGGTCGGATACTTTTCTAACAGACCAGGTATTGTTGTCGCCAAAATCGAAAGCAAATCCTTAGCAGGCGATTCAGACGGAGGGTAACGAATAAATAAGCAAAGTCATTGGCAGGTTTTCCGCGAAAAGACACTAGTAAAGGAAGATCTAACGGAAGACTGGTTAAAACGAAGCTTTTTTCGCAAATTTCGTTTTCACCAAATAGCTGGATCAAACACCAATCCACACATCAATGTCCATCTATATAACCGACGCAATGATAAACAATCACGTATACGATGTGGATGATGTCGCAGATATACTGAGCCACCAGAAAATAAATGCTTAACTCATAAACGCCGATTTGATACAATTCCAAGAGAATCAAAGAAACAACAGATGATGGAATGAAAACCAACGAAACCAACTATAATATCCTCAAGGATCTATAATAGTCTTCGTAAATCCTCAAGGATCTATAATAGTCTTCGTGGTTCTTCTAGGATCTATAACCGTCCTCCTACTTTCTCAAGGATCGCATAATAGCCTACATAGTTTCTCAAGGATCCATAATAGTCTTCAAAGTTGCTCAAGGACCAGTAATAGTCTTCGTAGTTTCTTAAGGATCTTTGATAATACTTGTACTTTCTTCATAATAGTCTTCATAGTTTCTCAAGGATCATTAATAGTCTTCATAGTTTCTCAAGGGTCTATGATAATCCTTGTACTTTCTCAAGGCTCTAAAATAGTATTCATAGTTTCTCAAGGATCTATAATAGTCTATTATAGTCTTCAAAATTTCTCCAGGATATATAGTAGTCTTCATAGTTTCCCAAGGATCTATAATAGTCTTCACACTTTCTCAAGCATCAACAATAGTCTTCATAGTTTCTTGAGGATCTATAATAGTCGTTACATATTCTCAAGCTCTATAATAGTCTTCAGGGATCTTCAGAGATCTTCTGAAATATCTATAATCGTCTTCACAGCTTCTCAAGGACCTATAATGATGATTTTCCGCGGAAAGCAACAATTTTTTTTTTATAGGAGCACCACGTTTAAAGCCATTTACAAACATTATCAGAACATCGAAGAAAGAGGTGATGATGAAGACGAAAAGGAGGAAGAACAAGAAAGTGAACAGTTTGATCAACATATCAGTGGTTACGCTTATGCGCTTCAGACTCCTGTAGGTCCTGCCAAGTTAGGTCTCAGAGGTACCGGAATTTCCTATCCTTCAGGAACTGCATACGCCTATGGAGGAGGTGGCCACGGTCATAGTGGTGGACATGCCCCAGCAATAACTGATACTTACACCTGCTCCAACAGGTCATGCCCCAAGCAATTATGGATATAGTGGACCAGGGATTTGTAAATATTTAAAAGAAAATTTTGTAGATGAGACAGTAATATTTGGTTGAATATGTAGCTAATCACGGTTATGAAGACATTGGCCACATTCACAACGACACAAGTCCACGGTGGACACGACAGCGGAGGCAAAGACTTGAGCGAGCTGTTCGAAATCGCCTTGACCGCTTTAGCGTATTTATCCTTCGGGGTGTTTGTAGTGCATGTTATTATGTGTATTTCGCAGGGGTAAGACCGTTAGGCAATTGCGCTTTCACCAGTTGATCCCTGTTTTTGCAGATGAAGCAGGACATGTATTACATGACTATGATACCTGTGCAGTCATCCACAGCTGGTACGGTAGGAACAGGCAATAATATGTGCGGTGGCGGTATGATGACCATGATGACCATGGGCGGCATGACGTTGTATCTCAAGGATATATAGTAGTCTTCATAGTTCCTCAAGGATCTATGATAATCATCGCACTTTTTCAAGTATCTAACATAGTCTTCATAGTTTTCAAGGATCTATTATAATCTATAATAATCTAAAAGTCTTCACAGTTTCTCACGACTCTATAATAGTCTTCATAGTTCTCTAGGATCAATCTTCATAGTACCTCAAGGATCTATAATAATCGTCGTAATTTCTCAATGATCTATATTAGTCTTCATAGTTTATCGAGGATCTATAATAGTCTCCATAGTTTCTCAAGGATATATAATATTCTTCATAGTTTTTCAAGGATCTGTCATAGTCTTCAAGGATTTAAGTGTTTGCCGACAATGTAGCACTGATAGCCAGCAACAAGGAAGAACTCATCACACTCATCGGCTATATCTACAAAGCCACGACACGCACAGGATTGAAAGTTAACCTTGGAAAAACCAAGTACATGATGTTAGATAGAGAAGACGAAGAGCAAATTACCATCGAAGGCAACTTATTTAAGAAAGTACAAACATATCTTGGACGACTTGGAGGACGACTTAGACTTGGACTTGGATACTTCAAGTATCTTGGACAAACACTAACAATAGATAAGGCAAATCAAGAACTAGAGGCAAAGACAAATCTGGACGACTCACAGCAAGATAAAGATATACTAGCGCTGGACATCCTGCTCGAGTTAAAAATCGCCATATACTATAAGTGCATACTACCGGTGACCACTTATGGATCGCAAACCTGGGCGATTACCGAAACAATAATGGAAAAGCTAAGGGTCAATCGGAGAGCAATCGAAAGGCGCATACTTGGAATGCTGAGAGACAAGAAAAGAAAGTATTGGATCAGAGAGGCGACAAAAGTAAGGGATGTTACAAATGAAATACTACAGCAGAAATGGAGTTGGGTCGGTAATGTTGCAAGAAATGTAGATGGAGATGGGAAAATCATAAGATGAGACCATGGAGCAACAGAAGAAGCGTAGGAAGACGAACAGATGCGATGGAAAGACGAAGATGGCACACGAACATGGAGACCATGGAACAACAGAAGAAGCGCAGGAAGAGAATAGATGCGATGGAAAGACGAAGATGGCACACGAAGATGGAGACCATGGAACAACAGAAGAAGCGTAGGAAGACAACAGATGCGATGGAAAGACGAAGATGGCACACGAAGATGGAGACCATGGAACAACAGAAGAAGCGCAGGAAGACTACAGATGCAATAGAAGAAGAAGGCACAAACTGGAGGCATTAACTGGTAACAAGCGGTCCAGAACGTACTACAGGTACTACAAGAGCAAGAGGAGGTTTATGTCCAAAGCGCAGACAACAGCTAAAAGAAAAAAATAATAATAGTTTTCACAATTTCTCAAGGATTTAGAGGAGTTGTTATAGTTTCTCAAGGATGTATAATAGTCCTCATAGGTTCTCGAACATGTATAATAGCATCCATAGTATCTCAAGGATTTATAATAATCGTCGTACTTTCTCAAGGATCTATAATAGCCTTCATAGTTTGTCAAGGATCTATAATAGTCTTCATAGTTTCTCAAGGATCTATAATAGTCTCCACAGTTTCTAAAGGGCATATAACAATCCTCAATTTTTTTCAAGGATGGATAATAGCCTTCACAGCTTCTAAAGGATGTATAAGAGCTTTAACAGTTTCTCGAGGATTTATAATAGTCTTCATAGTTTCTCAAGGATTTATAATAGCCTTCATAGTTTCTCAAGGATCTATAATAATCGTCGTACTTTCTCAAGGATGTATAATAATCTTCATAGTTTTCAAGGATCTATAATAGTCTCCACAGTTTCTCCAGGGCATACAATAGTCCTCAAATTGTTTCAAGGATAGATAATAGCCTTCAAAGCTTCTAAAGGATGTGTAAGAGCTTTAACAGTTCCTCGAGGATTTATAATAGTCTTCATAGTTTCTCAAGGATCTATAATAGCCTTCATAGTTTCTCAAGGATCTATAATAATCGTCGTACTTTCTCAAGGATGTATAATAATCTTCATAGTTTCTCAAGGATCTATAATAGTCTTCACAGTTTCTCAAGGGTCTATAGTAGTCTCGACAGTTTCTCAAGGGCATATAATAGTCCTCAATTTTTTTCAAGGAAAGATAATAGTCTTCACAGTTTCTAAACGATGTATAAGAGCTTTTACAGTTTCTTAAGGATCTATAACAGATTCCATAGTTTCTCATGGATCTATAATAGCCTTCATAGTTTCTTAAGAATCGATAATAGTCTACATAGTTCCGCAAACATCTATAATAGTGTCTATAATAAAGGGTCTTTCAACAAGCGCGTGTCAACTATAACATTAGAAAAATATAGTTGTATATGAGATAGGGTGGAATGTTTGTAATATTTGCAAGGAACATTCGATGCCATTATGTTACATCATGCAAATGGCCTCCAAGGCTACGTTTGCATTGGTCGATTCGCGAAGCCTAATTTTTTATGACTCTCTACAGTAAGTCTGGATTTTCGCAATGGCTCTCCAGTTAGGCAAGACTGTTGAGCCGCGAGCACTTGCCTCATAAACCAAGGCAAGTGCTTGTGGCTCAAGAACATTCGGGATTGAACAGGAATGAAGAGCAAACCACTAATAAGAACAACCAAGAGCAGAAACGATTTTGCCCAAATTGTTGACAACATTCAATGATGAAGGCACCGCTGAGAAGAGAGAAGTTGGTTTCTAGGCGCAGACCAACGGCTAAAGAAAGAAGTCTAAGTTCTGCGTTGGATAGCACAATCTTCGTGACGTTAGCGCTTTTCGAAATAACGCACCTTCTGTTGTATTTCTCTGTTGTATTTTCGGTAGTCACAGAGGTGTAGTTCTGAACGCATCCGCTCGCTACACCTAAGATCCCGGGTTCGATCCCCGGACAAACCGTAAAAAGGCAACTATGCTATGTTGACGGAACTATGCTGTGGACACCTCGTAGAAATCAATGGCAAACTACCACGAGTAATTCTGCCAAGAGAACCTCTCAAATAGTGCCGTTCGGAACCGGCGATAAACTGAAGGTCCCGCATATTAGTGTGCGTTCCACAATTATGCGCGAGAAGTCACCATATGGTTTATATGTTTCCTCAAGATCAATAATAGTCTCATAGTTCCTCAAGGTTCTATAATAGTGTATATGTTTCCTCAAGGATCTATAAAGAAAACAGTAACGGGAGCTAAATATCATCAACTGTTGATCAATTGGTTGATGCCTCAACTACATGACGACGGGGGCAACTTTATCTTCCAACAAGATAGAGCGTCTCATACTAGACATCGTGTCTTTAGAAATTATTTGGAAACACTTCCACAGCGCTGGATAGGCCGTGGAACAGCGGACAAACGCGTTCTCGTACGGTGGCCACCAAGGAGGATGAGGATTTGCGAAAGGCCTCGTTTACGTCCCTCCGCTTCTTAATGATTTAGATGAGTTATGAAACAACGCATTACGAGAGCTGTGGAAAGTGTGATATTTGCATATGTTACACCGGGTTTGGAAGGAAATAGACCAGTGGTGGCGAAATGCTGTGTGAAAATAGTTTATATGCTTCCTCAAGGATCTATAATAGTCTATATGATTCTTCAAGAATCTTTAATAGTCTAGATGCTTCCTCAAGGATCTATAATAGTCTATCATTCCTCAAGGATCTATAATAGTTCAGGTGCTTCCTCAAGGATCTATAATAGTCTATATCACAGGTTCTTAAACTGGGGTTCGCAGACTCCTAGGGGTCCGCGTAATTATTGCTGGGGGTCCGCTAGAGACCTGGAGATGGAAAACATATTTATCCTAATAAAACAGTTTGTGGCCAATAAAAATGACAATTTATTAGTACAACCAGAGATACTTTTTCACCAATATGTATTATAGCTCAGTGACTATAAGATTATTGTGCCAGAAATTAAGACTCAAGAAGAACGTGAAATGCCTAGGGTTAGGGTGGGTTCTGCAAAAAACAAAGTTGTTCAAGAGGGGCTCCGCAAATAAAAATTTGTTAAACCCCTGGTCTATATGATTCCTCAATGATCTTTAGTCTATATGCTTCCTCAATGATGTATAATAGTCCACATAGTTCCTAAAAGATCTATAATAGACGATATGCTTCCTGAAGGATCTACAGCAGTCTATACTCTTCCTCAAGTTTCTATAATAGTCTATATGATTCCACAAGGATATGTAATAGTCTACATAGTTCCTCAAGGATCGATAATAATCGATATGCTTCCTGAAGGATCTACAGCAGTCTATATTCTTCCTCAAGGTTCTATAATTGTCTATATGGTTCCTCAAGGATCTATAGTCTATGTGCTTTCTAAATGATGTATAATAGTCTACATAGTTCCTCAAGGATCTATAATAGTCGATATGCTTCCTGAAGGATCCACAGCAGTCTATATTCTTCTTCAAGGTTCTATAATTGTCTATATGGTTCCTCAAGGATCTATAGGCTATATGCTTTCTTAATGATGTATAATAGTCTACATAGTTCCTCAAGGATCTATAATAGTCGATATGCTTCCTGAAGGATCTACAGCAGTCTATATTCTTCTTCAAGGTTCTATAATTGTCTATATGGTTCCTCAAGGATCTATAGTCTATATGCTTTCTTAATGATGTATAATAGTCTACATAGTTCCTCAAGGATCTATAATAGTCGATATGCTTCCTGAAGGATCTACAGCAGTCTATATTCTTCTTCAAGGTTCTATAATTGTCTATATGGTTCCTCAAGGATCTATAGTCTATATGCTTTCTTAATGATGTATAATAGTCTACATAGTTCCTCAAGGATCTATAATAGTCGATATGCTTCCTGAAGGATCTACAGCAGTCTATATTCTTCTTCAAGGTTCTATAATTGTCTATATGGTTCCTCAAGGATCTATAGTCTATATGGTTTCTTAATGATGTATAATAGTCTACATAGTTCCTCAAGGATCTATAATAATCGATATGCTTCCTGAAGGATCTACAGCAGTCTATACTCTTCCTCAAGTTTCTATAATAGTATATATGCTTCCTCAAGGAGATGTAATAGTCTACATGGTTCCTCCAGGATCGATAATAATCGATATGCTTCCTGAAGCATATACAGCAGTCTATATTCTTCCTCAAGGTTCTATAATTGTCTATATGGTTCCTCAAGGATCTATAGTCCATATGCTTTCTCAAGGATATGTAATAGTCTACATAGTTCCTCAAGGATCTATAATAGTATATATGTTTTCTCAAGGATCTATAATAGTCTATATGTTTCTTCAAGAATCTATAATAGTCTACATGTTTCCTCAAGGATCTATAATAGTCTACATGTTTCCTCAAGAATCTATAATAGTCTACATGTTTTCTCAAGAATCTATACTAGTCTACATAGTTCCTCAAGGATATGTAATAGTCTATGTTTCCTCAAGGATCTATTATAGTCTACATGGTTACTCATGGATTTATAATTTTTGACTTTATAGAACGTAAATCCTTTTTGAAAGTACCTACGGGAGATTCTAGGAAAGGTCATTAAGGTCCTAGAATCAAAGAAAGGAAAATCCTGACATTCACCTCCCCGCGGTAGAGAGGGGACAACGGTTTCAAAGCAAGCGGCTAACGAATGCAGGGACCGACTATCCCTTGGGATAAGGGGACCCCTTTACCAAATGCCAACAGCTTCCTAGGAGGGCGGATGAGCGGGTATAGGACAGGGCACTCTTTTGCCCTTTAGGCGATAAATCGCTCCTAAAGGCGGAAGAACCAACAACTAGGTCAACGGCATAGAATGGAGAAGGCAAGAATGAAAGCACTATATTAAAGGTCCTTTTGGACATCCCTTGTCTAACAGAAATGATGGTGGGCTTTGTTACTAAACAATCTGGAGGAAAAATAGTCTCCAATTCGGACCTCCGGCTGGGGAGAGTTTCAAAGCGCGCATGGGAAAATGGAGAGAATATCAGAGAACAGAGAGAAGTGGAGGAGAAGAATTGCTGCCAACCAATCTTCGGATTGAGAAATAAGGAGACCGCTTTACCAAGTGCCAACAGCCTCCTAGGAGGGCGGATGAGCGGGTATAGAATGGGGCACTCGTTTGCCCTTGAGGCGCGACATCGCTCCTAAAGGCGTAGAAAACCTAACGGCATAGAATGGAGAAGGCAAATGGGAAACCACTCCATTAATGATCTTTTTGGACATCCCTTGTCTAACAGCATTGATGGTGGGCTTTGTCACTGAACAAGCTGGGCGAAAAATAGTCCCCAATTCGGATTTCCGGCTGGGGAGATTATCAAAGCGTGTATGAAAAAAAGAATATCATTACAACAAGAAATGCCTCTCACGCAACCTGAAACTTAAGCACTGCACATCAGTCTTACGACCAGAATCCCTATATGCCATGGAGTGTCTTTCCTTGACCCTAAGAGGTCTGGTAGAGAAATAGGAAATCAGAGAGAGGAGGATCTTCAGGAGCCTCTTCCTGACAGGCCCGGTAAAGGAAGATGGGGAATTCCGAAGGCGGCATAACTCTACGAACATATTGAGATGCTCTCTGACTGTGCAAGGAAAATAAGGGTAGCTTTCTATGGCCACGTTGCAAGTTTGCCTCCAAACCGACTAACCAACCGTCTGCTTACCTTCTGGCAAAACAAGAAGATTCGTACCACTTGGGTGACAGAAACCGAGAAGGATATTAAAGAACTGGAAATAACAGATCTCCAGAAAAGACAGTCTGTGAGACGCGCCCTGAAGGAAGTCTGTGGATTTCTGGAAAAACCCCGAAGAAAAGGTACCCCCTGGACAGAAGAGAGAAAGGAGTTACACCGGCAGAAGATGCGACAATACTGGGCAAAGATGAAAACCCAACTGTTGAACAAGCATGGTCCAAAGTAGGCCCGTTCGAAACAAGAAGAAGAAGAAAAAATATCAGAGAACAGAGAGAAGTGGAAGAGAAGAATTGCTGCCAACCAATCTTCGGATTGAGAAAGAGAGTCACTGTCGTCATGTCCAAAAACTTAAGTTTTCTACACTGAGCCTTGGAAATAAAGGACACGCGAACTAGAAGATTTTGAAAATCTTTAATCATCTATGAAACGATCACTAGTTTATCTTCATACTGTTAAGTTAATTAAATAATATTAAATTCATTAATATAATTATATAATAATAAATTCATTAATGTTAAATTCGTAACAAATTAAGACAATTAATTGATATCTAAAATTTTCTTCTTTGTCGTTCTGTAACAATTTGGTTTCATTGAGCATCCCTGTATATATCCTCGTGCGATGGTTGCGAGTATATTAGCAATTGTAATCAGTGCGAACCCGCCAGCCAGAGACTGCTCAGTATGGACCGTTTTCGAAAACATTTATGATTATTTTATGCGGCCGACGTTATTGCCGCTTCTGATTCGCAAAATACCCGCCGCAAACGCTAAACCAACTTGCGCCAAACTCTTCGCTCATCTATAAAACAATTAATCGCTGCAACGATTAAAATCGCGTTTTAATTTAATTCCAATGCGGCCCTTATTAATCGCCGCCGGAATGATTACGTTACACCCCAGCCCCACACGGACCGAGCGCTTTTTTCGCTCCGCGCGAACAAGCCGTCTGCCAGAATCCCCCGGGCGTTATTTCACACTAACCAAGAGATCCCGATCGGATCTATTCTGCGCCCTTATTTTAAATTCACCAACCCCTTATTAAACCCCGTTCGCTTTACGTTGACTGCACGTCTGGGAGACCCACCAATTTATTATAGAATAACACACACGCACAAATAAAACCTATAAAAATAAACAACTTTTGAATTATATATATCACGGTTTACTTTCACCCTTAAATACAGAAAATTATAACGCAAGGGTAGATTTTTCCAACCTTAACACATACAAATAGAGAATCGGTTAAGCGGTGATAGACAACGGCAGACAACTCTTCTGTGAAAACTAGAGATGAAACATCATTTGAAGATGAGTCCTAGATTATGTTCCTAAAGGATCTTTAATGACCTATGTTCAACTCGCAAGAATATTGCGATGTATTATGGATGCTTGAGCGACTGAACTAGTACTTCACACGAGAGTCACACGTTTCTGATCTCGTCTTCAATCTCTGACTCTGACACGGGCAGCCGTAACATAGTCTTCATAAATTTGGACTGCTCGTTCTGGGCTCGACCAAGTTCATGTTGTTGTCCTCAAACTTAACAAACTTTGTTCAGGAATATTATTTTTCTTTAACTAAGAGCCCAATAAAGTTTGTGACCAAATTCATTCACATTTTGGTACATATGAGTTAAAGCGTTATTTTCTCGCCCCTCAAGGATCTATAATAGGCTACATAGTTCCTCAAGGATATATGATAGTTTAGTCTTCAAGGATTTATCAAGCTAATTCAGCCTAAGGCTTGACATGAGGGTCTCGCTTCTGATCTCGTCTTCAATCTTTGAGTCTGATATGGGCGACTAAACTAGGGCTCCACACGACAGTCTCGTTTCTGATCTCGTCTTCAACCTTTGACTCTGATACGGGCAGCCGTAACATATTCTTTATAAATTCGAATCCCATCAACCCGAACTTGCCCGATCCCAGTTCAAATTTATGAAGAAAATGTTACGACTGCCCGTGTCAGAGTCAAAGATTGAAGACGAGATCATAAACGAGACTCTCGTGTGAAGCACTAGTTCAGTCGCCCGTATCAGGGTCAAATATTAAAGACGAGATCAGAAACGAGACTGTCGTGTGAAGTCTTAGACTGAACTGGCTTGATAAATCCTTGAATACTATACTATCATATATCCTTGAGGAACTCTGCCTTAGATAGAGCCTATTATAGAGCCCATTATAGATCCTATTATAGATCCTCGAGGGGCAAAAAATAACCCTGTAACTCATATTTACCAAAATGTGAATAAATTTGGTCACCAACTTTCTTGGGCTTTAATTAAGGAAAAATAATATTCCTGAAGAATGTTTGTTAAGTTTATTGAGGACAACAACCCGAACTTGCCTGAGCCCAGAACGAGCAGTTCAAATTTATGAAGAAAATGTTACGGCTACCCGTATCAGAGCCTGATCTCGCAAGAGCATAAGAGAAGTTATAGAAGAAGTAGAGCAGTTAAAGAGAGTTTGTTCTTCTTAATTATTCCTTCACCCCTCAAGGCTTTTAATAGAAATCTAATAGAAATTTAATAGGAAAAAATATATAACATTTTAAAGATTTACGAAGATATCCCGATGATTTCATGTGCAGAATTTTATTTAAAAGGCGATTTTATGTGAATCCATAAAACGTTAGCAAGGGTAGTTTTTGGCGTAGATGTATTCCAGTTATCTAAAAAAAACGCGTTATGATGGGGTTGCACCCTTCAAATCGGGAGACAGTGGTGACACCTCTGTGCAATGGGACGCCTCGATCAATCAAGCCCCGATTAGAATTCACCGCACGTCCGTATAATCCGAGTTCTGCATTATTTTATCTCGGCGAACACTCTTAACCCATCCGCTGTCAAATAATTGTTCCACGCAAGGGCTTTTATCTCGATTTCGTAATCGCTGCCCGATCCGTTCTTTCTCTCCTTTACAGAGCGCGCCTCTACAGCGGCCACTACAAAACATTGAATGAATTACTTCAGTTACTTCCATATACAGCAAGAATTTTCTGAATTCGCATTTTCCAAGTGATTTTGGGACTAGATACGGAATGGGATCGGTAGATGTATCATTACAATTACTAAATTGAGATGTCAATTAGTCGGGTGAAAGGGAGGCTAATACCGAGCTGATTATAAAGTGTCGACGGGGGGTTGTAACGCCAAAATTTCGCGGTTCATTTCGGCGCTGACAATACGCAATCAAGAGAGGATAGTGCGGCGTTCGCCCGGCCGCAGATTCGTTTTAAACGCGTAATTTCATTAAACATACTTTCATCCCTCGTATATATATATTTATTAGGATCGGTTTTACACGGGCGTTCATCAAATTCCGATTGAATAACATCGGGCAGGTCGCGCGCTGAATAATTCATGGCGAATCCGTAAACATAAACAATACTAATTTCGCCATAAATCATTAATGACGATTCATAAAATTGTCGGAAAAGTTTTGTGGCGGAGAGGCAACAGCATACGTTATCAAAGAGATTTTGGTGTAATAAAAGCGGGGATTTATGGCCCAAGAAAGTCGAAACTGCAATATAAAAACTGAATGTGGAACGTTTACGCGCAGAGAAAGTAAGTCTAGTCTTGTATGTTTAGTCTTGTCCGTCTAGTCTTGCTTCTCTAGTTTTGTCTGTCTAGTCTTGTCTGTCTAATCTTGTCTGTCTAGTCTTATCTGTCTAGTCTTGTCTGTCTAGTCTTGTCTGTCTAGTCTTGTCTGTCTAGTCTTGCCTGTCTAGTCTTGTCTGTCTAGTCTTGTCTGTCTAGTCTTGTCTGTCTAGTCTTGTCTGTCTAGTCTTGTCTGTCTAGTCTTGTCGGTCTAGTCTTGTCTGTCTAGTCTTGTCTGTCTAGTCTTTTCTGTCTAGTCTTGTCTGTCTAGTCTTGTCTGTCTAGTCTTGTCTATCTAGTCTTGTCTGTCTAGTCTTGTCTGTCTAGTCTTGTCTGTCTAGTCTTGTCTGTCTAGTCTTGTCTGTCTAGTCTTGTCTGTCTAGTCTTGTCTGTCTAGTCTTGTCTGTCTAGTCTTGTCTGTCTAGTCTTGTCTGTCTAGTGTTGTCTGTCTAGTCTTGTCTGTCTAGTCTTGTCTGTCTAGTCTTGTCTGTCTAGTCTTGTCTGTCTAGTCTTGTCTGTCTAGTCTTGTCTGTCTAGTCTTGTCTGTCTAGTCTTGTCTGTCTAGTCTTGTCTGTCTAGTCTTGTCTGTTCAGTCTTGTCTGTCTAGTCTTGTCTGTTCAGTCTTGTCTGTCTAGTCTTGTCTGTCTAGTCTAGTCTCTCTAGTCTAGTCTATCTAGTCTTGTCTGTCTAGTCTTGTCTGTCTAGTCTTGTCTGTCTAGTCTTGTCTGTCTAGTCTTGTCTGTCTAGTCTTGTCTGTCTAGTCTTGTCGGTCTAGTCTTGTCTGTCTAGTCTTGTCTGTCTAGTCTTGTCTGTCTAGTCTTGTCTGTCTAGTCTTGTCTGTCTAGTCTTGTCTGTCTAGTGATGTCTATCTAGTGTTGTCTGTCTAGTCTTGACTGTCCAGTCTTGTCTGTCTAGTCTTGTCTGTCTAGTCTTGTCTGTCTAGTCTTGTCTGTCTAGTCTTGTCTGTCTAGTCTTGTCTGTCTAGTCTTGTCTGTCTAGTCTTGTCTGTCTAGTCTTGTCTGTCTAGTCTTGTCTGTCTAGTCTTGTCTGTCTAGTCTTGTCTGTCTAGTGTTGTCTGTCTAGTCTTGTCTGTCTAGTCTTGTCTGTCTAGTCTTGTCTGTCTAGTCTTGTCTGTTCAGTCTTGTCTGTCTAGTCTTGTCTGTCTAGTCTAGTCTGTCTAGTCTTGTCTGTCTAGTCTTGTCTGTCTACTCTTGTCTGTCTAGTCTTGTCTGTCTAGTCTTGTCTGTCTAGTCTTGTCTGTCTAGTCTTGTCGGTCTAGTCTTGTCTGTCTAGTCTTGTCTGTCTAGTCTTGTCTGTCTAGTCTTGTCTGTCTAGTCTTGTCTGTCTAGTCTTGTCTGTCTAGTGTTGTCTGTCTAGTGTTGTCTGTCTAGTCTTGTCTGTCTAGTCTTGTCTGTCTAGTCTTGTCTGTCTAGTCTTGTCTGTCTAGTCTTGTCTGTCTAGTCTTGTCTGTCTAGTCTTGTCTGTCTAGTCTTGTCTGTCTAGTCTTGTCTGTCTAGTCTTGTCTGTCTAGTCTTGTCTGTCTAGTCTTGTCTGTCTAGTCTTGTCTGTCTAGTCTTGTCTGTCTAGTCTTGTCTGTCTAGTCTTGTCTGTCTAGTCTTGTCTGTCTAGTCTTGTCTGTCTAGTCTTGTCTGTCTAGTCTTGTCTGTCTAGTGCCTTACATCCCCCTTACATCTCCCTTCCACACAGGGTGATTAGGGGTTCAGGAGCTTCTCTTTGTAAATCTGTCTCATACGTTCGCCTTCTTCTCCGTGCGGCAATTTCAGTCTCAGGACTCCATCGTACGGGATGTTCAACAGGGTAGGTCCCATTACTCAGCCTTGTGGGACACCGCCGTACACCTCGCGTTCAACAGTCTGTCCATCCGCTTCTATACACCCTCTTCTACATCGCAGATAACTTTGCACTAGCCTTAGTAGATATGGGAGGAAGCCTCTCAATGATACTTCTTGCATGATGTCCTCCCATGCCGCCGGGTTGAACGCATTATTCACATCTGATGTGATTAAAATGCCAATGTTTCTAGTCCTAAATGTCCCTTCTGTAGCTTTCTTTGCCTGTTCCAACGCTCTCATAATGGCATCAGCTGTCGACCTACCTTCCCTGAACCTAAACTGCTTTTCTGACGGATTAAAGCCGTTTTAGAGTTCCACCTTTATCTCCTCTAGCAGAAGATGTTCCAGCAGCTTGCCAGCTGTATCAAAGAGGCATATGGGCCTGTAGGTTGAGGGATCTTCAACTAGATGAGGGATTTTCAACTAGATGAGAGATCTTCAACTAGATGAGGGATCTTCAACTAGATGAGGTATATTCAACTAGATGAGGGATTCTTCAACTAGATGAGGGATTCTTCAACTAGATGAGGGATTCTTCAACTAGATGAGGGATCTTCAATTAGATGAGGGATCATCAACTAGATGAGGGATCTTCAACTAGATGAGGGATCTTCAATTAGATGAGAGATCTTCAACTAGATGAGGGATCATCAACTAGATGAGGGATCTTCAACTAGATGAGGGATCTTCAACTAGATGAGGGATATTCAACTAGATGAGGGATTCTTCAACTAGATGAGGGATTCTTCAACTAGATGAGGGATTCTTCAACTAGATGAGGGATCTTCAACTAGATGCGGGATCATCAACTAGATGAGGGATTTTCAACTAGATGAGGGATCTTCAATTAGATTAGAAATCTTCAACTAGATGAGGGATCATCAACTAGATGAGGGATCTTCAACTAGATGAGGGATCTTTAACTAGATGAGGGATATTCAACTAGATGAGGGATCTTCAACTAGACGAAGGATTCTTCAACAGAACTATTTTTGCCCTGTTCCACACGTTTGGAAAGTTTCCGTCGATCACTATGTTGTTCATTCACGAACATAGAGGTATATGAACTATATAATAGCCCAAGTATAGTGCAAGAAATCAAGTCAAACATATTAAGATGGCTGGGACATGTCCAGAGGAGTAATGACGCAAGGCTAGTTAAAATGGTCCGGAAGAAACCCCTAAGAATGAAAGACCACTGGGGCGCCCAAAGCTTCGATGGCGAGATAATATCCGCAAGGACTTTCAAACCCTAGGGAAAAAGCCACTCAGGATCGGAGAGAATGGAGGAGAATTGTTGAGGCGAAGACCCATCCCGGGTTGTAGAGCCATGGATAGATGGACTATGTTGTTCATTACTTTTAGTATATGCTGTGGGCATCTGGATACTGCTATTTTTATGACCTCATGTGGTGGTTCATCAGGTTCAGAGGCTCTGTCATTACGCAGTGGGTTACCGGCGCTGTTGAGTTCTTCCGCCACGAATTCTTAAAACTCAGTTACTGGTGGTGGTAGCCACTTCATTTCCTCATGCTGGGGGAATAGTACGTCCGCCACCTCAAGTGCCTTCTCCATTGGGATGCGTTGATTCGGGAATCTGTGCTTGAGGTGCCGAGTGGCAAAAGCTTATGGCAGTGGTCCCAAACGTTATGCCCGCGGGCACCGTGGCGCCCGCCGTGCTATTCCCCCTCGATGCCTTTGGCAAACTGCTGGAATATATCTTGCTAGCGAGGATAAAGGCGGAACTCCAGAAAGGCTTTAATTTGTCAGAAAAGCAGCATATATTGCAGTACTTATTCATGTAAGGACAGAAGAACTGGAGCCACAAATTTTGGACCTTCAAAATTTGGACATTTTACTAAAAGCCAATGTATCAGATGGGGGCTTCTTGAAAAGGATAAGATACCCGCCGCTCGACCGGCTTTCTAGAATGTGCGCTTGAGTGCTTAAAGGTTGGGGATCCCTGGCTTATGGCATTATCATTTAGCTTCTGGCATAGATCGTTCCAGTGTGCTTTCTTCGCGTCAGTAATTTTCCTTCTTAGTTCTTTTTTTTGTTGGCATGGACCAAATTTTAGGGAGCTTTCAATGTCTTTGTGTGCATGTTTCTTACACATCCTCTGGTAGATGGGTCTTAAAGAAGCCTCGCGATTTCGTCATTCCACCAGTAGTCTCGTTTTTGTCTGCCAATTATTTTCTTGGGTGGTAGGATTTCGCCCAGCATACAACAGGCCTTTCCCCTTTCAAAGGTTAGTTTATTACCCACGTTAAATACACGCAGGTCGAGTTTCGTTACATGCTGTGTGAGCGCAGGAACTATGTCCTTAGCTGTTTTTTGGGATGTTTGTTGTTAAAGACTATCTCAATTGCATTTCCGAAGTTTTCCTGGTTTATCCTTCTCGTAGACCACACTATGTTGCATTTGCTGTAACGGGGAGGATTAGATGGGGTTTGTCCTAATCGATAGTATAGGTAATTGTGGTCACTGAGTGACTCTCTATCCAGGAATTGCCACTCTTTAATCATACCCGCAACTTTTTCAAAGGCAAACGTAACGTCCAGCATAGAACTGCCCTTTCCACGTTCAATGGTGCGTTTATTGCCAACATTGCATACACGCAGGTCGAGCTCATCTAACCAGTCCATAACCATATTGCGACGGTTGTCCTTTTTTGGGCATCCCCGATATGGGGATTTCGCGTTAAAATCTCCTCCGACTAGGACATCCTCTTTCTGTGACCTTATATGACAGCTAACGTCAGCCAACGTTTTGTCCAATTTCTAAATTTTTTCGTTTGTAGACAAGTAGCAGCTGTAGATGACAATCTCTTGCATCTCGATACAAAACCCATACCAAAACCACTGTCTAGAACCATGGGGTTCTGGCTTAGGACTTTGATAGCGGCGTCTTTGTTATTGTCAGCAAACCAGTCTACCTCTATTAGTCTTTTGTTCGGTTCACTCACCAGTATGATATCTATTTGGAGATCTGCAGTTGTCTTATTTAGGAGATCATGTCTAGTCTTATCTGTCTAGTCTTGGCTGTTAAGTCTTGTCTGTCTAGTCTAGTCTACCTAGTCTTGTTTGTCTGTCTAGTCTTGTCTGTCTAGTCTTGTCTGTTTAGTCTTGTCTGTCTAGTCTTGTCTGTCTAGTCTTGTCTGTCTAGTCTTGTCTGTCTAGTCTTGTCTGTCTAGTCTTGTCTGTCTAGTCTTGTCTGTCTCGTCTTGTCTGTCTAGTCTTGTCTGTCTAGTCTTGTCTGTCTAGTCTTGTCTGTCTAGTCTTGTCTGTCTAGTCTTGTCTGTCTAGTCTTGTCTGTCTAGTCTTGTCTGTCTAGTCTTGTCTGTTTAGTCTTGTCTGTTTAATATTGCCTGTTGTAAACATTTTATTGTAATTCGATTTTGTAATGTATGCAGTTTGGTGACTGCTGGAATGTCCGGTGAGCGTCTTACGTAGGCGATCTTTCACCCCAATTTGTCGCCGATGTTGCCTTTCCTAGTCTGGACACGGTCCAGGGAGCAGTCTATTACACTAATAGTCGTATTGTACGGACGTTGGGGGAACGGAGAGAATTTAAAGTTATGCACCGATCTCTTGTTCGATTTCTAGTTCACCTTTTCCTTCCATTTCTACAAATTGGCTTCCGTTATTCCTCCCCAAAATACTTTTCCGAAGATTAACAAAAGCTTGCTCTTGCAAAATGTTAAGATTATCTAATTCCAAATGATCTACGCCACTATTGTGTTTTCTTAAATTTTAAATATCAGCGACCTGAGACAATCGTTTTTCAATTTAAATCTCCTTTTCGATAACTGTATTAGTTTTATTTGTATTAGTACCTACATTACTAAATTAACTGAAATATGGCTGACAAAAACAGGAAGTGAAGTAAGCGTCCAACTGGTACTAGAGGAGGGTTGGGCAATTAGTGGCCCTCGGGCCTCATGCGGCCCGAATCGGCCTTTAATGCGGCCCGCGAAGCATTTTATAAATTGCTTTAATTCCATGCCTATGCTTACTTACTATTACTTACTTACATTACACTATTACTTACTTACATTACACTATTACTTAGATTTTACTTACTTATTCCACGCTTACGATTTTTAGCAGACCTGTTGTTTACTTAGTTGTGTAAGAGCCACTATTTTATAGACACTGCCCATTTACGGGTGTTCTCTAAAAATATTTCGTTCTTCAAGAAGTGCATGTTGTGCACTATGAGAAAAACCTAACATTATTGTTCTGTCTAGGCGAACTATTACTATATAATTAATGCGGCCCGCCGTCAAATATTTCATACGTTTGTTACGTTTCATACGTTTCCATACGTTATGTGGCCCGATGAATATCTCGGCTATATAATGAGAAATGACACCAAATATAAACTCTTAAAATCCATCCTCCAAGGTATATATTCAAGTATATAATATACATACATATATGTATATATATATATATATATATATATATATATATATATATATATATATATATATATATATATATATATATATATAATATTCAAGTATTTGGAAAGAGAGGGCCCGGAAGAAGAAGGATATCAGGGCTCCAACACCTAAGGACATGGTATTCAAAAACAACCACAGATCTGTTTAAAGCAGCAGTCAACAAGGTCATCATAGTCAAGATGGTCGCCAATATTCGAAACGAATAGGCACTAGAAGAAGAAGTAGTGGCCCGACAACCAAAAGATTTGTCCACCCCTGTACTAGAGGATCTTTAGTTGGAGCTACCAAAGAGCGATATCTATGTAGATATGATTTAACGTAACTCTATTTCCGTCAGTCAACGTCATTTCCGATTGAAAATAGTAACCAGCAAGTCGCGCCTAAAGAAGTTTAAACTTTTTTCGAATTAGGAATTCCACGTGTTATTATTGTCGAATAGTCGGCGAACAATTGTCCGCCGCCTAATTTAATAACGGTGCCGACTAAATACGCTCCATTCATGAATCCGTCGCGTCATTCCCACCCATTGTACCAATTTGTTCGGTGTCACGGTGCAACTCCTCGCCCAGACCCGCTCGGGATGCCTTCAATGAAATGAAGAAATCATTGTTTAACCCACGTGCCTCTTTGTCTTCGCTACACAAACTAAGGTGTTACTGCTAAATAAAACCTGGAACAATGCACTATTAGAGATTTTGAATTGAAAATATAGGATGACGACCTACTCCTTCATATCAATTTTTACTTTGGATTGTTTAATATACAAAGCGGATTTATAGATATAGACTAGACAGACAAGACTAGACAGGCAAGACTATACAGACAAGACTAGACAGACAAGACTAGACAGACAAGACTAGACATACAAGACTAGACAGACAAGACTAGACAGACAAGACTAGACAGACAAGACTAGACGGACAAGACTAGACGGACAAGACTAGACAGGCAAGACTAGACAGACAAGACTAGACAGGCAAGACTAGACAGACAAGACTAGACAGACAAGACTAGACAGACAAGACTAGACAGACAAGACTAGACAGACAAGACTAGACAGACAAGACTAGACAGACAAGACTAGACAGACAAGACTAGACAGACAAGACTAGACAGACAAGACTAGACAGACAAGACTAGACAGACAAGACTAGACAGACAAGACTAGACAGACAAGACTAGACAGACAAGACTAGACAGACAAGACTAGACAGACAAGACTAGACAGACAAGACTAGACAGACAAGACTAGACAGACAAGACTAGACAGACAAGACTAGACAGACAAGACTAGACAGACAAGACTAGACAGACAAGACTAGACAGACAAGACTAGACAGACAAGACTAGACAGACAAGACTAGACAGACAAGACTAGACAGACAAGACTAGACAGACAAGACTAGACAGACAAGACTAGACAGACAAGACTAGACAGACAAGACTAGACAGACAAGACTAGACAGACAAGACTAGACAGACAAGACTAGACAGACAAGACTAGACAGACAAGACTAGACAGACAAGACTAAACAGACAAGACTAGACAGACAAGACTAGACAGACAAGACTAGACAGACAAGACTAGACACACAAGACTAGACAGACAAGACTAGACAGACAAGACTAGACAGACAAGACTAGACAGACAAGACTAGACAGACAAGACTAGACAGACAAGACTAGACAGACAAGACTAGACAGACAAGACTAGACAGACAAGACTAGACAGACAAGACTAGACAGACAAGACTAGACATACAAGACTAGACAGACAAGACTAGACAGACAAGACTAGACAGACAAGACTAGACAGACAAGACTAGGCAGACAAGACTAGACAGACAAGACAAGACAGACAAGACTAGACAGACAAGACTAGACAGACAAGACTAGACAGACAACACTAGACAGACAAGACTAGACAGACAAGACTAGACAGACAAGACTAGACAGACAAGACTAGACAGACAAGACTAGACAGACAAGACTAGACAGACAAGACTAGACAGACAAGACTAGACAGACAAGACTAGACAGACAAGACTAGACAGACAAGACTAGACAGACAAGACTAGACAGACAAGACTAGACAGACAAGACTAGACAGACAAGACTAGACAGACAAGACTAGACAGACAAGACTAGACAGACAAGACTAGACAGACAAGACCAGACAGACAAGACTAGACAGACAAGACTAGACAGACAAGACTAGACAGACAAGACTAGACAGACAAGACTAGACAGACAAGACTAGACAGACAAGACTAGACAGACAAGACTAGACAGACAAGACTAGACAGACAAGACTAGACAGACAAGACTAGACAGACAAGACCAGACAGACAAGACTAGACAGACAAGACTAGACAGACAAGACTAGACAGACAAGACTAGACAGACAGGACTAGACAGACAAGACTAGACAGACAAGACTAGACAGACAAGACTAGACAGACAAGACTAGACAGACAAGACTAGACAGACAAGACTAGACAGAAAAGACTAGACAGACAAGACTAGACAGACAAGACTAGACAGACAAGACTAGACAGACAAGACTAGACAGACAAGACTAGACAGACAAGACTAGACAGACAAGACTAGACAGACAAGACTAGACAGACAAGACTAGACAGACAAGACTAGACAGACAAGACTAGACAGACAAGATTAGACAGACAAGACTAGACAGACAAGACTAGACAGACAAGACTAGACAGACAAGACTAGACAGACAAGACTAGACAGACAAGACTAGACAGACAAGACTAGACAGACAAGACTAGACAGACAAGACTAGACAGACAAGACTAGACAGACAAGACTAGACAGACAAGACTAGACAGACAAGACTAGACAGACAAGACTAGACAGACAAGACTAGACAGACAAGACTAGACAGACAAGACTAGACAGACAAGACTAGACAGACAAGACTAGACAGACAAGACTAGACAGACAAGACTAGACAGACAAGACTAGACAGACAAGACTAGACAGACAAGACTAGACAGACAAGACTAGACAGACAAGACTAAGACAGACAAGACTAGACAGACAAGACTAGACAGACAAGACTAGACAGACAAGACTAGACAGACAAGACTAGACAGACAAGACTAGACAGACAAGACTAGACAGACAAGACTAGACAGACAAGACTAGACAGACAAGACTAGACAGACAAGACTAGACAGACAAGACTAGACAGACAAGACTAGACAGACAAGACTAGACAGACAAGACTAGACAGACAAGACTAGACAGACAAGACTAGACAGACAAGACTAGACAGACAAGACTAGACAGACAAGACTAGACAGACAAGACTAGACAGACAAGACTAGACAGACAAGACTAGACAGACAAGACTACCAGACTAGACAAGACTAGACAGACAAGACTAGACAGACAAGACTAGACAGACAAGACTAGACAGACAAGACTAGACAGACAAGACTAGACAGACAAGACTAGACAGACAAGACTAGACAGACAAGACTAGACAGACAAGACTAGACAGACAAGACTAGACAGACAAGACTAGACAGACAAGACTAGACAGACAAGACTAGACAGACAAGACTAGACAGACAAGACTAGACAGACAAGACTAGACAGACAAGACTAGACAGACAAGACTAGACAGACAAGACTAGACAGACAAGACTAGACAGACAAGACTAGACAGACAAGACTAGACAGACAAGACTAGACAGACAAGACTAGACAGACAAGACTAGACAGACAAGACTAGACAGACAAGACTAGACAGACAAGACTAGACAGACAAGACTAGACAGACAAGACTAGACAGACAAGACTAGACAGACAAGACTAGACAGACAAGACTAGACAGACAAGACTAGACAGACAAGACTAGACAGACAAGACTAGACAGACAAGACTAGACAGACAAGACTAGACAGACAAGACTAGACAGACAAGACTAGACAGACAAGACTAGACAGACAAGACTAGACAGACAAGACTAGACAGACAAGACTAGACAGACAAGACTAGACAGACAAGACTAGACAGACAAGACTAGACAGACAAGACTAGACAGACAAGACTAGACAGACAAGACTAGACAGACAAGACTAGACAGACAAGACTAGACAGACAAGACTAGACAGACAAGACTAGACAGACAAGACTAGACAGACAAGACTAGACAGACAAGACTAGACAGACAAGACTAGACAGACAAGACTAGACAGACAAGACTAGACAGACAAGACTAGACAGACAAGACTAGACAGACAAGACTAGACAGACAAGACTAGACAGACAAGACTAGACAGACAAGACTAGACAGACAAGACTAGACAGACAAGACTAGACAGACAAGACTAGACAGACAAGACTAGACAGACAAGACTAGACAGACAAGACTAGACAGACAAGACTAGACAGACAAGACTAGACAGACAAGACTAGACAGACAAGACTAGACAGACAAGACTAGACAGACAAGACTAGACAGACAAGACTAGACAGACAAGACTAGACACACAAGACTAGACAGACAAGACTAGACAGACAAGACTAGACAGACAAGACTAGACAGACAAGACTAGATAGACAAGACTAGACAGACAAGACTAGACAGACAAGACTAGACAGACAAGACTAGACAGACAAGACTAGACAGACAAGACTAGACAGACAAGACTAGACAGACAAGACTAGACAGACAAGACTAGACAGACAAGACTAGACAGACAAGACTAGACAGACAAGACTAGACAGACAAGACTAGACAGACAAGACTAGACAGACAAGACTAGACAGACAAGACTGGACAGACAAGACTGGACAGACAAGACTAGACAGACAAGACTAGACAGACAAGACTAGACAGACAAGACTAGACAGACAAGACTAGACAGACAAGACTAGACAGACAAGACTAGACAGACAAGACTAGACAGACAAGACTAGACAGACAAGACTAGACAGACAAGACTAGACAGACAAGACTAGACAGACTAGACAGACAAGACTAGACAGACAAGACTAGACAGACAAGACTAGACAGACAAGACTAGACAGACAAGACTAGACAGACAAGACTAGACAGACAAGACTAGACAGACAAGACTAGACAGACAAGACTAGACAGATAAGACTAGACAGACAAGACTAGACAGACAAGACTAGACAGACAAGACTAGACAGACAAGACTAGACAGACAAGACTAGACAGACAAGACTAGACAGACAAGACTAGACAGACAAGACTAGACAGACAAGACTAGACAGACAAGACTAGACAGACAAGACTAGACAGACAAGACTAGACAGTCAAGACTAGACAGACAAGACTACACACACGAGACAAGGCAGACAAGATTAAATACCATGGCATAATAATTAATTGATCGAATTGTAAATAATTCTAATGATCTTGGTTTTCCATCTGAAGCTGCATATCTATAAGCCGCGGCTCTTGAGTTTTTTTACATTTCTACATTAATTTTGCGCAAGTCTTTTTTGATAAGCCGCATTCTATTATAAGCCGCAGTTTCTAAACACTTGTTTTGTGTGATAAGCCGCGGCTTGCAAAGGCAAAACAGGGTAATTTATTCAGTAAATATTTTAGAAAGCTGGTTGTGCAAGAATTTGTTTTTGTGCTACTGGTAGAAAGAAACTGTGAGAGCATTCTATTATAAGCCGCAGTTTTTAAAAACTTGTTTTGTGTGATAAGCCGCGGCTCTTGAGTTTCTCTCGATTTCTACATTAATTTTGCGCAAGTCTCTCTTTTATAAGCCGCATTTTATTATAAGTCGCAGTTTTTAAACACTTGTTTTATGTGATAAGCCGCGGCTTGCAAAGGCGAAAAAGGGTAATTTATGCAGAAAATATTTAAAAAAGCTCTTTGTGCAATAATTTGTTTTTATGCCACTAGAAAGAAACTGTGAGAGCATTCTATTATAAGCCGCAGTTTTCAAACACTTGTTTTGTGTGATAAGCCGCGGCTTGCAAAGGGAAAACAGGGTAATTTATTCAGTAAATATTTAAGAAAGCTGTTTTTGCAAGAATTTGTGTTTGTGCCACTGGTAGAAAGAAACTCTGAGAGCATTCTATTATAAGCCGCAGTTTTTAAACACTTGTTTTGTGTGATAAGCCGCGGCTCTTGAGTTTCTCTCGATTTCTACATTAATTTTGCGCAAGTCTCTCTTTGATAAGCCGCATTCTATTATAAGCCGCAGTTTTTAAAAACTTGTTTTGGGTGATAAGCCGCGGCTTGCAAAGGCAAAACAGGGTAATTTATTCAGTAAATATTTAAGAAAGCTGTTTGTGCAAGAATTTGTTTTTGTGCCACTGGTAGAAAGAAACTGTGAGAGCATTCTATTATAAGCCGCAGTTTTTAAACACTGGTTTTGTGTGATAAGCCGCGGCTCTTTAGTTTCTCTACATTTCTACATTCATTTTGCGCAAATGTCCCTTTGATAAGCCGCATTCTATTATAAGCCGCAGTTTTGAAACACTTGTTTTGTGTGATAAGCCGCGGCTCTTGAATTTCTCTACATTTCTACATTTATTTTGCGCAAGTGTCGTTTTGATAAGCCGCATTCTATTATAAGCCGCAGTTTTTAAACACTTGTTTTGTGCGATAAGCCGCGGTTCTTGAGTTTCTTTACATTTCTACATTTATTTTGCGCAAATGTCTCTTTGATAAGCCGCATTCTATTATAAGCCGCATTCTATTATAAGCCGCAGTTCTTAAACACTTGTTTTGTGTGATAAGCCGCGGCTTGCAATTGAAAAACAGGTTTGTAATGTATTCAGTAAATATTCAAGAAAGCTGTTTGTGCAAGAATTTGTTTTTGTGCCACTGGTAGAAAGAAACTGCGAGAGTAATCATCCGAAGGGATTTGACCGGGGGTCAGAAGGTAATAAACCGCTTTCGAAAAGTCATTTCCGTCGCGCCCTTGCATCTTTAACAGTCATCCCTCTTCTTATGTTTACATTGCCATTGACACTCCCACGAAACTATTACCATCCGGGATTATTTGTCCGCCTCGCCTGGCAGAAAATCCCCGAAAACTTTTCCTTTTAATTCTTCACCGTTGTGATTCGATTTGAGCGCGGCTCCGACCCTCCTCCGCCTCGTCTGACAGGTCTCATATCTTGACGAGACGCCGATTTCCCATTACGCCTCGCGATACTAATCTGGGACGGGGCGAATCGCCTGCCACCTGACATTTCCAAATCGTTTTATTGTTGCGCCTCCGAGTCGATAATCGAAACCAGAAACGGTATCTGATAGCGAACGCCTTGACAAATATTTCTCTTCCCGTCGAGAAATAATACAAAAGATTATCTATCTGTACGAATATAGGATGGTTGAGATAGTTACTACGTGGTTATTCATACTTACATTGAATTGAAAAATTCACTATGTTTTTACCACAAGTGTTAAAAAATGTTTTTACCACTAGTGGTAAAAACAGTGAATTTTTTAATTCAATGTAAGTATGAATTACCACGTAGTTACTACGTGGTAATTCATACTTACATTGAATTGAAAAAATCACTATGTTTTTAGCACTTGTGGTAAAAACATATTTTAATACTAGTGGTAAAAACATAGTGAATTTTTCAATTCAACGTAAGTATGAATTACCACGTAGAGTTACTACGTGGTAATTCATATTTACGTTGAATTGAAAAATTAACTGTTTTTAGTACTTGTGGTAAAAACATATTTCAACACTAGTGGTAAAAACATAGTGAATTTTTCAATTCAATCTGTAAAATTAATATTAACATAGAATAGTCTCTAAAGTTTATTTCGTAAATAATCTGTGTATGTTTCATGGACGTATGATCGCTTCATCTTCAAATAAAAGTAAAATTGATTTTCCCGTCTGCTGAATTAGTAGAAAAATTAGTTTATAATATTTAAAGCTATAACTAGTTCAAACTTTGGGGTTTTAAGTAATCTAGATGATTTTTCGGAATTTTATGTGGATCAATCTTTAATTGAACCAAATACAAATATTATAAATAGGACACTAGGGACTTGACTTGGGACTATTGAAAATACATTCGCATATTATAATATAGCATAATACATTTGCATTAGCTTGGAAACTAGTGTTCAAGCTAATGTAAGTGTATTCCAATTTATAATTCAAGAAAGCAAAGCTGCACTGATCTCGAAACGCGTCTGCGGAAATCTTTACAATTCATTTAAATACAAAGAAATGATCTTGAAAACAATTGTATTTGTCTAGTACTCGTTTAGTGACATGAAAATGGACTGGGACTAGTAATAACATGCAAATTTCTGTTGTATAACTTAATATTCTGCGCAATGTTAAAGCTGCACTAGTGACAGATGGATCTCGAAACGCGTCTGGAGATGGCTATACACTTAATTTAAATACAAAGAAATGTTCTTAAATCTTAATGTAATTTTATTCCAATTTATAATTCAAAAAAGCAAAGCTGCACTGATCTCGAAACGCGTCTGCTGAAGTCTTTACAATTATTTTAAATACAAAGAAATGATCTTGAAAACAATGTTATTTGTCTACTACTCGTTTAGTGACATAAAAATGAACTGAGACTAGTAATAACATGCAAATTTCTGTTGTATAACTTAATATCCTGCGTAATGTTAAAGCTGCACTGATGACAGATGGATCTCGAAACGCGTCTGCAGATGGCTATGCACTTAATTTAAATACAAAGAAATGGTCTAAAATCTTAATGTAAGTGTATTCCAATTTATAATTCATAAAAGCAAAGCTGCACTGATCTCGAAACGCGTCTCCAAATGGTTATACACTTAATTTAAATACAAAGAAATGGTCTAAAATCTTAATGTAAGTGTATTCCAATTTATAATTCATAAAAGCAAAGCTGCACTGATCTCGAAACGCGTCTGCGGAAATCTTTACAATTCATTTAAATACAAAGAAATGATCTTGAAAACAATTGTATTTGTCTAGTACTCGTTTAGTGACATGAAAATGGACTGGGACTAGTAATAACATGCAAATTTCTGTTGTATAACTTAATATTCTGCGCAATGTTAAAGCTGCACTAGTGACAGATGAATCTCGAAACGCGTCTGGAGATGGCTATACACTTAATTTAAATACAAAGAAATGTTCTTAAATCTTAATGTAATTTTATTCCAATTTATAATTCAAAAAAGCAAAGCTGCACTGATCTCGAAACGCGTCTGCAGAAGTCTTTACAATTATTTTAAATACAAAGAAATGATCTTGAAAACAATGTTATTTGTCTACTACTCGTTTAGTGACATAAAAATGAACTGAGACTAGTAATAACATGCAAATTTCTGTTGTATAACTTAATATCCTGCGTAATGTTAAAGCTGCACTGATGACAGATGGATCTCGAAACGCGTCTGCAGATGGCTATGCACTTAATTTAAATACAAAGAAATGGTCTAAAATCTTAATGTAAGTGTATTCCAATTTATAATTCATAAAAGCAAAGCTGCACTGATCTCGAAACGCGTCTCCAAATGGTTATACACTTAATTTAAATACAAAGAAATGGTCTAAAATCTTAATGTAAGTGTATTCTTATTTATAATTCAAAAAGCTAAGCTGCACTGATCTCGAAACGCGTCTCCAAATGGCTATACACTTAATTTAAATACAAATAAATGGTCTAAAATCTTAATGTAAGTGTATTCCAATTTATAATTCAAAAAAGCTAAGCTGCACTGATCTCGAAACGCGTCTCCAAATGGCTATACACTTAATTTAAATACAAAGAAATGGTCTCAAATCTTAATGTAAGTGTATTCCAAATCATAATTCAAAAAAGCAAAGCTGCACTGATCTCGAAACGCGTCTGCAGAAGTCTTTATAATTAATTTAAATACAGAGAAATGATCTTAAAAACAAAGTTATTTGTCTAGTACTCGTTTAGTGACATGGAAACGGACTGGGACTAGTAATAACATGCAAATGTCTGTTGTCTAACTCTATATCGTGCGTAATGTTAGTGAACGAAGTAGTTATTTCAACGTGAGATTTGTCATAGTCTTAATAAGACTTAATATATCTGCATGCCTACAGGACCATTAAGGCGTCAAGAGGGAGCATCTCAACATAAATTCAATTTTGAATTAGATTTTCTAGCTCAATTAATACCACAACTAGTAACACAGTTAAAGCTAGAACTACTCTAGACTTTGGAGTAACGAATAGTCCACATTTTAAAATAGAATTGTGTCTGTATCAATCTATAATTCAAGCAAACTGACATGTTTCAATTTGAAACTACCACGTCCCATAAAATTTAATTCTCAATTCCGATAGAAATTCAGCAAATTAGATGAATTTATTATTAAATGCAGTTAAGCATACTCAACACGTTAATTCGAGAATTGTTCTACGTTTTGAAACAAATCTGTCTTTGAGTGGCTTATATACGAAAGTAGTGTAGTTTTGTCGTTAATAGCAGTTAAAGCGATAGGATCACCCCAACCATTTTTTGACCAATTTGCAGATAGTCGAGTAGTTCATAAAAGTTATCCACCCTAGGCGTCGGAGTTCAGTGGCAGAGGTCATCGGCGATGGCCCGTGGTGTTAAACCTCCCGCCACTGTACGTCTTCTTTATGGGCATCTACACGGGGTAATCATCCCGGGGGTGGGCGCTACCCCAGTTGTCGCGATTTGTCTGATAACATGGGCGGGAACTGCCACACTTCACTTCTTTCTTACGTCTTTTATATGGCCATTCGGAGATATGTATCTGGAGCCGACTGCTCCGAAGTGAAAAAGGGATAACCGAGGCTTTGTTACACACATTCCGCTTTTTTCTCGCTGCGGACGATCGCATACATGGGAGTCTTTATTTTCCTGTTTTTTTTTTTTTTATTTCTCTTCCTCGCTTCATCCCGATTTTATTCCGTTCGACAATACGGTTCGTTTAGATCGTCATTTCGAGATTTCAAAATCTGAATAACCTCTTAAATTTAAATCTCTCTTCAGAGATTACCTTAACAGAAAGATATTTTATTTTCTGAATTTTAAATTATTAATTTATTTATTATTTGTTTTAAAGTCTCAATTTTAAATTATTTTATAAAAAAAAAATTGAGATTACTCTTAATCCTTGCATAACAAATCTATCTACCGTCTAGTTTATCCACAGTAAAAGCTCATTATTTAAGCCACCCAATATATAAAAAGGCTTTTCTAAGCTTTCAGGAAATTTAAAATTGGTTTGGCTACCTTAACTTCTTAAGATATCGCTGCAATTATAACAAGATGCCTTTTGGTTGTTGAATTTTTTTTAGTTTTTTAAAATCCCCTGACTTATTGTCAGCCGAATTGAATAATGTTTAATATTTTCGTAATCTGTATAAAATTGTGCGTGTTTTGATATGCAACATGTCAAAATCGGAAAGATGTCAAAAATCGCGATTTTATTAAAGCACTTCTGCGAAATCACGAAATTTGACATGTCGTGAATATTAACATATGATACATCAAAAGACGTGAAATTTTATATAGAACCAACAAATAATAATATTTTTCTGTTTTGGTGAAATCTAAGTCTGAAAAAACTGATAATGGTAAAAAATTATTTAGTTTTTCAAGATAATCAGACTAATTGTCAACTAAATTGCATAATGATGCATAATAGCTTAATCTGTGTAAAATTCTGCGTGTTTTGATATGCAATATGTAAAAATCGGAAAGATGTCGAAAATCGCGATATTATTAGGCCCATTCTTTGAAATCGCGAATTTTGACATGTAGTGGATATTAACATATAACACATCAAAAGATGCATAATTTTGTATAGAATCAACAAATAATAATCTTTTTCTCTGTTGGTGAAACGTAAGTCTGAAAAAAGTGAGAGGTTGAAAATTATTTTGTTTTTCAAGATAATCAGCCGTATCGTCCACCAAATTCCATAATGATGCATATTAGCTTAATCTGTGTAAAATTCTGCGTGTTTTGATATGCAACATGCAGAAATCAGAATAGTGTCGAAAATCGCGATTTTTGTAAAGCATCCATCCATCCCTTTTGAGAAAACGCGATTTTTAACATGTCGTGGATATTGATATATAATACATCAAAAGACGCGAAATTTTGTATAGAACCAACAAATAATAATCTTTTTTTGTTTTGGTGAAACGTAAGTCTGAAAAAAGCGATAATGTAAGAAAATTAATTTAGTTTTGCAAGATAATCAGACTTATTGTCAATTAAATTGCATAATAATGCATACTAGCTTAAACTTTATAAAATTCAGCGTGTTTTGATATACAATATGTAAAAATCGGAAAGATGTCGAAAATCCCGATTTTATTAAAGCCCATTCCTTGAAATCGCGAATTTTGACATGTCGTGGATATTAACATATAATACATCAAAAGACGCGAAATTTTATATAGAGCAAGCTACTGATAATCTTTTTATGTTTTCGTGAAACGTTAGTCTGAAAAGCGATAGAGGTTGAAAATTATTTAGTTTTTCAAGATAATCAGACTTTTTGTGGAATGAATTGCATAATGATGTACACTAGCTTAATCTATGTAAAATTCTGCGTGTTTTGATATGCCATATGCAAAAATCAGAATAGTGCCGAAAATCGCAATTTTTTTAAAGCCCCATGTTCGAAAACGCGATTTTTCAATCGTCGTGGATATTGCCATATAATACATCAAAAGACGAGTAATATTGAATAGAACCAACAAATAATAAACTTTTTCTGTTTTGGTGAAACGTAAGTCGAAAAAAAGCGATTGTGGTTGAAGATTGTTTAGTTTTTTTAAGATAATCAGACTTATTGCCAACCAAATTGCATACTAATATATATTAGCTTAATCTATGTAAAATTCTGCGTGTTTTGATATACAACATGTAAAAATCGAAGAGGTGTCGAAAATCGCGATTTTTTTAAAACCCCATCTTAGAAAACGCGATTTTTCACATGTCGTGGATATTGCCATATAATACATTAGAAGACGAGTAATTTTGAATAGAACCAACAAATAATAAACTTTTTCTGTTTTGGTGAAACGTAAGTCGCAAAAAAGCGATTGTGGTTGAAAATAGTTTAGTTTTTTAAGATAATCAGACTTATTGCCAACCAAATTGCATACTAATATATATTAGCTTAATCTATGTAAAATTCTGCGTGGTTTGATATATAACATGTAAAAATCGAAGAGGTGTCGAAAATCGCGATTTTTTTAAAACCCCATCTTAGAAAACGCGATTTTTCACATGTCGTCGATATTGACATATAATACATCAAAAGACGCGAAATTTTGTATAGAACCAACAAATAATAATCTTTTTCTGATTTAGTGAAACTTAAGTCCGAAAAAAGCGAGAAAGCTTGAATTAGTGCTTTATTTAGTTTTTCAAGATAATCAGACTTATTGTCAACCAAATTGCACAATGATATATATTAGCTTAATCTGTGTAAAATTCTGCGAATTTTGATATATAACATGCAAAAATCGGAGAGGTGTCGAAAATCGTGATTTTTTTAAGTCCCATCTTCGAAAACGCGACTTTTTGCATGTCGTGGATATTGACATATAACACATCAAAAGCAGAAAACGCTGAATATACAATCTGTTTTTCCATCTAAGGCTGCACACTCTATAAGCCGCTGTTTTCCCATTTGAGGCAGCACTCGCTACAAGCCGCGGCTTAGTCGTAATATTATTGATTCGTAAATAGGAATATCTTTAATATTATCAGCTCTGATTTAGTTTTTATCTCAATTTAGGAATATATGGAAATCCAAACATCAAAATATACCTTTTCATAGTTGAATTTTTTTTGTGCGCATGAGTCAATTTCCGCCATGTTTTTCGGGCACTTTTAGACGTATAACCAGTGAATATGACAAAATGTGCCCGAAACTTTCATATTCCCGCCTTTTAAACTAAAATAAGCTTAACAATATCCGGTATGCAGATGACACCATACTTATTGCCGAAACAATAGAAGATTACAGATAAGATATAGATAGAAGATTACTTATAACAATAGAAGATTTGGTGGATCAAATAGTAACGAGCAGCGAGGAGAGCGGACTTACCTTAAATATCAAAAAGACCAAATTTATGACCGTTGTGAAACAACCGGAAAGCCTATGGATCAATGGTAAATTAGTAGAAAAAGTCAGTAAATACAAATACTTAGGAACAACTATCAATGAAAATAATGAGTACATTGAAGAAATCAAAACAAGAATTGGACAAGCCAGAACCATATTTAACAGAATGAGAAATGTGCTATGCAATATAGATCTTAATTTACTACTTAAAATCTGAATATTGAGGTGTTACGTTTTCTCAGTGTTGCTATATGGGAAGGAATCCCGGACGTTAAAGAAAGATATAAGTGATCGACTGGATGCATTTGAGATGTGGTCATATAGAAGGATCTTAAGAATAATTTTGGTAGACGTGGCAACAAATGAGGAGGTACTGGTAAGAATGTGAAAGGAAAGGGAATTATTGAACACAATTAAAATACGGAAGCTGCAGTATCTGGGTCACGTGATGAGGGGAGAGAAATATGTATTGTTCCAGAACATTTTAGAAAGAAAGATACAGGTAAAAAGAAGCAGAGGTAGAAGACGCATTTCCTGGTTAAATAACCTAAGAAAATGGTACAACTATAGTTCCGTTGAGTTCATGAGAGCTACTAAGAGGAGATGGCACTTGAAGAAGAAGAATAATTCTGAGACACAAAAATTTGTTTAACACATAAAATTTGTTCTCCCTTCATTTTCGATTTAAAATGCGGAAAAATGGGGCTGCCTCCCGACGTGGTTAAGTAATGCTAGTTGCCCGCGGGCAAGACTAAAGAACCAACAACTGCTAGCTTTCCAAGCCAAACTATCAAATTATTTTCTACTATCATACTCTTCCATCTGGCTTAATTAATAGAAGAGACATACACAAAGCCACTTGGCAGTCAAATGAAGGAAGAACCAAAAAAATCAGATCGACCACATCATGATGGAAAAAAAACACTCCGCAGACATCCTCAACACCAGAAGCTACTGGGGAAGGAAACCCTAGTCGAACCACTCACTAGTCAAGGTAGTCCTAAGATGTAAATGGCCGAGGAATACAAACACAGTTACAAATCTTCTTTTTCTTTTAGCTCCTCAGCCCAGGATAGCCTTTGTCTTCCTTAACTGTCTCCTTCCAATTTTATCTGTCTTCTGCCATTTCTGCCATCCAATTTCAAACTTTCAAGACTTTTATGTCTTCTACTATCTTACCCTTCTATCTGGCTTAATTAATAGAAGAGACAAAGTCACCTGGCAGTTAAATGTCGGAAGAACCAAAAAATCAGATCAGTGTTGAGGATGTCAGCGGAGTGTTTGTTTTCTATCATGATGTGGTCCATGTTAGAAAAGAAACACTCCGCAGACATCCTCAACACCAGAAGCTACTGGGGAAGAACACCATAGTCGGACCACTCAATAGTCAAGGTAGTCCTATGATGTAAATGGCTGAGGAATACAGATACAGTTACAAATCTTCTTCTTCTTTTAGCTCCTCAGCCCAGGATAGACTTTGGCTTCCTTAACTGTCTCCTTCCAGTTTTATCTGTCTTCTGCCATTTGTGCCATCCAATTTCAAACTTTCAAGACTTTTATGTCTTCTACTATCTTACCCTTCCATCTGGCTTACTTAATAGAAGAGACAGAGTCACCTGGCAGTCAAATGTCGGAAGAACCAAAAAATCAGATCAGTGTTGAGGATGTCTGCGGAGTGTTTCTTTTCTATCATGATGTGGTCCATGATAGAAAAGAAACACTCCGCAGACATCCTCAACACCAGCAAGCTACTGGGGAAGGAAACCCTAGTCGGACCACTCACTAGTCAAGGTAGTCCTAAGATGTAAATGGACGAGGAATACAGACACAGTTACAAATCTTTTTTATTTTTTAGCTCCTCTGCCCAGGATAGGTTTTGGCTTCCTTAACTGTCTTCTTCCAATTTTATCTGTCTTCTGCCATTTCTGCCATCCAAGTTCGAACTTTTAAGACTTTTATATCTTCTTCTTGATAGATATGATACGGATGAGAAAGGAAAGAGCAAATAAATAAATATTTCAGGCAAAACATCATTGCACGCGAGGAAGAGGAAGACCCAGAGCCCCCTTCTCCTTTTAGCTCTTCAGCTCAGGATAGGCTTTGGCTTCCTTAACTGTCTCTTTCCAATTTTATCTGTCTTCTGCCATTTCTGCCATCCAATTTCGAACTTTTAAGCCTTTTATGTCTTCTTCTACGGATGAGATGATCCTTCTGATACGGATGAGAAAGGAAATATATCTTATCTTTCCATCTGGCTCGGGGTCTTCCTTTTCCTCTCGTGTTATGAAGTTTTGCCTGAAATATTAACATATGGGCTCTTTCCTTTCTCATCCAAATCATGTGTCCGGTTCATCTGCTCCTTTGTGCTTTTATATGTCTGGCATTATCCTTTCCGTTTATTAGTTCTTGTAGCTTGTGGTCGATTTTTCTGCTTATTCCCTCTTCTTCTCGTATTGGTCAACAAGTTGCAAATACAAGAACTAAATATAACACCAGACAGTTACAATCCCAAGAAACTAGAACTAGATTCCAAACAAAGATCAGAACAACTGCTAGTTGAAGACGACGGAACAACATCAAACGCACTAAAAGCACTAGTAGAACGAATAAATGCCATAGTCATAAAAACAGCGGAAACGATACTGCACAGTTATGACATTAAAGAGTAAAGAATGAATAATAATGATTTGACAAAGAATGCGAAGAAGCGGTACAGGACAGGAAAATGGCAAGAGTAAAAGCAGGACAGAGGAATACAAGAGGAAACCAAAACAATTATAACACCAGAAAGACAGAAGCCTACAGAACTATTAGGCGTAAGAAGAGAGACCATATCAACACAGAAGTGGAAAAACTATAAGCACATAATTCAAACGGAAATGTGAGAAAATTCTGAAAAATGGCAAAAACAGACGAAAAGGAATCAATGAAGATAAACAATGAAGAAGGCATTCTACACATTAATAACAACGTCATTGCAGAGAGATGGAAGAACCTTTCCCAAACACTGTTAAATCAACCACCAACAGAATTAGATACACGAGCAAACCGATACGGAGCAGAACCAGAAGTAGTCACGCCATCGTATGAAGAAGTATAGACAGCATACACAAATAAAACATTGGAAAGTCACCTGGCGTAGACAACATCCCAATTTCAATATCCAGAAAAACTCTGGAAGAGACTACATAACATGGTAGTAAAAGTGGAAGAAGAACAACTACCACCCAGTTAGGAAATGGAGGTAATTATACCGATACATAAAAAAGGACCACAAGGACCAAAGACCGAGTGCGCAAATTACCAGGGCACAAGCCTATTAAACTCTTCCTACAAGGTTCTACAATTCGCCCACTGATGGAAAAAAGGCTGCTCTAAGCTTTCAGGAAATTAAAAATTAATTTGGCTTCCTTAATTTATTATTAAGATATCGCTTTATACACTACAAGGTGTTTTTTGGTGGTTGGATTTTTTTGCTAGTTTTTTCAGATCTCCTGACTTATTATCAATTGAATTGTATAATGTTTAATGTTTTCGAAATCTGTATAAAATTATGCGTGTTGCGATATGCAACATGCAGAAATCAGAATCAGAATCAGGTGTCGAAAATCGCGATTTTATTAAAGCAAAAAAATCTCCTTCGAAATCGCGAATTTTGACATTTCAAAGATATTGACATATAATACATCAAAAGAAGCGTAATTTTGAAAAGAACCAAGAAATAATAATCTTTTTCTAATTTGGTGAAACGTAAGTCTGAAAAAAGCGAGATTGGTTGAAAATTATTTAGTTTTTTAAGATAATCAGACATATTGTCATCCAAATTGCATAATGATATATATTAGCGTAATCTACGTAAAATTATGCGTGTTTTGATATATAACATGTAAAAATCGAAAGGTGTCGAAAATCGCGATTTTTTTAAAGCCCCATCTTAAAAAACGCGATTTTTCATATGTCCTGGATATTGACATATAATACATAAAAAGATGCGTAATTTTGTATAGAACCAACAAATAATAATCTTTTTCCGTTTTGGTGAAACGTAAGTCTGAAAAAAGCGATAGTGGTTGAAAATTATTTAGTTTTTTAAGATAATCAGACTTATTGTCAACCAAATTGTATAATGATATATATTAGCTTAATCTATGTAAAATTCTGCATGTTTTGATATATAACTTGTAAAAATCGAAAGGTGTCGAAAATTGAGATTTTTTTAAAGCCCCATCTTCGAAAATGCGATTTTTCGTATGTCGTGGATATTGACATATAATACATCAAAAGATGCGTAATTTTGAATAGAACCAACAAATAATAATCTTTTTCTGATTTGGTGAAACGTAAGTATGAAAAAAGCGATAGTGGTTAAAAATTATTTAGTTTTTTAAGATAATCAGACTTATTGTCAACCAAATTGCATAATGATATATATTAGCTTAATCTACGTAAAATTCTGCGTGTTTTGATATATAACATGTAAAAATCGGAGAGGTGTCGAAAATCGCGATTTTTTCAAAGCCCCAGCTTCGAAAACGCGATTTTTCACATGTCGTGGATATTGACATATAATACATCAAAAGACGCGTAATTTTGTATAGAACCAACAAATAATAATCGTTTTCTGATTTGGTGAAACGTAAGTATGAAAAAAGCGATAGCGGTTAAAAATTATTTAGTTTTTTAAGATAATCAGACTTATTGTCAACCAAATTGCATAATGATATATATTAGCTTAATCTATGTAAAATTCTGCGTGTTTTGATATATAACATGTAAAAATCGGAGAGGTGTCGAAAATCGCGATTTTTTCAAAGCCCCAGCTTCGAAAACGCGATTTTTCACATGTCGTGGATATTGACATATAATACATCAAAAGACGCGTAATTTTGTATAGAACCAACAAATAATAATCGTTTTCTGATTTGGTGAAACGTAAGTATGAAAAAAGCGATAGCGGTTAAAAATTATTTAGTTTTTTAAGATAATCAGACTTATTGTCAACCAAATTGCATAATGATATATATTAGCTTAATCTATGTAAAATTCTGCGTGTTTTGATATATAACTTGTAAAAATCGAAAGGTGTCGAAAATTGAGATTTTTTTAAGGCCCCAGCTTGGAAATCGCGATTTTTCACATGTCGTGGATATAGACATATAATACATCAAAAGACGCGAAATTTTATATAGAACCAACAAATAATAATCTTTTTCTGTTTTGGTAAAACGTAAGTCTGAAAAAAAGCGAAAATGGTTGGAAATGCTTTTGTTTTTCAAGATAATCAGAGTTATTGTCAACTAAATTTCATAATGATGCAAATTAACTTAATCTTATTGTGGTTATTTATAAATCTATTTCAAAACAAACAAAAAAGATAACAAGTTATATAACAAATATCTTAATGATTACATCTTATAAACGTCAACAGAACAAAAAAACTTAAAACCGTTAATATTCTTAAAAGCAGTTCTACCAACTTAATCTCAGAATAAAACTTAGGCAACACTTCAACACCTTCCCTTATTCTTTGATTCAATAAAATAGTCCAAAATCCTGACATATTGTCTGTAATCTAGGGCCAAGAAGAGGCTTCGTCATTACATCCGCGAGCTGATTACTGGTTGCGATGTGAACAGCTTGAACTTCACTTTCGAGTACCTTTTCTCTAATAAAAAAGTACTTGATCTTTATATGCTTTGTTCGACGATGAAATTCTGGATTCTGTGCCAGTCTGACGGTAGCCAGATTGTCAACATGGGATCCTTCCCATTCTATCAAAGAGTCGCTTAATCCAAATCACCTCTTTAACTGCATCGTTGGCGGCAATCAGCTCCGCCTCTGTGGTGGATGTGGCATTCCTTGCCTTTGACTCAGCCAAGAAATAGCTCCTCTTGCATGGGTGATCCCTACTCCTGATGTTGACTCCCCATTTTATTATATCTTCCAAAATCTGCGTCACTGTAGCCTTCAAAGTTTCTGTTACTGGTTGGTTTATATACTATACCAAGCTCTGTACCTGAGAACTCTCTTCAGCCTACCTATATCCTCCATACTTGGAGAGTCCAAAGATCTAGAAAGGAAACTCACGCTGAAAGCAAGATCAGGTCTCGTTCCCACCATTAGGTACATTAAAGCTCCGACCGCTTATCTGTAAGGAAAGTCTGTTCTTTTCTCACTTTCCTTAATTTGTTTACTGGTCTCGGACTCCTTCGTCATTGGAGTAGACACTGGCTTACAATCTTGAAAGCCAAACCTCTCTAGTATTTTCTTGGCGTAAGCTTGCTGATAAATCTTGACTGATCCGTCCTCTGATCGTTCAATCTCGAGACCAAGAAAATATGATGCTTTCTTAGCGGTGACTTTGAATTCTCCCCCCAACTCCTTTATAAAGTGATCAGCTTCTTGCGGATGAGAACTCATCACCAGACCATCATCTACGTACAGGGCTATAATTAATTTTGTATCTCCCTTTTGTCTGATGTGTAAACAGGGATCTGCTTCGCTCATCTTAAAACCTGCCTGCTCTAGGAATGTGCTGAAACGTTTAGACCAACACCTTGGAGCTAGACGTAGTCCGTAGATACTGCGATTCAGCCTACACACTCTATCTGAATTGTCTTTGTACCCTTCAGGTTGCTGCATAAATATTGTTTCATTTAGTTCACCATACAAGAAGGCTGTCGACACATCAAACTGAAGTAGGTACTTATTTTCTTGAGCAGCAATACCGAGCATTGCACGGATAGTACTCAGTTTTGCAACTGGACTAAAGGTTTCAAAGTAGTCAACTCCTTGTCTCTGGCTAAAATCTGAACAGATATTAAACAGTTGGTGCTTTGATGTAGCTTCATATAGAACTTTTAATGCTTCATAGGCAGTTTCTTGGTCCATAATCTTCTGATAAACTGTGTCTGTTACAGCACTGGTAATCATGGTTTTTGCATAGCTGTTAGCCTTACGAAAAAGATCACTTTGTTCCTTATGTTTCTTGACTTCATATTCCGTAGCTGAGCGTGCCAATGAATCTGATTTTCTTAGCTGTCCATCGATTCCTTCCAGAGCACCTTCATGATAATCAAGAAAATCCCTGATCTTTCTTTTCCACATAGGCCAATCAGCCTCGCTACTCAATGGCCTTATATGCTTTGAAAAGTCCATCGTCTTTATTTCCAAACATAAATTAAACATTATTTAACTGTTAATTATTTAACTGTGATATTTTGAAAAATGTAATTTCACCGATTTCTTTGGATATCCCTTTGTATTTTTTTGCACAAGCGATTAAATTTAAAGAAAGTTTTCGCAAATTATTCACAAAAAAGAAAAACGCTTAGCGCCTAGCTATGTGTTAATGTATTAATTAGAGATAGAATATTGTTGGTGTGCGGTAAATTGCAAAAATCTATAAACGCTCTAAATCTATAATTTCCGGCTGGTTTCTGTGCTGGTCGAGATCATTGGTTTTGCATGTTCGTACGGGTAGAAAAGCAATATATTCCGCAGTTGTCTAATAGTGGCTTAAGTGCGTAAGCTTGTAAAGCAAGGCAAAAAAAAAGGGAGCACACCGTTCGTAATTTCAGTCGAAATGATAAATTCTCGAGGAATCCCCAATCGCATTTATTTAAAATACCATTTTCCGGTCACTTTCGCACCCTCTCCGCCCGTTGGAAGTGTAATTTAAAAAAGTCTCTGGCCCTGTGCGTGTGTCATCTCCACCACGCGTCCCTCAAAACAAGCTTCAAGGGGACGCATTTCTTCGCTCATTGCAGTCGCATTCTTCGCCCTTGTTATATGTGAAACCGAACCCTGCTCCGTCGTTTTTTTAATTTCTTTCCTGTCAGTGAAGCTTACTCCATTAGAGCCCCGGCTTCAATTTTTTCTTGTCTCATTTCAGTTAATTGTTTCGATACATTTCCTTCGGCGTTGTCATCTCGGTGTCACCAACAAAAATATCGCCGGAGACTTATTGGAACGGAAAGTTTTATATAGGGAAATTTTTTTTCCGGAGAGACAATAAAACAGGATGAAAGAAGGTAATGGATCTGCAGAACGTAATGGCTTTAGAGCGGCAACCCTCAAATGAGTTCAAGTTTTCAAATAAAAGAGACTCGTGATCCCAATCAGCATTCACAATGAGGCGCAGCAAAAGAAATAAAATGTCTTAAAATAATTGTCATCCACCCGGGGACCATTGAATTAATCGCTCAAAATCTTTTCCTACGCGCAATATTTCCCGATTAAATTGATAACGGGATTAAGCGCCGTGCACGACAGCCAATGGACCGGATGAACTAGCGATTGCATATTTCGCTGAGGAAAAGGCCCCGGGAAAATGCTCCCCTAATCAGAGACATCTTGTCTCCGGCTATTAACTTATATAGCGGTATCAATTCCGGCTCTAGTACTTGCTGATCCCCCGCGAGACGCTTTCCCAACGCGGACGACGTTCCTTTTTCTTTAATTTTATCGCTCCGCGCCACCGAATTAACTCTCCTACAGATAACTTCGATTTTAAATGGATCCACCGACGATTCGATAAAATTTTTATCACCATCGCAAATTTAATCCGCACACAGCAAAATTAAATTACCATGTTTTTCTATTACAAGCCGCGGCTTATTACTAGAGACAAATCAAGAGTCTAGTCTTGCCTGTTCAGTCCAGTCTTGTCTGTCTATTCAAAGCACTTTTATTTAAATCCGACTTGTAAAATGCGCCAAGAATGTCGACATTATAAAACATATTTACAAATAAAAATATTTAACAAACTTTATGGACAATTATTTATATTTTATTACAGCATTATCAATCCATCTACTCGACACGAATTATGCAGACCAATATTTAAACACGAATTTATGTCTCCATTGATCTCAATAATAACATTCCGCGAGCTCACAAGGAGATATTAACCGGCACACGAAGAAAGTGAAAACTTAATACGCGTTCCCTCCACCAACTGCATTTAGTCTCGCGTCTCTCCCGTTCCAGATAATCATCTCGTTTTTATAGCCGGCGTCGTTTAAAAGCGGGACCTCGCGTTGCGGGGGTGCGTGCATGTGTAGACTTCTACCCCGTCCCGAGGGAACTCCAAATGAGACTATGTTCTGAAGAAATGTACGGCGGCAAAATTGGGAACCGAACGCCTGATAAGAGGGTATTGGATGAAAGTAAAAGGTATTTCTAATGTGTTTGTATGTATGCGAGCGATATTAAGCGGGGGTCACATGTTGGTATCGCAATCACAAGGTTGAAGGAATACAATTTATTACACAATTAAAGAAAAAATATTGGTATACGCACAAGATAAGGGTAGAATGAAAGTAATGGTTTCTGCTAGCGTTTCTTAAAGTTTTAAAGTCGATTTCCATATGCGCGACACTCAGCTACGCGACGTCGTGCGACATCGCCTGTCAAATAATAATTACATTGTTTTAAATGGGCACGTCGCGTAGCTGTCACATAGCCATAGTGAGAACGTGTCTATTTAAAACAATGTAATTATTATTTGACAGGCGATGTCGCGTGACGTCGCGTAGCTGAGTGTCGCGCATATGAGAAACGGCTATAAAACGGGCGAGCCAAAATTTTGTTGGAGTTTAGAAAACTAAATGAAAAATGATTTTTCAAAATTGATCTTTTCTTTTGCCAAAAATGTTAATATTTTTCAAAAATTCCTACGACTAACATTTTGACAGCTATTTAACCCCTTCACATACAATGACGTCTCTAAGACGTCATGTATATCTGATAAGATCACATGTATATGGACACGCCAACGCGCATTTTATTCGTGTGTCAAGGGGTTAAAGACATATCTTTTATTTTGTTAGACACAGAAAAACTTGAAGTTTTTTGAAGCTTGATAACAAAATTTGCAACGTGTTGATTTCAAATTTTCTTTCAGAATCTTGAAAAGTGATCTTTTATGTAGCCAGAAGTTTTAAAATTTTTGAAAAATTTCTGCGGGTAGTACTTTGACAGCGGTTTAAAAAGAAGTCAATTGTGTTATTAGACATCGAAGAGCCTGAAGTTTAAAGGTCGATAACGAAATTTTCAATGTGTCGATTGCAAAATTTCTTTCGGAATTTTGAAAATTTATCTTTTATTTTTCCAAAAATGTTAATGTTTTAAAAAAATTCCTACGGCTGACATTTTGAAAGCTAATTGAAGACATATCTTTTGTTTTATTAGACACAGAACGAACCCTCACTCTGGAAGTCACCTTGACAGATCTAAAAAATTTTTGACTGAACACTCAATATCTCGAGTTACAATAAGGCTATCGTTCTAAACGAAATTAAACTAGATTTTGGATTTAGGAAACTAACTTTTCCACTCAACACTGTTTTTGCTACTTGTGCTAGTTTGGACGTTACAGCATGTTGAAATTTAATAAATTTATTTAGAATTTAACCGAATTAAAACTTGACTACAATAAGGCTATCGACCCAAAGTTTCCAGATTTAGTTTATAGACAATTTTAAGATTGCAAACTGCTTTTAAGTTCGATTGTATTACTATTAGTTTACGAGTAATATCGAAATAAACTTTAAAGAGAAATTTAGACAAAGATTGGGCAGAGCTTAAATAGAAATATCTCTGGTTGCAATAAAGCTATTGACCCAAAGTTTATAGATTTATTTCACAGACATTTATAAGTATGCAAACTGGGTTTAAGTTCGTTTAAATTGCTATTAGTTTGCGAGTTATGACCAGTTAAACTTTTGCTGAATTTGTGAAAATTAGTCAAAGATTGGGCAAAGTTTAAATGGAAATATCTCTGGCTGCAATACGGCTATTGACCTAAAGTTTCTAGATTTAGTTTACAGACATTTCTGATAATGCAAACTGGGTTTAAGTTCGTTTAAATAGCTATTAGTTTGCGAGTTATGACCAGCTAAACTTTTTGCTGAATTTGTGAAATTTAGTCAAAGATTGGGCAAAGTTTAAATGGAAATATCTCTGGCTGCAAGAAAGCTATTGACCTAAAGTTTCTAGATTTAGTTTATAGACATTTCTAAGTTTGCAAACTGGTTTTATTTTCGTTTAAATTGCAATTAGTTTGCGAGTTATGACCAGTTAAACTTTTTGCCGAATTTGTGAAATTTAGTAAAAGATTGGGCAAAGTTTAAATGGAAATGTCTCTGGTTGCAATAAGGCTATTGACCTAAAGTTTCTAGGTTTAGTTTATAGACATTTCTAAATTTGCAAACTGGCTTTAAGTTCGTTCAAATTGCAATTAGTTTGCGAGTTATGACCAGCTAAACTTTTTGCAGAATTTGTAAAATTTAGTCAAAGATTGGGCAAAGTTTAAATGGAAATATTTTTGGCTGCAATAAGGCTATTGACCTAAAGTTTCTAGATTTAGTTTATAGACATTTCGAAGTTTGCAAGCTGCCTTTAAGTTAGTCGTTTAAATTGATATTAGTTTGCGAATTATGAACTTTTTGCTGAATTTTTTAAATTTAGTCAAATATTGGGCAAAGTTTAAATGGAAATATCTTTGGCAGCAATAAGGCTATTGACCTAATGTTTCTAGATTTAGTATATCGATATTTTTAAGTTTGCGAACTGGGTTTAAGTTTGTTTAAATAGCAATTAGTTTGCGAGTTATGACCAGTTAAACTTCTTCCAGAATTTGTGAAATTTAGTCAAAGATTGGGCAAAGTTTAAATGGAAATATCTCTGGTTGCAATAAAGCTATTGACCTAAAGTTTCCATATTTAGTTTATAGACATATCTAGGTATGCACACTGGGTTTAAGTTCGTGTAAATTGCTATTGGTTTGGGAGTTAAAGTTTTTGCTGAATTTGTGAAATTTAGGCAAAGATTGGGCAAAGTTTAAATGGAAATATCTCTGGCTGAAATAAGGCTATTGACCCAAAGTTTCTAGATTTAGTTTACAGACATTTCTAGGTATGCAAGCTGGGTTTAAGTTCGTTTAAATTGCTATTATTTTGCGAGTTCAATTTTTTGCCGAATTTGTGAAATTTAGTCAAAAGTTGGGCAAAGTTTAAATGGAAATATCTCTGGTTGCAATAAGGCTATTGACTTAAAGTTTCTAGATTTAGTTTACAGACATTTCTAGGTTTGCAAACTGGGTTCAAGTTCGTTTAAATTGCAATTATTTTGCGAGTTATGAACATTTAAACTTCTTGTTGAATTTGTGAAATTTAGTCAAAGATTGGGCAAAGTTTAAATGGAAATATCTGTGGCTGCAATAAGGCTATTGACTCAAAGTTTCTAGATATAATTTATAGACATTTCTAAGTATGCAAGCTGGCTTTAACTTCGTTTAAATTGCAATTAGCTTGCTAGTTATAACCAGTTATGCTTTTTGCTGAATTTGTGAAATTTAGTCAAAGTTTAAATGGAAATATCTCGGGTTGCAATAAAGCTATTGACCCAAATTTTCTAGATTTAGTTTATAGACGTTTCTAGGTTTGCAAACTGGGTTTAAATTCGTTTATATTGCAATTAGTTTGCGAGTTATGACCAATTAAACTTCTTGCTGAATTTGTGAAATTTAGTCAAAGATTGGGCAAAGTTTAAATCGAAATATCTCTGGTTGCAATAAGGCAATTGACCTACAGTTTATAGATTTATTTTATAGACATTTCTAAGTTTGCAAACTGAGTTTAAGTTCGTTTAAATTGCTATTAGTTTGCAAGTTATGCACTTCTTGCTGAATTTGTGAAAATTAATCAAATATTGGGCAAAGTTTAAATGGAAATATCTCTGGTTGCAATAAGGCTATTGACCTAAAGTTTCTAGATTTAGTTTACAGACATTTCTAAGTTTGCAAACTGTGTTTATGTTCGTTTAAATTGCAATTAGTTTGCGAGTTATGACCAGTTACACTTTTGGCTGAATTTGTGAAATTTAGTCAAAGATTGGGCAAAGTTTAAATGGAAATATCTCTGGCTGCAATAAGGCGATTGACCTAAAGTTACTAGATTTAGTTTACAGACGTTTCTAAGTTTGCAAACTGGGTTTAATTTCGTTTAAATTGCAATTAGTTTTCGAGTTATGACCAGTTAAAGTTTTTGCTGAATTTGTGAAATTTAGTCAAAGATTTAGGCAAAGTTTAAATGGAAATATCTCTGGCTGCAATAAGGCTATTGACCTAAAGTTTCTAGATTTAGTTTATAGACATCTTTTAGTTTGCAAACTTGGTCTAAATACGTTTAAATTGCTATTAGTCTGCGAGTTATGACCAGTTAAACATCTTCCTGAATTTGCGAAATTTAGTCAAATATTGGGCAAAGTTTAAATGGAAATATCTCTGGTTGCAATAAAGCTATTAAAATAAAGTTTCTAGATTTAGTTTACAGAAATTTCTAAGTATGCAAACTAGATTTAAATTCGTTTAAATTGCAATTAGTTTGCGAGTTATGACCAGTTAAACTTTTTGCTAAATTTGTGAAATTTAGTCAAAGATTAGGCAAAGTTTAAATGAAAATATCTCTGGTTGCAATAAGGCTATTGACTCAAAGTTTCTAGATTTAGTTTACAGACATTTCTAGGTATGCAAACTGGGTTTAAGTTTGTATAAATTGCTATCAGTTTGCGAGTTATGACCAGTTATGGCGAGTCATGATCCATAAAATATAATCCGTGTGTGCGGGATCTAACCGCCACAGAACTGTCAGATCAGATGGAGCGTGAGGTCCACGATCCGAGATAGGGCACCAGTCTAGAGAGACCCAAAGGTCTGTCGCCAAAAAGCAAAGGCCAAATGGTCAGTAACACCGTTACTATCACCAAGCCAGTAAGCCAAGGGAGATACGCTACCAAAACCGGCCCAGCTACGTCATCGCCGTCAAGGTGGTGAGGGTTGGTGTGATATCCAGAGACTACCCAAGAAATCCCCTGGGTAAGAAAGACATGTCTGCTCTGGAGCAGGCAATGGTGAAAAAGACAGTCGTATACTGGTCTCACGAAGTGCAGTTTGAAGGAATACACTTCAAACCGGGACTAGTCATTGTCGACTGTGCAAACGAATAGACGGCAAAATGGTTGATGGCGAGAGCGCCTATCCTAAGATATTAGGAAGGAGGAGCTCTGGTGGCGAAATTGGATGATGATATCCCCAAGCCACACGTCATTACAATGTTCCTCCCTAGGAGCGGGGACCAAACCCCGGGAGCCTCTATTAGCTACCTTAGGGCCCAAAAACAAAGGACTTTACCTCTTCGAATGGAAAGTCCTTGGGTGCCGGGTGGAAAGTGGAGGTCAACTTCATCATCATCATCATCAATGGCCATACAACCCTAAAGAAAGGTCTCGACCTTCTCCAACTGCTTTGGCCATTCATTCCTGTCTGTGGTCTACAACGTCCAGTTCGATGCTCCTACCTTTCGTGTGTCTTCGCTTACACCATTCTTCCAGCTTTGGCCTTCCTCGCCCTCTTGTGCCTATGGGTTCTGCTTTAAGGATCTTCTCAGGATTATTGTCATCATATCTGTTCACATGGCCTGTCCATCGCAATGTGCCGATCTTTATTGTATTTACTATTTTAGTTAGGAGGTCAACTCATAACGGTGGGAATTGACGAAGGGTCTACTAGAGCTAATAGCGGAGGCCAATCATAGCCTCATTATAGGTTCAGACAAATTAAAGTCCATGGGTGGAAGAAGGACGCCACAGGAAAAGCAGATGTAGAGGTAGTAGCGGCAGCCTCAGCGGTCCTTCCCTCGGAAGTTACGACCGCAACAACGGCCACTTTACTACCACCACGCCACTCCCTGTACTGTAGCCATAATGACCGAAGCCGAAAACGAGGAAGTCAGCCCGGATTACCGGGAGGACGACCTTGACCTCACACTCGTAGACATGAGCAGTTCTGCCATGTTTACGTAGGCAAAGGAAGATGTTGCTCTTGTAGAGACAGAGGAGGACTTTGGATGTAGAGAAGGGACAAACGCCGTCTCTTGTCACAAAACAAGAATGACCAGCAGGCGCACCAAAATAGCCCAACTGAACAGCCACCATGCCAAGGTAGCCTCGCCTGTGATGGCTAGGATGTTCAGTAAACAACACCTAGGGCTAGCGCTGCTGCAAGAACCCCGGAACTACGGACGTAAGATCAGAGGCCTCAGCAACAGGGAATGTAAGTTGGTATGGGAAAGCGGTGAGGTCTCTCCTAGAACTTGCATTATGGTAAGGAAGGGCATTAATTACTTATGTCTTTCTGAATTTTTAACGCGGGATTTAGTTCCGATCCAGGCCCTCATCAAGACCGAGGGGATCATCAAGACTGAGGGGATCATCAAGACCGAGGGGATCAACAAGACCGAGGGGATTTGGCCCTCATCAGGACCACCCCGCGAAGTGTTGATCGCATCAGCATACTTCCCTGGTGATGGTAACAACATACCACCCATGGAGGGACAAAAGCTGGTAGAACACTGTATTTGGAGAAGGCTGCCAAGTCATCTTGGGATGTGACGCGAACGCCCACAACGAGTTGTGGGGCATACTAGATGGGCCTTTTGTTTTGTTAGACACAGAAAAACTTGATGTTTTTTGAAGCTTGATAACAACATTTGTAACTTGTCGATGTCAAATTTTCTTTTAGGATTTTGAAAAGTGATCTTTCCGATTTCTAGAAATATTTCAATTTAAAAAAAATTGCTACGGGTAGTTCTTTGACAGCTGTTTAAAGATGAGGTAATTGTCTTATTAGACATCGAAGAGCCTGAAGTTTGAAGGGCGATTACAAAATTTGCAACGTATCGATTTCAAATTTTCTTTCAGAATTTTGCAAAATGATCTTTTGTTTTTCCAAAAATGTTCAAATTTTTCAAAAATTCCTAGGGTTAACATTTTAACAGCTGTTTAAAGACACATATTTTGTTTTGTTAGACACCGAATAATTTAAAGTTTGAAGCTCGATAATAAAATTTGCAACCTGGCGATTTCAAATTTTGTTTGAGAATTTTGAAAAGTGATCTTTTATTTTTCCAAAAATGTTAAAGTTTTTCAAAAATTTCTACAGCTGACATTTTGACAGCTGTTTAAAGACAGATATTTTGTTTTGTTAGACACAGAAGAAAGTTTTTTAAAGCTTGATAACAACATTTGTAACGTGTCGATTTCCAATTTTCTTTCAGAATTTTGAAAAGTGATCTTTTCTTTTTGAAAAAATGTTCATATTTTTTTTAAATTCCTGCGGTTAACATCTTAACAGCTGTTTAAAGACACATCTTTTGTTTTGTTAGGCCCCGAACAATTTAAAATCGATAACAAAATTTGCAACGTGTCAATTTCAAAATTCCTTTCAGAATTTTGAAAACTGATCTTTTCTTGTTCCAAAAATGTGCATATTTTTTATAAATTCTTACAGTTAACATATTGACAGCTGTTTAAAGACACATCTCTTGTGATCTTAGACAGCAAAGAACATAAAGTTTGAAGCTCGATAACAAAATTTGCAACGTGTCGATTGCAAATTTTCTTTCAGAATTTTGAAAATTGGTCCTTTCTGTTTCTAGAAATATTTAAAAATTCTAACGGATAGTATTTTGAGAGCCGTTTTGTTGGAATTATCCAAATATCAATTTGATTGTATTTTCATCAAAACAGTTCAGTTTCACGCCCCAAGCACAAATTAAAAATTTTCCAGTTTAACGCTGCGCTGGTTTAAACCAGATATCGGTTAGTTCTGTTGAATTCTAGTTTTTCCTTGACTTTACATGTCTCCATGCATTTGAATAAACTGGATTGTCGCCTGGATGCTGCTTCAATTAAATCGGTCTATTAATTCCTCTGTCACTTAATTAAAACGTGTATAAAGAATGGCCCAAAAAACGTCTTTCTTCGCTGCGGATAATTGGACGAGAGATAATTGAAACGTCGTTTATAAAGCCATCGATGCGTGTGTGTGTGGTATCTACGAAATTGAGTCCACCGGACTCCGTCTCCACTAATAGGTCAGTACGTGGGTTATATAATAATCATAGATAGGAGAGACGGCCGGACATTGATGAGGCGATTCACTGGACGAAGACTAATGACCGGGAATTATCTCCGACTCCTTCGCCCAGCTATTACTTTATATTTATTGACATATATTTATAACCACCATGCTTCACCTTGATCTATAATAAAAATCTCAATGGACGAAGACGAAGAGAAAACAGATTTTTGTTTACGCACTAAACTTAAGATATCTAAAGAATCTTGAGTATTATATCAAGTTATCTTAGGTATCTAAACTCAAGATACCTCGAAAAGTTTTAAGAATATTCTAATCCCGTTTAAAGCTTATAAAACAGGATTAAAGGATCTTTGAAGCCAAAAACGAATTTTTGGGGGAAAATTCCAACACTTTGGCAAAAATTTGGATTTCGTTTGGAACTCGCACGTTTATATACGTTGAGAAGTTTTAAGAATTTTCATATGCCGTTTACAACTTATGAAACATTTGAAGTACTGAAACTTCAAAGACCTTTTTATTCGCACTCGTTTAGACATAATAAGATTATAATCTACTAGTCCCACGAGCCAAGAAGTCTTCTACGAGCCCATTTCAAATCATGAAACGAAGTTTTGGGTAAAAATTCTAACAAAAATTGGGTTTCGTTTTCGCACTAAACACAAGATATCTTATTTGAAATGCCGTTTGAAAACTGAAGGGTTTGTAAATGTAGGACACTAATATCTTAAAAACCGGAGATGTTACAGATGTGAAAATTGGTGTTTAGTCGAATTTTGCGCATGCGTCGGACAGTTTGTTGACGGTTTTAGCCGATGTTGGAACAAACTTCTAGCTGACCTAAATTAACGCAAGAGAAGCCGCGAACTTAAATAAATATAACGAATAAATTGAGATTATTTATGGGAATATCATCACGTAATGTTGTGTAATACTCGCGACAGATATGTCTTTAGCTTGGACGTATCCATCGCGAAAAAAGCCAATACATAAATAAAACTATGCATAGATGATTAACGCGACCGTCGCTCCATTAATTACGAGCAGCACTTAACAGTATATCTTATGGATTCCCACGTAGCGCGATTATTATTTCTATTTATCACACGATCCGAATGGAACTAGTTTTGATTTACGATCGGTCGCGTTATTGATCGCCGCGTGACGATTATTGCGAACGGTTTGAGGACGCAACGGATCGCATGAGTTAATGGACGCGGAGGAATGGTATGGCTGCGAGGTTTAGTTAAACTAAATAGATAATTTACAGGAAATTGGAAAATGTCTCGAGATGTTATCGCAGCTGAAGAATGAGAACAAAACAACAAGGAAAGAATGTTTGATGGAGTAGAGCGAGTTTAGTTTATAAGAATATTACTTTTTGTTTGAATTGTTTCGAATAATTGAAAGATTCATTAATCACGAAGCTGTGGGAGTGTAAGTTTTGTCAAACACGGAGTAATTTCTTTAATAAAAATGAGACATTGTTTCGTGCTGTCAATGTTGAGGAATCGTGTTCGGTGGTGAATCCGAAATAATAAGGTAATATAAGTGGTAGGTGGTTGGGAAAAAAGGGCAAGGAGATAGTGATCAACAAGCCGGAGAGGAGTTTGTATTATCACTTACAATGAAACTTTTATGAAGACGTCGATTTATCAAATGACAGCCGGCGTGTAATAAACTGGCATATCTGAAATGTGACGGGCCCATTGATTTATCTCCGCTGCGGTGAAATATGTGCCGGATCGCGTCACGTCCACCCCCGAACCAGAGAAAGAGGCCTCGGCGCCACCCGCTCCCCCCTTAATCAAGATATATCCGACCTTGGAGCGACGTGAGATATTACTCCGGGAACATATCTTCCTTATAACCGTTATTTAGTATTTATACAGAGCGTTTATGTTATTGCAAGTTTATGGCACAGTTACTGGATATACTGCCGCCTCAAGATACACACACACACGATTTTAATATATCGCCGATATATCCGCAAACATCTTAGTTTTCTCGTATTTATGCACATGCTCGAGATAAAACTTGAATTTATTCCAAGGCGCGAGCGTAAATTCCATTACACTTTTCATTATATTATTTATTTAAAACCATTTTTAAAGCTAAAGATATTTCCACAGGCGATAAGCCGATATTTTACTCTTAATCGGTGCAGAAAATTAAAATTCAATATTATTTTATTTATCGCATAAATCAATAATCTGCAACATTCTCAAATTACCTTACAAACTGCTATCGTAAATTGAACAATGTTAAAAGATTAATCTTATTTAAATGAAGTTGCAGTTTTATATAGGCCAGGGGTGTCTAACCCGCGGCCCAAAACAATATCTAACAATTTTTTAAATGATAATTGAATATTGGGGTGAAACCAAACTAATTATATATACAATCACAGCAACTTATTAAAGGTCGATTTCCATATGCGCGACACTCAGCTACGCGACGTCGTGCGGCATCGACTGCCAAATAATGATTACATTGTTTTAAATGGGCACGTCGCGTAGCCATAGTGAGAACCTGCCCATTTAAAACAATAAAAGGCGATGTTGCGTAACGTCGCGTAGCTGAGTGTCGCGTATATGAGAATCGGCCTTTAAGCAGAATATAGCTTGAATATATAAATATATTCAACCTTTCCGTAGCTCTATAATATTATTAAGACTTTTTAAGACTACAACACAAATCTCATGTTGAAACACAACAGATATTTGTCTGCTATTCACCAGCCCCCTGTCCACGTTCGTGGCACTAAACAAGAACTAGATAAATAATCAATGACATAAGGTTTTCTCGTATGCAATGCGGCAAGGGAACGTTCAAGTATTACGTAAGCAGGTTTATGGAACGTTGGGCTTCAAGTTCCTCTTACTTTAGCTGACAAAGACGGAGTGGGCTTTTATAAATTTCTAGATCGACAAGACTAGTTGGACACGATTAAATCGACAAAACTAGATCGACAAGTCTAGACGGACAAGACTAAACGGACAATACTAATAGCTGAGGGTCTAGAAGTCTCAGAAGGCCACCCGCGACAAGTCTTCAGCCGTTACGGCCCGTGTACGGGTGATCTGGCGACAAACTAAATCACAATCCCTTGTTTAATTGTCAATCCCAGTCCAGACTAATCCAGACAATTGAACTTATTCAGACAAATCCTGATTGTATAAATTATTAATTGAAGACAAACTAAATCTAATCCCCTTGTTCTAGTCTGGACCTTTCCACCTTTTTTTTTGGGCAGGGGGGGGTTATAGCAAGCATAGTGTGGGGGGGAGGTGGTTTAGCGCAAACTCTCGATCCAATATAGGACAATGTGGCAAGGACCGTTGGTTTAACCCAGGTTAGATTAGGTTTAGGCGAGACAACCATAAGCAACAAACCCAAGCTCAAATATCTAGGTGTCACCTTTGGACATAATATGAATGGGAGCCCACATCACTAGAGTATCGGAGAAGGCCGATAGGACTATAGCCGCACTGGCGCGAATAATGCCGAACGCAAGAGGTGCAAGACAGGGAGCTAGGAAAGTGGTATACGGCGTGGTAAACTCTATACTTCTCTATGGAACACCGGCGTGGCGTGAGTGGTCCACTAAAACGAAATATAGAAAAATTCTAGAAAAGACCCAACGAAAGACAGCCCTCATGATTGCGTGTGCCTATAGGTCGGTATCCACAAAGGCCCCAATCATCCCCAATAATCCACAGGTGATTGCAGGCAGGACACCAATCCATCCGCTGATACTAGAGCGTACTTACGATAAAGCAGGAAACAAAAAAGAAGAAAAATTAAGGACCAAGGAGGCTACTCTGAATAAGTGGGAAGAAGAATAGTCGCAGGATAGTACTACCGCTAAGTGGACGAAGGAACTAATTCCCGAACTAAAGCCATGGATTCAAAGGAAACACGGAGAAGATACCACCATGGCTGTTTTAATAGCTATCTATTTAAATTTAAATTACTCACAAGCGAAGAGTGCAGATATTACGGTCAACGAGATACATCGGAGCACACGGTCCTGTGGTGTTATAGGTCGCACACTGTGGAAAAGAAGCCGTATACAAAGTAGGAGAACAACTCACAAAGAACAACATAATGGACGTTAATGGAACGTTAACAACATTAACGTAAATAGCGTTAATATTAGAAAGCGAGGATAAATGGGATGCAGTAGAAGGAGCAATCAAGGAAATAATCCGAAAAAGGAGGAGGAAGAAAGGCAAATGATGAGTGAAAGATAATGAAAGAATTTGTGGATCTCAACTGATTTCTATGTAACCGAGGAGGGGTTTTTAGTGGGTAAACCTATCCCGACCATCTGGATGGGGAGTCCCACACTCTCCAGGGAAACCTCGAGATTGTACGTAAAGTATTTCCACCTCCTCCCAAAAAAAATTAGATTACGTTGCCTACCGCGAAGCGGGCAGATAAACCAAGACCACACACGCGCGGCAGCGCGAACTCTCAATTCGTTATAGAAAAATGTGGCAAGGACCGTTGGTTTAACCCAGATTAGATTAGTTTGCCTGCCGAGAAGTGGGCAGATAAATTAAGACCAAATACGCGCGGCAGCGCGAACTCTCGATCCAGTATAGAAAAATGTGGCAAAGACCGTTGGTTTAACCCAGGTTACATTAGGTTGCCCGCCGCGAAGCGGACAGATAAATCAAGACCACATACGCGCGGCAGCGCGAACTCTCGTTCCAATATAGGACAATGTGGCAAGCACCGTTGGTTTAACTCAGGTTAGATTAGGTTGTCTGCCGCGAAACGGGCAGATAAATCAGGACCACATACGAGCGACAGCGCGAACTCTCGTTCCAATATAGGACAATATGGCAAGGACCGTTGGTTTAACCCAGATTAGTTTAGGTTGCCCCGACCAGAGCGGCACCAAGAAGTTTATCAAGGTTACCCACAACGACTCTGTGGAAGACATCTGGCACAAATTGCTGGCTGTGAAGGTTCGGTCTCTACCTGTGATCAATGTGTGGCGTTGCACCACATCAAAGCTACCAGTTTGGAAACATTCCGAAAAATGGTGGAATGTATCTTCCATGAGAGCACGGACACCACCACGGACTCACCAACCAACAAAACGGCACCAAATAGAGGGACAAGAAAAATCTACGCACTCGTAGTTAACCAGGACGGTAAGCAATTCGAAGATATGCTGACCAGCGCCAAAGAAAAACTGAAAGGTATTTGAGCCAGCAGGGCATTTCGAAGCCCAATGCGCACCAAGAAGGGAAAACTCCTAATAACTACGCACAGAGATGCGATCGCCCTGCAGCAGTTACAGCAGGCAATCCAAGGAGGAAACGATAACACCATCAAGGTGCATACAGTGGGAGTAGAGCGACATATGGAAACACTCCACATAAAAGGGATGGACGCCCAGACTACCAGATCGGAGGTACTGGAGGCCATAAAAGACGAACTCGGCAGCCCGGAGGAGGTGAACCTAAAACTAGTAGAACTTAGAGAATATGCAAGAGGGACCCAGGCAGTTATCCTAACCATAGAAAAAAGTAAGGCTGCAGCCTTAGCGTAACTCAAAAAAATCAGAGTGGGTCTAGCCAACTGCTCGGTAGAGAAACGGCTTAGAGTCGAGAGATGTAACAAATGTTGGTCGTACGAGCACAGGTTAAAAGATTGCGATGGCATTTGGATGGACATGATGGATTTGCGACAAGAGGGCCAATCATCAAAAGAGTGCAAGGAAAATGAGAGCTGTCCTATCTGCCAAGCGACAGGTCATAGAGCGGGAACAGGAAGATGTACTGCCTTCCGGGAAGCCCTGAAAATAGCCCGTAGACAGTCGTCGCCAGCCCCATCGATCGACAAATAATACAAAATGATCAAAATACTCCAATCAAATGCGATGCGATGCCGAGCGGCACACGACCTCCAAAACGCAACAGTATATAACAATCGTAAGCGAACCAAATAAAAACAAAACAAGTGGACATGAGTGGTAGAAAGACGGGAAAAGTGACACAGCGATCAGGATAAATAATGCGGACAGAATAATAACGGGTAGTGGAAGTGGAACAGGTTTTGCCTGGCTGGAAACAAGGAAGCTGGTGGTGTACAGTTTCTATTTCTCCCGAAATGAGAAACTAAAAGAACTGGAGAAATCCCTCGACGAAATCGGTGTAATTACAAGGAAAAACAAGAAACCCAAACTTATTGCGGGTGATTTTAATGCAAAATCCCGAAGCTGGGGAAGTAGGACAATGTACGAGCGAGGCGATCTAGTCTCTGACTCGATCTCCCAACTAGATCTCCATATAGAAAACCAAGGAGATGTGCCCACCTTCGAACGAAGAACGTCACGATCCATTATAGATCTCACTCTCACCGAAAATCTCGGGGGAAAGTGAAATGTTGGAAGGTACTAGACAGGGAAACCCTAAGCGACCATAGGTATATACACTACACTATACAAACGGAATTGTTGGTGGTTGGAAGACGGTTGGTCTTCTTCAAGACAGAAAAAGACCAACTACACATACGACAATGACATGACTACACAGGGCTGGTCAATCAAGCACCTAAACGAAGAAAAACTGACTAAACGACTCGAGACAGAAACCGACAGAGCACAGGAAATTACAGCAGAGGAAATGGTAGCGCGGTCATCACCAGAGTCTGCAACGATGTATTACCAAACCGTAAAAAGGATGGAAATAAAAGGAAAGTCTACTGGTGGAACGAAAACATCGCCCAACTTAGGAAAAAATGCATCACACTAAGAAGAAAGTTCCAGAGGACCATCAAGAAAAACCCTGAACTCAAGGAAGAGACAACTAAATACAGGGAGGATTATAAGAATACGAAAAAAAGCTTAAGAAGGGAAATTAATGCCTCTAAGAAGGAACACTGGAAGAAACTGTGCCAGATGTTAGACGATCCGTGGGGAGACGCCTATGGAATAGTCACAAGATGCTTAAAGGCTAGATACCCCCCGCCAAAGCTCCCAATTGAAAAAATCAAGGAAATAACCGGCATTCTTTTTTCCAAACACAAGGTACCGAACTGGGTGCAGCCAACGGTAAGCGACATCCCGAAATTCACCCTGGAAGAACTAAGAATAGCTAAGGATCGCCTCCGAGATGGCAGAGCCCGACGGAATTCCACCGGAGGTCATAAAACTCGCAGCGTGCAAAAAACCTGAATACATACTCAAGGCTATGAATAGACGTCTCCAACTAGGACAATAAGATATGGAAAGTCGCGAAGTTGGTTCTACTTAAAAAAAATCTAAATAAAACTCTTGAAGCCGCCGGATAAAGACCACTGTGCCTTGCTGGAGCAACTCCTCGTAGTAAGAATAAGAGCCGAAACAAACATGTCCGAGAGACAGTTCGGTTTTAGGGCAGGAACGTTAACGATTGACGCCATTGGAAAGGTGGTGGAAACGGCGAGGACAGCCAAAGCTGGAACGTGGAGGACAAGAGAGATCTGTATCCTCGTAACGCTAGACATCAGAAACGCGTTCAATTCAGCAAGCTCTGGCAACACATCATGGATGAGGCGACAAAAGTAGGACTCCCCGCATACCTACTCCGCATAATAAGAAGCTAATACAGTCAGAAAATAAAATACTTGAGCTAGAAATCAGCAGTGGTGTTCCGCAGGGCTCTGTATTGGGCCCAACTCTGTGGAACATTCTGTATGAAGGAGTGCTCAGATTAAGAATGCCGAAAGGAGTCGAGATAGTCGGTTTCGCAGACGACTTAGCTATCACAATCTGTGGAAAAACCGAAAGCATAGTAATGGACAAGGCGAACGAAGCAATGAGGCTGGTGGACGAGTGGCTGGAGAAAAAGGACCTAAAGCTAGCCCCAGAGAAGACAGAGGCGGTATTATAGGCGGTAGAGGCGGTAGATAGAGGTACATAGACTGCAGTATTAGCGGGTAAGAGACAGTGAGATAACTTTGAAGATCAAAGATTCCATAATATCACTGAAAAGTGCAGTTAAGTACTTAGGTGTTATTATCGACAAAAACCTCTCGTTTAGCGACCATGTCTCCAAAGCGGCGGAGAAAGCGTATAGAACCACCACTGCGCTGGAAAGGCTAATGCCAAACGTGGGAGGTTCCGCTGCCAGCAAAACGAAGTTACTATGTTCGGAAGCACATTCTGTGATGCTTTACGGAGCACCAATTTGGTATAGGGCCTTGATGGTACAAAAGACAGGAAACAAACTGGCGACAGTGCAACGTAAACTTGCACTAAGAGTTAGTAGTGCGAACAGAACGGTATCCAGGGAAGCCATTCTTGTAATTGCAGGAATACCACCCACAGAGGTGCTACTGTCTCAGCGCAAAAACACCTATTCGATGAAACGCCAAGGCAATATGTCAAAACAGGACATCAAAAAAAGCTGCTACGAACCTGACGTACGAGATCTGGCAAAATCAATGGGATAACTCAAAAACAGGAACATGGACAAGGCGCATTATTCCACATCTATAAATGGGCCACAAGGCCACATGGAGAGATAGTCTACCACGTGACTTAAGTACTCAGCGGCCACGGCTGCTTTAGAAATTATTTATACAAAATCGGAAAAGCAACGGACACCCTTTGTGAGTACTGTGGAGCTGAAGACAACGTCGCACATACGATCCTCCAATGCAAGCGCTGCGAAAAACAACGTAGAGACTTACCAGAAATTAAAGAGGAAAGCGATCTGGTAAATAAAACGCTGGAGTCCGAAGAAAACTGGGTTAGAATACCGGGTATAATCCGTGAAATAATTACACGGAAGGAGGAAGAAGAAAGGTCTCGGCAGAAGAGCGAATCACAAGAGAGCCAAAGATAAATAGATTAACTAGGGCGGTAAAACAACCGTCCGGGCTGCACACCCTGAAGGAATGCGCAAGCGATACCGGGGTGGCTTACTCAAAGCCAAGTGGAAGTAGGGGTTTAGTGAGTGTGAGCCTCACACACAGGCTGGTAGAGCTTCCCCAAACCACAAATAAAAAATTAAAAAAAGGTTAGGTTGCCTGCCGCGAAGCGGGCAGATAAATCAGGACCACATACTCGCGGCAGCGCGAACTCTCGTGCCAATATAGGACAATGTGGTAAGGATCGTTGTTTTAGCCCAGTTTAGCATAGGTTGCCCGCCGCGAAGCGGGCAGATAAATCAGGACCACATACGCGCGGCAGCGTGAACTCGCGTTCCAATATAGGACAATATGGCAGGGACCGTTGGTTTAACCCAGGTTAGGTTAGGTTGCCTGCCGCGAAGCGGGCAAATAAATCAGGACCACATACGCACGGCAGCGCGAACTCTTGTTCCAATATAGGACAATGTGGCATGGAGCGTTGGTTTAACCCAGGTTAGATTAGGTTGCCCGCCGCGAAGCGGGCAGATAAATCAGGACCACATACGCACGACAGCGCGAACTCTCGCTCCAATATAGGACAATATGGCAGGGACCGTTGGTTTAACCCAGGTTAGGTTAGGTTGCCTGCCGCGAAGCGAGCAAATAAATCAGGACCACATACGCGCGGCAGCGTGAACTCTCGTTCCGTTATAGGACAATGTGGCAAGGACCGTTGGTTTAACCCAGGTTAGATTAGGTTGCCTGTCGCAAAGCAGGCAGATAAATCAGGACCACATACGCGTGACAGCGCGAACTCTCGATCCAATATAGGATAATGTTTTTTTTTTTAGTAAATATACAATTATAGATATATTTTAAATATACAATTTTATGTATTGCTGAAAGAAATACAATTGACTGGTAAAATATCCCACCAGATTTTTTTTCACTACGTCTATGTTTTTATATCAATGCGTTTGTGGGCAAAATAGTTCCGATTTACTACACACTGGGTTACCTTTACGTAAAATTTACCCGATAAATTTAAAAATACTCGAATTACAGATTTTGCAAAACCTAATTTTTTGTAATATTTTGCTAAAATAACATTTTCTTAATTTTTCTTTAAAAGTGTTAAAATTGGCAACGTCGGCTCGGCTACGTGGCATATTTCTAGTTATGTGACCAGTAATACACATCAGTTGTTGTGTTGAAAATGTCAATTTTTTAGTACAAAAATCTAAATATTTCTTGAACCTAACGACTTAGAAGCTTCATTTTACCTTTCCGCGCTTACTAAAGCACTGGGGAAGACGATTTGCATTAATTAAATCAGACAATAAAACGAGAAACCCGATTTTTCTTTATAACCTCCTCAATTTTTATTCATTTGGTCGGTTTGCTCTACAACAATGTGTACGTAAATTTGCTTAACCCTTTCGACACTTTTATGTATTGCTGAAAGAAACAAAATTGACTGGTAAAATTGGGACTGGTAAGATTGGGACATATATAACCCACTCTTTTATAATCATTTGCATTTATTATTAACCCATTATCAATGTTTGAGTGGGACAAATTTAAGGAAATAGTTTTTAAACACACTAGTTCGTTAAGTTTTAAAACCCGTTTAAGTTTTAAAACCCTTAACCCCCCGATAAGGGGGTTAAGCGTGGGGCCAACTACTCCACCTTGGAAAAAAGAACAAGTTACGAAACCAAACAACAAGCCTCGGAAAACTTATATGGACACACGGATACGACATTTGCAAGGAAAAAAGGAAGAAGATTTACGAATTGGGACCTGGAATATTCGAACCATGATGCAAACGGGAAAAATGATGGAAATAGGCAACGAATTAGACAAGTTTAAAATGGATATCGTAGCACTCCAGGAACTTAGATGGAAAGGACAAGGAAGGATAGATGAACAGAAGTATTCAATATTCTATAGCGGATGCTCAGATGTTGCTGGACAACATGGAACTGGCTTCTTTGTCAATAAAAAAATGAGAGCATCAATTATTAGCTTTACACCAATAGATGAAAGGCTCAGTACAATGAAGATACACGGGAAGTTCAACAACATTACTCTCATAAATGCATATGCACCAACAGAAGACAGCGGTGAAGAATCAAAAGACCGATTCTATGATGCTCTGGAGAATGCATGTGCAAGAACAAGCACCTATGATACCTTAATAATAATGGGAGACTTCAATGCTAAAATAGGGAAAGAACATTTCGCAGTCGAAGTAGCTGGGCAATATTCACTGCACAATGAGACAAGCCCAAACGGCATTCGTCTATGCCAATTAGCCAACGCAATGTCGCTGCGAATAAAAAGTACAGCCTTTGAGAGAAAAACTATATACAAAGGCACATGGAAAATGCCGGGAAGCCCACTGGTGAACCAAATCGACCACGTACTTATAAGGAGAAGATACGGCTCATCAATAAACAATGTGAGGACCAAACTGCGATAGTGACCATTTCCTGGTAGTGGGAAAATTACGGCAGAGAATATCAAATGTCGCCAAAACTAAAGGTACAAAAAGGGAGCAATGGGATACAGACCAGTTGAGCAAAAATGAAGCCCTAAACAAATATCAAAACGCCATCAGCATGGAGTTAGATAGACTCCCAGACCATAGCAATATTGACGATGAGTGGAAGTCCATGGAGAGGGCAATAATAAAAGTAACCAAAGACGTAGTAGGGATAAAAAGAAAATCAAGAGACATAGATTGGTTCGATATGGAATGTGAAAGGGTTATAACAGAAAAGAATAATGCGCGACAAAAGATGCTGCAAAGAAATACTAGAGTTAATAACTAGACTTGTTCACTAGATATAAATCTCTAGTTTTCAATGTTGACTAACTGACTTCATTTTGTAACTCCATATTAAATTTAGTTGGTGTAGATAGTTTGTACTCTAAGCTGGAAACTAAAACAACGATTAAATTTGTTCCAAAAATAACATCAAGTTTGTATCTATATAACTAAATTTATGAACTAGCTATAAAGTTCTAGTTATAAAAGTTGACGAACTGACTATGTTTTTTACCTGCATATTAAATTTAGTTAGCCTAACTACTCTTTATTTAAAGCAACAGACCCAAACTTAATGGTCTTTTTAGCGCCAAAAATAGCCTAAAGTTTGAATCTAGATAACTAGACTTGTAGACTAGATATCAATCTCTAGTTTTCAACATTGACTAACTGACTTCATTCTCTAACTCAACATAAAATTTAGTTCGTAAAAATAGCCTGTAATCGAAACTGTAAACTAAAACTTAAGGACCGAATTTGTTCCAAAAATTCTGTCAACTTTGGGTTTATAACTAGATAACTAGACTTGTATACTAGATAGCAATGTCTAGTTTTCAATCTACATTAAACGACGTCATTTGCTACCTCTATCAAATTTAGTAAGTGTAGCTTGTTTGAATTCTAAGCTCAAAGTGAAGGATTTCTATAGAACAATCAGAAATGAAGCGAAAGGGTACCAGCCAAAATTAAATGTATGCAAGGATAAGAACGGAAAAATCCTAACGGAAGAGAAAGATGTCATGGATAGATGGCGCCAGTACTTCGCCGAGATACTAAATGTTGATCATATGGAAGACCTAGAAGAGCCAGAAACAGTAATATACACAGCTCAAGAAAATACCGAACCACCTACATTGGATGAAGTCAAAACAGCCATGGAAAAGCTTAAAAATGGTAAGGCACCCGGCGAGGACGGCATCACTGCCGAAATTTTACATAAAAGACTGCACCAACTAATATGCAAAATATGGAAAGAAGAACAGATGCCTGAAAGGTGGAAAACTGGGTTAATCTGCCCTATCCACAAAAAAGGCGACAAAACAAACTGCGACAATTACAGGGGAATAACACTACTCAACACTGCATATAAGGTACTCTCCAATGTGATATTCGACAGGATAAGACCGTATGCAGAAGAAATATTAGGAGAATATCAATGTGGCTTCCGAGAAATTAGATCAACTCTGGATCAGGTATTTGTGCTAAGTCAAGCAATGGAAAAATGTTATGAATACAACATCGACCTGCACTGTCTGTTAATCGATTTTAAAAAAGCATTCGACAGTATTAAAAGAGCAAAACTAGGAAGTGCACTTGCTCTAATGGGTATCCCACATAAACTTGCCAAACTAGCCATGATGACAATGGATGGATCCAAGGCCAGAGTAACCGTCCAAAACAAAACATCAAAGGAATTTGAAATTAGAACCGGTGTTAGGCAGGGAGATGCCTTGTCAGCTGTTCTTTTTAACATTGCGCTACAAAATGCAATTGGAAACCTCGAAAATAAGGGAAATATCATAACAAAATCATACCAAATATGTGCGTACGCGGACGACATACTGATCATGGCTAGGGACAACAGAACTCTAGAAGAATTGTTTTTAAAAATAGAAGAGGAAGCGAGCAAAGTCGGCCTGAAAATACATGCAGATAAAACAAAATACCTAAAACTGTCACGTGATAACCCAAGAAGGGCCCCTCAGAACTTCATTATAAATGATCATCGGTTTGAAGAAGTTCAAAATGTCAAATATCTTGGAGTAACTTTCAATAACACAAATAATCTATCACTGAGGGTACAAGACAGAATCCAAGCTGCGAATCGATGCTATTATTCACATCTGAAGCTCTTCAAATCAAAAATCATCTCACGTAAAGCAAAACTGCGAATATAACCCTGATCAGACCCTTGCTAACTTATGGAGCTGAATCCTGGAGTATGTCGGAAGCAGACAAAAACTCTCTTCGTATTTTTGAAAGACGGATTTTACGGAAGATCTTTGGACCAGTGAGAGAGGAAGAATGATACAGAATTCGCATGAACTACGAACTTCAAGAACTAATAGAAGGTGAAGACATAGTAAGATTCATTAGGGCACAGAGACTTCGATGGGCGGGCCACATGATTAGAATGCCGAGTGCGAGAGCACCCAGATCCATCAGTAAAGCGCAACCTAACACCTCAAGAAGCAGAGGTAGACCCAGAACCAGGTGGAAAGATAAGGTAGAGGAAGATGTAGAAACTCTACAAGTAGGAAACTGGACACGTGTCGCTGAAGACCGTCAAAGGTGGAAGGGATTGTTAAGGAGGCTAAAGCTCACCCTGGGCTGTAGAGTCAGAAGAAGAAGAAGTTCGTTAAGTTTGTTAAAAACATTAAAATACTAATTTAAATGAAACGACAATAGCTAATACTTCCATTTAGCTTAATACTTATAAATCCTGACTATTTTGAATATAAAAGTGAGGAGTTGAAAGGGTTAAATTATTTATTTGTAATGTAAATTTTTTGCAGAAATATCGTGATTAGATTTGGCAATAGAACTAAATCAAGAATATTAGCGATTTTATCGTAAAAAAAAATTGAATACACATCGTTAAATATCACAGCAAAATCTTAATTTTCTGCCAAGCTTGAGATAAATGTACGTGCTTACATAAATCCACACGGTTTCCATCCATTCAATTATTAAATAATTCATATATTTCAACAAGCAATAAACCAATCAAACACGCAGAGAGCAAGAAATACGAATCAATAACAAGTAATCGTTCCATAAAATCAAGATTTAACATTATTTTATTAATTGCCGCATTAACATACTTGGAATTATGTTCGACGTGTAACGGTCGTTCTTGCAATCGAAGTAAATTAGAGAAAAATCGTTCAGTTTGTAAGTTATGTTATCGATCACTGTTTGTGACAGGCTGTGTTATTAGAGCGGGTTTTTTGAGAAAAAGGCGGAAATGGCACTTCCTTGTTAGGAGGAAACAGAACCGGTGGATTGATTGGGTATTAAATGTAGATTAAATTTGTCTAAGCCGGTTTCGTAATTTCAGAAATGTTGGAAAGGAACTATCACCACCTTTTCGAATTTGTCACACTTTTAATTACTCGCAAACGTCGATGCTACTAAGCCTTTCACACTAATAAAAATAAACGCTTTACAATAAACATAAATAACGTAATTAAAACATAAATAAACCAACGCATTTCCTTTGATCCTTGACTCACACATTTACATAACGTTGCTCTTCACATAAATCTCTTAATTCCCAAACATTATAAACGTAATTATAAATCTCCGAAAATTATTAATTTGAGTTCGATTGCAAACAAAATATTCCATTGACAATATTCAAGCGAATCATTTAATTTTTATTTTTCGACGGATCCCGATGTTATTGTGGCGCGGCGTCCTTGTGCCGTTCTGGAACAATACGAATTTGACCCGGCCCGTGTCAGCACCGGTTTGTGAAGACATCGAGCATTGTTGGCCAAACAACAATAGCGCAACGATTTTACATATCATTTCCGGGCATCGTCTTCGCCGCATAAACTGATTGAATGCCAGGATATAATTGACCTCTCACCTACAGCCCGACGTCACACAAGGACGCCACTGAATAACACATCTAAACCTCACTATTGAAAATATCACGTAAACTAAAGATGTGCACAAAAACTGAAGATGTTCACAAGAAATGGAGATATTCGCAAGAATTGGAGATGCTCACAAGAAATGGAGATGTTTACAAGAACTGGAAATGCTCATAATAACTGTAGATGTTCACAAGAACTGGAGATCCTCACAAGAAATAGAGATGCTCACAGGAAGTGGAGATCCTCACAAAAAATGGAGATGCTCACAAGAACTGGAAATGCTAATAACAACTGTAGATGTTCACAAGAACTGGAGATGTTCACAAGAACTGGAGATGTTCACAAGAACTGGAGATCCTCACAAGAAATAGAGATGCTCACAAGAACTGGAGATCCTCACAAGAAATGGAGATGCTCACAAGAACTGGAAATGCTCATAACAACTGGAGATGTTCACAAGAACTGGAAATGCTCATAACAACTGGAGATGTTCACAAGAACTGGAGATGTTCACAAGAACTGGAGATCCTCACAAGAAATAGAGATGTTCACAAGAACTGGAAAACCTCACAAGAAATGGAGATGCTCACAAGAACTGGAAATGCTCATAACAACTGGAGATGTTCACAAGAACTGCAGATGTTCACAAGAACTGGAGATCATTACAAGAAATGGAGATGTTCACAAGAACTGGAGATCCTCACAAGAAATGGAGATGCCCACAAGAACTGGAAATGCTCATAACAACTGGAGATGTTTACAAGAACTGGAGATGTTCACAAGAACTGGAGATGTTCATAAGAACTGGAAATGCTCATAACAACTGGAGATGTTCACAAGAACTGGAGATGTTCAAAAGAACTGGAGATGTTCACAAGAACTAGAGATGTTCACATGAACTGGAGATGTTCACAAGAATTGGAGATGTTCACAAGAATTGGACATCCTCACAAGAAATGGAGAAGCTCACAAGAACTGGAGATCCTCACAAGAAATGGAGATGCTTACAAGAACTGGAAATGCTCATAACAACTAGAGATGTTCACAAGAACTGGAGATGTTCACAAGAATTGGAGATCCTTAAAAGAAATGGAGATGTTCAAAAGAACTGGAGATCCTCACAAGAAATGGAGATGCTCACAAGAACTGGAAATGCTCATAACAACTGGAGATGTTTACAAGAGCTGGAGATGTTCACAAGAACTGGAGATGTTCACAAGAACTGGAAATGCTCATAACAACTGGAGATGTTCACAAGAACTGGAGATTCTCAAAAGAACTGGAGATGTTCACAAGAACTAGAGATGTTTATATGAACTGGAGATGTTCACAAGAACTGGAGATGCTCACAAGAACTGGAGATCCTCACAAGAAATTGAGAAGCTCACAAGAACTGGAGATCCTCACAAGAAATGGAGATGCTCACAAAAAATGGAGATGCTCATAACAACTGGAGATGTTCACAAGAACAAGAGATGTTTACAAGAATTGGAGATCCTCACAAGAAATGGAGATGTTCACAAGAACTGGAGATCCTCACAAGAAATGGAGATGCTCACAAGAACTGGAAATGCTCATAACAACTGGAGATGTTTAAAAGAACTGGAGATGTTCACCAGAACTGGAGATGTTCACAAGAACTGGAAATGCTCATAACAACTGGAGATGTTCACAAGAACTGGAGATGTTTGAAAGAACTGGAGATGTTCACAAGAATCAGAGATGTTCACATAATCTGGAGATTTTCACAAGAACTGGAGATGTTCAAAAGAACTGGAGATGTTCACAAGAATTGGAGATGTTCACAAGAACTGGAGATCCTCACAAGAAATAGAAATGCTCACAAGAACTGGAGATCCTTACAAGAAATGGAGATGCTCACAAGAACTGGAAGTGCTCATAACAAATGGAGATGTTCACAAGAACTGGAGATGTTCACAAGAACTGGAGATGTTCACAAGAACTGGAGATGTTCACAAGAACTAAAGATGTTTATATGAACTGGAGATGTTCACAAGAACTGAAGATGTTCACAAGAACTGGAGATCCTCACAAGACATGGAGAAGCTCGCAAGAACTGGAGATCCTCACAAGAAATGAAGATGCTCACAAGAACTGAAAATGCTCATAACAACTGGAGATGTTCACAAGAACTGGAGATGTTCACAAGACTTGGAGATCCTCACAAGAAATGGAGGTATTCACAAGAACTGGAGATCCTCACAAGCAATGGAGATGCTCATAAGAACTGGAAATGCTCATTACAACTGGAGATGTTAACCAGAACTGGAGATGTTCACAAGAACTGGAGATATTCACTAGAACTGGAAATGCTCATAACAACTGGAGATGTTCACAAGAACTTGAGATGTTAAAAATACCTGGAGATGTTCACAAGAACTAGAGATGTTCACATGAACTGGAGATGTTCACAAGAACTGAAGATGTTCACAAGAACTGGAGATCCTCACAAGAAATGGAGATGCTCACAAGAACTGGAAATGCTCATAACAACTGGAGATGTTCACAAGAACTGGATATGTTCACAAGAATTGGAGATCCTCACAAGAAATGGAGATGTTCACAAGAACTGGAGATCCTCACAAGAAATGGAGATGCTCACAAAAACTGGAAATGCTCATAACAACTGGAGATGTTTACAAGAACTGGAGATGTTCACAAGAACTGGAGATGTTCACAAGAACTGGAAATGCTCATAACAACTGGAGATGTTCACAAGAACTAGATATGCTCAAAAGAACTGGAGAGGTTCACAAGAACTAGAGATGTTCACATGAACTGGAGATGTTCACAAGAACTGGAGATGTTCACTAGAACTGGAGATCCTCACAAGAAATGGAAAAGCTCACAAGAACTGGAGATCCTCACAAGAAATTTAGATGCTCACAAG